>CM061265.1:62600346-63850346 GCA_030848825.1 Tadarida brasiliensis
ACCTCTCAGTCCGTGGGACGATGCTCAATCCACTGAGCAACACTAGCCAGGTCAGACCTTCTATTTTATTGTGAGAATCTGGATGTCTTTATTTTTATGAGTTGTAAAATGTCATCTCAATTTTTTAAAATGCTGTGTAAGCAAACAAAAGTATCTGTGGCCCAGAGTCAGCCGACACCCTCCTACCCGGGTCCCTTTCTATTTCCTAACACCACTTTCTACTACAACATTTCTGGTTGTGTGATGCTTATTTGTTTAGGATTCTGCCATCTCTTAATGATAAGTTCTTTGAAGGTTAGAACTTTATTTTGTTTGTGTTTATATTCCAGTGTTTGGCATAGAATGAGATGCTCAATAAATATTAGTTGGATGAATGAATAATATTTATGAAAGCATTTTGTAAACTAATATACTTTATGCAAACTCACTGATTAAAGTTTCTATATTTCATGTAATAGTCATCTCCCCCACAATAACAGGCAGGGAAAGGCTACAATTAAACTAAGGAAATGAATGAAACTTAAAGGTATTATAACAAATGAAAAGAGGGATGGCTAAGGAATAAGTCCCATGTCTTCTTTCCATTACTCTAGTGCCTTTGTTGGACCTGAGCTAAAAATCTTTGTAACAGTCCACATGCTCTAAAATTTCAAAGGCCTCTGGTTCATACTAAGGTGTGATGGACTCTGTCTCCCCATGAGTCTCCCTTGCTTGGACTGCCCAGTGAACTGTTCCCCAATGGTTGTGTCAACAAAGTCCCACAGGCCCAAAGTTCCCTCAAAACAGGCTCCAGCTCAACAAGTCCCTGCAGTTGCCTCTCTCTGATGTGAACTCACTGTTCTAGCCACATGGCCAATATGAACTTGCTGAAAACCCTTCTCAGATTTCTGGTTTCTTTAGTGAGCCTACCTCCATAAGAAATAAAGATTAAACAGAGTTGAGTGATGACCCAGAAAAATATTATACGTAAACAAAACAGTGTGTCCATAGTTTGGAGAAAAAAATCCTGAGTATTTTAATAACACAGTAGTAATTCTTCAATTCAACACACATTATAAACACAGTATTTATTGATATGGGGTTCCTAGAGTAAATCAAAATTGTTTGAGTTAGTGAAGACAAGAATATGTGATCGTGAAAAATTAAGAAACAGTTTAAAAGGATATGGTAGGCACTAAATAAATAAATGAACCAATGTTGTCAGCCTTTAAGCATGATTGTGACTGCAAGTACACTTTTGTACTTAAGTGCTGTGGGGGTTTAGAGTTTATTAAAGATTACAGTTTAGTAAGCTTAACCTGACAAGTCTTCTTGTAAATGTAGAACTTGAAAACATAAGATTTAAAAGGGCACAGATGAACTCAGAAGAAATTCTGAAAGAATTAATATGGTTAATGATTTCCCTGGAGAAATTTAATTGAAATAGTACTGGGAGACAGTGGTCCATTTCCTTTAGATTAGTGGTACTCAGCCACATTTTATAGATACACCTATCTGTCTCGATTAGGTATTGGTGCTTCACTAATAATTTGTTAGTACTAATGATGAAAGCTTTGGAGTTCTCTAACAATTTGTGTTAAAATAATTTAGATTATTCTACACAATCCCAATAATAATGTCATTCTCCTTTGCCTTCTGATCAGTTTCCTCTGATGGAGGATATGAAGTTACAGCTAGAACTGAAGGGCATGAAAGGAAATGCATCTGAAATATGACTGCTGTTACTGGAGAGTTGAACATAGGAAGTTGAAAATCATTGTATAAGGGCTAGAAATCTTTTTTTTTTTTTAAATGTTTTACTGGTTTTTTTAGAGAGAGGAAGGGAGAGAAAGAAACATCCATCAGCTGCCTCCGGCACGCCCCCTGCTGGGGATCAAGCCTGCAACCTGGGCATGTGCCCGGACTGGGAATCAAAGGGGGACCTTTCAGTTCATGGGACGACACTCAATCCACTGAGCCACACGGGCCAGGCAGGGCTAGAAATCTTCTCAACTGACATGTATCTAGACACTATAATATGGTTTCTGCTTTTGTTCATTATGGTATTGCCAGTGTTTAATGTAGTCCTACGTATCTGTAGGCATGCTTAATAAATATTTGCTATTATTTTTGATGATATGCAATTAGTCAACCAAATGTCAAACAAAATAGTATTGCATATATGTATTTGTATATATTTCAAGGTTTAGGAACTCAAGATATTTAAAACATAGTTTTGAATAGGAGCTATATTAAAGAGTAAAAATTTATTTTATTTTCTTGGCAAACCCTTTCCTTCCCTTCCCTTCTTTTTCTTTTCTTTTCTCTTTTCACAAATCAAGCACTTATATGTCAGGTGAATGTGATGGACCGAATGTTCATGGTCCCCCCCCCCCAATCCATATGTTGTAATCCTAATCCTCAATGTGATGGTATTAGAAGATGGAGCCTTTGGGAGGTGATTAGGTCATGAGGGCAGAACCCTCATGAATAGGATTAGTGCCCTTATATTAGAGAACCCAGAGATCCATTGCCCCTTCTGCCATGTGAGGTTACAGCAGAAAGATGCTGTCAAGATAGCAGGATCTTACCAGACACCAAATCTTACCAGGCCCCAGAACTGTGAGAAATAATTGTTTGTTGTTTATATGTCATTAGTCTTTGATATTTTGATATTTTAGCCTAAAAAAACTAAGACAAATGACAATTAAAACATAACTATTGGCAACCATAAGATACTGAAAAACTCAAAAGCACTATCAGAAGTATGTATCAATGGAATATGGAGACAGTTGGGGTAGCAAGAAATACCAGTTCTCTGGATGACATCTTTGTCTGTGACAGAGGACAATAACTGATGTTTATATGAATGCTACAAAGTAAGAAAAAAGGACAAATTATGT
Source organism: Tadarida brasiliensis (assembly GCA_030848825.1). Lineage (NCBI taxonomy): Eukaryota > Metazoa > Chordata > Mammalia > Chiroptera > Molossidae > Tadarida > Tadarida brasiliensis. Next base: position 62,603,229 of record CM061265.1, read on the forward strand.
TTGATATATCCTCTTTTAAAAGGCAGGAAAATATAGAATATATTTTAAGTGCCCATTAAAATACTAAAATAAAAGCAAGTTGTGATGCTTAAAAGGATGAGCTGCAGTTTGGGGAAAATTCAGTATATTGGAACACCTTCTGTTTTCTGACTAGATGAGATAGATGAAGCCTAAGTGGAAGTATTTAATAGCTACTAAGTGGCCAACATCTTGTTTGTTCTGTTTATGTTTAAGATAGGATGAAAAAGGATTTGCGGTCTGGAGGTGGAGGCAAAAGGAATACATAAGAAATTGTTGTAGAATAACATAAAACCACAAATAGTTAAAGACCAGGAGAGAAAAAAAGGGAATGATTTCTCTTGTCTGGAGGATCTGATTGTGCCTTCCTATGGAGGTGGAATTAAAGGATGAATCCAATTTGGATAAAAGCAGGGAAGGCAGGAAAGCTTTTCAGGAAGGTAGGAGAAGTCACAGAAAGGCAGGTCAGGTGGTGGGGCGGAGCGTGGCCGGTATGGGAGTCTTCGGGAAGCTGTGGAAAACAGGGTCAGCTACATGCTATAGAATAAAATTAGGAAGGCCTAAAGGCCTATTTTTTCTAATGTTTCACTTTCATTAATCACAGTATTACTTACCTTGAAGAGAGACTATAGTTATTGCTTGTTCTAGAGGCAGTTTTCATCTTTAATGATAGAATCCATTACTTAAAAAAAAAAAAAAAAACAGAAAGAAATGGAAAGTTAGCTTCCTTTAAGTCAGCTTGGTGACATAATACCCAACTCCATCTAGATCATTCATTCCATAGTGATAGCTAATTTGAAATGTGAGATTTTCTTGATTACTAGTGTCCTATATAATCATGCTAGCTTTTTCTCTTTTATTCATATACCATGTCATCTTAAGATTTTTTAACATAGAGCTCTTGTGGTCTGAACATTTAGCTGCTGTAGAGGTTCTGGTGCCCTCCGCTGACTTCTCTGTAGGCCCTTATTTTATAGTAGCCATCATGATCAAAAGCCCAGGTTCTAGGCAAAATTGCCTGTGTTTGAATCTTGGCTTTGTCATATATTAGCTGGATGACCTTGGGCAAATTGCCTAAATTCTCTGATTTTCAGTTTCCTCATTTCAAATTAGGGATGGGGATGGCAATAGCATCTATCTCAAAGGGTTGTTATGAGTATTAAATAAATCAATGCAGGTAAAGCATTTACAGTCATGCCTGGTACATAGAAAGTGTCATATAAGGGTTAGCTATTACTATGATCTCTAACAGGGAGAAAAATGTACACCTAATGTTTAGTATTATTACACTCCCCATATAAACACATCAAAAAATTTAGATTATTTTAAATTTAAGTTGTATTTTAAGTGACTCTTAGACTAAGAATTTAGCTTTAAAAGGCCCTCAAACACCTGTAAACACAGTCTCTTCTCTAATGCCATAGCAAAAGGCCTGGCAGGGAGTAAACTATAATATCTACACAACAAATATTTGCTATGTGAATGAGTGGCCTTTCAAATGCTAAACAGTTAAAAAACAGTCGGGTAGTTACTGTACTAACTAGAGGTATGCTGGGTGTTTTGGGAACACAGAAGAGGTAGGTCTAGGCCAGCTGGTGTGGCTCAGTGGTTGAGCATCGACTCATGCACCAAGCGGTTGCCGGTTCGATTCCCAGTCAGGGCACATGCCCAGGTTGTGGGCCCCATCCCCAGTGGGGGGGCATGCAGGAGGCGACCAATTGATGTTCTCTCTCATCAATGTTTCTATCTCTCTCTCCCTCTCTCTTCCTCTCTCTCTGAAATCAATAAAGAAAAACATGGATATAAAAAAAAGAGGTGGGTCTAAATCCAGTGTGGGTAGGAATAAACCTGTGAAAGCTTCTTAGAGACGATAATCCTCAGCCAAGTTCGGAAGGGTGCACAGGAGTTGGCCTGGTGAAGAAGAAGCTTAAAGGGTCTGCATAGTCCCTTTACAATATATTATCTCTGGTCAAACTATTCAAAATAGAGCAATCAGTTAATGAGGATTATTTTGTTAATATTTATATAATAACGCATACCTAGCTTTTTACTGTATCACCTATTATCCTGATATCTAATGAAGGAAAAGTAATAGCTATCTTTTACTGAGTGGTTATCATGTGCTGGACTTGAAATGAGCTCCTTTAAAAATTAATTCATCTAAACCTCACAAGTAGGAAATTCTACTGCCGCCTATGTTGATAAAATGAGTAGGTGTCAGAGCCAGGGTCTGAACTCAAGGCTGCAAAAGTGAATCGAGCTCTTAACTACTACACTGAATGCGTTTTGAATTAATTCCTTACTAGAAACACTTTCTTGTTTTTCTTTTATATACTTTGAAAACATATTCAGAGAAATAACTTCATGAATGATACTAATTCAGATTTCTTTTAGGGCCTTTCTAAGCTGTTACACGTAATGTTGTTTATGTTTTCCTTCGACACGAGAAGGGTGAACCCATCACAACATTTCTTGCTGGTCAGCACTGTTCTCCAACTAAAAATGCTTTCACAGCCACATTTTCATTTGCTTTTTTCCCTGATGGGTATGGAAATCTACTTGAATAATGCATATTACTTTCTATATTCTTTCCACAGAATGTTGCATACTCCAAATCATGAAGATGGATTCCTGGTATGGACTCAGAATTAAAAAAGAAGGAAAGAAAACTACATTTGTTAATAACTAGAATAGTAGTCAATGTCTAAATGTATTATACAAATCCCAAAACAAGAAATATAAATCCCAAAATAAGGCAGTAGAAAACTCACGCTCTTTCTTCCATTCAAGCTGCTTCATTTTCAGGACTCCTTCACAGAAGGAGTCGGATGCATGAAGGCCATCCGACCATGTTACTGCCTCCCCCTGACCATTCTCAGACGTGGAGGGCAGGCCGTGCTTCTCTCTCTCTCTCCCTTCACCACTAGCCAATATGACCATCATCCTCTATCTGGAGATTACCCCTTTTATACTTTTTTAAAGTTCTTTCCTTATCTTTGCACATATCCCCACTATTGACAACAAAACACAATGTTGGATACCATTATGTTTCCACTAACATTTTCTAGGCACTTCTGTAGCCTTCCAAATCAGAGGGTATAACTAGCTCCGCCAGAAGATAAAACAGAGGTCATTGCAGCAGCAGTGACTTCCAAGCTGTTTGCTAAATTTAGCTGTCCAATCATTTCCACTCTAATGAAAACTGTGAGCTACAATTATCGAATGTTGAAACAGAACAAGACCTTAAACGTCACTGAGTCCAGCCCTCTGTTTTTCTGATGAGAGTATGGGGGTCTAGACGTAGCCTGTGATTTGCTTGAGGCTACAGAGCTTGTTAATGGGAGAGATGGAACCTGAACCGAGATCTGCTCGGCGAGTGGCAATGCTGTCCTCACCACACCACCGATGCTCTGCCTGCTGTGATCAGTCTCACCTAACCAGCAGATATTATTGCTTGTGGCTTACCCTCTGTGGCCATTCATCTATTTGGTGGCTGAATATAAAATAGCAAGGGTGTCTGAATTATAAGTTGCTGCAAGAGAAATGAAATGATTCCATACTCAAACCCTGCCCTCACCTCTAAAAACTTCCTGCCTTATGTTCATCAATAATGAAAGGCCCATCCCTGCAGTACTCAGAGGGAGCTTACGTTGCACTTTTGAGCAGCCGGTTAGTAATGTAGAGTGGATAGAGCCATTCTTTCAAATCCCAGGGCAGCGGGTCCTTCAAGGCTAGCACTGCATTTTCAATGAGCTGCTGAGTGAATGTTTGGCATGTGTGTTAGTGAAGAGGCACACAGTTAGCTTATTATTCCTTTCTGTATTGAGCTGAGAGGTCCGAGAGACTGGTAAGGGAACAGTCAAGCCAGACATCACTGTGGATATTGAAGAGGGAGTTACTCAGACCTGGGCATCTTCACTCGCTCGTTCTGGAATTACAGCTATTTATTACCAAGCTCTCTGTGTGGCTGGGTGGAGTGCGCCTGAGGAAACACATCCCAGACACCACCTGGGGTTAGTCTTTCTGAGCCCTTCACGTCTCTGACTAATTCTCATCATCACCATGGAGCCCAACAGTCCCAAAAAGATACAATTTGTGGTGCCTTTACTGCAGAGTCAGATTGCACCCGAAGCGGCAGAGCAGGTAAGTAGAATTGGATGGGGACTCGTTATTGGAAATAAAGGAACACGGGCATACATTCTTGTTATTAATTGAAGGCTTCTCTGCCTCTAGAATTTGCCTAACTTCGTAGATTTCCAGGATATGTGAGTGAGATATAAATTGGTTTCCATATGCACTTGTATTTGAGTTGCACAGGGGGACCATTGGTTAAAATGCAGCAGCACTTCATGTGATACCAAATTAGCACCTGTTCAGGAAAAATGATTATATTAGCAATTCAGATTTGGACCCAAAAATCTCTTTGCTTTTGCTTATAACAGGTTCAATAGTCAGAGAAACTTAAAATGAATTCTAAAAATTAACAACATTTAATTTCATTATTTATAAAATAAAAAGATTAAACAATGAAAGAATTACATCTTAGAATAATTTCAGATTATAGACTTCATATTTTAATTTTTTATTATGTATCCAGAGCAGTAATTATATGTGATATATGATAGATAAGATTTGTAGTTATACGTATAAATTAAAAAACATTTTATTCAGATATTAAAAATAGTGTTTTAACATTTTCTGGATTACTTTTCCATGCATAATATGTCTGTATGTCAATATTTCTCTCTCTGTCTCTGTCTCTGTCGTGTGTGATTGGTTTACATCTGTATTACCTTTCATATTCAGATTTACTTAGACTTAGTGCGATGGTTCCACTTAGAAGATCATTTGTGGTAAAATTATAGCAATGGGGATGCAGAAGCAGAGAAATTTACAGGGTCATCAACCTAATTCATTAATTTCTTAAGACCTAAATTATCCCTGAATCTTTTTTCAAATATTATATACAATGCTTTAAAATAATTATTAAATCTGAGACTCATAACTTTCTAGAATCTGAAGTAGACTCACCCAGACTTAGGCCAGATAAATACAACCTTGAACATCTATCAGTCTTGAAAGAGACATTGGTTCTATCTTGGACAAGATATCATTGGTAAATTTTGTCTACTACTCTACTTACATACACTGTAGAAATTTGCGTATATATTTAAGGAATCAAGGGCACATTAGAGATTCCAATTATAATATGCTCCTGTAACTCTTAAATTAAGAAAAAAAACACACCAAACCTATTAGTTTTAAGTGAATTACATACTCTCATAAGATCCATATTCATTCTTTATTTGTTGATTTATTCTAAATACTATATTAGAAAATAAGGAAAGCTTATGATATTAATTAAAATAAAATAAAATAAAACTCATGCTGTTAAATTTAATATGCTAGAAATTTCAGTTTTCTAAGCTTCTGTCATTTAGAAATAAGGGTAATGGATCTTGAAAGCATCATCAATATTATGAGGCTCCAAGAGAATCATTAAAATTAACAAGTCATGTCTCTATCTTCAACGCATATTAACTTTTGATAGCATCATTTGATTATATACAGCTACTTCTTTTCTGTGAAAATGTAGCTTTTTGGTTAAGAAGGGTGATACTCATATATGACAGTTCTACTGTTTGACTTTTTATATTTTAAAATAAAATTTAAAAAAGGGGACATCTGTATTACTTTCAACAATAATAATAAAAAAAAAAACCCTACAATAAAAAATAAAATAAAATTAGTGAGCACCTACTGTGTGCCCTGCAGATATTTGCTTTTGTATGTTGGGAACAGATGAGGATGCAACAGCTTTGTCAGCTGTAGGGTGACCTGGAGCCGGGCCTGACTCTTACTGACCTTAGCTGGGCCTTTGTTGTTCACAGATCAGGAAAAGAAGACCTACACCAGCATCACTTGTGATTCTCAATGAACAAACCCCCCCAGGTAAAGAAGCATGCTGTGTTTCACACTGATGGAACAGAATAGAATTGTTAGAATAATATCAAAGAGTTTATCATTGCCAAAAGATTTCAATTCTGGATTTCAATTAGCAATAATCTAGCGAGTTAGTTTATACAACGGATCATAAACAAAACCAGAAATAAATATTATAGAAACTGTCTCAGCCAACAACCTGCTTTTCCTCCAGAATGACACATTGGTGATGATATGCTATGAAATGTTTTGTTAGCATTTGCTGTCATGTGTTCAGGTTTTATATAGAATTTGGTTCAGTGCTTACTAATGAGGCTGGTGGAAAGTTGTTTAATTAGATTTCAAAGCTCAAATTACAGCTCTCGAGATGCTTATATCTTTACAGAATAGGTTTTTTATTTATGAAAGGTTGTCATGGGGTGGGCAATGAGCCAGCATTGGCTATAGCTTTGCTGCTGATGTCATCTCTGAATAATGCAGTTGACAAGTAACCAGATCAATTTTCATCACTGTGCATTTGAGAGCCATTATGAAGGATTGCATCCATTTGTTGAGGTTTTACTTTCCATTTCCTGTAAAAAAAAAAAAAAGGAAAGCTGATTATTATTCCTGATAAAGGACAATGATCTGCAATGCGAAAACATTATTTACTTATTGAATGGAAGTGATTTTAATCTCACATTTAAGTGCTGTTTCTAGATACAAGTAAAGGAAGACAGCAAAAGTGATGGTATTAATTTGTAACCAGGCAGGACTTGGTGTTGGATTTTTATATTATAAGTATAAACAATAAGGGTGGACAAAAGTTTAAATAATGAAAACATAAGTCTAACTATAGGTTGTAGTAAATGATCTACATTAAGAATATCAGAGTAAAATAGTCTCACTTTTTCAGATTTCTTTCTTATTAGAGAAACATATATAAGAAAAGAAAGTGAAATTCTAATAGAATATTCATCATTGAGCCCAAATGTAGAAAGGTGTTCAGTTGATAAAAAACAAATAAGCAAATTTATTCCTGCTGAAAACAAAGAATTCTAATTTGATCCTATATCTTTAAAGTACTGTAGCATTTTTAAATCATTTGCAAATATACTATCTCACTTAAAGATGTTAACTTATATTTGGATGAATGAGAAGTGTAAATGGTACACACTTATAGTTTACAAATAAGTACAAGTAAGTAAACATAATAATAATGAAATCTCAGATTGGAGGTAATTTTATAGCAATTTTTCATCACTGATTTTGCTCATAGTGACAGACTTTTCCATACTGTCCTAGAACTTACCTCCCTATGCCAACTTTGAAAAGCGTTGCCCACCTTGGTTCATAGGTGTCCCTTGACTATTAAAGAGCAGCTTTCAGAAGTCTGCAGGTATTGTTATTGTCTAAACATAGTGAAGCCATGTAACCTTTGTCTCTCATTTGAGCCCCCAAAATAGTCACTGCCTCTTGAATGCCAAATATTTGCCATTTACAGTTGAGAAGAGTGATTATCAGAGAGGTGCAGTGATTTTTGCAGAATTTCTTCCACTAGAAGTGACAGATGACACAGACAAACACAGATGACTGTGATTCTAGAGCCCGTGCATCTTCTATGGTGTGATTCTGGCCCTGCGAATTTCAGTTTGTGTTACACAGTGAGGGCTCCGTAAATGTGACTAGATATTCAAGTCCTATTGACAAGCAAGCCCAAACATTAAATAAGTCCTTTGTCTAGACCACTTAGCTTAGTAGATTAGAAATTATATTTTAGTATCCCTGTGAACAAAATTTAGATTTTTTCTAGGAAACTTTTCTTATGAGACCTCCTAATCACTAGATGGTGTTGTGCCAGTTCCCTTCTTGACGCCGTCATCCTCTCTTTTAATAAGCACCTTTGGAGAGAACTTAGATGCCAAAAGCATCACACAGAGACCTGTGTGGTTTCAGTAATGTCATCTCCCTGCATCTTCGTCCTCCTTTCGGGAATTAAGACAGTTTACAAGGGACTAGTCAGCCTTTGGCTGTGTAGAGCAATGTGAATGGCAACTAGAGATTTTTGGACTAGAGATAGATTCTTGCAAAAAAAACCCCAAATACTTACATACTTTCCTCAGTAAAAATGATCTAAAACCATGATTACCGAGGAACTAAATCTAAGGACCCAATGAACAAACAAACAAATGGCAACAAAAGAACAACATACCAAACCCAACAAACCCTGGATGCTGGTCTTTAAAAAAAAAAAGTGTGTGTGTGTGTGTATTGTGTGTGTGTGTGTGTGTGTGTGTGTGTGTGTGGTGTGTGTGTGTGTGTATATATATATATATTTTTTTTTTTTAAATACTCACACAAGGATTTGTTTGTATTGATTTTTGGAGAGGAGAAAATAGGAGAGAGAGAGAGAGAGAGAGAGACATCTGATTGGTTGCCTCCCGTAGGGGTCCCAACAAGGGATTGAACCCCCAACCTTTGGTATATGGGAAGATGCTCCAACCAACTGAGCCACCCAGCCAGGGCTCGATGCTGGTCTTTATTAGCCATGTGTTCCTGAGTAAGGAACAATAGATCCAAGCTTTATTTTCTCATCTATAAAACAGGGGTTATAAAGTCCATCCTTTCTACTTCACAGGGTTGTTGTAATGATTGAAATAATTAATGTAAACACACTTCAAAAATTGCAAAGTACAACAAATGTTAGGTGTCATTAGCTTATGTGTTCTGGAATACAAACTGCACATGATATTTAAGGTTAAGATATAAAAACTAGAAGAGATTCTTCATAGTCTCATTTTATTAAATATTTCTGCCCTACCCAACAATTCTTTACCTTCTAAATATTACCTGAACACTCTCTATCAAACAAAACAAGACAGATAACAGCAACAACAAAGAAACCTCATGTTAAATGACTTTTTTAAGCAATTGCTTCTTCTAGTTCTCAAAAGCAATATGTTCTTTGACAAATAAAAATTGATTGCAGCTTTAAATCCAGGCAAACTAAACAAATCTCTTTAATTTATTGAAATTGCCCAGGAAACAAGTGACTGTTCTTGGAATCAACTATCATTAATGCTGTTTAAAATCCCTGAAAAACCTTTCTTTATTGTCAATTAATGAAGCAAAGAAAATTAAATTTTCCATATAGAGACATAATTAACAAACCCTTTCAGTTCATATGATTAGATCGGTGTATCGCAATCCTTGTTAAATGAGTTAGACATAGCTTATTTTTTAACCTTTTCAAGAGTTTGCAGAAATAGTCAATTCTAAATTAATATTTGAGAGAATGGCATAATTTTAAATTTAGAAATACATATGCATTCTGTTTGTATTCGATAGAGGAGAAAGAGAACAGAAAGATGTTTCAACATGCAAATCCAGATTGGTCGCTAGTTCATCTGTGCTGGTCTAGACACACAGACAAGGCAGGCACCTGACCGGCAGGATTCCAGGGGCAAAAAAATGCCCCATCAAACCCTTTCTAACCTGTAGCCTAGAATTCTCAGCAGGTAAAGCACTACAGAAACAGACATGTAACCTGTTAAGGTATATCATTCTCTGGTATAGGTTAATCAGTTTAACTCAAAATAATGGGAAACAGGACAAAAAATTTTGAGTTGAAGACATCATGCCTGAAAAAAATGTAATAGTAAAGGGTGTGTGTTTAGAGTGGAGAGGGGGGGAACTGTGTGTGTGCTCCCAGGGATGACTCTGAACAGCCAGAGGCTACTAGTAAAAAGATGCTGGAAACTTGAGATGGGGTGTAGAGAAGCACAAAAGAAAACTTTCATGTTTTTTAAATGTTTTCTGGGGCTAATGGTGTGAGTAACCTTGTAGGAATTGCTTAGTTTTCTGTGTTTTCAGTTCATCTTCTGTGAAGGGCCTGTTTATGATAAGCTCTCTGAGGCTACAAAGTACAGTTTCATTGTCTGTCTTGTACTGTGTGCTCTTTGCTTTTACTCTTGGATAATCTGTGGTTAACCAGTTTGATTCCTATATTTTTATTTAGAGGGATGACTACACATAATTTTCTCTATTTAGAAATAAATGCAATGCCACTTTCTACAATTTATTTAATCAGATTTCTAGATTTATTTAAACACACTTGTTTTTAAGTATACTTATGAGAAACTATATATTTGATTACCAGTATTAGAAATCTAGGATTGTAAAAGAACGTCAGAAAATACCTAATATAACCACACATCTTCATGAAATATACTTAAATCAACCCAAGTCCCAGAAACTCACTCTATTTTATATATCTCAGAGAAGAATCCATAGTTACCCCTAGTTTTCAATTCCAGATACAATAGTTATAGATGTTAGAAAATAGTTTCTTACAACAAACTCGAGTAATACCACACTTTATTCTAAAGCAACTCTTTATTTACTCTCTTCAATGAAAGTTTATTTTCTCACCTTTTTAAATACATAAAAATATTCTTTATCATTTTCTTTTCTGGATGAATATTCCCAGACCCCTATAAGGCTTTAATGAACTATATCCAAATTCTCCTTGTCTGTTGGCCTTTGGAGCCCAGAGCTGTACACAATCTTCTACTCAAAAGCCAACCTAGACCAAGCCCTCTGAATACTGAAGTTTGTGGCATCCATTCTTTTCCACGTACAGTTAAGCAGAGACAATATGGTTACAATTAAATTTAATGGTCCTCATGCCTGTTAAACATGAGTGAACCAAAGGAGGCCTGGAGCTTAGAGAAAATTTGGGTAAGTACCCAGGGGTTCTGGCATCATTTAAACTCTTGTTGTACATCTAAAAATTGGAATCAGAAATAGAATGTAAAATGGTTTGGGGACGATATTTATTGGACTATCACAGCCCAATTTTGGGGAGATTGACTTTTTTCTTTGACACTTTCAACTCCCAATATTCTTAGAAATGAAGAATAAAAACAAAAGCATTTTCTTACATGGATCAGGATCCTAAAAGAGTTAATATGAGACTTATGAATTAAATATCACACTATCTCCTTTCAACCTTGATAGTAAGTCAGTCACTAGAGAGAACTGAGCGATCCAATTGATCATGCTATTCAGCTCTACAAATGGAAAAAGAATCCGTAGTCCATTCTGAATGTAGCATATGACTTTCTAAATGAAGCTTGCATTTTAGGACTCTGACACAAAGTTAGTGAGGTTTTGAAGACTTCGCATTTATAATCCTGAGAGCATTGGATGATATCTAGAGAAGATTGCTGGACTCAGACTGAGCTGTTCAAAACAGAGAGGCTCCAGGGATTTCTGATGATGGGAGATTTGGCAGGGTCAACAAAGTAAAGTGGAGATTTATTTCCAGTGTTAGAGCATTCATATGCACACACTCTCTTTTCATGGAGACCCTCTATGTAACAAAATGAATGATTTGTGATTAAAAGGCAATGGGCACCTTGAATACAAGCTCCAGAAATCACACTGAGGATTTTCCTGGGACTCTTAACAATGGCTAAGACATCATCAGCCTAGACCTGGAGATGCCTGTCACCCCCTGGGACCTCCAATCAAATGTATTCAAGTAAAAGCTGTACTGGACCCATAGTCTAGATAGTTTTGTTTTATTCCAGGTTTTTTCATCTTCTCTGGGAATGCAGTTATAATTCATTCTGATCCACAATCCTTGTTGATTGTTCAGCATTTATTTTGCCTTCTCAGTATTAGTGACAGTACAAAACAAAGAAATACCAATGTTTGAAGATCATTCAAGAATCAACTGGTATCAATTTCTAAGGAATTTCAGCAAAACCTATTTTTTTTCTCCTCAGCATTCATTTGTGTGAGTTATTCAATGCCAAACCATGCTGAATGATATAAAGGCAAGTGATGCATGTAGCTTTCAGAGATTCATGTATTATACAATTGATTGACTTATTTTCCCATAACTGTTTAATCTGTTCAGCCAAATAGCTCAATCAACTGGAATAATTGTGAGCCAAAGATGAGGTTCTAGTTCTTAGTAATGCCAAAATTTGCTATACTATAAGTATAAACAACTAGTCTACTCCTCAAATAAATGGGAGAAAATGAAAGGGCCAATTGTAAAACTATGAAATAGTTTTACTTGATGTCAGCAAGATTACTACTTTTGCTCATTTTGTGTAATATCATATATTTTTTACCTTTATGTTGACTTTAATTAGAAATAGCTTAGTAAAATATGACAGAGAGGTGGTAGGGTCAATTCACTTCATTTTTTGGTCTTTGTTTCCCTACTTGTGGTGGATATAAAAGATGAAAATGACTCTATGGTACTTTTGCATGATATAGAGAGACAGTGTTTGTAGTATGTAAAGTGCTGGCTTTGGAGTAAGACTAGGGTTTGAATGCCAGCTTTGCCAGTTACAGGTGGTGAAAATTAGGTGTGTACTTATCTTCTATGGGCTTGATTTCCTCCTTTCTTAAATAGCATATTGAGGTATGGGACAATGCTTAGCATAGTGCCTGCAATCAAGTAATACTGAAGACATGAAATCCCCTTGTGTCGTGAGATATGCCAGGAAAAGCTGAGTTCTAAAGCCTGCATTTCTTATTAAAAGATGGCTCAGCTCTTTTCCAATCCTGACTATATCAGGCAGTGTCAACAGTGTGCCCGAGAGACGGGGGTTTTTCATAAGAGAAAAGATATACCATGCTTCCTAATTCATCAGAATAAGAACACACAATTAAGAAGTTAGGTATCTCATACTGTGGTATTTGTTCAACTGAGCATGTTTACAAATATAATTTTCATGAAATATGAACCTTTTAGAGTTTTTAAAATAAGCATGACATTGGTGTCTGTAATGTATGAAAATACTGTTGCAAGCATTAGAGATCTTTTTGGAAGATTTGTATTTGACCAAAAGTGAAATTCATATTCTAATAGTATGTGGAAAGAAGGAAGGTTGAGTATTGAGTATAAAAATCCGTTAGAGATATCTATCAAACATTCATTTTCGTTGGTCATATTTGATCCCGTTCCATTTGTTCTGTCTTCCTTCCATACACCATCCCTGTGGTCTGGCTAAGTTTTCTTTCTTTGGTTCCTTCGTTTGGTTCTTTGCCAGCTCTTAAAACTACGTCTAGACTGGCTCATTTGTGTACATCAATCTCCATGTTGTCCACCAATTTCTCTTATTTAAATAGTAGCATGAGACTCACATTTAAAAAGTTTTCCCTGACTAATCTGATTCATTGTCTGGCTTTGTTATTCCAATACACGCCTGCCTTCCCCAACTCTGGAAACTAAATATTTACCAAGTTCTGTTCTAAATCCTCCAGGAACATGTGGTCTAGGTAGCAGAGAAAAATATGTTGGAATAAACCAGGATATCATTGTAGTAATAGAAATCCCAATTTCTCAGACCATGGTAAGATGACTTCTGGCCAAGACATAGAGGCACTTATTTATCATGCTCACTGGTCTATAAAACATTTGTATGACTTACCTTGATCTTTTTGCTTTAAGCTTTTAAGGATTTAAGTCAGAGTTAAAATGTTACTATTTATTCCAAACTAATAGAGTATATATATCTATTCAAACTGGCAGAGTGAATATCTAGTAGAGTAGATATCAGATGCCCACAGGTTATTAAATTGAAATGGATAAAAATAGGTCCTTAAACCCAATGGCCCTTCATCAAACTTTTTGGGCACCTACTCTGATTAAAGCACAGTGTTAGATCCTCAGGGATAAAATAGGTAAGCCACCATTTCTACCCTCATGGAGAAACCTACTTGAGACATATTTATGATTTAACACATGTATATTGTTAGTAAAACCAATAGCATGTGGCAAAAATACAAAACACAACTCAGTACAGAAATGTCTACTGTAGGACATATAATGTTGTAAAGCTCAGTACAAAGACTAGATTGCTTGATAAGTGCTGACTATTATTTCGGAGAGGCAGGCATATAGTACCCAGGAGTAGAGGTGTTGAAATCACTCAGGTATGGATATGGATCTCAGTGGGCTGCTTACTAGCTGTACTGCCCCGGCAAAGTGGCTCATCCTCCTAAGCTCCATTGAGTGAGAAAGCTAAGTTCATGTGACTCTGAAATGCATGTTTTTCCCAACACAGCCATACTTCACTAAATATAAAATATTTTCACTAGAAAGAAGGCTGTTCTGTGTTCATTGAATAAATAGATGTGCATTGTTGGGTCCGCATAGTAACACATGGACCACATCATTGTCAGCTGTTCTGAGGAGTTTAAGGGCATATTCAGTTTCAAATTTAAGATTTAAAAAAAAAAAGATACTAACAGCTCTTTCTAACTGTTTCTAGTTCATAGTCATATTCAAGAAAAACAGTAAATTGGTGGTACTTGGCGACCCCTAACCAAAAAATATAGCCAAGCTATATATCTAACGGACAAGAGTTATTTCCATATTTCTTTATTGCCTGAAAGCTTTGGGATTTTCTACCCTTTCTCCCATCCTTTTGTACTAATGACTTTGACCAAGTAGTGAGTGATCTGACACTGTTCCAACAATTCCAGGCACATTTGGCAGGTCTTAAACTAAAATGCCCCCAGGGCCCAGGCAGATGACAGATATGAGTGCCCTGGCTCTGTGTAGGACATTGTGATGGGCCCTGTGGTCTCTGTGGAGGATGTGAACTCCACTCAAGCCTTTTGAGTGAAACAGACAAAACTACAAAGAAAGAAAAAGGGCACTGTGAGGAATGGGGGCACGACAGTGATGAGATTTTAGAGATGCTAAAAAATATCTCCCTAAATCAGTTGCCATACTACCTTTTGAAGTTGCTGTTACTACTGTTATTATATCTTCTAAAATGCAAGTACTCATTGTCCCTGACAATTTAGGGAAGTGGTCTACCTGGAGCTCAGAAAGAACCTTGAAAGCCTGAGGTGGAGGCAGAGGAATGTCCTGGAGCAAATGTCCCAGCTGTGAAGATAAGGGATGGCAGAATGATCTGCTCCCTCTCAGTTGGTTTGCTGTCACTTCCTTCTCCATGCTGTCTCCTTCAGATCTCCCCCAACTTTTCAGGGGCAACCAACACATGTCAGGAAATGTTACATCTATGTCTGTGAGTCTTCTCAGTGGTATGGGTAGAAGATTATCTTTGAATCTAATTCAATGATTTTGCATCACTTAGAGTAATTTGATATAGAGACAATTATAGGATTGTTAACAAAGTCATTTGAAAATCTCCATCATCAAAGGGAGATATATTGACAGTCTGGTTAGAATACAATTACAGTTTGACCTTGGCAATAATGCTGAGGAAAATCTAGGAAATTTGTAATCTTTTTATTTTTCATTGTCTGAGAGCAATTTTCCATCATTATGGGAAACAATTTTCAGAATCACACTCTCTTCCTGTCTGATGTAAAACAGACTATTAGAGAACATATACACATGTCTATATGCACAAACACATGTATACATATGCATATATAATTCAAATATCCAACTATGTGTAAAAATATCACAGGTTATCTATCAATATAATAAAATTGACCTTCATGAAGTGATATGACTTACAAAAAGTCCAGGATCTAACAAAGTATCTAGGAAAGTTTTATGAATTCAGGTTATAAATGGAATAACACTAATAATAACAACAATTTAAATTTCTAACCCTTTGAAATTAAGACCAATAGATCAAAAACTAATCACATAATTTGAGGAATTATCAATAAAAAACACTGGCATAGATTCAGTGGTGAGATTTATTAAATTATTTCTTAAATCAGAATAGAATCTAAAAATAAGTTACATTTATTA
The DNA here is from genome assembly GCA_030848825.1 of Tadarida brasiliensis. Classification (NCBI taxonomy): domain Eukaryota; kingdom Metazoa; phylum Chordata; class Mammalia; order Chiroptera; family Molossidae; genus Tadarida; species Tadarida brasiliensis. Next base: position 62,618,932 of record CM061265.1, read on the forward strand.
AATATTAGTTGCTGTAAGGCTATTTTCTCATTTGGGTGGGTTTCCTATGTTCATTTTCATAATTTGTGAATATGAGAAGTATTATAATTAGATAGAGAAAGTGAGTTTTTCCTCTACCACCTGAAAGTCAGTGTCTAACATGTGTCATCCAATTTGAAATCAACATTTTGACTCTTGACCTCAGCATTTCAGTTAATGGTATCCCCATTCTTCTAATTATTGAACCGCACAATCTTGGAATCATCTCCCTCTCCTGCTCCCTAAATCTATCAATGGCTTTTCTGCTGATTCAATTATACAAGTGGAATCTATCATTCTATATTTTTATTGACTGCTCAGTCTAGGACACTATTGCTTTATTCCAAAATCATATAGTAACTTCTAAACTGCTTTTCCATGACTTTGACACTGGGAGTTGGCTTTGTGTAGGCCTAAGAGCCCTAACCTTAAAATCAGTAAACACAGTGTCTATCAATCTCTGAGTTTTAGTTTCCAGTTCCATGAAGCACAGATCATGGTAACACAGATCACGCTGGAATTGAACAAGATGATGTATGCTAGCAATACTATTGGTAGTGGATTTGTTCTTGCCCCACTCTGCTGTGTATGAGAGGCTTTGGCAAACTTAATTATATATGGGTGATTTACTAGGAAGGATTTACTTTTCATGATTGGTTTGTTATGACCTTTAATTTGTATCCTATAATTTACCTGTCTTAGCTTTCAATTAACTATGATAAGGTACATGAGGTCTTCTCATGAAGGGCTCATATATTTCACTATAATCTGCACATCATTCCTATTTCTTGCTTTAAGTCATGCAGTCATTTCCTCCATAGTCTGTGGATCCTTTATTACACAAATTGTTCATAATTGTACTACAGCTGCGATTTAATTAAAGGAAAGAAATGAACAGAGCAAAGAAAAATAATTGTGTTAGATTATGGTTAATATTACTGCTTTATTATTATTATTATTACTTTTGACCTGGCCTAATTTCTTTTTTCCCCCTATTTATTTATTTATTCATTTATTTTTTGATGTTTTATAAATATTTTGTTGAAAGTATTACAGACGTTTCCCTTTTTTCCCCATTGACCCCCTCCTCCCCATTTTTTCCTTTTTTATTGAATTTATTGAGGTGATACTGGTTAGCAAAATTATACAGGTTTCAGTTGTATAGTTCTGTAACACATCATCTGTACATTGTATTTATTGTATGTTCACACCAAAAGTCAAGTCTCTTTTCATCACCATTTATCCCCCCATACCCTCCTTTATCTCCCGCCACTCTCTCCCCCCCAGCAGTCAATTTCTCCACACTGCCCCCGGCACCACTCCCACCCTGGACTGCTGTCAGCCTGCTCTCTATCTATGAGTCTGTCTCTATTTTGCTTGTCAGTTCATTTTGTTCATTAGACTTTTCTATTTCCTCCTCTATTTTTAGTTGAGAGTTCTACAGCTGAATACAGGAACCTTGCTCATTTGCCATAGATACCTTCTTATTGAAAATACTTTTCCTTATGTGCAGGGATTTCAGATCAAGCAGGACAGAATCAGACTGGCTTTGCTTTTCAAAGGATTATCCTCCTTCATGAATCCTAAGTGCTGCTCACTTGCCCCATTGATTAAAAGATTTTTAAGAAATAATGCCAGAGACCTACTCACCATCACATTTCAGTGAAGAAAAATATCATGAATGATTGAGCTAGAATGGCTCATGTCAAATTCTACCACAGGTCATTTTACTTGGTGAATAGTCCAGAATTCCTCCTTTACTAAGCCAATAAAGGGTACTTTTTGCTTAAGATCTTGGAGATGGTCAAAGATATTTCATACCATAGTTTTATGGTTCACAGCCATAGTTGGAGTCAAGACCAACCCCAGCTATACTGTTTATATGGACAGTTACAGTACAAGGAATATATTATATATATACTTTGAGGTACATTTAGGACATAAAAGACAAAAGTACCTCTAAGCTACAAATAAAACAATTTTAATATAATATAAGCTCAAAGGCAAATTTAATGAGGTTAACAGTAATATATCTTACCTTTTATAGCTTTACAGTTTGCAAACCTATTTCACTTATAATGTGTATCCTCAAAAATGCTGTGAGATTAATATTACCTTCATTTTACAGAAGGAGGGTGATAGGTGAACTGCTCAAGGTCAAAGAAGCTAGTAAGTTAATAGGTCTGAAATTTAAATGTAGGTTGTCTATGCAAGAACAATAGGCTTCCCACTATATTAATACCTTTTTCTTTCTACAGATAAGCAACATCATACTCTTGCTACTTTATTTCTATTTTCCTCATGGAAGTAGTTATAAGCAAGTTCCTCTTTGTAACAGCCATGTGAGGTTCTATTTGATGTGATACCAGAATGTACTTTTTTTTCTATTCTATTCCAATGTAAGTGATGTTGTTTTGGAGTGGTTATTCTATACCTTTTTCTTTTTCTTTTCTTTGATAATGTATTAAATAAGATGGCTTTTTAGAGTTTTTAATACTATTTTATTATTTAAGCCAAAAATTCAGGTAATTAAACAGAAACATAAATATCATGCATTATTTCATTCTTAGAGTTAGAACCTGTTGTTTATTTATGTCTGTTTGCCTACCTCTATATCTACACTTATTAAAACAATCATTGTCATGACTTAAAACATTAGTCGGAAGGCTAGCAGTTTAAAACTCTGGATTCTAGTTGACCAATGCGACTGACTTGTACACATTTTGAATTGTCATCTTTCCTTCCCATCTCTGTTCTTCTTAGCCTCCTATAGTCAGATCAAAACCCCCTTTCCCTATGAACCTTTCATTGACTACTTCAGCTGGGGCTTACGCCAGTAGGAGTAACAAGTCACTTGATCCATTGACTCATTTGCTCCAACTGATGGTCAGTGACTTTCTGTCACCTTGTAATGCCCTGATGGAATGGATTACAAAATTATGAAGTTTTGATATGAGTTGGAAGAAGAAATATTGTGTCACCAGGCCCTTCCATGTGTATCAGGCTTTAGTTAAGTCCTTTCTGGGTAGCAGGACTGCAGAATAGGGCTCTGGAGATCTGGGAGAGTGACTAAGAGGAACCCTTACTCTGCAAGGAAAATAAGAGACCACTTAAAACTAGCCTGATTGTTTAGAAGGTTTATCTTTGCCCTCAGATCTCACAAGTACCTACAAATGATAACCCGCTGAATTCGCAGGAGCTCTCACATGAAATATTTGTAAGAGTTATGTAAAGTGGGTTATACAGCATATACACAGGGTGAAAACGTTCTTGGAATCATCTCAGCAAGGACACATTTCATTAGTAGGGGACTGGAGGTGGTGGCATCACTGTTTGGTATAGACATGCTCTGAATTGGCACCAGAGTCAACCAATGACTGGATGAATGGACAATTTTGCATAATGATGACTTTGAGAATTAGGTCCCAAAGCCCGAGAATGTTTGCCCATTGACCAATTGCTCTCTTTAAATTATTCAAATCTGTTTTTAAAAAGTCAGTGAAATGGTGATAGTAGAAAACTGGCTGTTTTCAATTTGGCTGTTTTCTTACAAGAACATAGGAGTTCAAAGGTTCAATTCAATACCGTCATATAGCCGCAGTATCTGTCCCATTAATGGTCATTTATTTTCCTTCTAAGTTGACTACTATACGGGCCTACATAAATTGGGGTTAGGTTTTCTTTTCATTTCCTTTGAATTATGAAATAAATATTTTACCCAGTAATACTCTTAAACTTTGTTTTTCTTTGAAATGAACTATAAGAGAATAGTAACTTATAGTCAATACTGAAAATCAAACAGTTCATGACGTATCAAAAGCATTTAAAATTCCACACTTCATCCAAAAATCCATTTGGCTAGTGCGTAAGATTTCAACATAAGTGAAACTTAATGACTACAAGAAAAATAATTTTAAAGTCAACCTTGTACCTTATCCTTCCTTTTCCTCATTTTTTACACAAGGAAATCATAAAAACAACTTACTTTGGCCCCAGTAAATGATTTGCAATCATATTGTAAGCACATAGCGTCATATTACAACATTCCAGCTGCCTTATTATTTTCTGATTGAGATAAGATTGTGTTCTATGTATTTCTGTTATCTGGGTACTTAATTAAAATATCTATCATTATGAGCACACTGCTGGTATATTACCTAAAAATGAGCTCATTGCAGGCATCAGTTCCATTTCCTTATTTCTAACTGAGTTTGACATTCTTCTTGGCAACCTTACCAGACATACCACAATCTACTTCCTATTGTGATTTCCCTCCCTTTTAATATCAAATTTTCTGTGCAACAGCATGAATTTGAAATTGACTTCATTGTTTTTAGGGGTATAGCCTAGATTTCACTTCAGTGAAAAACCTGAAAAGCTTTAGTATCAAACTCCTAGTGAGAAAATATTTTTCTTAGATGTAAAATAAACTTGAATCTTTGACATAAAATAAATTGAGAAACAGTAGAATATGATTTCCTACTGCAAAGTTTAACTTCTGAGGAACAAATGCAAACTGAAACAAAACAAGGCAAAACAAAAATAAAAGCAATTTAAAATAGTATTTGTATATAAGTCATCAAATTTATATTTTAATTAATAATGTAATTATTGTATAATAATGAGTAAGATACCTTTTTATAAAGTAGAATAATTGAATTTTACTTTTTACTAAAAATTTTGGTTGAATGTTTTGATGAAGGAAAAAACATAATTAAGACAAAAAGCACCAAAATGATGTTTCAAAGAACTGAAATATAAAATATTGTTGGCTTTTAACATTATTTATTAATATGCTTCCTGGTCTAGACTGATTTACATGCTTTAAACACTCCAAATAAAATAACAAATACAGTAATATTTATACTAATTGCTCCTGAACATTTGGTAGCACAAAGCATATATGGAAAAAAAGTGTTTATAAGATCCTATCAAATATTGGAATTGTCACTTTCTTATTCTATAGTTTGTAGAGTGTAGACCTATTTCATGCAGATCTATGGTAAAAAACAAAAACAAAAACAAAAACTACCCCTCCCCCTAAACTGTCCTCAATCATCCTATTGGGACAGGATTGATCTGTATTTTCTTTCATTGCCAAGCAAATGGCAAAGAGCTTCCTTTGGTGAGGGGTGGTGGTGGTGGTTAATAACATGGTGACAACTATCATTGTGTCAAAATTACAAAGGGGTACATAAATTGTCGATAGTTTAAACTATTGTGATAAAGGCATCTATAATTTGTGCTTATATCTGAGATCTATTCTATATATTCTTGCCTCATCCTTTCCAACTAGTTTTCTTGTATTTCACAACCTATACTCTCTTTCTGCTTCTTAAAAATGAGCACTTAGATTCCTTAACCTGATATCCAAGATCCTTGACAGTCTGGGTCAAGACAAACTCTCTAGCTCTACTTTAATCTCAGGCCTCAACCTGCATCTCTGGCCAGACTGACTACTTCTCTAACCATTTCCACTGTAAATCTTTGAATAGAAATTTGTTCCTAGTTAGAATGCCCTCACCACTTCTTTATTTTACAGAATGTTTACATTATTTAAGGTTCTCAGATCTATTTCCTTTTATTCATTTCTGGCCAAGGACATTTATCAGAAAAATGTCTTCTAGCAGCTCAGAGGTGGAAAAATACTAAGTAGAGTATAGTTAGGTAGTGACTTAAGTTCACAAGTTTCTTACATTCCACTACAGATAGAAATTAATTTAGTCCTGTGGCATCCCCACCTTAAAAAACTCAGGAGTTAACCTGTATGATTGTTGAACTACCACTTTTTTTCTGAATCTGAACCTTACCATTTGAACTTGGCATAAATGAAAAAAAAAAGGAGTGCTCAATAGTCACTGTACCTTCCACTAAAACCACTCTCTTTTATTAATTTTGTTTGAAAAAGAAAAAGGAATCATGCATGCAATTAGTCAAAGCCATAATATTGGTTCTATTTTGGTCTCAACTCTATGCAGGATTACTTTCTCCAGAGATCCCAACTGATGTTTAGATTCTACTTGACCATTTCATGATGAGGAGTTTAGCTCCTTCTGAAGCATTGTGATTATGATTGGACAGCTCTGATTGTTAGAAAATTCTGCCTTATATCTAGTTGAAATATCCTTCTTGAATTTTTCAGCTGCTGATCTTGATATAGCCATCTAAAAGATATCAGAAAAAGTGTAATACTTCTTCCAACTGAGAACCCTCCATATATTTGGGGATAGAAATCTCTTCTGCCCTCAGTTCTTATAAAAATTTTCAGTTACATTTAGCTTTACAATTATATATGGTTTTCAGAAATCTCACCATTTTGTTCCCCAGTGATACTCACATTTTTCAGCTTAGTACTTAACAGTTATTTAACATCTACGAAGGCCAGGTAGTGTGCTTAGTGGGAGGATTTGTGTTGAAAGGTGATGGGGTTTGTGGCAGCAGAAATATTGGATACTTCAGAAGCATGCAGTAAGATCACATAACCCAGTCAGTAACGGCTTAATGAAGGGAAGAAGTTGTGCTCACACCTGAAGGAAAGGGCAGGGAAGATTATTCAAGACAATGGAAAAAAACAGGGACAAAGTCTCAGAAGTTGGACGAGGCTTTGCAGATTCGAGGAACTGTGACAAGTCCAGTGTGATGCAATGTAAAGTGGCAGCAGTGGGGTGGAGATTGGGCAGCACCATGTTGGGAGACTCTGTAAACGTTTCAAGGAGTTATGATTTGGAACCACCAATGGTTTCAAACAGTGGGGCTCGCATGCTCAGATTTTATTCTGAAAAGGTCCCTGTGGCCACAGATAAAGAACAAGTAGGAGGGAGAAAGTCTGAGTTTATGGAGAGTCAGTGGACTTGATACATTAAATGGCAGATGGGGAGATGGTGATAAAAAAGAAGTTTGACTTAAGGCTACAGATTCGAGGGCCTTTTCTAAGAAGGCAGAACACATTTGGAGGGGAGTGGGGAAAGGAGATGAGTTCAGAATGAAACACATTACTTTAGATGTAGTGGATACAATCTCATTCTAATTTCATATGAAATATTTAAAACATTCCTGGAAGTAATGCCTCAATAATGGAGTCACTAGTATTAAAAACCAATTTACCAGAGCCTTTTAAGAGTAAGCACAATGTACTTATAAAAAGAAAATGTTTACCTAGTAATTATTACCTTAATAATGTTGGTAATTTATCTATGATAGGCTTAGTATAACTACCTGAAAAACCATTATTGCTCCTAATCATTAAAGAAATCCATTTAGACACATACATAATTAGCCAAGCAATTAAGATTATCTACTCACATCTACTTCTCTGCTGAGTCACAAACTGGCTGCCAGACAATCTACCCTAACTCTAACAGATGTTCCATTAGTATGGACTCAAGGACTAGCTAGCTATCCTGAATCAGATAACCTCAAAGCAATCCATCCATTTAAATTCAAAGTCCAATTGGAGCAAAAGTTTCATTCTTCTTTGATGAGTTTTATATCCTTCTCATTTTCAATGTTTAGTCAGTTGAGCATGTGTGGTTGAAAAAGTTATCTAAGTATGGATCTTAGAAATTTTGAGGATTTATAAAGTCAGAAGGAGCACATTGTTTCAATCTGTAACTAAGGGCACTTGCTATGCCTCATATAAACACCCATATTTTCTATCATTTGTGTTAATAATAGCATTATCTTCAGGTCTCAAACAAATCTCTGACTAGACTACCTACTTTGCCATTCTCTTGTTCTCATCCCTTCTACCTCAGTCTTAGAAAAACCATAGTTCTAGAAGTAGGGTATAATCAAAAGGTATAACCTTTGGTAACAGAGTGACCTAGACCTGAATCCCAATTCTGCCACTTACTAGTCCTGTGACTTTATTTTATTTATTTTTTAATTTTCTTTCTTTATTGATTTTTAGAGAGAGGGGAAGGGAGAAGGAGAGAGAGATAGAAACATCAATGAGAAAGAACATCATGGCCGCCTCCTGCATGCCCCCCACTGGGGATCAGGTCCACAACCTGGGCATGTGCCCTGACCGGGAATCGAACCGGCAACCGCTTGGTGCATGGGTCAACTCTCAACTGCTGAGCCACACCGGTCGGGCTAGTCCTGTGACTTTAAACAAGACACCCATCCTCTTTGAGTTTCAATTTGTTCACATATAAAATATACTAATTGATAATATCTACCTTATAGTTGTCTTGAAGATGAAAATAATGAATAAAAATATTTGGCATTACAGCATCACAGTATTAGAGCCAGTAGCAGTAAGAGTAAAACATTAACCTATTGGAAGTTACTGAAGCACAGAGTTGTGCTCTTTCCTTTCCTCAACTGGAAGTGCTGCCAGTCTAGTCACTGCACTTGTTTGATGGTGATTTTATGAGTCGTGGGATGAAGTGTCCCTAGAGACCACTGGTTGAAATTAAGGAACAGGCAGCTTAAAAATTATTGAAAGGGAATTTAAACCAGTATCTTTTATCATTGCCTAATATTTTATTAAACAAGATGAAAACGATATTTGGATGTCAGGGTTTGGTTATAAAAGATCAAAGACACTTACTTTGATCTTTACTAAAACATTCTGAAAACTTAAAAAAATTGTCTTTCAATGTGTTAGTCAGAAAATAAGGATTAGATGAGGGAGACTAAAAGTGGATTTCAAGTTAATCAGATCTTCACAAACAGTGAAGAGCATTGAGAGAATAAGAAGATTTTTTTAAAAATACTTTAGCCAGTTTGTCTGTATCTGCTGGTGACACCCATTGGTTCTCAGACTTGAAGGATAAATGTTTTTGTTGAATGTGGTTACAATTGTCAGCAAAATTACATGAACTAATTAAAAATTGTCTTGAAAATTGCCTGAAATCTTTTCTGCCTAATCTTTTCTTTTGTTAACAGTGGCCTTGCGTTTTAAGTAGTGTCTTCTTGTAGGCAGATGTGTTGGAACCTGCATGTGAAGCCCTGTGCCTTTATTAGTGAAACACAAAGCCGTTAAAACCCAACCCTACACGTGAGCCATTATTGAAATATTTGAGGTATTACAAAGCAGCAAGAAGCATAAAGTTTTGGGCAATGATCAAAGTTAAAAACATGGACTAAAGAAAGACTGCAATCTCAGGATTTGAACAGGTTAACCTGGCTTCTCACAGCTTGTTAATGGTTTTCAGAGTACTCATTGTATTAGTCTCCAAATGAGGATGTAGGGCAGGAATTTCCTTGTTTAAAAGGAATACTGGTTAGGTTTTTGTCTGTAGTATTATGTTTTATCTATAGGAACTGCTTGCAGCAGCAGCATGAAAATAATTAAAAACAAAAACAATAGCCTGTGTACTGGTAGTCAGGAAACCTGTATTTTCATCTCAAGTCTGCCATGAGGTTAATCACCTCATGTCTTTGAGCATCATTTTCCGGATTTATGAAATAAAGAGATTTGATGAGATAACTTCACCCCTTTGTCTGTACTGAAATGTAACAATTATAGTTATTGTTGGATGTATACACAGATACACTCTCGTCTTCAAACACACGGCATCACTGAGTGCTCACGATGCCCATCTTCCTGTGACTGCATGTTATCAAATACCAATATCAATTACTAATACAACTAATACTTTAGTTATATTTCCTTTTAAATCTAGTTGTCATTTAATATCCAACTGAAATTCCACTCAAAGCCTGAGTTTCATAGGAGAGACCACTTGAACATAGATGCCCAAATCCATCTTGGACACAATGGGTTATGTGGAATTCTGTGCACATTGAGCATGTGATGGTGAAATAAAAGAAAACTAGACCATGGAGTCTCCGGTCCTGACATCTACTAAGTCACCCAGGTGAGGCATTTTGCCTTCCTTTTCCCAGTGCCACCCCCTCTCCCCAGTAAATCAAAAAAGACAGAGTGCCTGGGAACTATGAGTTTTACTGGACCTATTGAAAAATATAGGGCCTGAACATTTTAAGTGGACTTGGCACTTTTACAATATTTCAAAATATAAATCAATGTTTTATATAAATATCTATAAGATGTCAAGCAGTTATTTGAAACTCAAAGAATGTAGTTATAATTAAATTGTATTTAATGTGAGCTGTGAGTGCGTTGTGATATGCTTGAGATGATACAGGCTAGGCCCCTGCAAGTCACTGCCTGTGCCTTTGGCAAAGAAACACTGGTAAAGAGGGACAGACTCAATACTTACATAAGCCACTTTCATCTTTAACATTTCACAAGATGGTTTTAAAATTCTTTTTATTATAATTCTTAATGGTTTCAATCAAAGAAAACTTAGAAAATGTGCTTTTGAAATACCTTTACCTTTGAAGTAGTGGAGCAAAGCATGAGGGTGTTGGGGTTTGTAGCTTAGTTTTTCCACTTAACAGTTAAGGGATCACAAAAGTGATACACTTTTCTTGAGGCCGATTTTCTCTGAAAAATAATACAGGGCTATTCACCTCATGCGAATATTAAATGAGGGTTAAATGAAACAGTGCAGTTATTGGCACTATGTGGTAGTTTCTTAATGAAATCTTAGTTCTTTTCATTTTGAATGTAAAAGTTGACATTTTTTAGAAATAATTATGTATATGTTTGAAAGAGAAACTGATTCCTATTCTTTATAGCTGAAACGTGTTACCATTCCCGTTTCTTTAAACTATAGGCATCATTTAATCAGACTAAGTATCTAATTTTGCCTTTGTTTCTGGTTTTAAAAAGCTGTGAGTCTGGGTTCCTGATTATATAGTCCATGCACTTATCCCTCTACTAACTACTTAAAAGTGGTTAGACATATGCTTAATTTTTGTTCATTTTATAGGCTAGGCTCTAAAATATTAAGTTTGTGTGATTTCTAATTACAGAACTAAAGTTTTAATCTCACTTTCATTCATGACCCAAAATGTATCTTTCCTTGTCATCACAAATACATGGTAGTGTATAGTTTGCCCATCTTTGAAGAGGTTTAGCCATCTTTGAAGTCTGTGCCAAATATTTGGTAGGCCAACAGGTTTTATAAGTTTCCAGTAATGGTAGACTTTCCAAGTGAATCAACTACATCTTTAGGGTATTTATTTATTTATTCATTTTGTATGGATTTAGCAATAAATTAATAAACTGATTAAAAAATTTACATTCCTGAGAGGACATATATAAAAATATATGTATATGTTGTGTGTGTGTATATATACACACATGTATATGTATATATATAAATACATATGTATATGCACACATATAAGTGTATGTAATCAAGATATGTCACACATTTTAGAATTAATTTATATTTTATGAACAATACAGTTAATAAAGTTCTAGTCTAAGTCTGTTTCCAATTTGCTATGTTGCTTAGCAGGTTGATAAACCTTTCTAGCCATTTGGTTTGTTGATACATAAAATGATGGAGTATCCTATCTGTTCTCCTTAGGAGATGAGAGTGTGGGCTTTCGGAGTCAAGGCTAAGTCCAAATCAGTCTGGCTAGAGTTTAGATGCTAGGTGAGTGTGAGGAAGATACTGGAAATTTGTTCAACAGAGCAAATTTGAGGTATGACCAAAATCAGATAGGAGAGAAAGTAAAACCTTTGTGAAAATCTAGAGTTCAAGGGTAAAACATTCATGTCTGAGAAGAAGAAGAAGAAGAAGAAGAAGAAGAAGAAGAAGGAGGAGGAGGAGGAGGAGGAGGAGGAGGAGGAGGAGGGGGAGGAGGAGGAGGAGGAGAAGAAAGGAGGCCTAGGTGGAGGTTTCCAGAGGCTAAGGTAGATCCCCTAAAGCAGAAGTTTCTCACTGCTTCTTGGTGAATATCCTGTTTTAGCTATAGATGGAAAGAAAGAACTTTTGTACGAAAACATACGGAAGAGCTAATGCAAGGTAAATATGCCATTGTAGAAATTCTTTGGATAAACTCTCAGAGTTGTACCAAAGTATTCTTGAATCTTTGACAAAACTGTATATTTTAATCATCATCCAGTTAAGTTTTCACATTGCTAAAATTAGTATCATCAGAATATTTTCCCCATTTCATTCTAACTTTTTACCCTACTTCCTACAAAATTCATACAAATTTCTTCTTGCTCACTATTCTTGCCCATGTGGCTTTAGATTTTCATACAAATGGAAAATGAGTGATGTTAGAATGAGATAAGGTAAAGGTATTTTCATTGCTGAAATAACATGACTCTGGGACAGATTTCAGTTAATTCAACTTGCTTGCAAACTTCTGAGACAGTTCCGTGTCTTGTTCATCTTTGTTATTAACAGTCTAGCATGGCACTTGCATAGCAGAATGTTAACATTTGAAGACAATTGGATTGACTTTAAATAATTTTTTCATTTGCTTATTTATTCAATAAATTAATAGACTTTGAGCACTTTTAGGCACTTGGAGATGCGATGGTGAAGAAAACAAAGTCCCCATTCTTTGAATGCACGCATTCTAATGGGATCTTCTAGGAGAAGGAGTCATTAATCACTAAATTCTCATCTCCAACATGCAAGTTACCATGAATTTGTGTTTTGTCAAATAAGAGAACTACATTATAATGTGTGGCTTGTGCTGTATTTAGCAAACTACATTCATTCACCATCATGTATTTAATAGTAGTTTACTACAGAACATACAGTCTTCATTGAAACTGTCATATTGCAAACCCTTTGTTGTCTCAAAATAGATGTGTGATGCTAAAGTTCTAGATTTCTGGGATAAATCAACAAAGGAGGAAAATCATGCTCTTTTGTTTTGCATTGTAAAACAGCGTGCTGTTTCTATTGATGAGTGGTCATTATTCTGAATTAACGTCAGTTAAAAGAACATAGATATAGTTCAAGTTTTTTGAGACTTTATGTCCATTTAGGCTAATGGATAATAACCATTTCTATTGATTTCCCTCAAATTTAATCTTTGTGATCTTATCTTCTTAAATATTTAAAGGAAAAAAAAAGAACAGTAATGTGAAAAAATTACTTCACAGTGTATAGCTCTGGGCTGTAATGATCTATCCAGATTAAGCCAAGGTAAAAATATTAAAAATGTAATTACTGAATCCAGTTTCTGTGCTAGGTGTTCTAATGAAATAAATTGCAAGAATCTGATTTGTGAACTTACAAAGTCGTTTTAGGAAACAAGACAAGGAAATGAGAACAATTAATCGAGGCAAGAAGCAGCATAAAGGAGTTACAGTAAGACAGATGATTGCCTATTTAATTAATGAAGTCAACAGTAAATGCTGTAAAACTTCAGAGGAGTGAGAACTCTCAGAATATTGGTGATTTTAGAGTTGACTTTATAGAGGAGATGAAGTTTCATTCCAGGCATAGCTTGTGGAAAATCATGGAGGTAGAACATTCAAAGGTAATTGCTCAAGTCAATCAGACTGGAGCAGATGGTTAACTAACCTAGGAGACCAATGAGAATTTAGGTGTGTGGGAGCCAATGTGTGGAGGGACTAGAATAAGAAATTCTGAATTTGTCTTGCCAAGTGGAAATTATTGACATTGTGTGAGCTAGAGCTTGATGTGACCAAATGAGCCTCAGTCTTGCAGCATATGGTGTTGAACAAGCGATGGTAGCAAGGTCAGTTGGAAGACCAATGGGATAGTCTAGGAACGAGTGATAAGGATCTAAACTGAGGGGTGGCAAAGTAATGGATTGTAAAAGACAAATGTGTGAGGCATTGAGAAAAATGAATCAATTTATTGACTGAATCATCGATTGCCTGAATAGGGATGAGACAAAGAAGCTAAAAGAGTAAAGCAGGACTCTAAGAATAAGTAATAGGGGCATTGGGAAACAACCTGGAAGAGGGAAATGATTTTCCGGTAAAAATGAAGTTAGTTATAAATGTAAAAGCAATGGTTATGTAGCTACCTAATAACACATTAAACAAATTCATATTGTGTATATAACATATGTTGTTGATATATTATTTTATATATATATATATTGTAGTTATAACCATATTTACACCAGGACACCATGTTTATACACAAAATTCCAATTTCAAAAATAGAATGATAGCTTTATTTTAAAATGATGTTTTTGTTTTCTTTTTATCCTCACCCGAGGACCTTGATGTGAGAGAGACACGTCGACTGGTTGCCACCCACATGACTCCAACCAGGGCCAGGGACAAACTGCCACCGAGGTCCGTGTGCCCTTAGCGGGCACCAAACCCGGGTGTCTCTCTGGTCCACAGGCTGATGCTCTAACCGCTGAGCCAAACCGGCCAGGGCTTAAAATGATGTATTTAAAAAAAAAAAAAAAAAAAAAAAGATACAGAGGACCCCAAAGATGATGTGTTAGTAGGTGTTATAGTTATCAATATATACTGTAATGGAAATGAAAACTGAGAACTTAAAAAGTATTTATTTAAGAATGTATTTTAAAATTGCAACAATAAAACCGTTACAAGTTAAAAAAAATAAATAAATAAAAAAAATAAAAATAAAAAAAATAAAAAAAAAAAGAGTGGAGGTTCATATCATCATAGATACAACTTAAAGTGCCGTAGGTATTGCCAACCTACCTGGTGTGGTAGCCATTACCTGCTAAGGTGGACCTTCCAGCCTAATATAAAGTGCTTTCCCTAATCAAATATTTTCTTGGATCCCTTGGGTGAAGTATCACGTTTGTGTCACTTCTCATTATTTTTAGAGCTCCGTTGGGCACAGCTGCTACTACTTTGAACTGTTTCAACCACCAGGCACAGACGTTTTCAGTTTGTAGCCACCCTCAGCCCTGAGCCTTTGGGTAATTCAGTGGCACCCTGTTTTGTTTGGTCAAAAATGTTTCTCTCTTCTTGGCATGAACCCATTAATGGGGATCCGAAATGCTTAGAAGCGAATTTAGTACAGAGTATGGTGGTTTTACTTAAAGCTCCTTTCCCCATTGTTTGGATGAGGAACTGAGTTCAGAGAGATTAAGTAATGTGGCAGATACCATATGACAAATCAGTGGCAGAGCTAAGTGTCAAACTTAGGTCTATTTGAATGCAAACGCTGTTCTCTTAAACAGGGTTTTAAAGATATTTATGACTGTGATGCATTGAAATAAACTCTGAGGTCAGAGCCATTGTCTTATCAAATCAGTAAGACAGAAACAAACATCTCTGAACTGCAGTCAAGCTTAGTTACTTATTTGGTGAGGTTTTTTTAAACATAGGCAGTGAGTGGCACATATATATTTGTATCCCCACAGCTTAAAATATCAGATAAGTTGAATAATTGAGATGCTTAAAAAAATCATTTCCCTGGAAATATGAGCATGTTGAAATTCGTTTAAACAAATTAGATGGGTTTTTTTTTTTACATTTGATATTGAAAACTCATTAGGAACATAATTAGTTCTCAATTATTACATGAGATTACAGACAACTGAAGGAAAAATTGAAAGGACTACACTACTCTATGTGTATTTAAATGAAAGAAGCATTTTGATTTGATAAAATTTTTAATGTACTTATAAATATTCATACTGTGGGTTTTGATAGGAATATCTGAAGTAGCTTATGTTTTAATTTCCATATTATCATTACATAGAATTAGAGAAAAGGAAAGTAGTATCTTAGGTAATATAAAATTATTAGACATTATACGAATTCCGATTTGGGGGATAAAGAATGTGAAAGAATATACAACATGTACTTTCTCTTACTCTCTCCGAGAACCATATAAGTTTTCTTCTTGACCATGAGGGACCTAAGGGCAAAGTTAACTATTTGAAGAAAGCTAAAGTAGAATCAGTAGTCCCTTGAGGTCCCTCCTGTCATGAGCACTATTTCTCGTGTATTTCCCTGGCAGCCTCATCAGAAATCACAGCTCTTCTCAACACGTAGTTTCTCTTTCTATTCTTGGATTCTTTCCCCCTCTTTCCCTAAGAGTTTTTGGTCCCCATCCTCACTGGTATCATTATCCTGTTCTTTTTTCCTGCCTTGTAACGTGAATAGGAGCCTATATCTTAAGAAGAGAAAGAAGCACACTCTTGTCCTGACCTTCACCAACCCCGCTATGATACTAGCTTTCTCTCCGGCTATTTATGACTCAGCTTTTCTAAGGTTAGCCTGTCCTTGCTTTTAAATTCTCATTAGTCACTCAACCCACTTCATCTTGGCTTTCACTAAAACTTCTTCCTTCAAAGGTCACTTTATGGAAACAAACTTGTCTCCTTTCTGTGCTTATCTTTTTTGATCTGTCAGCTGCTTTGGAAACTGCTAACAATTCCCTTCTTGAAATTCTCTCCACCTTTGGCTTTAGTGATTTTCCTTGCCCTCTTATTCCCTTAGCCAAGGTGACTTCTCTTTCTCAGTATTGTTGCCGCGAGGCTCCTTGTCCCCCTTGCCTTCAATAACTGGTGGCTTTCCAGGGCCCAACTGTTCTCTCTTTACTCAGAATTAGTGTCACCAACTGCATATCTGTCTGCTACCTCTTTATAGTTACTTTGTATCCCTTCAGCATTTACTGATTTAAATAACAATGATCTTTAATATTGTAATACAAATAACTATATATGTTTTTTGTACTTATTAAATTTACAACAAATTCCCAAGGTATTTTAATACTTGTTTTGCAAATCCATATACTGAAGCTCCAAGAGAACAGTCCAGCTCTGTGAATTAAACTTAGGTTTATCTAACTCCATCTTATACTACTCTTACTTTACCAAGATGCTTTCCATTTAAATTTTTTTTTCTTTATTGGTTTTAGAGAGAGAGGGAGAGGGAGAGATAGAAACATCGATGGGAGAGAGCATCGATTGGCCACCTCCTGCATGCCCCTCACTGGGGATTTGGCCCACAACCTGGGCATGTGCCCTGACCAGGAATCGAACCAGCGACCTCTTGGTGCATGGGTCGACGCTCAACCACTGAGCCACACCGGCCAGGCAAGATGCTTTTTTTTAATTTGCTTTTTCTTGCAAAGCACTTCTATATTCATAATCTCATTTGCTTCTCTTAACAGTGTCTTTAAGTAGATAAATCATGTGTTCTTATAACTTCTTTTTTAAAGATAAGGAAACTGGTTCAAAATAAGTTTCCTTGTTGGTACACACCAGAGTTGCTCCTCAAACCCAAATGTTCTGATTCCAAATCAGTTTTTCTTTCTATTTATCTTTCTGGGACATTTTTATGTTGCTTTATAATTTTCCAGGAGTTGTTTGGTGAGAGTCTACTTTGTACACTTCAGTAAATAGATTTATTGGGTGAGATTGCTCTCTGGATGGCAGAGAGCCAATCAGTGACTGTTTACTGTATTTCCACTTTAAAATAATCTCAGTGATTGAGAAATCTGAACTTTGTAAGCATATTTTGAACTTAGAGTTTTATAAATGAAAATTTATAATTCTAATTGTATTTATTCAATTTTTTTTCTGGAATATTTCTGGCTGAGAGATATACCTGAACTTGATTGGAGCCACAAAACTCATAGATACAAAATATTTTTTAAATAAATTTAAACAAATGGCCTCCTGAGTAATTTACATTATGGACATAATAGAACTGTATATTTATTTTGACAATTTTGGGACAGTGGCAGTAAAGATTTTGTTCCAATAAAATCAATACAATTTCATCACTTTCCAAGTGGTGAAAGTCAAGTGTCTTAGGAAAGGGCACAGTAAAAACTAGCAGTAGACCTAGAAGGAGAAAAAGAAGAAATTAAAAAACAAAATACAGAGGGATGCTCTTCCAATAATCCAAAATACGTATGGGTTGAGGTTATAGGGACACATTTTAATATAATATAAAACATTACATTATAACAATCAAAGTCTCCACCATGGAGTAGATAAACTAGAATATAAATGAATCTTCTGTAACTGAAGCGAGATCTAAACGATCATCTCTCAGAGATGTGATACAAAGAGTCCTCCACTGTTTGAAGAAAAGGGGGGGAGTAGACACTTAAGAAGTTTCTTCTAACTGTAAAAATCTATTAATATGGCCCAAGTCATCCAATCTTGTCTAGTGAATGAATGTTTGTTATTTTCCTAAGATTTTAGAATCTTTAATACAGGAAAATATATGTTAGTCATCTTTCTTTGCTTTTTAAAAATTTCTCCTGGAAGTAAAAACAATTTGTCAGAGGTGAGCTAATGAGGTAAAAAGGAAGTCATATAAAGGGGAAATTGGTAAGCTCTAAAAAGTATAAAGAAGATATTTCTCCTTTCCCAGAAAAAAACAGGAAGTGGTCATTGCAAACATTTGGACTGAAACTTTAGATATCAGAGCTACTCACCTGGCACATTGAAATGATCAATAATCATCTGTAGCTCTAGCCAGGTGGCTCAGTTGGTTGGAGTGTTGTTCCATACACCAAAGAATTGGGATTTCGATCCCCAGTTGGGGTTCTTACAGGAGGTAACAGATTCATGTTTCTCTCTCTCTCTCTCTCAAATCAATAAACATATCCTCGGGTGAGGATAAAAAAATAAAAATAAAATTATCTGTAAATGAGATGGAAATAGCAAAGGAGAAGAAACCACAGTTGAAAAATTGTAAGTTAATATTTGTTACAATCAGGGTTAGAGACAAGACAGACTCTATAATGAGTTGTCAATGAATAACTTGTAAGTAGATTTTTTTTCAGTCTTGATCTAAATTGTATGTTTTTTAAAGAAATATTAAGCAGAATCAGTAGTCAGTGTTTACTTGATTTATGCTATCATTTATATGAAACAAATAATTTAATTAAAGAAATTCCCACAACATATTGTAGGAAACAAATTGATGAAAAATTTTTTGGTTAATACAATTTTTGCACTCAAGTCAATTTATAATTTTAATTAAATTCAAAAGGTATTTTGAACCACTGTGCTATGCTCTAGGGAGACATTAGAAATAAAGCATAACTCATAAATCTGGATAAAGATGATTTAATAGAGTTGTATTACAGACTCTCTGTCCTCGGTTCTTCATAATATTTAAAACATAAAACAAAACTAGCAAGAAAATGATAAGATAAAAACTAGCAGAACCAAGAATAGTAAAAGGGTAAAATTACATGCCGTGAATTTTAACAAGTGGCAGCCAAGGAAAGAAATAGATGATTCTTTCCCAACTCAGAGCAGCTCCTTACTCCTCCTCCATCCTCACTCCCACTCACCACCACAATATACCTATGAATTTTTATTTAAAACCTTCAGTTTAGAGAGACTTTTATTTAGGATATCCTATAAAATCTTGGGGGAGAAAATGAAACCCTAAAGAGTAGAAGCTATTATCTACCACTATAAAATCTTAGGATCTCAGTAGGAGCTTGAAAACCCATTAGAGATAATCATATCCAGGCTTCCATACTTAGTGTAAAGAATAAAGGTATCCCTCTGATGAATAATATACATTGCTAACTAGAAGAGTCAACCCTAATGTAGGAAATTTAATAATATTTTGAATAAATAGCAGAGCCAATACCATGGGCTGTTGCCACCCCCTTCCTCCCCTACTAAATCCGTAGGTTATGCAAAAGTGGACATAAAACACCCATTGTAATTTGGCGAGAAGGTAAATAAGTCAACTATAAAGTGGAAATTTTATCAAGAATAATAATCCATAGTTTACCATATATATATATATATATATATATATATATATATATATATATATATAGGCCTGGCCAGTGTGGCTCAGTGGAATGAGTGTCATCCCATGGACTGGGAGGTACCAGTTCAATTCCTGGTCAGGGCATGTGCCAGGGTTGTGGGCTTGATCCCCAGTGGGGGGCATGCAAGAGGCAGCCAGTTGATATTTCTCTCACATCGATGTTTCTACCTCTCTCTCCCTTCCTTTCTCTCTAAAAAAAAATCAATAAAAACATATTTTAAAAAAAGATATAGAATGACAATTTTGTGAATATAACACAGAGAAAACATTAACACCACAATGCAGCTTGCTAATTACAGATGAAGAAACCAGTATGGAAGAACATACTATGTAAGTGACAAAAAAATTTACTTATCAGTACCTAATGATACAAAAATACTTAGTAACAACATAATTATGGTCCCACAACAACAACTTCAGATGATGAGAGGGAATAAAGTACCTGGGAGACTATAGACCAAAAGGACACCACTACAGAATTGGTGAATAAATTAAAAATGGAAATAAAACATAATAAGCAAGGTAATTCCTGATATAAAAGATAATTAGGATTAATGCAAAGGAAAAAGACAGATTGAAAGAGCTAGAAAAAAGATAGGACAAAGGATTCAATTAAAGACGGTTGATCTCCCCTCTTCTCCCTCCACCAAAGGAAAACAAAGAAATCCAAAGTTATAACAGCAAATTTTCAATTATAATAATGGAAGAAATAACTGAAGATTAAACGGGCATCTGCTGAACCAATTCAAGCTTGTGTAGTATGACTAAGATAAAAATAATATTAATATTAAATTATTAAAATTTAATAATAAATTATTTTTTAAATGTACAGGCATAAAAAACAAATTGCTCTTTCCCACGGCACTAAATTACAGAAGGTGGTAAGGGTCATATCTCCATAGTTCTAAGGAAAGTGCAACCCAATATATTTACGCAAACCAAATTACCTTTGTATCTCAAAGTACTGATATTCTCAAACATGTAAGCATTCAGAAAAGAGTTTCCATGAGGCATTCTGAAAAAATAATTAATGATATTTAGTTAACCCAAAGGGAAATTAAACAAAAAATATTCAGGGTGAAGAAACTCTTTTACATTGTGAGTATCTCACAGCAGTCTTACAATTAAGGTTAAACAATTATGTTTTAGAAGTGAAATGAATATTATAAATCCTGTAATGTAACAATTAGAACCAAAAAATTCAGGACTTAGGGAAGAAGTTTGATGAAAGGTAGAAGTACTAACTTCTTCATTTTTTATAGTACAGTAAATTAATGGTAACTAGAAATAGTAGTTAAAACAATGTTCTTATTACCTATTTTTCATGTTAGAGTAACTTTAAAAGAGCTAAATTTATTTGAAGCTTACCAACTTCTAAATTTTTATCTCAGTGTCTTTCCCTCCCATTACATTGAAGAAATATCAGAGTACCTTTCAAAACTAAGAAAACTGTCAAACATATACTGATGACTTCCAAATCTGTGTCTTAAGCCCAAAATATTGCCTGGTCTTTAGATGTTTATGTTTAAAAATTGTCTGAACATTTTATTTTGGGTTTCCCAGAGGCATAGCAAACTTAGTAAGTCAAAAAGTGAAAATATCACTTCTTTTTACCCCCCAAATCTGCCTATTTTTATGTATTCTTTAACATTCAACCAAATCCCAATTACTGCCAATTTTACCATCTAAAATATTTCTCACATGCAGCCCACATCTCCATTGCTACCACCATCTCTAAACTCAGGCCCTTATCATCTCCATTCTTTTGCAGTAACATTATCTGGCTCGTACTGACTTTGATTTTCTCCTCATTTCCAACAGAGTGATATTCCTAAAATAGACATCTGACCAGATCCATCCCCTATTTACACACTTTTAAAAATCCTCCACAAAACACAGAAAAAATTCCAAGTTCCTTCGCATGACATCAAAGGCTCTCTACAACAAGAACTCTGCTGATCTTTTTATTCTCATCCCTGCCCAAAGCTTCTGAACTGCTTCTAGTACCAGGAACAGTCTACTATTCTTAAAACGTGTCCTTTATTCATTCTATGCTCCATTCCTGAAAGGCTCTTCTGATCTTCCAATGGCCCGTTCCTTCTCTTTTGTCAAGATTCAGATTTGCAATCAGGTTTCCTTTGACAATATGTACACATCATAATATATGTAACCATTGATCTTTTTATTCAATGAAACCTTTTAGGGTGCCTATTATGTCTACGAAACTGTCCTACTTGGGATAAAGGCAAAGTCCCTTCCCTGATAGAGTGGGCTGTTTAGAAACAGAAGACAAATATTAAATACATCAGTACCCAGATAATTTATGATAATTATGATAAACGCTATAGAGGATTAAAAGGTGCCATCAGAGTATATAACGAGACATAGATGTAGCCTAGTCTAGAGAGTCAAAAAGGCCTTCTTCATGGGGTTAATATTTGAAGCGTAAGATGAGAGTGATATAGAGTGTAAAGTTTTGTAAGTAGAAGAAAGAACATGTTTAAAAGCCTGGACTAGGAAATAGAATAGTTCTTTGAACAGACTGAAAAAACAAAAAAAAAGGCAATTGAGGCTGGAGAGCAGAGATTGTTCAGGAAAAGTGTTGTGAAATTAAGTGTTCACCATAGACTGAGACTGTTTCTCCACAGACGGACTGTTTTGAGAGCAGTACTGGTCTGATTGATCTTTTAATCATACATACTTATCAGAGTACTTTAGTTAAACACAACATAAACCAATTCTGGAAATTTAAATAAAACACTTAAATTGAAGAATATGAGGAAGTCATAGACATGATGGAAATGCCTATGAATGAACAGGATTCAAGATCATTGGGACTAGAAGGCACATTGCAATCTCTCCACACTTATCCAAAGAGAAAAGACCTGATTCCTCAAAATTTATCAGGTTGCTGTTGGGAAAGAAAAGGAGATTCTAGGCCACCAGCATCAATAAATGTTCACAACACTTACCATGGTCCTGGACACATATTAGGAATGCAATGAAAAGTTTGTTGTATCGAAATGTTCTTCCATAGCCCCTTATGTGCTTTTTTAAAAAAAATTTTTAATGTTTTTATTGATTTTAGAGACAGAGAGGAAGGAAGAGGAAGAGGGAGAGAGAGAGAGAGAGAGAGAGAGAGAGAGAGAGAGAGAAACATTGATGGGCTGCATCCTGCATGACCCCTACTAGGGCTCGACCCTGCAACCCCGGGCATGTGCCCTGACCAGAAATCGAACCGCCACCTTTTGGTGCATGGGATAACACTCAACCAACTGAGCCACACTGGCAAGAGCCCTTTATGTACTTTAACATACTAACTATTGCACTTGTTTGTGATGTTTTGGTCTGTGTCTTTTTGAGAAAAAAAGACTGCACTGGATTTCACTTTGTACCTAGCCCAGTGCTTGGCACCTAGTTATTGCTCAGTAAATACCTGGAGAGGGAATGAGAGGTGACTATATGCTCATGTAGCTGTTTGTTTAAAAAGCTCAGCAGTCTGACTGAGAATGTGTGCTCTTCATCATTACATCACGTTGCTTCTTCCCATCCCTAGCATGGAGCAAAGTGCCTGTTTCATAAAGTTTATTGCATAAATGAATGAATGAAGAAATAGTTGTTATGATAACTAGCTTTAATAACTGCTCAACTTATTCTTAGTTTTGAAGAATAAACCTCTAACTAGTCATGTAAGTGCCTTAGCTCTAAAAATAATTGCCATAAGAAATTAAGTATCATTTTTTTTTTCTGCATAGAGTTTATTTCTTGGCATTCTTGCTGCCAACTCTAAATACCCTAGGGGGAAAAAAAAGCTTCATTTGTTTCTGATGAATCCCACCAGGGTTTATTAGAGAGAACTATGCTGTACTTACTCACTTCACTGTGCTTTTAAACACATCTTATTTCCCTTATTCATATACAAGGAGTGTAACTAAATAATGGAAGTTAAAATAGTTTCTCAAAACAAGTCCTTTCAAGAAAAAGAGTGAGCCCTGGCCAGTTTTGCTCAGTGGTTAGAGCATCGGCCCATGGACAGAAGGGTCATGTGTTCAATTCCTGGTCAAGTCTTGCAGTTTCGATCCCCTGCCCCAGTCGGGGTTGTGCAGGAGGCAACCAATTGATGTGTCTCTCTGACATCAATGTTTCTTGCTCTCTCCATCCCTCCCTTCCATTCTATCTAAAATTCAATAGAAGAATATCCTTGGGTGAGAATTAATAAAAAACAACAACAACAACAAAAGAGTTAGATGGCTGTAGCTACAAACTAAATGCAAATTGGGTTAAAATTATTTGGCAGCACAAAAGTCTCTTATCTCTTATAGTCTCTGTAACTGTAGACAATTTCTCTTCTTAAGGACTCAGTAGGTTTGCTCAGACCTGCTTTCAAATCCTGATTTCACCATTCACTATTTGTTTGTTTCTTTCATTCCCTATAAATTGAGGAAAGTGAAAACTACTCAATAGTTGTTGAAAGGATTAAGTAGGATAACATATGTTAAAAGGTTTAGCACAGTCCTGATACAAAGTACTCATTAAATAGTAGTTATTGGATTATTACTATTTACTGCTTGTTTCCATATGCATATTGAAAATTCAAACATTTTAAACACAAAATTACTACACAGACATATTAATACTTAATTCTGCTTCTCAGTATCACTATAAATTTTAGTGTTTGGATAGTTGTAATAATCAACAAGAACATATTTATCAAGAAGATGATCCTTAAGATATTTCTATGCATTCTACTCTCAACATAAATTTATTGAGAATAAAGACAATGTAATAATTATTACACTGCCTACTGCCTAGCAAAGTATTTGACATAGACTTATGATGTACATTATCAAAACATTGCTTTAAAAAGACTACCACTGTGTGTGTATACATATATACCTACACAGTATTAAATGACACATTTTCAAGGTAAACTCACTAGAGGCCTGGATGTTCACCCTGTCATCTGTAATGTTAGCTGTTTTAATAAGAGTGAAGTCTTACATATTTCATTTTCAGAAACAACATAAAGATGAAAGAGGAAGCATATAGCAACACATAAATTTCAGAGTTTCGTGGATTTGTAAGAGCTATGTGAGAGAGGCTAAACATCAGAACAAGTTGAGGATTAAAAATAAAACACCTTGACAGATACACATGAAATGACTTTGAGTTCCTTTAGGAGCAGGAAATAAAGGCTATCCTAGTTGTTTTGTTCAGGTGCTGTATTCTTAACTTAAAAGCAAAAGCAAACAAAGACATAGGTCTTCAACTTGATATTCCTTTGATCTCTTTCTACAAGGCAAATTCCCCCCGAAGTGAGAATGTACCATGAGCATTATTAAAAGAGACTTGAAGATAAGTTTACTATAACAAAAAGAGAGCTTTTTGTCACTGTAAGTGCAGGTTCCCAGGCTCAGAAAAGAAATATACCATAAGATAATAAAATAATAGCAACTATGATCAAAGAGCTATGGATGTCAACATTTAAAGATACAAGTAAAATAAGTGAGCTGCCAGAAGTCTGTAGGGAGTCCTGATGTTTATGGCCTAGAAAACATTGGAGTTTAGAAACTGTGAACTGTTCATTTGAACTTAACTGGAAGCAAAATCTATTACAGACTTCTGAGTAATCTAAAACGTTGATTCTTAGAAACACAAGTAGGTTCATAAAAAACCAAATCGTGTCCCACAACTTTATTTCTACTCTTTTATTAGATTACTACATTGATTGATCAAGGGAAAAGGGAATGCTGAAACCATATATATATCAATAAGACATTTGGCAAATAACTCCTGATATTCACATATATAGGATGGAAATAATTGGATTATAATGCATTATGACAATTCGTAATATTTTAAAACTTATCTTTATTGTTGAATGTATTATAGATGTCTCTTTTTCCCCCCCCTTGACCCCCTCCTCCCCAATCCCACCCTACTCCTGCTTTCCCCACACTATTGTCTGTGTCCATTGGTTATGCATATATGCATATAAGTTATTTGGTTTCTCTCTTCCCACCTCACCTCCTCCCTTCCTTTTGAGGTTTATCAGTCTAACCACTAATTTGTACTTCCTAATCCCTCCATCTTTTTCCCCCAACCCCCCTCCCATCTGGCAACCAACAAAAAGTTCTCTGTATCTATGAGTCTGTTTCTGTTCTGCTTGCTCATTTTGTTTGTAGATTCAATTGTTGATAGATATGTATTTATTGCCATTTTATTGTTCATATTTTTTTATCTTCTTCTTCAAGAAGACCCTTCAACATTTCATATAATACTAGTTTGGCGGTGATGAACTCCTTTAGCTTTTTCTTGTCTGAGAAACTCTTAATATGGTCATCGATTCTAAATGATAGCTTTGTAGGATAGAGTAATCTTGGTTGTAGGTCCTTGTTTTTCATTTAAATATTTCTTGCTACTCCCTCCTGGCTTGCAAAGTTTCTTTTGAGAAATAAGCTGACAGTCTTATGGGAGCTCCTTTGTAGGTTACAAACTGCTTTTCTCTTGCTGCTTTTAAGATTCTCTCTTTGTATTTAATCTTTGGCATTTTTTTTTATTTTTATCCTCAGCCAAAAACATTTTTGCATTTATCTTCAGATAGAGGGGGAGGGAGAGAGGGAGGAAGAGAGAGAGAGAGAAACATCGATGTGAGAGAGACACATCAACTGGTTGCCACCCACACGACCCCAATTGGGGCCGAGGACAAACCGCAACCAAGGTACATGCCCTTAGCGAGAACTGAACCTGGGTCTCTCTGGTCTGCGGGCCGACGCTCTAACCACTGAACCAAACTGGCCAGGGCAACCTTTGGCATTTTGATGATGATGTGTCTTGGTGTAGACCTTTGGGTTCATCTAGTTTGGGACCCTCTGTGCTTCCTGGACTTGCATGTCTGTTTCTTTCACCAAGTTAGGGAAGTTGTCTGTCATTATTTTTTCAATTAGGTTTTCAATTTCTTGCCCTCTGTCTTCTCCTTCTGGCACTCCCATGATGCGAATGTTTGTACACTTGAAGTTGTCCCACAGGCTCCTTATACTATCTTCATTTTATTGGATTTTTTTCTTTTTGCTGCTCTGATTGGGTGTTTTTTGCTTCCTTACATTCCAAATTCATGGTTTGCTTCTTGGCTTCATCTGCGCTACTATTGAATCTCTGTAAATTATTCTTTATTTCAATTAGTGCATCCTTCATTTCTGACCAGTCCTTTATTATGCTCTTGAGGTCCTCACAAAGTTCACTGAGTGTCCTTATAAGCAGTGTTTTGAACTCTGCATCTGTTAGATTGCTTATCTCCATTTCATTTAGTTCTTTTCCTTGAGTTTTTTTCTGTTCTTTCATTTGGGACATGTTTCTTTGTCTCTTCATTTTGGCTGCCTCCCTGTGTTTGTTTCTGTGTATTAGGTAGAGTTGCTATGTCTCATAGGCTTCCTAGGGTGGCCTGTTGTAGTAGGTATCTTGTAGAGCCCAGTGGCACAGCCTCCCTGATCACTCAGCTGGGCCCTCGAGGTGCACCCCTTATGTGGACTTTACACCCTTCTGTTGTAATTGAGTCTTGATTGCTGTTGGCACATCAATGGGAGGGTTTTACTCAGGCTGATCAGCTGCAAGGACTGGCTGTGACCACTAACCACTGACCTCTGACCACCTTGGATGACCAGCTGTGCAGGGGCCCACCACACAGAGCAAGACTTACTTCAGCAGGGCTCTGGTACCCACTGAGTCCATTCTTTGAGTGTGTCACTTGTGGAGGTGGTTGCGTGGTGGTGTTTCAATGTGGTCTGAAGCTGTCCACTGTGTGTGCTGGCTCTGGGGCAAGGTCAGCCACTGCCTGTGTTCTACCCAGGGCCACCAGGCATAAACTACAAAGCAGTCTGCTGATGGCTGCTTCTTGTGCTGGGCTTGGAGGTGCCCAGGCAAAGCCAAGCTGTGAACCAAGGCTGGTTGCTTCTGGTGCTGGGCCTGAGGCCTCTTAGCGAGAGGTATGGGCTTATTGTAGCCAGATGCTGCTTGTTTGAGAGAATTTAAGGAAATCTGAAGCAGAGCCAAAACAGGTCAATTTGATGGTAAAGCCACTGGAAACAGCTTGGGTGGGCCTGAAAGTTGGGTGGGACAGGGCCTCAGGGAGTCACCAGGGTGGAGCAAACAGTATGGGCCAGGTTGCTGGAGTCCCAGGTATGATGGCCACCTGCCTGCCCTGTGGGGGAAGGGCTCACCAAAGGAACATCAGTCTCCACCAGCACATCTGTCCAGGAGAAAGCTGCCTCTCCAGTCCTCACCCTGATGCCAAACAACTCAGTTCTTCCCCATATGTCTCTGGTACCTTTCAAGCTGCCTCCCCCATGCTGGAGCCTGGAGGGAGGGAGTCTGAGTAAGTCTGTACACGGGCCCTGTAAGAGGAGCTGCCTGGGGCTCCAGGAGCCTCAGCCTCCGTCAGCCTCAGTTCGTGCTGGTTTTATAGCCAGAAAGTATGGGGACTTCTCTTCCTGGCACTGGGACCCTGAGCTGTGCGCCTGGTGTGGGACGGGGACCGCTCACTCCTCAGGGAGGACCTTCCCAGCCGAGGTGTCCCTCCTGATTTTTATCCGCCACACATGGGTGTGGGAGCAGGCGGTACGCACCTCCGCCCCTCCTACCAGTCTTGATGTGGCTGTTCCTTTAATTTCATAGTTGTAGGACTTCCATTCAGCTTGATTTCAGGCAGTTCTGAATGATGGTTGTTCTGTAGTTTAGTTGTAATTTTGATATGGTTGTGGGAGGAGGCGAGATCGCGTTTACTTATGCCGCCATCTTGACCGGAAGTTCGACAATTCATAATTTTTTAACTAACTGTATCTAAAGATTGGTCAATATATGTGAGCCTGGAGTAAACCATGCTAGTGATTTGCCTCTTGCTAAGCCATTTTCTTTGATATTTTTAATGAATAGCTCTAAAGGAAGTCTTGCTGATGCTCCAAAGCAGGAAATACACACGTAGACTTTGGATGGCAGACTCAGAGTCCAAGACATCCTGACAAGGTACTTAGATGCGTAGAAAGCCTTCAAGATTAAACATGTTACAGAAGAATGTAAAGGGACTGCTGTAAGAAGAAATATATATATAGGGGAACATAATCATAAAGAATAAAAATGGCAATGAATAAGTACCTATCAATTAAAGGTACTATTTAACACAGCACAGTGTGATAAATCAAGGCTGTACACAGGAAGCGCAAAGCGAGGAGGAGGCTCATGTCAAGGGCGTCTAGCTTAGCCTTGGCAGAGTCGGAAAGAAACCTGGGGGAAAGGACACGTAAACTGACCTGGCCAACGAAGGCAGGTGGGCTAAGGCAAGCTGATGGGACAGGGTAGTTGAAGAGATTTTCATCTGAAGAAACTCCCTGAGATGTGAGAGTACATGACATTTTTTTTTTTAGAAATTAAAAAATAACTTAAATATTCTAAACATAGAATGCCAGGGATGAGTTCAGAGAGAAGTTACAGACTTAAGAAGGAGCTGGATTATTTAGGGCTTTGTGACTATATTAAGAAGTTTGGACTTGGTTCTAAAAGTGATGGGAAACCACTAACACGTTTTAAGCCAGAAGAAACGTGATTTCCCTTGTAGAAAGATTGTTCTGACAGTTGTGTGAAGAATTGATTGGAGGAGTCCATCCTGGATATAGCTAGTTCAGTTAGGAAGGTGTTGTAGAAATTCAGGTTATGGAAAATGATGATTTGAACCAGTTTAGAGAGATGTTTAATAGAAATAAAGGACAGCCCTGGCTGGTTTGGCTCAGCGGTTAGAGCGTCGGCCCGCAGACCAGAGAGTCCCGGGTTCGGTTCCCACTAAGGGCATGTCCCTCGGTTGCAGTTTGTGGCTTTCTCTCTCTTCCACTTACCTGTCAGCATACACAGTATTTTACACAACATTTTACCTATGTTCAATTGGACTATGTAGTTATATTTACTGAAAAGGAATTGCTGGCCTAGAATTTTTTAAAAATGCATTTTTTTATATGAGTTTGCTGAAATTTCAATGAAAAATAGAAATGAATACTTCTTGATCTTTGTTTAATTAAGTCCAAATATGTACTATTCCATGTCACAGATAAAATGCTAAATATAAACAACTTAGTTTGGATTCTCTGGAATGCAGAGCCTGGGAAAAGGATTTGGATGAAAGTACTTTATCTGAAATGCAATCCCAGTAAACAAGAATAAGTGAGACAGAGGAAAAAAAAGAAGAAGGAAAAGACTCATTATCGAAGGTCATTGCTGTGGAATGGAGTGTCAGTTGTGTTGGGATCTCTTGAGAAGCACATAGAATGCCTTTCTAGAGCTGCCTACCTGAAACACAAGAAACCGGAGCTGGTGTCCACGTTAGTCCCCCGGTGGTTACACATTGTCCCCCAGGAGCCTTAACTCCACCAGGAGTTGGTTCTCCTGGAGCCAGAGAATGCCCGGGGGAGAGAGAGGGAAGATGAATGTGATGTGCCTCTGTGAGGTGGGATGCAGACAACAAGAGCATTATAGTCCTTTACTAGAATATCAGCATTGTCACGGCATGCCTTGATCTGGAATGTCATGCTCAGTTCTGCGCACTAGCTTTTAAGAGCAGGCATCACACGGTGAAAACAAACAGGAAAACACAAGTTATGGAAACCAAGTCACATGGAAAAGCACTAAGGAAGCTGAAGGTATTAGATTTAGCAGAGAGAGGAGAAAAAGATAGGTTCAGTCAGCTAGAGGTGGCTCTGAGCTTCTCTGGAACTTGACTGCTGCCATGACTGAAATCAGGGATGGGCTGATGCGATGAGATGCGGTGTATCTGAAGCATCTGGTACAACGGGCAATCTTTAAGAAAATCTTAACAAGAACATTGATTGTAAAACTTTCTTTTAACCTTAAGATTATGTATGCTACTCCAAATAATGAGCCACCAGATACATCAAAGAAAGAATTGACTAGTAAAAATTAAAATAAGCAAGAAAACAAGCAAAAGAATTTCCGATTCATCTGCTACAATGTCATACATGTTGAAATCAAGCATATAACACAAAAAGAAAAGAGCTACACAGTATCTATTTTTATTGTTTATATGCCCAGATATGGTACAATACAAATAATCTCTCTAGATAGCAAACCACGTGTAAGCAGTTTACATATGTGCCACTTGTTTAAATGCGGAGTGGATGACCCAGGACAAATTCATGCCCACTCTGAAGAATGACTTAAGTCATAAGATTACCAATAAGCTTCCCCCCCATCTCTTTGTTAATTTGTCGTCTACTTATAGGCCTCTTTTCCTCAGCCTATCCCTTAACTGCTGCTGGTACTCAGGGTTGCCACGTAGGCCTACTGATTCTCTAGTTCACCCCTCTTTTCCTGGGCATTCTCATCCTTTCCCACGGCATCATTGACCAACTGGATGCTGATGACTCCCAGACCTGAATCTTCAGCTCTGCTTTCACTTCTGAGAGTGACTGTTTCTGAACTCTTCCTACTTGGATTGTCAATAAGCACGTCAAAATCAACATTTCCATAAGTACTCATATTATGAGCCAGAAACTTGATATAATCTTTGACTCCTTTCTCCTTTGTCACTCCCACCCCACAGCCAGTCGGTCTCCAAGTCCTGTCCATACCTTTTCTTAAACATCTCTCTAACCTGGTTCAAATGATCATTTTCCAACACCTGAATTACTGCAATACCTTCCTCACTAAATTAGCTATATCCAGGATGGACTCCTCCAATCAATTCTCCACACAACTGTCAGAACAACACTCGTGAATCCATAAAAATCCTAAAAGAAAATGTAGGCAACAAAATTTCAGACATCACACACAGCAGAATTTTCACTGATACAATGCCTAAGGCAAGAGAAACAAAGGAAAAAATGAACACATGGGACTACATCAAACTAAAACACTTCTGCACAGCAAAAGAAGCAAGCATCAAAATGGAAAGGGAACACACTATATGGGAGAGCATAATTGCCAATGATACATCAGATAAGGGGTTACTTTCCAAAATATAGAGAGTACTCATACAACTCAACAAAAGGAAGACAAAGAACCCAATTTAAAAATGGGCAGAGGACCTAAAAAAACACCTCTCCAAACAGGACACACAGATGGCCGAGAGACATATGAAAAAATGCTCAACATCACTAATCATCACAGAGATGCAAATTAAAATGACTATGAGGTATCACCTCACACCTGTCAGAATGGCCGCCATCAACAAATCATCAAACAACAAGTGCTGGCGAGGGTGTGGAGAAAAGGGGACTCTAGTACACTGCTGGTGGGAATGCAGACTGCTGCAACCACTATAGAAAACACTATGGTGTTTCCTCAAAAAATTAAAAATTGAATTGCCATTTGACCCAGTGATCCCACTTCTAGGAATATATCCTAAGAAGCCTGAAACGTCAATCAGAAAGAATATATGCACCCCTATGTTCATAGCAGCACTATTTACAATAGCTAAGATCTGGAAACAGCCCAAGTGTCCATCAATAGATGAGAGGATAAAAAAGCTATGATACAGCTCTGGCTGGTTTAGCTCAGCGGTTGGAGTGTTGGCCTGCAGACCAGAGAGTCCCAGGGTCGGTTCCTGCTAAGGGCATGTACCAAAAAAAAAAAAAAAAAAAAAGAAAGAAAAGAAAAAAGCTGTGATACATTTACACAATGGAATATTGTGCAGCTATAAGAAAGAAAGATCTCTTATCCTTTGAGACAACATGGAGGGACCTTGAGAGTATTATGCTAAGTGAAATAAGCCAATCAGAGAAAGACAAATACCACATGATCTCACTTATTTGTGGAATATAATGAACAAAATAAGCTGCTGAACAAAATAGACCCAGAGACATAGAAGTAGGGTACAGACTGACAAATCTCAGAAGAGGGGAATGGCGGGGGGAGGGAAGAGATAAACCAAAGACGTATATGCATGTATGAATAACCAATGGAGATAGACAACAATGCTGTTGGGGGTGGGGATCGGGAGGAGGGTATCTAGGGGGGAAAAGGAGAAACATCTGCGACAAAAATAAATAAATAAATAAATAAATAAATAAATAAATAAATAATAAAAAGAGCAACCTTTCTACAAGAGAAATCTGATCATGTTTCTTCTGGCTTAAAAGCTGTCAGTGGTTTCCCATCACTTCCAGAATCAAGTGCAAACTTCTTAATATAGTCACAAAGCCCTAAATAACCCAGCTCCTTCTTAAATCTTTACCTTCTTCTCTTTGAACTCACCCCTGGCATATTATGATCCAAATATTTAAGTTTTTTTTCAGTTTCTAAAAAAATGTCATGTGTTCTTACACCTCAAGACAGTCCCACCGGCTGTTTCTTCAGATGAAAATCTCTTCAACTATCCTGTCCCATCAGCTTCCCTTAGCCCACCTGCCTTCGTTGGCCAGGTCAGTTTACGTGTCCTTTCCCCCAGGTTTCTTTCCGACTCTGCCAAGGCTAAGCTAGACGCCCTTGACATGAGCCTCCTCCTCGCTTTGTGCTTCCTGTGTACAGCCTTGATTTATCACACTGTGCTGTGTTGTTCCTTTAATTGCCTATCTCTTTCAAAGAGTTTAAGCTCCCTAGGAGGGTTGGATACAAGTTCCTAGCCAGATGCCCAACATATATTATACCATTGATACATTATTGTTATGATATTAGATGCATTTTAGATCCATAGTGACAGCCTTACGTACACAGAACACAGACAATCCTAGGTGCTTAGTTATAAACTGCATTCAAATACGTTTTTATTCAATTTTCTTTTTGTATCACCATTTCTAAGAAAAAAATAAGTTTTGAAGCTTATGCAAATATAGAGGTCTTTTCCCTCCTGATGCACACACATATATGATTTTTTTTCTATTTTCCTATCTGATATATTGGTGTTACACATACTGAACTAGTATCTGATTATAGTACTTTGTCTTTTAATAGGTCTTCCACATAACTACTATAAATAATTGCTTTTTAGAACCCACGGGGCAACCCTGAAGTAAATTGCATTTGAGACAAGAAAACTGAGCAATTCATGAAGGTTATGATTTTCAAAACAGATAACATACCAAGAGATGGAAAGAGAACCTGATAAAACAAATATTTAATCTTTTATACTTGGAAACTAAATGAATGAAGCATAATTTTTAAAGAAATATTACTTAGAATGTGAAGTAAGTATTTATAGATCATTTAATGACAAAAGCTGTGTATTTTTAAGCCTATAAAAAAGTTATGTAGAGTAGGATTTTGAAGATATAAAATTGACAATGACTTATTTAATCTACTTTGCAATTTGCATCAGTCAGTCAGAGAAAATGTAATAGTTTTCATTTCTAGAAAAGATATTGGGATATAAAGGTAAACTTCTAAAATGTTTCTTTATATATCATGCATTTAATTACTAGTGATTATTCAACTTCAAATTATGAGCAATTTATTTCTTTCCTTTACTAACAGAAATATATTTGCCATTGATGATGGGATGCCTTCAGTTGATGAAGCCATGAACATTTACCATGTTGCTTATAGGTACCCATATGTATTTAGTGTGTAAAGTGACACCTTGTGATTTTTACGAATATAACTTCCATCTATAACAGAAAAGGGGAAGTTTGCCTCTTGTTATACATTCTAGTAAAAGGAGATTGTTGCTTTGTTTTATGTCATTTTACAATGGTTTACTCAGAATAGAGATACTAAGAATTATTTTGAAATTCATAGTGGTATGTTTACATAGTCCAAGATGCAGAAGACTTGGTAAAAAGATATTTTTCAATGGAGGATATCAAGTAATATGGTTAGGAAATAAGAATATGATTTAAACAAGAAATCCTTTCGTTTAACCATTTGATCAAGTTAGGGAAGCTCCAAAATGATGGAATATTCACATATATTTATCTTCATAAGAATACATGGAAACCTAATTTTAAGTTTATCTTTGTTTCCTAGTTTTTGTGAAAAGTGTACTCCCACCAAATTGACTAATCATTTAAATTAGAAATACATTGATCATAATTTCAAGTTGAACAATCATTAGTAATTAAATATATGATATATAAAAAAACATTTTAGAAGTTTACCTTTATATCCGAAAATCTTTTCTAGAAATGAAAACTATTACATTTTCTCTGACTGACCAATGCAAATTGTAAAGCAGATTAAATAAATCATTGTCGATTTTTGTAGCAAGTGTGAAAAAAGAAAGCAGTCAATGGAGTGGAAAGAGTAGTACTATCCCAAATATTGGTAAGCAGGTAATTCTAACTCCAGTGCCT
Organism: Tadarida brasiliensis; assembly: GCA_030848825.1. Lineage (NCBI taxonomy): Eukaryota > Metazoa > Chordata > Mammalia > Chiroptera > Molossidae > Tadarida > Tadarida brasiliensis. The sequence continues at coordinate 62,653,813 of CM061265.1, forward strand.
CTTAGTCCCATCTCTAAAGTAGGTGTTCTCAAAATTTCCTGTCTTCACCTTTCACATCATTAACCTCTGAGTAATTTTCTCATGTTAACCTCAATTATTTCTCTTGCTCTGACTCATAAGGCACCTGGTTATAAGACTTGAGTACTCTACTAATATTATCTTTTTAACATCCTATGTAGTAGAATAATGAAATTTTAGTGTCTTAAACTGGTTAAAAATGAAATTATTCATATCCTAACTATTAAAGGAATTAGGTTTATTAGGTCGAAATGACATAGAACACATTGTTGGGAAAATAGTAAGTGCTCATTAAATAATTACTTTATTGGTTGTCCACATTGCCTGAAACATTTAATAATTATTTTAAATAAATCTATAAAATTTATGTAAAAAGTATGATTTGTAATCAATTTTCTAGGTAAGTCTCTGAGAGGGAGATGGAATTTTTAAAATTAGAATTCCTGGAATAAGTGTGGCTGTTTACGCTAATGTTATCCCAAAAGAAAACCCATGCATTAAATGAATCAATATATTTTCCTGGAGGAAATGTGGGAAATTCAAACCCCAAATAGGCAGAAAAACTTTACCAATGATTGAAAATTACACCTCATAAGATGATGCAATAGTTCTTTGGCTCTCATAAAAACCAGTTCTGTGGTAGGGTAAAATAGGTTTTACAAGAGAAACTATGCTTATAAAACTCAAGAATACTGATGAAAAGCAGACTTTTGAGGTTTTAAATGATCTGATTTTTCTGTTCCTCTTTTACTGTGTTTGGAAGTGGCAGTAGAAATTATGAAATATAAGCATATTAAAGTAGTTTGGAAGATATCTAATCTCCATCACAAGACAATTACTGGTTGAGAGTTCTTTCTTAATAAACCAACATAATCTATCTTATATGTTTCTTGTCATCTCCTTCACTATTTCCACGTAGACTACTTTGCCCCTGGCTCTACTGACTGCCTCTGAAACCATTTATAGGGGCATCTGAGAGAGCCAAATATATTTGTTAATTTCATTTAATTTAATTTCATCAATTAAAAGTGGAAAACTATAAATAATATCATAAGAAAAATACAGCTGTGTGAACATTGGCACAACAGGGTAAAACTATTCCTACCATTTGTTTCTTTTCCCCATGTCCCTTTTTCAGTGCATATAAATTCAGTGCTCTGGTGGTTTCAGTTTGGGCCCCAGTTATGACTAAATCTAAGAACTCAAAGAAAACCACAGCTGAAACCACTGCCCGGTGGCTTAACTCACAGCTCCAAATGATGGGCCTCCAACAAAGCCCAGCAGCCTTTCAGCAAAAAGGCTGATGGCCGAGGCTCATTCTGGAAAAGTGGAGAGTTTGATAATAAGTCAGAAAAAGGGGCTTTCTCGTAGCTGTCTTAGGATATTTTGCATAGCCCTACTGAGAACAAACATTGAGTATTCTAGTCCCCTACTCTATGTAAGAAAAGCATGATAGATTTCTCCGGCACTTGACTGATTCTACGCTAGCATGCTAAAACCACAAGGCAATGACAAATTTACATGCAAAATGAAGAGCTGAGCTGTGCATGCCACATTCTTTCATTTGTATTTGGTGTATTCTCACTCAGTTCTGAAAGCTTGGGGGTCAGTGATTGTTCTTGAACTGGTAAACCTAATGCCCACAGTTGAGATCCAGGGGTCTCTGGAAAGAAAGATGTCCTACCGTCAAGTACGTTAGGCACAGAAACAGAGAATCAGCTGAAATGTGATCATTTAGATTTCCCTGTTGTTTTCAGAAATCCGATGGCAAATTCCTTCGCAGACTGTCATGGATGGTGCCAGTGTTCTTGTGTTTACATCTCTAGGGCACCTCAAAAAGAGGGCTATAAATTGCTCTTCTCTGTTGCTATTCCTCTACAGAACAGAATTATTTTTTTCTCCAAAGTAGTGCTAAAAAAGAGTAAAAAGAAAAGCCGAGTGAAAATATACTAAGGACTTAGCAGAGTATCTCTATTTTCTGCCATTTATTTGATGGAGTGGAGCATAATAACTGAGAGATATGCTGAGCATTTTTTTAATCTTCACCCAAGGATATATACTGATTTTAGACAGGAAGAGAGAGGGAAAGATCGATGGGTTGCCTCCCATACATGCCCCGACCGGGGATCGAACCCCCAACCTAGGTATTCACCCTGACTGGAATCACACCCACCACCTTTTTGTGTAAGGCATGAAGCCACAACCAACTGAGTCACCCAGCCAGGGCAACAGTTTGCGATTTTTAAAAAATGGATATACTTTCTTCTTTACCTCTTCTTGGGTCCCAAATATACTCATTTTAAAAACATTTTTACATTGCTCTGAAGTTTTCATTTCATTTGGACGAAATTCATCTTCCAACTGCTTTTCTGGTAGTTATTCTTAAATGTTCCTTTTCTTCTTGTTTTGATATTTTAATTTTCAACTCATTGCGAGTGATACATCCTTTACCACCTGTGCTCATCTTTTCTTATTAATGTTCTTGATTCTGTCTCCATTCAATACTACAGACTTTTAATCTAGAATCAGATCTTAGTTTGGTTCTCAGGCCTCCTGTTCCAAGGTGATGTTAGGAACAGTGCAGATGTAGTCACGGAGCACTCGGTGGCTTGTTCCAAGTTGTCTGCTTGCTCCGGTCTTCCTGGATACAGAGGCAGTGTCTTTTCTCAGCACAGACGATAGAGCCTTGCTTCTAGTTCAGTCAGCAAGCCTGGCTTCTGTCCTTCCTCCTCATGAGGTCACTCCTTTTACTCAGGAAGAGAACCAGCTGTCTCTGCCTGCTTCTAGAGCTGAAGTGGTTCAGGCCTGTGGCTTTTTACCTGCTTATTGCATTTTGCTCTTCTCATGTTTATGGTCCATAGAGATATTGGACTAAACTTTGACTGTGGTTGTACCACTTGAGTCATCTCTTTTCATATTTAACCTGTCATTGTTATTGCTTTTGAGCAGAGGAATCGTCAAAGCATGAACTTATAATACTCTTTTTATTGGAAGTACTCCAGTTTCCTCTAAACTGACTTCCCCCTACATTTCCAATATAACTGCCTCAAATAAAGTTTCATCTAAATTCATCAAAAGACTATCTTTTGGTTGTATGCTAAGAAACTAGATCTCTCCTTATGAAAGTATTCTGTATGTGGTTACTGGTCTTCTGCAGTTAATATTCTGAGTAAATAATGCATATTCACACTTTTAGTTGTTGTCTGGGGCTGATTTTGATAAAATAGAATATTAAACTTGACTTTATCTATCATTAATTAATTCATTTTTAATTTCCCTTATGATATATATTGTCCTTGACCCAGATATCTTCCCAAGCTCTAGAAATTAGCAAAGCAGAACATTTATCTCCCTGCTTTTCCTTCAGGATTGTCTTTTAAATGACGTGGACAATATTTACTGGAGTGCCATCACCTTGGATCTGGTAAACTGATGTAAAGAAATAGAAGTCATGACCTCTGTTTAACAAGTGTTCAAATCAAACACTTATTTGTTTTCATTTATTTATTTATATACATTTTTTCAATTACTATTTACATTCAATATAATTTTGTATTAGTTTCAAGTGTACAGCATACGGTTAGACATCAAATACTTATTTGTTAAAACTATTTATTCAGCCCTGGCCAGTTTTGCTCAATGGTTATTGCGTCGTCCCAAGGACCAAAGAGTCGTGGGTTCGAGTCCGGTCAAGGGCATGTACCTCGGTTGCGGTTTGTCCCCGGCCCTGGTCAGGGTCGTGCAGGAGGCAACCAGTCGATGTGTCTCTCTCATGTCAATGTTTCTCTCTCTTTCTCTCCCTCTCTCTCTCCCTTCCTCCCACTCTATCTGAAGATAAAATAGAAAAATATCCTCGGGTGAGGATTAAAAAACAAAACAAAACAAACAACTATTTATTCAGCACTTAGTATGAATATCTAATTGCACTACTGTTGATTTTGTAATATAGTGGAGCAAACAGTGGTCGTGTTTTATGAAACACAGGCTTTAAGACATATTTATTTGACAATCTCTTATGTGTCAGCTATGTGGGAAAAAATCAAATATGGAAACTAATCCCCATTTCTCCACAGGTTATTTGAGGAGATAAAGCAATAATGACCAGAGTACAGGGTATATAATGAACACAATGAGACAGGCATAGAGAAAATGCTGGGGTTATTGGCTGGAAGATGATGACTTCTAATTGAGAAGAGGGGAGACATGAATTGGGAAAGAGTTTTCGGAGGAGATGCCATTTGAACAGAAAGTTGGGGAATGGTAGTATTGAGGGAAGGAGCATTCTGGGTAGAGGAACAAACACACAGGAGCAGCAGGCTGGGGGTTTGTATAATCAAACAGGTACTACTAGCATTTTCGTTTATATTTTGTTCCTTCTCTTTCAACATTTAATCAGTGAATAAATCAAAGAGGTCTCATTATCACTGGACTTGTCTGAAAATCATTTCACTCCTCATTTTTCACTAACATATCCTTGCTTACACCATCTTTCAACAACTCTAATTAAACATTGAAAATTTCTCTTCATAACCTTTATCCTACCTTTTTCTCTCTATCTCATTAATTGGTCCCATATAACATTTTAATTTTTTAAAAATTATGTATTTTTCATGACTGCCTTTCAGTTATAGTACCTACTTTCTAATAAAGATTATCTGGCACCATTCAAATCACATGCAGAATCCCAACAGTAATAACAAAGCATATTCATAGCGTGTTTTTATTCATGTTTCCTGATTTTTCTTTCTTTCTTTTTTATTGATAGATGAAGAATTTTAGATTTAGAGAAAAATCCACAGAGGGCACATTGAGTTTCCATTTATCTCCTTCATCACACACTTTCCCATATTATTAACATTTTACTTTAGTTATTACAGTGTTACATTGTTACAATTAACGATCCAATATTGATATATTATGATTAACTGAAATGCACAGCTTATTCAGATAGCCTCAGTTTTTACCCAGTGCTTTTTCAGAATACCCTACTGCATTTAGTTTCCATAGCTCCTTAGACTCTTTTTCACTATGACACTTTCTCATGCCTTCCTTGTTTTTGATGATTATATTAGTCAGGGTTCTCCAGAGAAACAGAACTAATAGGATATAAATAGATATATAGAAAGAGATTTATTATGAGGGATTGGCTTACATTATTACAGAGACTAAGAAGTCCCACAGTCTGTCATCTGCCAACGGTATACAGCTCCCGTCCAAATCTGAAGGCCTGAGAACTGGGGGAGGGGAGGGAATAGTCACAATTCCAATTCTGAAGGCTCAAGGGACTTGGACCAGGATTGACACCATCGGCCCGGCCCCCCTGGTTCTCAGGCCTTCAGATTGGCATTTAATTTTTTGTTTTTTCTACTTTAAGTTGTCAAGTTGCTGATTTTAATGTTTTTTAATGTGAAAAGTTATAGCTATAAAGTTTCCTCTTAACATAACTTTTGCTATATCCCTTCAGCTTTGGTGTACTGTGTTTATGATTTCTTCTTTGATCCGTTGGTTGTTTAAGAGTGAGTTGTTTAATTTCTAAAAATTTCTGAATTTTCTAGTTTTACTGCTGTTATTGATTTCTAACTTCATCTTCTTGTGGTTGAAGAAGATACTTTTATGACATATACCTTTTTATTATTTATTTATTTTTTAATTCTCACCTAAGGATAGTTTTCCATTGATTTTTAGACAGAGTGAGAGGGAGGAAGGAAGAGAGAGAGAGAGAGATTGGTTGCCTCCCTCACAACCTGACCGGGGCCGGGGATGGAACCTGCAACCAAGGTACATGCCCTTGACTGGAAATCGAACCTCTGACTCTGGTCCAAGGGCCGACGCTCCAACCACTGAGCAAAACTGTCCAAGGCGATATATAACTTTGTAAATCTATTGAGATTTAATTTGTGGCCTAATATATGGTCTATTCTGGAAAATATCCCACATGCACTTGAGAAGAACATGTATGATATTGTTGTTGAGTAAAATGTTCTGGTAATGTCTATTTAGCCTATTTTGTTAATTATGTTGTTGAAATCCTCTGTTCCCTTACTTGTCTTCTTTCTGGTTGTTCTACCCATTATTGAGAGTAGGGTATTGAAGTCTCCAACTATGATTGTAGAACTATGTATCCTTTTAATTCTGTCAGTTTTTGCTTCATGTATTTTGATGGTCCATTATTAGGTATATAAATGTTTGTAATATTTATATCTCCTTTCTGTATTAAAACTTTTCTTACTATATAATGTCTTCCTTTGTCTACCTTTTTTAAAATTTAAAATCTATTTTGTTTGATATTAGTATTACCACCTCTTGGTGGTGGTAATACTATTTGCATGGAATATCTTTTCTCATTTGTTCGCTTTCACCCTATTTGTGTATTAGAATTGAAAAGTCTCTTGTAGACAACATAAAGTTGGATCATGAGTATGTATCTGTTCTGCTCATCTTTGTTTTTTAGAGGTTTCAATATTCACATTTAAAGCAAGTACTGATAAGGAAAGACTTCTGTCATTTTCCTAGTTGTTTTCTATATGCCTTGTAGCTTTTTCATCCCTCATTACTTGCATTAGTGTCTTCTTTTGTTTAGTTTAATTTTTTTGTAGTCAATAGCGTAAATCCTTTCCTCATTTTATTTTATGTACATTCTATAGCTTCTTTGTAGTTCCTGTAGGGACTACACCCTAAAGTTATAACACTCTAATTTGATGGAAACACTCTTCTCCTTTACAGCTCTGTCCCCACACTTTTCAGTTATTGATATCACAACATTACATCCTTATACATTGTATGCCTCTAAACATAAGCTAATAATTATTAAATTTATTAGTCTTTTAAATTATGTAGAGAACATGTGGAGTTAATAACCAAAGTTACAATAATACTAGATTTTAGACTGTTTTTTAAATGTATTGGACTCAAAGCATGTAGAAATAAAAAAGTTAAATTACAAACTGCTGTTACAATAATACTAGCTTTTATGATTGCCCATATATTTAGCTTTATTGAGATCTTTATTTCTTCACACAGCTTCGAGTTACTGTCTGGTGTCCTTTCATTTCACGTAGAAGGACTCCCTTTTGGTCATCTGATATTATCAATTTCTCCCTCACTTTTGAAAAACAATTTTGTCAAATATAAGATTCTTGGCTGACAGTTTTTTCTTTTAGCACTTTGAATATATTGGCCCATTACCTCCTGGGCCTGCAAAGTTTCTGATAAGAAATCAGCTGATAATTATCTAATTATCTTGTATGAGATGAGTTACCTTTCCCATGCTGATTTCAAGATTCTCTCTTTGTTTTTACCTTTAGAAAGTCTGATTATAATGGGTCTCCATGTGCGTCTTTTTGAGTCTATCTTACTTGGAGTTTGTTGAGCTTCTTGAAGTTTATATTCATGGCTTCCATCAAACTTGGGAATTTTTCAGCCATTATTCTTTAGATAGTCTCTCTGTTCATTTTTCTCTTCCCTCTCTGGGACTCCCGTGATGTGTGTGTTGGTTCACTGGATGGCCTCCCACGGGTCCCTTAAGCTATATTCACTTACCTTCAATCTTTTTTCTTTCTAATTCTCAGACTCAATAATTTCTATCGTTCTATCTTCAAGCTTGCTGGTTCTACCTTCTCACTGCTCAAATCTGCCTTCTAGTGAGGTTTTTATTTCCGTTATTGTCTCCAGAATTTTTGTTCTCTTTTTAGATTTTCTCATTATTTTTACTTATGTATCATTTTCTTGACTTTCTCCACATTTTTCTTTAGTTCTTTGAGTATCTTTATGACAGTTATTTTAAAGTAATTGTTTATTAGCTCTGCCACCAGGTCTTTTTCAGAGACAGCTTTTGTTTATGTATTCTATTCTCTTGAATGGGCTATACTTTTCTCTTTCTTTGTAAGCCTTGTGTTTTTTTTTATTTTTTATTACTGAGAAATGGACATTTGAATTTAATAATTTGTAACTCTGGAAATCAGATTCTCCCATTTCCCTAAACTTAAGGTTTTCTCCGGATTTTTCTGAGCTTATACCTTTCACTGGGCATACACAGTCACTTTCTAATTTATCCTGATAAGCAGTGGCTTTTGAATTTCATAGACTTTAATGTCTGGCTCACAAACGAGGGGAAAGAAAAAAATGAAGGAAGAGAAAAGGGCACTAACCCTTCAAATCCCCTAGAAGTCATTTCAGCCTCAGCTTGAGGAACATGTAACAATGGAGAGAAGTGCAAAAACCATGGCTGCTCATCTCTTTGTCTGCACCTCTGAGATCAGAAGCAGCAACCAGTGATCAGAGCACAGATCTCTGATGTTTGGAGGACAGGATCCTCTTTACCCACCCTGACTCCCACAAATTGTGTGCAAGCTTCTCCTATACTATGTACATGGCTGCCTGCCATGGGGTTGGGAACAAGGGGAAGGGTAAATTGACTAAAATTAACCAAAATGTACCATCCATGTCTTCCTCTGAAAGGTACAATTCTTTAATAGTCTTCAGAGTTCCAAAATAGTTACATCCAACAGCTTCTTCCAATCCAATTGTTGTCTAGACGCTCATATTTCTGGTGCTTCCCATTCCACTGTCTTTCCAGCATCATCTCCCTGTGGAGATTGGTCTGATGTTTCTCTCTTGAGTAGACAGAGGTTATGGGTTTTTAGGAGGCAGATCATGGAGGTAAAGTGCCATCTTCATCACATTGCAAGAGTTCATACTATTAATATAATTTATGACTGTTGGTGTTGACCTTGTCAGGCTTCTCCACTAAGAAGTATTCATATCCACCTTCCTCCTTTCCCTGTTCTTAAAAAGGAATTCACTATGGTCCCAGATGAGAATAAGATTTATTGGGGTGATCATTTCATAAGTTATATAAATGTCAAATTACTATGTTGTACACCTAAAACAAAAATAATGTATGTCAACTGTAATTGAAAATAAATAAATAACTATAAAGAAATTCACTATGTGCACCCCATACTTAGGGAGTGGGGAGTTAAGCTCCCATATTTTTCATATTTTTTATTCCTAAAAACAAGCTTAGGACAAAATGAGGAAGGCAGAGAAGTATTATGCTTTCCCAACGCCATTTCACAGATGGGAAAAAGATCTGAAGTTCATGAAGATCAAGTGACTTGTCTATTGGTCATGACAGAAAGTAGAAAAATCATATTAGGAATTATGCATGCTCTCTAGTTCCTTATTCTTTGATCATGGTCTTCTCTATTTCCTTCTCCTTTAGACTTTTTAAAAATTTTATATGCACTTGTTTTACATCTAGTTTTCCCCCAAATCAGAGCAGGCAGACAGCTCTGATGGGGGTAGGGTGTTGGGGGTGGGGAGTGGGGGGATTGAGAAAAAAAAAAGAGGTGGAAGAGGGCATAGTGGGTAAAAATGGTGATGGAAAAAATAAAATGAAATAAATTTTTTAAAAAGTTAATTATAAAATAATCAGACAATTGTGTTCACAATTTATGTGCATATCTAAGTAACCATCCCAATTTAATAACAATCTATTAAGGAAAATGGAAATATACTTACATCAGTGGATCTCAAAAAATCCATGATCTATTCCTGGCTGGCTTTGTACTTTTGTCTGTGTTGCTTTGACTTCAGTTTGTACTATTCCTTTCATGAATTTAAATGTCTCAAGAGCATTCTAATTGATCAATAAACCCTTTCTAGACCATTTTTATCCCCATCTCCATCTTCAATGACGACAATATTCTCTGAAACATTATGCTTAGATGACTTTTACATTTGTCTCTCAAAACAAGGAATTTCTTCAGACAAAATAGTCCTTGAGAAAGGGAAAATATAGATGAGATAAAGCTAAAATAGATACAACAGCCTATTTCAGAGTATTTGTAGTTTTAGATTATGGATAATCAGTTAACAAACCTTTCACATATTTACTGATTGTGTTCCACCCTACTCAATACAGTATTTTTTAAAAAATTTTATTTAATGAGAAAGCTAAACAGTATTTGAAGATAGGAATGTATCCTTATATTTCATTGATGACTTGGCTTTCCTAAACACTTCTGGTATAGGCCAGGCAGTCACAAATTGAGGCCCTGAAGAGAACATGAAGATATTATGAACTCTATTTTAATGTTTTTATATAGAATAAAGAGCTGGAGAAGTGTGTATATATATTTTATGGGGTCTCCTACTTCAGTTACAGCCTCCTTGGTACAAATTAGAGATAACATTGTGTTTGTTTATGTATGTTGTCCCAGTATATGTGAATCATATGAGCACGTAGAATGTGTGTGTGTGTTCATATGAGGTGGTTGGAAGGCAGACAAGATGAATCTTCCCAATTTAATAACGATCTATAAAGGAAAAAGGAAATGTACTTACATCAGTGGATCTCAAAACCATCCATGCTCTATTCTTGGCTTGGCTTGTACTTTTGTCTAAGTTGCTTTGACTTAAAAGTCATGTAATAGTCACTCTTTAATTTCAAGAACACAATACTGAATTTTCTTGGTCGTTCTCTTTATGACAAATATAACTGATTTATGTCAATGAAATTCAACAAGAATAAAAACTCTTTTCATTGAATTATGCAATGAGTAAAATCCACACAGTTGCCTTAGAAAGACACTGTTTTGGTGTGTAAGTCTTATAAGCAGACAATTTAAAAAGTGCAAAGCTGAATGATTGGACTTCATTTTGTTGCTTAAACAATAGATTGTGAGTCCTGGGTTCAATTTTAAAAACTGCTAAGGCATAAACAAAATATTAAGAAACTCCATTTACATTTAACAATTCAATGGATCATGATACATGCATTGTTGGGGTGGATCATGTTTGATATTTACTTACAAGGTGATAGCAGAAGATTTCACATTACTAGAGAGAACTGTTCAATTCAGTGTATGGACAGCTGCCTGATAATGAGCCAGATGCGTCTAGGGATTACATTAAACAACTGTGACTGCTGTCCCCAACCAATAGATTCCTTCCTGTCTGCCATCCCCTGTAAAGGAGAGGTAAAATTCATACATTTTTAAAATCTAGTAATCAAGATAATAATATTAGAAAAAACAGCAGTCACATATACTATTTATTCTAGTTGCTTGGCTATTGTGGTCTCTTACTATATGAAATATCAACTTTATCATGGATTTATATAAAAAGTTTTACTGTATATATGTGTGTGTGTGTATATATATATATCCATATACATTCATCTACATAGTTTTTTATTGTAAAAATAAGACATGTTTACTGTAGAAAGAAAAACAAACAATAAAAAGATAAGACAAACTGTGTTATTCAATTACTCAACGATAACTACATTTAACATATTGGTATATATCCTTTGCATATGTATGTATTTCTCTGTCATCTTTATATCTATATTTTATCTATCCTCTATAAAATAAAAAATGCCATGATATAGTTTCCAAATCCTTTTCATCTATATAGCACACTTTTATGTTAATAAATACAGATTTATATCTTGAAGCAGATATTCATTCAGTTTTTGGATCAGTCTCTCATCTTTAGACCTAACTGAAGAGTCAGGAAGGGTAACTGGGTCAAGAAGCCTAGAGGCAGAATCCATGCAAGGTAGGCGAGGGGGTAGGAAAGCGGCCCGGCCTGGAACCTCCTCCCTTTGTGAGAGAGGAGTATGTGAGCACCTTCTCTTCTCTCTCCCCTTCCTCACAACTTTTTTGCACAGACTTTGTAGAAGTTGCCCTAGCACTGTCATAAGAAATATTTCTGGCAAAGTAACTGATTTTTTCTAGTAGCATATAGAAAAGAGGGTGCTAACTCTCTTAGAGTCAGAGTAATTGGGCTGAATGAAAAAGGAGGTTTGTTCTGCTTAACGGCAAAGTTGAGGAAATTTGACAGAGGCTATCGTCTGTAGACAGTGGCAACAAAATCCCTGAGAAGAGATGGTTTATGCCTTAGCACTCTGAGGCTGATGACACCAACAGCTGTTCTGAGAGTCACTTCCCTGGACCTTTTCTAGACTGCTGGAAAGTGGGCAATTTGGGATTTTTTTTTTTTTTTTTTTGCCTTTTTAAAAGACTTTGGGAGAAGGTTATCTCAGAAGGAAACTACCTCTCTGTCCCCTTTTCCATCTCAGCCATTAGACTAAGCCACAGATGTTATATAAGCATAAGCAATCATTAAATCATTTTGTTCTGTGTTATTGAAAATATTAATGATATTATAAGAAAGAATATCACCTTTCTAATAAATTACACCTACTTCTCTTGCAGAAATAGATGACAAGAGGGTGACCAACACACAAGCAGAAGTAAGTTTTCTTATGATTTGTATAAATAGGTGTTCAAGTCAATCAAAAACATAATTATTTGATTTTATGCGATGTAAAATATGATATCAATATAACTGTGATGTAAAAACTATTTAGTTTGCTTTTCCTGACTGAACATACAGTAAAATGTGCCAGTAAGTCTCTGGCTGTAGGTTACCTTAATTCTTCTATGAAATGCTAACCCCTGAAAAAAGTTCTAAAATAAACCATTGCTTTTAGTGGCAAGATATAGTATTGATAATTTCAATTTAGTGACTGCTGGCATAAGACCATCACAGGCTGGGGACAGCCAATGCTGGAATTCTGGAGTAAAAAGATGGGGGACAGGCACCTCTTAAAGGGTTCTGGTGTTGTGAAGGCAAGAGCAAACCATGAGGCCAGTGTCTCCAAATACATATGCAGGAGCTCAGACAGAGAATAGGAGCCAAGAGAGGCCAGGGGAGCTGATAATACAGAATATACAGGGTGCACGAAAGTAAGTAAACTTGCACCCGGAAATGGACCAAATATTTAATAAGTTGTGTGCAGACTTAGTAGTCAATTTCCATAAGGCTGCACAGGTAGGCATAGAGTAAATACTCAGAAAATGTAGAAAGAACAAAATATCAAAACACTAAAAATGTAATGAGGTGAGTCCCGGCCAATGTGGCACAGTGGCTGAGCATCTACCCATGTACCAAGAGGTCACCGGTTCGATTCCCAGTCAGGGCACATGTCCAGGTTGTGGGCCAAATCCCCGGTGGGGGGCATGCAGGAGGCGGCCAATCGATATTCTCTCTCATCGATGTTTCTATCTCTCTCGCCCTCTCCCATTCTCTCTCTCTCAAATCAATAAAGAACGGAAAAACTTTTTTAAAAAATGTAATGAGGTGGTATGTGTGAAGGTGTTTTGGAAACTGAACTCTCACATAAATATAGTTTCTATTAATTAATTTTTACTACTGCTACAAAACAGACTTTTCTAAAGACTTAATTTTCTCCTTGACCTTTGAATCTATGTGTGAAAATAAGTAGATAAGAAATCCTGGAAGAGACTGCTTTTCAAAACCAACTAGGTACTACTGAATGCAGTGGAGGTACAGCAGAGTATCAGTCATGCACACATTTACACTACGGTAGGCTGCCCTGCCTGCACCTGTGCATATGACTGCTACCAAAGCATTCTGTTCTGGAGGAATTTGCTTGTAGCATTTGTTTGGTTGATATGGATTTGGCAATTATTTGCCTGAATATTTTTACTTTTTATTTATTTATTTATTTATTTATTTATTTATTTATTTATTTATTTATTTATATTTATTTATTTTTTTATCCTCACCCGAGGACATCTTTTTCATTTTGTTCAGATAGAGTGGGAGGGAGAGAGAGGAAGAGAGAGAGAGAGAGAAACATCAACGTGAAAGGGACACATCGAGTGGCTGCCACCCGCACAACCAACCAGGGCCGGGGACAAACTGCAACCAAAGCACATGCCCTTAGCGGGAACCGAACCCGGGTCTCTCTGGACCGCAGGCCGACGCTCCAACCGCTGAGCCAAACCGGCCAGGGCAATATTTTTACTTTTTAAAAGTAATACTAGTATTTATTTAAGAACCACTTAATTTGCTAAACAAACTATCATGTTAAAACATTATTATTTTCAATTCTTTTTTCATTTCTTTTTTTAATGTTTTCATTTATTTATTTTTTTTTTAGAGAGAGGGAGAGATAGAAACATTGATGTGAGAGAGAAACATTGATTGGCTGCCTCCCACACGCCCCCTACTGGAGATTGAGCCCGCAACCCAGGCATGTGCCCTGACCGGGAATTGAACCAGGGCCTCTCAGTCAATGGGACAATGCTCAATCTACTGAGCCACACCGGCTGGGCTTTTTTCATTTATTTTCAATAGATTTTAGTTTCAGTATATTTCTATGTCCTATATTTCCATTCAAATATATCTTACAGTGACCAAATATAATTTTTAAAAATTTTATTAAATTAACTAAATTTATTATTTAATAATTATTTTTATTAATTCAATAAATTAAATTTATTGATTCCTATATAAATTTGGTAACCAATACATTTTTTTAACTTTTCTTTTTTATCTTTATTGTTGAGAGTATTGCAGATGTACCCCTCCCCTTTTTTTTCCTTTGTCCCCCTCCACCCAGTTCCAACCCCACTCCCGGCCTTCACCATTCTCTTGTCTGTGTCCATGGGCAATGCATATATGCATATAAGTTTTGCATCAGGTAAATATCAACATCGTGATGATACTTTAAGGACCATTAAGCTTGAGTATGTACCAGGAAAGACGCTTTAATTTCTATTTGCAACTTTGTAGAACAGTTTCTAGGTTTTTTTGTTTTTTAAGACTGTACATCATGTTTTTTCTAATATACATGACAAGTCTAGAATAACTCCCTGAAAGTATCTTGTAACTATTTATAGTTGAACTTTTCAAAGCAAAAATAATTGCTCCAGACATTAAAGCCCCTACCTTTGACATATTGAAATACAAATTGACACACTATTAAAAAGGAGTCTTTGACATAATCTGATTTGAGTATGGACCACATATATATTATTATAAAAAATAATATTATACACACACACACACACACACACACACACACACGCAGCATGGGTATGAACTGTACAGGTCCACTTATATGCAGATTTTCTTCAATAAATACAATTAGCCATTCCAATCCATGGGTTTTGCGTGCACAGATTCAACAAACTGCAGATTGAAACAGTATTTTCTCATTCCCAGTCCAGGTTCCCAATTCTAGATTCCTCATCGTGGATCAAAAATAATTTTTTCCACCCTGGCCTATTTGGCTCAGTGGTTAGAGCCTTCGGCCCGTGGACCAGAGTCGCAGGTTCAGTTTTGGTCAAGGGCACATACCTTGGTTGTGGTTTGGTCCCTGGCCCTTGTGGGGGTCGTGCAGGAGGCAACCAATCGATGTGTCTCTCTCACATCTATGTTTCTCTCTGTCTCTCTCCTTCCTTCCCTCCCTTCCACTCTATCTGAAGATAAATGGAAAAATATCCTTGGGTGAGCATTAAAATAATAATAATAAAAAAATAATAATTTTTTTCCTTAAGTGGTTGGTTGAATCTGCTCATGTGAAGGGCTGATTACAGTTAAGTTTTGGGGGAGTCAAGTCAATTGGGTAGGGCCTTCGTGTCCATAGTCCCTGCATTGCTCAAGGTTCATCTGAGAGAAAGAAATCCTGACTCAGTGTGTTTAGGTAAGAGTGTCAAATAGCGGTTTTATTAGAAAAGGATTTATCCTTTGAACATAGAAAAAAGATTATCTTAACATTGTAATTCCAAGTAAATGTAGATATTAGATTGAATCTATCAATTCCTGAGGGTTATGGGTTGGTATTACTGACCAAGGAGGCTCATTATTCCAGCAGAACCATTTGACAATCCCAGGGACAGGACAATCATCCCACAGACATGGCTTTGGGAGTATATTTTTTGTCTTGGCCCTTATGCTTTTCTTTCAAATGGAAAGGATTAGTGCAAAAAGCAATTTTAAAACTGCAACGGATGAAGAGTTTTATGATCAAATATACTCATAGCTTCATATATCTTTCAAGACTGTAATATCATTGAACATGTCTATAATTTCTCATTGATTAGAGTTCTATTTCATCAGGGGGAAATAAGGAAACTCTCTGAAATATAGCACGGTGTTTATTTCCCTCACAGGGCTGATGGCACTGTCTTTTTATCCAAATACAAGACTTTCACTTTTTCTTTTTGTCCACAGTCACAGAATGCATCCCCTAAGCAAAGGAAGCAGAGCGTGTACACACCACCTGCCATGAAAGGTACTGTTCAGGTACTGTTTCGGGTTGTTGCCAGTGTTGAATTCAGAACTGGCAGGCTGCTTGTTCTCAAGGACCATATGCTTGATAATAACCGAAATCTAGTCTCAGCTCTACAGCTTAGTAATGTGAATTTTAGTAAGATACTCTATCTATTTAAAGCTTGGTTTCATCACGAGTAAAATAGGTGGTTGAAGAAGGGATAACTAGAGATGTCTTAGAATCTGTCTGGAAATTCAGATCTTCCAAAATGATGACAAAGGTTTTTCTTTAACCCTTCCTCATATTTTCCTCGAAGATAGTTTCCCAGAATCCCTAATGACTCTTGCCAGTATTGGCAGAGAAGTGTCATTTTTTCCTTGGATTAAACAAAGTAGAATTTTGGTCAGATTTAATGTAAAGCATTGCCTCATTGCCTTGTGTTGGGAGCAGCTCTTAGAAACCCAATCAAACAGCTATTAGCTGTACGTGTAACAGCTGTTGGAATAACAACTAAGAATGCTAACTCAGATTCTGGCATTTTCCCAGAATTTCCCCCTAAAATTGGAACTGCTAAAAGAACATCTAAGTGTATCAGAATTTTGACCACCATCAATTCCAGGAAAGGCTTCTTTTATTTCTCACACCAAAATGTTCCTGACATAAGGCAGAGTGTGTCCAACTTAGTAGCTCATGTTCCAGTCTGGCGCTTGGGCCGTTGGCCCAGAGGTTCATCATGTAGTCATCCAGCTCGGCTGCAGCGACAGGAGAGGCCAGCTGAGCATCTTCCCCTGGAGTCTGGAGAGATGTCTAAACTGAGAGTGAAATTTTCCACTCTGTATTCTCTCTAGATTTGGGGCCTTTTCAGGGAGGCGGGATATAAATGGACACATTAAGAGCTACTTTTCAGTAAACTTCCTTCCTTTGCAGCTATAAAACACCATGTTTGCTTGTTCGTAAGACTGCAGTAAATCATCAGCATTGTAGTTTGTGCCAGGGTGATTATTGAGACTATCAGGCATTCCTCTCTGAAGATAAATGTATAGTTTTGGAGATATTTTCTCTATTAGAAGTCATCTTGTACTTTCAAGACGTATCAGTTTTGGCATGAATGAGCCACAATGAAAGATATATGTTCACTCATTTAATGATTTCCTCTGTTCTATTTTTGGTGAACTTAACTAAATAAAGTAATACTGTTCTCATGTCCTCAGAGAATAATAGTACTATTTTTAAAGAGAAATCTTAAAACCGAGGCCCCAAGGGCTCATGGTTTTCATTATATTTTAGTTCTCAAATATAATGTGGGATCCTAACATTTAGGAGATTTAGTTATATTGCACATTTCTACATATAATCTTACTACTATCAAGTACTCCAAGATGGTCACTCAATGATAATGATTTCTGGTCATGAGTTAAAGGCTTGAGAAAGCACAATAATTCTTTCAAGAGACTATGAAGGTGTTATCACAAGCCACTTAGATAGATCCTCATTTATAACTAGTAAATACCAAGGTAAGTCTCCTGCTTCTGATAAAAGAAAAGAGAAAGCTAAATCCACATGTTTTATTCAGTTTACCTGTCCCTAAGAACTAGAAATAAATATTTCAAGACAAAATTAAGCAATGGTAACATATGGTACACTGTGAGAACATTATGCAGCTTCAATCATAAGCAAGATGAATTAGCAAAGGAAATATTATTGAGATGCTAAATGCAATAATACAATTGCTCTGAAATGTATAATTCTTCAAATTGCAGTGGAGCATGCAATTATTGAGTGTAAAAAACATTTGCTGGGACAGCAAAGCAGTAACAGTTTTGATTAAGAGTTCTGAAAAAAAAAAATCACTCTGACAAAAAGGCCGACTAGGACTTCATGAAGAACTCAGTGAGTAAACTGCTTAGTAAAACAAAACAAAAACAAATTAGCAAGGATCCTTTATTCTCCTCCCGTATTGGGTTATGAAGAGTTACTGAATGGCAGGAGGAGAGAGATGCTACATCCACCCATGCCATTGCAAGTAATGCATTGACAGGCTAGTCTCCTATCTCTCGCATTCATTTATTTTTCCTTCTTTTAGTTGCTGTGGTACTTATGGCTCCACCAGGTTTCAGGAAACAGACTGTCCAGCTTACCTCTTGTAAGGACAGTTTCATATGAAGGTACAGGGGGGAAGAAATAGAGCAGAAGAAACCATTTTAACAGGCACACTCCCAGGACTGATATGCTGATGACTCCCACATTTATATTTGCAGTCCTAACATATCTCCTGAATGGACTTCAGATCCCCCTTTCCAACTAGCTACCAAATTTCTTCAAGTGAATGTTATTAAGTTTCTCAAATTTGGTGTGTCCAAAACCAAACTCATTGGCTCTCTCTCTCTCTCTCTCTCTCTCTCTCTCTCTCTCTCTCTCTCTCTCTCTCTTTCCATCTCAATATGTTGTATTCAGCTGTTGAGAACAAAAACCTTTGTGTAATCCTTGATTCCTCTCCCTTACCCAATCCATTGTCTACACTTGTTAGCTCTAATTTTAAAATGCATTCCTTACCTGACTGCTTTTGATACTTCCCACTGCTCCTAGCTGTGCAAGCCACCATTCTTTCTTGCCTGAGCTTAAGGAGTAGCCTTTTTACTGATCTCCCTGATTTTGCTCTTGTCCCTCCACAATCTCCACATAGAAACTCAAGTAATTCCTCTAACTTACAAATGTGATCATGCCATCCTCTTGATCAAAATCTTCAGTGGCTTCCTGTTAGATTCAGAATAAAATTAAAACTTTAACCATGACTAATTAACCAAGGCGTGTAAGTCACTGAATGAGTTGCACTGGCCTCCCTCTTTGACCTCATCTTTCACACGGCCCCTTGTTCATTGTGTCCAATATATGGGCTTTTTTGCTGTTCTTAAACATGCCCAACAGACTTGCATTTCAAAGTATTTATACTTCCCATTTTTAATCCCTGGACTGCTCTTTACCCAGTGGCCTCAGAGGTGGCTCAGCTAATGTTAACTTCTCAGAGAGACCTTCCTTTCCTGGTAATTGCCCCTTCTACCATCACTATCAATGTCCTTACATACTGCCTTATTTTTTTCCATAGCACTCAATATGATGTACCTAGAATGAGGTGTCTATGACAACAGTTTTGTTCATTTGAGTATTCCTAGTGCTTAGAAGAGTGCTGGGCACATTGTAGGTGCTCAACAGATACTTGTTGAATAAATAAACTGTAATGAACCTGGGAATCCAGCCACATTGCCATCTGATCAGAAGCAGGTATCTCTTGAGCTTTGTTCTACTAATTGTCTTACCTGTGACTCTGCTTCTGTTTCTCTTTGCTCTCTCTCTCTGCCCAACTCTCCCTTAACTTTTGTGTTTCTACTTATCTATATGCTTTTGTTTTTTCTGGTATACTTTTTCCCACTCCCCTCCCCTCTGGTCAAAGATAAAATCTGATTTGGTAAATTAGTGACCATCCAAAATGATGCAACACTGGGCTGGATTCTTGAGAAAGATCATCTCACAGACCACTGGAACAATTAGGTGGTTGCCTTTGGCTAGGGCCTGGTTGCTGGATCAATTAGTTCATGGCCAATGTGGCAGTGTCATATGACACAGACATGCACATGTAAATAGAAGGATCTAGATATGGTTTTCCTTTTCCAGGGTGTTTCGTGACTTGTCCAGCACATTTGCTCCTAGAAATTTACAATAGATTTAATATTCAGTCTGGCCATCTTTCTATTCATAAATTTGTAGGCACACAAAGTTGTCAGGGAGCTTAAGTTTAACTAGTGCAACTATTAGTAATGACTGAATATGTTCACTGCATTTAAGCTCAGGGTATTAAATTGGTTATGTTCTCTTGAAGATTCTAATATATTAGGCCTGGGGTGGAGCCACATCATCAAACGCTAAAATGATTCTGCAGCAACAAATCTAAAGATTGACCAGACTCATATATCAAAGCAACTACCTAATATGCCTTTCTTGTATCATTGGTAGATATCTCACGGAGATCTAAGAGATCATAAGATCAAAATTAACAAGTTTAAAACTGACCTTTTGATCTTCTCTACAACAAATTGATTTGTCCTCCATTGTTCCCCTTCTCAGGAAGTGGAATTTTTGTCTTCGTAGGTATATTCCTGAGTTCTGGGCATTTGCAGTAACCTTCTCCAAGGTCTTGTGGATTGTACCCCATTAGTATCTCTTCTCCTTTCCTCTTCTTTTATCCCCAAGGCAACCTCCATATTTCAAGTCACAATCATCTCTTTGTCAGGATGTAATTGGTTACTCTCCACCTAGTCTTTCTCGTTTTGCCTCCCATTCATTTTCTACACTGTAGCCAAGGTGAACTTTTTTTTTAATTCTCACCCAAAGATTTTTTTTAGAGAGAGGAAGGAAGAGAGAGAGAGAGAGAGAGAGAGAGAGAGAGAGAGAGAGAGAGAGAGAGGGAAAGAGAGAGAGAGAGATGTAGGAGAGAAACAATGATTGGTTGCCTCCTTGACACGCTCTGACTGGGTAGCATGGGTAGCAAACTCGCAACCTAGGTATGTTCTCTGACCAGGAATTGAATCCAAACCTTTTGGAGCACGGGATGATGCTCCAACCATCTGAGCCACTTGGCTAGGACCAAAGTGAACTTTTACCACACACAAAATGTTTATGCTACTTTCCTGTTAACACTTTTCAATAGCTCCCATTGCCATTAGATACAATCTCTGTTCAAGAGCAGAGTGTTCAAAGCTTACTGGCCCCCTTCACCCACTAGGTCGCAGCTAAGTGGGCATTTTTCCAGCTGCTGAATGCACCAAGCTCTTTGGTGATTCATTTCTCCTCTCACCTAGAATGTTCACCCTTGTCTACTTCTTGTCACTATTCTTCCTTTGGCAAACTCCTACTCAGTTCCCAA
The DNA here is from genome assembly GCA_030848825.1 of Tadarida brasiliensis. NCBI lineage: Eukaryota > Metazoa > Chordata > Mammalia > Chiroptera > Molossidae > Tadarida > Tadarida brasiliensis. The sequence continues at coordinate 62,674,845 of CM061265.1, forward strand.
AAGGAGATTTCCTTAACCCTCTGTTCTAAATTCTCTATAGCTGTACTTCTCTATTGACAGTTATAAGTTACCTATAGTTCTTTCATTGCAAATAATCATGATGTACAATTTTTTACTTAGTGTCTGTCTCCCCAGCTAGACCAGAAGTGACCTATGTCAGTGATCTATGTGGCAGCAGTGACAATGTCTGTTTTGTCCTCTACCATATCTGTAGGGCTCAACATAATGCTTGAAACACAAGCCATGCTTACAAATATACTTTTCAATAAGTTTTGAAAATATACTCAACACTAGTGTTGGTGAGTGAATCATTTCCTTAGGAAAACCACCTTGTCTCTAATCTGTCTGTTAGAAAGATCTCTCTATTAAGTCCCCTAGAAATTTGTATTCATGGATTCTTGTTCCATATCATTACCATTTGTGGCAACTGATAAAATGACAATTATCTCAATATTTCAAGAAATCTATCAAGTTCTTGCCTCATCCTTCACTTCCTTCCTTCCAGGTTAAATATCTAGAAGTCCGTTATGCTTTCCAGTTCTTTCACATTCATTCTTGACCTCTTAATAAGCTCATCTTTGCCTGTGTCATTCTAGAAGTACATCATTCAAAATCAACCTAATATTTAAGGTGTGGTCTGACCAGACCGGAGCGTAGACTTCAATTAGGCCTGTCACCTCCTTCATCCCAGATAATTTAATTCTATTAGTGCGATTCAAACTCATATTAGCTTTTACTGGCAGCCTTATACATTGGTGACAAATAATAAGCTAATACATTAAAAACTTTCAAGCCTTTTTCATGTATTGCTTTTCAGCCATATTATTCACCATGCATTCCCCCTTTAAAGAGTATGTCCTTTTTTTTAACCAAAAAGCGATTTTTTTCCTCTTGTTAGAATGAGGCTGTCACATGAACATACCATATTTCGTATCGTGATTCCATCATCCATTCTATTTTCTATTATCTCAATTGTGTGTCATCCATGGATAAAATAACTTACCTTTTATTTTTATCCACATCTGTAATAAACAGAACAAATAGAAAGGGGCAAAGAGAGAGCCCTCCCAAATGCCACCATTTAACCACTTATCAAATAGACTTATCATATAGGATTCCATCCCTTAAAACCAGAGGATATTGTGAGCTCTCTTATTAGATACATTGTTGTATTTCAGATATCCTGTGCTGACCACATTTTTCATCTATACAGATGGGTCATAAATTTATAATCTATACTACATATAAAGTGACAGAAGTTGAAGTTTTCATAGAAAACAGACTCACTTCTCCATCACTCACTTTTCCATTATAGTGATTTATAATGATATAAGTAGAAGGTTCCAAAGATTATCAGAAAAATGATAGCTGACTGCTGAATACCGTGTGCACTTCTCTGGTGTTTATGTGGTGGTCAGCCCTGTAATTTACAGAACAGCCAATTAAATTATTGTTGGATAGCTTGAACCATGTTTTCAGAAAAGCAAAGTAGGTTTTAATCTTGGGACAGGAAACGACTGACTCATTTCCACCCCCATTTCGTGTTTATGTGTGTTTTACTGGAATGCAATTGCCTTCAAATAGAGGAAAGCAGAGCAAGTGCTATTGATTTAAAAGAAAATCTGAACATGAAACAAAGCAGCTGACTGAAAAATGGCTTCGTATAGCAGGGCCTCTTCGTATCACATTACCATGCTTCATGCATAGCCAGGCAGACTTTCCTCTTGCACTTCTGAAAAACATTTTCTTCCTCTCATTCTGCATACTTTGTCTAACACAATAGTTTCGCTAATTCAGTGCCCAGAGGTTGTTCTTTGAAAAATGTGGCACTGTAACTTCTACATGGCTTTTTTTTTCTTCTTCAAGGATGGTTGCGATCTTGATATTTTATCTCCATTTAGCCTCTTTTCACAATACAGCAATATATGCAAAGAAAGACTAGCCCAGGGAGAGAAAGTCAGAATGGCCCAATAAGTTGACTGTGGCACCGATGTGACCTGTAATACTAACTGAAGAATAATCTTCAAATCAGGAAGGCTGTTGATTATAATCATTTCATGGGACACAACATAAAAGAACATGGACTCTGGGGGGCAAAGGGTCAAGGTTCAAACCTCAGCACCACCACTTATTAACTGTTCTGCTTTAGCAAGTCGGTGAGTTTAACATGTCTCCCTTCTCTCATCAGCAAAAAGGAGATGGTGCCTACCACCTAGTATTGCTGTAGGGACACAGTGAAACACTATGTGTGAAGAGGGTGCTTAGAACAGGCAAGCACGACGTGGGCAATACTTTGAATTATTATTTGAACCGGGATTGAGTCAGGCACACTGCTCCTCCATTTCCACTGAGCCCCCAGCAGAAGGAGGAAGGGGCTTGGGGAAGAGATCGAGGAGGGATGAAGGGACTTGGAGGAGAAGGAAATCCCTGACGGAGCTTTGCTGTCATTGCAGAGGGAACTGAGAAGTCAGGTTCAGAGTGCCTGGTCCTAATAAGCACTGGATTACCCAGCCCGGCAACATTCACTCTACTTTTATGTGCACCAGTCTCAGGTGGATTTGTGGATTTAATCTTTTACCTTTCACCTCCTTTTTAAGAAAATTGACTTTTCCTTTATTTCACTTAGCTTCTCCCTTCAGACACGGTGTCCCTTACTTCCCAGCTAACTACTAGCCCTCTCAGAGGTGTTGCTATTTAAATAAATAAATCTTATATTTCAAAAAAGCTTAAGAACAAAGTGATGGTTAATGGTGAATTTGGGGGTGCTAAAGATTATACAATAAATATTTCTAGCCAGAGAGATGAGCAGGAAATCACATCATATAAATTCAGCCTGTAATTAAACACCCTAAGTCGATTAATGATAATTATATCGAATTGTGACCATTTCACTCTTTTTGATTTCAAACCTCTTATAATTGTGACTGAAAAAATATTCAAAAGGAAGAGACCAGCCTATTCTCATCACTCCCTACACATTGAAAATCGAAGGCAGGGAGAGAAGGTAGCGAGATCTTTTAGCTTCTCCACACTGCATTCCTTTTGAAAACATTTCTGTCTCTCTGTGGGTGTTCTCCAGGTATTCATCACATTTGCCTTTCTGAATCATGCTTTGTTTTGTTTTTTGTTTGTGCTGGCTCAGTTTATTTACTGTGTAGGGTGGGGCTTATTTATGCAACTGGAGACACGTTTTAACAGATTTCTAGATAACAAGGAACATTCTAAATATATACAAGTCTTGTTTATTTTTTTTAAAACCAAATATGCTTCTATTTCCAGATCCACTTCCTTCACTTCTGTTTAATTTCTTCCACTAAGTTTTATGTTCATCTTTCCTCCTGTCTTTGAATGCAGAGGACAGGGTCAGTTTGGAGAATGTACCTTCTTCTTCTTCTTTTTTTTAAATCCGCACCCAACGTTATTTTTTCCATTGATTTTTAGAGAGAATGGAGGGGAGGGAGGGAGGGGGGAGAGAGAGAGAAACATTGATATGAGAGAGACACATCGATTGGTTGCCTCCTGCATGTGCCCCAACTGGGGCCAGGGATTGAACCTGCAACCCAGGTACGGGTCCTTAACTCGGAATTGAGCCTGCAACCCTTTGGTGCAGGGGCCGATGCTCTAACCACTGGGCCACACCGGCCAGGTCAGAATGTATCTTCTTGAAAGTCATTAAAATGTCCTTTTATTCTGAAGTCAACATTGAGAGTGAAGCAAGAGGGAAAAGCCAGCAAGTATGAGTGGTGTTTATATTTTATATAGTTTTCATGGATTATTAGGCTGAAAGATCTAAAGGATCTTGAGATCAATTAAATTGTTGCAAATTTGAAATTTGGGACAAGAAACTTAATTTCATGTAGTGCCGGTCACATTTTGAAAATGAGACCACTATTTGTTAATATAGTTCCATTCATATATCTATATATATTTACCTATTTCAAAATGAAGCTTTTAAATTTGCATCCCCCTGTATAAATAATATGCAACCTTTAAAACTGCTTCCTACCTTGGAAGCAGGGGCAGAGATGAACTTCCGCATTTGGTTTAACAGTGTCTTTAGGTTTCCCAAATACGCAAATGGTAAAATTCAGTTGTGTAAGCACTGATAAATGCTGCCACAATCACACATGAGCCTCCACTGGGTGTCAAGTGCTGCACTAAGGTGCTCTCTGCAGAGATGGAGAGTGGAGTCCTGCTCCCTGGGAGGCCCATCGGGGACAAGCAACACACACGCAGACAGGTAGAGCTCACCATACATCCTGGGGTAAGGGTTTGACAGAGTTATCAGGGGATGTGAGGACACACACTAGCCCTAGGGGACAGGAGGCTGAGGCCACTTTCAGATCACAGTCATGTTTACACATGTGTCTGCAGAGTACAATAAACCAAGTCATGGAAAAGTGGAATACACGGCTCAGCGTTTTCAACCCTCCTGCTCATAATAACTTGCAAAGCACTTAAGATGACACCATAATGTAGACAGTTAAATCCTGCGTGAATCATCACAAAGACCTTTGCCTCCATGCAAAGTCTAAACAGGTCCCACTAATGGACTATGTAGACATCACTTTCCGAAGCATTTGGAAGTCCTTGTGCATTTGATTACATTTCAAAAGTTCTGGTTCACAGCTCTGTCTTTGCTGTTAATACTATTACTTTTAAAACAGCTCAAATGATACTTTTTAAAAATAAACTTTATATTTTAGAACAGTTTTAGATTTATACAAAAATAACGATGATAGTACAGAGAGTTCCCATATACCCTGCAGCCAGTCTCTCCCGTGATTATGTCATACATTAGTATGGTGCATTTGTTACAATGAATAAACCAGTATTGCTACGTGATTATGAACCAAAGCCCACATTTAAGTCACACTTGTTTAGTTTTTGCCTTTTTCTGTTTTAGGAACCCATCCAGGACCCCACATTACATTTAGAATCAGGTCTCCTTAGTCTTCTCATGGTTGTGACAATTTCTCATCTTTCCTTATTTTTGATGAACTTGACAGTTTTGAGTAGTGCTGGGCAGGTATTTTCTAGAATTTTCCTCTATTGAGATTTGTTTGATTTTTTTTTTTTTTTTTTTAGTGATGAGACAGGTTATGGGTTTTGGGGAGAAAGACTGGAGATATAAAATGACCTTTCCACTGTGTGATATGAAGGGCACTTACTGTCAACATGACTCACCACCGTTAATCTTGATCTCCTGGCTGAGGTAGTGATTGTCCGGATTCTCTGCAATAAAGCTACTGTTTTATGTCCCCTTTCCATATTGTACTCTTTGGAAGGATGCCACCATGTGTAGCTCACATTTAAGGAGTGAGGAGTTGTGCTCCACCTCCTCAAAGGATATATATCTACAAAAATCATTTAGGATTCTGCACATTGATTTAGGCAATCATTTATTTCTATGAATATTTATTTTACACTTTGAGTTTTAACTTATTTCTACTTCATTTTGCTGCTCAAATAGTTACAGCTTTGGCCACTGGGAGCTTTTTTCATTGACTCCTGTGTCCCTTTGACGTACCCATTATTGTGGGTTTTGTGTTTGTTTGTTTTAGCATATCCTTCCTTTATGGCACTAAAAGATACGTAAGGCCCATTTGTATATTTCCTGTCCCAACCTTAGGTTCAGCCATTTCTTCAAGGAACCTTCAAGATATAATTTTAATTTCTATTTGAGTCAGTATACTGTAAAAGATATGTTTGCATCAGTATATAGTTACTAAAAATAGAGAAATCTATCTTGCTCTGCGGAATGTATGTGCAGCTTTTCCATCAGTGCGTAGGAGGGCTAATGCTACACCGTTAGCATGCTAAGGTGCCCCTGCTCCACTCTCACTGCTGCTAATGCAGTTCCAGGAAGAAAACACAGGGCCTAATAGTGGAATAGGCAGATGTTGTCTTTATGCGCTTGCCTTCCTACCTTTAATACAGTGCTCCCTGATGATTTCTGGGATGAGACTTCGTATTGCCCTTTTATAGATGTATAATTAGTAATAGGTTTGCCGCCTTCTTGGAGACTGGCTGTTTGCTTTACTTAAATCAGGGATTAGAAAAAGTAATGTTTATAACATCTTATACTTGTGTAGTGCTTCAACACATGCAGTCTGTTTTGTGTAATTTTTTTTTTTTTTTACAGAAAACCATTGTAAGTAGGATATTTTATTTTAGAGGACACTGAGGATCACAGAAGAGCAGAGTTCCCATGCTAAATGTCACTGTCCTTTACAAGGCTAAATTTTCACATGAGCCTTTCTTTTCTTTTCTATTGGAATAGCAATAGGTCTCATTTTTTTTTCTTTTTACCTTTCTATGCTGTTTACCCTTTAAATGCCAAAGATCCTTCAACCTTATAGTTTAATGCAAAAAATTTCTGCAATATTTTATACCAAAGTTCCTACAAAATGCTTAGTACCTTTGTTTTTAATCATTTTTGTATATTAAACAGACATTATAGATCCATATGCAATAACAATTTTATACTCAAACCAAACTTGTCTTTATTTATTTATTTATTTATTTATTTATTTTTAAATCCTCACCCAAGGATATTTTTACATTTATCTTCAGACAGAGTGGGAGGGAGAGAGAGAGAGAAACATTGATGTGAGAGACACAACAGCCGGGGCCGGGGATGAACCACAACCGAGATACGTGCCCTTGGCTGGAATCGAACCCAGGGGTCTTTTGTCCGTGGGCCAACGCTCCAACCGCTGAGCCAAACCAGCCAGGGCAAACCAAGCTTGTCTTCAATTTTGTCTCTCTCCAATCAACCTTCCCACTACCTTAAAGCTGACCACACAAATCTGACCCTGTGTCTTTTTGTTTTACAGCCCTCCAATGTGCACCAATTCCTTTAGAATGAGACCCCGGAAATAATATGCAGGGCTGTTTATAATTAGGCCCCCGCATATCTGTCTAGCCTCACCTCCTGCCACAGCCTCCTTCTGTTTCATGATGTGGCAAAGCTGAACTGTATTTAGTTGAAAATAACACTTGTTTTCTAGCCTGCATGTTTGTCCTACAGCTTTATTTACATAGAAGTCCTTTCTTTGTCCATCTGAATTCTAAATCCTTTGAGCTGTGCTACTTTGAGACTCAGAATGTATTATACACTCTTCTTTGTGTTGTAGGGGAGATAAATAATTTTCCTTCTACCCTTCCAAATTCTTCTGGCTGGTCTAATTTAGTCAAGTTAACAAAAGACAGATTAACAGGAGAAAATAACCAAATTGATTGTGTATTTACATAGGGTGGATCCGTAAGAATATGGGATCCTAGAACAGTTGAGGTGTATATGCCACCTTGAGCTAAGGAGAAGGAATGGGTGGGTGGGTTGTGGTTTTGGAGTTTCAAAAAGCAGGACGGCAATTCACGTGCAGATGGAAAAGCAAATGTTTGGTAGGCACATGTTTGCTGGGCCATCTTTAACAAGGGGACACAGGGAGGACTTTGACCACATGGGCCTGGCTGGGTTCCTCCCTGCCTATCACCCTCTAGTTCCTATTAGACCACAGTTGTCTCTGATGATAGCTCCCTTCCTGGTGCAGGTCCTCTATCTAACTTCTTTTAGGCAGCTAGGGAAGGTCAAAGATTTTTCTTGAGTTTTTCATGTCTTGAAAATAACTTGCTTAAAATAATCAACATCCCAAAAATCATATTTTGGGGTGAAAACTCTGCTCTCCCCTCCCCCAGTGTGTATCTGTAATCCCCTCTAGATAGACTGAATTCCAGAGGACAGGGCCAATGTCTTATTTGTCTTCCAGGAATATTCTTATTTGTTTTCCATTTGTATGGCAGAAGGCTCTTAGTAAATACTGAATCAATGAGTAAATAATATTTCTGATATAAAAATATGAATTTAGTGGCTTAAATTTAGCCACATTGAAGAAATATATATACTTTCTGGTGTGCATTTTATTCTCTTATTTTTACTCACTCATTCTCATTCAACAAATATTTATAAAATGCTTACTTTTCTGCCAGGTCATGTATTAGGATCTTTTAATTTAATATGAGATAAAATGCATTCTTTGTCCATAGGAAAAACGTAGTCAAATGAAAAAGAAAGTTGTGTAAAAAAATAAGTTCTGTAAGATTGATGTGGACAGGATATTTGAACGCAGAGATCGAAGTCACTAGCTCTCCTTGTCACAGATAGTGGAGACATCACAGAAGAAATAAACACCTGTGAGTTGAGGGATGAGGAAGATTTCAGAGAAGGCTGAGGGTGGATTCCAAGGGAAGTGTTGAGCAGATGCAAAGGTGCAGAATGTGAGGGCATGAGAATCCAGAACATGTGAGGCTGGGGGTATAGCCTGTGGAGGAGAGAGCACTGGACAGATGCTGGGGACTTGTCAAAGGACCTGTGTGTCATGTGCTCAGCAGTCGGGATTTTATCCAGAGCACTTTTGGGTAATTTTTAAGATTACTTGATAATGTTACAGTGCTCTCTTGAATGCTTTGAAAATATAGGGAGGAGAGGGAAGGGACAAAGAAGTTGATGCACAGATTTAATTTTTAAAGATTAGTCTACCTTAGATTTTATTTGTCTCATTTCATCCGACTGTTTCCAATGCTCTTATTTGTAAAAGAATGACTAACTGCTAGTGCCAACCTCGTTTTCTTTTCCTTTAATGCATTTGGACTTTCTAAGTAATATTTATGACTTAGGAGAAGTTGAAATACTCATCATATTATCTTCCAAAATAAACGAAAGGAAATCCAATTAGAAATGTGTTACAATATATAAATGTCAAGATAAATTGAGAAATTGGTTTTTAGTGGGGCAAATTTAAGATAGGATTACATTCTTTACAAACTTGTGTTGGTCTATAAAACTTTTCCAAATATTTTCCCTTTTAAAACCTTATCTTCTTGTCTGAACCTCAAAATAAAGTCTGATTTGCAGGATAACTTTAAGAACAGTTTCACTAATTCTTGTCTCAGTAGGTCCTCATGGCAAAATACCCAACATTTCAGTTTCCAGAGCAGGTTGCCCTCTTTCTGTGGAGTGTTTATTATGGGATAATAAAGGCATCAGCATTGTTGTCAATCAATATACAAATATTTATTAAACTCAAACTCTGTGCAAAGCTCTAAGCTATTGTTATTTTAAACAATAAACTATCAAGTTCTAAAACACCCTAGGTCAAATTTAAGGAAGGTTTACAATTTTGTCTTGTTCATAAAAAAAACAGAATGCCAAGTAGAAGTAAGAGTGTCCCAAGGTTTGTTTCAAGAAATTACTAGGCCCCCAAGATAAAAAGTTCATGATAAGCATTGATTGCATTTGTGGTCTGTATTCTACATCTCTTTCTTTTGCTATAATTACCAATGGGACCGTCTGTGCTTTCCTTATCCCTCATAGATATGCTGAAGCTGTTTCTTTTGCTGTTCTTTTATAACAGAAATTTTATTCATTGCACACTTGAACACCTTTCTAAAATGTTATTCTCGGGGCGGGGGGATAAACCACAGAACTTATATGCATGTATGCATAACCGATGGACATAGACAACAAAGCTGAGGACAGGGTGGAAGGGGATGGGGAAGAAGGAGTCAATGGGGGGAAAAAAGAGAAACATCTGTAACAAAAATAAATTAATAAAAATAACTAACTAACAAACTAACTAACTAAATAAATAAAATGTTATTCTCAAAATGAAACTTAAAATGGTCTTATTGGCTTCCAACAAGCTATCTCAGAGCAAGGTTTTCACATATTTTCATCACTATAAAAACCAGAAGACAATTGCAGCTTTAAACACGGCTGAACTAAAATTGATCAAGGACTTTGAGAGTTGGAAATGGCGTCATCTTGACTCTTCTCAATCTGAGGCCATTGCTTAGGCTGTTATTAAATATTTAATTCTTAAAAGCTTATTGGTTCTCCTAGACCCTGGCAGTCCAGAAGCAAATGAAAAAAAAAAAGGGAATGAGCAGTACAAGTAACAAGTAAAATGACTGCAAGAGATGTGAGAGCTGTTCGAGGGAAGAAGCAGAAACACGACGAATGTGTACTACATCGCTGTTTAAACAAAAGATAATCAAAACAAGGGCCTTGAGTCACTCACAAACAAGTTGTACAGGACTATTTTTATTATAATATGTATTTTAAAAGGCAGGAAAGTGAAAGTATACAATGAAAGATTTAAAATCCCACTTTTCTTTTAGCGTTTCTACTCAGTATGGTATGTACAACCCATTACACGAAAATACCAGTGCTCTTGCCTTCTCCTTCTTTCTTTTCCTGCCGCCTTGATGCACACTCTGTGAGCTGCCTCGGCCACTCAGCTAGTGAGGCTGTGGAATGACAGGACATAAGGAGAGGCCTTGAGCTCAGTAGCTCATAACCTGGTGTTCTAGTCATTCCAGGACATTAGGAAGGCTATGAAAACAAGCAAAACCTACTTAGCAATTTTGCCTAGGTCAACACCTTACCACCTAAATGCTACATACATTTTGGTTAAAATCTTTCTCAGAAACAACAAGGTAAAGACTAACTTCCAAGATTTCTTTTATTCTCTACAAACCATTTCATCTGGACACTTGCAAGGGTCACCTTGAAACAAGAGAGCCTGTTTTTATTTTTCCTTATGGAGTAGTGGCTCTTGAGCCAAATCACTGATGTCACAGTGATTCATTGTCATAGATAACCACATTTAAATCAATGAACAATTACAATAATAAGTCATTCTTCATTGCTATGATACCTTGTAGAAATATTTCCCTCAGTTTTAACATCTTGCTGACTGTTGACCCTATGTAAGATTCTATGTTCACTTCATGTGAAATTATAAAGTCTAAGCATCCTAGTTCAAATTCAATACATTTATTTGATGGTCTCCATATTATTAGTTTTGCCTCTTAATTTACAGTAGTAGTTCAGTGAAAAATAAATATATTTCATGTATTGAAAATTACTACGGGATAATCATGCTTATCTTGTGTAATGATAGGTCTCGATATAGATTTTTGTAAGGAAAAAAACATTTTGGAAAGTGATTAAAATGTATTTTACTTTTAAGTGTGTATATGTAATGAGTGTTATTTTATTTTTAGGTTTTAATTTTAATTCCTCTATTTATTATTTTGATGTTTGACTCCAAAGCTTTATTCTGTTACTGTGTGGGAATTATTCTGGATCTTTTAAGACCATTCTTAGTGTCTCTGTAGGTAACTATAAATCAAGGATTTTGAACTTCTAGAACAGCGGTTCTCAACCTGTTGGTTGCAACCCCTTTGGGGGTCAAATGACCCTTTCACAGGGGTCGCCTAAGACCATCGAAAAACACATATTTCCGATGGCGATTCATAACAGTAGCAAAATTACAGTCATGAAGTAGCAACGAAAATAATTTTATGGTTGGGGGTCACCATGACATGAAAAACTGTATTAAAGGGTCGTGGCATTAGGAAGGTTGAGAACCACTGTTCTAGAAGAACAGAGCAAGAAGAGAAGTTCTCTCCTTCCATGTGTTTATATTTTATTAAACCACAAGCAAAAGGTGCCTGGCCCTACCTTTGATGTTACAGAAGTAATAATACATGTAAAAATTAGGTCAGGGGGATGGAGGAAAGAAGTATTGGATCTGAGATTTCCTATACTGTTCCCTTTTCATACTTTAAGCCCTGATGATTAATAAAGTTGATCAGAGCTCTCCCAAATCTTCTAACCCTACCATTCCTCCTTCACAGAATTTCTCCTCTAGACAATAAATTAATTGGTACTTGTGCAATAATTTTCTCCAAAATATTTTTCTATTGATCTTTTCCAATTATGTATACCTGTAGTATCTTGGTTAGGCTATTTTCTTCAATGTTACATTTTTCCTACTATTAAGTAATTCAATTGGATTTTAAATAACATACTTGTAAATCTTAACGTAAAGAAATGTGGGAGAGAGATTTGTTTGCCAAAGAATCTTAGCCTATTTGAAAACGATCTCTATATATACTCCTTTGTAAGAATCATACTCACGCTAAACATTGTGAAAACAATAATAATAGAATTAATTTTACTTTGGGCTTTCTTAGAAGATGGTAGGCAAAGTGTCATTTAGTTAATATTTAATTAATCTTCTAAAATTACTTGGGAATACAGATGAAAACTTTTTTAAAAATTTAGTCTATTTTCAAATTTTAAAAGAAGTACAAACATCAATACGTACTTGACAAATTAAAACTAAAATTCTCCTTTATGACCTCAAAGAACCCCAAATGGAATGTAAACATTGCTAATGTAAGATATTTGTTTTAGAATAACTTGAAATGTCATAGAAATTAAATATTTTTTTTCCTAAGAGCTGAACCAAGATAAATCAGAGAAACATTATCTATATTCTAATGCAAATCGGTTTAATTAACACATCAATTTATTGACGTTAGCAATAAAAAATATTCCGAAAGTAAATATCACAGGGCCTTGTCAACACAAGTTTTTTTTCATCTTACTAATTGTTGAATCACCACAGGTCCCATGTTTGACTTGAATAACCAAACCAATAATTTTTGCATGTATATCAGCATCCCTCATTTTCCAGACAGGCATTTTAATCTCTTCCAATCTCTGAGATAAATATATTTTTTTCATGTAACTATATAATTAGTCATTAGACCAGAACAGATCCCGTGGAGCCACTCCAGTGTGTGCTGTGTAAACGTGTTGGCCAGTAGATCCCCCAGGAGCGTTTTGATCCTTTAAATAAACACTATATGGGCAAGGGGGGGGGGTGTTATAATTTCTTCCTTGGCAGTGAAAACAGAAAGAAAAGCTGCGCATTCACTGCTTATTACATCATTTTAAAACAAACTAATTGCTTGTGACCGTATAGCTCCCTCTGCTGGTTCAAAAAGTTTTAAAAAAAGTACTAGTAGAAATTATGAACTAGAGCCTCAGGAGAATAATGTGTCATTTTAGGTACGCAAGGAGGATACACTAAAGACAAGCATCAGAGAGACTTCTCATTTTAATGTTTCTTAGTTGTGAGCTACCTTACTCATTGTCTTCAGTCGTTTACCACTGTGTATGCCAATTGTCTTATTTTTCACAAATAAAAGCAGGCTCTAGAACAGTGAGCAGGTAATATTTCTGAACAACTTCAACCAAAACAAGCTTCATGAGTCTATCAGCTCCACAAGACAGAGGGTTACTTACAGCGGCATCAGTTACCTTTACTCCTTCCACAGGGGTGGCAAGTGAAAGGTGTGAAGAAGTGAATGTCGTTTTCAAGCAGATCTGTTAAAATCCTGTGCACCTCATCTCTGTGGCATGAGTGACCGTCCTCACTTGGTAGAGCCAAAGGTGGCTGAAAAAAGAGAGGACAGGAGTCGGAGACACATGGCCTTGAAGTCCAACTCTGACACATTGTGTGGAGTCTTCTTCAAGTTATTTATCCTTTCTGTTCTTTCTTGTTCACATTCATAACTTGGAGATAAAATTCTCAGAGTTGTTGTAAAGGTTAAATAAATTAATGTATATGTAATGCCTGGCATGCGGCAGCTGCATATTAATTGTAGTTAACGCTATTCCTCAGAAATCTGGATTTCTGCTCCAACCAAATGAGCCAAAGGAAAGAAAAATAACTTCCTTCTCAAAATCCTGAGAGTGTAACACGTGTTCAATCATATAAAACATAGTTTTTATTGAAAGAAATTACTGGGATTTGACTTCCTCATAGTTACACAATCTACAATCCAGTCATATTTATTTTTTGATATGGAGACAAGATTGAAAATATAGTTGACACTACAGAATTGTAAGTCCCAGAAACCTATTAAATTGGTTTATAAAGAAGCTAGGTAAACAGTGTATTCTGATGAGAAGGATTTCGATAATGAGTTGTTATAGATTATAGATTAGCCTATTGTTGATAGCCCTTTTGCTATGCATATCGTAATTTTAGCATATTAGGCTTTTATAACACAGTAAATAATGGCTTTATACTCAAATAGCTAGATGGGGAAAAGTGATTTGAGCCTAATGTGTATATATTCTGAGCAACAGTTTGCCTCCAGGGAATGCTGTGCTGTCTCTAGTACTGTGTACACAGTCTGGGTCACTCTTTATTATCAGGTAATAAAAAAATAATAGAGACAATATAATAGTGGTTAAGTGCAAACATTTGAAGCCAGAAAATCTGGGTTTGAAGTCTAGGTCTCTTAGCTGTCTGATCTTGAGAGAGTACATGGAATACCTATCTGTGCTTCTTTCTTCACGTATAAAATGATGCTGTATAAGTGTACCCTTTGTATCAGCTTCCTAGGGCTGCTTTAACAAATACCACAAACTTGATGATTTAAAATGACAACTTTATTTCTCCCGGTTTGGAAGACTAGAAGTCTGAAATCAAGTTATCAGTAGGGCCATGCTCTCATCAAAAGCTCTAGAGAAGCCCTGGCAGGTTTGGCTCAGTGGTTAGAGTATCAGCCTGTGTACCGAAGGGTCATAGGTTCAATTCCCGGTCAAGGGTATGTACCTGGGCTGCAGGTTTGTGATACCCTGGTTATAATGTGTGTGGTTGAAAAGCCACTCAGACAACTCTTCACATACACCTCATATCCTGTGTAAGGCCATTCTCATCTTACCATAGCTGCATATTTTATTCTGCATATTACCAATATCCCACGTACTGTCATAAATGTCTAGGAAAGAAACCTCATGTGCAGAAACTTTGTAGTTAATGGGAAAATAAATACCAACAAAGGTCTAACTACACACATACACACACAAATCCTTTTTTAAATGCCTTTTTTTTTTTTTTTTTAGCAGCTTGATAACATAAGCACAGAGCTATTACTTTAACAAAGCAGACATAAACATACCGAGATTTGCGCAGGGTTATATGTTGCCCTATAAGTACCACTCTGACATTTTTTGCTCATAAGAAGCTCGTGAGCTGGTTAGAAAGTCTCACTGCACCCATACAAAGGACAAAAATACACTCCTGAAGCAACAGATGAATGCATGCCTGTGATATTGGGAGTCATTTGCTCCTAAAGTAACAGCACTTAGAGAGGACATCAGAGGGAGTACCGTTTCGAAAATATTGTGTAGCAAAGGTCTCACCAGGTTTTTAAGAATGATCCAGATTATGTCTGACAAAATCATGACACACTGTCTCTAAAGAATGTTTGCATGTGTTTGGCATAGAAAACACACTTGTGAAGGACAGAGGGACCGGGTGCTCTGAGTTTCTGTTTGACCTGGTAAGAAAACCTTAGTCATTGAGGGACTAATTCTGAGCACAGAGTCCATCCTGTCGCTCACACTGGTTTCCTGCTCTCTTTATTGGCCTTGTGTCTGAGTCCTAGATGATATGGGCTAGAAGAATGTACGTGCTGAATATATGTTGACTCTGCTAGCATTAGAAATAATGAAAGACTAAGGTAAACAACAGAAGACTAAGAGGTTGAAAGAGCTGTTTCAGTAAAGGCCCCATTGCACACTGAAGGTCTATGCAATATTACTTGGTGGCGAGGGCAGGGACGGGGGGGTTCTAATCAACTGCAAAATGAAGGGAGAAAGGACATTCTTTCCTTCCTGTTTTGCCCCAGAAGGTCCTCTCTCTGCCTTGGTGTCAGGAGGAGCTTAGTTGACAACACTTGATGAAGCAGATAAACCTGATGGAAAGCTCCTCCACTGAGTGGAGTCTGGTGACACCCAGTGGGAGACCATGGTACCTGGTAGGACAGAATCAATGCAGTCCAATGGGAATACGCAGAGGTGTGAACACGGTTACATCCTTGCACCCTGAAAAGTCCTGAGTGCCTTGGGACAGGACCAGGGCACAGTGAATTTTTAAAGAGGCCTTAGGCCTTAGGTGGGTTTAAGAGTCAAAGAGATTTGAGGTACATATTACTGATTTTAAGATCCCATTAGTTTCTCAGGTTGCTAAAGCCTAGGAAAAATCAAGATTAAATTTTCATATTTCCAATTGATAGAGTTGGATAACTAGATTAAAGATAAAAATTAATTTTTCCTTATCCATTTTATTTTGCAATTTTTCTCTTATACGCACTCATCTCCATGCACATAAACACATAAACTATTCTGAATATCTCTTCTTAATTGTAGGAAATGGGTAGTTACAAAAGTTGTTTTCTAAAATGTCCATCAGTAATTTACGTAGCTTTCCGCTCCAGCCCTAAAGGTATGAAACATGAACAGGGGTGCCAAACATGCTACTTCTGAGTGATAATTAAATCCCGGTTCAATTCACTTTAGATGAAATGGGAAATGTCTTGTATTTTATTGCTTTAGCTTCTCACACCAAGAACAATTTCTAAAGAATTTGCTGTGTGGAATGCTTTTGCTGCCCAAGGCAACTGTCTGTTCTGACTCTATGACACAATCAACCTTGGTTATACTGGTTGAAGTTCAGATATTTGGCATTTCTTCAACGAATAGACTGCACTGCAAGATGCTGCAGGGAAACCGTTTTAAAATGGGAAAGGGACAGAAAAGAAAGCTGATCACGTAACACGCGTTTGGTCTTCTTTGCTCTCCAGTATAATTTAGTGTTTTGATCAAATGAAAGTATATTGATAAATACTTAAAAAATAAGATCAGAAGGATCATAGAATGAAAAATATGTAAATGATGATATAAAAAAACCTGGAAGACAATGTGTATACATATGAAATATATTTACAAAATATATCTAAGACATAAATGAAAAATTAGGAATTTACAAAAAAATATGTGAGAAAGAAGGCTATAGAAATGAATACAAAAAAAAATTCTGAAAGCCAAAACATTGAGGAATAGCTGGCTGGCTGGAAACATGGCAGACAAAATATTATCATTATTGTATCAAGAGCTCTCATAAATCAAGGAGAAAATATGTTCTTTAAAAAAATGAATTAAAGATGTGAATACTTTATAGAAAAACATCAGTGTCCCCGAACAAACAAAAGCTAAATCTCTTTTATAATTGAAGAAATAAAAATAAAACAACATATACATTCAGAATTCTTTTTAAAAAGATAATATTCAAACTTTGTGAGAGTATGAGAAAAGAAACATTCATACATTGTTATTGGAATAACCACTTTAACAAGGAACAGAAAAATGCTCAAGCCTCTTATTATAGAATTCTGTGCTTATGAATCTGTTTTAAATATAACATGGGGAAAATAACCATCATAAAACAGTAAATGAAAGAAGCTGGATTTACAATGATATTTGTTTTATTCCTTGTATGATCTCAATTTTGTAGTGAAAATGGAAGAAAATACAATGTTAACAATGGTTACCAGTATGAGAAACTGTTTTAAATCAAGATAGGAAGTAAAGGATGAAAACAGTAAGACTCTATAGATATATACTGTATTAATGACTATATCTATGCCTGTCTCTCTATATATCTCTACAATATTCTATAAACATAACTCCATAAATTAATACATTAACCACCTATGTAAGATCTACTATATGACTAATATGATTTATGATGGATGATGTGATATTTAGGGAGTAAATGTTTCTATTTTTCTTGTCAGGTAAAGAATATAGTCTTCTTCAAACAAATTGGATGGTCTATAGTGATACAAAAATTATAAAAAGAAACTTTTACTTTTTCCCTCTATTGAGGTGAGTTTAGATAGCATTAACTTAGATAGTACTATATTTAACATTATACATTCTAAATAAAATTGGGCTCTTAAAGTTTATATCGGGATCAATGGAGAAATGATGAATACCACACAAGTTAATATTTGTAGAATTAGAAGAAAATTTATTACTAGCAAGTTATCAGCCACTGCATATTACTGAGAAGATCTATTTAAAATGGTCTCTTGTGTCCGGCCAGTGTGGGTCACTGGTTGAGCGTTAACCCATGCACCAGGAGGTCGCTGGTTGAATTCCCGGTCAGGGCAAATGCCCAGGTTGTGGGCCCAATCCTTGGGGGGGGGGGGCATGTGGGAGGTGGCCAGTCAATGTTCTCTCTCATCAATGTTTCTCTCTCTCCCTCTCCTTTCCTCTCTCTCTCAAATCAATTTAAAAAAATTTTTTAAATGGTCTCTTGTGACTTTAATCATATTTTTAATGATTTTTCTGGTCTTTCTCTTACTTGGCAGGATTTGGCACAGTTGATCACTTCCTCCTCCATAATGCACTTTCTCTCCATGGCTTCTAGGCACTGCATCTACTAGATTTTCCTCTCACCTCACTGGTTGCTTCTTCTCAGTTTCTTTTGTTTTTTTCATCCTCTTCTCTGAGACCTCTCAATGGTGGTCTGACCACCTCTATCCATATTCATCTTCTTGATAGTCTCATCCATTCTAGTGGCTCCAAGTACCTT
Organism: Tadarida brasiliensis; assembly: GCA_030848825.1. Taxonomy (NCBI): domain Eukaryota; kingdom Metazoa; phylum Chordata; class Mammalia; order Chiroptera; family Molossidae; genus Tadarida; species Tadarida brasiliensis. Next base: position 62,693,159 of record CM061265.1, read on the forward strand.
TATGTGCAGATGGTTCTCAAATTTATATCCTTCAAATTCCATGTTCACATATGAAACTATCTTGGAAATATAAAGGGTGTTAACATGGATATGTAACAAACATCTCAAACTTAACATGTCCCTTACAGAAAACATGATGTACAAACAAAACATGCATCTCCTGCAATCTTTTTCCTCCCAGCTAATGACATCGCCATTCCTCTGGTTGCTCAGACCAAAAACTTGAGTCTCCTTGACTTTATTTTTTCTCTTACACTTCACATCCAATCTATCATGGAATCCTATTGGCTCCACTCTCAAAATATATTTAACCACTTCTCTCAACGCCTATTGTTATCCCTCTTTTTGAGCTATCATTACTCTTCACCTGGTTTAATGCAATTACCTCTTAATGGGTCTGCTTTTACCTTTGTGCATCACAGTCTCCCCTAATATATCAACCAGACAGATTCTTTATGGTCCTTATAAGACCTACAAGTCCCAAGATCTGGATCTCCGTTGCCTCTCTGACCTCTCCACCTGCTACTCTCCGCTAGCTAATTCTGCTGGAGCACAGTGTCTTCTTTTTTGCTCCTTGAAAATGCCAATAATCCCCTTGCCTTAGGGTCTTTGTACTGTCTGTTCCCCTTACCCTACTATGTTCTTCTTCTAGATAGCTTCATGACCAACACCCTAGTTCTATCAAGGCTTTTCTCAAATGTTTCACCTTCTTGATGAAAGTTACATGGACCACCCTATTTAAAATTACTGCCACTGAACTGAACTCCTGAGTCCCCTTCCCCTGCTCTATATTTTCCCATAATACTTATATCTTTTTTGCATATTTTATCATTTATTTATTTATCATTTTTTGTGCTTATTATCTGGACTTTCCCACTAAAAATAAGCTGTACAAGGTCAGGAATTTCTCTTTGTTGTTTATTTGCATTTTATAACTCACAGAATGACTGGCATATAGTAGGTACACAAGAAGTATCTATTGAGTGAATTAATGGACTCTGAATGACTATAAGCTCCATGAATCAGTGATCATGCCTATGTTGATCACTACTGGATCTCCAGAGCTTAGTACACTGTTTAGCACTTAGTGTACTAAATAAAGATTTGATGAATGAATGAGAATGAGAAGTGGGTTTATCAATCATGATACAACTTTTGGTCACAAGTCCATAGTTTATGATAGCATATAGTTGTCTTTGTTGCTCAAAATTAGAAATACTTACAAAGCTCTATAACCTTCACAAAATCAACAGTATTTAATGAGCCCCCGTAGACATAACCATAGACTAGGAAACGGAGCAGCAGCAATCACATGGCTGCAAATGACGCCATTAAAATGATCTGGTCCAAATGCATCCTCGAGGAGAAGAGTGGTCTCTTGTTGGCTATCTTTTAAGTGATACATTTTTTTTCTAGTAGTTCTCAGTAGATTTTTCCCCTAACTTTTATTTTGAAAATTTTTAAATCTACATGCATTCCCTAATTGTAAACAGACATCGCACGGAAGATGTAAAGCTTCACAGATAGATCTCTTAGACAACTGCTTCGAACGTTTTTTCTCTGTGGTTTCCTGGGGTAACCAGTAAGAATGCGAGCAAACCTTGCAACAATTCCCTTTTTCCTACTTGGAGAGTTGACTTCCAGTAGATTCTGACCACCATGATTTAGATGATTAAAAACAGATACTTCACAGATGTTTTTGGGACTCTTCCTATAGAAATTTTCTAGTCCACAATTAAGTTTCAAGAAACTTCTAAAATGTCACTAAACTGGAAACCACAGTTTGATGATGTTTGGAGGAAGGTTGTTGATGTTCATCCATAGCAGCCCCATAAGTGGTATTTATCTGCCTGCTTGGTCATAAAGTTCATAGGTAACAGCCAAAGTGATGGGGACATCGAGTGAGGCTCTAACCAAGGAATGTATGTGATTTCCCATGACTAGGCTGAGATTGACAGGCCAAGGCTGATTGAGGGTTTGGCAGTTTTCACTCTGTTCCTCTTGCCCTAAAATCTTCTGTGGATATTTCAACTACATTCATTATTTTTGGTCTCTACTGCTTAGTAATGTGTTCTTTTCTTAGCTCTACATGTTTGGATTAATGTAATCAAGACTGAGACAAATTTGCTGATAGAGTTACTCCAAGCAAGCATGCTATAAACATGCTATATTTAAAGGAATCACAATTATTCCTTAGTGCATACAACATTTCGTATTTAAATTAATTTACACTATTCTAACAAAATACCAATATAAACTAGATCTCTGGTCTTTTTAATAAAACAAGACCATTTTAAATGCTGGAGAAAAAGAACGAGTAGTTGGGCTTTCTTCTATCTAGACAACCAGGTAAAACCAGTCCTATGCAGAAACACCATTTATGTCTTAGTTTTGTAAACGAAATTCTGTGATTACAGTGAAAATCCTGCTCTGAACAAGAGGTTTTGTGTTTTTTTTCAAAGGCATGTCCAGCTGGAGCCAGACAACTCTGAAATAGATCCCAGCTGTTTAGACGATCTCAACCCAAGAACAACTAAATACTGTCACAAAAGAGCACTACCAGTAGTAAATTCTGGTTTGAAGTTTCAGGTAGATAGCCAGATCCTTAAAGACCACTCCCACTCAGCAGTAGCTTGGAAGGGTAGTAAGAGGAAGAGATTAATTCTTACTTGTGGTTTTAATGGGCCCCACAACCACAAGTCTCTCGGTATCTTAAATTGTTCCAAGCGTAAGCATGAGCATTTGCTAGATCTGCATGTTTCCAAGTTGGAAAAGCTAGCCTTTTTCCAGGAAATTAAAACATATGCCAGTTTTGAGACAAATGTTTCATGTATCATAATTTTTTGTGGATTGTATTTTGTCTCACATTTCAGCTTTTTTGCCTTTTTATACATGGAAGCAGGTATAGATGTTTCTATATATAAAGTCTCATTTTCATTATACAGCATAAAGCATGAATTATTGAAAGCATACACAAACATTCAAAGAGTAACCTGGTAGATAACCAGATGGTAATTTCCTTTCACAACAATAGCCATCACTATGTTGCTATGTAATTGGGTAGTAATCTGTCTCGGTCATCATACACTTTTCTACTACTAAAACGAACAATAGTACATATCAGTTTCCAACAATTAGACTGAATAATTTTATGCTCTAGGCAAATAAATCTCCTCAGTTTACTTTGTATTCAGAATTATCTTCCAATAGCAAACATATTTTAAAAGTTTATATAATATAAATTAGCAAATATAAATTAATATGAATCATATTGCCATTTTTACACACATCTGTAGTATATTCTCTCAATACTCACATATTCATAAATTATACATTTGAATATGGTTTTTGTTGGAACACCTGATCAACAGCAAATCATTCCAAGTGTAAATATTTAGTCTCCCAAGAAGAAGTGGATTTATTGTCCTTTAGTATATGTGCTGTATGTTTCATTTGGACATTCTTGTCTATGGAAACTTAACAAACCTATCCCATAAAATATTTTGTATAAAGATATATACTCATTCTGATTGGGTAACAGTTTGGAACCATAGCCAAAATTCATTTTGCCACCTGCTGTTATGTCATGTTACTGTAAAACAAGTCTCTTGGACTATAAATTTGTGTTTGTGCACGTGTGTGAGATGAAGCTATGTACTTGAATATACCTTCTTAAAATAAGGCTGCCGAGAGTTCATTGGTGAAGGATGTTCTAGCAACCTTAAATAAGTAGTAAATTATGTGACATTTGCTATTTATAGCAGATAAAAACCAGACAAGAATGTCTTTCTGGTTTAACCTCTGATAACTAGATAAACTCAGTTTCTTGAAATGCTATTCTTAATATTTAAACTGGGTCTTATTTGAAAAGATAGTCTAGGATGAATAGATGGAAACATCCCAAGTATAATCTTCCAGAAATAACAATACAATCTTAATTTCTCTAAGAATAAATTTAGGTAATATGCCAGGTTTTGAGAGTCAAATGATTTTAGATGATAACCATTAAGTTTCCCATACCATGTAAAGTTGCAAACTAAATATTTAATACCCAAATTTCTATTCACACATGCACTTTCTTCACAGTTACATGAGACTATAAACCATTATTTAAAAAAAATAAATACTTTAAAATTTGAAAATAATAATAGACAATCTGTTTTCCAGGGCAGATGAAATTTGCAAACATTTTACCTTCCTTTCCCAGAAACAAATACACAAAGCAGTTAACCAAAATCAGGATTAAAAGAGAATAAATGAGTGTATAGTTTTGGCTATCTTAAGTTCATGGAGCCTTTATTCATGAAGGACTTTTTTCTAATCTTAAGTAATAAATTACCCTGGGGCATACTAACATTTAAGAAGATAGTAAAAGTAGAACACAAAGGAGACAGAGGAGGATTAATTAAATGCAATAGGGGGACCACCAGTAGAATTTTATCTCAGAAGGCAAGAGAAGTTGAATCTTTAAGAAACAGTAAACATTTAACAACTAACAACGGCAAAGGCTGAAGAATGGTGAAATAAGAATAAAGCTGCTTAAAAGCCAGTTGGATTAGGTCAATCAAAGGTCATCTATAAACAGTTTTGGTAAAGAGATTAGAGTGCACTTCATATCGAAGTTGGTGGTTGAGTGAACAGGAAGTGAGATAGTGGGACCAGCCATGTAGGCAACTCCTTTCTTAAAGGATGAGACAGAGCAAAAAGAATATGCATGGTTCAAGTAGGTTTTTGTTCATTTTCAGGATAGAAGATTCAGGAGTATATTTTATAAACTAAGGGAAGAAGGCAGTAGAGAGAGGATAGGATGAAGTTCTAAACAGAGGGCAGAGGCAGATCCCAAAGGAGACCGGAGTTGGAAATGTGTGTAGAAATCCTCCTAAGACCATCAGCCTTTCGATTCTTCCTTATCCGCTCTATATTTCTTTCTCTGCAGCATTACCTTCTATGATACTAGATAATTCACGTATTTATTAAATTTATCACTTGTCTTCTCTACCTCTCCATCCTTAATCTGTTCTGTGATCTTTTCATTTCCTACTATTCCCTCTTATTCTTTAAATTCAAGTGTCTTCCCAGGGCTTTGTAAAGTTCACAGGGGTAGATCTTTACCTTTTATTCATTCATATATTTCAAGTACCTAGAACATGGTGGGTACTCAATAAATACTTGTTGAATGAACAAATATTGGAATATAGAATAAAAATGTTGGGATTAACTTGAAAGAATTCATTTTTTACATGCAAAGTAGGAATAATTAATAATTTGCAATTTACAGGAAAGGTAGGTAAAAGAGAGATTTCATACATACTGAAAGTTAGACATTTACTATGTAGATCAGAGATTATTCATGGAAACCCATGAGTCCTATGTAAGTACATGATTTGTTTATCCCATATAATAGTTTTTTTTTATTATTATTAGCTGTCATCATTTAAACGTAGATTTAATGAAAAGTTCAGATGAATGGCTTGTCTTGGAAAGGAAAAGGATGGGCAACACTTGACTCACATTTCTGTGTGACAATTGCCTGGGTCTGATTTGAGGTTGCCCCCTCACCACGTTCCCCCCCTCCCCCAGCACATGGGCTCACAAGATAAAGCACGTGATCTTCATTTCCCAAAGTCATCACCATTCACTATAGTAGCCATAACTCTTAAGTCTATAGTCAGTTGTCATTTACTATTCAACTTGAGTTATTGCATTTTATGGTACAGTTGTTTTATTCATTTACATTGCCTGACTGGCCTCTTTAGTCAGATGTGATTGCAATCCATGATATTGATAGTATTCAACTAACAAATAATTGTGTTCCAGTGGGGTTTTCTGATGCCTTAGAAACACAGGCATATCATTTTATTGCACTTTGCTTCACTGAGCTTCACAGATGTTAACTTATTTTTACAAATTGAGGGCAAGATCCTCCACAGCAAGAAGATTACGACTCTCTTTACTGCGATACTTGCTTTATTGCAGTGGTCTGGAACTGAACCCGCCATATCTTCGAGGTATACCTGTTGATTAAACTCCTCATCATGGCTAATCAGGCCCTATATAACCTGTCTGACCTGCCTTCACAACTCTCCACTTGGCTTTACATGCACTCCTACTTTCAGTCTTCAATACCCTCTTCCTTTTTCTTAAGTGCATCAAGCTCCCACCACCTCTATACCTTCATATTTTGTTTCCTTTACTGCAATTTCTTCCTTTTAGGTAATCAGCATGACTGGCTCATAATTTTGCCACAAATGCAAACGTTTATTAAAAAGCAACCCCTTCTCTCAAAACCATACGAGATGTTCTGAAATCTCAATGCATGTCAGCCCTCTGTCCTTTCAAGTTCTCCAACAAGGACCTTCCATGAAAGGCTAGCTCAAGGAAAAGGAGACAGTTTCCTAGTGGCAGGATTCATTTAAACTCCTGGTCAGAATCAGGTGACAAAGACTACACACAGAACAAATTGAACACATAAGACTATATTCCACTTTGAAGAATGTATGCTATTCTGTTTACTAGATTAAGAACCCTACTCATGCCAATGCACGGTTACTCATTCAGTGTAGCTAGCCAATAGACATACCTTGAACATCATTAATTTTTCTGAAGAAAATTATTTGTAACACATCATGTGCTAATTAATAAACTTTCTAGTATTGATTGGAGTTAAAAATGGTGCTCCTCTCGATGTAGGTTTTCCATTAGAGTCTTTCAAATACTAAATAAGTACATGATACTATGTAAGTACATGATTTGTTTATCCCATATAATAGTTTTTTTATTATTATTAGCTGTCATCATTTAAACGTAGATTTAATGAAAAGTTCAGATGAATGGCTTGTCTTGGAAAGGAAAAGGATGGGCAACACTTGACTCACATTTCTGTGTGACAATTGCCTGGGTCTGATTTGACTATCCCTGGAGTATTAGTCCTTATTAGTGTACTTGAAATATTAATCAACCATCTCTAAGAAGTAGATAAAATTAACACACACTCACTCCTATACACATGTACTCACACATATCGTATTCTCTATTCTGATATGTTTTAAAGTAAATCATAGAAAAACATAACAATTTGGGAATCACTCATACATAGAACAAATGACAGAATACTGTCCGCTCTGTGCACCCCCCATACCAATTTTGAGGGAATGGACATGAGACTAAAACGTTAGGTTACTCTGGGACTAATAGTGCCTGGTTCAGCCCTTTATTCTTTCCATGGCTCAGATGGAATTTGAAGAAATTGTTTCTGGCACCACCCATTGCAACTTGAAATGAATTTGGTCACAGAAAAAAAGCCAGTCTGGATTTGACTTAAAATGGAGTTGTTGGTTTTGCATTTCTGGATCTTTATGAATTAAATGGGCATTGCAGTCTTCCCTCAGTAAGTATCATAAAACCCAAATTAGGTCCCTCCCCTTTTCTTGCTCCTCCAAAAAATTCATTTCACACACGTGCAAGTAGTAACATTGAATTTACTGAATTTCACAAGCTGAGCAGAGGGTTTAATGTCAAATATTGCAAGGTGAACTCTCTTTCTCATGAGGCATCATTCTTCTTTCAGGTCTCTTCACCTCACATGTGATCAAGCAGATGTCCTCTCTTCCTCTTCCCTTCCTTCAGAAGCTGCCCAGCTCCTACTAATCCCTTCCTTCTTCTCTTCCAAAAGCATAAGTGTTTCTTTCTTTTTTTTTTTTAAACATGCATGATAACCTTACCATTTACTCTGAATCCTAGATACAAAGTGATAGCACAGGCCTCAAAGCCCCAGCTTTTACTATGAATGAGTTTACAAATCAGCAAATGGAGGTCTTTTCCTCTGGAGGATTTGTATGTCAGCAGCCTAGAAAAATAAAACTAGCCCTCCGGTGTGGCTCAGTGGTTGAGCGTCGACCCATGCACTAAGAGGTCGCCGGTTTGATTCCCAGTCAGGGCATATGCCCAGGTTGTGAGCCCACTTCCCAGTGTGGGGCATGCAGGAGGCGGCCAGTTGATGTTCTCTCTCATCGATGTCTCTATCACTCTTTCCTTCTGCCTTCCTTGCTCCCTAAAATCAATAAAGAAAAAAAAATTTTTTTAAAGAAAGAAAAATAAAACTAAATTTCTCACATTGTTACATCTGTTCTTACAGAAAAATAGATTGAGTTCCAAACACCTTACAAATATATTTTTGGAATACAATCTCCCCTTAATTTGGAGAGTTCTTGAGTAATGGATATAGGAAAACATGCTCATTAATTTTGAATTTTTGTCAAATATAATGGATGTGGCTTCTTATGATGGCACACAAGAATAAACTCAAAATAAGTGAAAGAGTTAAATGTTTTCTTACCAGAAAGAAAACATAGTCTGTAAAATCTTGGACATTTCTTGTAGCAATATTTTTTCTGATGTCTCTCCTTGGACAAGGGAAACAAAAGAAAAAATAAACAAATGGGACCTCATCAAACTAAAAAGATTTTGCACAGCAAAGGAAACCATCAACAAAATGAAAAGACAACCCACTGAATGGAAGAACATATTAATCAATGATGCATCTCATAAAGGGTTAATATCCAAAATTTATAAAGAACTTATAAAACTCAATACCAAACAAATGAACAAATCAATTTTAAAAATGGGCAAAGGACCTGGATAGACACATCTCCAAAGAAAACATACAAATGGCCAACAGACATATAAAAAGATGCTCAATGTCACTAATTGTCAAAAAAATACAAATTAAAACCACAATGAGCTATCACTTCACACCTGTCAGAACGGCTACCAAATCAACAAACAAGCGTTGGAGAGGTTGTGGAGAAAAGGAAACTCCCCGTGTGCTGTTGGTGGGAATGCAGATTGGTGCAGCCATTATGGAAAGCAATATATAGTTATTAAAAAAATTAAAAATGTAACTGCCTTATTACCCTGTGATTCCACTTCTGGCAATACATCCGAAGAAACCCAAAACATTAATTAGAAAGAATATATGCACCCCTATATTCATTGCAGCATTATTTACAATAGCCAAGATTTGGAAGCAGCCCAAGTGTGCATCAGTAGATGAGTGCATAAAAAATCTGTGGTACATTTACACAATGGAATACTACTCGGCTATAAAAAAGAAGGAAATTTTACCTTCTGTGACAGCATGGATGGACCTGGAGAACATTATGCTAAGTGAAATAAGCCAGTCAGAGAAAGACAAGTACCATATGATTTTACTTATATGTGGAATCTAATGAACAAAATAAACAAACAAATATAATAGAAACAGACTCATAGATACAGAGAACAGACTGACAGCTGTCAGGGGGAGGGGGATTGAGGGGCTGGGTGAAAAAGGTGAAGGGATTAAGAAAAGAAAAAAACCTCATAGACACAGACAACAGTATGGTGATTACCAGAGGGAAAGGGAGGTGTGGGGGGAGGTAGAAGAGGGTAAAGGGGAATAAATGGTGATGGACGGAGACTTGACTTGGGGTACTGGACACAATACAATATACAGTGATGTACTATAGAATTGTACACCTGAAATCTATATAATTTTATTAACCAATGGCACCCCAGTACATTCTATTTAAAAAATAAATAAAATATATTAATTTTTCACAGAACCTCAATAAAATAAAATACAGTACATTCAAATAAGAATATTATACAAAACCATTAAAATTTATTTACTTACAAAGAGTTCTTAATGACTCCCCATATTACATTAAGGAGAAATTTTTATAATATAATATTAAATGGGGAAAGTAAGAAAGATATTGTATTTTGATCTAATATGATTAAAAAGTATGGAATAAAAGCTGAGGGGAAATGTTAATAGTATTTTTCACTAAGTAGAGGGATTGTACTTGACTGGGTTTCCAACAAAGGTCACATACTATTTTTATAAAAGAATAATAAAGTATTACAGCATAATTACAAAAAAAATTTTTTTTGTATTTTTGTCAAATATAATAAATGTGGCTTCTTATGATGGTATCTGGTATGTGACAAAAAGGTACACACTGTACTGTCTCAACACACACTAATCTACAGTTATTTGTGTACAAAGTATTAACCTAAGAACAAATATCTAAAAATAATTGGGAGATCATAATAAGACCCCTAAAATAACTTTGTTGGAAAAAAACATGAAAAATTGGATTCTAGTAATCGACTCTTCAACAGATGTAATCTGTCTCTCTGCATTCTTTTGGTGATCATAATTTCTAGGAAAAAAATCTGGACAGAGGTCATTTGCAGTGTTGCAATAACACTGGTGCAGGACTAGTTCAGGAGGTGCTGGAATTCCTATGACATTTCCACAGTTTATAGGAAAAGCACTTCAGAATATTTGAAATTTTTACTATCTGCCTTTTTATTACTATATTTTTGTCAATCCTCTCACCCAAGGATATTTTTTCCACTGATTTTTTTAGAGAGGGTGAAAGGGAGGGAGTGAGGGGGAGAGAGTGAAACATTGATGTGAGAGAGACACATTGATTGGTTGCCTTCTGCACGCATCCCAACCGGGGCCGGGGATCAAACCTGCAACACAGGTATGTGCCTGCAACACAGGTATGTGCTAATCACTGAGCAACACCGGCAAGGGTGCTATCTGACTTATTTGTAAGTAGCATCTGTCCTACAAATAGGCAGAGACCTGGTACCTATCTAAATATTATGATGTAAGGAGCAGTACAAAGTCCTAATTTCCTAAAACATCCCCAACTAGCATGGTCTTTCTTGACACCTGGTTTAAAATGGCCATTATTTGAAACTCTCTTTGGAGATATGATAAAGAAATATATATTCTTCAGGAAAAAGATTGTTAAAACATTCACCGTATTACATTACAAGGGAATGAAGGATGATCCTTAGTTAGGAATAGTTTGTGACTAGAAGAATGGTATCTTGGTCCAAAGGGAATGAGAAATTAAATTCCATAGTGGGAAAAGAACTAGATTAGAATTCAGGAACTTTGAGTTCTGGTGCTATTTTTGATACTGACTTGACAAAGCATCTTGGGTGACTCATTTCATTACTGGCAGTCAGAATTCTCCAACTATGAGATGGGGATCATAGAAGTAACCCTTCCAACTTTACAGTGTTATGCTAAGAATAGAATGATATGCATTTTTCCCTTTAAAAAATTGAAAAGTGCTAAACATATATAAGGTATTACTATTAGTAAACAGGATAATAGAATTAAAATCAGGAAAATTATAAGGACAGCAGAGGGAGCCTCATTTCAGGTTAGCTGGTGATAATTGTGAATACGGGTAATATAGAATGCAGATGCAAGGGAAGGAAAGAGGACAGAACTTCCAAAACCATCCTACACTCTAAGGTGGACTGGATGCCCCATGGGGAAGTTGGGATAAGCCATGCTTAAACTGAACTTTGCTTTTACCTGGAATTGCCTGTGCTCATAACACAAGTATAAATTTAGTGGGAAAATATATATATGAACATAAAACAGTATGACATCAAGAATATAGATCCTGTTTACTTGTATTTTCAAAGCCAAAATGAAATAATGAAAAGGTCACCTGGCCGGTGTGGCTCAGTGGATTGAGCATTGTCCCATGGATTGAGAGGCCCTGGTTCGATTCCCCTTCAAGGCAGATGCCTGGGTTGTGGGCCTGATCCCCAGTAAGGGGTGTGCAGGAGGCAGCCGATTGAAGTTTCTCTCTCATCGATGTTTCTCTCTCTCTCTCCCTTCCTATCTCTCTCTCTAAAAAAAGAAGTCAATAAAAACATTAAAAAAAAAAGAAATAATGGCAAAGTTGAAGCACAAGAGCTTATTTATTAGAGGATTTTAAAAAGTTTTTTTGGCTATGTTATCCTAGAGTCTTTAGTGTCAATATAAGGTATGTTGTCTCCATAGTTTATTGACATAAATATTTAATATGAGAAAACTGACAAATTATAAACCTAGGTTGAGATACTTCTGGGTAAAACACTTCTTTTGGAATTATTCAAATTCTTTTATCTGATTATTTAAAAATCCACACGAGGAGAACTAACCATAAATGCTCAGGGCTTTGTAGTAATAAAATTAGTGCCTCGGGACCAAGGAAAGCATGGAATGAGTTGTGATAATTTTGACCTCTTGTCTGCAAATTTATGATACCTATAGCCTTCAAAAGATGCCTTGCCTGTAGGGAAACAATGAATAATTAAAAATATATATATCCTAAATTTTCTCTATTACCTTAATTTCAGTAATGAGTCTAAGTTTTAAATGTAAGTTGAAAGATACTCTTGAGACACAATGAAACATTTCCCACCTTTGTCTTGTTCTCATCTCAGCATAAGTCTCATTCAGAGCTGGAGGTATAGACGATAAACAACAACAGAAGGAGGAGGAGGAGGGGAGGGGGGAGGGAGGAGGAGGAGGAGAAGGAGAAAAAGAAATACCCGAACTGCCTTTCATTTCCCTTCTGTCTTCCATCCCAAAAGGGGATTCCAGGGAACATATAAAACAGAGACAATGGTCTATTCAGGACACTTTGGGTTCCATATGTCAAAAACTATACCTAATTAGCTTAGGAAAAGGGAAATTTATTAAAAAATAATTGGCCACTTCATGTTATTAAACCACCAGGAAAGCAGTGAGCCTCGGGAAACAGAGACTCAATGAGGCTCCCATCCCTTTCATTTCGTTCATTTTGCCTGTCGTCTTGACCCTCCCCACAGTCCCCTGCAGACCAACTGTCTCCTTAAATTAAGTAGGAAACAAGTTTATCAAGAGCAAATAAGTTTAATATTCTCTACCATCTCTAATTTAAAAACTCCCTCACGATGACTTGGTTTCAGACAACAAGATCATGGGGAAAGGATCATGACTGGCCCATCATGAGTTAGGTATGCCGGGCCTTGTTATCCCATGTTTGGAGTGTGGAGAGAGTGGTTCCTGAGGGAAGGTGAGTGAGGAGAATAGTCATTGACTACAAGAAGGGGAAGGTAGAGAGTATTGCCAAAAAGAGTAAGCAATAATAATCATAAAGAACAAATCAGGAATCAGGAATATCTGGGGGATAATGTTACTTGTTGAGAAAATAACAAAACTTCCTTACAAAAGTATACAGTTGTCCCTCATTCATCGCAGTTAATCTGTTCCAGACTCTAGCAGTTGCACCTGGCACTGAAGGATTCCTGGGGAGCTTGAATACACAGGCCTACAGTCCATACATACAGTAATTTTAATTTTAATTGTAATACAGGGCTGTATAATTGACTCAGACAACCGAGCACGCGCTGTATCATTTTCACTGTCTCCATCAACTTTTTAATGAATATATTTGAAAAAACCGCGATAGAGTGAAGCCGCGAAAGTCGAAGCGCGAAGTGGCGAGGGACGACTGTACCTCATTTCTGCCCCTTTCTAAGTATAATCTGGTAGCACTGCTGGTGAACTTCCAGAAGGTGCAACCTCCACTTGTAGAAATGGATTGTGTTATGAAAATTGACTTGTAAGGGATTTGGATTTGGGTGTTTACATAGACTCAATATTACTAGTGGTATTTATTTTTCAAGTCAGTTTATAGAGGCAGAATTCATATTATGCCTAAATTATTATACTAACAGTTCGTTTGAATGTCACAAACATCTGGCAGTGGTTCTCAACCTTCCTAATGCCGGGACCCTTTAATATAGTTCCTCATGTTGTGGTGACCCCCAACCATAAAATTATTTTCGTTGCTATTTCATAACTGTAATTTTGCTACTGTTATGTCTTAGATGACCCCTGTGAAAGGGTCGTTCAACCCCCAAAGGGGTCGCGACCCACAGGTTGAGAACCGCTGCATTAGAGTATCTTTCTAAAGAGCCCAGCTTCCACATGCTATCAGATACATTTTACCGCTTAGAGGTTTGCACTGGCAACAGGCAACCTGGTCATAGTTGGGTAAGAGAAGGCAGGAGAGAGAACTCTGCTGGGACTCCTGCACCCAGCTGTTCATTCACACAGTGTGGCACAATGCAAAGAATATGGAATAAAAGTCTGACAAGTTATGTTCTAGATTGAGTGACTGCTACTTGCTGTGGGACTTCAGAAAACTGGCCTTGGTTTTCACATCTTAATGATAATGGTGGTGGTGGTGGTGGTGGTGGTGTGTGTGTGTGTGTGTGTGCATGTATGTGTGCTGGGAGGCGGTTGGACTGCCATTTAAATGCAATACTACCTTGTAAAGCTTTTTCAACTGTAAAAGGTCATGCTTCTATGATTGAGAAAAAACACTTTCCATAGCATCATAGCTGCTTAAGGGAAGGCAGCTCTGTAGACTACTAGTTATGGGGGGAGGAGACTAGAAGGGAGAGGGCAGGAACACGGGCAGTACCCCTCCCATGTGCATTGGTTTATACGATTTCTTTACCAAGGCCTTCTGGAGATCAAGGGGGGCCTGGCCACTCTCCTTTTTTGAGGTTCCCTATATTAACAAATGAAGGAATGCCAAAATAGGATTCCAAAAATGATGGAATTGTCAGTATTTTCATTTGACAAAATAAACTTTACAATGTGACATCATTAAACTATTCACAACTATCATATTTATAAGAAAGAATCATTCATGGTACAATCCAGGTAGTCTGGTTCCAGTAATCAGATGTATGTGTGAAGTTTTATGAGAGATACTTTAAGAAAATATTGTCAATAAACATGTCAATAAATTCATCTGTTACTGTACATATGAACTGATTTGGTGATTATATCAAAAGTCTAATTCAGGGCCAGTTTTGTGTAAGAGGCCATAGCCAAATAACCCTTCTTGCATCTTCTGTGAGGTCTTGCTCTCTTGTGTATGTGTGTGTCTGTGTGTGTGTGTATGCTTATATATAAGCTTAGATATATAACTGTATATATAAAGTATACATTTATATATATAAATACTTATATATATATACTTTATATATATATACTTTAAATATATAAATATATACTTATATGTGTGTATATGCCCATATATATATAAAGTATATATTTTTTCTTAAAGTAGTATATATTTTTCTCAAAGATGTTTCTATTATCTGAGGGAGAAATAGAGTAAATATCTAAGAAAAGGTAAGTAAACTATATATACAGTAAGTTTGGGGAACAAGTTGAAATGTTTTCAAATCCTTGATAATCTATAAACATAGATTAAAAAAATCTTTAAAAGAATTTTTCCTCTCAAATGATGAGTTTAAATAAAATTCAACATGGATTTTTGAAAAACCTTACATTAATTTTTGTTAATAATTTTAGAAATTTTCTAATACAAAACTTATTGCAAATTTTTGTAAATTGAATACAGTGTTATATACATTGAAAATAAGATTGTTTCCCTTTCAAGAGAAAATTCCAGAAATTCAAAAGCCATGATTTTAGAGCAATCAATTTATGATGTCTGAGAGGATTGAGGGGGAGGGTTCCAATTTTGATATTAAAAAATAATTTCCCAAGTAAGTGATACTCACATGTTGAGAAACTATATAAATTAGGTAAGTAAATATTTTTCCCTAGTTATTATATTTGAATAATATAGGGTAGAAATAATAGAAAAATATTGTTTTAAGCAAAAATTTATGTTAATGTTTTCTCCTTCATGTAAACTGTATAAAATTGCTACTCTTTATGGAATTTGAGTATATAATTGCTTATTTGCATCAATTATTCTTAATATAATTACAATTTAAAAAGAAATAACCAGCCCTAGCCAGTTTGGCTCAGCCGTTAGAGCGTTGGCCTGTGGACCGAAGGGTCGCAGGTTCAAGTCCTGGTCAATGGCACTTACCTGGGTTGCAGGTTTGATCCCAGGCCCTGGTTGGGGTCATGCGGGAGGCAACAAATCAATATGTCTCTCTTACAGTGATGTTTCTCTTTCCCTCTCTATTTCCCTCCCTTCCACTCTACCTAAAATTCATGGAAAAATATCCTCGGGTGAGGATTAACAACAAAAACAAACAAAAAAGAAATAACCAGAAATAAAAGAAATAGTATCAGCTCCGCTAAGAAGAGTGTGTTAAAGTTCTATGTAAAAAGTACAGAGGTTGTGATTTTACATGTGGACGACCAGTAAGCCAACTGTTGGGGAGCAAGTGAAAGAAGAAAGTAGGTCAGTGAGCCCATGGCAATGCAGAGAATTACTATTATTTAAAAGGGTAGTCAGAGAGTAACACTGCCTGTGAACAAGAATGCCTGTGAGAACAATGGTAAATTGAACAGAAAAGCAGGGTCACAGCAAAACAGTCACAAGGTGCAGAATGTGAACTCCGTGTCCTTGGGTCAGGCAGAGGATGAACGGCAGAACAATCTCATCCTTCAGGAGCGTCCTGGAGGCCAGCAGGCTGGTAATGAGAAGCCAACAGAGCTGAGGCCCACCTCAGAGAAAGGAGAGGAAAACAGCCTCAGGCTATGAAGAAAGCTGAGCAGATTTTAAGATGGGATGTAACTATCAACTCACCAGGATTAGTACTTTCCAATAAAAAAAAAGTAAAAGGAGAATCACTGAGGGGACCAAAATATTTGGTCAAATTTATTTTACATTATTTATGCTGTGAAAGCCACATACCCAATAGGATTAATTAACTGTTTGGTGATCAGAGCAACATGATATACTGGGGAAAGTACAATTTTTTGTTTCCATCTTTAAGATCTACTGCACATTTTCTTGAACTAGGTGGAATTGCAAAATCATAATTGCTAAGTGAGTCAGATTGGTAATCTAAAATGTATGGGAGACTGGGAAGAACAAACTAACTCCAGACCAAAAACACTGCACCCTTTTCTATGCGTCATAGGAGATGTGACTTAAATTGATTGGGAAAAAGTTCCTTCATCTAAAATAATTGAAAATTGTTTTTACTTTGAACAGGAAATATTTTTAATGAAAGAGATTGAAGTCAGTCATTCTATTCACTTAAAAATATATTGAGCGTCTACAATGTTCAGGCATTGTTCTAGGCTCTGCCTATCAGTGAAGAAAACAATATATTGGCTCTGATTTTACAATGCTAGCATTAAAGTGGACACACCACAAGTCCGTAAATAAATATGACACCAGGGAGTGATAAGTGCTCTAAAGCAGCAATTTTCAACTGATGTGATGCAAGAATTTTTAAAATATGCAATACTTGACCATGTAGTCAGAGGCACTGACCTTTTTTCCCTCAGGTCGTCAAATAAAAAAATGACAGCAAACACAACAACAGCCATCTGGTGTGACTGAATTAAAAGTATACCTATATTTCTTGTCAGATCAGCAAATATATATATTTTTTGGTGTGCCGCAGAATTTTAGTAATTAATTTATGTATG
This sequence comes from Tadarida brasiliensis, assembly GCA_030848825.1. Lineage (NCBI taxonomy): Eukaryota > Metazoa > Chordata > Mammalia > Chiroptera > Molossidae > Tadarida > Tadarida brasiliensis. The sequence continues at coordinate 62,710,437 of CM061265.1, forward strand.
CCTTGAGATGAAAAAGTTGAAAATCGCTGATCTAAAGGAAAGCAAAAATAAGATAAATCATGGTAAAGGGACAGAAGCTTGGGGTGCTTTAGATGGGATGGTCAGTGAAGGCTTCTCTAAAGTGATGACATCTGAGCAGAGACCTGATGGCCCAAATGAGGTGAAGGAAATAGGCACACGAGTCCCTCAGAAGAAGAAGAATCCAGTGGAGACAGCAGCAGGAGGACAAGGCCCTGAGGCTGTATAATGTCTGAGTGTAAAAGACTGATGTAGCTAAGCAAGTGAGAAGAGTCAGAAGGAGATAAAGTCAGGAGACAAGATAAAGTCAGGTGAAGGATCTTAATGATTATCAGGTGTTGGAATTTTATTCTTAAAATAATGAGAAGTCATCAAAGGTTTTCACCAAGGAGTGATGCAATTTGATTTGTTTTTAAAAAGATTATTCTGTAAATTGTTTGGGGAATTAACTATAGGGTGAAAGGAGAGAAAGTGGGGAGACCAGTTAGGATGTCATTGAGGTCCCCTAGAGATTAGTGATGGATTGGACTAAAATGATAGTACTGGAATTGAAAAATGATTAGATTTGGGATATCACTTTGAACGTAGAACCTTCAAAAATTGGGCTTACATTGGAAGCAGAGTATGAAAGGAGCAAGAGGAGGCAAAGAATACACTGGGCCTAAGAAAATTCTGTTAACTAAGAGGAACAACATTTGGAAAAGAGTAGGTTGGTAAGGGGCAGATGCTTACTTACAGTTGTTTGTTTGAAGACTGGGACAGACTCAATATCAAGTTTTGGATATACTAGGTTTGGAATACCTATTCAGCATTCAAAATTTATAACACAGGCTATTGGTTATATGAACCTGAGCTCAGATGAGGGGTTGGGACTGATGATATACAATTGGAAGACATCAATTTATAGATGATATTTAAAGCAATAGTACTGAATGCGATTAGCTAGGGAGTGAGTGTTAATAGGAAAGATATTCAATAACCATGTCCCGAAACTGGTGGCATGTTGGGGTAGGAATGAATAGAATTGGCCAGCAGACAAAGCCAAGCAGTAACCAAAGGGGTAGGTAGCAGAACAGGAGTGTTATCATCTTGAGGTCAAATTAGTGACTCAACAAAGAGAAATGACCAATTGTGTTGAATGTTGCCAATATTTTACCTAAAATGGTGTGAAACTGACCACTGGATTTCTCCAGATGGAGTCTGTTGGGAAACGTGACAAGAACTTTTTACAAGAGTGGTGAGCATAAAAGTCTGATTGAAGTGTGTTAAAGGGGGGTTATAAAGTGACATAGTCTCTTTAGCATACTGTAAGGAGTTTTGACATAAAGAGACGGGGCAGTGGCTGGAGCGGGCTTCTTGAAATGGGAGATACTAAAACATGTTTTTGTGGTTGTGGGAATATTTTTGTGGAATGTAAAAAATTGATAATGCCAGAGAGAAAGGCTAATTTTTGGAGCATTACTTTAAAGGGGAAAGGATACTGTGAAAAATGAGGGATAAAAACAAATGAGGGGTGAGTCCTAAGAGAGAAGGCTGAGATGGGTACAGATCCATATATATTGGTAGGTTTGCTCATGCTAATGTCATTTCGTTAATAATTGCTTCTGTTTTCTCTGTAAAATCAGCTGAGTGTGAGAAGGATATGGGATTTTTGGAGATTTGAAGAGTAAAATAATTTAAGAACAACTTAGAAAAATAAAGTAGATCTTTCAGGAAATGTTGAAGCCCACTTGAAAGATGTGGTTGAAAGTTTTATGTGAAAGTAGTCATCATGGTTGTAAGCTTTTTTGTCCATACGATGCCTGAACTCTAGGTTCGGCATTAATGACAGAGAGCTGGGTTTCATAGCAATTGTTCTTGGTCTCTGATGCCTTTCCTTGCTTTGAAGTCTGTTCTGCCTGTAAGTAACAGAGCTACTTTTTAAAATTAGCTTTTGCAAAGTATATTTTTCTCCACCCACTTACTCTTGATCTACGTCTTAATATTTAAAGTAAATTTATTGTAGGCAATCTATAGTTGGGTCTTCTTTTTTGATCCACTCTCACAATCTCTGTCTTTTATTTGGTGCATTTAGACCTCTGACATTCAGTGATTATTGACATAATTGGAATAACACCATGTTTTCTATTTGTTGCCCCACCTTGTTTTTGCTCCTTTTTTGATCTTCCACTCCTTTTTTGTCTTTTGTAGTTTTAATTGAGCATTTTTTATTGTTGACACTATTACAGATGTCCCCCACTTCTCCCCTCCTTGCCCACCTCCACCCACCCCTGCCCCCTTTCCCTGGCCTTCACCACAGGGTTGTCTGTGTCTATGGGCTATGCATATTTGTTCTTTGGCTAATCTCTTCATCTTCTTTCATCCAGACCCTCCCACCCTCATCCCCTCTGACATCAGTCAGTCTGTTCCATGTATCCATGCCTCTGGTTCTATTTTGTTCGTCAGTTTATTTTGCCATTTTCTCTCTTAACATAAGTATAACATCAATTATACTTTTTTTTAGTGATTGTCCTAGAAATTGCAATATACTTTACAACTAATCCAAATGTACTTTCAAATAACACTATTCCACTTCACAGTTATTGTCAGTACCTTAAAATAAATTAATTCTATTCCTTTTTCCTGCCCCTTGTATCATTGCCATCATGTATTTTACTTATATATAGGCACATATGCATATATACATATATAACACATATACATTAGCATACATAACTGAATACATTGTTGCTATTATTATTTTGAACTGATCTCAGATCAGTTAAGAATAAGAAAAGTTAGTTTTAATTTTACTTTTACTTATTCCTTTAACGATTCTCTTCCTTTCTTTACGTAGATCCAAGTTTCTGACATATAATTTTCCTTCTATCTAGAGAACTTTCACCATTTCTTGCAAGGCAGGTCTAGAAGCAACAAATTCCCTCCATTTTTATTTGTCTGAGAAAGTCTTTATTTTTCCTTGACTTTTGAAGGATAATTTCCGAGGGTGCCAAATTATGGGTTTGTAGGTGATTTTTTTTTTTTCCTCTCAACATTTTAAATACTTCTGTTCACGCTCTTCTTCTTTGCATGGTTTATGAGGAGAACTTGCGTGTAATTCTTATCTTTGTTTCTCTAAAGGTAAGATTTTTCTTTTGGTTTATTTCAGGTCCCCCCCCCCTTTTATCTTTGATTTTCTGTAGTTTAAATAGAATATGCCTACCTGTTGTTCTTTTGACATTTATCCTGCTTAGTTTTCTCTGAGCTTTCTGGCTCTGTGATTTGATCTCTGACATTAATTAGGGAGAAATTCTCACTCAGTATGGCGTCAATAAGACCTCTGCTTCTTTTTCTTCTCCTTTTGGTATTCCCATTACATTACACGTTTAGCGGTTGTCCCACAGTTCTTGCATACACTGTTTTGTATTTTTGTATTTTAACTCTCTGCTTTTCAGTTTTGGAAGTTTCTATTGTCATATCTTCAAGCTCAAATATTCTTTCCTCATCCATGTCCTGTATACTAAGGAGCTTATCAAAGACATTTTTTATTTTTACTATAGTGTTTTTTCTCTAGTGTTTCTCTTTTGTTCTTCTTTGAAATGTCCATTTCTCTGCTTATAGCATCCATCTGTTCTTGCATATTGTCTATTTCTTCATTAAAGTCCTTAGCATAGTAATTGATTTCTTCCTTTCTCGATGTAGATCCACGTTTCTGACTTATATAATTTCATTAAACAAAAATCCTGGTCCCATAATTCTGACATTCCTGCCATAGCTGACTCTGGTTCTGATGCTTGTTCAGTCTCTTCTGTATCTTGCCTATAGAATGCCTTGCACCTTTTTGTGGATAGGTGAACATGATGTGCTGGGTACAAGAACTGGGGTAAGTAGATGGTTAGCAATGGAGTGGTCAGGTGTGGGGGAGGAGGGTTCGATAGTCTGTGCTCAGGTCTCAGCCTTCCAGGCAGCCTGTGCCTGTCTCCCCTCCTCCGTTAGGTGACACAAAATTACTAAAGGGGACTGGAATTGGCATTTCCTTCCCCCAGGGAGGTTCGTCTCTGATAAAACCTCAGAAGGTTAGGCTGTAGTAAAATAGTTTCTCCAGAGGGCAGATCTTGTAAAGAACAGAGTTCTCTGTTTTTGAAAACGGCTGCTGTTCCCCTTCCCTGTCAGAGCATGAGGTTTTTCTTTTATTTTTATTGCGAGAAACTAATAGAGCTCCAGGAGGTAAACTTTACAAAAGTGTGAAGTCCCCTGTGGCTGACCCCCCATTCCCTGCCCCAACCAGAGTTTTTAATCTCTCGGGCTCGTCCACACTGAGCCTCCAGACATTTATCAACTGCAGCAGGTTCCCGCCCTGGCCCAGGCTCCTGCAGGGGCTTCTGCTCCCCTGAGTGTGTTTCTCTCTGTTCACCTGTCTGTCTCTCCACAGTCTGGCCATCTGTGGCAGTGATTTGCCCTGTGACCTTACTTCTCTAACAGATCTAGGAGTTGTTATTATTATTATTATTATTATTATTATTTTAGCTTGTTCAGCTTTTTAGTTGTTGTTAGAACAGAGTAGTGACTTCTAAGTTTCTTACATCCCGGACCCTAGAGTGATTCTTTAAAAATATTGATCAGTCCTGGCTGGTCTGACTCAGTGGTTAGAGCATTGGCCTGTGGACCTAAGGGTTGCAGGTTCAATCCCCAGCCCCGGGTTGTGCGGGAGGCAACCAATCCATGTGTCTCTCTCACATGGATGTTTTTCTTTCTCTGTACCTCTCTTCCCCCCTCCCACTATCAATGGAAAAATATCCTCGGGTGAGGATTAACAAAAATAAGTAAATAAATAAAAATAAAAATGTAGATCAGATCCTATTGCTCCTCTACTAAAAAAAAAAAAAAAAAAATCTGCCAGTGGCTCCCCAGAATAACAGCCCAAACTCTTATAGAGTCCTGTAAGGCCCTCCATGGGCAGGCGCCTCCTCCCTGCCTGCGTCATCCTCTCTAAGCTTACCTTCTTCTAGTCCCCATCATTCACCTCATTTCTGAAACTCCAGGCCCGTTGCTGTTCTTTGACCATGGCAGGCATGCTCCAAACTTAAAGCCTTTGCAATTCTTGTTCCGTCTGCCTGGGATGGTCTTTTCCCGGATAGACCCATGAGTATCTTTAAGTCTAGTCAGGGTCTTCTCTTTTTGTGAGCACGCTCTGTTGTTATCGGGAGGGTTCTCTGTGAACCTAGAGTCAGAGCTGGAAGATTTGGTTATGTGATTGGGCATACACTGGCATCAGGCTCTGGTGCCCTGTAGTGACCGTGGCCTTGCCTGGAAGACAGCCTTTAAAGATACCAGCACATGACATCCTCCTGTGGACACACTTGTAAAACACAGACAGCATTGGCTTTCGTCGCTGTAAATGCAACTCTCCTTGCATTATTTTATTTTTAGTGCTTTCAAGGCTAACCACTGACTTTTGCCAATGGATGCATTCTTTTTTGTAAGATACGCTATTGTGTTCAATCAATGGCAGTCAAATCTTGCAGGCAAGGGAGCCATTCTGTCTCTTTCTAAAGTGAAATTGCCCAACACAGTTTAGCTCCATTATATGTAGGCTTAAAAATTTAACTCTACTTCTGAGTTCATGGGGAACACATTAGCTAAGAAGAAAAGGGGGGTATTTGAAGGCACTTGACTGTAGAGGGCAAAAGAGGCACTCCATCTACCAAGTGCTTCTCATCCTAGGTCGAGTAGTAGGACCCATGCAAAGTTAACATATATACATTCTTGCCTGGCCCCAACCTCAGACTTACTGAAAAAGATGTGGGCACTTTACATTTTGATAAGTGAGACTATATTACTCTCCAAAGATTTTATTTGAATCCACACTTCTGACAATAGTATGCAATTGTGCCTCCTCCCCTACTTTCTCCTTGGTGTTTACTCCGAAATCTTTCACTAAGGCTTACCTCTTGGGCACCAGTTTTAGTAAAATATATGATAGGTAAAAATATACATAAAATATATAATACTTATGAATACCAAATAAACATGCTGCCCCTATTCCTATGTATTATGAAGAGAGAAACATATTACCTATTAATTCTCCTGTAGAAAAATGCTTCCCAGTGTGTTTATTTACAGTTTATCTTAACTGACCATATTATAATAGAGATGAACTGTGATGTAGATATATAGTTTACTTCAAATAAAGTAGAAAGACATAGAGTTAAGGTGAGTGCAGAACATATGTGTTTAGCTTTGAAATGACATCAATGTCATTTGATCTCTGTGACCCTCAGTGTATTATAACGTGTAGCTATTCATTACAAATGAATGACAAGAAGATTAAATAAACTATATATGAAAGCATTTTGGGAACTGTAAAACACATTTTTAATCTGAGAGATGATGGGCCTTTACTGAGGAGTTTTGCTTATACTATATTACAGTTTAAATTATATTTGTCAAGTATATCTAGCATGATTACTTTGGTAAAATTTGAAGGATCAGTACACAAGGAACTATTAGAAAACTGTTTTTCTAGGGCCACTGAAATCACTCTCTTGTATATAGCAGACTTTCCGAAAACTAATGTGTTTTGCAAATAGTTTTCTCATAGAAATCAGATTTGCTCTTTCCCGTAATCTAACCACTGTGCTGCTCAATAAATGGCTGTTCCAATTCTATTCTGAGTTGGCTCTTCCTTCCCATATCAGAACTTTACAAATGCATTCTTTGTTCTACTGGTTCATAACACTTCTCCAGTGAATTAACTTCATTTATGTGCACAACATCCCTGGACCTATATCCCATCTGATCTGTACCTGTGTCTCTCTCATGCTCAACACAGTGTGTGTATGTGTCGGGGGGGGGCGAGGGGGAGGGCTGCTTTTTTATATTAATTTGCATGGCTTGATGGCTACTATATCTCATCTCCCAGACTAGATCATGATATAATTTCTGTGTCTTCCAGAGTCTAGTCCCAGGTCTGAACATAGCAGAGAGAAAGGCAGCTTCTTTTCTAATAACCTGAACATTATTTATAACTTGGTTCTATGCTGGGAATATTCCTGGAAGGTTAAAGTCTATATTATTTCCTGATTCCAAATTCTATTAAAAACAACAACAGAGAATGAAAAATTATATCTATCTATCAGCTATGTAATGTCCTTTGAAAGAATTTGATAATAAAAAGGGTCTCATGATCTTGAATTACCAAATTTTCCTTCAGGTTTCAACTTTAAAGATCATTGACAGTGGAAGATTGAGTCCTGGTGACTCAGATGAACAGCCCCCACCAGGAATTAAAGACCCTGGTTTGTGTTCCAACTCAGCCAATGATCGCTCTGTGAATTTAAGCAAGTCATTTTGCTATCTGAAATCGTTCCTTCATCTTTAAACTAAAGAGATTAGACTAGGATTCATATTCAAAAATTTAAAAATTATGAAGCTTCTTCTCCCAAAAGGCACAAATACAACTATAAATAGAATTCTAAGAGGGGTCAGAGGCTCTCTATAATCCACCCACAGATTCATTAGGGGGAGTTCAGATTATTACTAAGGTCTAAAGTCTGTGGTTAAAAACAATGAATCCATTTCCATTTGCTATTTCTGATGTGAATTAGATTTACAATATAGATTTGGGCCACTTATGTCTTTTGACATTATAATTACTTTTTGTAACTTAGAGTACTCACAGCAGAGCATTTTTTTCAGTTAAAAAAAAAAAAGGTCTCTTTTACATTAATATTAACATCTTAGGGTCAGTGAAGTTGTTAGTCTACCCTGCTACTCGATGCAGGGTTCCTTCTATAACTCTCCTCAGAGATCAAAATGTAGCTTTGACTTGAACACTCACAGTGATGGGGAGCTCACTCACATGTTTATTGCTGGGTGAACATAAAGAGTTTAGGAATTTTCTTCTTTATATTGGGCTCTAATCAACCCTCACCACATAAATTTCAGGCATTGGCCCTATTTCTGCTCTCAGGAACTACATAAATAAATTTTACTTCTTTCTCCAGTCTTTTAGGAATTTAGTGGCAGCTTTTGTCCTCTCTTCATTCTCTCTATGCTGAACATCCCAGTTTCATATGTAATTCTTCTAGAGACGTGATTTCACAGGATTACTCTTACCCCAATTATTTTCTTCAATGGCACCCTTGAAATTCAGAGCCAAGAATTAGGCAGCATGATCCAGAAAAGTTCTGACCAGCACGTGGCTGAGAGGTTTCCTCCCTCAAGCTGTTGACTGCTGTCAGGAGTGCCGCCCTCACCACTCTGTCCCTAGAAACAGGTGACTCTACGGGGCCATTTTGAAATTGTAGTCTCCTGAAACCCCAACTATAATCTAGTTGCCCTTATTCTCTATATTTTAGATAGAAAATAATCTTTCTAAAAACAAAAGTGCCTGTTGCCCTCTACCATAATTGCTTAGCCCGTCTCTCCAGCTCTTAGAACCCTTTCGGAATACTGCTGGTATTGTCATTCAGTGTGTTCTCTTTTCTTCCAAGTTTTGTGTCATCTTCATATGTAATCAACCTGCCTTTTTCCCCCTCCAAATTTATTGAGAAACATATTGACCTGTGGTTTGCCAAATATCAGCCTCCCTCTGTGGATTCATGATTCATAATTCTTCACTCAGTCGCTTTTTCACAACACCCCCCAACTCACACTTACCTCCTGAGCTACACAATGGAGAAGAGCACGAGCACTGTGTTCTGGCAGGGGGCCATGCTTGTTTCTTTTCCTTTTTTCTCCTTCTTTCCTCCAACTCTGTTTTTTTTCATTCCTTCGTGTGTTCATACTGCATATCCTGCTCTTATGTATGCTCCCCTTTCCCCCCGTGTTCACTTGCTATGGAGAAAAGAACGTACGTTGTGTTTGTTGGGAGCCCTCTGTCCTCTGCCCGGTGCAGGGCTGGCCTGGCCGAGCCTGTGCTGGCCCAGGAGGCCCTGAGAGTCAGCCCTGTGCAGGTGAGGTGTTTTCCTACATGCTCATTAGCACTTGGCAGAGGAGGAGGCTCTGAGGATTTCATCAACACCCCCAGGCCAAGTTACTTCCCTCCACCTCCAGAATTACTCAAATATCAAATGAGAGTTTAAAGAAAAATTAAAAACAAAGTATATGTGTATTTGGATGGGAGGAGGGCGGTGAGGAGAAAGATGTATTAGTCTTTACAGATTTCACACTTTCATCTCGGCATTATTGTACCTGTAATCAAATAGATCTTGCTGGGGAAAAAAAAATTCAAAACACAAATTTACCAACCATCCATTATCTAATGGAAAGATGACATGAGTATAAACTGCTTTGGGAGCCAAAAAATATGTGGTTTTGCAGAAATGTTCTACAGAACATCTCTGTGAGATGTCACTAACTCCTGCTTCATCATCAAAACCTTTTACCTGAAAACAGTTCATGTCACACTCAAATAAGGCTAAGAAAGACACCTTCCAGGGTTTGCCCAAGTTAGTGATTTTACTTTTGAAAAGCCTTATTTATACAACTTCGTGACCATTGGTATTGTAAAATAAATGTGGATCAGGATAAACAAACAGATCTATACTCAAGTATGGAAAGTTGATTATGATTGATTAGTGGTTTAATAAGTTGGGTATTTTGGTTACTGTTTTTTTTTTTTTTTAATGTTTAACCCCCTAATATAGACAAATCAATGTTGGCATTAAGTTATTTACCCTAATTTAATGAAAATTGTCTTGAACACAACTTTATTACTCTGTAGTTAGTTACCTTGTGGATGAAAGGGTTGAGCTCTGGAGGCAATAGAACCTTGGCAAACCCAGGGAAGCACAGGTAATTTCAGCTCAGCAAAGAGAGTGGCAGACAGCTGAATGATTATTGTGAGAATCCCGAGATCATCCATGCCAGGTTAATAGGTATTGTAAGGCTACGATAAATCCTAGAGAACATTAGGAAAATTTAGGTCAGTGTTCAAAAATCTGAAGGTGAAAATAAGTTGGAATCTCCTGATAGTGGAAGACTCAGCCAGTCTGTACTGAGGGACTATGGTGTGTCAGACCTTCTCTGGAACTATACTATCCTTATAATCTTGAACAAATGTTATCTTCTTGGAGGCCAAATTTCACCATCCAGGTATTTATCTTATGGAGTTGTTGTGAGGTTAGTGACTCAGGTATGTAAGACTCTAGCAGTGATTAATTGGGTGGTTTATGAACTCTTCCCTTCCCCTTAGCATTTAGACTTCTTTTTTTCTCCATGTAATTTGCAATAACATGAAAAAAGTTCCTTTTGTTAATAACAAACGTCTCTCTACAGTCTTGGGTCAACAGGAATTGTGAGTGATCTGTGTTTGCAGATCAAATTAAAGTATTTAAATATTATTACAACTGATCAAATATTTTTGCAAGATAATCCACCAAGCCCAAGGATGTCATTCTTTGCCAAACAGCACTCTGAGGCTTGCTAACTGCAGTACGTGAAAATCCACACCTTTTTTTTTTGTTTCTTTGTTTCATAGCAAGCATGAGCAGTGACTTTCTTTCATTTATCAATTCTTACTGGTATGTTTTTCAGTAATACTTATAAAAATCTCATGAACCAATTTTCTAAAATGTAAAATATGTATAAAATTTCCCATATGCACAGAGTGTCAGCCCGTATGATGTTTTAACAGAATAAACCCAAGTGAAATTAATGATAATTTTGTCCATTGAATATGGCTGTAGTAGTTGTCTTCTGATTTATATTCCAAATTTGAATTAATTTTGAAAAAAAAATCCAAATATACATTATTGTGGAATGGCTAAAAACATATACAAAATTGTTTGTTGCTTCATTAATTCCGTCAATCGTGTATGTAATAAATATTAATGAGCACCTACTGTTTGCCAGACTCTGTGTCTGGGACCCCAAAGTGAAACTACATAATCCTGACATCAAGAAATTTGCTCTCATGAGAAAGATATGTAAACAAATACAGTTCTATTGGGTGACTGATACAAGAGAAAGTGATCCAAGAGCAGAGGGGAAATATGAGAAAGATCTAGGTCACTCTGCTTGGGGAATCAGGGAGCCTTCAAGAGGAGGCAAGCTGAGACCAGAAGGATGAGTGGCAGATTATCAGGTGGGTGAGTAGGAAGAAGCTATCTGTCAGAGAACAGAACAAGGAAAGCGTGGAGGCTTGATGGAACACAGGTGATCAGGGAATGTGGAAGAGTAGGTTGTATTGTTAGAGTCAATTACTGTGAAAGGCGAAAGCAGGAAGGGCCGGTGAGAAATGAGGCCAAATAGGTAGGGAGAGGCCAGCTCACATAAGCCTGTGCAGCAGGCAAAGGTATGCCAATGTTTTTTCTCTCTGTAGGTGGTGGGGGAAGTTATTGAAGAATTTTGAGTACAGAAGTTTCATAATCATATGGGTATGTTCCTATTCCCAATGACAATATTATGATTCTTTTGTTATTTACACGTTGCAGAAATGGCAAACAGCAATCCCTTTGTTCCTAGGAGTTTCAATGGGTCTCCTTGTGATAGAATTCAGGGATGCCAAAAGAAATATTTGAACTAAAATGATATATCAGAATTACCATAAGAGCCTGTGAGCAGATTTTTTAGTTAACAGGTTTTTAACAGACTGTGATGCAATTCTTAATGGAGAAGATGAACTTACGGGAGATAGCCTGCCTATCATGGAAATGTGACTAGGTATGTGTCTGTTCCTTGGTGAATTAAAAGGTTTATATAGGATTAGATTGTTGAGATTCTTGGAGAAAATACATATACACCAGTGAAAACTTTTTCTTTATTTCTAGCAGCAAAACAGTGCATCTGTCAGGATAAGGTTCACTTAAATCAATTTTTATAATTTCAGGGATTAAACATCTGAAAGGCCAGAATGAATCAGCATTCCCTGAAGAAGAAGAAGGCGTCAATGAAAGAGAAAAGCAATGGGACCATTAATTACGGGTCTGCAGCAAGAAGGCTTCTTGGAAATAACTGAACTATGAACTTTTCTGAACAACCCTTGGCTTCCAGAAGCATTTTCCATCTCTGCTCTCCACATACATACAGTAGTAGTACACCTCCGGGGAAGCCTCCTTGACTGAACTTGAGAACTAAGTACAGATTGTTCCATATCACTTACAAGCATTTATTTTACAGTGGTTTTTCTTTTTAATGACACTGACATTTGCAAACATATGAGTGTTCTAACTTTAATACGCTGAGCTTAATCCCTGATGTTCTACTGACATAGTTTGCCTTCTAAGGTCAAATGTAAATAACATCAATTTAAGAGTAAAAATAAATATTAAATACATTTAGACATGAATGTGTGTCTGAGTTTAACTTAGAGAGGAATATTTAATAAATTTAATATTTAATATTTTTGTTAATGTTTAAGTTAAGATCTGTACATAATATTTATTTCAAAGTGATGAAGAAATGTCAGATTTCTTGATTCAAAAGACCGCAATATATTAGTCTTTAGATTAGTTATTAAAAAGGAAAAATGCTAAATCTAAAATAAAATATGCAAAATCTCTCCTGCCATGTTTTTTGGTTATTATTTGAAACGAGCTATTTCCTATTGCATTTTAATTAATCATTAGCATTTCATAAATCTTCTATTATCATAAAATAAGAAATTCCATTAATTCATGCCCATTAATTCATTCATTAATTCAACAACTATTTTTTTTCCTTTTTATTGATTTTAGAGAGAAAGGAAGAGAGAGGGAGAGAGAGATAGAAACATAGATGAGAGAGAACATCGACTGGCCACCTCCTGCATGCCCCACACTGGGGATCAAGCCCACAACCTGGGCATGTGTCCTGACCGGGAATCGAATCGGCGACCTCTTGGTGCATGGGTCGACGCTCAACCACAGAGCCACAATGGCCGGATTCAACAACTATTTTTTTACAAATTTATCCCTAGGAGGGCACCTTGCTGAGGGTTATGAAAATAAGGGAAAAATAATTTCTTTCCTATAGAACCAGCAGAGAAAATAATGCATTAGTATAAAGCAAGCTTTTCTAAGACAGTACATATTTATTAAATATGGCTTTTCATAATTCAAAGTTCTTGCCTCCTGAACAATGTTAATTATTTATGGCATTTCAGTCTAAAACTTTAGTGGGGATGGAGGAAAGCTCAGCTTGGTTCCCACACTGATGATGTTAGTGAGGTTCAAATGTTTCATGAAAAGATTCCTCAAAAGTCAGTAAAAAGAGAAATTAGGACAGGATGAAAAAAATCAAGTGTGAACTCCGTTGTGGGATCTTAATATCAAAATTCAAAGAAATAATACTTTTTAAAAATTTTGAATGTGATATTTATAATATAGAAATTAAGAGAAAATGTGGGAATTTATAAGAGAATATGGTAGAGATGATCATTTTCATTTTCTTTAGTATATTTTCCACAAGAAAATAAATGCAAAACACACGGATAAGTAGTATCTCAAGTATGAATGAGTACTCTAGTTCCAAGTCCTCCCTCCCTCCCTCCCTCCCTCCCTCCCTCCCTCCCTCCCTCCCTCCCTCCCTCCCTCCCTCCCTCCCTTCCTTCCTTCCTTCCTTCCTTCCTTCCTTCCTTCCTTCCTTCCTTCCTTCCTTCCTTCTTCTCCTCTTCCCCTTCTCCTGCCTTTTTTTGTTTTGTTTTTCTTTTCTTTTTTAAGTGAATCTCACTTAAAACTTTCTGGAGTTTTTAGACCACCTGCTGTGCCTGTTTGATTTCCTAAGTTTAACTTTACTGAAAACATGATTAAGGCACATATTTGCTTTAAGTAATTTTGAATTACTTGTGTTTGGAAAACATCCCAATACCCCTTGAGATTATTTGAGCACTCTGAGGTGCTAAAAAACAAAACTGCCCTTCCCTTTCCTTGAACAGACACTTTTATAGATGTTTTTTCAGAAGGATTCAGACAAACAAAAGAAACCAAAGCTTTTGCTGATTTCGTAACATCATTTGGGAAATAAACAGCATGGCTTCTGGATTCTTCTATTCTGTTTTCCATTCTTAAAAATACAAAGAGATCAAAATTAAAAGCATAAATTTTCCTTAGAATATGTTGGTTTCTTCTATTCTGCTCCCATTCTCAAAACACAGAGATCACAATTAAAACCATAAGTTGTCCTGGGGAAATGTGTTGGTTTTCTCAGAAACTTGAAGGAAACCAGCTGAGATAATGGCTGTTCAGTTTCCTTTCACACAGTACTTACAGTTTACAATTCAATTTTTTCAAGAAGATAACTTGGCTTCAGTTTGGCTGAATAGGCAAAGAAAACTTCTAACCAAAACAAAATAAAACAATACCTTTATCTTCCCCAGACCACATTTATAATATAACACAATGGTTAGTACAGGGCTTTGAATCACTCTGACTTGGGTTCAAATTTAACCTCTGACAAATTTTAGACTCAGTTTCTCTATTTGTAAAATGGATACAATCATTCATATTACTTTGGGTTTTTGTGAAAATTAAATAAGACCTATAAAATGCTTAGCTGAGCTTAATGAGCATTTAATTGGTGCATATTATTATTATTATAATTATTATTATTGTCAGAAAGGACCTGAGGCTATCTATCCAAACCTTATCTAACACGTGATCCTCTTCAACATCACAGACACGGGATTGATCGCCTCACCTACTCTTGAATGACTCCAGCGGAATCCCAAACCCAGCAAAGAGCTCTAATTTTTCTTTTGTATGTTAGAATCTCTCTTTCCCCCACATTTTACCTCCTTTCCTATATCACAGCCATTCGGATACGAAGAACACTGTGATGTCATCTCCTAAATGATCTCATCTCTGTGCTAAAACATCACCAGTTCCTCCCAACTTTTCTGGTCATCGTGGCCGCTGGGTTTGAATCCTCTGCCATCGTGTATACTGAATCTAAGAAATGTCTGGTGGATAAGCTGAGGACTATATGTTTATCTCCCCAAACTTGAGAAACTGAAGCATAGAGGGTGGCAGGTCAGAGAAGGATTCTAGGCCAGGGTTCTTTCCATCAGACAATAATTTACGAATTCTTTTTTCTTCCCAGAGTTGTCCAGGGTAAGGGTCTTTATAAAAATCAAAATTTTTAGATTATTTTATGTTCTCAGAAAGGTTTCACCATCCATTTTAATTGTAATTCACTTATGCCAATATTTTCTGCACTATGGAAACAGATTATTTTAGGTTGGCCAGGGGGACAAGATATTTTTATTTTTATATTTATAAACATTATTATACTATAAGTTACAAAAGATGCATAATCAGCAACCTGAAATTTACAATTTTATGGCTATTGTTGCTTAGGATGAGGCAAGCTTAAAGTGTGAGTATGTTTTAAATCAATTTAAAGAAAAATATTAAATAACTACAGTAGAGGTCGTACCTCAAAATCACAAAAGTGATATACAATTGAGTGAAATTTTGGAAAAAATGATTTTGGGTATTGTCATAGCAAATAACTTAAGTGTAAGGATTTCAGAATTCACTTAATTGCAATATGAATTTATGAATGAATAAATAAACCACTTATATTGCATTAATTTAAAAATTCTATTTCTTTACCCACATCTAAAAGCAGTATAAAGTTTGGCTGGATAAGGTTTGGATAGATAGCCTTACTCTAACAATAATAATAATAATAAGCAGCAGCAATTATTAACGTGTAAGTGCAAACTGAATAGAAAAAGCACGTCTACTTTGAAATGCTCAAGCTTGTATATAATTTTGAATACTTGCTCTTTCTAAAGAAGGAGGATGGGGGAAGAAATGCCCTTACTTTTCTAAGTCCTCGATTTCACACACCAGTTCTCAAAGCTCCAGCAAGTATATTAATCATTAAATATTTTTATGTGACGGAAATGTGAACTCTGTTAAAGAAATTAAATTATTAGATTTCATAACATCATAACATTCCGAAGAACTAAATATCAGAGGAAGAAGTGCTTCAGAAAATGATGGAGGACATCGTGGTTCTAAATGACACTGTAAGTACTCAAGGTGTGCAACTTTGCAAATATCTCACGTAATTCACCCAGAAGGGGGCGGTGGTAAGGTTTCTACTTTGCCATGCTCTGCGAATTCAATGAAATAATCTATCTGGATGCACAGGTGCCTGACTACAATTTGTAAAGAGGCTACCATTCAACTACAGCTCTTCCCTTGACCTTTATGTTGTGAGGCCCCCTCACTCCACACGCAGACATTGGTGCGGTCACTTTCCTCATTGCATTTCATACTTAGTTTATGCAGATAATGGAGACTGTACACAAGAGTGGATTAGAGAGAAAAGTAAGTAAAGGAGAGAACTCAAAGAATTCTGGAAACGTGATGAAGAAACTGGAGAAGGGATACTAAAATGGTATTGGATTCATCTTCATTTTTTGTTTTTCACTCTACAAATACGACCTAGCATTTTCTCCCTTTTCTCTGACCTTTAGTAACAATGAGGCTAATTTGAGGGAATGAGCACAGGAATATATTGCACTACCATATAAAAATTCTAAAAGTAACAGAATATTAGAGTATGTTCAGCAAATGATTTTTCATTATTATCCAGAACAAGCATTTGGCCGCAAATAACAGAGAACCCAGCACACAATGGCATAGAAGTCTGTTTATGTCATGCAAGAAAATGTCCAGCACTGAAATTATGGCTCAAGTTGCGAATGGGCATCCAGATACTGTTCATTTTTCTTAACATTCTCAAACTTGTTACTTTGTGGTCTCGAGAGACCTGTTGCTCTAGCCTTCTGGTCTGTTCCAAGCAAAAAGACCAGTGGGAAGAGAAAGGGAAAGGGTCCATGGCAGAGAAGCAAAGCCATCCCAGAACCTCTCAACTAATGTCTCATTGGCCAGAACTGTGTCACAAGACCACCCCTTGATGCAAAGGAGTTGGAGAAAGTAAGTATTTTTAACCAGGTTCCTAGCCACCTTCCAACTAAATGAAGGGTCTCTTTGTAAGGTAAAAAGTGATCATGGTTAAGAGTTGAGCAGTCAGGAGCGTCTGATTTCCAAATGAGCAGAATTCAGCGACTTCTCCCCTGGGGCATCTAGAGGAAGCACAGGCTATTTAGACATCTTAAAGAATTGAAAACACTACTACTCACTAGATATTTTTGCTTCTTAAAATGCATAAATTTGGTGATGTTTATGATAGACCTGAAGCTGGATAGAACAATTTAGATATCCTTGATTATTCTATACTATTTTTCATGGAATGATTTGGTGTAGTTTTAAAAAGTCTACATTGGAAACAAGAGACCACTATTGTAGTTCATTATTCAATAAATCTGCATGAAATCCTAGGGCATGCTAGACATTGTTTAAGTGGTGAGGATTCTGGTGTTAACAAGATAGTTAAGGCCCTTAAATCCATGGGTGTATACTCTAGTGTTTAAAGACTGTCAATATATACATAAATTAATAAATAAATGAGATCATTTCAGATAGTGATAAGTTCCTGGAAGAAAACAAAATGAGGTGATGTGGCAGAGGGTGGCATCTCCTGTTTCACAGCTGTGTGACCTTGGCAAGCCCTTTAATTACTCTGGGACTCAGAAGATCAGTAAAATGTGGAGAACAATAGGGGGGTGGGAATGGGGGAGTGGTGCGGGTGACCAGATAACCCTGTGAGGCTCCTTTAAACTCTAAGATCTGTATCTTTCCTCGGATTCTCTTTCAGGCACTGCAGGCAAGAAGCAAAGGAGGAAAGAAAAGATAGGAACAGACAAAGAACAGCAGTAGTAAGGGGAGGTGGAGTCCGAAGAGAAAAGGGGTATGTTGTGTGCTTGTCGGACAGCCAACAGAATCGTTGGAGTTAGAAATACGCCCACGTATGTACATGTGCATGTGGCAACAACAATAGCATTGTAACCAGTTATGTTTTCTGTCTTTAAAACTTCTCCTTAGAAAATGATCAGCTTTTATTTGTTTGTTTGTTTTTAGAGATTTAAAAGTCCTTCCAGGAAAAATGTCCTCCCACGAATCACTAATTGGATAATGTGCTGGATGCTAGCACGCAGACGTTGTTGCTATTAAGTGCTGCATACCAGATTTTTCCCTTTACAGAGATTTACGTGACATGATGTTACACCCTCTGGAACACTTCCACTGGGTTCTGGAATAGTTCGTTATTTTCTTTTTCTCCTCCAGGTGCAAAATGGGTTGATAATAACCAGAAGCTGACTTGTCAGCACTGTGCTCCTACTTGAGCTTGGAAAAATACCAACACAAAACAAACACCATCGCCATCACCTCCAACTCCATCTGAGTGCTGTTTCTCCCTCCTGGATGGCTTTCTGAAGCGCTTCAGACATTTTATACATAAATATTGACTTTTTTTTCAGAAATTGTTTCTTCATTTTGTATGTATTTTTAATTATTCATTCTGCACTATTTGCTAAGTTCCTCATTTTGGATTTATTTTCCTATATGGCTAAAAGGAAGATCTTGAATTTGGGCAAATTTTAAATAATTCATTTTTAGTTTTCTGATTTTGGAATTCTAGCCTTTTTCTACAACAGTCTTTCAAATGTATTTCCTTGTGTGTGTGTTTTTAATTATTGTATTTATGTATTTGTTTATTTCAAATTTAACTGGTCTTGAATCAGTTTAATTCCATAGATATATATATTGATAGTTCACTATATGCGGACTAGTAATTTAAGCATCAGAGTTATAAAAATGAAAAGTTATTATCTGTTTGAGAAGTTGAGATAGTTTTTAGGGTGGAAAAGCTCATCCTCCCTCGGAACCATAGGCTTGTGCATTTTCTCACAGTGTCTTACAGATTGACCTGGAACTAAACTTTCTATATTTCAGAAATAAAGCATAAGGGATAATTTTGCTAAAGAGGCTGGAGTGGGATAAAGAACCTGAGTTCTACTTTAATTCTTTAGCATGAACTTCAACTAAAATGACCTATGACCAATAGAGAAAGCAAATTGAAACTCTTTTTAAAGTATTTGGCTCATGTAGAATCTATACTTTTAAAGATAACCTTTGATATTATAAAAAATGAGAGAATTGCTGAGTTTATGACAATCTTAAGTACAATATTTACTTAAAGAACAAAGCATCAGTCTTTTAAAGTAGTTTCATTTTCTTAATTTCTAATAAGTTGTAAATTAAAAATGAAAATAATTTCATAATTATTATTATTTTTATCTTTACCCTTCCCCTCCCTAGTATTTGAGAAATTATCATTTTCACTCAGACATTGCATTGCTAAAAAATTAGATACTATAAACAAGCATAATTACCCCAGACCTAAATACATAATTGTGATATATACTATAGGCATTAAAAAAACAATATGATACTTAACAAGGAACCAAAGAGAATGTTCTAACTGCTGCTCTCCTCAAGCTAACTGAGGAATGATCTTCACTGGAATTTCAAAACAACATTTTTCTCAAAAGTAGTGATGGGGTTCAGGACATACCACTTCCAGATATGGCACCTCGGCTTACTGAATATTTTAAGCCAAAGGAATTTGAGAAAATGGCAGAAGCAGGAAAGTCAACCTGACCCCCACCCCCCTATGAAACAGGCCATAAAACCCTCATGAGAGAGGTGTCCTCCCTATACCTGGAGGAAAGCAATATCCTTGTCTCTGAAGACAAAGAGACTCTGAAAAAACCCTAGGCAAACAGGCCTTGTTAAGTTCCCCCAGCTGACTACTTACCTGGTGATCCTTAAGGTTATCATATTCCTCCACGACTATCCATTCTCTATCATTCCTAGCATAAAAATACTCCAGTCTAACTGTCTCTTCAGATCTTCGGTTTCTTTTGAAGTCTCCCTTGTCATGTAAACTTACATTAAATAAATTTGTATGCTTTTTTCCCTATTAGTCTTTGTCAGTTTAATTTTCAGACCCAGCCAGGAACCTTAAAGGGTAAAGGAAAACTTTCCTCCCCTGCAGTAGCAAAGGTATAACATGGCTTTGTATAAGTCAAAGCAATGAAACAATAAGCACTTAAAAAAAACCCAAATAGCTCACAGATGTTTGGTTCAACATAGCTTTAATAATTACAGGAACATATCCTCTCTTTCTTCTTGATTTTATAAAAGAGACTAGCATTTGTCAAGGTGTTATAGTAGATGGGCAGGTTTCCCATTACGTAGCCCCTGCAACATGGATTCTGTGGATGTGTTTCCCTTATTATATTCCTAGATGTTGCTTTCATCTTTCCTCATTTATCTTAATAGGGCATAGATTTTCCTTTTTGAAATTTTTACTTATTTGTTATATTTGTCAAATGCTTTAAACATTAGATGGGTGTTTTATTTACTTTTGAACACACTCAGTAGGCTTAAACTTTTAATTTGACATAAAGGTCAATGATGACTAAAATAGGAATTATACTACTGAGTCCCGGGCTTCTGTATGATACCAAGCTTAAGCTCCACATTTTCACTGCCAGTATAAAGGGAGTTTTCATAAGAGTAGTTCATTGATTTCTCAGTAAAATAAAATAAAAAAATAATTTTATAGTATGGGCAGAATAAAATTAAAAATTAGACATTGTCACCCTGGCTGGTTTGGCTCAGCGGTTAGAGCGTCCGCCCGTGGACCTGAGAGTCCTGGGTTCAGTTCCCGCTAAGGGCACGTACCTCAGTTGCAGTTTATCCCTGGCCCTGGTTGGGGTCATGTGGGTGGTAACCAGTCAATGTGTCTCTCTCACATCGATGTTTCTCTCTCTCTCTTCTTCCCTCTCTCCCTCCCGCTCTATCTGACGATAAATGCAAAAATGTCCTCGGGTGAGGATAAAAAAAAAATTAGACATTGTCATCCTAAACTACAAAAATCTGTAATGGTATAAAATAATTTAATGCAATATTTTGGGGAAAATGTAATTGCCAAAATTAATAAATTTTATTTAAATCACAAGTAAATTTGTATGCTTTTTTCCTATTAATTTTTAAAATCTTTTTTCTTTTTTAAATATGTTTTTATTTATTTATTTATTTTTAGAGAGAGAGGAAGGGAGAGAGATCTCGAAACATCAATGTGAGAGAGATACATCCATCAGCCGCCTCCTGCATGCCCTCTACTGGGGATCAAGCCTGCAACCCAGGCATGTGCCCTGACTGGGAATCAAACTGGGACCTGTCAGTCCATGGGAGGACACTCAATCCACTAAGACACACCAGCCAGGCAAAAATCTCTTTTTCTTTCATTGTGTAATGTGGAGTTGAGAAATTTTTTTCCTATTGAGAAATGTATGTGTGTGTGTGTAGAATTTTTATATATGTGTATACATGTATATATACACTTGTATGTATAGAAAATATGTATGTGTACAAATGTGTGTATATACATATATGTGTGTGTGTGTATATATATATAGATATATTATCTACACTGATATAAAAAAGAAAGCTTCTATAAAAAGAAATTTAACCCATATGCTATTTAATTAAGCACAAAGAATTAAAACTTGATTAAATGAATACTTCCCTAAATCATCACTTCCAAATTATCTTCTATTACGGAAAAGCTAGGTGAGAATGGAGGGAGACCCCAGAATAAACTAAACAAAGGAAAGAAGGTGAGGACGTCCTATAGGAAGGTGAAGGTGCAGAGCTGTGGCCCAGGCGAGGTGAAAAGAGAAAAGCAGGAGGGAGAGAGCCCAAGGGAAGGCAACCCGTCCCGGGCCACACAACTTGCTCTTAATAAGTTCCTGTCCACGCTGCCAAGTCATCTGCATCTGAATGTGTCTTTTGCACCGGGGCTATTTCTAGCAGCCCTCTGTTCTCCCGTGGGTTTGAAGACTTTGGTTTCAATGTTGAGCCACTTGGCTCCTAGGCTGCATTTGCCTTATTAATTTAGTGGAAGAGTCTGTTCTTCTCACAAGGGCAGTTCTCTCCTTTTATTGTTTTCTTCCCGGAAAGCCTTTCTTATTCTGCTACGGAAGATTCTATGAAACTGGTGGAGTTTGCTGGGGCGTGTGCCTGTAGTTTTCTTTCTTTCTTTTTTTTTCTGTGTCCATGAGACTTTTTTTTTTAAATTAATCTTTAGGTTTTAAAGTATTACGGATGTCCCCCTTTGTAGTTTCCTTTTTTTGAGTAACTGCTGTTGTTGCTTCACCATGTACCTGGATGTAGAATAATGTGTTTTATTTAACAAAGCCTTCTAGGAAGTCTAAAGTTTATTTTATTTTTATGCTGATATCTTTCTCTTTACTAGTTTCATGAAAATTGTCCCCTAATATCCAATGTCTACATGATATATATCAACAAATATATCAATAGAGCTATCTGTATATATACATATATATCAATTTATATCTCAATCTACCCATGTCTATATATGTAATTTTGCCTTTCCACTCCTCAAGCAAGGACATACATACTGAAATCAGTGATAACATGATCTTTACAATAGAATGACTAGCCTCCTCTCCACATGGAACAATCTCCCATCATGTGGACTTGTAGGATATTGCTACTGAAGTTAAGGTCATGCTATGGTCCTGAACGATGAGCCTGAAGTCATCTTAAAGGAGGAGAATGGAGCTCCTGGTAGACTCCTATTTTTATAGCTGGTACTATTTCAGTTTTTCTTATATGTCATTAAATAGTCTCAGCAGCTCACATGAGCCATTTCACTTAATCATTCCAACAATCCTATAAAATAGGTACTCTTACTATATCCATTTCATAGATGAGAAAATTGAGGCTTGTCTAAGATGGCAGAGACCATATGTAACAAAGTCTAAAATTGGACTGAGAGTCCTGGCCAGTGTGGCTCAGTTGATTGGCATCGTCCCGTGCACCAAAAGGCTGCCGGTTTGATCCCCAGTAGGGTGTGTGTAGGAAGCAGTCAATCGATGTTATGCTCTCACATTGATGTTTTCTTTCTCCCTTTCTCTTTTAAAAACCAGTAAGTGTCGGCTTTAGTTCAAGTGGTTACTTCTTCATGGTAGACACGAAAAATCAATAAAAAATCTTAAAAAAACAATAATAATAAAAATTGGACTGAGAGCCAAACTCAGTCCTTGGATGAGCTATTTCCTGCCTTAGGTTTTACACAAAAATTCAGCAAGAAATAATAGCATCTGGATAAATATAAAATAATAATATTAATTTATGTTAATTGAGAAAACCAACAATGTGTCAGATAATGTCTAGATCCTTGCAATACTCTTCATTATCATTTTACCATTCTATCCAAGTCTTCACGGTGAGAGATGAGGAAATATTGAGGTCTACAGCCACCAAACACATAATGTGAATGGAGTTCATTCTTGCTCCAAGGCTTGTATGGTTCCCACTATGAATCACCAAAGCTCCAGGAAATCACCTAGGAAATGTGAGCTTTCCTCCTTAGCAAAGTTGATAAGATTAGATACAGTTAATCTATCTGCACCAGCAGGCCCATCTCCCTGGGGGGAGACGAGACACAGATGGGGAGATCTGAATGCTTCTCGTGTATAATTCAGGTTTGCTTTTAGTGTGCTATTAAGGATTAATAAAGAATTAATGCACTCCCCATTTGCCTGCTCCGAGAGGAAACACAAATGCTTGTTGAGAGTGTATAGATCTAAAGTGCTCTGGAAGTGGGTCTCATTTTGATTTACTAGGGATGTTATGTGAAAAGGAGGAGCTCAATCATGTATCAAACACTTAGGACAAACACGAATACAGTTCTTCTTCCTGCCTTCATTCATTTATTCCACACACATTTACTGAGCACCTACTATGTGCAAGGATCAGTGTTTCTTTACCTTAAGACCTGGCAGCAAGGTGTGACGTGGAGCGACAGAGATCAGTGTTCACTCGAGAAGAGGCCTGGAAGTTCTGACGGGAGTGGTGAGGAGGGGCTTTCTGCACAGGTCCTTGGAGGAAGGGGGAATGGTGACAGGTAAAGATGGCAGAGGGAACAGCAACATCCCACGGCACAAAGGCAGACACGCAGGAGCAGTGAGGGCTACGGTCAAAACGTAGGCTGGGGCGAGACTGCGGAGGGCTCTGAGTGCCGTGCCCAGGGGTTTCCGTTTGACCTGTGTGCCAGTGGTTCTCACAGCGAGATCTCCAGTCCAATAGCATCAGCATCACCTCGGGCCCTACCCCAGATACACTGAGTCAGAATCTCAGGGTGGGGGCTGGCTTAGCAATCTGTACTTTAACAGACCCCCAGGTGATGCTGGGCATGCTAAAGGCTGAGAGCCAGAGCGGTAGCCGGCCCTCCCAAACTGCTGTGTGTGAGGTGACTGGAGATACAGACCTCCCTGGTCCCCTGGGTGGCACAGGCCAGATCCGCCCCATGGCCTGTTTATGTGGGCAACCCCCATTCCCTAAGCCAAGAATGGCTTTTACATTTTTAAAGGATTGTTAAAGAGGAAAGGAAGAGGAGGAGGGAGAAGAAGGAGAAGATGAGGAAGAAGGAGGAGGAGGAGAAAAAAAAAGCAGGAGGAGCGGGGACAGTGTGGTAGAATGCAGCCTGCAAAACCTAAGCTATTTACTGTCTGATCCTTTATGGAAAAAGTTTGCTGACCTCTGCTGGAGACAAGGAGAAACTGCTTTTGAGAAGAGCAATAGGTCCAAAGATGAATGAAGGACATTTAATATAATAACTGTGCAGAAAAGAAAAAGTGAAAGGACCTGGAAGCAGAGAAACCAAATATTGAACACAAGTGAGGTGGTAAAGATCTAAACAATGCAGCATTCTTTGAAGAGAAAGAAGAAATAGGTCAATAATGTTTATAGAAATAATATGATTTAACTTTAAATGGACTCAAACACTATTCCACAGTAAGGTTCTCAACAACTAAAGAAATCAGAGACTAGCCGGGACGGTGTGGCTCAGTGGTAGAACGTTGATCCATGCACCAAGAGGTCGCTAGTTCGATTCCCGGTCAGGGCACATGCCCAGGTTGTGGGCCTGATCCCCAGTGGGGGGCATGCAGGAGGCGGCCAATCGATGTTCTCTCATTGATGTTTCTATCTCTCTCTCCCTCTCCCTTCCTCTCTCTCTAAAAATCAATAAAGAAAAAAAATTAAAAAAAAAAAAAAAGAAATCACAGACTATATCCAGTTCAGCCATCCCTTGGGATTTGGCTTGCTTCAGTTTTCAGAGAGTAGTCCAGTTTTGAGAGCATAAGAGCCTCTTATTTAGTGTGGAATAAAAACAACCTCATGTTTATATGCATAATAGGGGTTAGAATTACCTCCATAATATTTAATTATTGTCTAGAAGGGATAGGCATAGAAATATCCCAATTATCTTCTTAACATGCCAGTTCCAGTTTAGTAGGTCTGGATGGATCTGAGATTCTTCATTTCTAAGAAGTTCCCAGGCGGGGACCACACTTTAAGTCGCAAAGGTCTAGACTGAACATCAGTGGTTATTTGAAAAGCAAAATTTTAAGGTCACATATTAAGCATGGGAAAAAACTCCTCCACCCACAGACACCTGCTGTAATACGGGATGTAATTGGTCATCAAAGCACACCTGCCCCTGCTGTTGGTCACTGGGAATTCTGCCCTATTGGAGGGGCAGTTTCAGGACAAGTGCCTGGATATGGAATAAAGAGTAGAATGGAATAAAGGGCAGGAAAGGAGGTGATGGATATGGTGGGTGGAGAAGACATGTAGATCCTCCCACAATGGCCAGAGGCAGTCTTGTCTAATGGTTTGGGGAGTCACAGTCGCTTAGACTTCAAATCCAGGCTCCTCCACTTACTAGCTGCATGATCTTACATACATTCTTTTACTTTTTTTTTTTTCCCCCGATGGTCCCTCCTCCATAGATGGGGATAACAACCTCAAAGAGCAGTTATAGGGAGTGAAGGAGAGAATGTCAGAAAATAATGTAATGCAGTAGTGAGACTATAATAAACTCTAATAAACACTAAATAATTGTAATATTTAATTATAAGAGATTAAGAGTATCAGCTTGAGATGCCAAGGAATCTTAAAAAAAATAAAATATATATAGTCGTGATTGTTTAAGGCTTGCACAAAACGGTGGGTAAGCATTGCAATATTTAGAAAGGCAATTTGACAGAGGACAGATGGTTTAACATAGCTCAAAGGAAATGCGTTGTATTTCTAAATTATGTTTCTAAGTTAAAATAAAGACTGAAACTTTCTGATAGTAGGTGGAAATGTATCATGGAATCACACTGAAAGTAAAACTTCAGTCAAGTGTCATGTATTGGATGACAAGGCACATTTTCACATTTTCGTCAGGAACGCTTTAGCATCTCGGAGACAGCCTGAGAGGTGACATACATTGTGTCACTTCCTCTTACTTCAATGAATTGCAACTCTCTAGGTCTTCACCGGGACTCGAAGCTCTTTGCTGCTTTATTATTCTCTGGTGTTCCTTACTCACAGTGTCCTTCACGGAGCTTTCCTTCCCTCCGTGCTCCAGCCCACCCCACAGAGGTGTGGTAGAAAGAAAAGCAGGCCTTTGGTGCAGAGAGACCTGGACCAAATCCAGTGTGGCCTCCGCCCCTTGAGACCTGCATGGCCTCGGATAAGGCTCTTTCTCTGAGACAGTTTCCTTATTCACAGCAATACCCTCTGGTGGATTGTGGAGGATGAGAGATAGAGTCTGTTAAGAGTCTACATTGATGCTGTGCACAGAAAATAAGCAAGGAACATGGGCTTTTGTTATGGGTTATGATTGAAGTATCAACTCTTGTGCCATCCACTCTAAGCTGTATTCTTGGAAGCTCCGAAGATAGAAGCATTTTTTTTTTTTTAATCCTCACCCGAGGACATTTTTCCATTTTTTGTTCAGATGGAGTGGGAGGGAGAGAGAGGAAGAGAGAGAGAGAGAGAAACATCGACGTGAAAGGTACACATCGAGTGGCTGCCTCCCACACGACCCAACCAGGGCCGGGGACAAACTGCAACCGAGGTACGTGTCCTTAGCGGGAACCGAACCCAGGACTCTCTGGACCGCAGGCTGATGCTCTAACCACTGAACCATACCGGCCAGGGCGATAGAAGCATTTTTACCTCTTTTAATATCCAGAGGTGCATTTTATTTGCATCTGGTTACTTTTATATGTGGCATTTTAATTATTTAATGTACAGATTATGTCTTCTATAGGAGTGAAATCTCGAGGAAAGATTTAGGCTTCCAGATTTGTGTGTGCCGTGCACGTAGACAGGAGCTTGCAAATCATAGGTGCAGTAATGAATGCTCAGCAGATGTTTCTCTAATAGAGCAAAAATCACTTTCTGACAGGACCCACATCAATGTGTTGGTGTATTTCTGGTTTTTCCTGATTTCTCCAACTTTTAAATGCCCTACCAAACTGAATTACACCGGACACTAAAGGTTTCACAATATTTTCCCTCAAGTACGATTTATTTAACAGTCATATACAATAAGAAATATAGAGAATTACAGCAGAATAAATCACAAGAATTGTAGCTTGTCGTGTTATAATGAAATAAAAGAGGTACTGGTTAAATGAAGAGGCATATGAAAAGGTTAGGTATATGCTGGGCAGCTGAGGATAAAAGCGCAGAGGAGGACGCTCAAGGTGCAGCAGCCTAACTCGTCAATCTCTTCTTCAGGATGACTCCAGGCTGACGTCCGCAGAAGGGGTGGGCGCTGGTAACCCCTGCTCTGACTCCCCTGATTAGCACTACTCAGTAGTTGGTAGCTGTCTTAGAGAGAGAAGGAAGGAAGGAAGGAAGGAAGGAAGGAAGGAAGGAAGGAAGGAAGGAAGGAAGGAAGGAAGGAAGGAAGGAAGAAATGAAGGGAAGGAAGGAAGAAATAAGGAAGTAAAAAGCAGAGGGGAGGGAAAGGAAGGGAAGAGGGAGAGAGGGAGGGAGATTAGGAAGAAAAGAGTACATCCACAGGGGACAAGTCTTCTGAAGAGAGGGAGCAGGCTTTCTCCACTTCTGGAAGTTCAGCCACAGTCCCCTATAAGATTTGTAACCTGCAGAAGTAGGTTAAAGTCCACATACAGAAATTGATCAATTCATTATATGCCTCTATTTTTTTTAGTAACAAAGTCTATAGATCTTAAGGTATTCGTAGGAACAAGGTGAACATGTTTCCCATGACACTGGAGGAGGAGTGTTTCAATTTGCTTCTCCCTCAGAGATTCTGTAGCTTCACTGAAAGACAACTGGCTCAACTAGGAACAAAAGTAAGTAGACTTTGCAGAGTCAGGTTCCATTTTAAATGCAGATGTTTTCTAGCTGGTAAATAACTACTTGAAGAAAAGACATTTAAAGCAGTAGTTACAGTGTCTCCATAAATAAAAATAAAAAAGACCTTTTTTAAAGGACAAAAAGTCACCATGATGTACAAATCTATAAATTTCCCCCAACACATCATTATAGATCAATCTTTACGGCTTACATTTAAAATATCAATTGCATTATAATATCTATGATACAATTCAATTACATAGATGTCTTCTACACAAGATTCAGGTGAAACAAAAGCTAAGAACTGTATTCACAGAACATTTAAAAGCGCTTTATGCACAGTCTATGCACAAATATATCTTAAATTAGAACGATGCATACCTAATATGCATATAGAATATGGCTTACACATTAAAAGATATCTAAGTTGTGAGTTATAAAATCCCACTCTTTAGACTTAAAAGCTTCTGGTTGTATCCATTTCTAAAATATTGCTTTGCGTTGTGGAACCCAGAAAAGAAGCAGGTGCAACAGAACATTTTTAGGATGGACACACCCTCCTTCACTTTAATTGATGGCTACTCTTGATTTTTTCCATCCAATGTCTGCCTTTCAAAAACAGGTCACTCAGCCTCACAATCATTGAAGTGTTTACAGTGAAAAGTTACAACACCGAACCGTGCTTGACTTTTCTTGTCAGCTAATAACAAATAAAGGGAGTTCTTCAGTTTGGAGCAAAGGCAAGGCTCTGCACATGCTCAGGCAAAACATGACAAGGGAGCAGAGTCTCCACGGGTAGTACTGTTTTGTGTAGTAAAAGGTAAAGTCACATCAAATAATGCTATCTGTACAGGAAAGTGTGGGCTTCCATTCTCATAGATAGCTTTGAATACACACACACACACGTCTTGTCACTTATCCCTTGGCCTGTTACATATTCTGTTATGTCCTGATGGGATCAACATCCCAGAGGGCAAAATTCCATTCTC
Source organism: Tadarida brasiliensis (assembly GCA_030848825.1). Classification (NCBI taxonomy): domain Eukaryota; kingdom Metazoa; phylum Chordata; class Mammalia; order Chiroptera; family Molossidae; genus Tadarida; species Tadarida brasiliensis. The sequence goes on from CM061265.1 coordinate 62,739,526, forward strand.
ATTTCTCGTGTCTGCCTCCCACGAGAGAAGGTTCTTGCAGTCTTGGATTGCAGGTACTGTGTGACTCCCATGCTCATGGCACCCACGGGGGTGATGCGCTCATGCTTTGAAGCCACAGGGATGGGTGCAGGCTGGTCTACTGGTTTCCAGGACAGGTTGCACTGTGGATTCCCAGCTTGAGTGATGATGACGTATTGATCAGGTCACAAGCCCAAGGCCACAAGGCTCCACTGTTGTTTTAGGACTTCAACCACAGCTTCTGAACAGTCCTGCCTCTCATTTTGTTCCCAGGTATTTAAAATAACAGGGACGATCTAAATGGCCTGCTGCTCAGAGCTGTAAAAAATATTTTTCCATAATTTTGTTTTTGCTTTCCTTTTACTTAAGACCTCAGAAAATGTGCAGCTAGAGCACTCTGTGTAAAACCAGGAAGAAAGCGCATTTTGAGAATGCCTCATCTTCCCCACATGTGTTGCATAATCACCTATGCTAGAACTGGTCAAAGTGATGGCACTTTAAAACTGTCCAACTTTTGTCTTAAAATTTTTTCTGGATTGATCGAAGAAGGCCAAATTGTGGAGGAAAAATGATGGCAGAAGCACTGCCTCAAAACTCTGATAGCAAATTTGAGCGTATTTATTTGGCCAGAGTTACTAACAGAATGTATGATCTGATTCATTCCTCATATGGGAGTCCATGCAAATGGCCTGATCCGAGTGTGTGCGGAAAGAGGAGAACACAGGTCTGCAGAGAGTTGAGGAATTAGGATGTTTTAGTACTGTTCTTATTATCCTGAAATAAAATTTAAATGAATATGAAGATCATGTTTTAGTCATACACAGACATTAATTACTGTATTGCAATTTCCCATTAGACGTTCTATACCTTGTTGAAAATAAATGATTTGTTAGTATATAATAGATATTGATTTTATATCAGTTGGAATTCCTCTTTCTATTTCTTCTCTTTGTGTGTATGTGTGTGTGTGTGTGTGTGTGTACATATGTGGGAATGTGTGTGTGTGTGTGTGTGTGTGTGTGTGTACATATGTGGGAATGTGTGTGTGTGTGTTTTGATCCCAGTAAAAATTTTGATCCTTTGGATCAGAAGTCACATGATTAAATAGCTATACAGGCCTGGCAGTGGGCCTGTGTGAGTGTAAAAACAAGGACTGTGGTGAATAAAGAGCATAAGCCCTGTCTAAAGATATTCAAAAATATATTTTAAATCAGTGTGGAAGTCAAACAATGCAAATGCACAGGCTACATCCAGCCCACATATCTTCAGTTTTAGCCTCCTCTTGAGTTTAGCCCACAAACTCAGCCTGCGGACCAAACATGACCCTCAAACCTATTTTGTTTGGTCCATATAGTGTTTTATAAAACTTTGAGCCAACATTAAAAATTGGAAGATTTTTACAAACATAAAAATAAAAAATCTCTTAACCAGCAGGAACACCAGGAAACACTGGGCCCTCATTTTCACACGGTGAAACTCAGCCAGGACTAGAGGGTGGCTGGTTGCGGCCTCGGGTCGGGTGTGCTGTGCTCTCTCTGTCTCCGGGGCTGAGCAGTCCCGTTTTCTTCCAGACACTACGCCTGCATCACAGTTGTCACCACTCCTGTTGTTCTCCGACTTCCCACTTGCATCATGTAAGAGACCTGCCTGAGCCTTGCAGGCAGGTGCCCGTCACCCACCCGATTCCTGGAAGGTTGTGCACGGACAGCACTTTCTCACACTGAGAAGAAAGCTAATGCACTTAGTAGGTCCTGATGAAAAAAAAGATATACAATTGTCCAAAAGTCTGCTGGCTGCTGGGGCTTGAACACTGCTGTTTAGTTTGAGTGTGTCTCAAATTTTTCCAGCTTTGCTGGTTTTTAAATTTAAAAAAAAGAGAGAGAGACTTGCAACTGCCAACAGAATCCCCTCAAAATCTTGTACTGATGAGATGCCAGAATCTTACAGATAATTTTCTTTTTTTGCCTTAGACATTTTCATATTCGTCATCTTTACAAATGTACTGGTCACCTGTGTTTCCTACATATAATTTTTGGAAAATGTTCATACATATTCAGCTTGATATCATAAATGCATAGGAAATGCTGACCTTAAACTTTTGTTTTTGAAGCTATATAGTGTTCGTTGGCTTGGAAGCGTGGAGTAGGAAAGAATCTTGCTGAATTTTGTTTAACTCCATTTTCTAATGGCATTAGTTTGACAACAAAACCTTTGTACTTAAACATCTATAAATACTCCACTGAATTAGTTTTCCCTAAAATATGCTTTGAGGGCTCCATCATATATTGTGAGGCCACAAGGACTCCTCTAAAAACAGCTGTGAGCTCTAAAGGTAATACATTTATAGGTTGGATGAAGGGGAAGGAGAGAAATTGCTGTAGTGTATACAAGACAGTATATTAAAATGGTTAAATATAGAGATGGGTTTTAGTTGCTGATCAGTCCCTTTGTGGCTTGATTTCTATTCAACCTTCACATGTAAAACAGGAATCATAACCACTAACTCTGGAATTGTTGCGTGAGATAATACATGTAAGATGTTCACCATAGTGCCTTACACTTGAAAGCTGCTATTAATGAAACTAGGATTATCAATAAGTCTTAGAACCAAGTGGAAAATACTGAGAAATGAATCATCTTAAAAACGAATCACATTTTAACTCTTTCATATCTAAAGCAACATTTGAGGAGCTATGATAACATCTCAAACTCTTAGCCCGGCGCCCTCAGCATTTTCTCCTGCCCCTCCCCACCATCACCCCAACAGCAGGATGGACTAGAACACTTGGGCTTTGTTTCTTTCTTTTCTAAGGAGACACTAAGACATCTCCACTATAAACACACTTCCCTCCCTTCTAACTACCTGCCCCTCCTCTGAAGGCCCAGTACAGTGGTTCTCAACTTTAGCCTACAGAAGTATCAACAGATTGGTTTATGAAAAATTCAGATTTCCAAGGCATCACTTGCAGAGTTAATAATTTGGTAGATTGAAGGCGAGCCCTACAAGCTGAATTTGTAAGAGAACCATGGAGGCACATGTCCATGGATTTTAGCAAATATTGATGTTTCCTTGGTAACATGAGCTTGTTTGTTCTCATCACCTGTTGTGAACATTCACGTTTCCTACATGAAGTAGAAACAGAAATCAGGATTAAACCTCCCCATTGACTACAGCCTATTATTTTTTAAGGACTAAAATGTCTCAGTAAGTATAATTTTTATTGAAAAGCAAATTAAGAACTCTTTGAGAAGGTAAATAGTTAAGATGCCTCAGAAGACAGAAAACAGAGATTAAAAATTTTTTAAAAAAGAATACAGGAGGGCATTTAAATAAAATAACTTTGTCTTTAGTGATATTCTACAAACCATTAGTTTCAGAAATTAAGTTTCTTATCTAAAAAATAATAATTACCTCTCATGTTTAAAATGACAGAAGCCTTTACAGTGTTTCAAACCTATGAATGTGTATCAGCACTTTTTTCTTCAGCATTTACTTGATCTCCCGAGTTCTTATGAAGATCAGGTTCACCTAGAAGACAAGCAAACAAAAACAAAACAGGTCTGTGAACAAAACGAGTAAGGTCAGGAAACGGAAGCGATCAGTACAGCGTGGAGGACTGTTACACGATGGATTCTGTGGCACATTTCTCCGCAGACAGCAAACATTTCCTTGTCGGCCTGTGGGATTTATAGAGTACAACAAGTCATCTCCTGGCCATTACACAACTTTGTGAAGTTGCAATTTAATCTGGGAATACAGAAACGGAGCAGAGGAGACATGTTTAAACATCTATTAAATCAAATGCAAAAACTATGCATGTTTTTCCTGAATATTTTTAATTGAAACAAATTCTTTTAAACAAACCCTCTGATGATCAGTGTCTTTTGCCACACATTGCTTAGTTGCTATGAATTCAAAACAAATGAATATAAGAGAATAGTAATGTTTAAGATAATCTGCCAAAACAAACTAATAGAATTCATTTTCTTAGAGTCACTCAGCTTCCATATAAACCTTGAAGAAAAAAAAAGAGGAAAAACATTTGCATGGAAAATGTTCCAACATTTCTAGAGAGGTTTCAGGGAATCTATCAAAAACTGAAATATAAAGCAAAATGTACAGTTAAAAGAGTCTTCGTATATGAGAAAGTAAACAACAGTCACAGAAATTAATTTTTGAGTCAATTACTCAAAATACCTGGATATGTCAGGAAATAGCTTTTTCTGTCTGAAATTTAGTTGAAAATATATTAACAGTTAAACTTTGCACCAATTAACTTAGAGATAATTCCTTCAACATATGTTGCAAGCCTGCATTATTTCAGTTGCAATAGATTTTCTATTGAGCTTATAAAATTAGTGAACATATAGAACTCATGGGGTGCTGTCACAAAGTAAATTTATTTTGTCTCCCACTTTATTTTATTAAAAAAAATTTCTTTTCTTTATTGATTTTAGAGAGAGAGGAAAGAAGAGGGAGAGAGAATAGAAACATCGATGAGAGAACATCGATTGGCCGCCTCCAGCATGCCCCCCACTGGGGATCTTGCCCACCACCTGGGCATGCGCCCTGACTGGGAATCGAACCAGCGACCTCTTGGTGCATGGGTCGACACTCAACCACTGAGCCACACCAGCCGGGCATCCCACTTTATTTTTAAAATATATTGTACCAGGATCAAAATTTCAGACAGTATCATGACTTTTCTGATCATTCTTAGGTAATAGAAAACCATGTGATCCCATTAAGTTGCCAAAGTCTCAACTCAGATGTTAGAAGTTCTGATCACATAAATACACATCAATCTTAAAACAAAGAAAAAATTTCTTCCCAACATAGAGTTTGTTGAAGAGTCCAGAAATGGTGTAGGGGGTGGGGCATGGTTGATGATTTTTTTCATGTTTTGTCCACCCCCCCCAAATGACTGCCTTGCCCTCCTGAGCTGGAGAAAGGAGAGACGAGGGCCGAGAGGAGCTGCAGTTTCTCCTTGACCAGTACCACTGTCAGGAGTTCAGAGCCGAATCTTCCGTGAGCACATTCAGGGGCTCTTCGGGGACTTCTTGCCAAGGACAATGGCTAGACACTTTCACCACCTTGGTATGAGCACATGAGACCCTGGTTCCTTTACAGTGTCCAAGGCCTCTGGACATTTGTAGGTACCTGTCACGCTTCTGTCTGCTGAGGTGCTACTGCCCTCCCACACATGGGGGGGCGCATATTTGTCCACATGAAGCACTTGGGAGGCAAGCGTTAATGGAAATTACTTGCGGAAAGGCTGAAGTCTACTTTGGTCATCTGTCATCATCTAACCCTTTATATTTCTCATGTAAGAACTAGACTCCATTAACCAAATGCCCTGAACTTCAAGCCCCAACGATTATGGTGAAACTCTCTTCCCTTGAACTGAGATGAAGAAAGCAGCATTTCCACGTCTTCCCTGTCGCAGAGGGCTCATTAGAGAAGTCTGCCTCGCGAATCCTTTCGCAACCGTCAACCTGACCCTTTCACTGTTTGAGCTGGGTGAGGGCAATGAGCATCCTACAACTGGCTTCTGAAACTGCTTTGAAATGTTTGTTCCTCAAGTCAGTTTGTTTCTGACATTTGTTATCTCAGAGTCTTGGCTTTAATATCCTGTTCCTTATGACTAGATTAGAAAAAAAACAAAACAGACTAGAAAGAACAGAACAGAACAGAGTGGAAAGAATACACTGAATTAAAAGACAAGAATATAAGTAATTAATTCTCTGGCTCTCAAAAATCAGCAAATGGTAACAATGCCATAATTCAAAAAAAAAAATGATACACAGATTACATCCAAGCGTGTAATCTATACATGTAATCTATACATGTGATTAGAAAAGCAGCAAATAAAAACTATGACAACTCAAGAATTTTGCAGCACTGAAAACAAAATGTTTTCCTTGAGAAGCTGTAGAACCTCAGATGTTTTCAGGAGCAATCGCATGGCAGCCAGATTGCTTAGGAAAATACTGGAGTCCTCAGCAAATTCAATGGAGTTAAACAAAATCAAGCAAGATTCTTTCCTGCTGAAACCCTCCAAGCCAGCGCATACTATATGGCTTTAAAAAAAAAAAAAGTGTAAGGTCAACATTTCCTATGCATTTATGATATCAAGCTGAATATTTATAAACATTTTCCAAAAACTATATGTAGGAAACATAGGTTACCAGTGCATTTGTAAAGATGACGAATAGGAAGTGTCTATGGCAAAAAAAGAAAATTATCTGTAAAATTCTGGCATCTCATCAGTAAAAGATTTTGATGGTATTCTGTTAGCAGTTAATGAAGTCTCTCTCTTTTTTAAATAACTCTTCAGTTGTAGAATCCCTTTACAATTAACTTGGATGATACTACTTGGAAGTAACCCTTTGTCTTCCATAAAAAAGAGAGTCATGTCATTTTGACCTACCATTCTGCCAGAGAAGAAATATTTACAATTCATCAAAGATCATTTTGGCTTAAGAGTGATTTCCTTAAAATGACATGGAGGGACCTGGAGAGATTATGCTAAGCGAAATAAGCCAAACTGAGAAAGACAAGTATCACACGATCTCACTTATTTGTGAAATATAATGAATAAAATAAGCTGATGAACAAAATAGACCCAGAGATATAGAAGTAGGGTACAGACTAACAGACTTTAGAAGAGGGGGTGGGGGGAGGGAAGAGATAAACCAAAGAATTTATATGCATGTATGAATAACCAATGGACATAGACAACAATGCTTGGGGGGAGGGGGGGCAGGATTGGGAGGAGGGTGTCAATGGGGGGAAAAGGAGAAACAACTGTAACAAAAATAAATTAATAATAATTGAAAAAAGGCCTTGAGAAACATCCATACAGTCCAAGGTTTCAAACATTTTTTGAATCATGGGCCCTTCTCATTTGGTGAAACTATGACCTTCTCAAAATATAATTTATAAATAAATAGAATAAAATACATAGGATTACAAAGGATTCCGCTTACATTAAAATATAATTATCAGCCTATTTAAATTATCCTAGTGATGTATATAGTAATATATGTGCTTCTTTTTGTGTTTTTTTTTTTTAAATTTATCTTTACTGTTGAAAGTATTACAAATGTCCCTCCTTTTCCCCCCCATTGATACCCTCCTCCCTGCTCCTGCCCTGTGCATCTTTATTAATGCATTAAATCACAAGGTCTAGCTGCAGGTCTATCATTTATGTAATTTTAAAGTTATAATAATATCTAATAATATTTCAGGGTATCTTGATGAATTTAATATGTTATGAAAATATCTATTTCTGTGGCAAATACCACAAATGTTACTCTGTGTATTGTTGCCTACAAATAAAGGAAATTCTAAATTACAGTTAAAGATTAGTGAAAAAAATCACTCTCCGAATATACACACCCATCTGTATAATTATGGGTTAAAATTTTTGATCTAGCCTTACTTCACAGGTAAGAAATAGGATCGGAATAATTAAGTGATTTCCTCCAGTGCAGGCCAAAAATAGATAACCTGAAATCAAAACTACTGAATTTTAATTTACTGCTATATCCAGCAAGAATAATAAAGTGACGTTGGAATTTCATTTTACTGAAGATATTTGCAAACTCACATATATAGGAAGCTACTCCTTAGGAATGAACGCAATGAGTATGTTCAAAGCAAGTGTATAGAAGTTTGCTCGACAGCCAGGAAAGAATTAGTGACAGGAAGAGCCCGCAGATAATTCTGCTCATCTCAGAGAGCTTTTATCTGTTTGTGTAAACCAGTTTTAAAAACTGAAACAAAGTAAGTTGTAAAATGATGGAAACATTGCTTTATAACAGATTCTAAATTCTGCAGGGGGCAGGGAGGAGATAGTGGTCATGGGAGGAACAGACCTATAAAAGAAAGAGAAATTCTGTAAATTTACCTAGTCCAACCTCTGAGCCTGCAGGTGGGCTATTGTGATGTTAGAATCACAGGATGGTAGTTTTGTCGATGGCATGAATAACACTTGCAGGGAACAATATATGGCACACTACCAAGTGGATATCAGAGACTCCAGTTGTCTAGTTATGGTCTCACTGAACTGTTATTTGAAAAATAATCTATTAGAATAAAGTATTATACAATTTAAAATATAAAAATAATAATCAACATTTTGTGAACAATGGCTAGGTGGCAGGCACTCTCTTAAATGCTTCCTTCATCTTTATCCCCTGAATCCTCACAGGAAACCTGCGACGTGGTGTTTCACAACTCTGGAACCTGAGACGTAGGGTGAGTCACCTGCCCAAGGTTTCAAGGCTATCGAGTGGCTACGTTCCACTGACAAGGTGCAACCCGAATCTCCACGTCGAGTTCCTCTGTTTCCCAAATTACACTCATCTGCATATCACGTTGGCCATTTGTGCCATACTTACATACCACGAGTCCTTACACACCTAATAACTCTCTTTAAAACAGACTTAAATCTACTCTCCTTTTAAAAATTAGTTTTGTGCTAAATACAAATTTCCAAAGAAATAACAGGGTATAATTTATTACCTGCTATGTTTTTTTGTTTCTCCTTATTATGAGTATATGCCTTATGTTTGAAATTAAATCTGTTAGTAAATGATAGCTTTTTTTTTTCTGAAGGCAGAGCCAGAGAGTAAAGATAAGTATACTTATTTGTGAAAATATATTATTCAATATTGGACCCCAGCCAGTCTCAGCTAATTAATTACTGGTGTGCTCCTACTAGTCTTGTACAATTAACCATTAAGTCAACTGTAATAGGATCACAGTAAAAAAGATGTAGAAGAGCCACCTGTAAAAAACAGGCTTTTCAGGAGGAAACTGACTTGGCTAACCTTAAACTGAATTATATATTGCACAGGTTGTTCACAAATTCCACAAACACACACACAGTGCAGTAAGCCAGTCTACCCCTGCTGTGCACTCCTACTATAATAAACATTTTTTCAAAGATGTCTGTCCCTTAAAATTTTATAAATCATTATTTATTTTCTTATAAATCATTTTTTAAATGGCAGAGAACTATTATAGTATTTGTTCAGAAGAACAAATGATAGCGTTAATATAAAAGATAAATTAAGCGTATGAAAGGCTTACTCCCTTTTCAACGTTTTAGAAAAGGGACAGCCAAAGTAAAAATAGATGGGTCAGCTTTGTTGCAGAAATGACAAAATTAGTAACTCTCTGTTCAAATAGCATGTACTGACATTCACATTGTCTTAGTAAAGAGAATTGCTACAAACGCCATTTCAACAGATATTTGAAAGCACAAAGACGCTGCTGTAGTATCAGCTGAATCTGCTCTCGTGGCAGCTGGAACCAGCCAAGGAATCTGTAGGTGTTATTAACGTGGTTCATGACTCCTTGAGCGATCTGGAAAACGGGTTCCCTTTCTCTCACCGGGCCAGGTAGACTTCCAGCAAGTAGATCGAAATCTCCAAGTCTTTTGGTCAAATTAGAGCTGCCACCATGCATGAGATTTTACTTAAAGATATTTACTAATCAGGAAAACCTACACTCTCAGAACAAGTCTATACTTTTGAAAAAAAAAGTACTTATTTTAGCAATCTAGAGAGAATGCTGTGAAGAACTGGTGAAAAAATAAATTTTACTTAGTATTTATAAATAACTATGTTTGTAGGAAAGGTGGTAAATTTATGAAAATAAATATAATTAATGTATTTCTTTTTAAGTTTTAATATATTTTACTTTTGCTCCTGAAACCTTTTGTAATTAATGTATTCAATAATGATGGTCTTGAGATAATTCTTTTTTCTAATTCAACTTATTTTTTTTTGCCACTTTAATTGTTGCCTAAAAACCATTCAAGATAATAGTCTGGATTTCTAGGGAACTTAATTCTAGCTGATTTTGTCTAGAGTAGACACTCTCGGAATCTATTAAGGGGCTTCTTAATCTCCTGGGAAAGCATAAAGAAAATTATTATGCTTTTCTTCTGTGTGTGTATCTCACAAGTTATAATCATACCCAATATAATTCTCCTTTTAGTAATTTAATATAACTCTAATAAGTAAGTTCTATAACTCATAAGTATTGGGTAATTATGGTAGCGTGTGGGAGGACAATTTCGGCTGATTATCTCAGACACCACTAGGCAAGCATGAAGAGCTATAGACGTCCCTTTAGGCCAATTGTCGGGCTTTAGTTTTGTTAAATGGGTCACATCTGAGGCCCCAATTAAATTGTTCTGAGCAACTGAGGGGATTCCAGAGGCAGAGTGAGAAAAGAGAGGAAGAGAGATCTTGAATTAAGAGGAATGTAAGATTAGAAGTTTTGGAGACAGAACAAAGGTAAGTGTTGACAAATGAAGAGACTGACATTTTGTTCTGCAGTATAATGTTAAGCAACAAAGCTTATAATGTACTTTGCACTGCGCTAGTTATCGAGGAGTACAAAAAAGTCTTGAGCCTAGTGTGAACACTGTTAAGGACCTAGTCAAACTCTGATTATAAATTCCGGGAGGCGAGTAGCACCTGAGAGAGAGAACCTTTTCGGAGCACGATTCCTACCTAATGCTCAAAGTCTTTAGTCTCACTCTGCCCCCATCACCTCTGCTCAATAGTGTAACATCCCATCCGCCACTTTCATCCCCATCACTACCTTCTCTACTGCCCCAATTTCCATTGTCATGCTTTTACCCCATAGTTTTCAGAGGCTACAAATCTCCTGTAAGCTCTTGCAGGTGTAACTCATATTGCAAAGTATTATAAAATTAGAACAAGGGACTAGGTTTGGAGTGTTGGAAACATAGCAAGTGCAGACATTGGGCAAGCGGAGGATTTGGCATGGGGGTGCGGTGTGCCAGGGTATCCCTTACATTTAGTTTTCCTGTTAGCCATTTATCAATAGCTTTTTTATTTTGTTTTGTTTTTGTTTTTAATCTTTTGGCTAATAAAAAATGGTACAACATGGTGGGTAATATCATTCATTTATATGGACTCACGGTTAGAATCAGATTTCCATAGTATAGAGTCAATTCTCCTCTACTTAATACTGACCGAACTCTTACCTGGCCCTGAACAGGAGCCATCGAAGATCTAAAGCTGAACATCCATGGGTTCTGGTCTCAAAAAATATCTACAGGCATTTGTTTTGCACATAGTAGGCCTCTGTAAATAGTTCTGGAATAATCTCATTAGTCGTTCTCAACTTTTTGTCAAGCTCTATAGTTTTAAAGTGTGCAACACACTCCAATCAAATTATTTCATAATGCTCAGTGCCTGGGTGGAGGGATGTACAGGCCCACAGAGGGGAAGCCAGAATCTCTATCGGGCGTGTGGACTTGGAAACACATCCTGAATCTCCTCTCCACTCCCACTTCTATTCTAACACTGATTTTGGTAGGTCCTCGTTGAAAGCCTTTTTTTAAACCATTTTGAGAATGCAAGGCAGAATATAAGTACTCCCACTGTACTATGAATAAGCTATCTAGGCTTATGTAAAGAAGTGATAGTCTTCTTAGAAAAGACCTTTTAATGGAGTTTTGGAAGACAAGTGGGATTTTTATGAGTAGACTGGAGGAGGGGACCCCAAAACTTGCATTCCATGAGGAGGAAAGAACGGGGTAAGGTAGGCAGTCCACTGGCTTTCCCAGGAGTAAAGGGCAAACACTGCAGGTAGAGCTGTGTGACCCAAGACGGATATCTAAGGAATAGCATTACCAAGGTACATGCTGCTGTTTCCTGTGTACAGCCTGCTGGGTGGTGCTGGCTCAGATTCCAATCTGTGCTTGACCGTGAGCTGATGAAATGTCATGCTCTATTGAGTTTGTCTTTACAAATGAATGGGTAAATAAATAAATAACACAGAAGTACACACTCACAATTCAAGCTGTTATTTAAGCTCTTCTCTCTCTATATTTTTAATCCTTACCTTAGGACATGCTTAGAGAGAGGGGGAGAAAGAAAAAAAAAACCCTTCAATGGGAGAGGGAAACATTGATTGGCAGCCCTCCATACATGGCCCGACTGGGGACCAAACCAGGCAACCTTTCGGTGCACAGGACGACACTCCAACCATCTAAGCCACTCTCGCCAGACATCCATTTATCCCCGCTTACCTTCTTCTACCTCCCTCATCCCCTTTCTCTCTGGCAATCACCATGCTGTTGTCTGTGTCCATGAGTCTTCCTTATTTTTCTTTGCTTAAACCCTTCATCCTTCTCACCCAGCCCCCAACACCCCTCCCCTTTGACAGCCTCTGTTTCTATTGTGTTTGTCAGTTTATTTTGTTCATTATATTCTACATATAAGTGAGAACATATGGTATTTGTCTTTCTCTGACTGGCTTATTTCACTTAGCATAATAATCTCTAGGTCCATCCACTCTGTTACAAAAGGTAAGATTTCCTTCTTTTAATGACTATATAGTATTCCATTGTGTAAAAACACCACAGCTTTTTTATCCACTCACCTACTGATGGGCACTTAGGCTGCTTCCAAATCTTGGCTATTGTAAATAAGGCTACAATGAACATAAGGGTGCACATATTCTTTCGAATTCTTCAAATTAAAAGGAAATTTAAGTTCTAATCTTTTTTTTCCTTCAAAGTGGTGAAAAATAATAAATGTTAATCTAGTAATATTGCTTTAAATAAAGTTAATTGAACAATCATATTATTTTTAATTTCTCTTCTGAAAACTACAAAAGCTGTTTGTCTTTGTTGATGAGTTGATACTGTGATCTATTAACTAGTCTGGTTTTATTCCCACCATTTGCTACCATGGCCCACACCCATTTGGACAAGTAGATGTAGGTGTTGTCGTGGAAGTACCCAGAAACAAAAGCATACATTCTTAATCATTAGATTCAAAACCCACGTCTGTGTATGGAACAAAGGCTCTTGGAAAAGATTTAATCAAACTCTATCCAGAAGATATCTAGGTTTTTTATTCACTGAACATGGATTGAGGCTTTCTCTAAGAAAAGCAATAAGGGTAAGGGGAGAATTCAGGTTGGTGGTGACAGGTTTAACTATTGTTCCAGTGGCAAGGTTTTTTTGTTTTGTTTTGTTTTTAATAATCTATGGAACCCAAAGGAAGACAGAGGTAAGAAAAGAGTTGGAAGATATAAGAGAGCTAGATACTTATAGCCTCTGACACAGGACCCTGGTTTTGCCAGTCCTGTCACATTTTGAGTGTGAAAAGTGTGAAAGATTTTGGGAATAACTCAGGGACCCAGAGGTAAAAGAGACCTTTGTTACCTTCCCTTATCTGAAATTCTGAGAGGTGGCAGGATTTAAAAATTCCAGCTCATTTTATGAGGTTAGTATAACCACAATACCAAAACAAGACAAGGTCAGTATGAGAAAGAAAAATGACGGGTTAAGCTTACTCATAAATACAGATTTTTTTAAAGTTAGGAAAAGTAATTTCAAAAAGTTAATGCATCATGATTAATTTGGGTTTATCCAAGGAATACAAGGTAGTTCAACATTGGAAAATCTATCAATATAATTCACCCTATGAACCAACTAAAAAGAAAAATCACATGAATTCTTTTATTTATTTATTTTATTATTAAAAATTTTTTTTCTTTATTGATTTTAGAGAAAGGAAGGGAGAGAGAGAGAGACATCGATGAGAGAGAACATCGATTGGCCACCTCCTGCATGCCCCCCACTGGGGATCGGGCCCACAACCTGGGCATGTGCCTGACTGGGAATCGAACGGGCGACCTCCTGGTGCATGGGTCGATGTTCAACCACTGAGCCACACTAGCCGGGCCATATGAATTCTTTTAAAAGCTATGAAAAGACAACACATTTTCTTAACAACTTATTTATTGATGGGAATATAATTAACTTCATAAAGAGGAAATCAAAGAAATTAAGAAATATCACACTTAATGCTGACTCGTTAAACACCTTCCCTTTAAATTAGAGACAAGCTGAGCGCGAAAACCACTTCCATTTCGGAATGTTCTGGATAAACTTGCTTGCGAAGTGGACTCAAGGAAAACAATGATAAAATACTAATTTATTGTTTTCCTTTCTTGGTGGCCCAAATGAGCTACTTAAGCCCAAACCAGGTCTCAAAAAGTTCAAATGGATGAGATCACACTGAACACATTCTATGACTCTAAAGCAATTATGTAGGAAATAAGTAACAAAAAGAAACTAGAAAATACTTGTGTGTTTGCAAATTTTAATAGATATTCTAAAATGCCAGGCTTGCCTTAAGCTAGCTCTAGGTCTCCTTCTGGCTCTAAACAGCTGTGATGGGTGCACAGCGCAATCCGGTGGCATCTCAGTCCCCACGTGGCCTCCTTTTCTTACTTCTTACTCTTCTTTGAGCTAGTGTTTTGGGATTTGAATCAATATCAAATAAGTCAGAAAATTGCCCAGCACAGTGAGAAACACATGCATTCTATTCCAGGCTAACCCCCCCGGTTCCACTGTGGGACACGAGTGTTTCCCAAGCACACATTCTCCTCGAGAAGATGGGAAAGAAAGCAGAGCTGGGGTTGATGTATAGGCTTGTTCCTATCCAAGTGAATTTGGTGGACTTGATTCCATCTGGAATTCTTGCATCTAAAGGTGAATCAAACCCTCAGGTGGTTGACAAGAGCAACCCTTTTGCTTTGAGGAAGAGCAAATATTTGTTGCCATTCAGGGGCCGCTCTAAACACACAGGCTTCCCTTACAGTTCACTAGTATGGACCTCCTCCACTCCCCATCACAGCTCCGGACCCAAATGTTGCTCAGACATAGGACGGGAGGCCACCAATGAAAATGAGCTCCATTTACATGGCACTTTAAAATGTATACCTTTCTTTCCTGCTTATGATTTCCTTGGTTGTTCATTAGGCATCTGTCACCCATTCACCACCAGCACAGACAAATGTACTTTTGTTTTTCTTACTTCCTTAGGGGCCTTGCTCTCTAAGCTGCATCACAGATCTTCAGGACTGTGCAGCTCAACCGGAGATTGGGCCAGGACTTCTGGGCGTGTCTGCTCCTTCATTAGGGCAGATATTATGTTCCCAATAGTCACATTGTTTGAGGCTAAGTTACATGATTTGCTGAGACTTTATAGGTAGAAATAAATAGAAGGGTGACTTTTCTCACTCTCTCCCTCCAACTACCTCACCAGAAAGAGAGGCCCACACCCCCCTCCCTAAAATGTCCTGTCCGCTCTTACGTCGTAGTACAGAAAAAGGTGCGGCCTGGGCAAAGACTTAAGATGCTGAGGAATACTGAGTAGATTATAAAAGCATTTTCCTCACTCTAAATGGATAAGATTGAACTAAAAAAGTAAACCATTTGGGATGGAGAAAAGCATTTTTTAGTTTCTGCAAAGGTTCCATGTCAAAAAGGAATGTGTTTCCACACAGCATTCTGAGGTGGATGTCCCCAGATCCTTAACAGAAGGCCTGGTGAATGAAATTACTCATTAAAAACGTGTTTTGTCTTGTTTGTTAAAACTGATGGCCCAGGAGCTTTATTCTTCGGCGCCGAAGCAGCCACACCTTCCACCGCTCTGGGATTAGTGGGGTATTTTTGAGATATTCTGAAATACAGCTTCAGGGCTAATACAATGAGGTCCAAACATTCGGGATTCTGTTCAGAGCCTCAAAATGTAATTAATATTCCGTAGCTCTAAGCATCATATAACCTGCTTCCCATCTCAATGCAATTATCATAAACTTCCATCTTCAGTGTATTGAAGACAAATACATACATATACTTGTGGCTGGCAGGTCATAGTTTTCATTATTATAAAATATTGTATTCATACAAGTGGATTACATGTACATATACAAAGCATATATGGTAGGTAAAACCATATCATAAAAGGACATTTGTGTGTCTAGCACCCAACCTAAGAAATAAAATATTACTAATTCCTAAATAAATCCCTCAACCTTCCTCCTAGATTCTAAATATTTCCTTCACCATTCTTTAGTTTTATCATATGTGTATTCTAAAACCTATTGTTTAGCTTGTAAGTTTTTTTTTAATGTTCTATAAATGGCATCTTGCTATATTTCAGCAGCTTATATATTTTGCTCAACATTGTGTGTCTTTCATCCCGGCTGATGTTCATAGCTAAAACTCATTTATCCTAACAGCAGCATGCTGTTCCATAACATGAATTCACCCAGCTTATGCATCCATTTTACTTTTTTTTCAGGTATTTTGCGCTCATACACAATGCTGCTATGAACATTTTACTCATGTCTTCTGATGCACATGAACAAAAGTTTCTCGAGGGTGAACATATGGAAATGCAGTTACTGAGAAATATGGTGTGTGCACCTTCAGCTTTGCTGGAGATGCCAACTTGTTCTGCAAAATAATCACATAAATTTCTATATACACAATTAATGTGTAAAATAAAAACCAGAAGTCCTGACATCCTTCTTGACTCTTAACTTTATTTTATCTTATTTTTTCATTTATCTTTATTGTTGAAAGTATTACAGATGCCCCTCATTTTCCCCCATTGACCCCTTCCTCCCCACTCCCTCTCCTTCACCACACTATTGTCTTTGTCCGTTGGTTATGCACATATGCATATTAGCTCTTTGGTTTATCTCCGTTAACAAATCCTATCAGTTCTGCTTTCAAAATAGATCCAGAATCCAATCTAGTTTTGCTATCTCTCCCTACTCATGCAGACTGGCTTAAGCCACCATCTCTATGTATCCAGAGTTAGGATAGTTGTCCCCACCCCCTCCCCCTGCCAGACCACCTGATTTAACCACCTTCTTTCTCCTGGGTTATAAGCAATATCCTCCTTTCTGGCCTCCTTGTTTCCATTTTTGCCTCCCACAGGGAAGAATATTGTCCATTCTGTAGCCAGAATGATCCTCTTAAAACTCCAATTCGGATCACTTTATTTTTCTTCCTCAGAATTCTGCAAATTGGGCTACCTGTCTCTCTTTGGCCAGAACCAATGAGGTTGCGCGTCCCCTATTTAGCACATGGCCCACGTTACTCCCATTTGCTCGGTTTCCCTCAGCTTCATTTGCCTCCTGTTATTTTTGCATGTCAGGCAGCTTGACCTCCCAGATATTTTGCTGGTTATTTCTTCCATCTGAAAATGTATTTCCCACCCCTTACCCAGACCTAACTTCCTTCCATGCATTTACTTAAATTATTACTTTCTCAGCAAAGCCTTTCCTGGCCTCCTTACTTAGAATTGCAGTCCTGCTCCTAACGTCCGCTCCCTCTTTCACGAGGACAGGCATTGCTGTCTCTTTTCCCCACATATCCCTAATTCCTAAAACACGTAACCGAAGGACAGTAAATAATAATTATAGTACTAACAGCAACTCATGTAGTGCTGCTACTCCAGGTACTTTTAAGCTGATTACATAAATCAACTCCTTTCATTCTCTCAAAAACCAATGTGGAGAAAGAGGACTTCCTGTTCCAGTGATGTAAAGAGTTCAAGTGTTGCCCGGCCAGTGTGGCTCAGTGGACTGAACACCGTCCCATGGACTGAGAGGCCCCAGTTCGATTCCCAGTCAGGGCACAAGCCTGGGCTGTGGGCTCAATCTCCAGCAGGGGACATGCAGGAGGCGGCCAATCGATATATCTCTCTCACTGATGTTTCTATCTCTCCCTTCCTTTCTCTCTAAAAAAATCAATGAAAACATATTTTTTTTTAAAAAGAGTTCAAATGTTTTCTCTCCACAGAAAAGAAGTATAAAATTGGAAAATATTAACTATCCCATCAACTGGAAATCAATCAAGGCAACACAACAATCTGAGAAACAGTTATTCATGAAAAACTGCTGGAGATTCGGGTAAGAACAGCAGAGAGCTCTGCCCTTCCCTGGAGCTAGCTGTTCCCAAGCTCCCTTCTGCCAACCCCGGCTTGGGAACAGCTGCAGGAACCAGCGTGGCTGCCAGAGGCCGCAGACTCAATTTGGAGTGGGAAGAGGGCAACAGTCCCTGGTTTCTCCAAAATGGGGAAAACCCACAGCTTTTCAAGCCTGAGGTTGTGGTCCAAGTTTGGGATAAGCGGTAGACCAGCAGAGTACCACAGAAAGATCCTAGCAATTAGAGGTCCTAGAAGGGCTGAGATAGCCCCCCGCCCCCCATCCCTGGCTGACTGAGAAACTGCGCATGCGTGGAAGACGCTCTGAAAGACTTCCTGCACTAGCTTGGTTTTGCAAAACAGTGTTAGAAAGCAGTCATCCTTATATTCTTGAGTTTCAAGAACATATTTTAAATTTTTGTTAAATACAAAGTCCGTATTTTTAAATGTTTTTAAATATCAAAGACAAAGTTTTCTACGGTTTTTGTGTTAATTGGTGGAAAGGTTAAGTTATTTACTGATTAACTTCACTATTATCTACTGTTGATTATGCATTTAAAATCTTCTAAAACTAATAAGATTTATGTGCCTGAGAAAATGTGAGTTACAGGTTCAGATAAAGGCATTACATCAGTATTTCTTTTATTTTTTAATGACAGAGGTGGAGAAATAATGTGACATCATCCAGGATTAATTAATTATTTAATTAAGCAAATATTTGCTGAGTGCCTATTGTCTGCCTAGCACTGTGCCAGTCCCTGTGGATACACTGGAAAGCACAGTAGAGTCCGGACTTTTGTGGACCGCACATTCCCATGTGGAAGACATGATAAATAAGGAAAGGAATAAGTAAATATTGATTATAGATAAGTGGTATCACTGTGAAGTGACTAAACTAGGCTGTAATGGGGAAAAATAGGACAGAGGACATCCTTCACTTTTAGTGGTCAAAGTGAGTTTCTTTGGGGGGGTCTGCCTAGCATGGGGCTTTAGGGCACTGGATTTGGAAAGAATGAATTCCAGCTCCTTTACTTACTAATTGTAGGATTTGGGGCCAGTCACGAAACTGTCCTCTGCTTTGGTTTCCTTATCTGTAAAATGGGAATAGTAATAGTATATAACTGGTAAGATCATGTGAGAATTAAGTTAAATGAGTTATTAAATGCTGTGTTTTTTCAAATTAAAAGTGAAAACAGACCTGGCAGCCAAGAAGGAATCAGCTTTGCAGAGAGATCCAAAAGAATTCCTGGCTGAAGAAACAATCATTGCAAAGACCCTGGGTGTTTTGAGAAGCTGCTGAAATCCACTGTGCAGGGAGCACAGGGCATGAGTGATCCAGAGCTATGGGCCGGAGTGAGAGAGAAGGCAGGCGCCAGGTCTGGAATTTGAAAGCTAATTTCCTGCATTAACATTAATGATGAATACTAACTCACATGTTCTGTAAATGAAACAGACTAATTTATTTGCATCAGAAAATATGTCAGAAATAACTAGAGCTAGCTTCACATTTGTTTTCTCTGGTCGTAAAGTACAAATGACTTTTCCAACTCATGAGTGAAACCATCAGCCAAAAAAGTAACTTAGTAAAATTGAAAGAAGAAAAAAGAACCAGACACCCAGATCTCTGACACTAGGTGTTACATTCCTAAGGCAACACAAAAGCCACTTTGCAAAGCCTGAAACACAGGCTCAAAAGCACCTCTAGAAATGAACATGTCAAGTTTTGTCACCGTTGTACTGTCCCATCCTTTATATCCACTTCACCGACACCCACTGACACACACTTCCACGTCCATGTGGCATAAACAGAGCAGAAGCTCTTTTTCTTCAATAGATTAACCAACGTTCTTATGAATAATCAGAGGGTAGCTAAATTCCAAATACCACCAAAGGCTTGCATATTTTATCAAAGAAGAAATCGAGGAGGAAAAATTCCAAAATCTCAGAGGAGTTAAGACAGGGAGAGATGGCAGGAAGGCTTCATAAACAATATATTGAACTATACCTTGTGCAGCTAATTCTTTCCATCTCTCCTTGTTCTGCTGGATGATGTCCACCAGGTTGTTTTTGAAGCTCTTCAAGTCCACGCTTGCAAGAGAGTAGTCTGGGGAATAGGTTCCATCGTTCACGGTGCCTTTCACGTTTGATCGTCTAAACGAATCAGCAGTGTGTAAACACATAAAGGTACTTGAGCTAACAGTAACAATCAAAGAGACCAGAAAATACCAAGATCGGGACATGGGATGAGGGAGCAAAGCTTGAAACACTTTACGAAACCAACTGGAGAAGCAGGATGGCAGGTGCTCAGGCCCAATTTGAGCACGTGTTAGTGCTGCTCACCTCGCTCCTTTCCTTGCTTCATGGAGAGGGCCAGGGACTCTGTCAGGGACTCCCAGAACAGCAGGTTGGGGTGCTCAAGTTTTATAGGGTGGAGAGGCCTGATGAGAGCAGCAGACTTGGGGTGAGCTCACTTAGTAGTGAGTCCATTGATGAACATCACCAAAAGGGCATCACAATTCTGGAGCCCCAAGTGGGCAATGGCACCTGCCCTTCCCCCACCATTTAATCTCCAGGCTAACCTGAATCTTTCTCAGGTAGAACATTCCCCCAGTGTCCTCATTAGGGCAACATTTAGGGAGCCTGTTTGTGTGCTATTAAGAAAAACTGTGCTCAAATGGCTAAGAATTTAGCATGATTATTCTGCAACTGGAAGGTTTAAATAATATCCCTGACCATATTTATCAATGAAAAATTCTGGTTTGAAATAATGTAAGCTGTATATAAAATGGACTTTATTGTAACACGTTATATAGATTCATTGTATTCATATCATTTAAAAGGATAACTTTGATAAAGGCATCTTTCGAGATATACGAGTGGGTTGTGATGGATTTGTTTGTAAGCGAACTAATACAACCAGATATGTTAGATATCCAGGACACAAAACCTATATTGTCAATAGAAATGCAAATAATTTTATTCTCTTTGGTATTGAATACTATTCTGGTATACTCCCTAGTACTGTGATACTTGTGATGGACATCAAGTTATTTCAAAGGCATATGCAATATAATAAACAGCCACTAGGTGGCAATACTATCTAATAATTCTTGTAAGAATTGTCCTGCCTAGATGTAAGAAATAATAAAGATAATCATAGTTAGAAGATTATGAAACATCATAAAGATGAAAAATAATGCAAAAAATATCAAACCTGCTTGCTCCATAAGAATTTTCAGTTTTTGAGTCTTCCTCTATAAGAGGAATAATAATTTTCTCTGTTGAGTCTGTCAGAAGAGAAAATGTTGGCTCTACTATGAAATCAATAAAACCTACAAAAGCAAAAAAAGATAAATTCAAATGTTACTATTTACTGAATTCTAAAATTGGTAATAATGAAGACTTTCTGATGCTCCTGATAGCAAGTATCAACTATGATACTGTTTTTTTTTTAACTCCTTACAATGATTTTTCCAGTAACACAATCTATGGGGATGGTTTAACAGCTGTATCAAATATTCTCTCAAACAGTGGTAGTGATACATTTTAAGGTTGCTAATTCAAGTATATTGGCTTTCCTACTTAATATTCAGCCTCATACTATTGTTAACAATAAATTCAGATCTACTCAGAATTAATATGTTTGCCTTTCTCAATGAGGGGGATCATTATCCTTTCTGAAAGGTCTTCATTTGAGTGTTGAATTTTATTATTCACCAACAAGAAATAATATCTAAGCTTTAAATAAATGAAATTAAAGTATTTTCTTAGGCAACAGGAAGGCAACCACTCCCCCCCCCCCCCTTATTATGTTAGTCAGAGCTTTCTGCCAGTATTTAATATTCCAGATTGTTGTTTATTATTCTGTGGATGTAAAGTGTTAGTTTGCAGCGTGTGGGCGTGTTCTGTCACATCAGCAGAGAACACTCCCATCTCTGGGGGACAACATTAATCTCACCACTTGGAGATGTCAGAATGAATAAAGACTTTTACATTTAAAGTATTCATCAAGACAGAAAATGACCCAGAGAGAATAGTGCACTTACCACCCAGTGTCTAAGTGGAAGAAAACACAACCTATTCTAAGCAAGATGTACAATCAACACCCCAAGGTCCCATGAGAGGCTGGTGCTAGAAATCTAGTGCTTATTTGCTTATTGCCTGAAGCACACCTAGGAGCAATGACTACCACTTGAGTATAGAATCAGTAGAGGGAGGTTTTCTAGGTAACAGTGTCCCGAGTAATATCCACATTTGAAATGTAGCCCATCCACCAGATACTCGGATAAAAGTAATTCACATTTCAAATAACTGGATTACTCATAGAATACATTAAGGTACATTTTTTATTAAAAAAAAAAAAAAGTCAATAGTTTTGTGTTTCAGTTGGTGCCTTCAAGCCAAAGCAACGTTAATTGGCCACCCAGGGTGCTGTTTCAAGTTCTGGCTATGGTTTAAAATGCCTGGATACTGGAAACTGTCAAATAAGAGGTCACCTGTACTAAAAAAGCAGCAATTTATATTATAGCAACCAGTCTCAGATACGTCCATTCTTCCCAGGTTGCCTGAGGAGGTTCTGAGCCTGCCACACTCACACCTGCATGATAGACACCTGTGTATAGTATCTAGAAAAACAGCCTTTGGAACTTGGGTGGGGAGGGGGGAAGGTCAGAGCAAGAGGCTTTGTTACAGCTGACCCCAGCTTTGTAGGAGGTGGAGCTGGAACAGCTAGGGAGGGAAGGCAGCCATCAATAGACATGAAGTGATGAAAATGCTGACTCAGGGAACAATGACAAACATGTGAACTATGCAGCATAGCGATACTATGTTTTAATAATGGGCAGGACTTGAAGTCTCCAAAACAAATACAAATAAAAAGAATGAATATGGTTGGGAGCAGTATCATTTTACAAACGTCTTATTGTTGGCTTGTCTTTTCATATCATAAGAATTTTTTCCAATAGAATATAGGCTAGTATATTAAGCATATTATGCAAACAGTGATAACAGAACAGATATATTAGTATTTTCATTGAATTGTTCTATATTCAAAAGATTAAATTACAAAAAACGGTGATCAGCCAAAAAACATCAAAAGAGACGGTTTCTTCCACAAGATTAAAGTTATCTCTTTTTTGTAAAAGGATTACCAACAGAATAACAATTACATTTACTAATACTGAGTCATTGAATTCATCTTGTGGGACTGTTCTAATAATTCCTATGATTTCACACCATATAGTTGGGTTTAAACAACAAATTTATCATGAATATGGAATAAGGTTTTCATGGATGCTGTCCCTTTGGGCAACATGGTGTATCCGTTGGAAAACCCACAAACACACACCCCTTCTCCGCGACCACCGATCTTCAGAATTACCTATTTGGGACTGGGCCACCATCGTTGAGTTCCGATCACAAAGTGGGGAAAATGGAAGCCCTAGTTCAGCTTCTTTATCTCCCTGCAGAAAGGAAAGCTCATTAGTACAGACTTAGTTTGGAGAAGCTCAGATAACAAGTCGCCTAGACACAAAGCCAAAAGCCACATTTTTCATTTTTTAATTGGCACTGTGTATTTATTTATTTTGATAAAACCAAAAGCATAGTCTAAGTTTGTATAAATCTATTCTGCTTTGAGAACATATTGCAAAAGAAAAAGAAGTGAGCATTTTTCAGAATGTGGAGACTCTGGGTTGGTATTACAGCCCTTTGGTTATACAAAGAGACACACCTTGCTCTTTGGAATTTTCTGGAGTCACCATAAAATGGTCATCTCGGTGTGCTATGTGGCATTTAACTAACCATCTAGCTCACAAATTTTTCTGCTCTTTTTTTGTTTTGTTTTGTCCCATGCTAAATACATCAGATCCTCAGTATCAATAATTCTTAATTAGATTGATTTTTAAATTAAAAGTATATGAGCATTTTGAAACATCTTTCTATTTATTAACCATTTTATTTTAATCCTCACCCGAGGATATTTTTCCATTTATCTTCAGACAGAGTGTGGGGGCGGGGGGGGGAGGGAGAGAGAGAGATTGATGTGAGAGAGACACATCGACTGGTTGCCTCCTGCACGACCCTGACCAGGGCGGGGGACCAAACTACAACCGAGGTACGTGCCCTTGACCGGAATTGAACCCGTGCTTCTTTGGTCCGCGGGCCGACGCTCTAACCACTGAGCAAAACTGGCCAGGGCTACTTATTAACCAATTTTATTTGAATCTTCCACAGCAAGTAACAAAGGATATCTTTAACATTCTTAAATTCTGTTAGCATAATTTTATTTAATATTCCCCAGAGAAAATTTAAATGTCAATTATTTTTTTATTATTATTTGATCTTATCTATGGTAGATTAACTGAGCCCATATGTTAAAGAATTCCGTTTAAATGTTTGGGTTTAACATCAGAAGAGCTCATTGGATTTTCATCTCCTAAAATAAAGATGGCTGCTCTGGCTAAATCTCGATGATCACAAGGTTTACCAAACATCGCTTCTTTCCTTTGCATCTGTGCTTACAAAAGAAACAGAATACTTCACTTGTGCCTGTTCACTTCCATTGTCTGGCCATTTGAAAGAATGCTTTGGGATCTACTTTCTCCTAAGCTATTGGTTGTACACTTTCAAGGGGTACACTGGCCTTGCCTAAGACCACAAGTTGAGACACAAGGTCAGGTTCCAAAATCAGGAGACAAAAGGGAGGGGTCTTCACTTTGCTTGGCTGTTAGGTCCATGCAACAACCAACGTCTTTCTGAGGACTTCAGAGCTCCCAGTCACTCTGCTCCTCCAACACCTCCCCATCGTGGTCTTTACAACAAAAGGCCAATATGTTTTATTGGCTTTAATGTTTTCTGGTGCATTTCCCTTAAACTGTGCCTCTGCTTATGAGGGGTAGAAAATTTGAAATCAGAATTGTTCAGGAAAATCTAGATATGGTCACCATGCCAGAACTTAATGCAAATAGGGACTACAGTTTCCGTGACCTCTTTCAGCAACTATCCTCATTCCTCATTCCCCTAGAGAGTAACAGCATCCATTCCATTTGGAATTAATATTTATGCCCATCTTAATGGTCAGATGAAAGGGAATTATTAGGACCATTAGCCTTGGAGTCACAAGACACAGTATTGAATCTCCGCTCCTCAGCTGGCTATCTCTGTTACTTCACACATATCATAGTCTTGGCTAAAACCAGTTCTCCTCATCTGTTACCTAACTTGGTAATTTGGTTTATTCATTTTAGGAATAAAGATATAATAGTATCTACCAAATAGAATTACCCCGAGGTTATCTAAGATAATGTATGTGAAGCCTAAGGGCAGGGCCTAATATTTAGTAAACAGTCATTACATGTTAGCTAATAAGAACAATAAACCATAATAGCAAAAGTACAGAGCTATGAAAATTTGAGGTATTTATGATGCCTAATGCATATCTTGAATGGCATTAAAACACAGGAGAAGGATTGATAGTTAATTTATGTAATGGAGAGGCATTGCACCCACCTCTATTTTCTACCAAGGAATTGACATGGCAGGAATTGGACTTTTGAAAGATTAACTTGTCAGCAGTGTGGAGGATGCCTTGAGATGAATGGAAATGGACTCTTGGGCTTCAACCCTGAATGGAAAGGAGTCTTTGGTGCCACGAATTTAAAAAAAGCAACCTGCATGAGGGCTAGATTTGAGGGTTATTATGGATTTGATTTTTAACATGTTGAGAATAAAATGCAAGAATAATATCATTAATACTTTATGTTAAAATATAAATAATGATATTACTATTGTTGAAATAGAAATAAACTTCATGGGAAGTGTGATTTTGGGGATACTTATTTGAAATATGTAGTTACAACTGATTTGTTTTATTGTTCAAGGAGTGGCCATCTGATATTTTAATATATGTATTTTTATACTCTATACGTTATTTGTTTGACCTAACAATGATCATGTGGGCCTGAAAAAAAGCATAGTGATGACTTACCTTCCGTGAGCTCAATTTTATAGAATGCTGGATGGCAATACCAGGACTTGGGCATTTGACACATACATGCAGGGTCGACCTTCCAGCAGATAGAGTGAGAGGTTTTATATTCTATTTACTTCTTGTTCTCTACTACTGATTGAGAATGTTAAATTGCCACTGCTGAGGCACACTGAACACGAAAGGTCATCGATTATTAAAATTGTTTACAAATATTTCAAAGTGTTATTTATTCTGTAGGGTGAATAAAGGCTGTGAGTGGGCACCAGAGACCCAGTCGGGTACTACGAAGGGAGAAGAAAAGATATGTAAAGAGAAAGTTAGGGCCCCAGAGCACACATTTGACAAACTATGAGTTTCCTTATTCTGTCCCTGAATAGGGAACATTTACTTTCCATCCAGATGAAATCAGGGGTCAAGGGCATAGGCACTGTGACGTCAACCAGTTCTCCGTGGAGGCTGTGCTTTCGTCTGACTGTGCAGACTTCAGGAGGCCAAACAGATGCTTTCAAAGAGCAACAACTTACTGAATACACATATGTTCTGAGGTGTTGACTCGTACAAGTCATTGGAGCAAAATTATAGGGCCCTAAAGCCGCTAAACTCAATTAATTAAGCAATGCCACTCCATTACAACCCTGGATTCTGCCTCTGTTCTTGGGGATGAGCTGCAGGTGTGGAAGCAAAGAAAGTGACCCTCCGACATGGGACACAGGCAGCCTGTCGTGCTCAGGCCAGACAGCTATGCCCTGGAGGTTGCTGAGATTTCTTCTTTGAAAGGCCATGGCAAAGACCTAATAATTGTTTTTATGCTTTCCTCACAGTGTGAAATGCTCTGATAGCTGTCAACAAGAGGTCAATTCCAGTGACCTACTGGCATTTTTTTTTCTTTTTTGCATTTTTCTCTGAAGGCAAACAGTTTCTATAGTTTTAAAGAAAACGCAGAAGGTAGGAAAAAGTGAAGTATGAAATCTTGAGAAACCTTTTTGAACTGACACTTAAGTTTTAATCTCAGAAGCAACAGCAACAACAAACATGTAGCAAGTCTCGGGCCACAGGCTTGGAGGCCACTGTGAGGCCAATAGTAGTATTTGCAAGACCCCTAGTTCAACAGGGGAATTTAATTGACATTTAAAAGGAAGGGAGGCGGATGCAATAGTCTCGCCTTCTTTGAACAACTTATTAAAGGAATTTAGGCCACCTAATTACCTTCCTGCGTTCCTCCTAAAATGGCCCTTCTAAATTCTAAGAAAGTCATCAAAACCATTTAAATGCTTAATGATTATTGCCCTGGCCGGTTTGGCTCAGCGGTTAGAGCGTTGACCTGCGGTCCAGAGAGACCCGGGTTTGGTTCCTGCTAAGGGCAGTTTGTCTCCGGCCCCTCGTTGGGTCGTGCGGGAGGCAGCCACTTGATGTGTACCTTTCATGTCGATGTTTCTCTCTCTCTCTCTCTCCCACTCTATCTGAAAAAATGGAAAAATGTCCTCGGGTGAGGATAAAAAAAAAAAAATGCTTAATGATTATTAGAGCTAGCATTCAGTTTCAGCACAATTTATATGATATAATTGTATTTTTGTGCACGTTATATTTTAAAGAACATTAGTATGCCTGTGTAATCGTTTAGACTTTCATGATTTTTAAAACTGTAAGCTTTGCTTTTTTTAGTTTTAAGGTATTATCCTGGCTCACAGCTACAGTTCTTTACATTTATGAAAATGCTTTTGTTGTGTCTCTAAACTTGTGATACCAGATTCTTGGCTGAGAATTCACTCACTAAATACATTTGTATTACTTTGGGAAATAAAACTTATTTTTAAATAACACGCTTTATACTACTACTAGCAACATTGAAGAAAATAAAGGGGCATGACTGTATACAATTTAGGTGAAACAATCATTTTGACCTTCCTTTCTAAATAACTTGAATTCCAGTTCTTTGTGTCTCCTCGGCTGAGTTTTACACATATATCTTTTTTTTTTTTTTTTTTTTTTTAATGTGTCACAAAGCAACTATTTGAAAAAGAGAAAACTTCATTTAGTCACTGGGTTCATTTAGTATGAAGTATGAACACTTTTTAATGGTAGTGATTATTTTTTTAACTTTAATTGTATTGACTTCGTGTTATCATGCCAACCTAATATGTCTGTCCAAGAAGAGAATAAGAAGGAAAAACCTGTCTTCCTTTACTGATGGTTATTTTCTTAGCTGGTCTCTCTGATGTCTGTAATCTCTGATCTCTCAGTAATCTCAGTCATAGTTGAAATGAACGGAGCATTTTCCAAATGTACCCATTGCAGTCAGAGGGCAGAGGCCACTGGGTGTATCGGTGTGAACATTCAGAGGGGACATTACCTGTGTTGATGACATCACAGGTGTGCTGTGAAAACTGCCTTGGAGATAAGGACCTGCCTTATATTTCCTTTGTCATCAGCTGCTTACTCAAGAGGCAGATATAAGAGTTTCTCAAGACTGCAAATTCTGGATACAATTCTGATCTCCTCTTGCTACAATTGGCATTGGCTTTAGAAGGTATACCAAAGTAGTTACACAGGGTAACATTGACGGGATTTTAAAGGATAATAGCTTGGTCTACATTGGTTTGTCTTCCAGAAATACATTGTGTTAAAAATTCTTAATGTCTATTTAAGTCCTTTTGTTAGATTTAAAAAAAAAAAAAAAAAAAAAAACTTGGTAGAGAAACTAATAAGAAATTGATTTAGAAGTCAACACATCCAAAAACTACTCTAGATTTTTCTGAAACATTAATTCATACATAGGTATATGTACAAACATACATATATACATATAAGAATGTGTGTGTGTGTGTGTGTGTGTGTGTGTGTGCATACCTAGGTTGTGGGTTTGATCTCCAGTCACCCAGGTGAGTACAGAAGGCAACCAATCGATGTTCTCTCTCACATCGATGTTTCTCTCTCTCTTTCTCTTTCTCTCTCTACCCCCCACCTTCCCCTCTCTCTAAAATCAGTAAGCATATCCTCGGGTGAGGATTAATGAAAAAAGGATGTGTGTGTGGTTATGTGGGCACACACATGTGCACATAAATTTTGTTATTGCTCTTGATTCTAAAAATCAGTTCCTTTTCTTAAGTAGTTCTGTTGATTTTTTTGAATTAATATCATCTCTAATTTTGTTTAAAGCCTATTGAAATGAATTTCAAATCTAGTGCTATATGCTTCAGAGCAGCAAGGAAATATTTCTCATAATTAGCCACTTTTTAAACCATGGTTGTGTTAGAATGTGTTTTTTAAATTACAGCCAGACCCTTCAAAGTTTGGCTTTAAGTAATGATCAAATACCAAAATATCAGTGGCTGTCTAATACTTCGCTTTGGAAAAACATAAAGCTTAAACAGACCTGGAGAATCACAAATAATACCAATTCCTCATATTTGTATTGTGTCTGTAAGACCTCTCATGTTTATTCTGTCACTGTGCTCCTCACAACCATCCTGGGAGGAGGCGAACTGGAAATGATACCGTCTTACAGGTAAGAAGAATTCTCCCTGCTGGAAGGATGGAAAGCTGGGGCTTACACGTGGGTTTTCTGAAGCCAAGTCCAGTGATCTCTTTTTTGCATTATCAGGCTTCTTATGCTTGCCCAATATAGAAACCTTTTCTTTAACCAGAAACATACAGTGTTTGCAGGTACACTGCAGCTGAGGGCAGTGATGAGTTCTAGGCAGCCCTTGCCTGATTTGCCTCAAATTCTCTAGCACAGACAGTGGATCACATGACACAGTATTTAGATTTTTAGTGTATTCCAAAGGAATGAAGGAATATATTTTAAAATTGCTTTATAAAAGTGCTGGTTTGACTGTCTGAGGTGAAAAGCCCCAGTCACTTGGCTGCATAGCGAGAAGGGATCTGTCAGCACTGTGGGTTCTACAAAGTGATAATTTCACAGGTGGTGTTACAAGGCTGAGCAAGAATCAGAGAACACACGGAAGAACCACTGCAGTCCTGCCAATGTCCAGGACTTCAGCAGAGATACACAGATCCAGTTAAATAGCTTATGTCAAATACACTCAGAGCAAAGCAGACACCAAGGAGTTGCAGATTCATTGCTGTATCCACCTCTCAAGGGCTGAAATATGTGGCATGGCTAAGAATATGTACTGGGCTGGAAGACTCAGCTAATTGAATGCATGAAAGCATTTTACCCGTTGGAGTCAAGGTCATATTTTAGCGTAAATCTTATAAACTTGTTTTGCTTGTAAAACATGTTTGTTGGCAGTATAAACTCAGTCATTTTCATCTTTAACTTCACATTCTCCTGTTTTACTATATATATTTTTTGAAGGGGATTTGAACACCATTTACTTTTAAAAATCCAGAGACAGAGATTTAAGATTTCAGTATTAAAAACTAAAGTCCTGAATCAATTTCTTATGATCCAAGGGGATTTTCCTAGTTGAAGAAAAGAGGCAATGCTAGCAGAGATAGTTTAATTTTCTGATAACCGACATCAACACGTACACTTTACTCTCCTTAAGGCTATAGGTATATTGCCTTATCCATTAAAGTCATCGAAGCAAAGACTGTCATTTCTGAACATTTTGGGGTTACACAAATATCTATCATTGTCCACCAGTGTCTTGTCAAAACAAAACAAAAACCTGATACCTCCTTTTTCTAAGTAACAGAATCTGAAAAATGCAGATCACAAAACCAAGTATGATGTTATACCTATTCTAAAACTTGACCATCTGTGTTGGATATATTTTAAACATTAATATTCAGATATATGAGTCACTGTTTACTAAGCTCTGAGGATGACAAAGGAGCTAAGTAGACTTATGGAACAAGTTCCCTCTACTCTGAAAGTCAGACGTCAAAAACTACTGCATGCCGGAAGCTTCATTATTAGTACCAGTCACCTTTCTAGAAAATTCAAAAATAAGATGAACTTCAAAAACCTCTGCACTCAATTCCATTGAATTCATTACTCTCATGATTCTGTCAGTTATTCTTTGTCTGGTTTGAAATCAACACAAGACAAAGATAATACAAGTCATGATATTATTTGGAGATCTATCAGTAATTTTCAAGAATGTCTGGGTTTCAGTAGAGTTATTTTTTTAACATTGTGATTTTTTTTAAGCATTCTTTAAGTCATTGATGAAGCACCTTTATTCTGATACATTGTTGTCTAAATCAAGGAAAATTTTATGTTCAAATCTTAACTGTATAAATTATGAACACACTTGTGTAAATAACACCCAGTGAATCTTCCAGTGAATCTCACTCCATATAGGCACCCATTGTTCAGATTTCAATCAGCATAGATTCATTTTGCCAGTTTTTGGACATCATATAAATGGAATCACACAGTATGCATTTTTTAAGATTTACTGTTGTTTGTGTCTAGTCTGTTTTTTATTGTTGTATGATATTCCATTCTATGACTGTACCATAACTTATTTATCCATTTCTATCTTTGATGCACCTTTGGACTGTTTCTAGTATTGGGCTCTCATGAGTACTACTGTTATGACTATTCCTATAGAAGACACTTGGTGGGCATAAGCACTAATTTATCTGGATGATACACCTATGGGTGGACATGCAGATCACAGGTATTAACTTCAGTAGATGCTAACCACTAGTGTTCCAAATGGGTTGGAAGGGTTTATACTCCCACCAGCAATGCCTGACACTGCAGTTGTCCCACTTAAGTAATTTTAGCCATTCTGGTGAGGGTGCACTGGTATCTCATTGTGGTTTTAATTTATAATTCTGTGATACGTAACTATAATGAGCATACTTGTATATATTTATTACCCATTGGTGTATTTTCTTTTATGAGGTGTCTGACTTTCTTTTTATTATTGATTTGTAGGTATTCTTTATACAATCAGGGAACAATCTCTTGGACAGGTATTTGTCATATAAATATTTTTCTCTAACTCTATGGCTTGTCTTTTCTTAATGGTATTTTTGGAAGAGCAGAAGTTTTAAATTTTGCTTTTGTCCACTTGACCAATTTTTTTTTCTTTTATATGTATTGCTTTATGTGTCTTCTCTAAGAAATATTTACCTATTTTCAAGATTTGAGAGACATTCTCCTGAGTTCTCCTCTAGAAACTTTATAGTTTTAGGTTTTGTGTTAAGCCTGTGGTTATTCTTTTTTTAATTATTATTTTAATTTTTTACATCAGATAGAGTGGGAGGGAGGGAGAGAGAGAGACATCGATGTGAGAGAGACACATCAACTGGTTGCGTCCCGCAAGACCCCAACCAGGGCCAAGGACGAACTGCAACTGAGGTACGTGCCATTGACCTGAATTGAACCCTTGACTCATTGGTCTGCGAGCTGACGCTCTATCTGCTGAGCCAAACCAGCCAGGGCAAGCCTGTGGCCATTCTTGAATTGGTGTATGTGGTCTAGGTAGAGCACAGGTTCCTTTTCTCCCACATGTTTAATGTGTTGTTTCATTGCCATTTATGGACTTTTCCTTTTTGCCTAGCCTTATGTCAACAACACATTATTAGTTGCCCTAACTTTGTACTGTCTCATAATAAGGACGTGTAAGTCCTCCAACTTTCTTAATCTTTTTTCAAAATTGTTTTGGCTATTGTAGGTTCTTATATTTCCATGTAGATTTTAGCATTCGCTTTTCTACAAGGGAGCCTGTTATAATTTTTGATAAGGATTATGCTAAGTACAAATTAGTCAATTTTGGTAGAATTGATTTTTTAGCAATATTGCATCTTGTAATCCATTAATATAGTATATCTCTCAATTTATACAGGACTTTAAAATTTTTTTCTCAACAATATTCTCTGGGGGCCCACATGGGGCTGGCGTCTGAAGTGGAGCCAGACTTGTGGAAGACTGAGCCCTTAACTGGTGGGATCTGATGCTAACTCCAGACAGTTAGCATCCCAGTTGTACAGTGGCATCGTGAGTGGGAATGGAAACAGAACAGAAACACTAAAAAAATAAAAAAGCACACTTGTAGCAGAGACCCCTGGCCATTCCCTGTATCCACAGCCAGGCTTGCTTTTCCGCATAACAATAGATTTTTTTTTTTTTTAATGTAGGCATGAGCCCACACAGCTAAAGACTAGATTTCTCAGCCTCTCTTGCAGCTATGCATACGTGACTAAATTCTGACCAAGATGCATGCAGAAGTGTTACATATCCTCCCTTTCTCCTTTTAATGAGAAAAGTTATTTTCTATCTCTAGCATTTACCTCTTAATAGCAGGAAACAACTCTAATATTTTCTGTCTTTCCCTTCCTTTCTCCCTTCCTTTTTTTCTTTCTTTCTTGAGAGTGACATCTGAGATTCAAGACTCGACTCTCCTTAACTCATGTATTTTACCACACAGAATTTTTTAACATATTTATCTGAAAGATGAATAAATTTTGCCTAAAGTCCCAAAAATTTACTCTGGCCAGTTGATAATAAATCACCTTTTCTGTCAAAAAATATGTATGTCAATATGCACAGTCACTATTGCCAAATATATTTTCACAGAGTGTGAAAGAAGCACCTGTCGGAAAAACTCCTCCATCAGGGCCATGGTCCACCGGTGGTGCAGCTGCCAGCATTTGGCTGGGTGGCTGATGTCTGCTGCGTGGAGAATCAGGGACATGGTTTTGGCTCTGTCGATCCTGCCAAACCAAGGACATCATCAAATTATCAGAACAAAGTAACCAGTTACAGTTCTTTCTGAGCCCAAGCCCATGGACTTTACCATCACAAAAGAAAATAACCTACCCTTCATGCTGCTGCAAACAGTTTCTTATATTTTTAATTTGCTGGAAGTGACCGGACATGTCTGTAGACAAAACCATTTCAATCACTAGGTTCCGAAGATCCCTGTGGAGTCATCAAAAGGGAAAAGGGTTCATTTGGCCCTTTATTGCTCTTAAGAGGAACGTTTCCTTAAACATCATTGAGTACATTTTATTTTTCTTAATGGATATAAACAGAAAGAAGCTAGTGTTTATGTATATATTAAAACCACCAGAGGAGACTGAGTCCTGTGCCCAGTCATGCAGGTAGAACACAGCAGAGATGAAATTCTATCCCAGGAGTTCCCACTCCCAAAGCTGACGCTTGGACCATTCCACTGTGCCAACCTTCCCTCTTAGAACCCCAGAAAAACCAAGACTCTAAAGTAAATAGGGTTTTTCTGCTTAAGCTTTTGAGACCCTGACTCTACATGTCATGGAGCTATAAGTACTACTGAAAATTTAACCAATAAGCTGTAAATAAGGTGACCATATCACAAACCTATACATGAATAACTCCTTCTCACACTAAGTAGAAAGTAAGTTGCCCCAGCAAAGGCTTGCAATTTCTGCAATTCATTGCTTGCTCAGTACAGGGAGGGGCACAAGTAGGCTTATGGTTGTGAGCACATGAAACACAGAATGTAATATTGTGTTATTATTTATTAATTATTATATTATTTTTCATATGAACAACTATAAACATATTTTGCCCCACCCTGTAGTCCCTATATGGGAAACTATATTTTACTTTCCTTGTGTGGTGTGGCATGTAGAGTAAGCTACCTGAAGATGGTATGATCAAATCTTTTTTTTTTTTTTTTAAACAATCACATATTGGAGGCTTTTGCTGAAAATTACGGGTGCTCAATTCAATTGGCTATTTAGATGGGAGCCATGCTAGCTTAGAATATTTTTAGCCAAACAATAAGGGAAAGAAAGCTATTAAACATACTAAAATTGTTCTTATTCTTTTTTCTCTGAAATTCTGAAGAAATCCATATTTCAATAGCAACTAAGGAATGTTAACTAAGGAAAAATAAGACTAAAGTTTTACAAAATCTAATAAATACATTGTGCTTTTCAGATAACTGATCAATAAATGCTAGATATTATCAATAATCAACTAGCATATCAATAAACTAGACAAAATAGTACACAAGGGAAATGTTGCTTTATGAATTTTTATTGAAAAAAATTTAGATTATTGCATTTGTGATTACTAAAGTTACATTAAGAAACAAACAGATATGCAAAAGAAAACCTACAAGTCCTTAAAAATCCATATTTTAATTCTTGGTAAAATGTTAAGTTTATACTAGCAAAGTTACAGGTTTTTGGAAAAAGTGTTGGATCTATTCAATTCTACAATCTATAATGATATATATAGTATTTATTTTAAAAATTCTATAAGAATATTCAATTAGGATGACTAAGTTACTGTACAGAAACTTACAAAAGAATACAGAAATAAATCATTAGAATACAATAAAAATGTGAAAGAACATGTGTAATAGGAAAAAATTACCCTGAAATAGCAACAGAATCAACTTTGAGAACGAAAAAGGTAATTTAAAGCAATAAAAATAAAAATTAAAAACATAAATGTCACCACTGTGGAATGATAATCACTACTGAATCAATACTCTAGATGTAAATAGTCAAACTCTCAGACTTTAGGAAACACCTCTAAACCAGTCTCCCTGCTTCTCTTATCATTGTAATTAGTTAGCTATTAACATTAATACCAGAAAGAGAGCAAAGGGGTGGCCAGACATCACAGCCATGGTCACCTGGGCAGCTTCACCAGGAAGCTGGTTGCACACTCCCCATAGGGAACCACCACTCCATTCCCTGCAGATCACTGGGGGAAGGGATCAAACAAAGGAGGAGATGGTGCATGGGCACTGAAGTCACGGGGCACAGGGGAGATACTCGCCTGTCAGTCTAACCTGGGATAAAGAGAATTGGCTAGGCGGGTAGCGCCACTGCAAGCATGCCAATCCTGAAGGGTTACTTGGCTAAGCTCCTGGTTACAATGCCAGGACAAGGAGTTCTCTCTCTTCTGCTCTTTTGAGTTCTTGCTCCCTTGCACTCTCTTGCTCCTGTAACAAACGACTTCCTTCTCAGAAACAATCATAAAACCTCCAGGACTGAAGATATGTACCCTAACCTCCCCCGAGCTATGTTGTAGACGCCCTCCAGCTCCAGGCTAACGGCTGATATCGGCTTCCGTACTCTGGCTTGCTTGCTCTGCAGTGCACTATTGCTCGCGGGCCTATAAGAGAGCCCTGCAAAGAATCAGCGGGGCTGCCGTTCTCCCTTGCACGGGCTGAGTGCAGTCCCTGCGCAGGATAATAAAGCTCCCTCTAAAACCTTTTTTTACTAAAATTTGGTGTCTGAGTCTGGTCTATCTCACTGGGTTACAACACTCTGTGACCCAATTAGGTCCTGTCCTTCCCAGGCTGGAAACCCTCCTGGGCTATTGTTTCCTGCAGAATAAAATAGCCTGAACTGGGTTTCCAAAACAAAATGCCCCTTCCTCGCCCACCTTATTTACCCTGTCCCCCACCCCCATCTCATAGCTGTTTTTCAGTTGCCAAAGTAGCCTTGAAAAACCAGGAACTTCACTATTTGGAAAAATAACTATGGGAAATTAGAGCTGTTTTAAAACTTAATTTAACCTTTAATTTAGGTTCTTGATCCCAGGTCACTTCCTTTTGTTTGTTTTGTTTTGTTTTGTTTGGTCCACCTCCGTCCACCCCGGCCTCCCCGTCCCTTGGCCTTCACCACACTATTGTCCATGTCCATGGGGTATGCATGTATGTTCTTTAGCTAATCTCTTCACCTTCTTTATCCAGTCACCCCCACCCCCTTTCCCTTGGGGCACCAGCCAGTCTGTTCCATGTATCCATGCTTTTTTGGACATTGTTTTTTACCTTGATTTAGAGGAAAAAGAAAAGAAAACTTGAATATTTGCATTTCAATGGGCCACTCTTCAACCTATTAACTGACTTTGAACAGGAAAGGCTTTTTTTTTTTTTTGTATAAGTAGGTTCCATAGAATATTAGGAACCTACTTACACTAAACAATTTCTTCTCTTTGATCTAGAGATATAAGTGCTAAGGCTTTCGAACTTTTGGTAGCATGGTGTTGGTTGAACAGTAGGCCATTCTCAGGGCCGACATCACACTCCCTCCCAGGTGCCTTTGCCCAGAAAAGGTTTCTGTATTGTTTGTTTTGTCCACAGCATTCTAGGTTGGAATTGGGAAAAACATCAGAACAATATGTATTGGAATCTTCAGATTGGAAAGGCTGCAGATGTTTAGACTATCTCCTGTTGATGGCAAGTCCCCATAGTACATTTTGTGTATTGTAAAAATAAGGCATTTGGTACTTTCGAGATGGGTACAATCTGTGCGCTTTCAGTATCATATGACTCCTTAAAATTGAATGTGAGATTGATCTTCATATTCTTTCTTTACTCTCATTAGTGTCTCAGATACAATGCTGAATAAAACTCAGAAGTGATTTTGCTTATAAAAAACAACAATCCTATGTTTATCTGAAATTCATATTTACTTGGACATCCTTTATTTTTATTTGCTAAATCTGGCAACCCTATAGTAAAATGAAGGGAATGATGATGGCCAAGAGTTTAAGAAAAAAGAAGGAAAAGTCTGCTGAATACAGGGGTGCATCTTGTTGTTTTTCCCTACCTGGTGACAAGTACCACCATTCCACGCAATACTTTCTTTTTAAGCAAACAAATACTTTGGAGAAACATGTGAGATTTACTTCTGTACCCAGGCCATTTTAATATATTATATTGGTAATGTTTTTGTCCAAATAGTGAATTCTTTTGTTTAAAAGCTAAACTCCACATATAGAAAAGTAATACATGAAGGAATTAGTATGACATAAAAAATTTGAATTTATATAGGACCACATATTGGTAGAATTGAGCAGAGTGTGTAACTATGTATTTGACAGTATTTGCTTCCTGGTATGCCGTTTCATGGATTGGCTACAATGCACATAGACGTTGACTTGGTCTGGAAATAATTCCGCTCCATCTAACAGAACGTGGCTCCTGACCAAAGTCTTCTAAGCACCAATCTGTCACCCAGTCAAGGGGAATTGAGTTTGTAGTGTGAGTAAGGGCTTAACTTGCATTTCCACCTTAAATCACATAATTTAACTTTTTCCTAAAATTAAATTTTCTCTAGCTTTCCTTTGAAACTCACCTCCAGTCATCTTTGGATAAATTTATCAAGACATTCATTTCTTCTTCTTGCATCAGTCGATACGCTGCACTCACATGGTGGTTTTCAAGGACAGACCGATCGTTGTACAAAATGGCAACGTCTGACCTGAGAATCAAAAAGAAAATGCCTAGTAGAGGATTTCTTTACACTTCATGAGTGTCTAATAAAAGTACTCAAGTCACAAGACATCTCCTCAGCAAAAACCCTATAATCAAACACCTACATTTATGGAAGTACTCGGTTTCCTTTTGTTTAATTTTTATTTAATGTATGACCATTTTTTTCTTTTTTAATCCTCACTGGAGGATATTTTTCTATTTATCTTCAGATAGATTAGGAGGGAGGGAGAGAAAGGGAGAAAGAGAGAAATGTCAACATGAGAGGGACACATCTACTGGCTGCCTCCCACACGACCCCTACCTGGGCCGGGGACAAACCGCAACCGAGTACATGCCCTTGACCGGAACCAAACCTGCAACTCATTGGTCCATGGGCCGACGCTCTAACCCCTGAGCCAAACTGGCCAGGACAATGTATGACACATTTTAAAAAATAAACTTCCTGTTTAGAGAAATTTTAAGTCCACAGCAAGTAGGGCTGAAGGCACAGAGATCTGCCATGTACTTGTGGTCACATATGCATAGCCTCACCCAATTACCAACATTCCCCATCACAGTGGTACACATGTTATAACTGATGAATCTACAATGACACATCATTGCACCCAGAGCTCATAGTTTTTACATTAGGGTTCACTTTTGATGATGTACATTCTATGAGTTTGGACAAATCTATTACGACATGTATCCACCATTATAGTATCATAGAGAATATTTTCACTGCCCTAGAAATCCTTTGTGCTTTGCCAATTCATCCCTCCCACCTCCTTAACCCCTGGCTACCACTGATCTTTTTACTGCCTCCATAGTTTTACCATTTCACAATTCTTTTTAGTACCAAGTAATGTTTCATTGTCTGGATTTATCATAATTTATTTATCCATTCACCTACTGAAGGACATCTTGGTTGCTTCCAAGTTTTGGCAATTATGAATGAAGCTGCTATAAATATCAGTGTGCATGTTTTTTGTGGACACAAGTATTCAAATCCTTTGGCTAAATACATAGTAGCGTGATTGTTGGATCATATGGTAAGAGTATGTTTAGTTTTATAAGAAATCATCAAACTGTCTCCCAAAGTGGCTGTACCATTTCGCATCCCTACCAGCAATGTGTGAGTTCCTGTGGCTCTACATCCTCGCCAGCATTTGCTGCCTTCACAGTTCGGATTTTGGCCAGTCTAACAGATGCATAATAGTGTCTCATCATTACTTTAATTTGCATTCCACTGAAGACAGAAAAAGTGTGTGGAGCCTCTTTTCATATGCTTATTTGCCATCTGTATATCTTTTTTGGTGAGGTGTCTGTTAAGGTCCATTTTTTTTCATCAGAGTGTCTTCTTATTTTACTTTGTGTTTTATGAGTTCTTTGTATATTTTGAATAGCAGTCCTTTAT
Organism: Tadarida brasiliensis; assembly: GCA_030848825.1. Lineage (NCBI taxonomy): Eukaryota > Metazoa > Chordata > Mammalia > Chiroptera > Molossidae > Tadarida > Tadarida brasiliensis. Next base: position 62,778,872 of record CM061265.1, read on the forward strand.
CAAAAGTATCTTTTGTAAGTATTTTCTCCCAGTCTGTGGTTTGTCTTCTCATTTCTTTTTATATTTTCTTTCACAGAGCATACATTGTTATTGTCAGCATATAGGAAAGCGATTAACTGTATATCATGCAACCTTGCTAAAATCAATGATTAGTTCCAGGAGTTTTGTTTTATTTGATTCTTTGGGGTTTTCTAAATAGACTATCATGTCATCTGCAAACAAAGAGAGTTTTGTTTCCTTGTTTCCAACCTGTATGCTTTTGGTTTCCTTTGTGTGCGTGTGTGCGTGTGTGTGTGTGTGTGTGTGTGTGTGTGTGTTATTGAATTCATTAGGACGTCCAGTATGATGTTGAAAAGCAGTAACGATAGGGGACATCTTTGCCTTGTTCCTGATCTTAGTGGGAAAGCTTCAAGTTTCTCATTGTTAGGTATGATGTTAGCCATAGGTTCTTTGTAGATGTTCTTCGCCAAGTAGAGGACTTCCCCAGTCATAGTTTACTGTGCATTCTTATCATGAGCGGGTGCTGAATTTTGACAAATGCTTTTCCTCATCTATTGATATCATCGTGTGACTTTTCTTTTTTAGCCTATTGATATGATAGGTTACCTTAAATAATTTTCAAATATTGAAACTGAAATAAACCCCACATAGTCTTGGTATTAAACAACATAGTTTAAACGCATTTATACCTTCTCCTTTCTATTTTGTAACCCAGATACCTGTGAGATAATCTAGATATACTGAAGAGAGAAAAAAAATTACCTAACATTTTCATTCACTCAGTGAATGAATCAACCTCTTTGTCCTCCTTCCAGTTACTTGATTTCCACCCCTATTCTCTGAAACTAAAATTACTTTAGGCAGAGGGCAGAGGGGATGATGAAAATCATTTGATCCATTTATGATTCTAATTTTTCTCCCTTATAATGTTGTGATTCGATTTAAATATTATATTCTCTAGCATTAAATTAAACTAGCAAAACCACCTTTTAAACAAAACTTAAAATGTATGTTTTACCACCAATGTATAATGGACATTATATTTTTAAATGATGAATTTATCAAGGGAAGCATTTTATTTTTCAACTGTCTGTATTTTCATATCATTTGATCATCAAATAGGCTACTCAAGTTGCATTGTTATATTCAGTATTCCAGCATAAGGTGTGGAACATTCCAAGCACTCTCATGTCTGTATAGTGGAGCCCTTACTTCTTCTTCCTTATCTTCTTAGGGTGCCCAATCATTTTGAAAGTGTGGAACGGAAGCAGAGCCACTATGTTCAATGTATTCAAATGGTGAACTCATTCATGTAAGTTGGCAAGTTGGAGGCAGGCAGCAAAAATAGCAAAATGAAAGTCAAGGTGAAACTTGCAGCAACCTTGCTACCACTTTCCCCAATACCAGGCTCCTCTCACCTCCCCTCCCTCCCGGGAGATACATACTCTGTTAGCACTAAATTTGCCTCATTAAGATTTACTGTTTTGGGCTTTTCAGTGAGTAGAACCTCAGTTATCACCTAGTAGTGACTCGATCACTGAATGCTTACCAAAGAATAGGCAAGGACAGATAAAACGAAGAGCTACCGGAAAACTGGGTCCTGTTGCAAGCAACCCATTTGAGATAAACCAGGCTTTATGATTACTCCCACAGAGGGGAAATGACCTATCAGGCCGTAGAAAAATCACTTCCCCTTTGTTCCTAGGACTTTATAAAAGTGGAATAACATGTAGTTAGCTAATGGTACATACCTCCAAAACAAATTTTCTTTGAATGATTTCAGCTATGGCCTAAAAATTACTTAGCCAATAATCATAGCTCAGTACAAAGAAAACTGAACTGGCAAAGCAGACATTCAATCCTTATTTAAGAGAGAATTAAATAGATCTTGTCCAAGTATCTCCAGAAGTTTGCTGAGATCATGGGAAAAACTATAATTGGCAAATCAAATATCATTTATATGGCCTCAGATCTAGTCATGGCAGTTTTGCCAGGGTTATTAAAAGATATGACTCCAAATACTACTGTCTTTACCTTTCACCAACAAGAAAATGTGCTTTTGGACTAGATTTAATTGTAGCAAAGTATGTATAATTTTGTCTCATAAATTGAACAGGATGCTGAGAATATAGCACAGTCTTAATGTTTGAGATGGTCTTTGACTACTAAGAAAAGAACAAGACTCTAAGCAACATCCAGTATCCATGGTAACATAGCTCAGCATTTTCTTTTCACAAGGATGAAATTATTTTCATTTATTTACACATGTAAGGATCTCATGAATTATAATGTCTATATTAAATTTAAAACTAGCCTTGTATTATGTTTTAAATTATTCTTCAATCATTTTTTATTATCCACTAACATAAGACTTATTTCTCCTTAGACAAAATGTGAAGGTGATAGTGAGATTTTTTAAAAGCATGTTATTCTGCTGCATTTGTGGTCACTATAACATTTTTGTTCATAGAATTTTCAAGTTCTTGTAAAATTAACCCATTAAATAATGGATCCAAGTATATAATTTGTAAGGAAAAAGTAAAATACTAGAACTTTCCCCCCTCATAAAGATTTTTTAATATAAAAATAGAAAAAAAGTATGGATTCTTCCCCCTCCTTTTGTTCCTCTTCCTTCTCTTTTTCATCTCCATCTCCCTCCCTAGGGGTCAAAGTACAAGTGAATTAGGACTTTTCATTCAGTTGTAAATAAATGGCCAAAGGAGAAAGCTAGAAGCATCTAACACTGCTGCTGGAGAAGACCAGTCCATTGCCTTCACTGTCCAAAGTAGAAAGAGCAAGAAGTATCCATCTGTACCAAATCACTTGCTCCTTGCTCAAACTCCCAAAACTCTTGTCCTACACAGGACCTGGCTCAGTAATGAGCTGCCTTCAGTTAAAACCCCACTCACTATGGATTTGGTGGATGTAGAAGAGCATTTGAGAAGCAAACACAGTATCTGCATAGGCTGCCTTTCCTTTGCTCTTTAACACAAATAAAAACGAAACAACTTCCTTTCCTCTGCAAACATTCCCTGCTGCACCAGTTTCAGGGTCTCCCCTTCCCTTCATGCTCTGTCAATCGGGAGGACTCTGGGGATAGACAGAATACCTTCCCCAATATGTCACTGTTTGAATTTCAACCCTTGTTATGTCTCCATCAAGGAGCCATGATTTCTAAGCCCATCCATTTCAGGCTATAACGGATTGGGACCATCACATGTCTGTCTCTGGCCACGGGCACAGGGTTGTGTAAACAGGCGACTGAGCGTGAGTGTCCTTCCAAGCTTCTCATTCGTGCTGCTGCCATCAGTTAACTGTGTGCATATAAATAGGTCATTTCACCTCTTGAGATCTTTGCATTTTCTTCTAAGACTGTGAGGTTTAGACCAGGTGATCCATAATGTGGATCTAGCCACTTTAGGGTCCCTTGAAGCTCGAAAATGTCTAATAGTTTATAAAATGTTTCTATGCTTTTCACATCAAAACAGTAACTTCCTATACCTGGAAAATCAATTGTTAGAAATTGCTATTAAAAAACAAATGAACAGGCCACATAAAACCTGCACACACGAATGTTTATAGCAGTCTTATTCAAAAGTGCCAAGGCTTGGAAGCAACCAATATATCCTTCAATAGGTGAATAAGTAAGTAAACTCTGGTCCATCCAGACAATGGAATATTATCCAGCAATGTAAACTGTCAAACCATACAAAGACATACAGGAGCCTTACATGCATATTGCTAAGTGAAAGAAGCCAGTCTGAAAGTCTTCCTACTGTATGATTTCAGCTCTATGACATTTTGGAAAAGGCAAACTATAGAGACATTAACAAGATCAGTAGTTGCCATGGGTAAAAGGGGAGGGAAGAAGGGAAGAATAAAAGGTGAAGCAAGGAGACTTTTAGGGAAGTGAAACTATTGTGTGTGTTACTTCAATGGTGGATACATGGCATTATTCATTTGTAAAACCCATACCATGTATAACACAAAAAGTAAATCCTAATGTAAGCTATGGACTTTTGTTAGTAATTATGTATCAACAATGGTTCATCAGTTGTGACAAATGTACCACCCCAGTGCAAGAGGTTAACAAAAGGGGAAACTGTGGGTTGGGGGAGGGAGCATATGGGAACTTTGTGCTTTCTGTTCAATGTCTGTAAACCTAAAGCTGCTCTATAAAATCAATTCTATTCATTTAAGAAAATGAACACATAAAAAATAATTAGGTTTAGTTTCCCCTCAACAAGAATAGAGAGTTTTACAGTGGTTCCAGAAAGACATCAGTCTCTCATCTTAAGCATATCTGACTAGTGAAACAGAAATTTCAGGAGCGTATGCACATAAACTGAGTTGGATCCTTATGGGTCCTCAACTAAATCCTGCCTCTCAGGAAGGGAGATTTCTGTGCAACCAAAAAAATTTAGAGCACCTTTCTATTATGGACTGACTTGCATTCCCCCCAAATTTACATGTTGAAGTTCTAATCCCCCAGTACCTTAGATTATGACTATATTTGAAGATAAGGCCTTTAAAGAGATCATAAGGGTAGGGCCTTACTCTAGTATCACTGGTGTTCTTATAAAAGGAAGAGACACCAGGGATGCTCACACACAAAGAAATGGGAGGACACAGTGAGAGGTGGCCATCTGCAGGCCAAGGAGAGAGGCCTCAGAAGAAACAAAACCTATTGACTCTTTAATCTTGAACAGTTAGTCTGCAGAACTGTGAGAAAATTTCTGTTATGTAAACCACCCAATTTGTGGTATTTTGGAATAGTAGCCCTGATAGACTAATATATTTCCAATCTGGTATTTTTAATCTTATAACTGCCATTATAACCATTATTTTTTAAAAAATCACATTTTCCATTTATTTTGAATTTAACACTTCATGCTCACCTGGAAGCTAGATTTCTTTCATTTTTAGATTTTCATTCAGAAGTGCAATATTATTACTTCCAAATACATAATAACACTAAACTGATGCCTTAGACAATAAGTTGCAAGTTTTGTCTCAATAAATAAACGTCTGACTCATGTGACAGTTCAAAGTGTAAATTCTGGGCAGAAAAAAATTATATTACACATCTTTATCTTCTTTAAATTGATAAATAGGCCACAAAATATATACAAAATTCTTGAAAAATAATAGCTGATTGATTGCAGTGTTTACAGCTTTAATAAATTTTGCTAAAATGTATTCAACCTATTTGATATCATTATTATTTTTAAATCTTCTTAAAATAAGTAATATGAAGAAAAATAAGTTTCAAGATTTATCTTAGAAAACTTAATACTTCATCTAGCTTACCTTGTCTGAATATGAAAGTTGTTTGTGGTTCCTGTATGCTCATAGTCGTGAATGGCAGCGGCAAAGACCATTGCTAAAATTTCCAGTTCAGTGAGCCAGTGCTGGTAAATTAGAGAAAGATTCCGACATGTTTAGAAAGCAGAGGCCATATTGTCTTTCCACAAAAGAGATCTTCAGTGCACCCAGTATATTTCATCATATAAAATTGTTTTACTGATTTTAAATCAATTTCTATTTCACCTCCATTAATTGTGCATAATAATGAATGCCCCATGAGGCCAATGGTTGTTTCATGTCTTGTAAGTTCAAAACCCAAATAATATAATTTTCTTTGCTAATTGAAAAAAAAAAAAGTAATTTTCTATGATTTAAAAGGTGAACCCTGACTGGATTTTGAATTCATAGCCTTATCAATTTGGGTTTTCATGAAATCAATTACAGTTAAGTGAATTTTAACATACAGCTCATGTATCAGTCAAATGTCTTTTAGCTCAACTTTTGTAGAAGACCTTACTATGAGAAAATGTTCCATCTAAGAGTTGAAAATACTCACTTTGCTCATTAGAGAAACTGAACTTAGTTTTTATATTTAAAGATTTAGAAGAGTTTCCAAGGATTTACCAAATTTACTCTTCATAACACATATATTCTATGACTATGCAATTAAACTTAATTACAATGAATAAATAAATGCTTACACATGAGATCCAGACCACCTGCTTCATATACATTGACATTTTTGTTATCAATTGGATGGTTTGGCGCAATTTCACTACTATTGTAAGTCCATTTAGATAACTCAATAGTCTCTTTATCACTCACATTTTGCATAACACTTGTACTGCTCTGTCCAATATAACCACCTGTGACTACTTAAATTAAAAACAAATATAATTCTGTAAAATGTAGTTCCCTTTCATTGTCACAGTAGCCACATATCCACTGCTCTATAGTCATATGTGATAAGAGGTTTCCATATGGAACAGTGCAGATACAAAGCATTTTCACCATCACAGAAAGTCCGATTGGACACCATGGCAAGTCAGTGGTAGGAATGGAAGACCCAAAAAGACATGAAGCTTGGTCTTAGTAGTCTCATTCCACACACTTGAAATAAGTAAAGATCTTGCACAAGCAACAGAAAAATATAAACTACATGCACACTTGATAAAAGGTCACAGAATAAAGGTGCAACAGAAGGGCAGCTAGACTGTCCATTTTGTGGCAGTGGATCTTGAAACTAGGATGGACGAAGATTGGCAGCTAAATGCAAGATTGGGAACAGAGAGATTCTGAGTAAAAAGAGCAAATATAGAATGACACTGCAGAAGTCTATATGAACATGGAATTGCCTGTAGTGCAGTTGTGTTGGAAAGTCAAGTGAGGTGAGATTGAAAATAGTGCAGAGCATGGGAAAGAGTTGGTAGACTGCCCTGGTTAGAGCTGATGAATTGGAACTTTGTACGAAAGGAAAGAGGGAGCTGTTGTAGGTCCATGAGGCCAAAAATGAAGGAGTTGACAACTGTCGTGTCGCCTAGTTGTCAAAGGCATGCTCTTATTCTTTGCTCCTTTCACATAAGCTATCATGGCATTTGGCATGTAGTAGGAACTTAATATTTGTCTGCTGAATTGAATTTAACCAGTCTTGCATTTTGAGGAAGTAGTAAGGAGTAGTTGGTGAAGATATGAAATGAAACAATCCTGGTTTTAAATCTTTGTTAATCTTTAGACAAATAAGTTATTTTCCCTTTCAGCCACAGTTCCCTTTACAAATAGAACCAGTGATCATTCCCTGTGGCTTTTAAAAGAAGTTCATAGTCAGTGTATGCACTATGCCTATCACAAGTCTTGTCATATAGTAAAATACAGAATAAGTGGAATTTTACTACACTTATCACTTTAAATATACTGTTTAAGTCATTCAATCTCAAAAATAATATTGAGCTAACATCTTTAGCGATTGCAATTCAAGAATAAATGCCTCACAGGTGGATGACTGAAGCAAAAATGATTTTCAGAACCAAAGGGAGTTGATTTAACTAGCTTTTCTGTGTTTATAGGTGCATTTAATTGTGAGTCATTAAAAGAAAGAAAATGACCATATTAAAGGCCTGTATTATAGGCTGAACTGGGACTCAGCCTCCAATGTCCCCATTGAGACTATGGAATTAAGCACCATGAAATGAATAGCAATTGAAATTAAACCAGTTTTTTGTACTCCCAGAAATCCATTGTTTTATTAAAGGAAATTGTTCCTAGAAAAAAAAAATCATGTATTTTCTTAAGTATTCCATGTTGGTTCTATTTAAGATTTACAAATTTAATTGTGATTTTTTTTTTAAAGCAACATCCAATATTTGCTACAATAACATAGACTATGAAACTAAAATGGTAAAAAAAATATTAAACAGAAAGTAAGAAATGGATATTAATTATAGATTATCTTGTATTTGAAATTATTATCTTCCTAACTGTTAATATTTATTATACATGTATTTCCTGTTTTTAGTTTCATTAATCTCTACCTCTCTTAAATAGTATTTCCTCCATGAATCCTCTTATGTATTGTCACACTATAGTCTTACTAATAAAGTTTACATTATAAAACAATTTGGGAAGAGAGAAACATTGAGCTTTAACATTTAATTAAAAATACACCTGTTTCGCCCTGGCCGGTTTGGCTCAGCGGTTAGAGCGTCAGCCTGCGGTCCAGAGAGACCCGGGTTCGGTTCCCGCTAAGGGCATGTATCTCGGTTGCGGTTTGTCCCCGGCCCTGGTTTGTCGTGCGGGTGGCAGCCACTCGATGTGTCCCTTTCACGTCGATGTTTCTCTCTCTCTCTTCCTCTCTCTCCCTCCCACTCTATCTGAACAAAAAATGAAAAAAAGGCCTCGGGTGAGGATTAAAAAAAAAAAATACACCTGTTTTGTATTAGCAAAATAATTTTGAGCTTATTTTAGCTTCTTAGTTGCGGATTCATTTTTTGCTGGTGTCAAATGAGAATTCTGACTCAGAAAATGGATGTTTAAATTCTTGGCCCTTGTAAATGATCCATGAGGATGAGCCAGAGAAAAAGAGGCTGAATCACACCACTCTTCCCAACAGAACGGTGGTCAGTACTTAACCTGGTTCTTCTGATTCCTGATGAGCAGAAATACAGGGTTAAAATGATGAGTAATAAGCAATCCAAGACTGTGCTTCACGGACCCTGCAGGTTGCAGTTTGTCTAAAGACATGCACAGGTGGCCTTGCTCTCAAATGGAAAGTCCTCAGATTGTATTTTGGGAGACATGATTGCCATTCATAGCACGTACGATGATGATGGAAGGGAAGGAAAAGGAACTAACATTAACTGAAATTCGTAATTAGATGGTGCCATTTGATTTTAATAACCATCCTATGGAAGGTAAATATATGTAGCCCTATTTGGCAGATAACAAAGCTGAATTCTCAGGAAAGGCATCAACCTGCCAAAGATCACCTAGTGCTCAAGTGGCAGAGCAGTGATTTGAAGCAAAATCTGTCTGATTCCAAAGTTTCTGTTCCTTCCACAGGTCACAGTATTTCTTCTATGAATGGCAATAGCATTGAAGCATTCGTTACTCGAGGGAGGCAATAGGCTGAATGCATTCCTGTAAAGTCTCAAAAGCAGAATTTCTAGACAGTTTAACCAGATATATTGATGAATAAAAGTTAATAGAGCTTTGATTTAAGATGTAGGATGTTAATTTTCATAGCTGAATTATTTAGTGTGTGTGTGTGTGTGATAGAGAAAGTATGTATGTCTAGGGCTGGGAGAATTTCAGGTCAAGAAATCATATTGATCTATTAATTCCTGGTGTATCCAAAGACCATCATTAACAACCCTTTTATCCTAAATTATAGGGCTGGACACTTTTTTTTTCTCTATGCCTCTGAATAGGCTGAAATAGTTTGCTATAATTTACCTAATATAAAAAGCAAGTATATTATAATAATAATACATAATACATCTAATTTAATATACATAATATAATGAATTAATAATTTTTATCAGTATTAGCGTATGTGCTAATAGCTATTATATTTCAGGCACTAGGTTAGGTCCTTTACACATATGATCTCATTGACTCCTCACAGCCGTACTACAGGGGCTCAGTATTACTAACTGCACTTCAGTGACAAGGGAACCAGAGGTACAGAGCGAACAAGCTAGGACGTCATGCGCCAGGGTTGCAGACCGTCTCTGATGGCTTCAAAAGCCTACTGTCTTTCCACTCTTCCAAAGTGTTGTCTGGGAAGCCATTTATAAGAACAGAATTTCCGCAGAGTGCAGAATAGAGGCATGATGGCAAGTTTTCTGCAGATTGCTTGGAGGAAAATTGAGTCATTTCAGTGTGTGGGAGGCTATTTCTGGGTGTAGGAAGTGGACTACAATTTCCAAAGGAAATAGATATCAAGTCATCTCCTCTTCTTCGACTCTTAGTGTTACCGAGAACACAACGTCGAAGCAAGTGTCCCCTCACCACGGCGCTGATGACTTCCTATACAGAGACATTTGGAGGTGGCTTGGCAGCGCTCAGTGAAGCCTTTGCTCTTCGGCAAATGGGCCGAGCTCCCCATACCACTGTCACTGGGACACAGGGCTGCAAATTAACTATGGGACACAAGAGAGCAGGAGACAGAGGGAACCAGCACCGGCTCTCCTCTGCACCGCCCCTCCCAGGCCTCAGGGTGTCCATGGGACATTGACAAGCTGCGGGACAATCACAGTCCTTCTCAGGTGACGGTCCTCTGAACCAGGCCGCACTGGTCCCCTGACAGTGTCAGGCAGCTTAAGGGCTCCCTGATAAGACCATTCTGAAACTGTAGGAAATCAACTAAAACTCGAAAGTTAGTGATATTTTAAAATGTTTTTTTTTTTTTTTTTTTTAAAGAACCAACACATTTATATGTATGAAAGTTAATACTCACCTACCACCACCTTATTCACCTAAAGAAAAGCTTTTTAAAATAACTGTGCAAAAACTGCCGAGCTGGCAGTGTAACCCAGTTTTGACAAAATCGTCAGTAAGTTTGTAAGTTTATTTTGCCTTTCCTTTCACCCCCGTCATACACTTTCTCATTACTCCTTTAGTTCAAGAGAATTCCCGGGATCCGGGACAGCGCGGAGTCCCCCACCAGAATGTTTTTCTGTAATGGCCAAACTGGGATAAGCAAAGAGCCCACACTGATGCTTTTTTGGCTAAAGGATGAGTAAAAGTATATACAAGTTTTCAAATCAAACTTGCTAAAGTTACATTTACAGTTAGTAAGTCACTGTCTTTGTCAAGAAGTGATGGTGTAATCTCTCCTAATAGCTTCTACTTTCTAGGAGCCCTGGCTGGCCAGTTCCCTCAGCCTTGCAGAGAAGGGGGGCTGGCTTCTTATAACCTGGAACGGACCTTCCTGGCAAGTGGGAGGGTAAAGTCACACTGTGTATTTGAATTTCTCTATTTACACACTAGTATTGCATTCCTTGGCTCTTCAATGTCACCTTCAGAACAGAGGTTCTGGAGCTGAAACGGGACACTTTCACTTAGCTCTCTTTACACTTGTGACCTCCCCAAAAAGTACTTAAATGAAACATATTTTTAAAATTCTGGTTACCCACTCTCCTGAGCTGAAATGGCATTTATCTTCACATTGTTCTTCAAAATGTAAGCAGATACTTTGTTATATCGAAGTAGGCATTACTTTTCTGTTCCATCTTGTTCTGAGGAAACTTAATCAGTTCAGTTTCCATTACAGAGTGAATCTGAAATATTTCATTTTCAGTTGACTTTTTCAAAGCCATAGAATTCAGAAAAAAATATTCTTGAAGAGCATGCCACGTCACTATCAGATTCAAGACCAAGGCCTTAGGAAGGAAGAAGTAAGCAGCTCTAACCAGGAAGATGTTAAAGCAACTTTTACAAGTATAATAGCATTGACAGCTGGGGGTTGGGGGGGCACTTTGTTTATCACATTAATTGCCATGCATATCAGACCAAGTAAAAGCAAAGAGTTCAAGAAACAGCTGTGAGGATGAAGCCTTGGAAACCAAAAGAGCTTTAAAAGAATATCTGTGTGTGAGTATTTGAGTGTAATGCACATGAACACATGCTAGAAAGAGAAACAGGTATAAAGAAGGTTACAGCCCCGCCCGTGTGGCTCAGTGGTTGAGCGTCAACCCATGCAACAGGAGGTCGCCCATTCGACTCCTAGTTGGGGCACATGCCAGGTTGTGTGCCTGATCCCCAGTGGGGGGCATGCAGGAGGCAGCCAATCGATGTTCTCTCTCATGGATGTTTCTATCTCTCTCTCCCTCTCCCTTCCTCTCTCTCTAAAATCAATAAAGAAAAAAATTTTTTAAAAAAGGTTACATATACTACTTTGAAAAACGTACACTATTTAAAGTTATATTTTTGAATAAGTTTGAGTTTCTACTTATTATTGGTAACCTCTCTTTCCTCCCTTTAAATGTCAAATCAGACTCCTAGAATGAATGGTGAATACACTCAACAAAGGACCAGTTTTGCCATGACTACATTTGATCTGGCCCAATGGGCACATTTACACCTTAATTCAGTGATGCTCACATATATAACTTAAATCAGGAACACACAAGGTATGAGGGTAACAACACACAGAGAAGCCTCCTAGAAGGTCACAAGAGGCTCATGCCACTGCATCAGTGAAGGTTTTTGAGATTTCTACCTCCCTTCAAATAGGACTTAACTCCAAACCAGGTTATATTACTTTGTAATCTTGTCATAAAATACATATTTTTATTGAATTGGTAGTGAGATTCCAAGAAAATTCTTTATTCAAAGCCCAGCTGAGCTCCCGGACATTAGCCATCATCCACTGTCAGCCATGTGGGTGAACCATCACGGATGTCCTGCCCAGTGATGTCTTCAGATGTAGATGCTAGCTGACTGAAATCACAGGAGAGACTCCACATGAGAACTTTCTAGTTGGGACCCTTCTAAGCACAGACCCTTGAGAAATATTAATAAATTATTGTTTTAAGCCACTAAGTTTGGGGCAATTTGTAATGGAGCAACAAGTGATTGGAACATGGGGCAGGACTGAGTGGGATCTGAACCTAAGGCACTGATGGGTCTGCAACATTTTGGAGGCAAAGAAAGATGGAAAAGTAGAGACAGTTTCTTTAGTCATCACATGAGATGCTATTTATTGGCTGAATCACAGCAAGTGAATATGTGTAGTAAGCAACATCCTATGGTTCCTTGGGGGAAAATGAAAAAAATGATGAAAATTTTCTGTATACAATAAATTTGGAGAGTTATGAACCTGTTATAAGTCTTTAAGATCGTCAGGACAACCTACTGTGTGTGGTTCTAGGGGCTTTACTTGGCACCAGGTTAGGAACACAGTCTTTGGTGTAGAAAGATGAGTATTAATGTCCTCTAGGTCCCCAAAAACTACTAGCTACATAGTGGCAGTGACCCTTGCCAATAGAAAGGGTGTGACTTCTGAATTCTAAACAGGTGGGCAATGCACATCATGGGGTTTAGTGAAACATTCTCCTTACATATGCTTTATGACACTGCTGCAGCCTAGGTTGACCCACGAGGAATCAAGAAGGTACTACGATCCGGGGATCTCACATGGCCTCCACCCCTTGAACCCATCTCAGTTTGGAATCTGCAGAAGAGCTGCTTCTCTCTTTTCACCTGGGAGTCAGCCTAAACTCTGGGACATTTCAGAAACTCATGATTCCTATCGTCTACTCTTTGTTGTCTCAAGGTTTGCATTTGCTGAATCATTTATTTACTTATCCATTGGTTCATTTAGATACAAAGAAGAGGAAGGAGAATTTGGAAAAATTCACGTGAATAATTTCCCAAAACTCATTAGGGTTTGATTGTGATCAGCAATGTATATAAAAGAGAAAAGGCTGCTGAGGTCAGCTTAGAAGAACACAATGATCTGAGGGAAAAGCACTGTAACTAACTTTCACTCCAAAGACTTTTTCTCTTGGCCACTGTGTTCCCCTTTGGGTGATTACTGTGGGAAAAGGAATTTACAAACAAAAATGTGCCATAGTCCAAATTTTGCAAATTTTCATTTGCCTTTGGGTATTTTTTTCCCCACTTTTTGAAAAATGTATGGTATGGATAACTCATTAACCCTCAAAAATCCAAAAAATTATTACTTATAATACTTCTATGGGCATTAAAGAGATAATGAGAACATAGGGGAATAGAATTTGATGTTCTGAACTAACAAACATCAGTTACAAAGCCTTTCTTACCATGATACCTGTATGAAGCATTATGTAATGCACAGTTTGAGTGACATCGGCTGCGTGGATCAGATTGTGATAGGGATTTTTGTACTTGCTGTAACCAACTTCTAAAGCTTCTGCAAAGGCAATTAGGCAAGAAACAGGAATCTGCAGAAAGTAATAATCATTATTATATTTTACCAAAGTAGCTCTAAACCAACATGAACACAACAATTTTCGGGAGGGGACACATTAGTGAGTCAGGAGTGGGCAGTCATGTCTTGAAGTTCAATGTGGACTGTTCTGAAAAACCAGTTCATCAACCTGTTATCTTTCAATCCTGAGAAGAATTGTAACCATGAAGTGTTTAACTAAGGTAGATGAAATAACAGTCTTACCCATACTGTTTTTAAATGTTTGTATCATCCAAAGCCAAGTCAGAAGGCTAGTTCTTAAAAAGGTAAAATTTCCCTATTAGAATTGGTGAAGTCTAGTTTTTCTAGCTATAATACTGTTATCGTAATTAGCTAGCTTATTAATGATAATAGAAAAAGAGCAAAGGGGAGGCCAGATATTATAAACAGGGCCATCTAGGTAGCTTCACCAGGAAGCTACAGCTTCACACCCCAAGGAATCGAAGCATTGTCCCTCTAAGGCAGTGGTTCTCAACCTGTGGGTCGCGACCCCTTTGGGGGTCGAACAACACTTTCACAGGGGTCGCCTAAGACATAACAGTAGCAAAATTACAGTTATGAAGTAGCAACATAAAATAATTTTATGGCTGGGGGTCACCACAACATGAGAAACTGTATTAAAGGGTCTCTGCATTAGGAAGGTTGAGAACTACTGCTCTAAGGGGATTATCACCCCCTTTCCCCCCTCCTGGATTGTTGGGAGAAGAGGGAGATAGGAGCATGTGCAGTGAAGTCAGGGATACTCACCTATCAGTCTAACCTGGGAAAAAGATAATTGGGTAGGGGGGCAGAGACACTGCAAGCCTGCAGATCCTGAAGGGTTACTTGGTTAAGCTCCTGGTTATAACACCCAGACAAAGAGTCCTCTCTCTTGCTTTGCTCCTGCTCCCTTGCAGTCTCTTGCTCTGTGACTCGCAGTCACCCATGTATTCACCTGCCATGTAGCCTTAAGCAGCCGCAATGGCCATGCAGGCCCCACGTGCAATAGGCTGCAGCTGGGAACAAGCTGAGCTAGCGAGATGCTGGAGTGACTGTGCTTTTATATGGATCAGAGACTCTGGACCGTGGCTTTAATCCTAGCTCCACTGAAGACAAGATTGGATATTTTCCATAGCGAGACAGAGGGAGATGGGATACAGGAAGGGAACCCCCTTACTTTTACATCATCAATAAAGCTTTCCATGATACCTCAACCTCCCGTGGGGGCCTCAGGAAATTCCTATCTCTGTGGCAACCCAAGAACTCCACTTCCACTGGTAACAGGTGGGCACCCCACCAGTAACAATACACGGCATTAAAATAAATGACCTCCCAGTACCTTCCAGCTCTAAAAATGTCATGATTCCATAGGTAATGATGACATGTACAGCTGCAATGTGCTCAGAAATCTGGATCCAATCAGTTGTTTAAATGGCTCTAAATGAAGTTAATTGGAATCCTTTCATTTTAATTGAAGAAAAGCTGCCAGTAAAGGCTCATTCTGTGTCTCAGGAGCACAGAAGTTCATATTTCTTTAAAACGTAGCTTTCAATCTCTACACGGCTGTTCTGTGAGTAATTCAGGAGGATGCTGATGTCTCACTGGAATGAGGTTATAATGGATTCATGATATCCAAGTGGATATATAGTTATGTCAGGGAGTTGGGAGGATAGCTATATCATGTGATGAACTCCTCCCCCTAGTTCTGTGACCTGTCAACTAGAAACATTGTAAAATGCATCGATTAATTACTCAATGTTCTGCATTTTCATTGTTATTCAGATAGCTAAATCTAAGAGCATTTCATTTTTATTCCATGTTTCTGACCTTGAAACGGTTGATAAGATCGTATCTGGTAAACAGTTCATAAATCATAAACTTCAGACTATGTTCTCCACTTGCTTCATTTAAGGCAAATACATCAAAAGACCATTTATCAACTTCCTGTAGAGAAAAGAGTAAATACTTCAGGTGGCAAATTCATATAGTTTTGTTTCTTTCTACGAGAAATTATTGGAAAGCTCAGGCCTCATACATCCAGCAGGCCACATTTCAGTTCCACACATAAGACTGTATTTTCACCAGTGTCTGATATGACAGGCCCACTTAGTACCTGTGGGTCCACAGATGTGAGGTCATAGGGCTTAAGGTAAGGCTACGATCTTCCCCTTAACCCCAAGGTTATCAAATGATGTAATAAACCTGATAACACTTTAATACTTCTCTTATCCTAAATTTCTCTCCAAATTCATGCCCAAAATAATTTTCCCAGTGTGTGCCTCATTTTAAAGTAGAATTGCAGGTTATGTAGGTGATGTTAATTGAGGGATAAAGGGAAGGCAGGTCCAATTTCTCTTTCCCACCCACCCACCCACCTGCTACATTGCTTGAAATTCCACCATAGGAGTAGGTAATTTGGTTTAAATCTTTGATAATTGGATATCTTCTTTTAAAATGCAAATACCTTAGAGAGAGTAGTTACTACCTTATTACTCCCTCTAAACTTGGCTAATTTGTTTATACTTTCCTCCAGGGAAAAATGGTAAGGAAAAGGAAATGGGTCTTTTGCCTGAGGAGGAGGATGGTGACTTTGGCGTTTCAGCAGCTCCCTGGGGAAGGAAGGCCTGTGACAGGGCAGAGGTGCTCCAGGAAAGCACCCCTTGCTGCTGCACGGTTCTGCAGAAGGATTTTTCAGGGCAAAGTCTTACAGAGGAGTCCACAGAATGGACTTGTAGCAAGTGGGATCACACATCCTTAGGGAGGTTTTAATGTAAAAGTTTGAGCTCCAACACTAAAAAAAACACCACTGAAATTTTAAAAACATAAAGAAATACAGCAGAGTCCATTCTAATGATTATCAGAAACTATTAGTGAAAAAGGTCTGATTACATCATACACGGCAGGTTTAGTATTTGCAGGTAAGTGGACAACCTGAGAACAATGCATTGATTTTGAATTTGAACAGGTAATGTTTAGAGCTTCACCCACTTAACACATTTTTACGGAGGCCAACGGTCTGTGCTCTACATGCTGAAACTAAATCAAAAATCTGATTTAAAAAAAAAAGCATTCAAATAGTCTCTTTAAAATAATATTTCTTTTGAAAAATAGTAATACTAACTTCAAATGGTCTGTAGAATCACTTGGAAAGACCAAAAAGTATGTATTGAATTGCTTGTGTACCTTGTCAAATTCCTTGCATTTGGCCCTAATCTGACCCCTAAACACGTCCTTTATCTGTTTGTCAGTTTAAAATCTCTAAAAGTTCTGTTAGAAGGCAGTTTACCACCAGTAAAACTCGAAGGAGGCCAACAAATTTTTTATCAAATTCCAAAGCTAACACAGAAGAATTAGTTCAGACTTTACAAGGCTGCTATTTACGGTTCCCACTCAGGGCTTCCCACTGGGTAAAAGGTTAGTTATGCATTTCTTGGGGATTTCATCCACAATGATGATTACATTTGTAAACTAATGCAGATGCATGGCTTTTACATTGTCAGGTTGAGAACAAAGAAGATAAGGAGGTATCTCAGGAAATAATAATTATTTAAGTAAAAATATTCTTTCGTAGTCCCTCCCTCAACCTGTTCATGTTTTTTCTATAGTATATTTTAGGAAAACATTTACGTTCTCTCAAACCAAAATATTTTGTTAGTTGGTTTCTAAGCAAAGGTTCTTAAAACAAATAATATACTTTCCCAAAGTTGAGGAAATCAAAATCTCTCAAGAGCTGTGGAGTAATTAATATCCTATTATGTGACATTTCAATTATATAATAATTGTTATATTAGCTTTACAAACATAAAAATAAAAAAGCATCTAAGAAAAACAAACTATCTTTTTAAATTAACAAGATTGAAATATAATATGCAGCAGAGAAAAAACCAAATGCAAAGGGGATACATAAAAGGAAATTAAAGGACAAAAGAAAGCAATATAAATTTAAGCTAGCAAAGTAGTTTGATACATCCTACAAATTCTTGGCTAGCACAGGAAAATCACCATAAAACTTAGAGAAGACGAAGTTGAATTTCCTCCACACAAATTAAGTGATAGAAAGACATAAGGAATGTTGAATGATGAACATTCAAAATGTTTCTGTAGAAATAACGGCTAGGAACAGTACACACACACACACACACACACACACACACACACAATGGAGACAAGTAAGTGAGCCAAAAACTTTCCTCTTCAGAGTTTTGACACTAGTTATTTCTAACTCATTAAGTATTTTAATACAGCAACTGGGCCTCAGACTTGGGGAGCCAAAGGAAAAGCAGAGATAAGAAGTATAGTTAGTTTTTTTTTGTTTATTTGTTTTCTTTCTTAATTTTATCTTACTTTTTATATTTTTTTGGACCTAAAATTCTAGACAATTTTTTTCCATGTAAGTTTTGTCCTTTAACTGTATTTGACTGAATCATCCTCTTATAAGGCATTCAACTTTTCCATAATGTATACATAACAAAATGCGTACATTCTGACAAGTCCTGGTGCTGTTCTAAAAATGAATTCAAGATCCATGTAAATAAAGCATAAAGAAGAAAAAAAATCATATGTGTGTGCGCACACATGTGTATGCATTGCTATAGATTGTTCGTGAAAATCAGTTCTCAAGTCTACAACGAGTCATAATTTGGAACACACAACATACAACATTTTGTAAAATGGTTAAAATATTTTTTTACATACCAATACGTAAGCTGTAGCAAAGACCTATTTTCATTTCCTCCTGGCCATTTTTAAAAGATTTTTTTTAAAATGACTATTTGAAAAACTAAAATAATTGAAATTATTTCACCTTTAATGTTACTATGACAGCTTCTGGATATGCCAAACCAACCATGTGATAGGACTTTCTGTACATCCTAAAAAAGAAAAATAAGTATATGTATATATGCATATGTATCATTTACTCAATATAAATATAAGGAAAAAGATTACTTTGGACTAGTTCACCTTTTATCATTAGTTATAGGCTGCCTTTGGGACAACAATGATAATTATAGTCACCATTAATTCAGCATCTACAATGTGACAGATGTTAATACTATTTTGTTTACTCACAATCACCCTACGAAGTTATTGTGATTTGGGTTTCTAGGTGACAGTATCTTTGCCTTGACTTCATCCAATTAAAAGGGGCTGTCCTTTGTATCTGCAAACACAACACTTTCTAGCACGTCACCATATCACTGACAGCAGGATATTCTTGTTTTGTGTTCATTTACGTACCAAGATTTTCAGTATGGAAGTAGTATGTCATTAAAATATATCTTTTATAGATGTTTTTCCTAGAAAATGGAAATTATAGGAGGGAATTTGCACAGGTTTTTTTTTTTAATTTAAGAATATCGGGGAAACAATATTGACAAAAATTGCTTGTTTGTTCAAATGGTCATTTAATATAATTTTAGAAATATTATACAGAAGGAAAAAAGTTATTCCCCTTTTTGTAATAGCATAAGTAACAAAATTCTTTTTATTAATCAGTAATTTGTTGGATTTTTCCATCTTTCAATGGGCAACCAAGATGTCTACCAAAAACCAAATATAATATTTCCCTCATCAATTCATGTGAGAATAGAATCAATGTGATACCCGAATGTATACAAATAGCAATAAACTTCTATTCTATGCATGGTTCTTCCATCAAGTTCTGGAAACAAAGAATTTAACTGATTATTAGCCATGTGCATAAATTTTTATATCACTAGTTCATAAGCAAGCCTCACTCCTACACTATATTGCTATAACTTCTCCACCCAAAATGCCCAGACAAAACCATAATTTAATGATTACATCATTAATTTATATTAGGGTTCAATATAAGAAATAATCATTTGAAAAATATTCTACATCTTCTATAAAACCACTCTGGAAGATACTGACCTTTTGATTTAATTTACATTATATTAAAGATCCATAAAACATATTACTCAATTTTTATGTAAAAGCTATCTTTTTTAAGATAATGAAAGCCAAGTAATACATCATGTTGTCCTTTTAAACCTTGACTTCTTGGAATATCAGAATTAAAATACTGTTTATGTTTATCTCTATCCTAGGATTTCTTGATAAAGCATCTCCCCACTTTTTGACAGAGATGTTACTTTATTTTCATGTTATGTTTTTTTTAAATGACTTTAAGTAATTTTTAGATATGAGTGATCGGTTATAATAAAAATAATTATCCATATCCTCTACTCCGTGGGAAGATTTCAGAGCAGTTTATAAATAAAAATTCTTATACTAATTACTCCATTAAAATAGGAATAATTATTCTAATCTTGCAGGGCAAGGAAACTATAATCACACTATAAAAGACACAAAATAATTATTGTCAATAATGATATTTATTAGGGGTTTTTGAGGAAAGGAATAGTCTTTTCTATCCATTTTTTTCTGGTCATTATTACTAAAAAAATGGAAGTACAGGGGAAAAGGAAGGGTAATAGACAAGGAAGAAAAGGTCAACATAAAAATCAATAGGAATAAGAAATCTTAGAAATTAAGTAACATTAAATCAGTTTGACTTAATGACACAAAAGGCCGCATGATGTAGCAAAGAGAACACGTGCTTTGAATAACAGGGTGGCACTCACTGGCTGTGTGTGACCTTTGGGAAACTATTTAATGTCACTCATCTGTAAAATGAGAGAATAATTATAAGATTTCTGTGAAGAGTACATGATATAAATGCCTAGCATATTATAATAAGAAGTCAATACAAGATATTGTCATTAATATCACTCTTCTCATTACTCTGCAGCCAATACCCTTGGTTCCAATTCTTAACATTGTTTGGGGCTCCCTGAGTGCAGTGGGAATTCTGGTTATATTAACTTTCTTAGACTTAAAGTAGATTAAGAAATAAATATCAGTATATATTCTCACTATATGAAATATAAAGACCAAAAAAAAAAAAAAAAAAGGATTTCCCCCTCCAAACTGATAGAGAAATTTTTCCATTATCAGTTTCTCATCCTATAATTGGGAATAAAATATGAGATAAAAAGTTAGAAACAGAAAATTCAGATAACTCATCCTGGAATCAGAATGAGTGTGGGAGAACATTGATGCAGTTGCCTCACACTTGAGTAGATAGTTTATATATTACAAGTTGCTGAAAAAGAATAATGAATTTCCTGGGCTCTTACAGCTGGTAAAAGTCCAGCTGGAAATATGGTGGATTATTTTTGCAAGTTTTGACTATAGTTAAAACATATAATTAAAAAATTTTAAATACATTTATGCCAGACACTGTGCTGGGCGACAGATTAATTAGTGGTGAATAAGAAAAATATAGTTGCTCCTTTCATGGGGCTTAGTCAGTAGTGAAGAGGAGCAATGACTAAAAAATTTATGATTACAGCAGTAAGAGCAATGAGGAAAACCACCGGTTGGTATAGAGAAAGTGATGAACAATACACAGAGTGATCTGGAAAGATATAAAGGGCCAGCCAGCGGAAAGGGTGGGAAAACCATTTCTGATGGAGGAAATAGCAGGATTAAGGGACTCAAGGAAGAAAGGAGTTTAGGGATGTTCATGGAATTGAAATCAAACTGGTACAGATACTTAGTCAAGATGGTATAAAAAAAAGGGAGCCTAACCCTGCAAAGCCATGATGCAGACATTGCCTCTAACACCAAGTGAAACGGAAAACCATCAGATAATTTTAAGCTTAAGAATGACAGGAACTAATTAATATTTTAAAACAGCACTGTAAGATGGCTTGTTTGGAGAAGGCAAGTGAGGAAGAGGGGAGGCCCTTTGAAAGCTATTGTCATCCTTCTGACGGCAGGTAAGGGAGGTGTACGTTGGAGAGGCCTGAGTGGAGATGAGAAAGTGAGTCAATTCAGGCTACATTTGGGTAAGCGAATTGCCAGGACTTGCTGAGGTATTGAATCTTGGAGAAGATGCTTGAGAAGAGGCTCAAGAAGACTTTTTAACTTTCAAGATTAAAGGTCATTATTTTTGAAAACTCAGGATAAACGTATCCCACTATTTTTATGCACTTACTAATAGGGATTCAGGGGTAATAAAAAAGATTCCTTTCCAAGTGTTTGCAGCACATTTCTTTCTTCAAGACTGCTTACTTATTTAGTTACCTTAAATACATTTTGATATTTCCATAGGCTATTAAATAAAATATTAATATTTTGGGTAGCACATAAAAAAATTTAGCATGTCAACATATTTAATAGAATTCTTCTTAATCTTCTAATAAATCGAAATAGAAATTTATTTGATTTACTTCTATAGTTTGCATTTCTTTTGAGTTTGCCAAGTTCTGCAATATTTTCTTAAATACAAAAGACAAAATATACATTACTTCAGTAAATCAAACATACTCTCTTTCTGTGATAGAGAGTATGTTTCACTGACTTTCTGAACTACTATTTAGATATTTTGAATTTGATGTTATGAAAAAAATCAATAACTATCACACTGTTGCCTAAGTTGTTTTTAAAAATAGGACTATGGTTACAGAAATTTCTTCTCTCCAGCCCTGTCTTCCTGTTTCAGACTTCTGGTCCCACTGGCAGAGTTGGGACCAGTTTATGCACTAAAGGTGTGTGTGTGTATGTATGTGTGTGGGTGGGGGTGGGGGGAGTTCACCTCACCAAACTAATCATATTCCTTATTATGAGGATTCTTTTATCAAAGCCAATTAGATATGATTAAGAAATACTCAAAATAATTTGAGTAGTCATTGAGTGGTTGTTATTTTGGGTAACATAGGCACAAGCCAAGATCCTAGAAACTTTACCTGCTGTCATTATAATATATCTTTAAGTCACATTGAATACTTCTTTTTTATAAATATGTTTTTATTGATTTTAGAGAGAGAGGAAGGGAGAGATAGAAACACTGATGAGAGAGAAACATCAATTGGCTGCCTCCTGCATGCCCCCTACTGGGGATTGACCCTGCAACCCGGGCATGTGCCCTCACTGGGAATCAAACCAGTGACCTCTTGGTGTACCAGATGGCAGATGCTCAACCAATTGAGTCACAAAAGCTGGGCAAACACTTCTTTTCTTTTTAAATTTAGTTTTCAATCACAGTTTACATTCAATATTATTTTGTATTAGTTTCAGGTGACACATTGAATACTTGCAATGCATTTTCATTTCTAGAAGCCCAAGTCTCCTTTCCATTCTTCCCTTAACAGAGGAAAATTAAAGTTATATGAAATTTATAATGTTCATTAGAGGTAATGACTAGAGATGTCAGAAGATAAAAAATGATGTGGTTTCCCTTAAATTTAATTTTAAATACATGGACAAAAAAACTTTCTCTGTTCTCCTGTTTAATTAGTCTCAAAATGTTAAAATAATCTTTTTGCATATAATTTAACAATGTAATAGATTTTTTAATCTAAAGAATTTCTAGTAACTAATCTTCAACATTGTCAGATATAACATGTTTATTTCATGTCTTTTTGTAGTTTTAGTTTTGGGATATCTTGTTTCCGAGACAGAAAATAAGTTGTGTTCGTAAGGGCTAACAGAATGTAAAATTGGGTCATATTAACATGAATTCCACATGAGAAACTCTGGGAATTTGATTCAGTGCTTCTAGGAGCCATGAAGTATCTCTTGCTTCAGTGACAGAAATGTTAAGGAAAAACTCTTCGAAAGTGGACATGAGAGAGCTTTCCTCCTATAATGAGAAGAGAATGGTCTTTTCTCTTTGGTGCAGAGAAAGGCCTTCTTGACTTTGGTGTGCAGTGTGGGATTTGTTTTATGAGGTGTTACAATTTATTCAGGTAAAATTAGTTGTATGATATATGAATGTGTTATCACTGTTTTTAAACAGTTACTCACAAAAGTTTATTCAAAAGCCAAAAGTCTTTGCCTTAAGTCTTTATATCATCAACTTAAAATAAATAAAAATAATAATCCAGGATAGGAAATTTTTATTATGGGGAAGTCTATCATAGAGTCCTAGATCTGTTCATTCTATGTATATTTATGATTGCATTTATAGGCTCCCATGACTTCGATAAAGTCTATCTTCTGCCTTTCAAATTCTGTCTTGAGATACCAGAAATTTCACTTACCTTTCCACAAAAATTCCAGCTTGAACAGCATGCACAATGCTCCGAAATTTTGGCTTTTCCTCAGATTTCTTTTTCATCATCCCCATTTTTCGTGTAAAGGTAGAAGCCAACCAGTCCCGGACTTCCAGTGGGACTGAATCTGACTGGATGTCACTGAGCTCATCATCGGTATCCAGCAGTCTTCTACAAAAATATATACCAATTAAAACTTTGGGAAAAAATGAAGAAAATAACAACAAAACAAGCATTGCAATAGGATTTAAAATACATGAATCATTTTCTGATCATTCCTTAATATGAATGACCTAAAAAAAAGAAAAATGATTGGGTTAACTTAACATTAGGAGAGCTCTGAGTTTCTCAAATTGATCCTCTTCTCAAAGTAAGACTAATGGACTTGAGCATTTGCAGATTCTGATCATGTAAGTACAATGATATCAGTCTGGAGAGATCGGTTGTTAATATCATTAATACACAATGCTAATGATGAGTAAAACTGAGATGAAATCGGGAAGAAAGACCTTCAACAGGTCTACTGTTAAAGGAAGGAACTGGAGTAGAAAGAAAAAAAGAGGGGTAGAAACCATCAAAGTTGCCGTACAGTGAATAATCTTGTTCCATACGAACAGATAGTACCTATTATTTCAGTAAGGCCTTGGAGTTTACAAACGCCATTCATACGTGCTATGTCACTTGGTTGGGATCTCTAAATGTTAGGAAAATAATAACATAAGTATTCTAAAAGAATTTATGGGTTCTGATATCAACATCATAGATTAGAAAACTGAAGAAGATAAAAAGAACAGCAAATGGATTGTTTTGAGAACTCATTTCGGTGACGGAGCCGATGGAAGGGGGAGAGAAACAGCTCCAGCAGAGAGCAGACGTTGCCTGCAGGGAGGAGCTCGGGCTGCAGAACTGCTGGCTGAGAAGAGCAACTGTGCCAGGGAGGACGGACTGACAGACTGACAGACTGACGCTGCGCCCTGCCACGCTCCCGGGGAAGCTCCAGACAGACGATGTTGACCAGACTGATAATGTTGATGACTTTATGGCTGTATGTCCTAAACCTGTAACAGCTGTCGTTAAGGCTGGTCAGCTCCAGAGATCCAGGACTTCCTAAATGTCTAAACTGGCAAGAGAAGTGTGAGAGGCTCCCTGCAAAGTACAAAAACAGCTTTGCAGAGCAACTGGGCTTGGCCTGGAGAGGAACACAGGCCAGCTCTGCCTGTCGCTTGATTCGGTTATTTCTTTGTCAGGGCACCAATTTAATAACTTAAAACTATTTTTGGCCCACGTTAGATTTGACCTTTGGGTTCCGTTTGCTTTCGTAAATCTCTCTGCACAGAGTGCAGCCTAAAGATTATGAGCCAATGGAAGGCAGGTAGCCCAAAATGACAGCATGTGCTAAATTATCCAGAACCCATCACACACCATCTCGAGAGGACAGGGACCAAGGAAAGGGCAAAAGAGAAGAAAACCCACCCAATACTACCAAAAAGAGACTCAAAAGATAATATCAACTCCTCAATGTGTTGCCATTTTCTAAAAATTTTCAGAGGATCATCATTTGCCAATATTTATTTCTCACGGTATTAATTATGAAAGCATTTATGAAATAACATATGAAAAATATACACAGCTTAAGTGCTGGAGTTACAAAACTATACGTATACATATGAAGATAAGAGAGATTTACAGAGTTGGAAGTTAATACTGGTTAATACTTACTTTATGTCATGTTTAATTTTCTTTTGGGTCTTAGATTTGGATGCTTTTGATCTAGCCTTACTACAATGACATTGTAAATCAAAGTGAACTACTTTTTTTCTCCTTCTGTCCATTTTAAATTAGATTCCTTTTTGCAGCAAGATAGTATACTACATAGTTTGAAAATTCCAGGGTTTATGCCATTTCTATTATTTCAGATTTGCGATCAAATAAAACCCCAGAGCAGAACACGTGGAGTGGGAACCATTGTGGTATAAGACTGTGATGTCACCATGCTCCCAGAATTCTATTGCTGCCTTGTGTTAACAACTGGAGCGACAGACACGTAGCAAGGTTGTCAGTGACTCTGTTGATGTTGATGACTTTATAGCTATATGTCCTACACTCATAAATTGTTCAAGCCAGATGATCAAACATGACAAAAAGCAGTCCATGGAAATGAGAGTTCACATAGAGATGAGGTGCTCAGGGGGTCTGGCAACCTTTAGTCCTGAGGCATGATGTCACTTACGGAGAAGGAAAGAGCCTATTATCTCAGGCAGAAGGAGTGATGTAGATTAATTAGAAGATATAGGAATAAAGGAAGATTATGTGCAAAAAGAAAAGCATGGAATAGGCTATTTTATAACTAAATAGGCAAATCTTGAAAGAGCAACAAATACCTCTGTGGTGGCCAGTTTTATATGTTAACATGCTAGGTTAGAGTCCCCAGCTGTCTGGTCAAATGGCAGTCTAGACGCTCTGTGGTACGGTTTAGATGTGGTTAACATTCAAATCAGTGGACTTTCAGTGAAGCAGACTACCCTCCATAATGTGAGTGGGACTTACTCCGTCACACGAAGGCCTCAAGATTTCAGAGATAAGAGGGAGGTTCCCCCGCAGAGGAAGACATTCCAGCTCTAGAGTGAGTGCCTCCGACTCAATATGGCAACATTATTCCTGCCAGGATTTCCTGCCAGTGTCAGCCCGCCCTGCAGATTCCCACCTTGCCGTCCCCCGAAATCACATAACCACATGAGCCAACTCCTTAAAATAAATCTCTCTCTCCCTCTTCATTGCTTTTAGGTTAATATAATATTATATATATATTTTATACAAAATAAGGGCTAAGGATCTATCTATTTTATCTATCTATCTATCTATCTATCTATCTATCTATCTATCTGGACTAAGAATGCTTTCATCATTCGTGAACACTATGTGGTAACTACCAGCATGGGTTATAAATCATATAGAAGATGAAAGCACAACACTGTATTATATTAATATTCATTTAATGGAGCATATCAATCCTAATTCTGGTTTTAAATGATAAAAATGCCATTTGCAAGAGACTAAAATGCTTTTTTAGCCATTATGGATCTAAACACCTTACTGTCTTTTTATGGCTTCATAGCTCATTTATTTTTATTGCTAAATAATATTCTGTTGTATGGATGTACTATATTTGTTTATACATTCTACTGTTAAAGGTCATCTTGGTTGCTTTCAAGTTTTGGCAATTATGAAGAAAGCTGTTATAAACATTTTTGAGTTTTTTAACTCATTTGACTAGATACCAAGGAGTAAAATGCTTGGAACTTATAGTAAGAGTATGAGTAGTTTTTAAAGAAACTTCCAAACTGTCTCCCAAAGCAGCTGTACCATTCTGCATTTCCACCAGCAAATAAATGAGAGAAGCCAAGCCATCTTCCTCTCTAGCTTGGCCTACTGCAGCAGCCAGCTGCTCTCTCAGTCCTTGCCCTTACCTGCTTCCGTTTCTTCCCTCCTCTGCAGCCAGTGTACCTTCTCACAGTATAAAGCCGACCATGTCAGTGCCTAATCCATGAGGTCCTACATAGCTCATCACAAGCTCTGTCTCCTCCTTCATCTCTTAACCAGTCCCATTAGTCATCTGCCCCAGGAACACTGGCCTCCTTGCTGCACTCAAACCTGCCAAGTCTGTTTCTGCTTCAAGGCTTTGCACTGGCTGCTCCTGCTGCTGAGAATCTCTTACCATATTTGTGGGGACCGTTTCCTTACTGCTTTCAGGTGGAGAGGGCTTCCCTGAACCTCTTACTCAAATAGTAAACACCTATATTCTTTTTTTACCCTGCTATAGACTTCTTAGCGCTTACCACTACTCGACGTTATGCCATGTGATTATTAGTTTATTCATTTTATGTTTCATCGCTGACCGTGAAAACCTCGACCACAGAGGCGTTCGGTTTTGTGCATTGCTGCATCTATATATTTTTTTATTTTTTATTATTTTTTTATCCTCACCTGAGGACATTTTTTCATTTTTTGTCCAGATAGTGGGAGGAAGAGAGAGGAAGAGAGAGAGAGAGAAACATCGACGCGAAAGGGACACATCGAGTGGCTGCCTCCCGTACGAACAACCAGGGCCGGGGACAAACTGCAACCGAAGTACATGCCCCTAGCGGGAACTGAACCCGGGTCTCTCTGGACCACGGGCCGACGCTCTAACCGCTGAGCCAAACCAGCCAGGGCATTGCTGCATCTATAAACAGCGCATGGCATAGATGGAGGGATCGACATGTACCTATTAAATGACTAGAAACTGCCTGGAAATAGTTACACTGAACTAGTATAAGTGATCAGCTTTGGGGAATGGAGTGAGGATGGGATGGTAGAAGTTTTCGTGTTCTGAGTCCGTGTGAGTTGATTGAGAAGCTGCAGGGTGCTGGGAGTAACTCACTGCTGGCCATGATTTCCTCATTGCCTTCCACTTAACGTGTTCTTGAACACTCTCTTTGTGATTTTTGAAGCAAATTATGGGGAAACATATATTTGGCATGGAAAAGATATTAAACATTTTCATAGCATTTTGAATTAAAGGTACAGGAATTTTAGAAATGTTCCCATGCCTTCAGCCAAGGACCTTGGTATTTCTGTTAAATAATAACTCTTTTATGCTCATATATCAAGTATGGTAAGAAATTCCTAATGCAGACATAAATAAGTTACAGCAGATTCATCAAGATAATTGTTCCACTTTGGCAGGAAGGAAGTTGAAAGACAAGTGGATAAAACTTAAATGTAAACAAATTAAAAAATAAACCAATACACCTAGTGGTACATTTCTCCCCCACTTCTTTCTTCTTCCTGATTTATTTTTCTTTCCCTGGCCCTGGCCTTGTTCACTCTGTTGTCCTTCCTCTGAGCACCACCAGAAACTCGTCAGGTTTCATTTGACCATGCCAGACAGGCAGGAACACAAACTGTAGTAGCATATAAAATAGGAACCCTGGGCTTCGCGAGAGAATGATCATTGACAAGTTTCCTATACATTTATTTAAGATGTGAAAATATCGGAATGCCTACATAAGATTATGTCACATGTAAAACTTGTAAGACTATAGTCTGCACTCATTTTATTTTTGAAATAAATTTGTTCAAGTAGCTTGATAAAATGGGACATCAAATATTGCCATGAATTTTGCTTTCAAAACATCCTACAGCTGTATTGTCCCTTATCCTATATCCTAGTGTTAGGCGGCAGAGTGAGTATAATTCTTTACACTGCCGTGCTCTTAAAATATTGAAGACTGTGTATTTAAGAAATTAATAAAGTAAAAGAATCATTGGTGCATTTTCCTTGGGAATTCTTACAACACACTACATAGAAAAGAATGATGAGGAGTATATGAATACAATGTTATCACTGTTGACTTTGGAAAAATGCTTCTACTGGTGTTTGATGCAACTTCTTTTTATTTTAGTCCCAGTGGAGTCAATAAAGCAGAAAGTGAGGGGTCCCTAAATATGAACTGTATGTTTATGGGGGGCTGGCAAGCTGTGAAAACTGACCCTGTATCTAATCAGTGCTTAACTGATCCTAGGGAGATATTTTTATTCCAAATTTTCTCTCGAAATCAGATGACACAATTCCCAAAGGGCTTATATTTTGAACTAGAAAGTTTGTAGGGGAAGGGAATAAAGGAGGAGGCCACGGAAGGAGAGGTCATGGGATTTTGACTCTTACAATTATATCAGTAAAAATATTTCTTTTCACAGTGGACTCTTGGAAAATGATTGCGCCCGTATCCACATGGTTATTTCCAGGCAACTGGTGCCCATATTTACACCTATTAAGTACTCAAATTCAAGTGCTGGATGCAATTAGGAGAAACTGGCTTCTCAAGTTTGAAATTTACTTCTTCCTGTTTTACTATTATTATGAAGAATGTATCTCAACAAGCAACCAAGTCATTTAATTCTGCCCCTAACGTTTGCTGGGCACAGGACAGGAACACATTGTTCCCAAATACTATATAATTGAATAAAGGTATATACCAAGTAAACAAATTGTTTAATATGTTCTATCCTCCTACCTTTTAATAAGTTTCATAAAAGCCTGACAACTGGGGTCTGGATGAGCATTCTCAGCTCCTGCGTGACCGAGCTGGGCCAGCTGGCTGTGCTGCCCCTCTGCATTGACCTAACCTTCTGCTCAGGTCCTCACTGGAGAAGCAGGTGGACACTGTAGCCTCCAGTACCATCGCCATCAACCTGCCCAGCCTTGAAAACAGCTGCTTCTTGACCACTCCTTAGGGGTGGAGGGGTATACACACCAAGCGTGTCCCATGTCCTCTCAGGGGGAAAGACCTAAGGAGGAGACCCATAAAGACTTAAGAGACAGGCTCAAGGACCTTTGAGCAGAGAATTTGGGGGTGTTACTGTCCAGAATATGGTAGAGGGCACACTGAGCAGGGCATGGAATTCTAGGGTCCAAGTTCTTGGAAGAGGGAGAGGGGCAAAGGCTCCAGGGTGTTCTTGGCCTTGGAGACCTATTACCATGGGGAGGGCACACTAAAAGAGGGACATTGCTGAGTACCCCACAGTGGGGGCAGTGTCCAGGTAAACAGTTCCACTGGCCCTGGGCTAAGGTTGGTACTCAACTCATATGTGATCAAATCTTTCAGGTGAGTCCTTCCAGGATGGCTGAGGGAATTGAGGAAGGTTGATCTTTTTGCCATATGGTTATTCTTTTGGGGTAAATGGTTCCCCCATAGGAAATTTATTATATTATTTATTTGATTAACACATATCTATGCTCTGAGCTTCCTGT
The DNA here is from genome assembly GCA_030848825.1 of Tadarida brasiliensis. Taxonomy (NCBI): domain Eukaryota; kingdom Metazoa; phylum Chordata; class Mammalia; order Chiroptera; family Molossidae; genus Tadarida; species Tadarida brasiliensis. The sequence continues at coordinate 62,809,485 of CM061265.1, forward strand.
ATGCCACTCCCCCCAAAAAAAAGAAAAACCCACCCAAGAGTAATCATAAAGCTTCACTTAGACTTAGGAGCTATCTGAAGATAGATATGGATGATGATGCCAGCTAACTATTGCTTACTTACTATGAACCAGAGCCAAGCTTTACCTCATTTAATCCTCATAATATCACCATAAGGAAGACACAGTGTCACCATAAGGAAGACACAATGTCAACATAAAGAAGACACAATGTCACCATAAGGAAGACACAATGTCACCATAAGGAAGATACAATGTGACCATAAGGAAGATACAATATCATCATAAGGAAGATACAACGTGACCATAAGGAAGATACAATATCACCATAAGGAAGACACAATGTCACCATAAGGAAGACACAATGTCACCATAAGGAAGACACAATGTCACCATAAGGAAGATACAACGTGACCATAAGGAAGATACAATATCACCATAAGGAAGATACAATGTGACCATAAGGAAGATACAATATCACCATAAGGAAGATACAATGTCACCATAAGGAAGACACAATGTCACCATAAGGAAGACACAATGTCACCATAAGGAAGATACAACGTGACCATAAGGAAGACACAATGTCACCATAAGGAAGATACAACGTGACCATAAGGAAGATACAATGTCACCATAAGGAAGATACAATGTCACCATAAGGAAGACACAATGTCACCATAGGAAGACACAATTATCCCTGTTTTGCTGATGAATAAATTGAGGCACAGACACCTGAAGTAATTTGCTGATAATCATACAACCAGGAGTGGCTATGCCACTTTTTGAGTTCAAGTCTCTCAAATTGCAGAGTCTACGTTTTAATTGCTGAGCTATCCTTCACCGTAAATTCATGTTTTTGTTACTAAGTACCCAGACTCACTTCATGTTCAGACAACATAAATGTCAGTAATCATTATTCTCTATCCCATCTCAGGGTTTAAAAAAAAATTTTGATCTAAAAAAAGTGTTAAGTGAGTTTGACCCAGCAGAGAATTTTTAGTTGAAGGAAGCTTAAATATATCTCCGAAGGCTGGTGTGTTGAATTATTTTCTCATAGAAAAATATGTCTGGATGGTAGAATTTTAGGATACTTTGAATTACAACAAGTTAAATGCCCGGATAGAAAAAGGTAATACATTTGAAATGCCATGTGGACTCTTAGTAACCTATTTCCTCAATGCTAAATACATTTGAGTTCATTTTTCCAGACCACCACCCAAGGACGTTTATTTATTATTATTTATTCCTTGTCTTGTTCCATAGGAGACTTAAAACAGCAGGCTCACACATTTATTCCAACAGTTTTTGTTCTGTGTTTTGTTTTTGGCAGTATTCTTTCCTTTTTCTATCTACCTGGTAGCTTTGTTCTAGGTTTCCTTTGGTTTTATGGGTCTTTTTTTTTTAACTGTGAGAAGATGACCATTATATATGAGTGACTATAAAGACTAAATATTTGGATCAACAAGTCGGTTATGCTGACCTTAACTCCATTCTCAAGAGGCAAATCTTGGCTACAATGAGGTCAGCAATGGAGAGTTAAAAGTTAGATGTGGCTTTCTCCACGTTAAGGCCCAAAGAGGGCTCTGTGGCTCCTCTGCACCCACGGGAGGAAGCAGAGGCCCAGGCAGAGGAGGCCCCGCCCCCAGGACAGGCAGCAAGGGCTGGCAGGAGTGTAGGAGAGACTCTGAGAAGGAATCAAGTTGCTTGGAAAGTTAGGATCAAGAGTGCATTTTTGGAGTCAGTTGGGAGATGGAAGTGAAGGAATGGGTGAAGCAGAAAACAGCTCTAGGCCTTGCTGATGACTCTTGACTTCCTACCAGGAAGTCCTTTTGGTTCAAAAATATCTTTGAAAAATATCTTTGAAAATTAGGCACAAAGCCTGACATTCCAGTAATTACTAATTTTTTCTTAATCAATCAGCATCCTTTGTGATTGGGAGAACCGTCTCTGGAGTCAGAGTCTGATTCTAGCTTCAGCTGGGGAACTGGAGGAAGGAATTAAGCTCCTGCTTGGAAGCAGTACCAGTCTGTGGATTGTGGACTTGGGGGGGGGGGTGGAATAGGTGACCTGCAGAGTAACAATTCAGCAGTCTGAAACCAGGGAGCTGGCTGCAGAGAAACGTGACAGCCAGGGCAGATTGGTAAAATAAGTATACATTCACTGGGCGTTCTCATAAACTTTAGAATGGAAAACATTTCAGAACTTGGACTATTGAAATAAAAGTAAAGCATCCAAAAAGATCTGAGACCCCTGGGTTATAATCCCCAAATTCACATCTGTAGCTGGCACCTTATTTCTGAGCGCTAGTGCCCACATATCTAGCATGCCCCAGACCTTTTTCTGGTTTAATACCATAAGTCTTTTTGTTAGAAGCCATGTTTTCAAGAATGGGCGTGGGGAGCTTTCACTGGAGACCAACATGATGCAACACCTGCTCGTTTAATCCTGTCTGGCTTGGGATCTTGACTCTGCACAATTCTTACCCCAAGTCACTCCCTCTGGTTATGACTCAGTGCTGCTTAGTGTTTCTTCTCGCAGTCTGTCCATGTTCTCAGCTTTCTCTCTGTGACTCTGAACCTCCCTGTTTCGTGTTCGCAGCATCGATCCTCTTGCTTAGGTTTATCCTCCCAGCTCTTGACTCATGCCTCGACCCCAGCTATCTGCACAGTTGTACCCCTGATTCTGATGACCGCTGTGCTTGGTATTCCCTTCAGGAACTCAATAAATATTTATTTCATGAGTGGAGATTCTTTAACAAACTCCTGTAGAGGTAGTTGTTGACTTGAAGGGACTTAGCTTTTAAGGTGTCGTGGACTTGATTCCGTTTCTACCAGACTAACCTGAAGTACTGATTTGTGTCCACGCGTCCTCACTCAAGATAATCTCTCAAAATCAAGGGCCTTTACACTGAGTAAGGCATAGAAGTCAATTAAGAATGGTTTTATTGCCCTGGCCGGTTTGGCTCAGTGGTTAGAGCATCGGCCCGTGGACCAGAGAGACCCGGGTTCGGTACCCGCTAAGGGCACGTACCTCGGTTGCAGTTTGTCCCCGGCCCCAGTTGGGGTCGTGTGGGTGGCAGCCACTCGATGTGTCTCTCTCACATTGATGTTTCTCTCTCTCCCTCCTGTTCTGTCTGAGGATAAAAGCAAAAATGTCCTCGAGTGAGGATAAAAAAAAAAGAAAAAGAATGTTTTTATTAAGATGTGTATTTTATTAAGGTACCTTTCCATCAGTTGGCACTTGCTTTCATTTTCTGGTAACTTGAACCAACTTGTCTTTATTTTTTCATGAGCAGAAACTGTTCTCAATAAATTACTTGATATATTTACTAGGAGATATTGTATATCTTAATGCGTTATGTACCCAGAAATATCTGCATTGTGTTAGTACAATAAAAAGAGTGGTTATAATTTAACTTTTATTCTGTCAGATATTGTGCTACATTTAATCATCAGATCAACCTGGTGGGGTCAGCATTATCATTATGCTTATTTCACAGATAATAAAGCTAGAAAATATAGAAGTTAAGTAACTTGCTTAAAGAAAGAGAGTACTGAGTGAAGGATCCAGGTTTGAACAACCCCCTCTCTGAATCGAGAGTCTGTGCTCTAACTATGGTAATTATAAGACTTGGATTTCTTCACATTAAGAAAATGAAGTTATAAATTGTGTTGTTAGGCAGTATTAGTAAGCATAGTATCTATCACTGAAAGTATACCGCCCAGTCAGCCACCTACCCTCACAAATTAGCAATTCATGAGGCCACGGATGCTACTTTGCCTGGCAGTATCCCAATTCAAATAAGGAAAATCAAACAGAATTTTTTTTTTCAGGCCACATGTTTCTGGATTACAACTGAGCAGCTTTGAAAAACAATGGCCTCTAGGGACGCATCTGAAAGCAGTGCTCATAAAATATTGGCATTTGCATTTGAAATGTCTTGTTGAAAAACCAACAAACTGATACTCATTAGGGAATTGTGCTGTAATCCCTCAGAGAAGGTCAGAATTCAAATTCTGTCAAAAACTCTGTTTTTATTTTTCTCACTGAAATCATCTTTCAAGAGAGATTTTTGTTTTGATTTGTTTTCTTAACTGAAATCCTCCAGTCAGCAAGTCACCAAGGAAAGGAGTGTGTGTGTGTGTGTGTGTGTGTGTGTGTGTGTGTGTTTTAAATCAATTAATAATTTCTGTTTCATCCTGCTTTATTAGGTGTTGACCTTTCAGTGCAGTCCAGTCCAAATTTCAAACAAAAAAACTGTCTCTCTGGAATAATCACTGAAACTTATTTTTCTAGAAAGAGAATTTTCCATTGAAAACATCTCAGCAGTCCACAGGTTTTTAACTTAAAGTTTAAAAGCAAAAGTAAACACTTCTTCATCCCTCTTCCTTCTAAATCAACTATTTTCCTTATATTCCTAAGGCAAATGCAATTTAAATCATTGCATACATATCTCAACAAAAACAGCCCCGCTTACCGCTGTGTGTCTCACTAAGTCTGTAGGAAATCAAGCCACATCAAGTCTTGTTGCTCGAAAATTTCTTGAGCGGGTATTTTAATCTTGAAGTCACAGCCTTAGAAGATACATAGGACATAATCTTAGGTCTAACCAGTGTCATGTTGGGAAATGTTTAACCACAAGCTTTCCGGGGAAAAAAATCCTGATTTGCAGCGTTTTTCACTTTCCATGGTGTAAATACTCCCATTGTGACATCCTGAAGGGCAGCCACAGCACCCCTGACAGCATGTGGGCTTCCATCCCAACTTCTAGTCTGTCCTTGGAATAGCCTTTTGGCCAGAATTACTAAAGGATGCAGATGAGAATTGTGCTTATAGCCCAAGTCCTAGAGCTGGGTTGCCTGGGCCCTGACTCTATTCTTTAAGTTACTCTCTGTGTCATTTCGGGTAAGATACATAACTTTTCTGGGACTCTATTTCCTCATATGTGAAATAGTAATGAATAAAGTTTCCATCTCACAGGATTTCTGTGATGATTAAATGAAACAGTGCATTAAAATTCTTAAAAGCGTTCTTGGCACCTACCGAGACACAATAATAGGCTACTAGTAATAAATGTTAGGTATTGTTTTTCTAGAATTTACAATTCCAACTATCAAAAACTTTTACATTTTGTCATCTAAATCTTTCAGAGGTCATTAAAAACCACCCAGCTTTATAGCAATACTCTGAGAGGAGCCAAGGAAGAGTAATAAATAGGAGGTCATCCCTGAGAGTCCAGTCCAGGTTTGCAACGCCTGGTTCTGCAACCCTTGGCAAACCATTTTACTTCCAAGAGCTTTAGTTCTTATTAGTGTAGAGCAGAAAGTAGCGATCACCCTGTCGGTTACATAGGATTGTGGCGAGACTAATATGAGATAATGACTCTAAGAGCCCTTGGAAGATGGTACAAATGAGGGGTACTATTATGAACCCACTTTAGAAATCAAGATGCCATGGAAGCGCAGAAGCATTACAATAAAGTAGTAGGGGGTGGGAGGCTGGAAGAGATTAACCAAAGAACACATGTGCATATATGCAGAACCCTCCAGACACAGACAATAGAGCGGTGAAGGCTTGGGGTGGGGTGGGAACAGGGTGGAGGGGGCAATGAGGGGAGATGGGGGGACATCTGTAATACTCTCAACAATAAAGTTAAAATAGGAAAACATTCTGTGTCATTTGTGTAAAATAAAACCCATAATATTACTATGAAGCAGTTAAGCATTTTTCTTCCCACAAAAGAGCAATTTTCAAATAAAAGGAACTGTGCTTTGGAATGTAACATATGCTTAAATGAATTAAGGATCCTGGGGAACCAAGCTAACAGAATACCTATGAAGTTATAACTTTCTGGGAAAGCAAACACAACAGAAAATTAATAAATATTACATGTAATAATCTATCAAATGAAAATGAAACATTCATGGATATCAGATGGTTAGCATTATGCCATTTACAATAAATAATGTAAACATCCAAATAATTCTTAAAGGTGAAAGTGATTTAGTTGTATAAATAAATATAAAAACTCGAATGTCAAGGACAGAGTGAAGAAATCTTAAACATGTCAGGTTCAGTCACCGTGTGAACAATCAGGAGCTTATATGAAAATGAAGGAGCAAGGACGTTATAGGAGCAACATCAGGTTTTTTAAATCGACACTTTGAATCTCTGTTTGTTCAGAAGAATCATATACATTTAGATACATTCAATGAAAGTTAACCAAGAAAACAATTCTACATAGAATTTATAACCTAGAAGTGTGCCTATGATATTTTTTCTTAACTTGTGTCTACAAACCATGCTTTAACAGAGGCGTTCCTATCTGAGGACAGAGAAAAGAATCACCTGTGCAATGGAGCCCTCACCATGCTGTTTCTGTCACTCTCATTGATATTAAAAAGTTCTGCATGTGATATAGGAAGGTCTCCAAGTTCCCTTATTGGGAGAATGAAATTAAAAAAATACAAAAAACTGTATGCATGGTATGTAACCTTCCATAAAAGAAGAAGAGAAAAATATGTAATTAAAATTTGTAATAAATTATTGGAAATATAGATAGGACATTTATGATTTGGGAATTTGAGTAGCTTGGGTCAAGGGTAGAGGCAAGACTCTCATGAGGCACCTTTCACCTTATTTTGATTTTTTTTAATCATGTGAACTTATTATCTATTAAATAGCATTTTGTGTGTGTGTGTGTGTGTGTGTGTGTGTGTGTGTGTATGTACGTGCGCGCGCGCGCCTGTGTCCAGCACACATCGATCTATAAAAACGTCCATTTCATTTCTGGTTCAACGTTTCTCACTTTCCCAAGCTCAGGCCTGTCTCAGGCAGGGACACCTGCAGAGGGAAGGGGTCTGAGGTCTCCACTCCGTGTTCTGACTCCCGTCCCACTCACTCTGCTATTTTTCATTGTTCAAAATGTGGTGGGGGACACAGCAAATTATAGGGGTGAAAGGGTCTGACAAGACTCTTGTGTTTGTCATCTATGTGACAAATGCCCAAATGCTGGTTATTTTTTTCTCCTGGGGAGATTTTGTGGGTCCTTCAGAGACATTTCGCTATACCAAAAGGGTACCTTGAACATTATATATTCTCTAATATTTGGGTTGAATATTTATGATTTCTACACTGGCTCTTATATCCACAATCACCCCCATGCAGCCTCTTTTTCACTTTCTATTGTTTTTCATCTTTATTGTTGAGAGTGTTACAGATGTCCCCCAATTTCCCCTCATTGCCTTCCTTCACCTGGTTCCTGCCCATCCTAGGCCTTCACCACCCTATTGACTGTGTCCACGGGCAATGCATATATGCATATAACTTGTTTGGTTAATCTCTTCCCGCTCCCCACCCCTTTCCTCTGAGATTCCTCTGTCTGTTCCATGAAGTCAGTTTCTTTGGTTACTCTTTTTAAAAGACCTCTGCTCCACCTGCCACTCTGAAAAATCTCAGTTCCTTTTCTCTGCTAAATGCTGGAAGGGCATGGCTCTCCCTGTACAGGGTCCCTCTTAACTGTGAACTCACTGTAGTCCTAATGAGCCTGCCAACTTTATCTTTTTTGAGATGAGAGTTAGGAACCAGTCTCAGTATTCTCTGAACTCCAAAAGGCACTGGACAAATCTTTCAAGAACTGTTCATATCATGTTTTACTGAATCTTCAGTTAGCACCAGGGTCCCCAAGACCCCATCTCATGACTTGAAATCAGGGCTAAGTACCCTCTTAGAGAAGAAGGAAAAAATGCATAATTCTCCCCTTAGGCCAGGGTTTCTTAACAACCATACTATTAACACTTGGGGGTGGACAGTCCTTTGTCGTGGGGGATTTTCCTGCACATTGTAGGATGTTTAACAGCATTCCCAGCCTCTACTCCTCACATAACATAGCATAACCCCATCAACCAAACCAGTGTCTTCAGACATTGCCGAATGAGCCCTGGAAGGCAAATAGCCTGGTGGGGAGCCACAGCACTAGGCTGATCACCCACTTCAAATAAATCCCTATTTCCTAATCTCCTCACACTCTGCAGTTACAAGGCTGGTTGACGAGGTTTAGGTGATGATCAAATATACATTTGGGACCGCCCCTTAGGAAGCCCTGCACAGAGGGTCTGACAGACACCTGTCATGAGAATGTGTGCCCATGTGACACCCATTTCCCCAGAAGGAACTCTGAAATCTTGAGATAATAAAAAAATCCCTACATCAGGGAAAATTAGCCTCTATCTGTTTCTGACATTTAAAAATCTGGGCCTAAAGACAGTGAGGGTAGGAGGAGAGGGGACTTTAATTTGTTCATTTTATGACTTCATTGTTTGATTACTTTTTGAATTTCAAACATGGATTAAAATGTGCATTGCTTAAAAGAAAACATCATAGTTTAGTTCAATATCTACATGAAGAACTTCTTAAATGTAAATAAGATTTGATTTTAATTTTCATGACTAAGATATGCTAAATTCATGTTTCAGATAAAGGGCTGTCAAGAAAGAGGAAAAGGGGGAACAAGGCCCAGAAAGTAACAGAGAGAGGAGGAGGCTACAACATACCTTGTCTCATCGATATAAACCGCTTCCAGCACGGATGCGGCATATTCGATGTTCTTCTTCAAGTCCACAACGTTGACGTCACCCTTTTCCAGCTGCTTCACTAAGCATCTTAGTCTGTTTCACAAAGGAGCCAAAGAGAGAAAGGAAAAGAGATGAATTAAAACTCTATGGAAAATAGTCCAATGTTAAATACACAAAATGAGTGAAACTTGTAACACATCTTTCTAATTCATCAAATAGAAATTTTTTTCAGAGGTGTTTAGAGTACAGTTAAGATCAATCTTTATCACTTAAACAACCACGAGACATTCTATTTACCTGTCAATAGTATTAGGGCTGCAGGTTGCTAGTTTAGGTATCATACTTCAAGGATAGTCTTTCTGAAAATTCAAGACATTATAGATACTTTCATTAAAGTAGATTCCTAACCTAGAATGTATTCGATGGCTGTTCTGCTTCTTCAGAATCGGCAGTAAGAGCATTTTAAAGGGCACTCCTTTGACCACTACTGTAGCAGTTATTTGCTGTACATGGCAATAAAAACAAAACAAAACAAAGGCAAAAGTTCTAAACAAATGTAATGAAGATGAGAAAACAATTTATGTATGTATGCTTGGTGTTTTTACTGCAATGGTTTTTCACCTGAGACAAATCTATGATATATTTTCTCTTGTTTTGTCCATAGGATGATATGTCCCAACTCTGAAGACATAGGGACAGGTAAGCCATGTCTGGATTTCTGACTCACAGAAATGGTGAGATAATTCGCGTTATTGTTTTAAGTCACTCATGTTCTGGGATAATTTTTTATGCAGTAATACCTATCTCATGGAATAAGATAATATGAATTAACTCAATTAGTTTCTAATACTTTTAGAAACTTTATGCATTAATTATACACCAAGCGTTTCTGAAGATACTGCTTTATACTAGGCAGGAAAAGAAAACATATTTCTTATTCACTGTATACTGTAGATAAACAATGTAAAGACAATTTGTTCATTTTCCTGAGTCAATAGACAAAATTTAATTCTACTCCTGACCCAAGGTATTTCAGACAGAAACGGAGTACATCTTCTTTTAGGCATTGTCTTGGAGATAATGTAGCAGGTTTTCTGGAAATTTGCTTTGGGTGATTTCCAGTGTCAAGGCTAGGGCATAAAGACAAGTCAAAAGTTTTCGCAAGGGTGTTTGACATTCCTTCATTCATAAGAAACACTTCATTTCTCCATGGAAAAAAGTCACATCTAGATGAAAACTTCTTATTTAGGAAGCTACAAATAATTGCTCTTTATACCATGTGCTTCTGTATGATAAAATATTAGCAGACCATGACATTGCAAAATAAATTCTATGTACCAATAAATAAGTCTTATTTATACAGAGGCAGCAAAACAAAACAAAATAACAACCAGAACAGGTTACTCAGGAAAAGTTAAAGATTGCCTAAAACACTGAATGTGATGATGATGGAGCAATACAGAGAGTGTTGTGAGATCTTTGTGGTGTGTGACCCAATCACGTTACACTTAGTGAAATTATCTTTTATGTGCGAAATTAAAAGAAAGAGTTTCACAGTTCTGCAACGTCTTAAAAATATGTCACTTGTGTACCTTTCTTGTGAAAATTACTGGGTACAGCTTGATTGTATTTGGATGTATGGTGTGGTTTTAAAGACAATAAGTACTTCAGATGGTTGCCTCCCCTTCCTTCTCAATAAATGAACTCTGTTATTATTCGAGTTAGTAATTTTCTCCACTAAGAAACTGCATTTCCCAGGCTCACTTGAAGCTAGGTATGCCACGAGACTGCATTCTGGCCGAGGGGAATACATGGAGGTTAGTGAGTAAGAGTTCGAGAGCAATTATTCTGAGGACTAACTCAGCTGGAAGGGATTCTCTTTTACCCCTTGCCCATTTCTCACTGCCTGGAATGTCACTGTGTCAACGTTCAGCAGCCATCTAGGATCATAAAGTGACCTGGCAGAAGAAAGCTCCCACTAAGAATGACAGAGAAGGAAGATGGAAGTGGCCTGGATCCCTTGCTGTGAATCCACCTGAATGAAATCACCTATCTCTGGACTTATTTCCTATGAAAGAAAAAAATGTTGTGCTTAAGCCACTATTATGTTGAGATTTCTTTTATATGCAGCTGAACCCAATATTAATTGATAAATCAAATGAATAAGAAATAACTCAAAATAAAGAACTCAAGAAAGGAGGAATTGTCACATAAAATGAGAGGGGACACCCCTGGGAAACTGTCCACAAGTGCACTTCCTAACTCATGCCAGCCTGCAGGTGTTCTCGGGAAATCATCATGTCATCATCAGAGCAGCACATCACACCTGATGAAACCTGTGACATCAAGAGGCCCTAATACTTGCATACTGAACATGCTGTCTCTGATTACCACTCACATAGAAAATCTAGTTAGACCTTATTATAATTCTGCAAAACCATGACCACTCAAACACGTGCACACACAAGCAAGCACATCCATGTGCGCACACACACACCCCTAAGGTCACCATGTCAATCCAAAAATACTGGAAGGAAATATGTAACTGGGGTCTACTAAAACTTCTTTCTCTTTTATCTCCTCTGCCTGTGCGCACTAAATTTCCTTTAGTGAGTACGTTTTTCTATTTGCATAAAAAGAGAAACCATTGTATTGCAAAAAGTTCCTTATAATTATAAGAGCAGGTTAATAGAATAATTTACATAATTATCATTACAATTATAAATTCACTTTTTAATTAATTTATGCAAATGATAATCCTCAACAATCATATTTAGGCTGTTATTTCACTATTATTTCACTTTCTTTATAGATAATACAAGGCCAAAAACATCTTCATGAATCGTTTTCAAATGATCATATATTCTAAACTGGTAGGTTCCAAAGCATTCAGACTTTACTGCATATATCTGTATAAATTTTTAATTTCTTTAGGAAGATAATTATAGACTATATACCTAATTCCTAAGCCATCCTATGGGCAAATGTTCAGAACTGAAGAAGAAATCACAGTCACGTGCCTTTCCAAGATAAACAAGTTCCCTTAATTCAGTAAAAACTCTTTAAATAATAATTTGATTTCTGTTATCCGAATAGGCAAGTTCAATGAAAAACAGTGTTCTTAATACCAGGTCTAGGTATGTTCTTCTGGTTCCCAAAGCTTAGGTTAAGTACTGCACTTGGTGTTCTAACCTGAGCAGTTTCTAGCCCATCAATCTGTGGATGGAGAATTCACTGGCTACTCTGCTTGGTAGCAAAACAAGTTCACAGGTATTCTATCAAACAACATAGACAAGCTATTTATAAACAGATATTATCAAACGTGTTCAAAACCCAAGTCAGTAAAATAAATAATTATTTAGCATTTATTACTATACCTGGGCTGGGTAAAACCATATATATATATACATACATACATATACACACACACACGTAAGGATACATATAGACACATACACATATATACACATACACATATATAATGCATAGGCACCTGTGTGTGTACCATAGTACCTGTCTTCAAGATATTTGAACTCTCTGGGTATGGAGGAGGAAACTATCAATGCATACACCTCATGAACAGAAATATAAAAAATTCACAACATTTTAGGAAATCAAATCTACCAATATGTAAAAGAACGGTACATCATAAAACAGATTTATTCCAGGAATGCAAGGTTTTTATAAGATTGAAATGTTAATCAATGTAATTCACTATATTGAGACTACATAAGAAAAGCCATATGATCATCTCAATAAATACTAAAATCCAACACCAAATGCTTATTGAAATTCTAAGCATATTAAAATAGAGGGGAAGTTCCTCACCTGATGAATTTAGGCCACAAAATCTATAGCTAATGTCATAAGTAATGTTAAATGACTGAATGTTTTCTTCCAAATGTAAGGTATAAGGCTGTAGTCTCGACACAGCTGTTTATCACTGTACTGGATCTTTCAGCCAAAGCATTCAGGTAAGAGTAAAAGGCAACCAGATTGGAAAGGGAGTATTAAAACAGTCTTTGTTCACAGACATGAGTGTCTAAGTAGAAAATCTGATAAAATATGCCAAAAAGTTACTAGAAGTAATAAATGCTTTTAACAAGTTTGCAATATAGAAAAACATATACAAAAAATCAACATTTCTTTTTTTTGCTGTTAATCCTCACCCAAAGATATTTTTCCATTGATTTTTAGATAGAGTGGAAGGGAGGGAGGGAGAGAGAGAGAGAGACAATTGGTTGCCTCTCACAGACCAGGGCTGGGGATCAAAATTTCAACCTAGGTACGTGCCCTTGACCAGAATCAAACCCTTGAACCTTCGGTCCATGGGCCCACGCTCTAACCACTGAGCAAACCAGTCAGGGCAACATCATTTCTATATAGTAGAAATGGACAATCTGAAATTAAAATAAAAAGCAATATTATTTACAAGAGTACCCCAAAATGTGAAATTCTTAGACATAAATCTGACAAAACATGTGCAAGTGTTACTGAAAACTACAGAACAGCTAAAGGAAATCAAAGTAGACCTAAATAAATGGAGAGATGCACCACATTCACAGATTGAAAGACTCAATATTGTTAACATATTATTTCTCCCCAAATTGATCTATAGATTCAGTGCAATCCCAATAAATATCCCAGCAGGCTTTTTGTTGTACATACTGACATACTAAAATGATTCTAAAATTCATATAGAAATGCAACAGACCTACAATAGTCAAAACAAATTTAACAAAAAGAACAAAGTTCTGGGATTTACACTACTTTAAGACATAAGATTTTAAGAATTATTTTTAAGCTACAGTAATCTGTACAGTAAAATGGTATAATATGCTACATTATTAGCACCAAGACAGGCAAGTTGATCAATGGAACAGAATATAGAGCCTAGGAAGAGACGCATAAATATATGGTCAATTGATTTTGGGAAAAGTTGCAAAGATAATTTAGTGGAAAAAAAGACAGCCTTTATAACAGACAGTGCTGTATCAATACAAATATCTATGTATAAAATAAATGTTAATTCATAAATGCATCATAAATCTAGATGTATATCCCAAAACTATGAACCTAGAAGGAAACAGGAGAAAATCTTTGTGATCTGAGTAAGTCAAAGATATCTTAGATACAATACATAAAGTACTAACTAATGAAAAGAAATAAGTTGAACTTCATCAATATCAAGAACTTCTGTTTTTTGAAAACTTTGCTTAAAGAATAAAAAGACAAACCATAAACTGGAAAAAAAAAAACATTTGCAAATGATATATCTGATAAAGGATTTGTATCCAAAACACATAAAGAGCTTGCAAAACTCAATAATAACACAAACAACCCAATACAAAAATCTGCAAATGATTTGAACAGACCCTTTATTAAAAAGATATATTCATGGCAAACATGAAAAGATGCTCAAAATTATTAGTTATTAAAAAATTCAAATTATAACAGTAATATGATACAATTAAACACCTATTTAAATGGCTAAAATTAAAATAACTGATCATACCAAATATTGGCAAAGATGTGAAGAAACTGGTATTACCATACACTGCTTTTGGGAATGTAAATAGATACAATCATTTTTGGAAAATAGTTCCCTAAAAAGCTAAATATGTATCTAACATATGACTTAGCTATTTTGTTCTTTGGTAGAGAGAGAAAGAAATACATGTCCTTATAAAGACTTACACACGAATGTTTATATCAACTTTATTTGTAATAGCCCCAAACTGGAAACAACCCAAATGTTCATCCACATGAAGGAAAAATCAAACAAGTGTATAGCCATCCAAAGGAGTGGTACTCAGCAATAAGACAGTGATACACACAGGACATAAGTGAATCTTAAATAATTATACTGAGGAAATAAGATATGAGCATATTGTATGATTCCATTTATATAAAATTTTAGAAAATGCTAGCTACTCTTACAGTGACTGGAAGCAGACCCCTGGTTACCTGGGAATAGGAGAGGAGGGGATCAAGGAGGAGAGAAAGGGAAGGATTACAAAGGAGTTTGAGGAAACTTTGGAGGGTAATGAAAATGTTAATTTTCTTGATTGTGGGATGGTTTCATAGGTATATACATATATCCACATTTATCAAATTATAAATTACAAACTGAAATGTGCAATCACTAATTTGAGATAGAAAAGGATTATATGGTAAAAAGATGCTTGTGTTACATATCCTTATTTTTCATAAATTTTATTAAAATATTTAAAATTCTAATATATAATCAAATACATCAAACATCTAAAGCAGCATTAAACTTTCAATGATCTTTTCTGAAAGAGAATGACACGAATCCTTGATAATTCATGACTTTAAAAATAAGCCTAAATATTATAAACAGTACAGTCTTTGATCTTCTGAGCTTTTTGGAGAGACTTCCTTACCTTCTGATGATCAGAACGCTAAAAAAAAAAAAAAGACAGAAATGAAAATAGAAACACCATCTTTGAAAATAAATGATTGGCTCTGTAATTCAATCAAGTAGTTGCAGAAGAGAAATAATTTCTACCTTTGAACAAAGAGTACTGAGCTGTAGAAAATGATTGAGTATTTTTTCATCCGAATATAGAACTGTCACTTTTTCAAATAATAAAATACTCAATATAAAATGATATAGTTTTCATAATCAAGTACTGCAAATACTCTAAGGTTACCTTTTAAGATATTGCTAAGTGACCCAATCTTGCAAAAAGACTACCTACATAACTGAGAATATTCTCATACTAAAAAAAAGTGTGTCTCTGCACATATATTTATTAATTCTAGGGTATAAAATGCCCAGTTTATCTCTAATGCTATAGACCATGAACAATGAATAAATGAATAAATGAAATTTAAGAGACTGTTGATAATCATTATATTCCTATCAATGTTCCCATTTGTGACCTGATTAAAATACAGAAGTGAGAAGGTATGATTGTCAGAATGCTACAATAAAAAGTAGAAGAGCTGAAGCTAAAAGAATATCTATAGCAGATATTAACACTAAAATACGGCCATACACAGACATGTACAAAAACACACAAATAGGGACACTCAGAACAAAAAGCTATGTCATTTTCAGTAAGTTCAGCTTGCCTCTGATCCTAACATGATTAAAAAAAATGGTAAGAAGTAATTAAATAATGAAATTATCTTATCTACTCTGCAGGTCAATTCTTAGGAAATTATATCCTAACCTTAGTCTAAGAAGCAAAGCTTACAGATTTAAAATCTTTTAAAGACATTTATCTTTCACATAGGCAAATGTTATCATTATAAAACTCCTTAACACCTTTATATTATGGAATAAATAATTCCCAAAACAATTGGCATCCTTAAACATTGGGAACAATTGTGTGACAAATATTATAAGCCTTTGATATAGATTTACATTCTACATTGAAAGGACTGAAAAAAACCTCATTGACATGAAGAATATGTAATGAAAAAGCATTTTTTTTTAAGCACAAAGGAATATATAATTATTCTCCCTCTTCTCCCAAAATCACAATTTAGGTAAACTATTTATCACTTTACTTCAAGAGTAGACTTTTTATTATAGAAGTGGGCATTGCATAATTCCCAGCATGTTAAATAATTCCTTTTAAGTACAAAGATACAAAAACTCAAATAGTTAGAAATGCTTTCAAGATCAGTTTTTTTCCTTCTTGGAGGCAAAAGAACATTGACTCTGAAGAGGGAAGTAATCCTTAGTGCCCAGTTATTGTTATCCCCTCTGAAATACTATGGGCTATGTGGACTCAGGACTCAAGGGTTTTCTTTATAAGGTTATATATTTAAATAAATATGTATATTAAATATATATTTAAATACACATATCTTTAAACACATTTAAATACATGAAATATATAATAGCTTTAAATATATTTATATTTATAAAATATATTTATTGTTTTATAGAGTATATGTAAATATATGTGTTCTGATGAAAAAAAAGTAGTGACCTTCACCTACTACTAGTAAGGTACTGATTTAAACCAGAGAAGAAAGATTAGGGCTATGCATATATGTTCTTCGGCTAATCTCTTCACCTGGCTATTAGTCTTCTTTAGGGTTGATGCTCTTGGAAACCAATGACCAATCAAACCAGAGTAGCTTTGGTTGCTGGGAAGAGAAATCTTTCTTGTAGACTATATGTTCACAGGCCCGACTTTAAAAAAAATCCTGCTTTCCTCTTTTCCATGATAAATAAGTTTGGAAGAAGATCAATCCTGGTTTCTTAGCATGTAGTTTATGGGGCTTCAAATTTATAGAAGACTTTTGTAAGGTCTATTTTAAGGAGAAGATTTTTGCAAGATCTAAAAAAATGAAAGTTTTTCTTTTTTTTTATTTCTTTGGGCTTTATTTTTTAAATGTCTTTATCAGTGTAAATCATGCTCAAAATTAAATATCTATATTTTATTTATAAATGTATAGTTTTATTATATACATAATTCTTTTATAAAAATTAGCAGTTTCTTCACCCATGCAGTCTCACTCTATGTTCTGTTCACCAGAGACGAGACATCCACTTTAAAATATTTTGGTTGTTTCTTCTGAGATTTTTGTCAATATTTTAAAATACTTATTCTGCTATTTCTTGATTTAACAATATTGGATACTATCAATTGGCTTCTTGTAATGGTAGATGAAGATTTATGTGTTTTTATATGTCTGAATAACCATTTTAGCCTAACCCAACTTACCAATAGTGTTTTATCCTACTCATAACATAATCAATTAACCAATGCTTACATTTTTATGATCACATACATAATGTTAATTATATAGCTAAATAGTGTATGAATATTACATTTCCATTCCTAGATTTAAAAAAATTCCTGAAGTTATTACCTCATTTTTTAACTTTATTTATTGATTTTGAGAGAGTGAGAGAGAGAGAGAAAGAGAGAAACATCCATTTATTGTTCTACTTATTTACACATTCATTGGTTGCTTCTTTTATGTCCTGACCAGGGATTAAACCCACATTGCACTCTAACCAACTAAGCTAGCCAGCCAGGGCTATTATCTCACTTTTACTACCATATTTTCTCTGTCTATTCTATTTTTCCCCCAGATCCCATTTACATCTGCCACATATTAAATCCTTTTATTCTGGAGACTTGTCTCAGAGCTTTCCACCTTCTCGCTCAAATCTGGATGAGTTGCTCTCCAGATCTGAAACACACCTGTCATCCTGAGACCTCTGTTGCCACCCTCCCTCATGGCACTGATCTCTTATTTATGCTTCTATGACTTCCTCTTTTCTGAATTTTGCTGGGGGAAAAAAAAAACACATTCTCAGTATTTTCCAAGTAAGTGTGCATGTGACATAAATCTTTGAGTCCCCAAATGCTAAAAATATTTATTGTTTCATCCCATTTGATTGATAGTTTGTCAGAGTATTCTAGATTGAGAAGCATTTTCTCTCAAAATTTGAAAACTTTGCTTCATTTCTTTTCTAAGGGGAGTTGTGTGTTTGGTCATTGTTCTGCTCTGACAATTACCACTATTCCTCCTGTTTACATAATTCAAAAATTCATTAAAATATCCTATTTTTAAATGCCTTCTCTTTTTTTCTCTCTGATTTTGTGGGTTTATAAAATTTTACTCTGTTTAGGGAGGGTCTCAAGTGAGAAAATCATGAATATATATATATGTATATATATGTGTGTGTATATATACACACACATATATATATACATATATATGTATATACACACACACACACACACACACACACACACACACATATATATATATATATATATATATATATATATATATATATATATATATATACACACACATATATATGTATGTATATGTCAATTTACAATCTGTATTCGATAGTAAGGATTTTTCCCTGGCTGATTTGACTCAGCAGTTAAAGTGTTGGCTTGTGGACCTTGGAGTCCTGGGTTCAATTCCTGATCAAGGGCACGTGCCTGGGTTGCAGGTTTGATTCCCAGCCCAGGGTTGAGTGGGAGGTGGCCGTTCAATGTGTCTCTCTCACATCAATATTTCTCTCTCTCCCTTCTTCCCACTCTAACTAAAAATCAATGGAAAAATATCCTGAGGCGAGGATTAAAAATAATAATAACAAAAGTAAGAATTTTATTTTCTTGCTTCCTAGTTAAATTAGCAAAAAAGAAGATAAGGTACAGCTAAGATGAAAAGTTCTTTTTGATGACGTATCTAAATAACTGAACAAAATAACAATAATAATGAAGCAGGAAACTTATAGGGCTGGTGCAAATAGTTATTAGCTATTAGTTGAGCATTTTTTTTAAGAAATAGAAGATAATTTGTCTTTTTCTGGGGCAAAAAGAATGAATAGGGCTACAAGGAACTCTGAATTATAGCTGACAGTCCATTTAGACAGTAGGCAGAATCGAGTTTGATCAACAAACTGGAAACTGTCTCTTGATTTGCATGCAATTCTGTAGTTATTCCACTTGCTTGCTCCCATCCACCCCCATGACTGTAACTATAAGGGCTCAAAGAGACATATTCCAACAGAGTCTGTGTATCTAAAATGCATGAGTCATTTCGATTTGTTAATTTTAGCACTAATTTTTTGTCTTCATCACTTCAGCATTTTCATTTGAAGGTGTGATACGCTCTCAAGTTCTATAACGCAGATGCTGATTTTCCACTGCAACTTGGTTTTAAAATTAATGTCCTGTGAAAAAATCATGCTGAAGAATGTTATAACGAGTGTTTTGTCTTAGTGGTATTTAAAAGAACATTGCTTTTAAAGAAATGTTTTTTTAAGGAAACGACTTAAAACAAGCCTGTGGAATAAATGACCGTGCAACTTTAAAATGATACCAATAAAATAGCAAAGTAGTATTAAGAAACCCATCTGAATGCTAACCACATAAACTAGAAGACTAGATCTGAATTGCAGAAAGGAACTGCCCCGTGAAAGAGCCAGATGTTGAGTAGATGCTGCTGCTGCTACTGCTGCTGCCAAGAAAGGGAAAATAACTATGCACACTCAATGTACTTTGTAGTCACCATGTGCTTTTATAGCTAGAAAATAACTGAAAAAGGCAGTGGAGTGTGACAAATGTCAGTATGTCCAAAGAAATGAGGTTATGAAAATGTTTTTTTTTTTTAAAGTACTTCTCTCAATGGCTGCTTAGACTTGTACACTCAATCTGATTTATCAAGTCAGTATTGACTTAAAAAGGGAAATATTTTAGTGCAGTGAACAAGCAAATGGTCAGTTCAGCTTCTAACACTGCAGCCAAATGTTTCTGAATTTAATATTAACTGCACTTAAGATGTTTTAGAGAACTAAACCTTAGACTAAAATGTTGAAGAAAAGAAGCCAATACATTATTAATATAGTTCTGTTGGTTTATTACTGACCACTTAGATCATTCCCCCAGTAGCTGTGACCTTCTGTCATCTGGAACAATGTCACACTCAATATAGTGATTGCAGACAGGATGTTAGTACCACCCAGCTTAATCTTGAAATAGGAGTGGGGTCATCCAGTTAACTTTGGTGATTCAACTCATTCACCTCATAGAGATTTTTCACTATAACCTTAATCTGTCTACCACTCTTCCCCTTACTTGCCCTCATTTCCACTTGCTCTTGAGCCCACCCCTCTCATCATTCCTTGCTATCTACATCCTCCTCCGTTACCCACGCGTAGCTAAGCTATCCCTCTGCTCCAAGGGGAAATAACTACTGTCAAAGGAAGTCACTGCACACTTTAAAAAAACATTATTGAGCCCTGGCCAGTTTGGCTCAGCGGTTAGAGCGTCGGCCCATGGACCAGAGTTCCGGGTTTGGTTCCCACTAAGGGCACGTACCTCGGTTGCAGTTTGTCCCTGGCCCCAGATGGGGTCATGTGGGTGGCAACCAGTCGATGTGTCTCTCTCACATCGATGTTTCTCTCTCTCCTCTTCCCTCTCTCCCTCCTGCTCTATCAGAAGATAAATGCAAAAATGTCCTCAGGTGAGGATTAAAAAAAAAAACAAAAAACCTTATTGATACCTCTGACATATAAAATTTTATATATTTAAGGTTTGCAACTTAATGTTTTGAGATCTGTATGCATTGTGAAAAGATCACCACAGTAAAGCTAAATAGCTCATCCATCACTTCTACATAGTTACCATTTGTGTGTGGGTGGCAGTGTGAGATTTATTTTAAGACATATCCTCTTAGCCAATTTTAAGTATACAATAGAGTATTGTTAACTGTTGACTTGATATACATGTACTTGTCAAGCTGGCAACATTTCCTCCAATCTCCTGCCTTGACTTCAGCTATTAATTAGGAAAACTTACAATGTGGATGAAATTTATGGGGTTGAACTAATTAGGTTCATAGGTGTCCTTGTTACAGTTATATCTAGCTTACAGCAACCTTCACTCAAGATTACAAAAAACAACTGAGCACAAAAGCATCAATTCTCACTAAATTTTAACTCTCATTTCCATTACCTACAACACACCCAAGGATCCTAATACTGATTCCCCCATATACCCATAATATATCTTATAGTCTAATACTGAAGTTATGTGTTAGCTGTGTGTATATGTATATTCCCTACAATATACCTAGGACTTAATTAAATTTTTGGAATTTATAGATGGTTAACCAAATATATGAATATGTAGTCCAAATGCACATCTTATGGCAAAATAAATCTCAGTCCTAAATTATCACTGGCAGTCCCATTCATTCAATAAACTATTTAGGACTATCTCAAGATCATAAAACTTATTTATTCCTCAAAAAAAATACAACTCTAATGAAATATTCTCAATTTAAAAATGAGGACACTGAGGTTTTGAGTTTTAACTAACCTATCTACATCTACACTGTTGAATAGAAGAGGCATATCTAAAACAAATCTACATTACTCAGAAATCCATGCTTTTTTTTTTAATTTTTTTTTTTTATCCTCACCCAAGGACACTTTTGCATTTATCTTGAGATAGAGCAGGAGGGAGAGAGGGAGGACGAGAGAGAGAGAGAAATATCGATGCAAGAGAGACACATCGACTAGCTGCCACCCACACAACCCCAACCGGGGCTGGGGATAAACCGCAACCAAGGTACGTGCTCTTAGCAGAAAACGAACCCGGGCATCTCTGGTCCAGGGGTCGACGCTCTAACCTCTGAGCCAAACCAGCCAGGGCAGAAATCCATGTTTTTTTTTTTTCTCTCTCTCAAATCCTTAAACTGTCAACTTTTGATGTAATCATTACTTAGGATCAGTAAAGGCAATAGCAAATTAAATAATACTGAACATCTATTGTGTCCACATAGGTACAGCCAGGTAAATCCTACATTTAATAGTAAATGGTTACTTATATGGCATGCTTTCAGTGATTCTGATGGAATTTTTCAACCACCAAATCTTTTCAAGCATAATACAACACATCGTTTAAAGTCGTATCTTTGGAGGAATCTACCTTATCAATATGAGAACATGGTTTTGGTATCTAGAATACCTGAGTTTTACACACACACACACACACACACACACACACACACACACACACCCTATAACTCAGTGGCGGCCTTCATTAAATACTATAGAATACAAACTCTTAGATTTGAAAAAATGATATGGGGCTCTATTTGGGCTTTTGATTTTATTTCTGAAACTGTTCTCTTTTTAAAACTTTTCAATGTTAAGTCAAAACAAATCATTAATGGTTATTAGTTTAACAAGGAAAGATACAGAGCTGAAGTGTTGGAAGGAAACAAAAACATTTCCATGCAGAAAAAAATAAATCATTTTTAGGAACTAGAGTCTTGAACCCAAAACAAAAGACACAAAGGAGCATCACTATAAGTTGGCATTTTTTTGACAAAAATACAAAGATTATAAAGTGAAAGTCAGAGAAGGGAGAATGCTTTTGATTAAATTAGTGGTTAGCTAGAACTCCATGGCAACACACTCATGCTCGTGACATGCATTGTGTCTCTTAAAAGATTGTACATTATCAAACCCCATTTTAACATCTTGTTCTAAGCATGGTGCAAAATGTCAGTGACATCTGAGGTCTAATGTCACCTAGGATTGCTGGGGCATTAGACGTTCAAGGACGTGGTTCTGTAATAGTAAAAGTTACTATGATCAAGTACCTACTCTGTTTTTCTCCCTGGAACAACTGAATTAGGTCACAGCTTTCAAGCAGCTAGTGGTCTGATAGCCCTAACCTGTCCTATTGCAGGAAAGCATATACATTTGGGAGTAAGTAAGGTAAGGAGATGGCTTATATGGAAGAACACAGTGAAGTGCTATGGGCAAGAAAGGTTGTCTGTGGTTTTAAATTCTTGTCGGAGGACTACTAGGCCTTATACCACATGAGAGGTTTTAGGAAATGGTCACAATGAGAGCACTTTTTGGTAGGTTTGTTTTTCCAGCTCTATCTATGCCATCTATTCGTCACCTTCTCTCCTTACCGCGAACACCTTAATTCACTTATTTTACTGCATTAGTTCCTATTTTAGTTAAGGCACTTCTAACCACTATAAGGGCTAAAACTCTAAACCCAGGAGCTTAACACAATCAAAGTTTACTTCTCACTCATTAAAAGGCCAAGTTGTGAGTTCCTGGCTAGTAAATAATTTAGGACCCAAGTTCCTTCCTTCACATGTTGCCACTGTGTTCAACACGTGGCTTCCATGATCACTGGACTCACGTCAGGCCAGTTGAGTGAAAAGGGGCATCGCCTGTTGCATGAAAAGGCTTTATGGGTGAGACACAAAAGTGGTGCTCATAGTTTTTATTCATCTTACATTGAGGAGAAATTAGGCATATGGTTACATCTTATATTAAGGGAGGCTGGGAAAGCCAATTCAACTATGTTTCAAGGAAACAGGTAAAGGGTATGGTGAGCAGCTAGCTACACATTGACCCAGTTCTGTTACTGGCCTCTATGCTCCCATCACTGGTCCTCCTACAATCCAATTCCTGGCATTTCATGTAACATGAATTGGATCATCGCACGCCTATGTTTAAATTCTCCAATGTCTTTCAGTAGTACGTTGACTAAAACCCAAACTGCTTACCTTGACTCCTTCATAATCTTGCCCTTGCTTTATCTTTCTGATCTTGTCTCATGCCAGTTTGGTCTGCTCACATTGATTTTCTTTCTGTTCTTTAACAATCTAAAATATTCCTTCCTAGAGTCATTGCTTAGGCTCTTCTCTCTTCTTAGAACACTCTTCTACAATCTTCACATGGCGGTACCTTCCTCCCACTAAAACTTCAGCTTGAGTGACATGGCTTCAGAGAAGCCCTCCATGGGAACCCAATTTTAATAGTCATCCAGTCACTTTCTAGCATATCAATCTATTTTAATGTTCTATATAGATCTATGACAATTTCATATTCTTCTTTCTATCAGGAATCAATTTGTTATGTCTATCATCTACCTATATATCTACCATCTATCTAAACCATTCATCTATCTATTCATTTGAGATCCTTGCATATTTTATTAACCACTGACACCTACTATCTAGAATGCTAGCACTGTTTGACACATGGTTAGTGTTCAGTAAATTTGACTCGTTAATGAAGTGTGTTGAACCTTCTATACTAACCTAGGCACACTTTCATTCCTCCAACCAACTCTACTGAGCTAAAAATGACAAAGCAAGATTGTTTCTTATATTATTATTACAAAAGATACCTGTGGCCAAAAGACAGACTTACTAAGAAACAAACTGGTTGCATTATGCCTAACGAACTACTTAGTTGACCGATTGAATTGTGTCCTCTTCTCTTTCCACTTAGCCTAAAAATCTGAATGGAATTTCTGGAGGTAGAAAACATGTTTTTCTCCACTTAGGACTTTAAAAAAAACCTACAAATTTTATTTTTACATGAAGTGAAAGCATTACATTTTTAAGTCTGGAACCAAATATCTTCAGTTTAATGAATTAAATTGTTCTGCGTGATAGTGCTAAAGCAGAACAAACTTATAATATGATATTTAAAGTTAACACAGTTGCCCTGGACAGTGTTGCTAAATGGTTAGAGCATTTGAGGGTCCAATTCCCAGTCAAGGGCACGTATCTGGTTTGTAATTCCTGGCCCTGGTTGGAGTGTGTGTGGGAGACAACCAATTGATGTGTCTTTCTCATATCAATGTTTCTCTCTCTCTCTCGCTCTTTCCTTCCCTCCCTTCCATTCTCTCTCTAAATGTCAATGGAAAAAAATATCCTCAGGTGAGGATTAACAACAACAACAAAAAGTTAACGCAGTGTTAAAAGAAAGTCAAATTCTTGATAGTTAAAATAATAAAAGATATTTTTTACCATTTGATAATTTTAATAATCTAATTTATTTTGATTAACTAAATGTAGAATGGAGACTTTTATTTTGTTTCCTCTTCAATAGAATGTGGATAGTAATAAAATCAGCAGTTAGTCATTGTCGAGAATTTCTGATGTGCAGTATATGAATACTCTTAGAGAATGGTATCAGCTAAAGAAACTGAGGCCTAACGAGGTTAAGTTACTTTCCCCAAATCAGAAAGCTATTGAGGGTAACCACTATTCACAATACTAATATGATTTTCAAACACAGAGTCATGTCGACATCCTGGACTATTGAGAACCTGCAGCCAATGTGCTTTGTTTGTGAACAGCCTTAATTTTGAATGCATACTAACACTTTACAGAGGCATCCTTTATGTTTGTTCTATAACTATCATGCAACCCATCCTGCCTGGATGTAAGGCAGAGTAGATTCTGACAAATCTACCCAGAATTACTTTCATGACAAGCAAGTCAATACATGTCCCAAGAACTACCTACAGTGTTAGCTTCTGCACACGTGAGACACAGAAAGGGGATGTGCACCTAGTTTGCAGGAAACTTGCACTCTAAAACAGGTAGCACCAATGGACTATCAGGGCCAGAAAGGTTATTTGTAAGGAGTTGCTAACTTTTGCTTCTGGCATTTCTATGGACCACTTTACTAGCTTCCCTTTCTCATTTTACTGCTTCATCACTCCCGAACACCCATTCGTGCTTACATATAATACAATATTAGAACTGAAAGCTACATTAGAAGTTACAAAATCATCAAGTTTCAGAAATTCATATTTTGAAGGATTTTTTTTAATAGAAATCTGGCTTGAGATCTTTCTTTTGCCAATGAATCAAATCAGTTCAGAGAAGTTTGCCATTAGAGACAGTAAAGACTAGAACTCCAATTTCTGCCCCCGGCTTCATGACCTTTCTGTCATACCACACTTCCTCATCTTACTTTTCTGGTTGTCCATTACTACTTAAGGATCCTTGGACTTAGGTAATTCCTGAAGATATCATTTCCATAGGTAATTCCCAAGCACTACTAGGCCTGCTTCCTTCTCTGATTTTGCTACTTTCTTATCCTCCCACACCCATTACAACATCAATATTTACCTGTTCTACTGCTTATTCCCAGTGCCTTCTTTCTGTTTGCTTAGGTATTAAGAAAAGTAGATACATTCTTATGCAATATTAATGGAGGCTAAAGCCTGAAATACTTCTTTCTCTTAAAATTTTTATTTATTTAGAAGCATACTTTTTGAAGTCTTCAATTACTGGGAATTTAGGAAATACAACAGAACAAAAGGAAAGATATTTGGGACAATTATTTTCCAGAGCCCCTCAAATCACTTAAGGGCACACAGCCAGCTTCATATAGAAGGACAACAGAGGCAAAGAAGCAATGATAACATAGCAGCCAGAAGAAGCTAAATAAACATGTGTATAAATATTTAAGCTAGAGATAGACATCACTCCCTGTGCCTTAATATTTATCTTTTTTCTCTAATCACAAACTATTCTTTGTTTAGTTTTCTCTTTTTCAGGAGAAAGCAGATTTTAAGAGGAGCCATTTTAACATTTAACAATAAGGACATTTTTCTACAGTTATTTTTTTCAGATGTAACAATTTGTTCAGTTTCCTTACTGGATTTCCAGACCTGAAATTTATCATCGCCTTATGTCTACTAAAGGCAAATGTATTTAATTCTAAAATTCTAATTTTTACTTCTAATTCTATTATTACTCTTAATCTACATGAATGCCAAAACTCTAGGGGAAAAAGTATATAGAACATGTATGTACTACTGCAGAGTATGTTTGTGTGCATCCAGTGGCTAAGCTTTTCATGTTTTATAAAGTGAGTATCCAGCATATTCAACATTTAAAACAAAATAAAATATTTCATAATCTCCAAATCCCTTGGTAGAAAGATTAATTTAGTATATAGTCACAAATGAAAAGCATTTAACTTTGATGTTTACTAATTTCTCCAAAGCTTAAGATTGCTGTCTAGCAATACTAACTAGGGATAAAATGAGAGAAACAGGGTAGTGTAGTAGTAAGTTTGGTTTTTATCTTAAAACATGGAAAAACTATGCCAGATTAATCTGTATCTTATATGTAAAGAATAAAGAGTCTAGCCTTCCTTGACTGCCTTAAGGATCCTCGACATGGTCTCCTCTTTGAAATTCTGTATTCCCATGGCCTCTATGATATGCACTAACTTCTCTTTCTGCTCCAACCTGGTCCCTCCTTACAGTCTTTTACTATTTCCTTTCTCATACTGTTGCTTAAATGTTAGTGGTGCCTAGTGTTCAATCCTTGCTTCTCTTATTTTAGTCCACATGTCCTTAAATTCTACTGATACCTATATGCTGATGGCATAAATCTACATTTTCATTCCCTCCTTAAGATCCAACCTACATACAGTGCTTCCTACTTATGTTCTCTATTTAGATGTCTTCACTAGCCTCAACCTCTATAACCCCAGATTGAAGTTCATTTGCCTTCCCCCAAACCTACTCTCTCCTCTCTACACTGTGTTTTAGATGATGACACCACCACTCATCCATCCTACAAGCTAGAAGTTCTTATCTCAGACTTCATGCTTAACATTAACCCATTCTATTTAGTCACTCAGTAAATGTCACTGATTCTCCATTATCTCTTTTTTTTTTCTTTATTGATTTTAGAGAGAGAGGAAAAGAGAGGGAGAGAGAGATAGAAACACCGATGAGAGAGAACACTGATTGGCTGCCTCCTGCATGCCCCACACTGGGGATCAGGTCCACAACCTGGGCATGTGCCCTGACCAGGAATTGAACCCATGACCTCTTGGTGCATGGGTGAACGCTCAACCACTGAGCCACACCGGCTGGGCTCCATTATCTCATATAGATATAGATATAGATATAGACATAGACATAGACATAGACATAGACATAGATATAGATATAGATATAGATATAGATATAGATATAGATATAGATATAGATGATATAGATATAGATATAGATGTCTTCTTTTCTACAGCCACAACATTAGTACAGATCCTGATCATCTCTTGTTTAAAATATCAATTCTGTCTAGTAACTGTTCTACCTATTTATAGATCCTCCCACCCACTTGCCCTGCCTAGGTAATTTCTTCATTTACACTACCACTGAGATGATCTTAATAAACCACATATTTAAGCAAGGTAAAACTTTCCAGGAGTCCTTCGGCCTTCAGAAATTCCCAAAAGATGCACCCCAACGTTCATTACAGCATTATTTACAAAAACCAAGATCTGGAAACAGCCCAAGTGCCCATTAGTACATGAGTGGATAAAAAAAATCTATGGTACATTTACACAATGGAATACTACACAGTCATGAAAAAGAAGGAAAGCTTACCTTTTGCGACAGCATGGATGGACCTAGAGATTATTATGCTGAGTGAAATAAGCCAGTCAGAGAAAGACAAATACTACATGATCTCACTTATATGTGGAATCCACTGAACAAAATAAACTGACAAACAAAATTAAAACAGAGGCTGTCAGCAGGGAGGAGGGGTTGGAGGACAGAATGAAATATATATACTTAACACATAAACACAGACAACAGTGTGTTGATAGCCAGAGGAAAAGGGGGTGGGGCTAGGTGGAAGTGAGCAAAGGGGGGGGTGGGGATGGAAAGAGACTTGGCTTGGGGAGATGGGAGCACGATGCAATGTGCAGATGATGTTTTATTGAGTTGCATACTTGAAACCAGTTGATTTTGCAAACAAATGTCACCCAATAAATTCAATTACAAAAAAAAAATTTTAAAGAAAGAAATTTAAAAAATTCCTCAGTGTACCTATGCCTGTGAGATTCCAAAAAACTACTAGTTAACCTTCAAGAACTAGATCAAATATTTTCTCCTTTGTGAAATTCTTCTTGACATACTGAAGCAGAATTAACCTCCTATTTCTAGTAACATTATTGCATGTACTATGTATCTCTATTTTTGTATTTACCGCAATATAGTATGATTAGGTGTTTATATGACTGTACTGCCTTTGGACTACAAACTCTTTGAGGTCTTCGATTGTGGCTATTTATCTTTGTGGAGAGCAAACATACGTTTTCAGCAGAAAAATATACCAATTTCCTTTAGGAACACTGGAGAATAATATAATTTGTTAATTTGAAATATAACCCAACAACAATTTGCAGCATAAGTTGGAATGGGTAGAAAATGGTAACCAGGAAACAAGTAGGAAGCTGGTTGTAATAGTAAAAACACAGAAGAAATAACAAAGTCTTAAATAAAGACACAGCTAGGGAGCTATAGAATGGGAACTATTGAATTTTGGAGAAAACTATTATTTATCTAGTCATAGAACTTAAATTCTGACATTCAAAAGATTTTTCTTAAAATCCCTTTTAATCACATTTTTGTATGAAATTTGAAATACAAATATATTCATTGTGTACTCCTTCTCCAAATATTCTTTTGAATCACTGCTGTGCAAAACAGATGCTCAAGAAGACTGTTACTTATAGTTCCCAACATGACATGTTTTCTGATTTCTAAAAATAAGACTAATAATATAGTATCATCTATGAAAATGTATCAGTAATTTAGGAATAAATATCTGTACAATAAAGGTGGGAGGTATCCTGTTTTTTCTTTTTAAATTCTCAAACTATTGGATATGTTTTATGTGTATAAGTGCCTTTACAAATGTTATTTGTATAAATTTCTGAACTACCAGAAGCTCTTTCTCTAATAATCTTATCATCAAATATAATTGCCAGTATTTAGGAGAACCTTTTCCTTGGTTATTTGTATTGACCTTTATTTTATGCCTAACTTTCAGCAACTGTATATCACAGGACCTAGTGTCTATGGATCTGATAGTTTTTTATAACCTTCAGAAACAAAGAACTGTTTTTACTAGCTTTTAACTTTCCTCCTAAGTTTTCATATTTTTATTAACTTAATTAAAATAAAATTTTAACCATTTTAGCTTTAATTTCTGTTTAGGTTACTTGTGCCATACAATGTTATAATGACTTCTTTTTAAAATATATATTTCACAATGGTAAAAATATTTAACATTCATAGTATATTCTCATCATAGTATATTTAGAGTATATTCTCATCAACAATCTGTATTACTGAATAATGATATAAAATGGGGTATTTTGTACAGAGATACCACTCTCAAGATTTAGAGCATTTCCATCTTTTCAGAAAGATCTCTTGCATCCCTTCCCATCAATTACTGCACCGTTCACCCCTGTGGCAGGAAACCACTGTTCTGATTTCTTTTACTATAGATTAATTTTATGTCTTATAGAACTCCATATACATGTAATCGCACAGTATCACATCTCATTTCAAAAATATTTAGCTATTCTCATGATAATAGATTTGTAGGCTATTTTTAAAAATGACTTTCATAAGTGTGTGCTTTTATCTTTAGATTTTTAATGCCTCTAAAATTTATTTTTAATATGTTGTGAAATATGGCACTAATTAATTTTATTTCAAAAATGATTACTGCTATCCCTATGCCATTTATATAATAATCCATACTTTCCCCACTGGTTTGAAAGCCCACATCTACCAATTGTGTAATTCTCACATATTCTTGGAGGTATTTCTAACCTTTTTTTCCTGATCTATTGTTCTATTCTTGTGATATACCATTGTCTCTTAATTATAGTGGCATTATATTACATTTTATTTTCTGACAGAGCAACTATCTCCTCATTCTACTTCTCAAAATTTTTTGTCTATATTTCACTCATGCATAAATTATAGTACAGTGTCTGACACATGAAACACCCAATAAATGTTATATATGATCATTCTATCTAAGAAATCTTCAGCCTTGCCTAAACAAGTAATATATAGAAGACCATGTTCAAGAATAAAAATATTATTTTACTGTAGTACTTAAATTTAAAAATGATTTTTTAAATATCTCCAATCTTCTTACCTTAACTCATATTTCTAGCTTTGTCCCCTCTCTTGATTCCTCTAAAGTTTACAGTTTTTGCTTGTAAAATGTCAAAACTGTAAATACACCTTCTTCCCCATGAGTATGAGTGGAAATATATCTTAGGAACAGAACAAGGAAACTTAGGCATTCTTTAGAGTTCAGCAAAGCACAAGAATGGGTGGCTGTTTGAGTCCATGTTTGTTTCCTAACATTTGTTTTTGGAGTAATCTTTTAGAATATAAAGTAAATCTATGCTCAGCAAGATATCTATCCATTCTACTATTTCACCATCTAACTTTCATTTAGAAACTTGCATGGGTTGCCACTGAGGCATTTCCGAGCTTATGTTTCAGTCAGTATGTTAGCCCTCCTGCTCCATCTAGTCACTATATTAACCATGTATTTCCTGAGGCTCAGTTTTGTAAATGTCACTGTGCTGAGGGTTCAAAGGATTATGAAGTATACGAACTTCCCATGTACTTAAGAAATTTACTATTTATTTAGAAGGATCACAAAGTTTTTGAATAACAGTGATCCTCATTCTCTCTCTCTCCATATAGACAGCTAGTTAAGAAACAAATAAGTAACAAATCAAAAGAGTAAGCACTTCCTCTAATTATGAAATCTTAATATAAGTTTATTTTAATCCTCAATCCATTCCATATAGCAGCCTTAATCTTCCGCCTGGCACTTGCCCAAGCTCATTCGCCGTGCCCGTACTGGGAAGACAGATGGCGAGGGAATGAGTGCACAAATTGTTCAGTTTCTAAGTTTGATGTCGCGTGCGCTCTCTCTCTCACCCTAAAATCAATAAAATAAAAATATTTTTTTAAAGTGTGAATTGGAAAATAAACTACCCAGTTTTCTTCAGATAACTTGGGTAAATCTGTTTATTGGAACCAAAGGAGACCAATCAAAATAATAGGTAGGTGTGTCCCACTTTATAAATAGAGTAACAGAAGTTCAAGAGACTTGAAGTCACATATCTGCTATCACATGGTCGTAAATTGTTTTAGTTGGTACTGGAAACCAAACCTTTTAAAGCCAAATGGAGTGACTGCTCCATCATTGTTTTCTTAAAACTGGAGGCTCCTCAAATCATGTGGAGAGTTTTCTCAAAATTCGGATTTCCAGGCCCTGCCTGGGACCTACTGAATCATAATCTCTAGGGATATAGCTATGGCTTAGTTTCAGAATTTTTAGTAAGTTTCCCAATATTATTCTGATGGTCACCCAGATTTAGGACAAAAATGTCTACTTTTTAAAAAAATTTTTTTTCTTTATTAATATGAGAGAGAGAGAGAAAGAGAAACATTGATGAGAGAGAACATCGATTGGCCACCTCTTGCATGCCCCCTACTGGGGATCAGGCCCACAACCCGGGCATGTGTCCTGACCGGGAATCAAACCAGTGACCTTTTGGTGCATGGGTTGATGCTCAACCACTGAGCCACACTGGCTGGGCCAAAATGTTTACTTTTAAGGGAACTTAAAACTGTTCAAATTTGTCTTCATTTAAAATGAGCTAAAAACTCATTTCTGGTAGATATATATATATAAAGAGAGAAAAATGTATATATATATATATATACAATCTATATATATATATATATAGAAAGAGAGAAAAATGTATATATATATATAGAAAGAGAGAAAAATGTATAATTTAGAATTATTCGATAAATACTACAAAAATGCAGAATCCTGGATGCTATTAACTAATGGCTCCTTATAAGGAAAAGAAATTGGAATTTTTGGGTTACATTTATGCAATGTGCTGTTCATAGTCTAGTCAAACATACTTGTCTTACTGGTTAATTAACTTAAATTTGGGAAATTAGACAAGACATAAAACTCTGAGTTCATAACTGATTGAATATTTTAAGCAAGATAATGCTTTTAACGTTTCAACTTCAATACCAGTCAGTATACAGAAACTAAAAATATATCTATGGTGAGCTGAAAGAAAGTACATGAGACACATTGAAGTCCATAGAATGAAGCCAAAAATCACTAACTAAAAGTAAACTGCCTTCACTTGAGCTTTGGAATTGCTTTGGAACGTACATACAGGCTCTCTGGGCTGCCGTGCCCCAGTCCCATCATGTAGATTTTCAGTCTTTCTCTTACTCTTGATACTTCCTCCCACTGTCATACATATAAAGAGATGGAGGGGAGGTCAAGGCACACAGATGCTTGCTTTGTCAACAAAGGCGCAGCAAAGAAAGAAAGCACCTTTGGTTTTTCAAGCATGTAGATAGTCAGTGTGTGTGTGGCTGCTCCTGGGAAAACCTTCCTATATCTATCTGTCCTTTCCCTAAAGGCATAACAGGGAGTAGCCCAGGAATCACTTGCCCAAGAGAAATGAGGCCAAGCAGTAAAGAGGACACTCATCTTCCAGTAAGGGATACCTGGCAAGATTGCCTTTGGAGTCTTTAAAATCTAATCTGCAAGCCAGGGGGCATGTTAAGATTTAGTTAACTATAAACTAAGTTTTGGCTATCCCTGGGGTTACGAAAACCATTACCTATTTCAAAAAGCTTCCACTGTCTTTTTGGTTTGTTTTGATTTCTTCCATTCATGGGAAAAAAAATCCTACTTATCCTCTTTTCCTCTTTCCTCCTCCCACTTGCATAAGAGCATTGTCCTGACTTAGTAAACTCAATTTCCTGAGTTCAAAGTATAAAAGATAAGAGCTATTTTCTTTTTTCCTTTGGGCAGGCAACAAAGGGGAGATTAAATTGGACTGGAAATTATTTATATACATGCCACTCAAAGTATAAACTAGACAATATTCTTGGAGGATAAATGTGAAGGAAACAGCTTAGCATAGGGTCACCAGGACAGGAGTCAGAAAGCCCAGGCTCTTGTTTCCATTCTACCACTTTTAGGCTCTGGGATGTGTGGCCAGTCATCCCAGATGCTATCAGTGCCTTGTCTCTATCTACTCAGGCTTTACCACTGGAGACCATGCTTCCCCAATTCTACTACCCAGCACCTACTCCTCTTCACCTGAGACTTTCCCTGGATGCCAGTGCCCACTCTGTGCCATGCTTGACTCTGGAGCCAGCCTCAGCCAGTCAATGACAAGAATAGAGGTCACTATAATAGCACCCTAGCATCTCACCCTTTGCATGGCATCCCTCTCAGGCGTGTGTTCCATAGTATTTTCCTGAGTTCCGCAGTAAGCCTGTTTCTCACACTGATAACCTGTTTGATAACACATTCTTCCATTTATCACTTCTCCACATCCTGACCAACATTTCCAGACATCAGCTAGTCTGCTTTTTGGGAGAGTATAAACAAAGAGAGTATTTTGCAATATTAAAAGGCAAGATACACAAACCAGTGGAATTGGATAACTTGCCAGTCAGGTGGAGAGGCGAGTCCCACTGCTGGCTGTGACCACAGTGGTGACAACCCTTGCTGTGCTCCAGCACCATGATTACTAGCTCACTCGTAAAGACCTGGGATCAAACACAGGCAGAAGGAGGTACTCATGCAGAGCACTGGAGAGCTGTAACTGGAGGAATATGTTGTAAATCAGTCCCAGGATCTCACTGGGAGAAAGACTAAAACATAGAACTGAAAATCCCCTTATGCTAAAGTAAGGCCCTGTTAAGAAAGAAATGTGACCATGAGATGTGGGATGGGGAACATAGGGGTCTCCCAAATTCCCTTGAACTCTAACAAAGGTGGCTCGCTCCCCTTGTTAAAGAATCGCAGCTGTTCCTTCCCTGAAAGCTATGCAAAGTCCTCACCTAAAGCAGACATCTCACAAGCTCATCTTCCCCCACTTTATCCCACCACTTTCAGACAAAAAGCTAAGCCCCAGTCTCAGCAGTCCGGGATTACTCACCAAAAAAGCTATAGGAGCTTGATATTATGTTCCAGTAAAAAATTGGGAGAAAATGCCTGAGAATGTGTCTTTGAGGATACTAGACTGTAAGGGCTGAAATATAAGGAGTGGAATGTAAAGTTGGATACACACTGAAAATGAGATCAAGATCAGATGCGCAGAAGGCTGATAATTGCTACTACAATGAAAATTTAAAATCAGCCAGTTTCCAGGGCAGCACCAGTTCGAGACCTAAAACCATTGCAACAGCATAGCAAATATATTGAATAGCAATTTTCTATGTTATCTTATTATATTATATATAATATTTTCCTCCAAATTCCAGGGTCTCTGTGTTCTGGGGAAAATACATCTTTTAAAGTTTGTTGGATAACAAAGGACCTTAAACACCATCAAGAACTGACATTTTTAGGTTATATAGACGCCAGATAATAAATGAGTGTTCCTCCAAGTCTACCTCATGGTGGGTCCATTTTGTCCATTGATCTATCCTAAAATTATGCCCTTAGCTCCTGAGTAAAGAATCTGGATGTACCTCGCAACTGGCAGAAATTTGAATTGATATTCAAATCGTTATAGTTATGGTATTCCAGCATATTCTATCATTCTACATAATGGTATTATACCATTATGTTTAGAAAGACCAAATACAGGTCCATAAAACTGCTTCCTCTTCTCTGGCC
This sequence comes from Tadarida brasiliensis, assembly GCA_030848825.1. Classification (NCBI taxonomy): domain Eukaryota; kingdom Metazoa; phylum Chordata; class Mammalia; order Chiroptera; family Molossidae; genus Tadarida; species Tadarida brasiliensis. Next base: position 62,844,917 of record CM061265.1, read on the forward strand.
CGGAATAAAAATCAAATGCGATATGGCATTTTAGGTAGAATGGCAGAGATTAGTGCCACCTTTGAAGACTTAAAGGTACACAGATGGTCATCTCTTTCATATTCCAATTAATCCATCATCTGACCCTGCAAAAATAGGCTAGATGATGGCAGATAGTTTATTAACTGCAAACTAATTAAATAATAGCTCTACTTGCAGTTGCTGAACTAAATGTGTTCAGCTTTTCCAGAGCAGATTTAAAAAGTCTCTGATACATAGTATGCGAGTATTGAACTGGAAAATGTTTCCATTTCAATACCCTTCAGAAATGAGCATCAGAAGCAGCTCAGGTTTATAGGGCTGGATAGCAGTGTGTGTTCATGATCATGCCACAGGACTACTAGGTCTCTGCTTTCTGACACAATATGGTGTGAAGAGACCTTGATCATTTGGACATTTTGCAGATCATCACACTGGTCCACTGTACAGATGACAACATGCTACTGAAACTTGAGCAACAGCAAGTGATAAGGAAACCCATTCTGGGACATATGTCTGACTGAGGATAGGTGACAAATCCTATAATGATTCAAGGGTGTGACATATTGGTGAAGCTTGTAGGAGTCCAGTTGCCTGGAACATGGCAGGATATATGCTCCAAGAACAAGTTATTGTACTTTGCACCTCCAGCACAGAGAAAGAAACACAGTATTTAATGGCCTCTTTAGATTTGAAGACATTTAGTTCATACCACATTTGGGAATGTTACATTTGGGATGAAGTCTAATATACTGATTACGCTAAAAAAGAATAAGTGAATTGGAGGAACAAGTAGACTAGAGTTCCGTGTTGCGGTGACACCTCTCTTTCAGCTCACAGCAGTGGCTTCATTGGGAGTTCTACAGGTGATGGAGCTTAATAAAAATATGAGCTTGGTTTATTGATAGGCCATTGCAATGAATTGTTGGGAGTTGGAAATGTCACACTACCGTCCTTAGTGATAGTCCTGAAAGACAACAATATGGGGAAATCCTCCCAATGGGCAGGGCTTTAAGTAGTATATCTGGCCATCAATTGTGTAATGGGAAAATTGGCCCAAGTTAAGGCTACATATGAAATACTGGGCAGTGGGAAATGACTTCACTGTGTGGTTAGGAGTGTTGGAAAAAAAGAGGATTGGAAGACTGGAGATAATAGTGTCCAGAGAAGAAATAGCAAGAGGAATTATAGGATTAAGCATAAATTATGTAGATCTTTGCTTCTCGTACAAATGTTCTCTGGAGTAAAGACACTAAGCAACCAAATGGATAAACTTACCTGTCTAATGGAACAAGGTTTTGCCCCCCTGGCTACTACACTTATTGTACAATGGTCCTTGGGAGGAGTAGTTACCTGTGGCATGGATGTAGGCTATACATGGGCTCTCTGTTATGAGGCTGATCTAGCCACCATCTCTGTTGAATGGCTTATTTGTCACAATCAAAGACCAACAGTGGCCCTGGCCAGTTTGGTTCAGCGGTTAGAGCATCAGCCTGTGGACCAGAGAGTCCCAGGTTCGGTTCCCGCTAAGGACACGTACCTTGGTTGCAGTTTGTCCCCGGCCCCAGTTGGGGTCGTGTGGGTGGCAATCATTCGATGTGTCTCTCTCACATTGATGTTTCTCTCTCTGTCTTCCTCCCTCTCTCCCTCCCACTCTGTCTGAAGATAAATGCAAAAAATATCCTCCGGTGAGGATAAAAAAAAAAAAAATGACCAACAGTGATCACTTTATGTGATACATTCCCTTAAGAAAACCAACCAGCCATTGGTTGTAAGCTGGTAATATCTGACACTTTCCTTCATGGAAAGGACAGTCATTTGTTATTGCTAGGATTGATAAATATTTTGGTATGGATTTGCTTTTTCTTCTTAAGTGTCTCATCTAGCAATTCTATACAAGGGCTCAAAGAATGGGAGATTTATCATCATAGGATTCTATATAACATTTTCTTGGTGAAAGGACCCCTATTACAGCAAAGGAAAGGTGACACATATATGACTGTGAGACCTCATTAACCCAACTCTGCTGGCCTGATAGAATGTTGGATTAATCTTTTTGTTGTTGTTGTTATTGTTTAGAAAAATAATTGTTTTTTTTTAAATTTCAGTTTACATTTACTATTATTTTGTATTAGTTTCAGGTGTACAGCACAGTGGTTAAATAATCATATACTTTACAAAGTGTTCCCTCTGATATTTCCAGTACCCATCTGGCAGCATAAGTAGTTATTACAATATTATTGACCATATTCCCTATGCTGTGCTTTACATCCCTGTGACTATTTTGTAACTACCAATATGTACTTCTTAATCCCTTCATCCTTTTCACTCATTCCCCCAAGCTCCCTCCCTTCCGGTAACCATCAATATGTTCTCTGTATCAATGAGTGTTTCAATTTAATTTGTTCATTTATTTTGTTCTTTAGATTTCACATATAAATGAAATCATATGGTATTTGTCTTTCTCCTATTCACTTATTTCAGGTAGCATAATACCTTTTAGGTCTACCCATGTTGTTGTAAATGGTAAGATTTCATTCCTTTTATGGCTGAGTAATATTCCATTGTAAATATGTACCATAACATTTTTATCCATTTGTCTGTTAATGGGCACTTGGGCTGCTTCTTAATCTCTTAGGTACAAGTAAACCATTAGTTTGTAGATGACACTATTACTCTGTGGGACTGGGGTACTATCCTTTAAAAGCTGGTGGCTGTTGTATGATGCTGTGTCTCTAATAGCTAGAATACATGACTCTGAGAACCAAGAGTCAAACAAGAAATGGCCCCTTTTGTTATCTCTCCCAGTGATCCAGTTGGGTGATTTGTGATTTCCATACTTAACTTTCATCTCTGTTGTATAAGATACTGGTTCCCAGGATGTGGGATAGGGGTATGCTCCTATAAGGGGGTGGATGTGTTCCAATAAAACTTTATTTATGAAATGAGACTATCGGCCAGATTTAGCCCAAAGGCTGTCATTTGCTGATCCTTGTTCTAAATTAGTTCTAAGGTTTCTTCATGATATGAAATTCTATATTATGTGCCTCTATAATCAGGAAACAGTTTGGAACATCCTTCAAGTCACAACAGATTATCAACTCTATAATGTTTGTAAAATCATATATAATCTAAAATCATGGCTAAAATTTTGCTTTTCAAAATCAGTCCTCTAAAAGTAGAAACAATGTACTTACAATAATTTAATGTACTTGTAAAAATTTTAAAGTGAATATTTTTTAACATTTAGCGTTAAGGCACTGATAGTTATATTGAAAATTCAATTTGAAAAATAATGTCCTTTGGGGAAATAATTCTTTTTCTGAGATGGCAGGCCCTGTTGATGATATTATTCTGCACAAATTTAATAATTATAGCCTAAATCCGAACAAAATCACTTCCAGCTCAGAGCACTCAGCTGAAATACCACACGTAACATATGTAATGACTTAGAAGCATGACAAGGTTGTTGTTTAAAGCCTAATGCCAAAATTGAAACAATTTTGTAGTAATTAAGAGACATTGCTTGGCTCCAGTAAAGATGGATGTGGTTTATGCAAATCATCACTTACAAATTGCTAAAACTAAAGATTGAAGTGCTAAATAGAAGACATCACTATAACTCTTTAAACAAAACACCTGAAATGTAAATTAAAGCCATAGAGAACTTTAAAAAGCAAATCTCTGCATAGTAACAAACTGTAAATTAACTCAACCCCTACGAATATGGTTTTTCTTCCACTTTCATTTTTAAACTGGTAGAATATTTTAAAGGATGAAATAAAATAGAGCAATCTAGACATTAAAAGAAATAACTGTTAAACAAGTGAACCATTATAATAAAAAGTGAAATTTGGTCAAGCATAGCTTAAAAACTTTAAACAATACTTATAATGTAAATGTGATTAACTGATGGGGGGAAAACACATGGTTATTGCCTCCTTTCTCCCTACATTCATAAATTGTTCAACAAAAAAATTTTCACCTTCAGCCAATTGTATTTATATGTATTTTTTTTCAGCTACAGCATGTTACATTATAAATAATTAAAAGCATACGAAACAACCCAAATAATTTCTTTTATTCAGTTGAAGGCAAAATGTATGCATGTTTCTATAGTTATAAAGTACAGTATGTATTCCATAAAACTCTATTAGAATTTATTAAATTTCAGATTAGTGCTACAACTTATTCACAATCTGCCATGTTTGTTTTTCTCTTTTAAAATGATATATTATTGCCCTGGCGGGTTTGGCTCAGGGGTTAGAGCGTTGGCCCGCGGACCAATGAGTCATGGGTTTTATTCCAGTCAAGGGCATGTACCTCGGTTGCGGTTCATCCTGGCCCTGGTCTGGGTGGTGCAGGAGGCAACCAGTTGATGTGTCCCTCTCACGTCAATGTTTCTCTCTCTCCCTTTTTCTCCCTCCCTCCCACTCTATCTGAAGATAAATAGAAAAATATCCTCAGGTGAGGATCAAAAAATTAATAATAATAATAAATAAAATGAAATATTATTTCCTTTGTCCTTACTAAGTTTATAGGGTAGGCATTAATCTTGTTTTTTAGAAAAACAAGTGACAACAAGGTTCACAGGAGAAATAGAGGGTTTGCAAATTAATCCATGAGAGTTTTATGAAATCTAGGTTTTCCTTTCAGGTAAAAAGTTGGATATGTTTTTCTGTTTATTTAAGAGTCTAAATTTTCTGTTCATTCTAAGAGACAAGACCAAAGAACTATCTCTTTATTTTATATAACCATGTTTTCTCTTCAACTGTTGTAAAATAGGTATAGAAAAATTAGTATTTTATGTTTACATTGAGATTTTGTTGTGTAGAGAATAATATTGAACATAATACCATTATTATAACTCCATAATTATAGGTAGTGGCCATGAAAGATAATTTATTGCTTTTACACCTAACCAAAATTTTAAACATGTCCACTTTCAGTAGTGAAGTGGGGGGTCTAGAAAATATAAAGACAAATATGTACCCAAGGTGATAGGACGAAGATAGAGGGCCAGCTTCCCACTACGGACTCCCAATTATCCTCCAAGATTATAAAACATTGACCACTGTATCCACATTTGATGGACTCTGGTCAGAAAAGATCAAAGATGAAAGAGGATAAGTGTATTCAGACCACTGCAGTTAAAATCTCATTAGAAAAAGGAGCAGTTGTTTGTCAGTTAAGAAGAGGAAACTGATGAAGAAAAACTGATTTTGAAGACTTATGTAATCAGGTGAAAATACAGTTGGGGAAAAGATCAAAAGAACTATTTTAAGAGTGCTTCTCACATGAAGATGTGGAGAGGTGAAATAACTACCTATGATGGATGTGAAGAGTTCAGTAATAGTAGAAAAATTGTCCTGTACCTCAATAAAATAGTTAAAATTGGATTCAAAGTCTTTGAGAAGTTACTTTAAAAAGGGGAGAGAATGCCAATATAATGAAGAAAATTGGTTTTAGAAGTAATCTGTTGGAAGACAGTGCTAAGGAGAGAAGCAGAGTCATCAGAGTAATTGAGGCAAGACACCATAAACATACTAATGTTAAAAAAAATAGCTAAGGCAAAAATGAAATCTGTGGCTTCTTTTCGTACACTTTTATATTTCACTTGTATTGATCTTTATTGATGGGCACATTGAGAATTGGTAGAAAGCACATGGCTTCTAATGCTATGAATTGCTAATAGTGAACACTATTTTGTTTATTAGTTGACTGATTATAGATCTCTTTTTCTTTATTGATTTCAGAGAGAAAAGAAATGAGAGGGAGAGAGAGAGATAGAAATATAGATGAGAGAGAACATCGATTGGCTGCCTCCTGCATGCTCCCCACTCGGGATCAGGCCCACAACCTGGGCATGTGCCTGACTGGGAATCGAACCGGCGACCTTTTGGTGCATGGGTCGACGCTCAGCCACTGAGCCACACCTGCTGGGCTATAGATCTTTTTTTACACATAAGATGAAAGATTAGTAGGTTGTTAAGAGGAGATATTATAAAGCAGTCTCCTTAAGAAATCACTTTAGTAATTATATAAATATCACATTAATCAAATATTAAAGGCTATCATCTCAAAAGACTGAGAATACCTAGTGCAGGCAATGAGGGAGAGCATCTTGAAACTCATGTATTGTAGGAATTCAAGATGGTGGTGTCACTGTGGAGAAGAGTTCAGCACTTTCTTATGAAGTAATGCTCCCTGTGTCAACTTCAAAAACTGATCCCATTAGAGAGAAAGATGACACAGCTAGGAAACTCTTTTCATGTGGGAATGTTTGGGACACACTCTGGGGCACCAGCAGGGTACTTCATGCCCAGGTAATTAAGTATGGCCCAGAGTAAGGGAGAGAAGTTTTCTCCCCACAATTCCCAGGACTACCATGTAGGTCCAGTAGAGAGGATTCTGGTCAATGCAGTGTTGGGAGCACCAAGAGAGAGCCCCTTCCAGCAAACACATCACCATTTCCACTGCGGACACTGGCAATAGGGGCCTGGCAAAGCTCTGCTCGCAAGTGACTTCACACGCAGTAAAACTGACCAAGTAGTCAAGAACCATAAGAATCTGAAAGTTGTTTGTGAACTCAGCAGAGACATTGTGGTGTTTCCCAACACTGACTGAGTGAGGCCCTAAATGTAGCTGGAGAACCGGAGCTAGGAGGTGCACTGAGGGTCAGTGATAGTATACACAGGTTATTGAGAAATCAAGATGCAATGACAGATTATCCTAATTCATCCTCATGAAGAATAAGGTAACAGATGATACTCATATAAAAATGAGGTAATGTATGTGGTCAACCTTTGAAAAAATGTAATGTTTTCTAAAGTTGCAATGCATTACTTACACTTATGTATTAGTTTATATACATTTAAAGTTTCATAAAGGGTGTTCATATATTTTGATCATTCAATTAAATAACTATTAAGTAAGCAAACAGGAATTATTTCTATTTTACAAAGAGTGAACTAAGATTCAAAGGGGTTGAGAGATTTGTCAAAACCACACATTTGGTAAGTTGTCCCAACAAGATTGGGTCATTTGAATTCTAATGTAAAATTCTTTCCATTCTATTAAGCTCATCACATAAAGAATGGATTTTCAATACATCAGTTTTACAAACAGCCAACATATTTGTAAAAAGATTCCTGGAGAGACTTCCGGTCAAGATGGCGGCCTAGGTGGACGCGGAATCGCATCCTCCCACAACCACATCAAAGTTACAACTAAATCACAGAATAACTATCACTTAAAGACCGCATGAAATCAAGCTGAATGGAAGCCCTGCAACTATGAAATGAAAGAAGCAGCAGAATGGAGACGGCATACTGCCCTCCAGGACCCTCCTTGTTGCCTGAAAGGAAACGAGATCCTGCAGCCAGGGGCGCCTGCGGAAGCTGAGCGACCCCCCCACCACGGAGGAACCCAGGCAGAGCAGCGAGGGAGCCGAGCGACCCCCCCCACCACGGGGGAACCCAGGCGGAGCGAGGGAGCCAAGCAACCCCCACACCAACAGAGGAAGCCGGCAACACACAGGAGAACTGAGCAAACTGAACAACGAAATTGACCCAGAGACATGGAGTTGGAGTACGGGATGACGGGCCTCAGAGGAGGGGGGGAGGCGGGGGAAAGAGATAAATCACAGAGCCTATGTGCATGGGTGCATAACCAATGGACATGGACAACAGGGATGGGGACGAGGAGAAGGGGAGGGGGAGGAGGGTGTCAATGGGGGAAAAAAGGAAAAACATCTGTAACAAAAACAAATTAATAATAAAATAAATTATAAAAAAAAATAAAATCAATAAAGGAAAAAAAAAAAAAGATTCCTGGAGTCTTCACTTTGGGGTGGGGATTAAAAAGAGGATATTCAGAGAATCAGAAATGCAGTGCTTATTTTTAATTTTTATTCTCTCAATGTATCATTATATATTGTCCTTTTATGTTCAGATAAAAATTATATAGACTAAACACTCTAAATACATTAAAACATTTCAAAGTTATCTGAATTGGGTATTATTAATTGTTTAAAATCAGAGGTAAAAACATGGATGTTTCTCTCTTTTCTGACACATGTTGGCTTAATAGTAAGTGAACAAAATCTGTCAAACTGCTGTTGGATTGCAGCACTTATTTAAAAATGTGAAAAATTACTTATATCCTTTTGCAAGACATTAAGGATGGACATGTTTTCATTGTTCTTCCTCTGGCCAGCCTGTGTTTAGGTTTAAAAGGCCTGTGTTTTGGTTTTATCTTGCTTCCAAATACTAAATTTCTGGTTTGGAGTTCAGACAAGTTTAGTTATGCAATGCATCTTAATACCCACACTTGAACATATTTCCAGGCTGACCAGATGTTAACACTCTTGTGCATTTATGCCTTATGACACTTGTAGTGATATGTGTCTCCAGAGTTAAGTTTTAAATATTTATGCTTAATTTTTTAAGAAAGCAGGTGCTCTTTAAACATTTCTCACGAACATTATTTTTTTTAAAAAAGAGCACTATATGATAAAACCACAATTCTTTAAGCTAAGCCTTTTTTAATAGTAGTTAATTCTCCACTCACTATGCTCTCACATCCATCCAAAGAAATCATTAGTTCACAAGCCAATGCGTTAACAAACGTATACTGAACGCCTACTATGTGCTAGGAACTGCGCACACTGTGGCAGATTTTAAAATGAAAGGTGCAGTTCTCATTCTCCCAGACTGCACGTTCAGACAGAGAAGTGCTCTGATACCATATAAGATGCTCAGTACTAAGACAAAGGAAAGCACAGGTTGTTAAGAAAAACAAACAAAATCAAACATGTGGCTCTTTCAATCCAGAGGAGGTGGAGAGTTTCCCAAGGGGACCTTTGGAGGTTATCCTTGAAGTAAGTACTGAAAGCTAATAATAGGAGTTATTAGCTACACAAGGGAGGTATGCCAGCTGATGACCCGGGAGACAGGCAGGAGCCATATGCACCAGTAGGAAGTTTGAAATGCATTCAGAGGCTTGTGGGGGAGCCAGCAACTGATTTAAACTAGGGAAGACCACTTCTGCAGTATTGCAGGACAGTGCAGGATAAATCTAAGAGTAATAGGACCACAGCAAGGAAACTGAGGTTATTTTGTCAGCCAAAGTGAGGAGCACAAGAACTAAGTGAGGGTAGGAAGGAGGGGCTTGGTGACTGATGGGATGAGGTGGGGAAAGAGAAGGAGGTGCTTGGGCTTAGGAGACAGGGGGAGATTAGTGAGCATCACCATGACAGGGCCATGGCAGGGTAGGCCATGAGAAATGACAGGTTTAGTGTGGTGCTCATGGGACATCCAAGCAAAAATGCGCAAAGGAAGTAGGGCACTTGGTTTGGCATTCAAAAGAGACATCTGAGGTGGTGACATGTACTTGAAACGTGTCCGAATGCAGGCAGAGAGTCTAAACTCAAGGCCAGACCTGCACTTCTACTAAGTGTTCAGAGTGACTCCAAAGCAGGTGGTTGAGAGACCACATATGCAGTAATAAGACTAGTTGAAGCTATTGGCACAGATAAACATCTCCAGAACACTTTGTAAAGAGAAGGGAAGGGCATTAAAGATGGGCCCATAAAAATGACAATATTTAAAGAACAGGCAAAACTAAATGAACTTTGTAAGGAGAGAGTGAAAGAACTCGCAGTAAGGACGCCGAGGGGGACACACCAGGGAAGGATGCACGAGAATAACCACAATGCTGGCACTCCTAAAGGTCAGCTCCAGAAAGAAAGGCCTGAAAACTGATTAAATTTGACAACTGAGGGAAGGGGGTACGTCACTGAGATAGTTGCAGTGGACTGATGGAGATCAAAGCCAGCTGCCGACGGCTGGACAATGGGAAGTGGACACCGTGAATGCGGACTGAGGAAGAGAACCACTGTAATAACGAGGTGGGAACCTACCAACAATAGAGGTGATTTTCTTTTTAGTTTTTAATTAATTCCTGAGTGTGCTTATATGCTGGATGTGGAAAAAATAGAGATGGGGAAGCTAGAAAGGTAAGAGCCAACATGAGAGGAAGAGAAAAACTGCAGGGAGGTAGAGAGCTTGAATTACCTGTTGGTAAGTCCACGTGTCAGGCACCTTAAATACGATAACATGTATCTTATTATTTTAATGTATAGATATGATTGTCTATCTTTATGTGCAGATATTATTAGCCCCAATTTGTGGGTTGATGAAATAAGACTGAGAGAGTAAATCAGATGATCCAGACCACGCAACAAGCAGGGTTGAGAGTCAAATGCAGGACTTCTGGCTACGATATGCATTTTCTTTTCATTAAACCAGCTTTTCAAATATTTTGTTTATCCTCACCTGAGGATATGTTTCTGTTGATTTTTAGAGAGAGGATGTAAGAGAGAAGAGAGAGAGAGAAACATCGATGTGAGAGAGAAGCATCGATCGGCTGCCTCCTGTATGCACCCTGATGGGGGATCGGGCCTGCAATGTGCCCTGAGGGGAATCGAACCTGCAATGGTGTACAGGATAATGCTCCAATCAACTGAGCCACCTGGCCAGGGCAGGTTTTGAAGCTTTTAAAACCTCCTTCTGCGTTTCACAAACATGAAAATCTCACCCCCAGCTGATCTAATATGCCCCCTCAATCTAAATCACTATGACCTGCATATTCTCAATAGCCAAGGATTTCAAATCCCTGTACTTTCTAACATCAATAAAATCATTTTTCATTTCCAAATATAAAATTACAGCGCAGAGTGCGTGTTTGCAACCTACGCGCACTCCCCCATGCCCGCAGTGCCTACTGAAAATCACCGCTTCCCACCACGCTGGCCCCTGGCCCAACCTGTCCCCATGCGGCTTCACGCCGAGACGTGATCCCTGCCGTTTGCCAATTTTAGTATCCTCGCTTTCTAAGACTGATAATAGTATATACACAAATCTATGTAATCAAGAAACAAGTTGTCAATTGATAAGGTGTAGGAAGGCTCTTTTCCAGAAAATCAAATGCTGCGGTACCAGCGTGCTGGTTCCACACCCTCCCTGGAGCTCTCATCTGGAGGTCCCCATGACAATCATGTGAATGAAAAGAACCTCACCCACAGGACTGGGGCTGCTGCCAAAGGCTCACTTCAATGCCATAAAGACCCCAGGGAAAAGGAATAGTTTTGTAGCCACATGATGATTCTCTGTGGCTTCTAAAAGTTTGTAGAACACTAGCAGCCCTCATTTTCCCTGGCACCACCCCCAATTCCATGGGCTCTTCTGTAGTTACTTCATTTCGTATAACCTTTAAGAAAACTCTGTGCAGCCCATGTTTATTTCAGTTATGTCTTAGCATTCTCATCATGAATGATTCATTATTTCATTTTCTTAGTCACTCTTCCCATGTATATATAAACACGTTAAGCACAGCCTTTGAGCAAACATTGTACAGTTTGTTTCTGTGTGTGTGCATGTGTGCACACATGTGAATGTATACATGCAAGGTGTGCTTGCTTTTATTTGTGTGTAGAATATTTTTGGTAGGATACACACGAGTCTATGAACAGTTGTAACTTCTGCTGAGGGGGATATCGGTATGAATGAACGAGGGAATCTTCATTATTTATATCCTTTGGTACTATTTGAATTTTCACCATATGCATGTATTGTTTTTTTAAATAAAAATAAGTTAAAATGAAAAATGAGATAAAACTATATGTGCTGACATGAAACAACCTCCAAGATAAATGATTAGGAGAAAAAGCAGGATAAAGAACTGGACAAGTTCTACCATTTGTGGGGGGAAAAAGACATGTACCACACAGACACATGTTACAGAAAATGCACAGAACACCTAAGAAACCTCCACATGGCCACATGGTTGCCTCTGGAGAGCAGAATCAAGAGAAGGGAGGAAAGATGAACTTTCATTATGTGCCTTCTTGTAACATTTGCGAGTTTTGCTCTGAGCATGCTTAACTTTTTGATCTAATAAAGAAGCTTACAGAGAGAGAGAGAGAGAGAGAGAGAGAGAAAGAGAGGACTGCCTTTGAGAATGAATATTTTCTTTTCACTTTACTGCCCCTTCTCTTATTTTACCATTCATGCCTTTATGTCCTAAAAGTGCAAGGCTATTGCTTATAATGTATTAATATTCCTATTTTGATAATTTGGGGTTTGCACATACACAAAATAATTATGCAATATGTCTCTTACCCCAGGACAAAATTATCTTTTATGGATTCTGTAAGAGGATCTGCTGGCTCAAAATCTCAACAGAATTATATGGACATCTAATCTTTGCATAACCTAAACATATTGTACCAGGTCTTTATTGATAATACTAAACACACACTTTATGACATTGATGATAAACAAAATATTAGTTATGAAAGGAGATATTTTTTAAGAAGCTTCTACAATAAATTAATCCTGACTCTTAGCTTAACCTTTTCTTTACTAGGCTTAAATTAATTAACAACTTTAAAAATACTCCCTTCGATTTTACTGCCCTTAATTTTGCATGTTACATCTTTCCATATTTACTAGTAGTTGCATCTTTATTTATTCTTATACTTCTGTATAAAAACTACTTTGCTTAAACAATCAGCATAAAATGCATTAAAAGGGTGATATCATACAGACTTCATTTATTCTATTGACAACCACCCTAAGGGATAATTTTCCCCAAGTAGATTTTCTGATGGCTCAAAGGGATAATATGAAAAATGAGAAATGTGCCTAAGCCCTCTTGCTTCTTTTCTTAGCTGAGTCATCCATATCTGTACAGCTGTTCTTTAGAATCTGCCAGAATGACTTCAGCTCCTGCTGATAAGCACAGCAACCCACCAACACAAAAAGATGTAGTTCCTCCAAAAGCTAACATGACAAAGCAAATAAATATGCACATTGTTTCATTGGCATGCAATGAGGTTATTTTCTTCAGTGTTAGACCTTACGATTCTGAATATTCATTCGGTCTCTCCTGGATTCTGAGGCTTTGTCAAATCAAGAAGCAGCTTTCCACTTTCCAGTTTCTTTCTTCTGTAGAAGAATGCATATTGTACCCTTGGTCTGCGACCCCTTGGTGGACCTAACAAGCGGTGGGCTCTGTGTTGCCTACACTCAGCACCTTTCATTCACCAGAATGTGTAAAATAAGGGCCAGCTGGAAGATGTAGATGTTGTGTTGACTCATAGTGAAGACAAATATAATAACTGTCTCATTAGTAAATACTCAAGTCATGTTATTAGTGACAATGTAAGCTGAGTATTGGAGGCTTCTATTTTCTTTGTTACTATATCCTGAGAGTCAAGAATATCCTTGGTTGGTTTAGCTGATTGTCTGAATGGATGAGGTGTGCAAACCACAGCTTGTAGTACTTATGCAGCGGATAACAATGGTAATATGCCAGATTCTCTGCGAGGTGTGGGGAAACAAGTTTTCTGTCTTGACCAGGAAGAAATTGGCAAAGGAAACTTGAAAGAAAAATACATCTGTATGCAGGCCAAACAAATATTTTAAATAAATATTATGTTTTAAAACTATTAAAGATCCAAATAAGAACAAAAAACAATATTTTATGAAATGGAAGAAACATTTTTTTAAATTTATGTTTACCTTTGTTATATGAATAAGTAGATTATTAACTGTAAGTAGGAATTTGCTTTGAATTCACTATTTTCAGGACTCAATAAAATTAGCTTTTAAAAAGTTGTTATTTGTAGTATCAAATCACCTTTTCTATGTTCTTAGCTAACTTCAATTGAACAATTTGACAATGGACTATTTATTGCAAAAGATTTCTCTTAAACACAATGTTATACATATCATTTGACAGTTTATAATAGCAGATTTACTATTAGTGATTTTGTGACTCCTTTGTCTCCATGGATCCCAAGGTACTACCCTAAACCAAATATAACCCACATGTAAATTATTACATATCTGCAAACTATTTTGTTCTGTATCACTAGTGGGCATACAATCTGTAATCATTAATTAAATATTTACACTTTCCATCCCTTGCAATAGGTTGTATTAAAGTGCTTTGAGTAACATAAATCTAGTTTCAATGAGAAGAAAAGCCTGGTATTTAGGGCAAATTACTGCTAATAACTTCTGTGTGACTACTGATTGAAAGCAGATAGATGTTTTGCATGTTGAATGAGATATAACACCGAGATGGTAAAAAAACAAAGCAAAAAACAACAGTAATGGCATTTTCCAGTTAGAGCATTTATGAATGCCCTCTGACTGGATTCCAGTTCATGAGGTCACAGCCAGAGTTTCCAAGCTCTCCCGTAGTTCCAGTTGGCATACTTCTCCACTTCTTGCTTATTTCTCTGCGAAGGGACATGGTGTCCCATTTTTAACAGTTCACAAACTCTCCCTAAGGCAATATGTTGGAGTGAACCTGAAGATTTTAGTTACAAATCAACACGTGACTATAAAAATTACTTTTCCTTCCCAAATCTTAGTGTAGACACACACACAAAATATTTTAAAGAAATTAGCTTATGCATTAATTCTTTAATTCATTCACACAAAAAGTGTTGAGTTTCTATGAGGTGCCAGGCACTGTGCTAATAATGGGTCTCAGTGACTGAAATAGAAGAAAATAATGTCAGTGTCCTACTGAGTGGATCTACAATGAGAGGGAAAGGCAGAAAGGAGGGAGTCTATTACTTTGATAGTGCTTCTTTTAAACTACCTTACTGAAAATCTGTCCTTTTTTCATTTATGGAATGAATATGTTAGACTTTACAGTGGTTTTTCAAATTGCTCCGCTAGGACTAGATTCTGGGAAAATTCTTTGGGACTCAGAAAACACCTCAAACAGAATTGTGCAAGGCTACTCTCTATCCTACTCTCTTCAGCAGAGCTCTCCAAACTTGTATGGTTTACATACTTGAGCTGCAAATGGTGATGGAAGGACTAGACTATGGGAACACACAATACAATATACAGATGATGCATTATAGAATTGTACACTTGAAACCTATACAATTTTACTAACCAATGTAACTCTAATAAATTCAATAAAAATAAGACAAACAAAAAAAATTTTTTTTAGTTGTAAGATGTTTCAAGAATAAACCAATTTATAAGCCATTAGATTAGATAATCTTTTAAATTCTCTTTCAGCTTCACCATTCAAGGATCCTAGGAAATGTTGTTTTACTCTGGTTTTATAATCTCAAAGTATTATTTTTAGATGAAAAGTTTCCTGATCTATCAATAATCATTGGAAATGAGAGCTTCTCAGTCACAATGCGCTCTGAATCTCTCCCTGCCACTTACATGCTGTGTGATCCTGGGCAGGCTAGGTTTTCTTTCCAAACTCCAGTCTTCTCTTTTATAAAAGGACATCACTAAATTCATTATTGTATGGAAATTTCTTACTACTGTGTTGGGCACACCGTACATCACAGAATCCATCCTCAACTTCAGTTTCCTGGACATTGGAAGTTGAATTCATGTTTTATGAAGCAGAATCTCTGCTACACAAGTAAAAAACTATGTTATTCACCATTCATTTTCACTTTGATGGAATTTTCATTTGAGACATGCAGAATATTTTATAAAGTTTAGAACACTCTAGTTTTGTAAATAAGTGAAACTATATTTTTAAACTTTTTTATTTTAGGAGATAAATAATAAAGAAGATAAATTAAATGGCTTCTCGGAAATCAATAAATAACTACTTTTAGACCCAGAAATCGGAGACTATGTCCTGTGAAAATAATAGCATAACATGAATTAGCAAAATTTTACACTAAATTTAGTTTCTACAAAATGAATTCTAGTTGAATGCCCAAGAGTGCTCAATATTCTGAGTGTTATGTATAATACTGAACTTACTATATTTTGTAAGACCCAGACCTAAAAAAGTTGAGAATCTTTTCTGATTTATCATAAAATTAAGCAAATATTATTTTAACCTGATGAGTTTTTAACAAACAAATTTAAAACAAACAGCTTTGTAAAAGCCTTCAGATTTGTAAACAAGTTAAAACAGTGGAAAATAAGGACATTCCAAGAGGTATGTTTAAATAAAGGAAAGAAAAACACACCCAGTTTCTCTCTTCTTTGGGACCAATTAAAAATAATCATTTATTGTCAATGCTGGTTAGTATATCTTATGATTTTATGGGGGAGGGAAAACTCCCATTCCCCTCCATAAATAAGACATTAGTTATTTCTCTCTTTGGTAGAAAAGAAACAAACGTGATAAAAAGAACTTCTCTGCTAGGGAAGCAATAACTAAAATAATGAGCATTTATCTTAGAAGGATGATACGGAAAATTATGAAGTTGAAAGTTAAATGTAGGCCTGAGCCAGGCCAAAAAAAAATTATTTTTTTTTGGAAAACATCTCTACCCTGGTCTCAATGTCTAGTAGTTACAGCCAAGTATTTATTTTGATTCTACAAAGGGAAAGGTGAATTCTTTAAAAGACGTAAATGTATGTCATAGCACTAGAAAACCCCATCTCCATTGTGATTACTGCTTAGAGGGTCCTTGCCTAGGGTGCCTGAAAGGCATTTCCAACAGTTATCAGTAAACAGGGCCAGATAGCCCTGTGGACCACAAGGAGGATGATATAGCAAATGCAGCAACCCAGAAGCTCTTAGAGCATTTGTCTAAGGCACCTATTTCTTCCAGAAGTAAGAAGCTACCAGCTTCCATGAGCTTCTCCATCCTGGTGGAGTAAGCTCGTGTGTAGCACCCCATCCCACACACAGCTACCAGGACTACCACTGCAGTGACGTTCTGCAGATTTCCTGAGCAGCAAACACTTTTACTTTAGGTACAGTATATATTTTCTCAGTGCACCAGGGAGTCAATCAGAGACTCACCAGAGCCAGGAGAGAAGATATCCCTGTTTTGAGACACTGTAGAAGAGTAGAAGACAGAGCTATAACTAAGGGTGATGGTATTAATTTTTACTATCTATTCTCTAGGCTGCTGCTTGGAGAAAGTACTCATTAGAACTTTATATGCTTCATTTTATTTGACCTCATGACATTACTGTGAGGGAGATAGGACAATAAATATTATTTTAGCTTTATTGGGGAGGGAATAACACTAAAAGTTCTGTGTTTTAGTGGTTAGGGGACAGGGAGCAGTATCTAACCCAACCATTATTCTCTTACCAGAATCTTGACTCCTGCACATTAATCCACTAAAACTCCCACTTTAGGATCATGCATATAAGAAACTCAATGTATACAACTTTAGGCATATTTTCAAATTATAATTATGATAAATATAAAAATGATATGCATAAGATAATTGTAATACCAAAATTTAGGAGATTTCAAAATATGCCAACTTGTCATCATTAGGTGCATGTGGGAAAATTAAAAACAGATGGAAATTATAGTGCTCTTATGTAATCTTAAAAGTTCATACTTTTTTCTCAATTTCCAAGCATTTTATCCTTTTCACCTAATAACAAACATACTGTGTTTTAGAGATCAATTTTGTTACTGCCATAACATTTTGCTTGAAGTGGTATATTTTGACCCAAACTTACAAGAAAACAAAATCACTGCTCTGTGCATACCTGTCACTCCACATCTGTAATCCTCTGTGATATCTCTTGGTACCGGCCCCTTGCTTCCGTCATAAGTGGTTTGCCCTTTCTACCCTCCACCTACTGAATGGTTGACTACACTCAATGCAAGACCAAGTCAGCTGAGATTAGTCATTCAGAAATCATCAGTGGCTCAGTCTTGGGCAATAGATTCAACAAATATTTAAGTGTTTATTATGTGCTAGTAGCTTTCACAGAGGTTATCACAACAAACTCTGAGGTAGTTATTAATTCTACTGCAGCTCTGAAAGGTTTAATGACTTGCTCAAAGTCATATAACTAGTTTTTGCTGGGATTCAATCCAAGCTTTGGGCTTTGAATTCGTTGCTCTTTTTCCTACACCAAAAACACACCCTAGCTAAAATCTCAGGGTATGAATGAATGCATGATAAGTCAGCTGGAACAAAAAGTATAATAAATGAAGGTCATGCTGAGCAATAGAAATAGAAAGATATAAATCTCAAGTATAATAGTAATTGCCAAATTTAGACTCTTAATTTAGTAATTAATTTTGTGTTGCATAGATACTGTGCCAACCTGTAACACCATATGATTGGAAAGTGTATGTGTAACTTTTCCTTATAGTATATACAAAAACTAACTCAAAATGGACCAAAGAGCTATAACTATAAAAGTTCTAGAAGAAAACATAGGGAAAAGCTTTGTTTTCAACATTGGGTTGTCAATAATTTCTTAGATATGACACCAAAAGTATAGGCAACATAAGAAAAAATAGAAAAACTTGACTTTATCAAAATGTAAACTTTTGTACATCAAAGAAGACTATCAACAGATTGAAAAGGCAACTCACAGAATAAGTGTTCAAGAGAGTATGGAGGTCAGCATGACTAGAGCAGAGGTTTGTTTAAAAAAAGTACTCCATATTTTAAAGGTAAGGAGAAGATGAAGACCATTGAGTTTGAGTGGTCTATGAGTTTGGGGTAGAACCAAGTGAAGAAATTTTCTCAAGAAGGAAGGAGCATTTAGTTATCTCAAATGCTGCTGATAGTTCCCCTAAGCAGACTGAGATGTGAGCGGTCACTGAAGATTGCAAAGAACCATTTTAGTGGAGGTGTGGGGACAAAGTCTGATTCAAGTAAGTCTAAGAAATATGGAAGAAGAGGAAGTAGACAATGACATGCAGATAACACATTAGGAGTTTGCCATAAATGATAAAGAAGAATGGGGAGAAAACTGGAGGGAAATGTGGGTTGAGGAAGATTTTTTTCTAAATGGAAAAAATAAAAGCATGTTTTTATTCCAAATGCACTGATCCAATAAGTCAAACTGATGTAGTGGGGAGAGGGAGCAATGGCCAAAGTCTTTGAGAATGTGAGAAGAAATGTGATTTAGTAGAAATGATATCTTTGATAGGCAGACTCATCTATACTTATAGGAGTGAAAGTAGAATATGTCAATATGGGTGCAGTTAGGTGGGTGAATGTGCTAGCAATGTGACAAGTTCTCTTCTGATTTCTTTTCTTTTCTCAGTGAAATAGGGAACAAACTCACAAAGACTCCCTCTTAGAGTGAGTGGTCAGGCAATATAGCAGGCGAGACCAAGAAGGTGTAAAAGTCCCTAGGAGTATGTTTGAGCCTGGAGCTGTAGGGAAATGATGTGATAGCGAGGCAGCAATAAGGATTATTTGAGGATTTGGGTCATGAATTTAAACACAAAATATTAAGCATGGCTCTGTTTTTATTGATCTACATTGCCCAAGTGGTAGTGTGCATAGTGTGTAAGTTAATTTAACAATGTTGGGGTTTTGCTAGAATAGTATAGGAAGTAATGGAATAAGGACATTGAAAATGCAAGGAAGGTCACTAATGCAGTGACAGATCATTAAATATGAGTTGTGTGGGGAGAAAAATAAGGACACAGTTCAAAGACAGGGGCATGGTAAAAAGGTGGTAGGATTATTGGCCAGTAGGTTCCATTTGGATCAAGAACTTTTGGAGTTGGGACACTAGAGGAAATAAACTGAACAGACAGGAGATAGTAGTTAGAGACTGAGATTCTAGAAACAGAGATTGCAGAAGGGGTACAGTTTTCATGCCTAGAATATGACCATGGGAGCAGGTGGTTAAGGGGTCAGGGAGAATGACTGGAATGAGACCAAGGAGCTGAGATGCCAGGGTTCTATGTGGAATATGACCAGAGAGACAGTGAGCCAGATGATTAATTCTTCAAGGACAGGTGAGTCTCTGCATTATTTAGAGTCAAAGATAACTTTGAAGAACAATATTAGAAAGCATCTCATCCTCCAAAGCAAGAACTTTTAGCCTGGGATCTATGGGAGGAATTGTAGAGTTCACAGAACCCTCTGAAATAAGCAACTTCTTTTCTTTGGTAAATATGTGCTTTTTTCCTAAGAAGAGAATCCATGGCTTTCATCAGGTTCTCAAAAACGTTCTAATAGCCCAAGATATAAGTTATTACTAAGACATAAAAACTATACATAATAAAAATAACAATTCAAATGTAATCCATTCCTAGAGTTGTCTTTACCAATAAACATAGCAGACTACTGTTTATATCGTTGGACAATTTAAGTTGCCAAGCTCTCATACCCCATCCTCACTCATTCCACCCCAGCCACAGTGGCCTCTTTGCTTTTTCTTGCATCTTCCAAAACTTTTGCACTTGTAAACTGTTTCACTCACTGTTCATCTGCCTAAAACATTTTTTCACCATTTATTCATAAAATTCAGACTCTCATTGCTTCAGATCTCCACTTAGTCTCTTTATTAATAGGACTCCCTAACCCTCATGTACAACAGCATTGCCACCCTGCCAGTCACCACCCTGCCAGTCACCACCCTGAACTCCTTAATCCAATTCGGTTTTCTTCATACCACTTATCTCCATCAGACATGTTTTCCATGCATTCATTTGCATGTTTATTGTTTATTTCAGACAGACTGTGCAATAAAAGTGCTACAAGAGCAGAAATTTTACCTGTTCTGTTTTTGCTATTGCTGATGTATTACTTGCACTTAAAATGGTGTCTGACATACAATGACCACTTAATAAATATGAGTTATTGAATAAATCTCAAATTATCATCAGTTATTTCTTTGGTAGCAGCACTGAAGAAATCATTAAAGTGCAAATGTTTTCAGAAGGGCTACAGGACTATTTCTTTCTTCTGTATTTTATTTTATCACTCCATCCCTTCTCAGTCTCTCCCTGTTCTTCTTCTGATCCTTAAATACTATGTAGAAACACACTTAGATGTCTTCTATCCACAGCCCTTCTATCATCTCTGCTTTCACTCTGGCTGCCGTCTCTTTGTGCCAAACTCCTAGGACAGTTGCTCTCGGTCCTCCCTCCACCTGTGGTCCTCCCATCCCAGACTCTACCACAACCTCACTTCCACAGAAGCAGCTCTAGGACAGTGTCTCTCAACAGGTCAATGATGACCTTGTCACCAAACATTATGAGATGACTTTAGTCCTCAAAATATAAAGCTATGTTTGGCCTTGTGGGTCAGTTTCTTGGCTTCTCTAGCATCACCTCTCAGTGCTGCTCCAGCCTAACTTCTCTCCCATACTCTCCCTTTCATCTCTCAAGTCAGACTGCCCCTTTATGCTGCCATCATAGGGTCCTGCCCTTAGTAATCTCACTCAATATGTTCTTCCTGGAGGTCTCGTCTACTCTCAGGACTTCTCTGGGTGCTATACATGATGGGTCCCTAGGCTTTGGTCAATCTCGCCTCTTGAATTTGAGTCACATTTTTATCTGCTCACTGAACATCTCTACCAAGAGAACTGCTAACTCCTTGAAGCTTATGTGTTTATTTTGTACCCCACTGCACTGCCTTACAGATGAGCAGATGGAGGCACAGAGAGGCTTAGCACCTTAGCAGAGATCTCACACTTTTGAAGCAGCTGATCAGAAGCATCATAGTTCCGAATCTGAATCCTGGCACTGATTAAGTTACTTCACTCTTCTGTGTCTGAGTTTCCTCAGCTACAAAAGGGGTTACAAAATGGTCCCTATGTCACAGATTGTCTGCGAGAGTTAAAATGAAATGAGAGTATAGTACATAGACAGTTACCTGGTACATAATAAGTAGAGAGCACATGTTAGGTATTAGGTGTTATTTTCCTTACCTGGGGCTTGTATCTGTTCCCTTTACATTGTATGTTATAAACTGCAAAACCTCAAATGCAGGGGAAGGATTTGAGCAAAAGAAAATAGAAAGAAAGTTCATGAATGTCTACATTAAAAAAAATGTGAAAGAATAAAGAACAATAGTACGCTAAATGGAAAGAAAGAAAATCTACATGTTAAGAGTTTTATAGTTAATTTCAAACAGTATTTGAAATATATTTAGTTTATCACAACATAATACCGAGTTACATTAAACTTACTATCTAAATGGCAGAGGATGTGTGGAATCTTTGACAGAATAGTGAATAATTGTCATTTTCAAAGTTATAAATTATTAATTACCTAAAGCTTTTGGTAAATAACCTGTAACTTTATCTCCTGAACTTAGTCCCTGGAGTCTGGAAATCAGCTTTCACCAATATTTCCACATATACTGAGGAATGGTTTTGTCTTTTACTTTCAGATGTCCAGGCACCTGAGAGTAAACAGAAGCCAATCAAAAAGAGCTATTGATTTATTTTGCCGATACATGGTCAGTAGGCTTTCATTCCTAATCTATAAAGGTTTCCTATTCTAATATCATAGGATGGAGTTTTGTCAAACTGGACTAAATGCATGCTACTGCCTTTTGGACAAAAAGTCGGATGATCCATTTCAGTGTGATAAAGATGAATATTGGTTTTTACTCAAAGAAAAGAAAGTGTGATATCCCACTATCGTAGGTAATGTCTGTGATAAAATATCACACACTAGCAAAACCTTCCTTGTTAATTTTGGTCCTCAAAAAGCTACCTCTTATTTATTTATTTATTTATTTATTTGTTTATTTATTTGTTTATTTATTTATTTCCTTTATTGATTTTTTAGAGAGAGAGGAAGTGAGAGGGAGAGAGAGATAGAAACATCGATGAGAGAGAGAACATCAACTGGCCACCTCCTGCATGCCCCCCACTGGGGATTTGGCCCATAACCTGGGCATGTGTCCTGACCGGGAATCGAACCGACAACCTCTTGGTGCATGGGTCGATGCTCAACCACTAAGCCACACCAGCTGGACAGAGCTATCTCTCATTTAAAGTTATAGATCCTTTATGTCTCTATCATATTTGACTTTCAGCTGTATTCTTCTTACTGGATCCCTCATTTTGTTATGTCTTTCAGTAATACCTATACCCTGTCAGCACAGTTTGGACTGACTGAAGTATTCTAATACCATACTTTCAGAAGTAAATCTGCAGACGTGAGACAACCATTCGAAGACGTATGGCATTCTGGATCCTGTGACATCACTCTGTTTGTGTCTTGATGGGGCCAGGGTAGAACTAAAGGTGCTGGAGAGAGAAACATTTTCACTTGAAACTCTGATTCTATGACCCACTATTTGATGTGAGATTACTTTGGCCTCTTGGGGCCTCAGTTTCCTCATCTGTAAAATGGGGAATTACACCACTTACCTCACAAGGATTAATAAAATTAGCATGTAAACTATTTTCAATAAATGTTACCTCATTTACTTGGACTAACATGAGACTCCCTTTCAATTCAGCACTTAGAATGTTAACAGGCATAAGCACCTATGAAATCAAAATCACTTTACTCATCACAACAGTCTGTCACCAATCCCACCCCTCTGCTAAGCATGTAACCAAGAGTCTGAGATGACAGGCAGTTAAGTCATCTGTTTTCTCTTGCATGACTTCACGAATAGAGTAATCATTATTTCAGTGGTAACTAGACTGCATTTAATGAGCTGTTTGAAACCCTTACCTTCGTTTTTACTTGCTTATTACTACCTTGCTGAAGAACATACATTTAACTAAAGTTTTCCTGATGGATTTATGCTGAATATTATTATTTTCTATATGTCTATGAAAGTAGGACCTTGCTCTAACCGCAAAGGCCTATTTCCCTTCCTTTAAATCATTACACAAAAGAAAATTTTATAAGGTGTGTGAAGAATGCTTCTTTGGTAAAACTAAAAGAGACACAGGAGCAAAACCTTTTCTACTGGCTTAATAGGTTGTGAAATCACTCTATGTAATTTTTATTTTTCAAAGATGCATTTATCTTACCATGCCCCATTTCAGATTAGCTTTTTATATCTCAAGTTACCTAAGTAAATAGTTCGTATAAACTAGTTGCTTTTATCCACAAAATATCCATGAGATATTCATTTTATAAATGAAAGTATGGCAATAAAAATCTAGTTCTTGGAAAGCACTTTTAAAAGAGCTATAAAATTCAAACACAATCTAGTTTCAATAAAAATTAAGTTTATTTAATTTGACTTAAGATGTTTTCATTGAGAATATGTATATTGAATAGTCATCAGGACATAATTGCTTTGAAAAGTGACTCAATCCAATTCTGGGTCCCAATGTCACATAAAAATGCCCTGAGTTCTCCAAGTTCTGTTTGGTCTAGGGGAAACTAATGCATTTCTAAATCTGAACATTTGGGAATTATAAGGCTAGTCCTTCCTTCAAGAAAAAGTAAACATTCTACTTCCATTTATGGCCGAGGTTCCCCAAGTGATTAAATCATAATCACCTGCAGAACTTTTAAAAAATATTAACACTCCACGAGATTTTGATTGAGCGGGTCTACTTCATGTTGATTTCATAACATGATTTATAATGAAATTATGCTTATCTTTTGTGAAAGAAGAAAAGGAGTTTTCATTTTGTACAGTCTTGAACACAATTTACAAGGGATGGAGGGGGTGAGAAGCAACCCTACATTCATTATCTTACTTCATTGTGGAGATAAAAAACTACCTCCAAATGGCCCATGTAAAGCAACCTCCTGTTTCATAGTGTAGGCACAGATCACTGAGATTATACTATAAATTGTAACTTTTATTGAAGAACAAATTTATGGAGATTGTTGAATTATGATAAGGCCAAGGTAAACAGAAAAATGAAGTATATGCACTTTGTAGGATTTATAGAATTGTTAAAAGGAGTTTCAAAATAAGCAAATGGATGCTTTTAAGGCCATTTGTAAAATATGCAACTTGTGTTTCCATTTGCTTTTAGGCAAATTACATCGAGTTTAAATGTTATTCTTCAGAAAGTTTGTCCAATAAAAATGAACCATTATAACTTCTGTATGGTTAATGTCTGCTCTCATCATGGAAGCTTCATGTCAAAACTTTCAGAGAGCCTTGAAGGGGAATGAATTCTGAAGAACAAAATTTCTAAAGCCTATTTTGGTTCCCCACGCTCTCTTTTTCTTTTGGTCATTAATCTAGCAAAAGCACCTTGTCTCATAAAATTTACTTCATAAAATAGCTCATACTTTATAAAACTTACTTCATAAAATAGAAAAAATTGAAATGTCAAAATTAAAAACAGAATACAAAAAAAGCTACACTTTAACCTAGCATCTTCAGATATTCAATCAGAAAAAATGGTTAAGAAAGATTTGACCCTAAAAATTGTATGATTGTTACAGGTCATTAAAATAGTCAGAATGCCAGGAAAAATACCTAGCTTTTCCACAGTCCTGATGTTAAAATAGGAGGAAATTAACTAAAATCTGAGTATGAAAATAAGTTCATGATGATGAATATGTTCACATGTCAAATGGGTTAATTATAGAGAATTTTTTTACTTCTCATTTAGAAATATTTTGGAATAGCATAGATATATTTCCTTGGAGCAGAAATAACACATGGCAGAAAGTGGACTTTCTTTTAAGGAAAAGGACATAAACACAATTATGTTCTACAGATCTTTTTGTAAGAAGCATGGGGAAAAGTGGTTTTTAAAAATAAAAAATTTAAAAGATAAGTTTTCTCTCTATTGACACAGTTCTTAAACGGATGGAAGGCACCATAAAAGGTTAATAAGGCTCCAAATTGAAGTAGGTAACCGCCTTTCAACAAGAGCAATCTCATCCCACAGCACCTAGCATATAAATTATTAAATTTTTGAAATATAAACACATATATTATACAATGAATCCATACCCAAATTTTACGTAATCCAATTCAAATTCTAAGCAAGTGTTTCATTTTACATTTACATATATTAGATTAACACATACGTTCAACTTTAACGTGACTATCTAGAATGTAACAGAAAAAATAAGATGCTATTGATGGAGCACCTTCCCTTCTTGCAAACCAATGTAACCGTGTGGGAGGTCTACCTCAGAGTCACAAAGCTGGCTATGCAAGGCTTACTAGTTGGAGAAACATGAACAAGTCTAGATCTTTCTAGTTCTCAGAATCCTCATTTGTAAAATGGAAAGTTATCCTCCTAGAATCTTTCAAAGTATAAATTTGTTTAGGTCAGTTACTGTATCTTGTATTCCTCTGGCATCGCTTAATGTGGTGCTGAGACTACAGGTACTTGCTATTCATGAATAATAAAACCTAAGTTTTTAATAATACTTTACAAGCTAAAAGGCCTTTTACAAACACCATTACATTTGTTCCCCAATTCTCATAACCTATAGAGAGAAGAGGCAAAATTAATTCTCTCCATTTAAATAAGGAAAGAACTGAAATTCAACAGGATTAGGGTCCTATCACATTTGAAAGGACAAGAAGTAGCTAATCTGGCACAAGAATTTGAGTTTTCTGATTCCTCATCCAGTACATCCTATTTATTAAGTAATCTCTGAGTCATGCGTGTATGTAGAGGCTATTTTCTTAAATTTCTAATGAAAAAAACCAAGAGCCATATGATTTCAATCATATGTGGGATATTAAACTTAAAGCAATAAATGAACAAACAAGAAAAACAAACTAACAGAAACTCATAGACACAGACAATAGTCTGGTGGTTAACATAGGGAAGGGAGGTGGGGGGTAGTAATAACAGGTAAAAGGGGTCAAATATATGGTGACAGAAGAATTGACTTTGGGTGGTAAATATACAATGCAATATATAGGTGGTGTACTATACAATTGTATATTTAAAACATATATATGTTCTCCCATATAGTGGGTTCCCTTTTCATTTTGGTGATGGTTTCTTTTGCTGTGCAGAAGCTTTTTAGTTTAATATAGTCCCATTTGTTCATTTTGTCCTTTGTTTCTCTTGTCCTAGGTGATATATTGGTGAAAATTCTGCTATGTGAGATGTTTGAGATTTTGCTGCCTATGTTTTCTTCTAGTATTTTTATGGTTTCACAACTTACATTTAAGTCTTTTATCCATTTTGAGTTTATTCTTGTGTATGATGTACATTGGTGATCTAATTTCATTTTTTTGCACGTCACTGTCCAATTTTCCCAGCACCATTTATTGAAGAGACTGTATTTACTCCATTGTATGTTCTTGCATGGATGCACTTGGAGACCATTATGCTAAGTGAAATAAGCCAGTCAGAGACAGACAAATAGTACATGATCTCACTTATATGTGGAATCTAATGAACATAATAAATTGATGAACAAAATAAGTCCAGAGGTATAGATGCATGGAACAGACAGACAGATCTCAGAGGGAAGAGGCTAAGGAGGGGTGGGAAAAGATTAACCAAAGAACTTATATACATATATGTATAGCCCACAGACACAGACAATAGTGTGGTAAAGGCCTGGGTGGGGTGAGGGCTGGGTGGAGGGGAGCAAAAAGGAGTGGTATTGGGGGACATCTGTAATACTATCAACAATAAATATATATATATTAAAAGAAAAACATATATCATTTTATTAACCAATGTCACCCTAATAAATTTAAGTGAAAATTTGAAAAAAATTAAAAACACAAATTAGGTCACCACAAAAAACAAAAGCCAAAAGCCTGCTGAAACAAAAATGGTTTATAAAACATAAAGGTTTTTATGTCCTGGTTGGTGGCTCACATATATATTTTTTTAAGTCAGTTATATACATAAAGGACTCTGAAAATCCATAAATAAATAAATTAATTAATTAAATACATAAATAAATATCTAACTATGGAAGATATAAAAATATTTCTGTCTGTAATTCTTGCATGTGTTAATACTTTAATGACATCTCTGTAGATGTCCCCATTTCCAATCAATAGTGTGCACTCATATGCAGACTCTATCTTCTAGTTCCTTTCCCTGGAGAGCCAGCAATTCCAGAAACTCCGCTCTGACCTAGTCAGTTATTTCCATGCACAAGTATGAGGTGCAGTTTTATCTTACCTATCCTGACTTAGCATAAGCCCTTACTTATGAAAAAAGAAATTGGTAACTTCACTGAATGAACAATTAATAGGAAAAAGGTTATTCTTACTCTAGTTTTTTATTGTGTTTATATGAGATATTTTTTTGAAGAATCTCCAAATTTGGTACAGTCTTTTCTTTAGTTATTTGCTATATATTAGCAGAATTTACTCGTTTGCTACAGCGAATTTTGTGTTTAATGTTCATTTTATAATGATTAGATAAGCTTTTATGATTTGGCTGAGAACATTTCACTTCTCTCTTACTACACCCGGACCAGACTGGGTAGCCAAATAAGGAAGATTTGAGAGTAAAATGATCACTTAAACATTAAGTGAATTTATATGGAGTTTTCTATGCAAAATGGAGGAGTAATTATTATTGACATGAAACCATATTATATGACATAACTTTGAATGAAACACTCGTGCATTAGTATAAAATCAATAGACTTAGTACCAATAACTACAGACTCCTGTGTGTAGAGTTGAGGAGGAGTTAAGAACTCTAGAAAAATGGTACGTTCCCTGTTCTTTAGAGTCTTACACAAGATAAGATGAGTACACGCAAATTACATATGAAGAATAAATGCAACTATATTTATTTTTTTACAATTAGACTATGAGATTGACACATTGAATTAGAAACAAATAGGCCCATAACGTTTATTTACAATGTCACTCCCTGCCAAGACAGAGTTAACTCAGGTACAGTCACAGCTCAAGGTTGCTTTGTCTTGGTATTTTGGTAGGCATTTAACATTAAAAAGGAAGCTCTGACTTCTGCCTATTTACTATATATTAGACTCAATACTTACCTATATATTCCCTGGTCAACTTGTAATCTTGACTGATATAAACAATTTAATATAATCATAATCCCCACGACTCTTCATTTTCAGTCTTGTATTAAATACAATCTAATAATTACAACCAACTCTGCTCTCTCAAAGTGGTGCTGAGAACTATCATGCAGCCCATAAACATTTACCACTCATGATATTTTCTTTATCTTAAAATAGAGTTGTAAGTATATTTTGATTTTGTCAAAATAGGTCTTAAGTCTCAAGGACAAGGACTGAACATTAGAATGCTCTGCATGTTAAAGGCACAGTTTATTTTTGGGTGAATGATCACATGTTGAGTAACTGGAAACACAGAAGGGTAAGGAATTCAGAAGTGAGCTGTGAAATGGCTGGTGCAGGTGTGTGGAGAACACAGTGAGAGCAGGACAGGAAACTCCTGGACCTCCCCTTGGGTGGAAATAAGTATAAACATTACCAAAGAGAAAAAGGTCTCTGTAGCTTTAAATTTTTCCTCTTTAGAATAGCAGTGAGTAGAAGTATAACTGTGAATACATTAACTGCTGTTCATCACTTCTGCTTCCTATAATGAAAGATCAAGTAATTCAGATTAGTACTGCTCCTGAAGAAAATTTTAATACCTTCTTAAAATCAACATAGATAACATAGATATAACAAGATAGCTATATATATATATATGATCAAGATCTGGGACAGGATAGAATTCTCATAAAATAACTTTTACTTCAGAAGCATTTTCTAATATAAAAAAAGGTAGCTAAGAAGTTGAACTTCACATGGGTAAGAAAACGAAAGTTAAAATCCCAGGTCTACAATGGCTGAGGTCCCAGTAAGTCACATGACCACCTTCACCAGTTTTCTGCTGGGAGTTTTGTTCAATATAGGTGGGAGACCGAACAAAGAGACTTTTTGAATGTTATCCTTACAGGAACTGCTGAATCTAAGATTAAAAGCTAGAAAATTTGTCATTAAAGTTGCCCCAACCTTTAAAAGTTATTACTTTTAAAAATCTTTGCAGTCTAATTGACAAGGCTGACATTTCACACAGATCAACGTCTTCAGACTAGCAAAGTGTTTTTGGAATATACTTATGAAAATCATCATGATTACATTGGGTATCAGAGTGGGAGAATTCGTATACTACCATTTATGACTTCTCATTATTAGAAATTAAAATATTAAATGTCATCTTTGGCAAGAATATACAGACTATATTTAGTATTTCCCCTGAATTATATTACATGTAAGGCATAGTAGTCACTTAATGTTTTTGATGCCATTATTAAAATGTAACAGAAAATGTCACTTATCTCTTGAACAATGCTACAAAAAAACATGACTATGAAGACGCCTTCAAATATGCAATAAAATACTTATAAAAATAAAAATGACAAAGTTTAAAAAAGCAAGAAGCTTACACAAATGCATTTCACGCTTACTTTTACGATTCTTAGCGAAGACTGCAAATTGGCTTCAATCTTCCTAGCTATTAGAACTTAATTATATGTAATTTAATTGTCTCCAGACTTCACCACCCTGAGTGTATGAATGAAATCATATTCCTATGTGTGCCAAAAGTCTACTAGCTCCGGCCTCCACGGAGGGAGCTGTGGTTACCGCCCGCCTCCTTTCGGTGTTTTCTTCATCTTAAGTGCATCTGGAAGCCCAGGCAGTAAACACATTATTTTCCCAGCTCAGAATGAGCACTGTTTTGTTGCTTCCTTGAGACTACCCACTGAGCTCCCTTGCTGTTGTTCTGGCCCTCGGAAACTCACCTGGGTGCCTGCTCCTGCCCTACAGTGACCTCACAGGCCAAGTACAGACAGCAAACTTTCCCACAGAAGTCTCACAACGCAACTGAGTTCATGTTTGACTATCAAACGAACCTCTGCTAAAGACCCAAAAAATCAGTGAAATACATTAATAATTTAAGACTAGCTCCTTGATAAAGGAAACATGGTTTATAGCAACATAAGCATCCCCAGATTCACACCAGTGTATATACAGTCATGTAGAGCACTCAGGGTATTGCTGCTCAGCTTCTTAAACACCTCCACTTGCAGCCATGGCCTCTGCTTTACAATGATGCCATCACTGTGCTTTTCTCTGCACAAAGAAATATTTGGCACCAAAGGTAGCTTCACCTTTGCAAGACAGAAAACTGTTGGCATCTTTAAAGTAGTAGTGTCGGGTACTGGGCGGCGGGTGGGGTTCTCTGTTTTTCTCATTTCTTCTCTCTCTCTTACACACACACACACACACACACACACACACAATTTCAAAGATCTCAGGAGGATGTTTTATCCAGAGCTCAGGCTCAAAGTGCAGGTTAGTTGTCTTCCCTGACAGAAGCTTCTGAGGAAAAAGCGAGCTTGAACCAAATGGGCACCTCATTCTGAAGTGACCACAGAGAAAAGGATATGCTCCATGTCCCAATTCAGTGATCACTGCCTTTTCCCTTGGCTTTCCACCAGGTCTGCACTCTCTGGCCTCGGGATCAATCAGGGTATCCCTTCCAGGTAGGTAGACCCTTGAGTTTGCTTCCTAGACTGAAGGTAAGTGACTGATTTCAAACTCTTCATTTAGACTGATGATGACACAGTTATATCTTCAGCATGGACCTCTCTGCCTCATCGCCATATTCACTTAGATATTTAATAGACATGTCACACTTAATATGTTCAGAAATGAACAGCCAGGATTCCCCCATCCATTTCTGATTCTCCCTCAGTTCATGGAGATGGCATTGTTCCAGGTGCTCAACTCACACAGGTTCAAGTTATCCTTGGCTTTGTCTTTCACTCACACCCCATAGCAAACCCAATGCTACCACTCTGGACCCAATTTCTTGCCTGTATTACACCAATAAATACAATCTCCTGCTTTTCTCTTGCCTTCCTATAATCTGTTCTGAATAGAAAATCCAGAGTGATCCTTTTAAAGAAAGGAAGTCAGAGCATGTTGTTTCTCTGCCCCAAACCCTCCATGTCTCCTGATCTTACTCAGGGTAAATGCTGACTTCTTTCATAGGCTTTAGATATTTACCCCCAGGTCTCCTCTTGCTCACACCTCCTGCAGTCATTCCCTTGCTGTTCCCTGAACACACAGGCATGCCTTTGGTGAGAGTCTGAAATGGCTTTTGCCTGTGCCAGGAATGCTCTTCTCCCAGATATCTGTGTGGTTTTAATCTCTCATCCACTTCAAGTCAGTGCAAGTCCCTCTCAGTGAGGCCACTCTGACCACTACAAAGTCACCACACCCCAGCATTCTCATTTCTCCTCAGTGGTATCTGTGTCTTATTTCTGTGGCATATTCCACCTTCCAACATACTAAATAATTGACTTATTCATCATGTTTATTGTGTGTTTCCTGCAAGAAGAAGAAGATTTGTCTGCCTTGCTCAGGGGTCCATAACAATGTCTGACACACCCACAGCAGACAATATAAATATTTCTTAGAGGAATGAATGTGTTATCATTAGGTTTTTAGATGTATGTCTTACAAAAAAAAGGATGACAAGCTAAGTTATATGACTTCGGATTTTCTTAAAACATCAATATCTTTAGCATTTATTCATTTAACTTTTAATAAACTAAAAGATTTAACTTTCTAAAATATATTAGCCCTACCCACAAGAAGTAAACATACACACACACACACCCCAAACAAACAAAAAACCTGGATTTTTTCAAATTAATCATGAATTTAAACTTTACTCTGTAGTCATAAACAATTGCAGAAGTGAAACCTAGAAGTTCCTCCAGTGAAACACAAGGATGGATTGAGACAAAATATAGTAGAATCTAAATTAAAGAGTGGGTGTATTTCCCTGTGGGTGCCAAATAAGAGAGAGTAGTTAGAAGATAAAATGGAGAAGGTAGAGTTAACAGTATTTATTGAATATCATGTCAGAAACTGTGTTGGAAATTTTATTTCATATTTTATGGTGTTTAATTTTTTTAATTAAACAATTTACTTTTTAAAGGGTAATACATGTAACGGTACAATGTTCTAAAGGTGTAAAAGGGTATATCATCCAAGTCTGTCTTCCACACTTGATAGCTAGGAGGCACCCAGTCCCTCTACCTGGAGGGAACGATCACAACTCTTTCTTCTACAACCTTCTTGAAGTGAGATGTGCACAGACAAATGTATGCATATATGCACCTGACATAGCTTTACAGCAGTCATAGTACAGCCCTATTTTTAAAAATGAGAAATCAACTCAGACTTTAAATGACCATCTCATGATCACTCAGAGAATAAATGGCAGACCTGGCATTTGAGCTCCTAACTGTCTGACTCTAAAGTCCACACCAAAAAAAAAAAGCCAAAACAGACAAACATCAAGCATTTCACCCAAAACTGCTGAAAAAATGGACTTGTCCTCCATAGAAGCACCTTTCCTTCATTTGGCAGTTAGTTAAGAAGTGATTTAGACCCTCTGTTCTTTTTCGGAAAGTTATTTTGAAAACAAAATCTGAGATGAAGGTTTGGAAAGTCAGATCTGACTGTTAATGGTTAAGTCTTCATTCATGTGAGAAAAGAAAGAAGATAGCAAGAACTTGAGTTTTGCTTCTCCCTCTGGTCTAAATGTAAATGCCATTTGGTCAGAAAATGCTTGATTGAAATCTTGATAAGGAATTTTTAAATTTTAATTTTTTAAGGGTCCAGATATCCCTTTGTTAAATAATTGGCCCTATCTCATGTTAATAACCCAAGGGGAAGGGAGTATACACAGACTGCTACAAAGAAAGTAATTTGCCTAACTTCAATTATTAATCTAATTTAAAGTTGTAAACTCACAAATTAATACTAAAACCCTTGGACTTTGCAATCTGGTAGGTAATTTGTGCTATGCTTCTGTATAATTCATATATTCAATTTCAATATTAATGCACTTGGATATCCATTTCATTTTGTTAAAATTATGTTTCTCTCATGGTCTCTGTTAATAACTTATTAATTCCTTTGCCTCTGGTAGAGTCATGGATTGAAATCTTGTTAACTGTAGCATGAATTCAGCCCTTGGAAAATTGCTTTTTATCCATAATGTAGTGAAACTCTTTCTCCAATACATATCAAGTGCCTACTTTATGACAGGTGCCATGTTAGATACTGTGCAATAAGAATCAATGGGGGCATGTTCCTCATTCTTAGAGATTACCATCTGGCAAGAAAGACAAGGATGCACATAATAATAATAATGCCAATCCATTAACAAAGATACAAACACAGCACACTAAAGACACAAAGGAAGGAGTACTGATTTTAACAGACAGGATAAGAAATGAAGAAATTACATGAAAGCTAAAACTGTGAAAATGTTTTTGCTAGATGAGAGAAAATTATAAGAAAAAGACAGAGTTATGATGGTACATGGTCATCTTTAAAGGAAGCGGCAAGCACATTCATGGGGAAAAAAGTGTTCTTGCCAGCCACAAATGATACATTTAAGTTGATTGCCACTCCTGGAAATTTGAAGCCATTATTAAACACAGCCTGCCCTATGCTATGCTCATGTGAAGCCAACCAGTATGTTTGTCATTTGTTTGGGATCTACTTGAAGTTCTACTACTCTAAATCTTTAAGAAAAATAGTGTATCTGCTAAATTATAAACTGATTTTATATAAATAACCTTGAAGAAGCCAGTACAGGCAAAGGAAAATATACAAAGACGGGAAAAGATCATTTCTTCATTCTGTGTATGTTGAGAGGAATCTTTAAGAACTTGGGCAGTGCCCTGGCCGGTTTGGCTCAGCGGTTGGAGCGTCGGCCTGCGGTCCAGAGAGACCCGGGTTCAGTTCCCACTGAGGGCATGTACCTCGGTTGCGATTTGTCCCCGGCCCTGGTTGGTCGTGCGGGAGGCAGCCACTCGATGTGTCCCTTTCACGTCGATGTTTCTCTCTCTCTTCCTCTCTCTCCCTCCCATTCTATCTGAACAAAAAAGTCCTCGGGTGAGGATAAAAAAAAAAAAAAGAAAAAGAACTTGGGCAGAATGTTCGACCCTTTTAGTAAGAAGGGGAAATGATCAGGATCAAAAGGAAAGTAGACAAGAGGAAAGGTGAATGAGGCCAATGAGAAAGTACAGACCATGTCAGTATTCTGTGGCCTCTGGCTCTGAAGGGTATACATTGCCTACATGAATTGGCTCAAACCACCTAGCAGTAGGACCATAGATTCCCTAAAAAAGGTTTCCTCCTGTGTTCTCACATGGCTCAGGGAGTTTCTCCTCATTCTTCTCACATGTTCCAGCCATTATTCCTCTCTTTTGCACATTTTACAGAGGTGTGTGGATCACATCTATCCAACTGACGCTTTGGACTGCATATTATTCTGTTCATTCCTTTCCATTTTTTTCCTCCAAAAAGCAGTCCTTAGTCCTAGTTCTTAGTCCTTCACCTTAGATTGATGTCTAACTACATTCTTAGTTGCAGCCTGGATCTCAAAATCTAACCTGTGCTCAAGCTTTGGGCTACTACATGCTTGGGAGGGTTATTGATCCTTATTCTCAATTTTGAGTTCAAATTGTTTTATCTTTTCCCCCTACTGAATCACCTTGAGCTAAATGATTTTGTCTGTGAAAAGAGAAAATAATTCAAGGCAGAAAGGGCTGTGCAAAGGAGGTAGGATAGTTTGAATTTCTGTAAAAAGTGTTATTATAATACCAAAATAAACTAATCTGTTCTGATAAATGGTATATTAATAGGCATCTCCAATAAGGAGCTAGGTAGAATAAAAGGTCATTGCTATGGTGATTTCAGTCTCAGGAGAATTGAAAATAACCCGAGTGAGTGTAGACCAGACCTTTGACTGCTAAGTTTATTTAGTCAGAAAGTTCTTTGCTAGGGATGCCAGGAGCACTATTTCAATACACCGAAGATTACAAAATGGAGTTCACCGAGGAAAGGGGAACCCTCTAAGGGTGAACAATTTAATGTTTTTAAATATCATAAGTAAACAGGATAAACATAGACTCTGTCTGAAAAAGACACACTTTCCATTTCTCTTTGCCAAAAAAACATACTGACCTCCCACTAAGCCAGTACAGGTCAGTAAAGTAATATGGCCATTGAGTCCTTGGTATCTAAACTCCAACAACAAATTGAATGGAATTTATGTTTAGATTTTCTGTCATGTTTTCTGTTGTTCTTGGTCAGAGACCAGGTTGGTGGAATTTTTAGTAGTGTTCATGACATTGAAAGACACTTGAAATTTCTGTGAACTATCAGTCTTCTGACTGGGAAGATTAAGATTTGTCAAACTGCATTACTTTCCAAAGCCATAGACTTCTAGGCATGGTGCTTAATTCAAAAATCAAAATGCGCGCGCACACACACAAACACATTTAAAGGAAAGATATTTAAAGTTCTGGAGGACAACAGTAGAGGAATGTTTTGTCATGTTGTGGTTATATAACGAAAGCAGACTGGAATTTTCAGTGGTTAACTGCTTCATCCCAGGACTGCCTCAATTATCCAAAATGCTGAGGGAATGCTCAAACTAATGTTCAGGGCTAATACACAATAATTTTTAAACCATTTTAAAGCAGTATGATTGGCATACAAAAAAGGTACACATTTTCTGTATATAACCGAATGAGTTTGGAGATAAGTATCCTGCTGTGAAAGCATCGTGGCCATCTATGCCACAAACACATCCTTCGCCTCCCAATGTGTCCTCCTGTCCTCTTTACTCTTTATTATTACCATTTTTATGTTAAGAACAGTTAACATAAGATCTACCCTCTTAGCACCTTTTTAAGTACAGAGTATAGGCCCGATGCTTTACAGTAGAGTTCTAGTACTTGTTCATCA
The DNA here is from genome assembly GCA_030848825.1 of Tadarida brasiliensis. NCBI lineage: Eukaryota > Metazoa > Chordata > Mammalia > Chiroptera > Molossidae > Tadarida > Tadarida brasiliensis. The sequence continues at coordinate 62,881,412 of CM061265.1, forward strand.
TGCATAACTGAAACTTTGTAGGAGGATAAAAAATATTTTCCCTCAAAGCAAGGTATAATAGAAATTCCTTTTGGTAGTTTTTTTTTTTATCAGATTTCTGCTGGCTTCACTTTTTTATAATAATCATTTATTTAAGCAACATCGTTGAAAACCAACTATGAACCAGTCACTAACCTAAGCACTTGAAATATGAGGATGCATTCATTTTACCTCCTCATAGTTTACAATAATATTTTGAGTTAAGAACTATTAGACCAGTATGAACAAAATTACACACACACACACACAGCCAAGAGGGGATAATTCACTCTTGATGGAGATAGAATTGAAGAGGAGGTAAAGGCCTTCTAAACAAAGGACAGAAGTAGGCATGTGAGAAGTCATGACATAATCCTAAAACCACCGTAGGTCCAGGGTAACAAAGCTAAGGAAAGATCGAGAGAAATGGCAGAAGACAAGGTGAGAGACATAGGCTCAGACCAGATTAGGAGCAAATTGTGAAGGGCATTATAGCCCCGATTCAGTAAACTGGATCTTATTCAATAGGTAATAGGGAGTCAACTGAAGCATTTAAGTACAGTAATATATTATCATATTTGGTTTTAAGAAAATTATCTCTTGTGATAGAAAGAAAGCTGAACTATTCCAAGGAAACTATTGGTAGAGAAACCATATAGGAATCTGCTAATATAGTTGGGATAGATAATAATAAGTTAACTAAATATTCTATTATTGCATATTGATTTTTCTATTTTTTCCATACTTTGTAGATTTGAATTTATTTGACAAATGATGGGAATAGAAGTTATTTTAAATATTCTGTAATTATTATGTTTTGTAGGAAATTGCATTTGGCTGGTCCTTTCCAATTTTTCAAAGTTTATACAAAGCTTGCACTGCTCCTATGAGGAAACTGTTTGAGAATGTTTGCAAACTGTTCCAACGGATTACCTATTGGTCAATATTGATACAGGCTCCAGCTAGAGGTGGGTTCTGGGGAAATTGAGGCAGGCATCTCCCCTTTCCATGAGCCCACTACCCCAACCTACAACAAACAGGTGACCCTTCCCCTCAAGGGTCTTTAAAAATGGGCCGTGTTGCTGCCAACCAGTGGTGGAGAGAGTTGCTACCACATCCCACTCCAAAACTTCTCTAGCACCAGACTCCAGTCCTCCCTACCCTTATGCCTGCTTCCCGATCTCTGCCAGTGTTGGAGGCAGTCATCTGAACTTGGGCCTCTATTTCTTCCTACCCCCACCCCCACTCAGTAGACACAACATATAGTCTCTCTCCACCCTCCAGAAGGCAGCAGTATCATGGGACAGGGCAGGGAGAGGGAAGGGGAAGACCAGGTAGGACCTGGACACAGGGAATGAAAGAGTGGTGACCAGGAGGGTGATGGTAGGCATCATTGTGAATGAACCTAGGCTGCAAGCCCCTGGCATAAGTGCCATTGCCCCATAGAGCTTCACGTACAAAATAGGAGGTGAAGAATAGATTCTGAAAGACTGTTAAGGTGTCAACAGCATGGTTTTAAAGTAAAGTGTGAGGCTCTTTTGACCCCAGAGCCTTGTGTGACTACACAGCTTGCACAACCATGAAGCTATCACTAGGCACATACAGAAATGGCAACTGTCCACAAGGGGACACCTGTAAAAGAGGATGCTTGTGGTAGCTCCCTTGTATCTTTCTATACCCACAGCTATATTTGTCATTATATTCAAATACTAAAATCATATACAAAAGTATCTTTGACGTGAAAAGGGGAAGACATGATAAAATACATTATCTAGAGAGAATTAAAAGACAGTGAAAGGAAAGAGAAAGTACCATGGCTTGACCAGAAAGTGATTAGTGCAGGAACTTCTTTAAAAAGGAGAGAGATGAAAAACAGCCAAAGCAAGCAAGAAGTCAAGTTCAAGGAGATCAGCTAAGATAAGAAGGGGCAGGGAAGTTCCAGAGCTCTTGGAAGTCAAGCATGTCCTTAGAAAACGCACAATCCTTGATTGTAAACTTTAAGTTCTACAAATCAGAGATTCATCCAAGAAAAACACTCAAAAGTAATATTGGTGAGTTCTCATTTGAGGCCTCTTGCGTTATAACTACTTATAGTGCTTGATGATTAGGGGTAGGTGAAATTAGACCTACAGATATTTACTACAGCTACAAAGTTTTAAGACATGTAGGTGAAATCAGCCTCTTCCTGAAGGAGAAGTTCTGAGGTCACATGAGTACCAACTGAAGGAAAATATATTATGGTAGAGGAAGTAAATGGTAGCTGTATCACCAACAGGCCAGTCAACCCTCAGGAAGACACACCTGGGGGAAAAGCTCATGCAGGATCTAGAAGCAGATTCTAATTCACTTGGGCATGGAATTCTGGCATTCCAGGTTTCTCCAATGTGGTCAAGAAGAGAGGCATGTACAGGCTCTAAGAGGACATTTCGAGGCATCTCTGTGGACTCCTCAATCTGTGAGGTGGGCATAGGCAGAGAAAGGCCAGACCAGAGACCAGAGGAGAGATCCCCAGTAAGAACAGTACTGATCCCACCCCCACCATCACTTTATCTTTGCTCTCTGCCCTGTAATTATCTGTCCTGATTTTCCTTATCCAAGAAATTGATCTGGTTGTTATCACTCTGTAACTTGAATAGCATCTTTTTGTTTTTATAAATTATGACAAATTCAAAGTTGGCTTATAGTGAAGGATGGCCATTTTGCTTTTTCTTGTTTCAGCAATATTAAGAAAAAGCACAATGAACAATATAACATGTTCTTGCTAGGAAAATTTGAAGGAAAAAAATACATTTGAAATAGGTAGACTCTGTCTTCTAGGGACTCTCGAAATAATTCCATTAAACTCTGACCTCTCTGCACCACTTGAGTACTGCAGACAATTTTGCCCTTTTAGTTCACTGCTTCTACAATTTAACCTGCTGTTTCTCAAAGTAATCATCAAAATTTCCCTTTTTTCCCTAATATCTGTAAATGGGGATAAGTACTTAAATCTTCTAATACTTTAACAATGGCCACAGTTAGGGGTGGTTTCCAAACGTTTGTTTTTCTCTAAATGTCTGATTAAATCCAGTTTCTTAGATAATAACTTTGAAAGTTGGGTGATTGGCCACCTTTTAGGACCTGATTATCAAGTGGAGGAAAAATCAATACCAGTTTAGAGTATGAAAACTATAGAAGACGATGAACAGGAGATGAAGATATCCGACAGCGAGATACAAAAAATAAGTCATCTTTCTTTGCAAATTTGGCGTGCTCTTCCATGCATGCATGCTACAGATGAATCATTTCACTTGAGGTGTTTCAAGTGTTGGCATTGGCACCTTACACTGACATTTTATGATCGGTCACAGTCGTCTACTTTCACTCAGAATGTAAAATCATAGTCAAGGCCCTGGCATCCCTGTTCTGTTGTGTGCATATCAACTTTATTCAGCCTTATAAGTTTATTTTTAAGGCAATGAATCAGAACTCTAATCAGTTAATGTTAAAAATTTATTTTATGCTAATGTTCTAGGAAAGTATCTGGATTAAGAAAGTGAACTGGTAAATACATAATTTGTCATATGCACATTCAATTAGTCATATGCCAAAAAATACAAGAAATATGCACACATACCTACCTAAAATAGGGTTAAGCATGTAAAAATATTTACAATACTCATCCACACATGATGGTGTTATGTGATGGGGTCCCCCACAGGTCTCTAGCACTCCTACATGTCCTGCTGGGTATGCCAAGACTGCAGGACCGAGACTGTTTTTCACCCAGGCCATTTCTTAGGTGGTGTTCCAAGTAAGCAACCTTGAGAGGGGAGGTAATGGCTCTGTTCGAGACCAAGAGCAGGCTTGCCCACTGTTTGCCATAAAAATGTGGGTCCTCCTAGCTCAGTGTTCCTCAGCTGTAGTGCAAAGTCACTACATGGGCAGTGTCCACCGGAGCCCACACTGTGCTGCTCCTGCGGGACTTGAGGGCGAGGGTGGTGGGTGCACCTGCTGATGTGCTGCGTGCAGGTGCCCTGAGTAAGACAGCTTTTGCTTCTGACCCAAGAATCTCGTGTCTCTGCTAGCATCTGTGAAGTAGTAATAGGCTAATCTATTAGGTTGCCCTGAGGGTTAAATCTACTCCAAGACAAACGGACTAAAATATAAAATACTGAAACAAAATTATAGTGAGATATCCAAATAGTCAAACTTTATGTTTCATTTCCAAGGAAAATGGAAACAAGGAAATATGGAAGAGAGGAAAGAAACTATTTCATAGACATCAAGACAAGGACATTCCACTTACTGTTGAATATTAAAGTAATAATCACCCCCTTAAAAATGGTTAATTTTCCTTTTAATTGTGGTCTGCCCAATTGTCAGCTGGACTAGAGGACTTGCCTATAACAGTTGACTCGATGTACACCACAAAGCATTTACTTTATTTTTATTTATTTATTTATTTATTTATTTATTTATTTATTTATTTATTCCTCACCCGAGAACATTTTTGCATCTATCTTCAGATAGAGCGAGAGGGAGAGAGGGGGAAAGAGAGAGAGAGAAACATCGATGTGAGAGAGACACATTGAGTGGCTGCCACCCACACAACCGCAACTGGGGCTGGGGTCAAACTGCAACTGAGGTACATGCCCTTAGTGGGAACTGAACCCGGGACTCTCTGGTCCACAGGTCGACGCTCTAACCGCTGAGCCAAGCCGGCCAGGGCTACTTTAGATAAGATTCTATAAGCAACACATAGGTAGTTAAGTAGCAAATACATTTCATCTTGAGTCAAGGAAACTATTATCCAATCTAAACTGAGAACTTTAAAATCATTTTTAAAAATCAGTGATTTAACTTAGTGTATCTCAAATGTGTGAGGCATAAATTAATCAAAATTTAATACTTGAACAGAACCTTTCATTTGGACTGGGCCTAAGAGTTCCGATGAGATAACTATAAAGTAATGGTAGTTAAATATGAACATCTGAATAGGCAAAAATGCACCTTGACAACTATTATCACAGTTACATGTGGAAAGTCACATGTGCTGAAAGCTGCAAAACAAACACTTGCATGGCCAAGAAGGCACACTGAGTTCAGCTATGCTTCGATTTCACCTATTTTTCAAAAATTAATCAGTTAATTATTTAAACTGTAAACTGTCAGCATTTATCAATAGCAGCAGCCTAATTGTATTTTCTAAATCCAGAATTATTTGATGTGAAGTGCATATTATGTAAATCAAATATATTTATGGACAGCAAATGTAAGCTTGTTTACTGACTGCTCTATATCTGAATATATATGTTCTAACTCTTGCATTTCTGAAATATAAATAAAAAATAGTATACTAATTTGCTAATGCACTTGGTAAAATAAATACACAAACCAAATTTGGAAAACAGGATAAGCAGAGACATTGTGTTTTAACTCACATGAATATTTAATATGAGTCAATCTTTCTCATACACACAAAAAACATAATTTAATGCCAATGAAATGTATATATGTGAATATTCTATTGCAAGTTATATCAATAGCTGAATTACACTACATAAAATAGTTATTCCGGTCTTTAAGACAGCAACATCCCCTATTGACAGTTAAAAATGAATTGATTTCTAAATTTGTCTGAGTACTCAAGTATAGGGAACATGATAACAGTAAGTATATATTGTATATCGTAAAACTTTAGGCCAAAATTATTGCCATTTAAAAAAGCACATTTTATTCTAATTTTTCTTGTTCTTATAAAATAAATCCAGCTTTTAAAATAACATTGTAAAACTTATAAACATTGAATGAACAGATATCATGTCTACATTTAAAAAATTTTTTTTTCTTTATTGGTTTTAGAGAGAGAGAGAGGAAGGGAGAGGGAGAGGGAGAGGGAGAGGGAGAGGGAGAGAGAAACATTGATGAGAAAGAACATTGATTGGCCACCTCCTGCATACCCTGCACTGGGGATTGGGCCCACAACCTGGGCATGTCCCCTAACCGGAAATCGAACTGGCGACCTCTTGGTGCATGGGTTGATGCTCAACCACTGAGCCATGCCAGCTGGGCCATGTCTACATGTTTTATGTGGCTTTTTTTTTTTTTTTTTAATTTTTTTTTTTTCATTTTTTTTTTTGCTCAGATAGAGTAGGAGGGAGAGAGAGAGGAAGAGAGAGAGAGAAACATCGACGTGAAAGGGCCACATCGAGTGGCTGCCACCCGCACAACCAACCAGGGCCGGGGACAAACTGCAACCGAGGCACATGCCCTTAGCGGTAACCGAACCCGGGTCTCTACAGACCGCAGGCCGACGCTCTAACCGCTGAGCCAAACCGGCCAGGGCTATGTGGCTTTTATTACAAGCATATATCATCCTCGTCTGAATTTTACATATATTCACTGATAATAAAATCATTGCTATCAAATTCAAATTGCCTAAGGCATTTATTTCTCAAAAATAATTTCATAGTTTGCTTTTTTTTTTTTAAAGGGTTTTATTTACAGTGGAGTTTGGTAGCAATGCTGTTTCTATGATAAGTCATGATTTCAGTGAAGTTCCTTCAATGTAATATTCAAAGTAAAAAATTTGAGAACACATTTAATAAAATTATAGGCTTTGATTTCAAAAGATTCTCCACCTTAAAATGATTTGTTTGCAATATTTTCAAGTTGCATTGAGTTATAGAAATTTGGAGAGAAACTAAGTTTACCAACAATTTTATGAAGAGTTGTTGATATTCCAAGATAAGGAAGTCTGAGTTGGATAATATCTAACATGTAAGAGTTGCACAATTTGAAAACAACTAAAGGTCAGTTTGATTGTAACAAGAGCTTTTAAACTACCCTGCTGAGTGTTGATATTAAGAAACAATTGAACCATAGAAAAATACAAAGATATTTTGCAAGATTGCTGAAATTCCAGAAACAGAAGACTTTAATAGTAACAAAGGAATACTTTGGTAGCAAAATAAGATACAGGGCAAAAACTAAACAAAACAAGAGATAGCATTCCCTTGGGATATATACTATGCTAAATACCTTCTTGCATCTGTTTAAAAAGAAAAAAATAACATTTTAAGGATTCTTATTAACACTTATTAATAATTATTAATAGTAAAATAGAAACTTCTCATTTATTTATTATGATCTAATCATTTTTATGATAAATGGTTCTTATGAAATGATAGCTCAGTGAGCTACTGAGAAAGAAGACAGAAATTTAAAAAAAAGAGAGAGAAATGAGAAAAGAAAGACCAGAGACAAGAGAGAACAGAACTAGCTGTCTAAACACTTAGATGATACCAATAGTATGAATCATCTCTGAATTCAGTTCATTGCTTTAAATAATCTTAATGTATATAAGGGAAAAGAATAATATTACATGAATCATCACAAATTCACTGGCCTTTCTTTCAAATAGGACATCAACCTACAATATTAAAACACTAAGGAATTATACTGCCAACTAGCTTTTGAGCATTGTAGAATATTTTTTATTTTCCCCTTTGGCTACTAGGATCATTATGACTTAAATGAGAATATTCCACTTCATATATATCAAATCGCAGCAGAAATAACTAACATTAATAGCACCCTGGTGAAAAGACTTATGGGAAATTTGAGTGTTTGTACAAATAGCTCTAAGTGCTTTCTGAAATTGAATTAATTAAAATTAAAAAGACAAAAAGTGAAAAAATATTACTTTCAAATTCATATTAAATACCCAATAACCACTCAAGACACTTTCTCCAAAGAAAAGCTATTGGGGTCTTTTACATGTTTGTACATTATGAGCTTTCACTTGGCATTTGAAGAGATGATATATACTTAAATAGACCACAACAGTTACTCTTTTCAATAGAGCCTCATAGTAATGCTTTATTAAAATTCTAAGCAAAAATATAACCCCTAAGAGTAAGAATGCATTAATACAGTGTCCATTTTCTATGGTAATTACTGAATAGTTTTGGAGTCTAGAAGAAACTAGCTTTATAACTAACACTGTTTTATCTAAGTAATGTTAGTTTCCAGACTTCATTAAGCACATGTATCAAATAAATAAATTAACTATTATTAGATCATAAAATAATGTATATTAGATTTCTAAGCAGTTGTCCCAAGGCAGTATTTGGCCCACTGATGCCTGAGCTCTAGAATTCTAGATCGAAGGAGACAGAAGTGGGGTAGGCAGCGGGCACTTTCATTGTGATGAGTGGAGGGGTGGGGAATGTATAAGGCAGTGGTTCTCAACCTTCCCAATGCCGCGACCCTTTAATATAGTTCCTCATGTTGTGGTGACCCCCAACCATAAAATTAGTTTCGTTGCTACTTCATAACTGTAATTTTGCTACTGTTATGAATCGCCATCGGAAATATGTGTTTTCCCATGGTCTTAGGCGACCCCTGTGAAAGGGTCGTTCCACCCCCAAAGGGGTCGCAACCCACAGGTTGAGAACCGCTGGTATAAGGCCTTGGAAATCAATACCAGCTATCATCACACACCTCACCAAATTAGCCTGACCAAATACAGCAGGCTAATTTTTAAGGTGACAATTTTGTATGGCGCACAAATGATGTTATAAATATCCAAATGACAGAAAAAAAGTTCCCCACACCTGCATGGATGGAAATTTATTGGTTGTCTCTCAATCATTTCTTAGCCTCTTTCCCTTTTCCTCACAATTGCTTGAATCTCCTGTGTTTTAGGTGTACATGACTCCATTCAGAGTTATCATTTCAAGGACAGATGCAATAATGTCACCTTTACATATAAATCATTTAATGGCTTCCTAGTGAGCATATTTTCATGAGAAGTTACATACAGCCTGATCCTAACCTTTCTTTCCAGACTCATATTCCTCAATTCAGCCACTCCTTGCCTGAAGAACACCTAACCAATCACCATTTATCTATGTTATATTTTCACACCCACAATCCTTTGCGTGCTTTCTAAACTTTTATATGCTTCTAGGTAACCTACTCTTGAAATGTGGTCTGGTGTTCTTTTTTTATTTTTATCCTCACCCGAGGACATTTTTCCATTTTTGTTCAGATAGAATGGGAGGGAGAGAGAGGAAGAGAGAGAGAGAAACATCAAAATGAAAAGCATACATCTAGTGGTTGCCACCCACACGACCCAACCAGGGCCAGGGACAAATTGCAACCGAGGTATAGTGCTCTTGATTGGAATCAAACCAGCGACTCATTGGTCCGCGGGGCTGACGCTCTAACCACTGAGCCAAACCAGCCAGGGCTGGTCTGGTGTTCTTAATCAGAATTAATCTCTCCCTCTTTGTTTTATCTGCAGTGATTTTTTTTTATCCCTCATCAGCTCCATTTCCTAATCACCACGATATTTTTCCATCTGGTATCAGCTCTGTGCCTCCTCTAGCACTTTGCTCAGATTTACATCATAGTATTTATTGCACTGTATTGTAGTGTATCTGCATTTGGAGTTTGCTGTTTTCCTGATACACTGAGTTCCTTGGCAGCAGGGATATTCAGTTAATAGCTAACATTTATGGGGGGCTTCGGAAGTGCCAGGCATGATTCTAAGCACTAACTGTGAATAAACCCATTTGATCTGCTTAACAGCCCTAGGAGGTTGGCTTATTATCCTCCCGATGTTTAAGATGATGAACTAAGGCAGAGAGAAGATAAGTCATTTCCTCGAGGCTTTGTTTCTTGTCATTGGAAGAGACAGTATTCAAACTCGGGCCATCTGACTTCATAACTCTTGTTAACCTATTCTCTACACTGCCTTTTGCTCTTTCTTCCTTGCTTGCTTGCTTGCTGGCTGGCTGCTTTCTGTTCTTTGTTTTTGTTTTGTTTTTTGACTGTTCAGTGCTTATTATGGTTCCTAATATGTAGCTGTGCATATTTCTTAAGCAAATTAACTTGTTTGAACACGCCTAAGTAGATCTTTAGGAAAGGTAGGCACAGTCTTCCCAAACAAACTCTTAAAAAGTTTAATAAATCAAAGTTAAATGATAAAAAAAGAGTTCTGTTTCCTTGGTTTGAAACTAATAATAATCAGAATCCATTTGAAGCAAAATTTAAGTACACGCTTTCGGAGCACACTAACTCATTTGATATTTTTTAAGAAGGCAAACCCCAAATGAGCATGTTAAAACTTGTAATAACTAATGGCAATAAACTCCTCCATCCTATACTTGGAGGGTTTTATTGAGCAACTTTATAATGTAAAACTGGTTTTAAAGGTGACAAATGTACAAGCTTTGAGCCAATACGTCAATGATCAATGCAAATGACTTTCAATTTGAAATCAGTTTCTCGGACTTAAGGATTCAGACGCCTAAGCTTACATCTGCACTAATACATTTCTGTCAGTCTGAAACATCATTTTTTGTGCATCAGAATGATTACTGATGTCATTTTTATGAAGTAATATTTTTGTCTGAAGTCCACGTCCGTATGACTGAGTGTTGAAACCTGTATCGGATTGTATGTCGCAGACACACTTTATGCTGCCGAAACTAAAGCTCCCAGCAGTCAAGAAAAGTAACAGGGCAAAGGTTACAGAAGGCATTTTCCCATGAGCTTTTATTCCCCGCATCCATAAACCTTCCTGTCTGAGGAAATGCAGACAGTCACGCCACACCAAAAACTACCCAGCAAAGAAGGGCAGGCTTGTCCTGACATTGCCGTGTTTATTTAGCTCTGTTTCTTGAGGATGATCCAGCCATTTCATAGAGTTCAAGCCTTGCATTCCTAGAATCTATAGTCTTCACATTGGAACCCAAATACCATGAAGGAAGGGCTACAGACTTCCTCTTTCTCACAGGAATTACCATGTGCAGCCCACAGGTTTAAAAATGCATGGCTCTGGGCTCCCTTTCCTTCCTGCTTACGTTTATTCCAGACACTGCCTTTGACACAGTTTGGGAACACTTAACGTAGATACCACTTCTGGAGAAGACATGATGAATTCCTATGACATTTCCTAGTACACATTTGTGTGTGATTAATCTTAGATCTTATTATCTGATGGAGAAGAATGATTGCATTTTATGTTTTAAAATACTAACTTTTTTTTATCATGAACTTTTAAATTTGTACAATCCCATCCATCACTCCGAGAGTGAGGCAATAGGGTTTGGCAGGTGTCCTGGTTTTATCTAATTTGGTTTAGAAGCTAACTATAGTACAATTTGGGAGGCTCTGTGGGGGTAGCTGAAAGACCTCACTAGAACACTTTCTGAATTGCAAGACCAAACAGAGGGATAAAAGGATCCATTATTTTTATTGTTTGTCTCTGTATGAAGCAGTTTTTTTTTCCTAATTTAAGGTTGATTGAACCATTAGGCACAGTAGGCACAGTGCCTAGGGCCTGTGATAAATTTAGAGACCCACAAAAGTGTTCTGATTCTTATTTCCTTTAAAATGTGCCCAAAAACTGAATAAGGCATATGTCATAATGGATCTCACCTGGGTTTATTTTAATTTTTTTTCCCTTTGGCAAAAGGGGCCAACCAAGGCAAACATGCCCGTGGCTCAAGAAAGTCCTGGGCCCACGAGTTACAAATTTTGTCAGTTGGACAAATCACTTAACCTTCTCTGTCCTTGGTTTCTTTATCTATAAACCGGACTAATAATTGTAGGGGTTCAGAATGAGTCTCCCCAGAACGTGCCATTTGTCCCACAGATTATTTTAAGCTGAAAATAATGGAGGCCCAAAAGACTCCAAAAGAGCTTTTACCTCCCCCTTATCTGCCTAAAAGAATTTAAACAGAGGGCGTAATCCGGGAAGAGAACTATCTCCAGAGATAATACAAAGAATATGAGTGAGGTGTGATAGACTGGGGGGGAGGGGGCGGCGGTACTTAGCAAGCCCTGCTTGTTCAAAGCTGGCTCTGTGTCCCATTGTCCCAAACATTTGTTTACTGATCATTTGTTTTTCCATCTTCCTGTGAATTGTTTCCCTCACACTGAAGTCCCAGACCTGCTTCTCCTTAGCTCAGAGTACCATATAAACCTTGATTGCCTGACTGCCTCTGAGCCTCTTAGTTTTATGAAGCCCTCGTATGCATGAAATTAAATTTTATTTTCCCGTGTTGATCTGTCTCATGTCAATTTAATTATTATACCGTCCAGAAGGATACAGAGGGCAGAGAAGAAACTTTATCTCCCCAACATGATTATAATGGTCTATGCATTTGGCACTCTTCCAGGTGGGTTACAAACATTGCACCCTCTAGTCCTGCAACAACTCGGAAGAGTGCTGAGGTGAATGAGGCAGCCACTGCAAACACCTGCCCAAGCCGAGGACCAGAGGGCTGACCTGATTTCCCCAGTGATCAGTGAGTGGTAGAGCAAAACCTAAATCCAATCTGATTTGAACACCTGTCCTCTTTCTAGAGTCACTGTGGGGATCAGTAGTCAAAGGAAGTGATTTCTAATTACCTAAGAATCATTTCAATGTGAAGCATTTAACTGCAAATGTTGACATTTGCTTTTGCTAACATTTTTTCCTCAAAGCATTTTTGATCCAAATATGAGAGCTGTATGTAGATAAAACGACTTGTTTATCTCCTGGATTTTATTCAAACTCATGAAAAGGTAACATAAACCTAAGTATTTGGGGGATAAGGAAAATATAGGAACTGTCAGGTTGTCTTTAATCTACACTCACAAAGACATACACAGTTCACAGTCTCATATGTGTGTGTATATATTATTTTAGTCACATACATGTATGTATTATGAGAAAATTGCTGATAAATTATTAAATTCAAATTAAGATTTAAATTGCTCAAAAGGCAGTTGGGTCATTTAAAAAGCAAATTAATTCAGCAGGAAACACAGACTCTTTAGAAGTAAAATGTTTCAGAGGCACATCACTCTTTTCTTCATGTGGAAATCTTAGTTGGGACAGGGCAAGAAAGGCCCTACCTAACACAGAGGAGATAAAGAATCTAAAATTCCTACAACCTTTTGTGGTTGAAGAAGGTTCCTGCTTCACCCCAAGGTCAAATTCCCCAGCTCAGGGGGTAGCAGTGGCTAAGCCATCTCCAAAAGCAAAAGGAACAATTTCAATGATAGGTCAGAAGAAATCCCATAGAACAGAGCCCCAGAATGTTAGTGGTGGAAAGGATGTCATTTAACATCTGTTCTCTTCTCATTTTATGAAAGAAAAAGCAGATGCCCGGCTGGTGAAATGATTTGAGCAGATTAGCGACAGAATCAGTTAGCTAGTCTTGTACTTCCTTCAATATAGCATGAGAAGTATTAGTGAAAGGAACATGTATTTATTCTGCAAATCCAGCCAGAACACCAAAGAAATGACACGTTTATAAGCTTATCAGTTAAAGGTGGAAGCCCTCAGGCTTTAGTGTGTGGTAAACATGCACAATCGTATTAAGAATTATTGAAAACATAGTGGTATCAGCAGTAGTACAGCCATCTCACATCAGAACAGAAATAAAAGGGGACCGAGTGTCGCAGTATGCACAGGGTGTAGAGGGTTCCCAAGACAGGATGTTTCAGTGTCAAACCTGAGAAAGTCCCCAGGAAGCCAGAATGAGATGCCACAGGCGGGGTTTTTGTTTTTTGTTTTTTCAATTTACACTTTTACCTTCCTTTTATTTTCAAACTTGTCTATAGAGAATGTGGTTATTAATATTCAGTAACCATACAGACACATGCACACACACATCCCTATATAGAACAGAGGAAAGAAAACAAGATAAAAATCCCCATCTCAAAGACATTATGTTCTAATGGGGGAAGAGAGATTAAAAAATAAACATAAGACATAAATGAAGTAGAAAATCTGCTAGAGAATTCTAAGTGTTATTGAAAAAAATAGGCTTGATCCAGGGCAGCAACTTTAAGTAGGATGTTCAGGGAAAGCCTACAAAGGTGACATTTGAAATTGGACTTGAGGGAGGTAAAAGATTGAGCCATGTGAATCCCTGGGGAGAAGTATGTTCCTGGCAGAGGGAACAGCACACATGAAGTCTAAGCAGGGAGCCGGCTCGATGTGTTTGAGAAAGAGGGAAGGTGCCGTGGGGCTGGGATAGAGTAGGAAGAGAGGAACCCAGAAAGGAAACCCGAATTCTCCAAGCCTGTTTAGCTGCAGCATGAAATGCTAAGTAGGCAAAGAGTTGAACTGTTCAAGACATTTAAAACAACATAAACTACAGAGTGGTTTTGTCAGGAGGGATAAAAATGAATGCCTCTAGAGACTAACAAGGCCATGGCCTCACTAAAAGATCTTTACCGCATACTACAGACACCAGACTGGAGAGGTTGAGAGTTCTGATGCGCATGTGTAGTAATCATATGATACACACATCTCTTGAGTTTTATCAACTGAGGAAAAAGAGAGTCAGTACATTTTATGTTTAAAAAATGAACATAGATAAATTACTGTGACAAATAACTATTCTATAGAACATGAATAACATTTTATATTTGCTCATAATTTGCTTTATATCTTAATAAGAGGCAACAGTGATATTAATTGCACTGATATTCATTAAAAAATGAATAATATTTCACAAATGTGTCTTAAAATTCATAGCAGAGAGCTAAGCTGGGGGAAAACATTTCTGATGGACCAAGTGAAATGGTTAAAAAGTTAACACACAAAGTTCCAGAACTGAAGTGTAAGCCAAAAGATAATTAACAGATGCTTCTGGTATTAGCCAGTATTTGGTCTGTGACAGTGGTGGTATTGAAGAGCTGGAAATTGTGCTGTGCTATTTAGAATTCAGGAGATGTGATCTAATCCTCAGTAGCTCTCTAAATAACTTGAGGATCTCCTCCTCCACTCCTCACACCACTCCCCTTCCTATTTAGACTCTTGCCATGGCTATTAATCAATTTAGTCTTGCCCTAGCCACTCCTCTCTTCCAAAGTTATCTTTCCAACTGCAAACATGATCACATGAACAAGCCATTCTATTATGGAAAATTCTTCAGGCACTATTCTTCAATTTCAGATTAAATGCTAATCTTCATGTTGTAGCATAAAAGCCATTCATTTCCTGATAACTCTCCCTGTGAACTCTAGATCTGTTTTCCCTTTTAAGCCCTCAATAATGGTATTTCTTCTGTCTACAATTAGTGTGTCTCTCCTGTCCTCATTCCAATTATTTCCTCACCTCATTAATTCTTGTTCAGTCTTGAACTCCCTTATGAAGCTTTCTTTGACTGTGCCTCCCCACCCCACTTCTCTGGGTCTCCAAAGTAGACCCCTTTAGAAAAGTTACCATATTGGATTTAACAGGTGCTTTACTTCTCTGTCTTCCCTACCAGGCTGAATTATTTGAGCACGGGAGCTGAGGTTTATTCATTTTTGTGTCACTAGCTCTTAGAATTGTGTCTGGCATCTAAGTAATTCTTGTTAGAAGAGGAAAGAATGGATAGTTTAATAAATGAATAAAATAATGGACATAATCTTGGGCAACTTGATTTATTTAAACCACAGAGTGTTCATCTGTGAAGATATTTTTATTTAGCTATCATTCACTTTAAACAAGAAATTTGATTTTCAGCAAATTTCCACCACTAACATTTTCATCAGGGGTAGGTGCCTATGTTACAGGGTTTGAAAAAATAGGCTCGTATATTATCTGCAATTCCTACAGTAATTTTCCTTTCAAGCCCCAACAATGTTGTAATTATGTGTTTAAATTTTCATTTATAATTATGGAATTATTAATCAAACCTAAGTAGTAAATAATAAAGTGAATAACCTTATGCAGTACTGGCTTTCAGATATTTTTATTAGGACCCATGGAAGACATTTGTCACTCAAGAGCTCATACAGAAGATATAAAATAATAAAAGTATAAACCATAGCTATTCAAGTCGAAGTTGAAATGGGGACACCCAGCCTTTCACCCTTATTTTTTTCTCCGACCTTCCTCCTGTGAGTCTGCAATGTACATTTGCCATAGTATTTATGAATATCCAGTTCTGCTACATGGAAAACAAGACAAAAGAATGAGGTGAATGGAACTCAGAAGAAGTATTAAATATAGGTAATAGGTAAGCAATTGGTTTGTGAGACATAGCAAAATTCATAAGAAGTCTGATAAAAATAAATCATTAACTTGTAGGATATGGATATCTATCTACCTATAGATACAATAAATGGAATATATCATAAAATGAATGGAATAAACAGGAGTATTACTTATGGATCGAAACAGAAAGAACAAGTCACAAGATACAAATCATGCCACCACCAGATTGAAAGGTCTGTCGTTTACAAAGTCAGCCACCCATTTGTGACATGCATCATGGTTCTATGTTGGTCCCATGTACATTCTGCCCCACATGTGCAGAGAAAAGGCAAGGCTATTTAGCAGGTCATGTGAAAATTATAGCAATTGGCCTGGTGGTCCTGCCCCTAAATACCTCAACCAGAATAAGAAAGCATTGGCTCCAGGTAATGTCCTTCCCTGAGCCTTCTAGTTCAATGTAACTTGTAACTTACAGAGGCAGAAAGAGAGGCAGGACATATAAATGTGGTGCAATGCAGGATTCAGATGGGTTAGTCCTTCCAGCCCTCTTGTACCTATCCCTAATATGTTAGCCTGTCCTCAGCTCTTTCCCTTGGCTTCTTGCTGTGCTTTTTCATTTGTTCAATAAACCAAGTGATTCAAGCACCTTTGGATCTGAGAGTCTTTCTGTCCTTTGACTCCTGGGAATGTCTGTCGGTTAATATGCTTGGAAACTGCCATTGTGTCAGTGTAGTTTTCCACATGACAGGGGCCCTAAGATTGTTATTGTTTGGAAAACATGGTTATAATGCAATCTTACAAATAAATAAATAGTAGTCTACTTTCGTAAGCCTTTCGCAAATCTTAACTGTTATCCATCATAGTTAATTCAACATGTTTTTTTATTTTTATTTTTTTTATCCTCACCCGAGGACATTTTTGCATTTATCTTCAGATAGAGCAGGAGGGAGGGGGGGGAAGAAAGAGAGAAACATCGAGTGGCTGCCACCCACACGACCCCAACCGGGACCAGGGACAAACTGCAACCGAGGTACGTGCCCTTAGTGGGAACTGAACCCAGGACTCTCTGGTCTGCGAGCGGACACTCCAACCGCTGAGTCAAACCAGCCAGGGCAAACATGGTTTTTAAAACATTCTCAGACTATATTAAAACACTTTGTTTAAAAAAAAAAAAAGGACTCTAAATTCTTTTCTAGAAACCTTAGCCCTTACAGGAAGTTCTAGTGTATAGCTCTGACATTTCATGAAAGTTTGGCATCAAAATACATCCAACTTGTCTCTTGGCTTCCAATGCTATCCTTCTGACTTATATTCTTGAATCTTCTATTAAAGTTGTATCAAATAAAAATATTTTAAAATTTTTATTCTTCCCAATGAACTTTTAAGATTTTAAAAGGAAATAACCTATAGGTTACTTTTCAAATATAAATGTAACTTTTATAGGATTCTAAACATGAAACAGACTCCTAGAGTATTGGTGGTCATTGTATTAGGCTGAACCATATGAAAATGACATTTTTGTAAGAATGAAATGGGCAAATATTGACTGTTTTATATAATTAAAATTAATTAATAGATCTGCTGTTCTAACCATTATTGGTTTAGAACCCCCCCAGCTCCGCCCCCAAAACACTTTTAAATAACAATTTGTTAGCATCCTTTTGAGAACTTCTAATATTTCTGTTAGCTCTTAAGGCAATTACTTCCATTACTGAAAAATTTTAACTTATGGAAAGTTCTTCCTAATTTTAAGTAAAAATCTGTATCACTGTAACCTAAGTTTATGAGTAGGGTGTTTATATTCTTTATTATGCAAACCAGAACACTTTTGAAAGTGAAATACGACATTCTTAGTGATTATGGAGTGACATCAGATGTAAACTGAGACGATGCCAAACAATCAAGCATGCACAATCACCCTATGAATGGATCCTAGTGAATGTATGAGTCCTCCTTTACAATCTGTTCTTCAAAATAACTGATGATTTATTCTATAGCCTCTTCTGTTGCCTTCATGAAATCAAACACAACTTCATTTCTCTAGATCATGCCCCTGCTAGCTTGACTTTGCACCCTATACATTTAACTTAGCTTAGTATAAATACATTAAGTATGTATTACAAACCAAGGAGAATCCAATTAAACTAAATCAGCTTCTCAATCACAAAATGGACACATTATAAAACTAATGGCAATGCACGTCCCTGTTAACTCATGGTGGTTAAGTTGCTGGCTCCTCCTGTGCTCAGTCTTTCCTTCCTAATCCTCCTTCAGTCTTCTCCTTACACCCCATTTTCTCATGCCAGTGTCTTGGGCCTGTGTTGATAGGATTAATATTGTTTAGACTTGCCCTTGTCTCTCAACATTAAAAATGTCCCAGAATCTTTTTGATTGACTGTAGATACAAATATCCACGTGCTAGTATCCTTGTGTAGAAATCTATTCCTTGTTTTTTATTGTCCTTTATGTAACGTACTCAAACTAATACATAAAAAGAATGCATGAAACTTATTACAGGGCTTTGTACCCATCAGTGATTCTCACCTCTGCTGTGTACCACATTCTTCATAGTCCAGCTAAATGCTGAAAGACGCTAACGTGGCCGTAACGTGCGGGAATCTGCCTCCCAAGTCCCAAGACATGTTAATCTGACAGTAAGTTACATTCAGTGACACACTGTTGAAGGTGGTGACATAAATTCTGTGAAACTGTAGTTAGTTTTATAGGAATAGACACTACAAGAAATTCCTCTAGAAAATAAAATTATTTCTTCTGTGTTTAGTGCTATTTTGACTTTTTAAAATCCCTTCAAGGGTGATGCCAAAAGTTCTAGTGTCAAAGATTTCAAACATGAAAGTTTGAAATACACTGTAATAAATGTTTTTTTGCAGAGTAGTGATGGACAAATAGAAGTAAAAAGATGAGAAAAAAAGAGATTGAGAGATGTGTTTCTCACGTGTCTTTGTCGGTGAGGTAACATTTCTATTAGTGCTGAATCTAAAATCAATTGATCTATTGACTATTATTTCCCTGTTGCTTTTCTTAAAAATGATTATATAACCTTAAAAACTCTAAACTAGCTACCTTTATGTAAAGTAATCTTATCTTCCTGTCCCTAGTAACTTAATAATCTATTGTTTTTAAATTTTAAAAATGTTTGAGCAGAATTTTAAAAGGAGTATAATGACACTGAAAAATATAGACTCTAGGAAATTGGAAGCTTATTTTATATTGAGACATTTTAAGTACAGTATGAGAAGCCAGTCTGTGTAAAGCTTTATATTGGGACATTATTTTACCCTCTAATAGAATACCATGTCCCCAGACTGCATGGGTTACTATGGTATCCTGCTTGTATTTGTTTCTGCTAATGTTCTTGAGTCCATTAGTGTTCAATTGTGAAATTGTTTTCACTAGTAGACTTGGCATTTGTGGCTAATATGGAATGAAGTGATCAGCTCCTTGAGCAATCAGAGTGGCACATAAATAAACAGAGTAAAGCATCATTGTCGCAGACTCATGTTAAATCATCGTGGGCTTTATTAATATGACAAGGTGACCATAAACTTGACAAACACTACAAACAATAAAAGCAAGTTTCAAGTACTTGTTGACCATCTTTCTTCCAGTTATCATTGGTCACTGTGGCAACAAACGGCCTGCTTCTTTCAGTCAAAACTATTTAATGGCTTATGAAATTTGCAAGTTAGAAAAAATAAACAAGCCTGTTTTATTGATTCCTTTGATTTGGAAATCACATGAAAAAGATGAAAAAGTGTATGCACAAGCTGACTATAAATATTAAGGCTCTCTAAGGCAAAAGCCATCCTTTATTGATTCATTACTAATCCTTTTAACTATTTTGTTCCTTATGACTAGAATCAGATGTAAAATAATTTGCTCTTTTGTTCACAAGGGCATGATGTAAGTGATACAATTCACAAATTTGCTCACCATGGTTTCTGTAATCCTTTTATCTCCTCGTATTTCTAGTTGAAATGTGTGTTAAAATGTTAGAATCTGTATTAAACATTGGAAAGAAAACTCTAATAAATTTTAAATTATAGTGAGAAATTGTTTTTCCAACAAAATCAGTGAGTGGAACTAAAGAACTTCTCTGCATCTTGGGTACTTAACTTCTTGATAGACGAGTCCTGACAAATTAATTCAGCAAAGTCAATTCAGGTGTGAAACTACATGTGGTGGAAATAGTAGCACTATGAGTTAGACAGCATGAGTTTTCAAAATCCAATTATTCTTTAATATTTTAAAAATTAATTGAGAAATTAAAATGATACTTTGTCATGCACAAATGCCATAATACACAATAAAAAGAGTTACATCCGGTTCCTTCATGATTCAGTCTTACC
Organism: Tadarida brasiliensis; assembly: GCA_030848825.1. NCBI lineage: Eukaryota > Metazoa > Chordata > Mammalia > Chiroptera > Molossidae > Tadarida > Tadarida brasiliensis. The sequence goes on from CM061265.1 coordinate 62,901,779, forward strand.
TAATTTTTTTGTCTTTTAAAAAATATTTTATTGTGAAAATTAATTTAAAACACACACAGAAGTAGAACAGTTGGTATACCACCACTAAGCTTTAACATATATCAAGTTTGCCGATCTTTCCTCTTCTCTCTCTGTCTAACTTAGAGTTATGAGCATTTTAAAGCAAACCTCACACTTAATATCACTTTACCGGTTTACCTGTTCAACGTATCATTTGTAGGTAACATTTTTTTCTATAACATTTCCTAATACCATTCTCACATTCTACGATATTACTAATAATTTCTTAATATCATCAAATACCCAGTTTAAATCAGGAATAGCCCCAGCCCCCTCCAACCTCCTCCAAAAAAAAAAAAAGGGGGCCAGACATTGCATTTGGTTGATAGGTCTATAAAGTCTCTTTTAATCTACAACAATTCCCCCTCTCCACTCTTTTTTGATTCATGTAATTTTTAAAAAGAAATTATGTCATTTATTCTATGAAATTTTCAGATTTGGCTAACTTTCTCCATTTTATTCTTCTTAATACCACATTAATTTTTATTTTTTAACAAAAGATTGTTTGGGGGCTGAGAGAAATTAAATGGCTAATCTGTGGTTGCATGATTAAGTAGTAGAAGCATGGCACTAGAATCAGACTCTCCGCTGTCGAATCTAGAGCCTCACACAGTATGAGGAACAGGAAGAGCAAGAAGTCCGGAGCTTGGCAGCTTGGGCTAGGAGAACAGTGCTATTCATCAGCTGAGTGAGTGTAGGCCTGTTAACTAAATTCTCTTAGCTTCATTTTCCACATTTGAAAATGGAGATAATAAATCCCTTTCTTGCCCCCAAACACTCATCAGATAGTAGCTGCTGTTACATTACTGGACATGACAGCCCGGGAGCAGGGATTTCATGAGGACAGGCATTGAGGTTGGGAATAGCATACAGGCCAGGGGTCTACTCATTACTGATGAAAGGGGACTAAGACAAAAGCCCAAGCCCTGCGGCCTAGAACACCATGTGGTAACAAGGACGCATCACTGAGGCTTGGCAGTCTCATACCCTCACCGAGCACCAGTCCTCAACTTTGGCTGTCAGCGAACAAGACTGGAAGGAAAAAACATCACAGCAGCTGGCTACTTGGACCATGCATCCCTAATTGAAGGGGGAGCAATTATTATCCCAGCTGCCTTTTAGGGAGATAAGCCTAAGGGTGGCCTAGTCTAATGTGGTTCCCGTCAAGAGAGCAATTTCCAATTTTAATAAAATGATGGGAGGCAAAACCAAATGGCTATGGATTGATAAAGGAAAGAAAGGAGAAGAGGTCAAAAGAGCAACAGTGTAAATGACTATTTCTGCAATCTATTAGTAAAGCCACACTCCTTGTTTGGGAACTTGAACAAACTTAATTCGTAGGTTATCATTTGGTCATCATGAAATTATAAAATACAAATTTCAAGGTCAGTACTGAAATTGTGGTACAGCTTGGTTTTAACATCTTAAACACTGAGATGGACCAAATAATAAGAAGGTTATTTCATACATTTTCCTTAAAGTGAAAACCCAGATTTCTCATAGAAAGAGCCACAAACCCCTAGCAGTATATGAAAACATTGTTTTTGAGAAACACTGAAGGAAAGGACTGAAGAAAGATAAAGGGTGGTACCTGGTGACTAGCAAAGTTAAAAAGTGGGTAGTTTTTTGTTTGTTATTTTTTGTTTGTTGTTGTTTTTCATACTTGAGCTTGTTTGAAGGCAGTGAAGAAGGAATTAAGGGAGAGACTACGTTCAAAAATACATGTAAGAGCTAATATTTCAGGAGAAGTAGGATAAGAAAGCAAGAGGAAATATTATTAAAAGCATAAAAAAAAATTACCTTTTCACTGAATGACTGCATTGAATTACCACTCATGTTAAACTACTTAAATGGACCAGATAGATATATGATAAATAGAAAAGGATAAAAACTAATAAATGTTCATTGATCCTCTACCTTAATTAGTCAATCATTCAATCAATAAATATTTACTAAGTATTTGGGAAATAGTGGAGAAATATTAGACAGAGTATAAATGTATTCAAAAATTTTAAATTTAGTTAGGTAAAGAAATCCACATAAAAGATTAATGAACAATTCATTATAACATATACTTAATATTATCTTTCCTGTGTGATGTTTTAAAATTTATATGCACATTTATTCATGCATCAAATTGAAATTGACAGCTGTCAAAGATTGACATAATAGGCTCAATGATGAAAACCATCAGGAACACCTGGATATCTATATGGAAAACATAAACTTTGTTCTTTACCTCATATCATACACACACAAAAATAATTCAGAATGAATCAAAGACCTACACATAAATTATAAAGTTATAAAGCTTATAGCCCAGCCAGTGTGGCTCAGTGGTTGAGCGTCGAACCATGCACCAGGAGGTTGCTCATTCGATTCCCGGTCAGGCACATGCCCAGGTTGTGGGCCCAGTTCCCAGTGGGGGCATGCAGGAGGCAGCCGATCAATGTTCTCTCTCATCAATGATTCTATCTCTTTCTCCCTCTCATTTCCTCTCTCTCTAAAATCAATAAAGAAAAAATATTTTAAAAAAATATAAAGCTTATAGAAGAAAAAAGAAAAACATCTTTTTAACTTCACTGTAGGCAAAAATTTCTTGGGACGCAAAAAGCATTAACCATACAAGAAAAATTGATAGAAGTTAACTAAGTCCAACTCAAACTTCTGTTCTTCAAAAGACACCATTTAAAAATACCATAAAGAAAATGAAAAGGCAAGTCACAGGCTAGACAAAAATAGTCATCAAATATATATCTGGCAAAAGACAAATACAGAATATATAAAGACCTCCTACAAACCTATAACACACAGAAAACAACCCAATTTAAATGGACAAAACACTAGATTAAACATTTCAAAAAAGAAGTTATACAAATGGTCAATAAGCAGATAAAAAGATGGTTAGTGTTATAGTCATCAGGGAAATACAAATTAAATTTATTGAGTTATCACTTCAAACCCACTAGAATAGGATAACATTTCTTATCAAGTATTGATAAGAAAGTAAAGCAAACAGAACTTTGTGGTGTTCTGGTAAAAGTGAAAAGTTGTGGTACCACTTTGGAAATTAGTTTGGCAGTTTTTCATAAAGTTAAATATATAACCTCTTGGTGACCCAGCAATTCCACTCCTCGTTATTTACCCAAGAGAAATGAAAACATGTGTTCACAAAAAAAGATTTGTACAAGACTGTCCATATTAGCTTTATTCATAATTTCCCTAAATGGAAGCAACCCACATGTCCACGACAGGAAAACTTAAGAACAAATTTTGGTATTTTTATACAATGAAATTCTACTTAGAAATTTATCAAAAAAAGAACCAGGCACTGATACACAATACAACATGGATAAACTTCAAAAAGATTATGTTGAGCTGATATATCCAGATACAGAAGAGTGCCTAATGAATGATTCCATTCATATGACATTCTAGAGCAGACAAAACTAAAGTAAGGTGATAGAAATTAGAGCAGAGGTTGCCTTTGGGTGATGGAGGTATCAATATTGACTGGGCCATGAGGGAACTTTTTGGACAGATGAAATGTTCGATATTTTATTTGGATTTATGGTTACATGTATCAACAACTGACAAGTTTGATTAAACTAAATACTTATAATCTGTGTCTTCCTGTGTATAAATTATGCCTCAATTGATTTTAAAAAAAGACTTGAAAATGGAACCAAAGATTTCTAGTCTCTTCTTATTCTAATGTTTTTTTCAAGACTAATAATTTTCCAAACAGGATCAAGAAAAGCCATTATTGAAGGGACTCTATATGCTATACTTATAGCTATTTGCATGTTACTATTTTAAAAGCTTAACATTATATAACTTTATAATGAGTTTCAAATTGCAACTAATAGGCTGTCCAAATAAAATGCTACCATATGTGACTTAGATGTCATTCATTGTATTATTCAAAGGTTCCCAAACTACAAACCTTCTCACTTCATCTCTAATCAGAACTACGTGACTATGAAAAGCCTGCATTTTTTGTTATTACAACTCTTTACTATGAAATACTTTTATTGTCCAATATTTATATAGTTGTAAAGATCATTACTATTTTAGCATAGCTTTAACTGCATCAAAACTAGGTAGTCTAATCCAATATAGCATTTGCTGAGATTTTCAACATGACCCACCAAAGGCATGCAGCAAGTTGAAATTTATTTTTGACAAACTTTTAAAATTAGTTTTTATGAACATTAAGCCATTAGGAAATGAGAATAGGGAAGAAATTGTTTTGTCTAAATCCCATTGATAGCTACCTTCCTAGTTTAAAATAACAAAGTCCATTATTTTCTAATCATGTAAAGAACACTTTTTGAAACCTACTTAATCTTTGAGATATATCTCACTGGCTACATCAACACCAATTTGTCTTAATTATCTTCCACTTAGTGATCTAAGTTGATCATGATGCATCTCAACCCATTTCAGAAAAAAAAATTTTCATCCTAGAACTACTTAAATCTATGCTTCACGCCAAATGACTTCACAAGCTAGAATAACGACATAATTATAATTTTCTAAAATGGGTTTCATAAAACAGTCACAAATGTTCTGAAATGTTAAAAGCCAGATAGTGGATGCAATTCCCTCTCACTATCTCTCCCATCCTGGCACAAATATAGATGTTAGTCTTTCCAAGTGAACTGTGTGAATATAAAGCTACTGAGAGATCATGAGAGCTCACAGCCCTTGCTGACATGAGCTCTACAGATCTTTTCCTTCAAACTCAGAAACTGCATAATCCCAGCTGTTCAAATGTCTGACAGAAATAAGAGCTTGGAAGAGTTCCATCTGGCTGAACTTTAACGGCACAAACAGGAATAAAGCAAAGCTCACAGACAAAGATTTTGCAGGACTAACTAATCCTGCAAATGGAGGAAATAAAAACGCACCAATCTGTGAAGGTTAAGTGGAAAAAAATGTACAGTAATATAACATAAAATAAGGGTTAGAGCATAAAGTGTTAACAGGGCTATTCTTCCTTTGAGACAAAGATAGCCATGTATTATTTATGAAATACCTTTCCTTTCCAATAATGGATATTTATCAGGATCATCTGAGTTGGTCAACAGTAGTAGGTGTGGATTCTGTCAGGATGAAGACCTTCTCTGTTCTGTTCATGGTGGTCCAGGGACTTGAATGAGCACCCTGTTTTGCACCAACTCAGAGGCAAAGCTGGAGTTTCTGGACCACCATGATCATGACACACTTCTGAGTAATGCACATAAGACCCACCAAAATCTTATTCTGTTATTTCTTTTTCTTTTCGTTTTCTCTTCCTACACATCATCTTTTATGCCCTTCACTCTGGCTCCTTGGTCTACTATGCCTCTCTGCCTTTATTTGTGCTCTTCCTGACCCTCTCTTCAACACTAATTCATCTAAGAAGACTCAGATCCTCTGTACACTTTCCAAGTTTTCTTTTCATCCTGTCCAGGTAGAATAGACAATCCCTCCACCCATTCATGTCAATGTGATACATCTCATTCATTTTTAGAACAGTGGCATGTGTCCTAGTTTTATACCACATAAAAACAAGTTATTTAATCTTTGGCCCAGTGGCTCAGTTGGTTGGAGCATCATCCTATGCACCAAAAGTTTGCGGGTTTGATTCCTAGTTAGGGTATATATCTAGGTTGCCGGTTTGATCCCCGGTCTGGTCGCATTGAGGAGGCAACTGATCCATGTTTCTCTCTCTCTCTCTCTCTCTCTCCCTCTCTCTCTGTCCTTTCCTCCCTCCCTAAAATCTTTGGAAACTTATCTCAGGTGAAGATAAAAGAAAAGTTATCTTAAACAGATATTTTTAAAGGGTCATTTTAAAAATAATTGATATTTGCCTTTCAAGTAACTTTATCTTTCTTCTTAATTGTTAATAAATTATTGTTTTGATAGTCATTTATAGATTTTTTTAATTGAGAAATTATTATTTTATCTTTAGGATAATTATGTCACTAATGGGAACTTACAAAATCCAACTCACAAGCTAATCAGAATCCTGATTATTGAGTACAGCGATGGTCATACCACTGGATAAACCTCAGCAGGGCCAGGACCAGTTACTTCAAGTGCACTGAGGGGCACCTGAGCGTGCACCAGAATCTAGAAGTGAACAGCAGAGACAGGGCATGCTGTAGTGAGACTGGAAAAGAACGCGAATAGACTTCATAGTCAAGATGATCAGCCAGGGCAGAAGTCAGTGCTGTATTTGAGTACAAATAGCGATTGCATGGAGAAGTCGTAATGAAGTCAGAGCATGTAAAGATCTGGAGGTAGGCATGACAGGGATATAGTAATTAAATTATATCATTACTGTAATTGTGATAGATTTTCTTTTTTCTTCATGAATCGTGTAGTTGGGGTTTTTTCTACACTTATCAGAAGAAATAGGAAGTATTGAAGTCCTACCAGAGTTTTGACACAGACAAAGTTGTTTTCCCTCCAGGATGTTGGGGAGAAGAGGACCTTTCTTCGTCACCTCCTACTCCACCAGCACGCCCCTTCTAGCCTAGACACAAAACTTCAGAATCTGTTATTAGGATGTCTTCTCAGGTCAAAAAGGGATTTTGAGTGGTTGTCAGAGAGGTCAATGAAGAGTCCCTTTATGTAGTGCGTGAGATGGTGGCAAACCCTCATCTCGTAGGCTTTCATTGAATATGCCAGGTAAGGGCATGCGTGGTACATAAAGTAGGAGTTGCTTATAAGACCTGTATTAACTCGGTTCAGTTTTGCTACCAAAGAATAACCTTTCATATAGTTTTAGTCTTTAATACTTTTAAATTTTATTTTATTATTGCTTAAAAGGAATAATGATTTCTGGACCACATGTTTTCTTCACTAGTCCCAAGTCATCATTTATTTGTGTAACATTATTTGCACTACTTCCACCATGTATAATACTATAAGTAAGTGTTAACAATAATCAAATACACATCTGTCATAGACAGAATTCTAAAACTAACCTCCAATGACCTTTATCCTTTTGTAATCTCCAACCTTTGAATATGGACAGAGCACGTGCAGCTGATGAAATAGCCCTGCTGTGATTATGTTATATGATAAAGTTAACCCTAAAGTAGGGGGCTCAGATAGGTGTCCAAAACCAGTTTCAGGAGTCCTTAAAAACAGAGTTTTTCTTGGATGGTGGCATAAGAGGAAGATAGAGGAAATATTCAGAGATTCAAGCAAAAGAATAATTTGATTCATGGTTGGAAGATGGAGGGGCCATGGGTAAGGACCAAGACACCCCTAAAAACTAAACCACAGCTCCTGGCTAACAGCCAGCAGGGAAACAGGAACCTCTGTCTCACAGCTGTGAAGAACTAGATTCTGCCAACATTAAGAATGCACTTGGTAGCAGATTCTTCCCCAGAGCCTCCAGATGAGAACCCAGCCAGGCAGATACCTTGATTTCACTCTTGTGATACTCTGAGCATGAAACCCAGCCTAATGTGCTTCAATTTCTGACCTGTGGAACTTTGAGACACACAAGCTTAATTTACTACACAGAAAAAAGAACTAAATATTAAGGATATTTTCACTTTGGACAAAGTATTTCAAAAATATTTTATTTTTAATTTAACATCTAGCTTTTTTGTATTGACACTCTCATACAGTTAGTAATAGCAGATTTGAATAGACATCTCCTAAAATAAAAAATATAACATTTTGCATAAGTTAATAATTAAAAGTCTGAAAGTGAACAATATTTTGTAAAAAAGAATTAGTGAAAAAATATTTAAAAGTGAGAGATTATGTAAGTTTTCATAGTTTAATTACTGAAATTCACTATAAAGATAATTATTAATTGCTACTTACCACCAATATGCTAAAAATCCAGAATCAATATCCTATTTATTCCTGTCCCAAACCTTTTCCCTGACTCATCTAAAATTAATCCCCTTCTCAGGTCCTCTCCATACTCTGAAAATTTCATGAGGTTTTCTCACACTGTCTTTCTGTAATTCTATTTTTTGCTACCTGGACTCCCTCTCTTCCTCTCGCCTATCCAATTTTCACCAATCTTTCTTCCCCCCTCCCCCGACTTTATTAAAGAATTATTTATACAAGTATATTAGGATATATTTAATATACATATACATTTTATAGTGATGACAAGATCAAGATAATTAACACATCCAACCCTCACACAGCTAACTTTGTGTGTGTGTGTGTGTGTGTGTGTGTGTGTGTGTGTGTGTGTAGTGAGAACGCTTAACACTACTCTCAGCAACTTTCAAGTATACATTACCATATTATTGACTATAGTCACCATGCTGAACTTATTCTTCTTATAACTGAATGTTTGTACACTTCGGCCTACATTTCCCAGCCCCTGCAACCACCACTCTATTCTTTTCTATGAAATTGGCTTTTTTTAATTCCACATATAAGTGATGCTATACAGTGTTTGTCATTCTCTGTCTATCTTATTTCACTTAGCATAACGCCTTCCAGTTAGACTCATTTTGCCACAAATGGTAGGCTTTCCTTCTTTTCTATGGCTGAATGATATTCCTGTGTGTGTGTGTGTGTGTGTGTGTGTGTGTGTGTGACATTTGCTTTATCCATTGATCCACTGAAGGACATTTAGGTTGTTTTCACATCTTGGCTATTGTGAATAATGCTGCAATAAATATGGGAGTGCAGTTATCTCTTTGAGATACTGATTTCATTTCTTTTGACTATAGGAATAACATTGCTGGATCATATAGTTCTATTTTTAATATTTCGAGGAACTGCCATGCAATTTTCCATAACAGCTATACCAATTTACATTCCCATCAACAATGTGTAATGATTCTCTTTTCTTCACATCCACAACATTTTTTATCTCATGTCTTTTTAATATTAGCCATCCTAACATGTGAAATGATATGTTACTGTGACATTGATTTGCATTTCCCCAATGATTAGTGATTGATGTTGAACAAATATCTAATGATGTTTAGTGATATACCTATTGGCCATTTTGTATGGAACAAAAGACTCTGAACAGTCAAAGCAATTTTGATAAAAAGAACAAAGCTGAGAGCATCACACCTCCTGATTTCAAACTCTATTATAGTAATCAAAACAGTATGGTACTATCATAAAAACAAGCACATAGACTAGCAGAACAGAATAAAGAACACAGAAATAAAACACAAAAATACAGTCAACTAGTCTTTGACAAGGTTGTCAAGAATATACAATGCAAAAGGATAGTCTTTTTTTTTTAATCCTCACCCGAGGATATTTTTCCATTTATCTTCAGATACAGTGTGATGGGGAGGGAGAGAGAGAGACACACATCACTGGTTGCCTCCTGCATGACCCTGACCAGGGCTGGGGACCAAACAGCAACTAAGGTATGTGCCCTTGATAGGAATTGAACCCATGACTTGTTGGTCCACAGGACGACGCTCTAACTGCTGAGCCAAATCGGCCAGGGCCAAAAGGATAGTCTTTTCATCAAACAGTATTGGAAAACTGACTAACGCCAAAAAAAAAAAAAAAAAGAAATTGGATCTTTATCTTACAAATACAAACTCAATATGGATTACGACTTTAATGTAAGATCTGAAATTATAAAACTCCTAGAAGAAAACATAGGCAAAAAACCTCTTTGACATTGATGTTGGCAATGATTTCTTGAACATGAAACCAAATGTACAGGCAACAAAAGAAAATATAAACAATTGGGACTACATCAAAGTAAAAAGCTTCTGCACAGCAAAGGAAACATCAACAAAATGAAAAAAAAAAACAACCTAAGAAAGGGGAGAAAATATTTGTAAACCATATACATATTAGATTAATATCCTATAACTCAATAGCTAAAAAGCAAATAATCCTATATTAAAACGGGCAAAGACCTGACTAAATATTTTTCAGCCATCTTTCAAGACACAAAGTCCTTTCTGGAATTCTTCACCTGCCCTCAAGACCTACTTGTTTTCTGAATTCCCAAGCACTTCTTGTCTGTGCCAGTTATTCTGTCATCATATTTATTTCTGTTGTCTCAAATATCATCTTAAACTAATATTTAACTCATCTTTTTATGTGGATTTTAAATTTATTAAGGGCAGAAATCATATCATAAACATAAGAAATGATTCATATACAACAATTTATTTTAGTTTTTATAAATATAAAGAAATTTTTAAATAGTTAGAACTTACGTCTAATACAATGCAAAGGAGAAGTAAATGAAATCACAGTTTAGCCATGACTGAATGAAAAATAAAATATGCTGATTGAGTGTTCTCTAAAAATCTATGGTCATTTGAAGAGTCTGTGTTTCTAGTATAACTTTTGTGAACAATTTTTTTTATAGTTTTCTAACAGAACAAATATCTAAATTATTCCATTATTCTCAACCTAAAACATGAACATTGTAAGATACACTATTATTTTTATGTCACTTAAAAGAAACAAAAATGCTTTTATGATATTCCCATATGACACTTTTGGCCACACGAGCTACTCAGCATCACTTTGGCATTTATTTCATCAGTCCAGTTGACTTGTCACCTGCTCTTACCTCTAGTTGTATTGGCAGCTGAGTGAAAAGCAATGTGTGTGCATACATCTAAAGAATAATAGCTTTATCTACTTCTGAGTTCTCTCCAAGCACTTTGTTACTGCTTTGCAAGAAAACAGATAGTTAAGGTCATTTATCCCATAATGAATATTTGCTCCAATGTCAAATAAAGGACCCAATGTTCTGTTTCTATGCCTTTCTCCATGCACAATTGCTTTTCACTTCAATGCCATCTCTAGTATGATATTAAATTTTTAGGACATTTTGAGGGGCAGTAAACTCAACACATTTAGTAACAATAATGCACCTAACACAACTGACATAATGACAAGAGGAACAGAAATGACAAAATTTACAAATGGATGGGCAATTATGTCATATAGAATTGCTATTTTGTAGGTCAATTAACCTAATATGTGATGATTGCCAGCTCCTCAAACGGGATGGTAAGACACCATTTATACGACAATTGGGTATAAATTTATACACCATTTATACCCAATTTCAGAGACGTTGCAATGCGGGGTAAAAAATGTGTGAACCAGAAAAAAAAAATGTTGTTTAATAAATAAATAACTCTTTATAGAATAAAAGATACATGTAATTTACAGAATTTTTAGTGTTGCCCTGGTTGTCCTATACACCAAAAGGTTGTGGTTCAATTCCCAGTGAGGGCATATACCTAGGTTTCGGGATCAATCCCCTGTCAGGGTGTGTATAGGTGGCAACTGATTGATGTTTCTCTCTCTCTCTCTCCCTCCATCATATATATATATCATCTCCTTGGGTTAGGATTTTAAAAAATTTTTGTTATTATTGACACTATTACAGATGTCCCACATTCCCCTCTCCCCCCAAATAACTTTTAGTGTTAATTTCAGACATAAAGGAACATTTCTGGGATAAGACACCAAATTAGAAGAGTAGTTTCACTGGATGTTTCAAAGATTAGTCTGGAAAAAAATACTGTCGTCCACCCACGGCACCAGCACTCCAGTGTTTTCCGTTCCTTCTTCATCACTCCGCACCACAGGATGTCTAATATTGGAGCCACACGTAACAAGTTTTATCTCTCCTACTGAATGGTACGTTCTTTTATTTATTTTTGTTTCTAATCCTCACCCAAGGATAATTTTTCCATTGATTATTTTTCAGAGAGAGTGGAAGAGAGGGAAGGAGGGGGAGAGAGAGAGACAAACATCACTGGGAGAGAGACACATTGATTGGTTGCCTCCCACATGCACCGAGACTGGGGCGGGGATCAAACCTGCAACCCAGGTACATGCCCTTGACTGGGAATCGAACCCGTGACCCTTCGGTATGCAGGCCGACGCTCTAACTGCTGCGTCAAACTGGCCAGGGCCAGAATGGTAAATTCTTTTAGATCGGGGACAAGCTTTAGGCATTTTTTATCTCTCCCTCCCCCGCTAGCATGCTGCCTGGAACAGAAAAGATGCTCAGTACCTACTTGATTGAATGTATGGATGTTAGGGAAACGTCAAAGGAGCATGATGGAGTCTCTGCACTTAAGGTACTTAAATTTGTTTGCAGAGATGAAATTAAATCACACAGAAAAAATATAAATTATATTCTAAGTATAGTAAGATTTCAGAAAATAAAAAGCATTGTTTCCAAAGAGGTTTATATGAAAAATATGGGATTTCAACTGAGCTCAGAAAAGATGGATATGGTTTAGAAAGATGAGGCAAAAGTGAAAGCATATATTTGACACTGAAAAAGTAAGCAAAACAAAGGGAAATGTCAAAAAAAAAAAAAAGCCACTTGAATTAGATCAAGTCTGTGAGGAAACTCCCATTCTACTCTTATAAATCAGTGCATATTTAAAATGTGCTGTCTTGAATTGTCATCACTTAACAGCAAGACATTTAATAGTCACTGTTATTACTGGAAATGGACATATCTATGAATTACAATTCAAACTGTCAACCTTAGCTATGCAGCTCTGATCCCTTGTGCCACTCAACTCCTACGGACATGAAAACAGAGTTCAACACTGTCTTAAGATGTAGATGTTGCACTAACAAAGATATTTCAAATTTATTATACTTTCTTTTTTACTATAATGACCCATGTTAAATCATTTATCATTGACTCTTTACCCCTTACTATTTCATTAAAAGCTCCTTTACAAGTGTATATGTCAAATTCTTTGCAGAGTTGAATTAAGATTCTTTATAAAAATATTTTATTACTTTATTGTCAGCATCCTGGATTAAACACTACACTTAAAAGATTATCATTTGTGATCACTACACCCACAAAGTTTTTCGAAATGCCCAGATAGATGTAGGCCATAAGTGACTACTTATTTATAAAGTCTGTTTTGTTACCCTAACTGTAAAGGAGCATATTACTAGTTGTCTCAAATCATGCTAGATTTGTTTTATCACTGCCTTATTGTAGTGAATTCACACAAATAGTTTGTACCTTATATATATTTTACAAATCTTGACCTCTGTTCTTCCAAAGTTTGGATTTCAGTTTGAAGTCCTACTAACTATGTAGTTCTGGGTAAATTACTAAACAGTTACAAACTTTAGTGTAGCTGTTTATAAAACAGAGTGAATAATGCCTATTGACTCACTTCTGATTCTGTTCACTCTCAATGACTAAATGGACTAAATTTGGAAAATAACCCTAAAGTTATTATTGTAGGGTTATTTTAATAACCCTAAAACATTATGGCATAGTTTTCTCTTAGAAGAAAAAAATGTATCTTTCAGTTTAGTCTATAATTAGTAGATTTTAGAGGACTATTTTTTATTAGTCATTTCTCAGTATTAAAAAAAACAAACAAAAAAACTCATAGTCTTGCCCTAGCTGATGTTTATAGTTTCTTACAAACTCACATACAATAAAAATGTGCTTTATTGGTATACAACTCTATGGATTTTGGCACATGCATAGATTCACGTGCCATTGTTTACTATCACCATCAGAATACAGAGTAGTTTCATCAGCCTAATAATCCCCTTATGTTGCCCCTTTGAATCAAATCCTCTCCCCTACTCCTAATTCCTAGAAACAACTGATATTCTCTCAATTTTATACATTTGTAATAATAAAATTAATACATGCTTATTCTAAAAAGTTAAAAATACATTAGTATACAAATTTAAAAGCTTAAGTATGTTCCCATTCATCTTACCAACCTCATCCCTCTAAACTAATCAACATCGATAGTATGGTATGCATCCTTCTACAACTTTCTCAATGTTCAATTTATAAAAGCATTTATAAACATATCTAAACTTATAGAATCCCAATCCTTTTGTTAGTGAAGCCATTCCAATATAGACTTTACAACTCACTTTTTCAATTATTTTGGTAACATTTCCAGAATAATGTAGAAATCTATTTCATTCTTTCTAATAGCTGCCTAATGTTCCACAGTTTGATCATAATGCAATATGATCCAGTATAATTAGTTTTCATTGATTTTTTTCCCTTAAATCTCTTGTTCATATCATTGAACACATTTCTACTGGCTAGTTGTCTTTTCCCCATCATTAAATAAACACTAAGTGCCCTTGATATATAGCAGATAATGAGAAAACTAAATTAAATGTTTGCTTTTTCTTTTCCCAAGCATTGTCTCAAGTTAGTAACCTCTCTGAGATGGTAGCAATAGATGCTCACATGTGAGAATGTATTTCTATGAGGTGAGAAATATTTGCTCCATCTGTATCATAATAATTCTAGACAAGTTCTTTAGGAACAATGCTCCCAGGTGATGTGCCTTTGTTCACAGCAGCAGAAAGAGCTCTCAGCACACCTGTGTATTTGCTGTCTCCCACCTCGTTACAGCTTCGCTCACAGGAGCTTCCCAATGTCTTAGATGCTGTAGCCCTGATCAGCCTTCCAGATGACTCTCAAGGGCAACGCTCAGGGGAGATTTCCAATTAAGCCACCAAAGGACTAGATAGAACAATGTTTTTATTCAAAGAAATCACTCTCCTAAGGTAAAAGGAGAAAGTTAAATCACATCTTATGAGTTTAATACAATAAAGGGAAAGATAAGTTCAGGAAAAGTTTAGGAAATTGAGGCCAAAATGAAAGGCAAGAGAAGGTCCACTTGCTGGGATGAATAATGACTGGCAGGATCCTGCTTGACCTGCTCTAAACCTGTCACAGAGGGTTTGGGGTGGGGGTTGTTTTGTATGTTTTGTATTGTTTTCCCCAAAAAAGCTTAGTAGAGAATACCATCTTTGCCAAAATGCTAGAGCATTTCTGACCTTCAAGTCCAGTGAAAAATATTAATGACTAGTAGCACCAGAGGGAGTTTTTATTATTCCACCGTTGTTCACTTTTTTCTGTAAGTCCTTACTTATGAATCATAAAAGTACAAGAAAAAAGTCTATATATCCTCCAAGGTTTTTCTCAACAGAAGAAGACAGAAACCCAATTTTAATGTTCAGTCTCACTATGTCAATAAGAATAAACATTTTTAATTCATATTTTAAAAGAAGAAAAGTATGCTTTGAAATGTCCTCAGTAGATATGAAATAAGCCAAGAAGAAGTTCCATGCTGCAGATAGACTGGAAGTTCATCCAAGCCCCAAACCTGGTAGTTCTACCTTTTCCCCTCTTGGATATCTTTTTCCTGGTTGCCCAGAAGAAGAGCAGAGGGGGAATCACTATGAGATGTATGAAATTCTTTATATTCTATTATCCAAGTTCCAAGAAAGATGACTCCTTTGGCCTGCAAATTACATCCCAAGAAGACCCTTCTCCATAAAAATGAAAACAGAAGACCAACTTTTTCTCTCACTTGACAATTACAATCTAACGTTTTCAAAACGACTCACTTTATAGTCAATTTTTCAAGCACCTCATATCTACAAAAAAACTCAAATAGAAACTGGAACACATCAGTTTTTATTGTTGTTTTTCACCTTCATTGACTAGAAATCATTAGCCTTTTCAGGGGGTCTTAATCAAATAAATTACATATTAAACAAAAAAGTCAATGCCTTTCTTTATAAGGTAAAATTCAAATTCTTTAACATGGACTTCAACTTTCTTCACAACTTGACTTTAACCTACTTTTTTGACCTTTCATCTGATCATTTCAGACAAGAAACATGGGCACAGTGGAAGAGGGAGACACAGATAAGGAGGTACAGGTGAGGAGATTCAAAGTCAGGTATAAACAAAGGGTAAGAGTTCAATATTTTTGGAAAGTATCGAAGAAGACAAGCATTGAAAGGTGGACAAGCCACAGGAACCAAAGACTTGTCCTGCCAGTGATCCAAAGAAAAGTGATGAGGGAGAAATGGGGAGTGAGTTGCTAAAATCAAGCCTACCAGATGTCAGAAACTGCATGAAGCGTCAGGCCAACAGAAGCAGGACCAGAGCATCCTGAAACCATGGCAGTGTTGCCTTCGGGAAACCTTTTGAGGGTGTGAAATGCTTCAAAGACCCTTCTGCCCAGTAATTACAGGTGAGAATAGATGAATTTTATTGTCTCATCTTTGCCTAAATTCTAATTAACTTTCCAAGCTAAAATACAAAATGAAGGGTTGGAGATCAAGATAAAATCTAACACTCCACTGTAAGTGTGATCCAGAAGCAAGCAACCTCAGCATCACTAAGGAGCTCCTTGGCAATGCAGTGTCTTACTCCCCTTCCCAGACCTCCTGATTCAGAATCTGCATTTTAACAGGATCTCTGGGTGAGCTGCATGCCCGTGACAATTTGAGAAGCACTATATACAGTCCGATGAAACTAATCTTTAAATTCATTCCTAATAACTGACAGAGGTGGGGAACCATTTTTCTGCCAAGGGTCATTTGGATATTTATAACATCATTCACGAGTCATACAAAATTATCACCTTAAAAATTAGCCTGTGATATTTGGTCAGGCTAATTTGGTGAGGTGTGTGATGTTAGCTGGTATTGATTTCACGGGCCTTATAAGCCCTGTGGGCTGGATATTCCCCACCCCTGAAGCATCCGATGGGCTCAGTCTGTTCCCTAAGCAAACTCCCACACTATTCTCCCCATAAAAAGCTCAAACTCCTTTCTCTCAAACTATGTGGCTCCTTTCCTCCTTCAGATTGCAAATCATTTTCTACCTCTTCACGAGGTCTTCCTTGATTCTTTTATTGAGTCCTTGGGCCCTCATCTCAGTAAATTCACAATGTTTCTTCAATATCACTTATTGGCAGAGTCAGCTACTAATTTGTGATGCTTCCTGTCTTGATAGCCTGTATTATTATCTGAGGATTTAGATGTGTTTTAGACTAACTTTAGGAGACAGCATATTCATGCTGCTTGAGAGTGGTTTCTTCATAGAGTGCCCAGATTCTGTGCAGTTCTGCTGCCCGTAAGTCTATGTCAGCAAACACAAAGGGCGTTACAAAATATAAAATTGGGCATAATTCACAGCCAGACAGCTTAGCTAGTATATGAAGACAGACAATATCAAAAAATTGGTCTCGTTTTCTAAAATCAAATGTTTCTTATGTTCTATATGTAATTGATTTGTAGCTAGAACATGTGAAAACTGATAAGCTTGCTGCCTATCCACTCTGTTCTTAAAACCCCTCTAATTTACCTTAATCTAGCATCTACTGTATCTTTAGAGCAATTAAAGATTCAAGGCTATTAGTCTTGGTATTATAAGAGCCTGGCAGTGTAGTCCTCTACTGCAGTAAATCAACACATCTACATAATGTATCAGGGCTGGCAAGCAGTCAGGTGTTACAACTCACTACAAAACAACACTATGTACTGTCAGCCTTTCAATTCTTTTCATAGATTTTATTTGAGTCCTCCCACCCCCACCAAAAGTATGTAATTAAGAATAATATTATGTAAGGATTGAATAGTATTAAATATCTAACATTTTTTCTAAATCTAAAAGATCCTATATCTAATAACATCCTATAATTTCAAATACCATGCAGTTACTCAACTACTCATTCTTATTTTTAGACATAAGATTATAATACCATTTGTACTTTTCATTTCTTGACTTTTTCCACAGGCAAAAACTTGACATTAGCCTTGTATAATGCTAATCTAATTAATTTTGGGAATTCAAATTTAGGGGATAAAAATTGATGACTGGTGTTCAATTCAAATCCAGAAAATGCCATTGCTATAATTAACAGAGTATATAAATTATATGATTGATTTTAAAAAGAAAATGAGAAAATGAAGGGGTGAAAAAAGATCTGACAATTAGATTATTCTTCACTGGCAATTCCTAGAAGACACTTTCCCTCATACATTATGTCTCCTTCTAGGAAGGTGAAGTTTTGAACCAGAAACTTCTGGACAAGCCTCTAAGTGAACCACTAGGAATTTACTCTGTGACTTTGCCATTCAGTGAATTAGGAAAATAAACACTTGAATGGTAACAGATTCTTTGATGCTACAGATATCTCTCCAGTCCAATGCCAATGATAATGCCATTTAGAATGATTTTCAAATAGTGAATCTAATCTGTTTTGGTTACGGAGTAACTTCTGCAGGTAGGAAAACCATTCTCCTGTCATCGATCGGTTTGGGCTTCTGGTTATCAACACATGCTGGCATTATCTGGTCTCCCACAAACACTTTATAGTAACACTTTGTCCTTTGCTTATCACTAGCTCCTTTTTTGGATAAATTGCTTATTCCTCAGGTAATTTTTAGTAAATTACTAAATTTAGTACCCACAGTTAGAGAAAAAAAGATTGAAAAGGCAAGTAAGTATTCACTTTTTCCTGACCTCAGTTTCATCCTCTGTGATTCAAGGGGTCAGAGTGTGGTGACCTCTGAACACTCCCCCAGTGGGGAGCTGGAGCCAGGCCCTGCCAGCTCTTGAGAGTTCCTTTTGCTCCTGTCTTCTCAACTCCAAGTCTACGATGGAAATATTTACACCATGGAAATGCTGCAAATCAGGGCTTTAAAATTTTTTTTTCATAGAGGTGGTTTACCAGCACTTCCAGCTCTATTCAAGAAAGTAAACAAAGTCTCATTAGTAGCAAGCAGAAGGGAAGTTTGGATTTCAGTTCAGTACATAGTAAAGGGGCATTATGAGAAGTTTAGGGTAGTGGGCAGGGACTGACAGAAGTCAAGAGAAAACGAATCAGTCTCACAGTGTTTATAAAAGGAGATAACAAAAAGCTGGTTGTCAAGATCTGGAATTGGGCATCGGTCTCTGCTGATTGCTGTTTCACTGGTGGCCCACCCTTACCCTCTTCCCAAAATTACATACACACAACAGTGGTGGACAATGACCACAGTATTATTCTTTCAGAATTGCTTACTAACCACCACTTTTGGAATTATGATCGCAATAACAATAACACCACCCCCTTAATTTATTTATTCAATAGGCATTTTGAAAAAGGAAATATGGTAATTCAGACTTGGTTTCAAAATAAAATCCAATTTCCTAGTTACATTTTATCAGCTGTATTTTATCAGCTCCTCAGTCCTTTCTAGCTCCAGACAGCATTTTCACCACAAACTTTTATCATAATAGAAAGTGGTCTGAATAGAAATGGAAATTGGGATTTCACTACTTACTCACCATGTGACCTATGACTCTGCACTGCGGTCCCCAACCCAGAGTTTTCTCATTGGTAATATATGTAGGAATAATAAGGAATGCTGCTCTTCCTCCAGGACTCATGTCATATTTAAATTTAAAATAATACAAGAGGAAAGTTTACAAACTATAGAAAAACCCTAGGTAGTTACATTTATGATTACTGGAATGGCCTGAAGGAAAAATGTGAGAGGGAGCTATTGTTTTTACCAAAACAAGCAGGCAATGAAAAGAGAGTCTACTGTGGGTCAACAATGTCCAAATGACAAAAGACTGTGTCACACGAAAGCGGTGTGCCCTTAGAGACAGCCCGAGCACAGCACCGCTGAGGCTACTGACGGCAGCAGTAGGACCCCAGACAGAGTTTCCAAAGTATATATAAAAACTATATATTTTATATATACTCGATATACATATATAATTCAGTAGCATAGCCCTTCCCTAGGATAAAATGAGGAATAAACAGAAAACTAAGGATGTAAATGAATTGTCACAATTCTACTGGTCTCGCATCACTTGCACAAGGAGAACAAGAGGCAGCTGAGAGTGAAGGGAGCTGTGTCCGCCCAGCACTGCACGACGCCGCTCAGGCCCCACACTGTGCTTCATAAGCCACGTTCTAGGTGGGGTTTGGTCAAGCAGTCCTGACATCAACTCAGCTTGCAGGACACTGCATATGCTTCTCAGAGATTTGATTCCTTTCTCCCACTGTGGCTCTTATTCCTTTTCAATTTTCATCATTTTCTGATTTTCACTTATGTCTGTCAAAAGCTACAATCACCAAATCTTGTGCTGTAACATTCTTTAAATGTCAAGTATTAGCCTACAAATATTGGCTTCTCAAATGACAAGGCTTATGGACCCACTTTAAGTCAAAGAATTTTACCAAAAACAATTTAGGTTTCTATGTCATCATGATAGCTATCATTCATCAAATGCTTAGACCATTTTGACCACTATGCTAAGTACTCTACACATGTTATCTCATTTTACTTTCATTTCAACCCTATATGGCACTACTATTATTATCCCCATTTTACAGATGAAAAAACAGAAGGTCAAATCATGCCCGGAATTTCAAAATCTCTTACAGGGTATTATTTTTAGAGGGTCAATATTTAAACATACTGAAGTTCACTACATTTATTTAAGTAGTTTTCATTTTCAGCATAAACATAAAGGAGTTTTTATTAGCAGTCAAATTATTTTTAGGTTTTTAAGCTCACAGTAAAAATGTAGACTTCCAGTAATGCTAGCAGACCAAACATGGCTTATTTTAAGCATTTGTTTATTATTCATTCATCATTTGTCTTTTCATTCAAGAAGTATGTATTATCAACTGCTATGCTCAGAACTCTGGTGTAGACAAAGAAACAAAAAGCTATTTCCCACAATCATCCAAGAAGATTTTTATAAATAATCTTTAGTTTTAGCCTGTGGCATACCAAAGTATGTTGGACACCAGAGTGGGTCATTTTTAAACACTCCCTTTGTATGTGTGAAAAAGTTACAGAAATAATTATGAAACAAGACAAATGGCTAGAAAGGAAATTTAGACAGCAAACATTTTGTCTAGCTGATATGCCAATATAAAACATAAATAATAAAACAAATATTAGAGATAGTATAGAAAAATAAAAAATCAATGGATTGTTTAATTAATGAATTTTTGTTTATAAAAAGACAACCAAAGCATATCTACATGGTGTTCTGTTCAAGTAATCAATAATATTAGTTTCTGTTTTTGAACCTTAACTTCTGCATATTTTCAACAATATTGTCAAAATTGATCTTCTTCACATACTTGTCTTTCGTAGACCGTATAGCTAGTTTTGTCCATCTACCTTTGCTCAGAATAACTCAAAGAGCACACTTTATTTAATTTTATTTTCAAAATATCTCCTTCTCATGAAGCAATAGATATATAAAAATATACAGGGAAAGAATTAAAGTTTAGTGGATTTATAAAATCCCATTTTACTACAAAATGCTGTTCATGTCTTTATTTCTTCAGAGTTGATTTTAACGACTTCCAAATGCCTCTGCAGGTGAAAAAAAATGCCTAAAATATCTTCACCAGAAAAGTCAGAATAAATTTGTATGCTACTAGGTAAAGTTTTCCAAAGTGTATAATGGTTCAGAATCATTTGTGTCTGGTCTGAGTACCATTTTCACTTTTTCCAACACATTTGAACAGTATATTTGAAATACATGATAGCACAGTGACCAAAAACAGAAGTTGGCTGACTGCTTACTCTTGAAGCAAATGTATGTGGCTGAGTCCACGTACGCTATGAGACTGCTGAGTAACTGGGAATTCCCCCAAAGCATCTCCTCTGTAGAACACAGTGCTTGTTAAAGAACAACTAATATACATATGTATATAATATATATGTATCACACGGACACATACTATAAATGCTATATATACACACACAATATATTTGTGTGTATGTATACATATATAATGTATATAAATATGTAGATAATTAAAACTCAACAGTACCACAGCAATTATTTAGGAATTAGACCAAATAGGACTCTTGAGGAGTATTTACCGCTGATATTGTTTAGATTACCTGGCACGTGATGATCATAAAAAGCAGACTGACTTTCAGCTGGTTATCATTGCTTTTAAATCCTTGATAGAAAATGTCAGCCCACAGTGTCTATGCTCACGGAGAACTGCCCCAGGGCCCCATACTTGGCATTTCCACTGGTTTGAGCCAGTGAGATTTGGTCAATCACTTCATGTAAAAATAATTCTTTGTAAAATTACCTGTCAATATAAAAACGGTGGCTACCCAAATTCTTCCCCCCGCCCATTATTTATTGCCCCACACTATTATTCCCAGCTATTTGAGACAACGCAATGTATTTGAACTTCGCAGGGATTCAGTAGTTTGGCAGATGTGAGCTTGAATCCTGGCTTTGCTACTAACTAGCTTTTTTCCCCCTACAATTTAATAGGTACATTATATTATGTCAATTATACTTCAATAAATACTAAAAATTAATGCCATAGAGGTTAATTTTAATAGCCGTTCAGGAAAGAAAAGAACTGACAAAACTAGGGAAGGCAATTTGGAAAAGTAGATGACATTTGTGCTCGCTTTGACAGCACATATACTAAAAGTAGATGGCATTCTGGCATTGCAGTTCGGCACAAGTGTTCAGTAAGAACAACCCACTAGTTGTGCCATCTTCAACAAGTTAGCTAACCACTCTGACCTTCACTTTTAATTTCTTAACTCTGAAAAATACTCACTAGCATGACATGCCTTACATAAATAAAAAATGAAAAGTCACTTTTGCATATTAGGTGCTCATTTAATGTAACTGTTATCACTTAGCCTGGGCCCTGGACCAATCATCAGCTGCAGACCCCTAAGTATTTCAGATTCCTTGGGCAGTGATTACCTGTAGTAAGAAGTGGACTAAATAGAGAATTTATACTTTTTCCAAAAATACATTTAAAATTAACAGGATATAGCTTTCCTGCTACCAACCCAGTCTCTTTAAAACTGTTTATATAAATGATCTACACTCACAGTCCCCTCTTAATTACTACACAGCTTCCTGCTTCCTCCCGTTCTTATAAAGGTCTCACTCAAATACTAACAAAGATTATCAACTCTGTGGCCTTTGCTCATACTCAAAGAAAGTGTTCACAAAATTCAGGAGTTGTGAAATCCACTAGAGGCCAATTCACTCCCCTTGCAGAAAGAAAACTGGAGGTCAGAATGGTGAAGTGATTTGTCTCACCAGCCAGATGCTGAGCAGACAGAGCTGCCTCCAAGGCAAGCCCTTGTGCTCCATCTCCGTCCCAGTCAAGGGTTGCTCTGGGACCTGCTGACCCCCCCCTTCTCTAACTCCCCCTCTGCTCCTAACACTGGCCATTTCTCCTCACTTTCTTTAGTCCTCTTCCCTTGTCTTTGTAAGCTCTCTTTCTTGAAAGCTAATATTTTTCCCTTCTTCAACTACACCTTTCTTCAATTGTATCCTAAATCTGACTCCCAAACCATTCCCAGATTGTGAGTAATCTGCTAGAAATATTCACCAGAATGGAGTGGTTTCAGTGTTTAATCTCAAATATTGGGTTCAAACTCTATTAGATAACCAGTAAGATAGGCCATGAGTCTCAAAAAACAAAAACAAAAAATCACTGACATCATTCATTTAACAAATCTCATCTAGCACCTATTATGTAAAAGCCACAGTGCTGACACTAGAGATACAATCCCAATTTTTTGGACATAGAACATACATTCTAGGATGGTGGGTCCAGGGCAGAATTAGGAGGGCACAGGGATCAGTCTTGTGAAGCCACAACCACCCCACTGGGCACCACTAACCTGCCCGGTCCACAGGGTATAGACAAGGCTTCCACCACATCATCATCCAGGGGGATTGTGAGGAGCTGAAGTTTGTTTCTTTTTACACTAAATGCGACAAGGTGATAGCGGTGGCCAGCATGAACTATGATGCCATGGTGCCCAAGGTGGCTGAGGTGCTGGCCTTGGGCAATGCCATCTAGAAGAGGGAGGTGGAGGCTGGCATCATGTCCTGGCTCACAGGGAACGAATCTGAGCTCACATGCTGCAGACCTGGGCAGGCATACTGGGGCACCAGCGACAGAATCCAGATCCTGGGAGCAGGTGCCGATCTTCGATTTCTCAGGATTCCCCAGGGCATCCTGAGCCCTTTAGTGCTGTCCCTGGAGTCTGTGTGTGGGTCTCCATCTCTTCTATTTAAGTGGAAGACACAGACACTAAACAAATCATAAAACTAAAGGTATAAACACAAACACCTCAAATGGAATTTAAAAGGTGCTATGAAATAACGATATTCTCATTTCCTTATAGGTCTGTGGATGCACCTTCACTTACCCTGTCATTCATGACAACAGAATGAATGGAAGGATCACTGAATATACCATGTCAGGGTAAGGGAAGTCAAATCCCTTTACACTGATGAAACTCCAGGCATCTTGGTCTCATTTAACTGCAGTGGCCAGAATCATTAAAATTACATATGCCATATGGTCTATCGGTAAAAATATTAAAATAAGTTAAATATGATGTTTCTTCCTTTATGATAGACTTTTATATTAGGTCATTAACCAAATCACAATCTTATAGAGTTCAAAATAACAAATGTGTTTTTCTGCTTTCCTCCAGTTTCAGAGAGATATTTTGCAAGATATCTTCTAATGAATGGTTTCCAAATTTATACTTTATAAGAATAAATTTGTGAAGAAATTGTAAATTTTATAATGAACTGTCTGACTAATTTACCATTTTAATATGTACCCACAGTTCAAAACTATAAATACATATTTATTAGAATGTAATTTATTTTAAAGAAAATTTTATCTTGATATAAATTGTTCCTAACTCTAACAATAATAATTAGCCATCTAGATATAAATGTGGGAGTATCTCTCCAATGGACTTAAAATAATTGAAGTACAATTTACAAATGGCTATGTAATAGAATAAGATAGTCTGGCTCAGACAGTCTGTGTCATTCTGTGTATTTTCATTTCTCAAACTCTATTCAAGAGGTGGTATAATCACTTTCATTAACAATGTAGAATAATAAAATTATAAGATATGTGGGTAAACACTGAGGAGTCAATTAATGCTTGAGTATCTTCTCCCTAATAGAAGCTGCTCTAGTTTTGTTTCTAACTTTTTATTGAAGTATAATATTCATAGTGAAAACTGTATAAATCATAAGTGTTAGCTTGATGAATTTTTACAAATTAAATACACATGCCATCAGAAACCAGATTTTTAAAAAACATTATCACCATCCAGAAGTTTCCTTATACGCCTTCAAAGTGTTCCAAAGGTAACCACTTTCCTGACTTTTAATACCTATATTAGTTTTGCCAGTTCTGAACCTTAAATAAATGGAATTCTTTTGTGCCTGGCTTCTTTCATTCAATATTATCTTTGTGATATTTGCCCATATTGTTACATGTATTTGTGGTTCATTCTTTCTCATTGCTTTATAGTTTTTCACACAATTATTTATCCCTTCCACCGTTGATGGGTTTTTGTTTCAGAGTACTATGAATAGTGCTTCTAAGAACATCTTGTACAGGTCTTTGATGAGTAAACGATATGCCTTCACTTCTCTTGGGTATACACCTTGGAGTGACATTTCTGGGTATATATATATATATATAAGATGTTGGGCTTTTATATACTTTGTACTTATTTTCAGTCCCACCAACCATGTATGAGGGTCTTATTTCCTTTAAATAAGTATGTTTTCTCAATTGGGCATAATTTTATAACCCAAGAAATATTTGTCAATGTCTGGAAACATATTTGGTTACCACAACTGGGGAGATGTTAGTATTATCATGTGGGTAGAACCTAGGGATGCTGCTAACATCCTACAATGTACTGACAGTCCCTTGCAACAAAGAATTATTTGGTCCATAATGTTAATAGCAATGAGGCTGAGGAACCCTGCTCTAAACCTTCACTAGCCCTGGGTAGATTTTTGTTTTTGCATTTAGCTATTTCAGAAAGCACACAATTGCATTGCATTGAGGTTTTAATTTGCATTACCTGATAACTACATATAGTCATTTTAAGGTCTGAGACTTGGTCCATAGGTGGCAATCCAATTCAGATTTCCAAGATAACTACTCCAAACTCCCACCCTAAATGAAATAGTCCTCTGTATTCGTTCAGTCTTTGACCCTAGAACATAGGCTCTGGAGTCCACTTGACCTATCTTTGACTCCAAACTCTTCTCCCTGGGCAAGTTATTTAAACTCACTGAACTGCAATTTCTTTATCTGTAATATGGGCATACTAATGCCCATATTTTAGTGTTACTCTTACAATTAGATATAATATAGGTAATATCCCTGGTGCATAGAGGATTCTCAATAGGTATTATTAACATGGGCTAGAAGTATAAGAGATTCAAATAAACTAGGCTAGGAAGAGCACTGTATAACAAAGCCTCAGCTATCAATAAGTTCATAAGAAGGAAAGATAGGATATGTACAAAATAATCAAAATAATAAATAATCATACCAATTTCTGGCAATTATGCTTAGAAATACAGAGCTAGGAAAAAAGAAAGTGTTACTAGCATTAAAGCCCAAGAGAAGGGAAGCTTATTTTTGCTGGAAGAATCAGGGAACACTTTGTGAAGACAGGGGTGTTTGAATTAGGGCTTGAAACATGGATAAGGACAGCAAGGAAGTTCAGACATAAGATAACAGATTGAAACAGAGACAGCAGAGTGAACATAGGCTTAGGAAGGGAGGCATAAGGCAGGTCCCAGGGGAAAATGAGTCGTCCAGAATGGCTGTAGCATAGGATTTGTGAAAGGAAGAAGAAGATGAGGTAGAGAGTAGATATAAAGTGTTTGGAATGCCAGAAGAATCAATACTTCACTAGGTTGAAAATTGAAGATGACATTGCCAATTATGGAAGAATGGAGTGATGTAACCACGACAAAGCTCTGAAGACTAATCTGACAATTCTAGAATCAAGGAACTTTGGAAGGAGGGCTGGAGATCAGAAATCAATTTGAAAAATATCATAAAATTTTAGATGAGAGGGAAAAAGGTTTTGAAGTTGAAAGGCACAAAGAAAAAAGAAGAGAAATAAGTACATTTTTAAGGATATAATTAAAAGGACTTGATATTGGTTTTGTTATGGAAGACGTCAAAAGGCATAAACAAATAATTGAGATTTTAAGTCTAAATGACCAGAAGAGTGGAAGTACAGGGAAACATTTTATGCTTTCCTCGGTAGCTATCAACTAACAGGCTCAAAGCAGCTAGGCTAGGCTGTTCATCTAGGAAACATTTCTCAAACAAGATGCTGGAGACTTTGGTAAGTTTATAGCTATTCAACACAAAGAGGGTTCCACCATCAATTTAGGAAACACTAAATATCATATCTCCCTCAAATATTTACATTCAACATAAACTATAAAGTTCTGGGAAATTGTGTAAGGGTATGTGCATGTGTGTGTGTGTGTGTGTGTGTGTGTGTATGTATAAACTATTAAATATTATGGAACATTAGTGTTACAGGGAGCAAAGTTTGGAAACATACACACATATGCTCCTGAACTTACTTTTAGAGAGTATGTGTTGTTATAATAAATTTATTTGGGATAGATAGAAATAACTGTAAATTGTCACTAAAGATAAAATTGAGATCTGCAAATGCAAATTTAGGACTCTCTTAACAGAGAAGACAGTTGAGATTATGAGAAGAAGTGGTTTTGCCAGGGACTGGAGAAGTTAATGGGAGGATGTGGGAACAGCAGACAGTCTATACACTTTAATGAATGGAAATAAGAGAGATTGAATTGTGACTTGATGGAGTAGAAAAATTAAGGGAAACTTATTTTAGAATCAGAATCTCCAAGTTACTCAATACGTTATGGAAATACCCCTTGAGCATTCTAGTCTAGGGCAAGTCTTAAATATGGAATCCCAAACCCTCTCTGTGGCATCCCAATCTTTACCAGGAAATCTGGAACCAATACTTTATGTGGAAGTCCTAAGGCCATTGCCTGCTCAGATTTAAACTCATAGCCCTAAAGTGGTCTTCAGCATCCTAATGTTTACAGTTAGTCACAGGTAGAACTCCTCAGGATAGCACACTAATTGGCATAACCATTAGTTTTCTGAGTATATAGTAAATAGTTCTCACACAGAAAATGCTAGATTCTGGTGTCTGGCAGGAGAGAGGGAAGGGAAAAAGGAGGAGAGAGTGAGAGAGAGCAGCAATCATATCTTTATCTAGACATCTACAAGAGACACAAATTAAAAACTAGATGCAAGGTAGGGTCCTCACCAAGGCAGTGTTGACACAGCCTCCATTAAACGCATGAGTGAGGCTGAATAGCCAACTGGGCTAATAGGAAGAAGGGGAAATAATGGGTCGATGGGTAGGAAGAAGGATAAAAAGAAAAAATTACCCAGGCACACTGATCACAATTATTCATCTATAGCAGCTCAACTTCCACATCAGTTTGTCTAAAATCTGGTATACAGAATTCATAAGAATTTTTATATAACGTTCAGCTCAATGGTCATTTGGTACAACTGTCTAGCTCCTCAGAATATAGTCAGAAAGTTTTTATTCATTTTTTTTAAATTTTATTATTTTTTTTATCCTCACCTGAGGACACTTTCATTTTTTGTTCAGATAGAGTGGGAGGGAGAGAGAGAGAGAGAGAGAAACATCAACGTGAAAGGGACACATCGAGTGGCTGCCACCCACACGACCAACCAGGGCTGGGGACAAACCGCAACGGAGGTACACGCCCTTAGCGGGAACCGAACCCGGGTCTCTCTGGACGGCAGGCCGACGCTCTAATTGCTGAGCCAAACCGGCCAGGGCTTTATTCATTTTTTAAATAAGTAAATAGCAAGAAATAATGGATCTACTCAAGAAATAAAATGTAATTTAAATAGATTGTATCTTTACCACCCTGTACCACAAAATTATATGTCCATTAGTAAAGATTTTATAAATATTTTATTCTTAAGAGAGAAAAAATAGCCTTGTAAGGTCATTATATTGTTTGCCAAATAGAATGTGGAATTTATTTTCCCTCTAAAATTAGATTCTTAGTATGTTATTTCAGGAAAAAAAAATCACAATAAAGTAAAATATTTTAAAATAACAAAATGTGGATGTTTTGCAGCATTCAAGAATGGTCTAGGGTACATCAAAATAAAACACCATCAGAACAGGACATTTTAAGCATTTTGAATATTTAAAAACTTACAGAAAGCAAAGCCTTAAAAAAGATTAATAGGATAGCTACTGTAAAGTTATATTTTAATAATTTCTATTAATGAAATCATAATGTAGTCATAATGAAATCTAGTTCTAGTCTTGCACAACCAAGCCACTTCCTTCAGCTGTTGCCTAGGAAAATGCTATTTATATTATGGTAGCAACAAATCACTTCTGTTTAAAAACACTTTCAAAGCAACTGCCTTTATCTTTCTTTTTCCTCCTCTTTCTTTATTCCTTCTGGAGACAGTATTTTATGCTCTAAAATTCCTAGTAAGTGACTCATATATTACATGTCAAATCTATGTACAGTCATCACAGTGAATCATATGACCCAGAGAACACATGATAATTTACTTCTCTAGAAGAAAAAATCTTCATGGATACCATGGGTATTAAATAATTCTGAGTAGGTAAAAAAAAATGTTAATGTGATTCAAATCACTTCCTTGGCTAGTGAGAATGGGTTATACCTCAAGAAAGGGTTGCATGGCTGGCCTGGCATATACAGTAAGGTCTCCCAACATTATCTGTCACAAAGATGCCATCTGTAATGGCAAGCCACACTAATCTTATTGTTTTTCATGTCAGTACTTTTTGATGTTTCTTCCTCTGACTTGCTGTGACCCCTTGAGTTTCAATTTCTTCATCTTTGAAATGGGGCTCTATATAGTTTCCTTTCTATTCATATGAATATTGTGTAAACAAATAGTATTACAGATGTTAAAAAATGTTTTCAAAACGATAGCTATGAGATTCTATACATACATAAGCCATCATTATTCAAAATGACACTACTTACAGATTCTGAATGGCCTGATTTTCACTCAGTGTAAACTTAAGGATAAATGCTTAAAAATCTTTTCAGGAGGAAATGAGGAAAAAGTAACAGAAACAAGGTAAAATGCTGCCAAACTTGTGTGTACAGTGATACCTGGGTGTGATAACCCACGGATAACTCCCATCTGTTATTTCTTAATTTACCTCAGCTGTTTCAATAATGTGACATTGTTCATCATTTCTCAATATTTTCAAAATATTTCTTTTTTTCCCTTCTTAACCTCACCCCATTACAGTTATGTAGTAGAACGTTTCACTATTCTCTCAAGCTAGGCAACTTTGCTGAGCTTCTCTAAGTAGGGATGAAAAGTGTCAGCTATGGAGAATTTTCTTCGGGTCAGACTATCTTCCAGGTGAAGGAAGGAAGAAAAGGAAGGAAGGAAGGAAGGAAGGAAGGAAGGAAGGAAGGAAGGAAGGAAGGAAGGAAGGAAGGAAGGAAGGGAGGGAGGGAGGGAGGGAGGGAGGGAGGGAGGGAGGGAGGGAGGAGAAAGAAGGAAGGTACTAGCTGAAGCAAAGTGAATTTCAGAAAACTAAAGGAGGCATATTTTAGGAAAATTTAGAGGAACAAAAATGTGTACATTGGAACACTATTCTGGAGATATTAATAAGCTTTATGTAGAAACAATATGTTTTGGGGAATATTGGAGTAAACAAACAAGTTTTACTGCAAAAATTCTAATATGCCTTCTGATCTGTAAGAGGAGAATGAATGTGATGAGCAATATGTCCCAAACATATTTAATGCTTCTGTTCAGAGTATCTCAGGGGAATGATGTTCTATGATGAAATAATATTTTGGAAACATTGAGCTCTAAAGTTTGTTTTATCAGATTTGTCAGTTTTAACAAGAGAACAGATGGATGATAGCCCATATTCACAACATAAATGCAGTATGACCCTTGACTCACTAGCCCTAACCAAACTTTCAGCCACACATCCCTCCACAAACAGAAGCTCAGATCTATGCTGGCCAATAGGAATTCTCCCTGTCCCCAAAAGTCTCCCACATTTATATGCACTTCTCTATTCCCATGTCTTTGCTCAGACAATACCATCTTCTTGGTGTCCTTTTCTTCTTTTACTACTACTTGCCTGTCAGAATCATCCACAACCTTCAATGTTCACCCTCAAATGTTTCTCCCTCGTGTATCATGGTACTTCATATGTGCTTCAAATCAGGGCAATAATTCTCAAACTTGGCTGTAAAATTTAAAATATCTAGAGAGTTAAAAACACACACACACACACACTGATTCCTGTGTCTCACCCAGCGATTTTGATATAATAAGTTTGACATGTAACACCCACATTAGAATTTTTTAAAAACCCCAGTAATTGTAAGACACAGTCAATGTTGACAACCGTTGCTTTGGAGTTCATAGTAGTTTATCTCTATACTTTTTAAATTTACATCCTAAAACAGGGGTTTAAGATGTTTTAGAGGAGAAACTTAGTACCTACAGATATTTTTGAATGAAATAAATAAAAGAAAAATGTTGGCTTATACTTCCAATGATGATGTTAATCTTATTAAAAGGTTTCCAGCACTGGCTGGTGTGGCTCAGTGGATACAGTGTCGGCCTGTTCACTGAAGGGTCATGGGTTCGATTCCTGGTCAAGGGCATGTACCTGGCTTGCAGGTTTTGATCCCCAGCCCCATGCGGGAAGCAACCAATCAAATGTCTCTCTTACATAGATGTTTCTCTCTGTCTGCCTGTCTCTCTCTCTCTCTCTCCCGTCCTCCCTTTCACTCTCTCTGAATTCAATGGAAAAAATATCTTTGGGTGAGGATTACAAAAAAAAAAAGTTTTGAAACTAAAAAAATAAATAAAAATTTTCCAAATTATTCTGCTCTTCCATTCCTATTGCATGTAAGTTACATCATTAAGGAAAGTAGCTCCCAAATCTAGCTACAACTCAGCATAAACTGGCTAGCATGTAGAAATCGATCAAAACTTTCTACTCCCAGACCTATGAAAACAGAATTTCTGAGGTGAGGTCTTCAGAAACTTGTTCTGTTTTTGTTTTGTAAACTGTAATTCTAATGTCAATAGCAGATTCATTTGTGAATCACTGATTTAAAAGAGAAATTATGTAATTTGTGGCTTTTATGAAAACATTTACTCATTATAGTGATGTTTGGGAGGGTTCAGTAATAGAAAACAAGATCATAAATCTATCCCACTAAAAATAAATAGTTTAAAAATATAAATTATTTACAGAATGCACATTATGGATGAAATGCAAATATGATTTGGATGCATAAGGAAACATTATTTTAATTCACTATTTTCAAGACCTCCTTTCCATGCCATAGTTTTATTGGAATTGAAATTGAATTGCCTAAAATTATATAATTAATTATATTCAGCTTCCATTAAAATAGTGAATTTTCTCAAGTCTTTTATCATAACACTTGCTATACATCAAATCTCCAGTGGAACTAGGGAAAAGTGGGAGATCATTATGGGAGTAATAGCTCATGTTTTAGGCAATTAGGTCAAACTTTTTTAACTTTTAACTTTTTAAAACTGTTTAAACCAGGAATCTCAGGCATGCTACAATCCTGCAGTCCGAGTCAGGTGAGCCACATGTGACCCATCAGCCACATGAAGGTCAACAAAACTTCAGTAGTCCATTAATATATTTTTTCCCTATCTTTACTGCTACCCAGAAATCTTTAACAACATGAAATGAAGATTCAAATTATATGCTGTCTCATGGCTGAATGAACTAGGGATGGACTAAAGCAAAGAAGAATCAGAAAAAGCATAAGCGCTTTCAGAAAGCATTAATTGCATCCGTTGACCCTATTGTATATGCTTCCCATTAGTAATGCCCTCCCACATGGACCCTGGGCTTGGCCATGTGACTTCTTTATTTTTTCAGTGGGATAGTAGGAACTTGACTCAATCTGACTCAATCAGGGCCTTGAAAAAGTGAGTTTCTGCTTCCTCTCTGGGATTCCTGCTATTACCTTGAGAACGTGTCCAAGCTAGGCTCCTGGAGGGATATGAGAGGAAACCCAAGTCATGTAAACAAGGTCTTTCTAGACCAGCCAGCTCCCAGCAAACCCACTATATGGCCACAGTTGCATGAGAAAGCCCATTGAGATCAACCAAGTTTGGCACAGATCACAGAACCCCTCAGATGATCTGTAGACTCATGTCTTAAGCCAGTGGTTCTCCACCTTCCTAATGCCGCGACCCTTTAATACAGTTCCTCATGTTGTGATGACCCCCAACCATAAAATTATTTTCGTTGCTACTTCATAACTGTAATTTTGCTACTGTTATGTCTTAGGCGACCCCTGTGAAAGGGTTGTTCGACTCCCAAAAGGGTCGCGACCCACAGGTTGAGAACCGCAGAAAGCCACCATGTTTTAGGGAGATTTATAAACAGCAATAGCTAATACAATTGCCTTCAGTGTTTGGAAGGCTGTTCTGTGAAAAAGAGTCTGTATCCTTCCCATTCCAGTTCTAATAAGAGAGGAAAAAAATGTTGTATTGATTGGAAGACTGAGTTCCATTTCAGAAAGTACTTTCTAAACAAGTCATAGTTGTTCAAAGTTGGAACAGGACATTCCTGATTCTGGAATTATTCAATTTGGGACTAACATTGATACATTTTAGTCATTCAACAATTATATATTTCTTCCTCTATTCCTTTACCACTACAAAATTATACACAGATTATCAGTACAATTATGTTGTAGGATATATTGTTTTTTTAAATTTCTTAGTACCAGAAAGAAAAACCAAGTAACCATCCCTCTAATAATCCTTTTGGATACTGCTGCCAAGATTTCTAGCCAAAATTTACTGGCCATCATTCACGCTGAAAATGGAGAGTGACTATTACATAGACATAACTAAGCAAATTATTCATTCTATCATTTATTTATTTCAAGAGTCACCAGCTAGCAGTCTGTAGCTGGATTTTGTTTAGTCTTCGGTGGTTTTAGAAATATGAAACTAGAATTGACTTGGGGTGGTGAACACACAATATAATGTACAGATGATGTATTACAGAATTGTATACCTATAACCTATATAATTTTATTAACCAATTTCACCCCCAATAAATTCAATTAAAAAAAACACACATAAACTAATCTCCCATGTGATGATGTTAGGAAATGGAGCCTTTGGGAGATGATTCGGTCATGAGGATGGAGCCCTTATGAGTGGGATTAGTGCCTTTATAAAAGAGACCCCAGAGAGTTTCCCTGGCCCTTCTACCATAGGAGGACACAACAAAAAGAGCCATCTATGAACCAGAAAGCCAGCTCTCATCAGACACGTAATCTGTTGGCTTCTTGATCTTGGGCTTCCAGCCTTCAGAACTTTGAGAAATAAATTTATGTTGTTTATAAGCTTCCAAGCCTATGGTATTTTGTTATAGTAGCCCAACTGGACTGAGACATACGAGGTACTCAGAGTAGTCAAAATCATAGAGACAGAAAATAGAGCAGTGTAGTAAAAATTTATGTGGGAAGATAAACACTAAATTCTGGAGAATGGTTGGAGAAGAATAAATAGGAATGAGATCAGGATGATATATGTAGAGATTTTCAGGAATGGTTTCTTTAAAAAAAATTTTTTTAATATGACAAAATGGTATGATTGACAAACCTGAGGAAGGATAAATGATGATGAAGCTAGAGATAGATACATAGATAGATAGATAGATAGATAGATAGATAGATAGATAGATAGATAGAAGATCAGTGGTTACCAGGGGCTGGGGTGGGACAAATATGCAGTTATTGTTTAATGGATACAAAGTTTCAGTTTTGCAATATGACAGGAGTTCTGGAGATGGATGGTGGTGACTGTTGCACAACAGTGCAAATTTACTTAATGCCATTGACTATATATTTTAAAATGGTTAAAATAAAAAATTTTGTTATCTGTTTTCTAAAAATATGAAACTAAGTGCTTTTTGTTTCCCATCTACCCCACTTCCCAGAACCTCCTATTTCACACATCAAGAATCCTGACCTGGTCCCTTTAGGTATTTAAGTTCAAAGACTGGGTAGACGCATACTCAGAACACACATTCTGCCAAAAGTTGTGGAATATACAATGATGAATTCAATATTTATTTTAGCCTCAGAAATCTTACAGTTTTATAGGAGCATTGCTCCCCCTTTCTCAAGTAATTATATTAGAATGAAGTGATACATGAGGCAAAAAAGAAGCAAATGACATGGGATCTCAACATGAAACAATTGGATATAGCTGGACTAAGCAATAAATGCTTAATTAATGGGCACAGAAATTAGACAGTCTCTTTTTTCTATTTTTTGTTGCCACAAAGACATCACTGCTGGAATAGTTATAACCATTTGGAATCTTCATTAGAGAAGATATCTAACAACCAGATGGTCCCAGATTGACACATGCCTCTACTTTTATCCAAATTTTAATTTAATAATATAATTTAAAAGTGATGTGACTTAATGGGATTTTCCTTTCCTTCCTCAATTAGCACTCAAAAATTGCCACATTTGTATGTTAAAGAAACAGTCCTACTGTTTTTCATTACCAGTGGTCTATAACTTGCTCCAAACTCTTTGATCCTTAAAAATGTCAAATTAAATATTGATGTTTTTAAAGCTGAAGTGATGATTTTTATTTAAAAAGGTCCATGACTTTTGATGCCTATAAATAATTGGTTAATAGATATATAATTAATATTTAAATACCTGTTTTCACTTAATAAACTACACTTCTAAAAATAACATCCTAAGATCCTAAAGGCGGTAGCCACCAAAACACTAAAAATGGACACCAATTTGACTCAGAATTAATGCTCCTTTATAACAAAAAGTATGGCTTCAGTGGAGCGGGCTTCGGATGTCACAAAGATAACAAATCTGGAAGCTTGAGCATCTGTTCTTTCAGATGCACTGTGACTTGCCCTATACACTTCCAGCAGCCCCAATTCAGGAAATGTTGGATTTTCCTCAATTAGAGCTCATGTCCAAGTGGCCTTAATCAAATACATAAATAAACTGAAGCTTTCCCATGAGAACTAACAAAATTATGTCATGTCCAGTGACAGAACTGAAGAGACTGGGTTTATAAATACTGCAGACTTCTTTAACTTTACTCCATCTCTACAAACCTATAGGTCATTTTTAGTCTTATTTTTATTATTGTACACTGCTTTATACCTAAACACTACATGTAACAGGCTGGTTATTCCAAATATAAAATTTTCCAGATGGTATAAACTATTAAATTATCCCCAGTGGATCATCTTACTCACATAGTCTTGATTTTCCTGATTTCAAATATTACACATTTTTGAAATGCCATTTCTAAATCATACCAATGTCCGAGATAAATGCAATAAACTGACTTGCTCTAACTTACAAAACAAGATTTGCATGGCTACTAAATTAGAGACACTTTCCTAATCTGTTCCCTGTTCCTACATTCATAGCAAAAATGATTAATTGTGGATTTACTACTTCCTCATGGAGTTACTCTGAAGATTATATGTATGGAACGTGACTAAAAATACACTAAGATTTTGATGCATGGTTGTCCTTAGTAGTAATATTAATACTAACTACTGCTGCTGCTAGTGATAATAATTTATTGGACATAATTTAAATTTTTGTTGACTGTGGGTGAATTAATATCAGCAGGAATAAATTATTTACTGCCTGACTTTAAAATGTATATTAAATTAGTTTATCTGTTTGTAATAAACACTTAAAAATTAGAGCTACTTTTACCACAACTGGGAAAAAGAGTTATACCAATTTCTGATCATGGTAAGCATTACCATATATGCCTTACATTCATATGTGTTTGTTGTTTTGCTTTGACCTTTGTAATCTATTCTAAAGATCAATTTGTGTCTGTTTCTTGCTTTATTTCATGCAATGAATGATCTTTGACCAGAAGCAATAACATCTTGACCTAGATAACAAAAAGATTAATTTTAATAAATATGTCTGTTATAAAATATATTTTCTTCTAATTAGAATTATATCTCATAATGTCATTAACTTTAAATTCATTTTACTATCTATTTTCTAGAAGTATTTTTCACTTTTATAGCAAGACTGGATAACTAAAATATAATTATTTTTCTATCAATTAATTGTCCCTTAATAAAAAGCATCATTTATATTTTCATTAAAAAACTGAAACTAAATTTCTGGGATGTAACTATGTAACCATTATAGATAAATTCATTTTCTTTTTTCTCTCTTTTTTAAATAAACAAATTCACAATCGCTTTTGTCTTAGAGCCAAAAACTGGTATAATATTTTTATAAATATAGTTGCTATTATATTTCAGGTTTATTTACATAGCACTTTTTTCTATGAGCAATTCATTGCATAAAAAAATGTTTAATATACATACTACTTCATCATCTCAAATGTAATTTTTTCTATGTAATTACTTTTTACTCTGATGACTATGTACTAAATATATTTCTATCTGAAGTACCTATTTTTGGTGAGAGGAAGATGTTAAAAAGAGGCTTAAGTCAAAGAATGTCATAAATAGTTAAATGTTTATGAGACAAAAATACCAATGTCCAATAATGTATTGCAATTTCTTCAAATTTTGAAGTGACTTGACATTTTACATTATTTGTTTATGTTTTTTATTGTGCCCAAAATACTGAAGGAAAAAGGTCAGAAACACCCGACTAATTGAATAGTACTGAAACACCTTGTCTAGAAAATGACCACAAGTTAGCAAAGTCAGGTGTCCCACCTTATTAATTAATATGTGAACATCTGAGATGCGATATAGCCTCTGCACATTAGCAACTTCTGGTTTAGCTTTGACACTGATGTTAATACATTGAGTTTAAATGTGGAGATAAATAAAAATGATTACACTCCAAAAGGTGTAAGATTTCAAATATGTTACCAATATTTCATAATATTTCTCTATAAAGCATAGATCACAACCTCAAAATTAGAATTCAGACATAGCAATAAGGTTACTGACCATCCCTATGAGGTCCACAAGCAAAATTAGGATATGCCTTTCTTTTTCTAAGCTTTTTCATTTCATCCTACCGTTCTCTGCATCTCTATGTGAAGAGACTATGCCTGCCAAAAACACACTCAGAATTCCTCTGCTAACAGATTCTTGCAAAAATAAAACTTCTTTAAAGGCATAAAGAAATGAAACAGCACGTTGTAAATGCTGTGAAGATTTGAACATGATTTTCACTCGTCTGGGGCCCTGGCAGCCATTTGACTTGCACTTTAACGTCTCAGATTCTGGATGCACAGACCAGTTCTCAACTCCAGGGCTGATGAAGAACTATTTGCATGATTTCATGTATGGTCTTTTAGTGCAGCTTCTAGTGGAAAGTCACCACAAAAATAACTTAGCCACTGTTGAACCCTGAAGAGGTTCAAAAGGCTGCCGGTTCCAAAGAACACTAAATAAGGTTTAACATGTAAGAAAAGTTTCCATTTATTTTTTAAATTCACTTTTCCTCTACCTACCTCCAGAAGAATTTGAAGCAACAAACAGAAAATGATGCCCATATAGTAGAATTTGATAAAATATCAAATCAAGTAGGAAAAAACAATTATAACAAAAACCCAGACTTAAACTCTTCATGGCAGTGAAATTCAGATAAGAGAATTTTCACTGATGTGATTTTATTAGGAGAAAGAGATTTTCCTTGTTTCAAGTGGAAAGTTGATCTATCCCCTGGGAATATAGAAAGTTCACTAAGCAATATGAATATGCAATGATATGAAAGTGTCTTCAGCAATTGTTTTACGGAAGTTACGTAAAGGTACTTCATTTGCAGTATGTCGTAAATTGTTGAATCTATTTATATAAAGAGATTAATTGTGATTACCAGAAATAAAACTCTGTGGCAATACAGAAAAAGAGGTTTTTAAAAGTCTAAAGGAATGTGTCTCTATTGGAGGCCTTCAATATCAAGTGTGATTAATATCTTGGATTTTAAGGCTCTATGTAATTTTATTTTCTAAGTCTTGAAGAGAAAACTCAGTGCTGTTGGAAACAGATTAATATACATTTTATGAGCGTGATTTTCCTTCCTGGAAAATTATAAAATCTAAAGTGTTTTTCTTGAGCACAGGGAGAATCATCTCTTTTCTATACAAGTCTGAGCTGCAAGAATGTCCGCAGACAGAAGCACAAAGTGTGTTCAAGGTGCACTATTCTATATGCTCAGGGCTGAGAGGCCTCACTGATCCCAAAGTTCCACATGATGGCAGGAAAAAGATCATACAAACTCCCGCCTTGGCCACAAAGGAAACTTGACTTTGTTCCTTGCCTCACAGACCTGGTGTAAAAATATATATATCTAAAATTTCTGCAAAAGAATCTTAAAATATAGATTTGATAACCTAACTGGTGAGATGATTTTGGAATCACCATTGTAGGAGACACAGACATTTTTAGAGGCAAAAATCTAAATAACGTGTAAGATTCCTTCTAGTCTTCCCAGTATCGTATCCAGCCATGGAATTTCATTGTTCACCATGTATTCTAAAACCTCTCAACTAGTTTTTAACACCTGATGGATGGCTTTTACTATATGACATTTAGGGAAATTATGCTAATAAAAAGTTGATGTTAATTCAGTCTCATCTTTTAAAATCTTGCTTTTGTGTCTCTCAATTCACTTAGTCATCACTGAAATATGTGTCTTCATTACAATTTCCCAGGATGCTGTTACTTCCTGTTCGACACCCATCATCTGCCTGTGCCATAGTTATCTAGGTATATACTAGATTAAATACAGTTTGTTCTTCTTTATCATGTCTAACCTCCGCAGTATCATAACTCAGATTCTTGACATTTGTAGTAGATCAGAGAAGGCCAGGTGGATTGAATTAAAGCTGTGCTTTCAATTGTAGGAGAAAGTAGCCTAAATTTAGAAATTTGAATGGTGTCAATATGTCAGATAGTTTCAAAATTTTTTCTTGATTGATCTCTCTTAATGATTGATATTTTAAATGAATTATTTATAAACAGCCAAGATATCATTTTCACAAAATTTCTTTAAACTTGTAGCTAGCACATACAAAACAAGCTAATAGAGATTTTCTTCCAAGTGGATGGAGAACTAATGTGCAAAGCCCTTAGGAAGTGGGAAACAAACAAGTACATACGGAGAAGGAAGGGTCTGGTATATGGTTTCTGACCAGAAGACAGCCTGAGAAAGATGTCTCAGTGTAAAAGGACAGTCCGGGGATAGCCCAAGGGGACAAGGGACCAGG
Organism: Tadarida brasiliensis; assembly: GCA_030848825.1. Lineage (NCBI taxonomy): Eukaryota > Metazoa > Chordata > Mammalia > Chiroptera > Molossidae > Tadarida > Tadarida brasiliensis. The sequence goes on from CM061265.1 coordinate 62,941,846, forward strand.
GAAAGGAGGCTGGCAAAGAAAATGAAGTAGGGCATGGGATAGGGCCAAAGATGCCAAAGGCAAGCTTAGGCCACTTCCCAACTTGCCCAAAAGTACAACTAGCTATCTGAAAGCCCATGCCATATTTTACTGAAGAACAACCCAAAACTTTCTCTGAAGAATTATGCCTACTCATTTGAATCCTTTAATATACTCTCCACCTCCCTTTGTCTTCATTACAATCATATGCTGATCAAAGTAAAGCCAGCTGTCAACATGGAGGTAGACCAATCAGTTCCACATCTGGCCTTAACCTGTTTTCAGGTCAAGAACCGTTTCTACACTTGCTTGAAACAATTGCTTGGGTGAAAGTATGTCCTTTTTGTTAGCTACTCCTTTTCTTCTAACTCACTGGAATCATGAAGCAATCATGCGAATTTACCAAATTTTATTCTAATTATCTGTGCAAAGAATCTCAGCTTCCACAAAAGGATCGGTTCTTTATATAAAAAAGGTCAGCAGCACAGATAAATTGCAATTTCCCTCTGAGTGACACCTAAGCATATAATTCATCAGGAGCTAATATGGATGTGGCCAAGACCAGTGATGAAGGACCACCTGCCTCATCACCACAGCTCCCCGGTGGGGTAATATACTGGAGATGCTGGCTAAGAGGGTCTGCTTTATCCAACACAATGTTTCCTCCCCCAGTTCTGCAGGCTCCCTCTGTGACTGGCACTTTGGTGGGATTGATTTTGGAATCATCTGTGCAAATGTCATGTCTTTCTGAACTCATACGTGCCCTTGGAAGAAAGTAGAAATTAATAACATAGAACTGGGACAAGTTTCAAGAAATATGGCAGATGGATACGCATTCTGGGGGTCATTTTAGATTTTTGGTTGTTATTGTCATCTCTTTATAAAATGTACAAATGCATATTTAAGTAGACACAGATTATGATATTAAATCCACATGAATAGATTTAAATATAATTTATCTTCAAATGAAGGTTATAAACAGAGTTGAGCTAGAATTTTGTTTTAAGCATTACTAAAGCATAGTGTTGCTATTAGTAATACTGTAATAATGCTTAATAAACACACAAAAATGGCCACATTTTATATAATTATACTCCTTGAGGCCCCCTCTTATTCATTATATAACAATCACAGAATGCTAGGAGTTCCATCCATAAACTGCTATTATCCTGTAGTTAATTTCAGATCAACAACCAGTGACTGCAACTTGACTTTAACATTTAGCATCGTTAACTTGTAGTACCTCTGCTCTGTTTAGGATATTATTTTGGGGGAAGCACAAAATTGATAAATAATTAACTTGCTTTATAATCTTCTGTTTTAAGAGGCAGACAACGTTTATGTTCATTTTCTAGCTACTTTTAATTTCTGAAGTCCCAATTCTGAATTCCAACGTACATAATAGGTAACTAAAGAATCAAGAATTAAAGAGTCAGTGAAGAAATTGCTGCACACTTAGAGAAAGAGCGTCCCTCCTCACAAAATAAAACCTTAGCTCAGTCCATTATACAGTATCTATCCTAGCCATAGATTCCACCACAGTGCAAAATTTCTCCGATTGCCCTTGTTTCCTTAACTGTTATACAAATACTCCTGAACTAGCTGTAAATTGTACACTCTAGAACAGTAGCTATCAAGTTCAAATTTGTCTCCCCCACAAATGACTATGAAAAGGTGTAGCATTGGCAGCATTAAAACACTACCCCTGAGTGTAACCAGATGAAAGAACCAAGCACAATATTTCCTATTTAGAGAGTGGAGCAACCATTAGAAACAGTGAGGGATTGCATAATGTTCCAAAGTTTTTTCCAGTGCTATGTCATTCATGTGCTTGAATAGCTACTATTTTTTTAAAATATATTTTGAGTTGATAAGAGCTTGTGCACAGAGTTTAAGAAAACAGAAAACAGAAGGAATCCTTTGGTATGTCTGAAGTTAAACTTCATGCACACTCGGTTGCTTTGCTGTAGCTTCGTGTCAGAAGTCCCAAGTTAAGAATGAAGAGAAAAATTATTTTTCCTGATAGCCCTGAGCCACCTGGTATATAGCATTACTTACCTAAAGATAGGTCTTTGGAGATGTTTCTTCCTGATTGTGACATGGTCATCCATTTAAAGGTGAATGTTTAACTTCTTCCTGGAAACCACTCCAGAAATCCAGGGAGGGAATGTGGAAGCTTATTCTGATCTATTGTGCTGCAAGGAGCCCAGAAGGAAGAAGTAGTTTCCTCTTTCTCTTTTTGGGTGCTGGGAGAAAACTTCCCTGCTCTCTGCCAGCTGAGCAGTGAGTCCATAGAGGCCACATAAGACAGGCACGTTGGGGCACTCCCCCACAGAGCAGGGTGTGCAAAACCACCAAGGGTCACTTTGATATGGGCAAGAGAAGTGCACGGAACCCTCAGAAACAGAACAAAACAAACAGAAAACGTCCTACCCCGGGGGCACCCAGGTAGGAGCTCCCTAAGTTACCGCAGTCATGAGAGCACTCCTTCCACATGCTGGTCAAGCTCCGAAAAGCTAAGTCCCTCCCTGTCTTTAAAACAGCCTGTTCTGAGGCTCAACTTTTTTCTTCAAAATAAAAGTTGTACAGCTGGTTCAGCAGTCCCATGTGAGTACCCTCTGAAAGTTTGTTCTGTTAAAATAAGAACTGTATACAGATTAATAAAGAAAGAAGGGCTCGGGCTGTGTGACTGGCTCTGCTTCAAGAAATGATAATTATTTTACAGTCTTGCTTTTCCTAACACTGAATAAAGTAAGGACGCGACTCATCATTTTTGGCATTCGTAACCTAATAACTTACACTTGGCTGAAGTCAAAGATGCCATTTCAACTGATAGAAGCCCATGTGATGCTGGCCAGAGCTACAAAAGTTAAAAAAAAATTGCTCAATTCTGACAGTGACATTGTACCCAGATTATTGTACTCAAATGTGGCTTTCCAACTAAGAGGGGACACTGCAAAAAAGATACAGAAGCACACATATACACACACACACACACACACACACACACTTTTTTAAGTCCCCCAAAGTCCCTGGGAACCTGAGGTTCTTATATTATATGATCAAATTTGAATGTATAAAAATAAAAAGAAAGAAAAGTATATGTAAGAGAGAGTTGTGGACAGCTGAAAATAAATGACATTAAAAATTGTTTTATTTGGAAGACAGACTCACACTGCAGGAACTCTTGTTCTAGTTACAGATAAGGCAAATTGTCATATTTTAATATAACTTATTTTGGAGGCATTCCTGTATCTGAATCATTAACAAAAGTTCTACTCAACTGATAATGTCATGAGATTTCAGGCCAGAGGTTTGGTATGTGACAAAATAAACCATCTCAAAGCATGATTAACATGTTTTTAAAATCATACATGTACTAAATGGTGATAAACCTGAGAAACACACATGCCTTTAGTTAAATGACCCATAAAAATAAGAATCAAATGTCATAGAGGGGGGATATGATCTATAGGGTCTCAATCTGTAGTTCTTAGCACCCTCAAAATATTTCCACAGGAGAAGAACACCTTTTTACTTTCCTCCCAGAAGAAAGACAAAGAAGGAGAAAAAAATTACTAATTATACTGAGCAGTTTTAATACACACCTTTCTCATTTTCCTAATGAAATCAGTCTGAGAGACTCCTGAACTAAAAATAAAATAAGTGGGTTCTGGTCCTAGTTCTATCATGAACATGCCGGGCCATTATGGGAGAATTTCTTGACCTATTTGAGCCCCAGTTTCCTTGTTTGTAAAATGAAGTTATCATATTAATTGAGTTCTATGTTCCTTTCAAGCTTTAATGGTACCATAGTGCTATTTCTAAATATGATTCGTTTGCTTCTTGCAAAGGAACTAGCATAAAGTTAGTGATACCTGATACTCAAAAAAATATATATATACATTTATTGTATAAAGTTAAATAAATAAAGAAGCTATAAATAAAATGGAAGACAATTTTGTTATATATATATTATATTTATATATATATTCTATATTTACATAATAACATCTAAATTAATGTTCCCTTCACCATCAATAAGCATCCAATCATAGATTGATATGTGTGGGATACTGATGTTAAATCTGGAGACCATCTATATGCAAACTGATACGCAAAATTTCGGGGCAGATGCTTTGTTATAACCATATGCTTTGGCTCTCTTTGTCTAGCAAAGTACATAAGTAATAACATGTCGTACAGGTCTTCTGAAAGTATTTTTTTCATTTATGGCTGGCATTCAATTTCTGTACTCATAGTTTATCTATATTACTATTAATTTATCATAAATACCCCTAAGAAAGGGACAAGCCAAGATAATAATAAGCCCATCAACTTTTTAAAATTAACTTTCATTCTGTCTACTTTTGAATTAGAAAAGAGGATGCTTTCTCATTAGCATGATAGAAAGAAATCAACACAAATACTAGTAAACATTTAGCCAAGGTACAGTTCAAATGACAAGAAAGTACACAATCCAACTTGAGGCTCAAAGCTTTAATTATCAACTGCAGAATCTGAAAGCTGTTCAATTACCTATAGGAAATCCATAACATCTTCGATTGCATTAAGTTTATATTCTTTTTGTTCTTAAGTTTTAAGGTAGAAAGCTTAAATCCCATTTACAGTAAGCACTGTATTTAAACCCAATCTTAGAACCTAAAGAGCCATGAGAAAATACCAGTATGTTAAATATTCACTTGGCACAAAGAAAAACACGTGTTTCCTAAATGTTTTTATCAACTTTTTCTCAAAGAACATTTAAATTTAACATTGAGAAAAAGTTTGCCTTATTCACTTATTCAACTTTAATGTAGTATTCAATAAAATGAAAGAATCTCACTATTGTTGCCTAAATTATAAAAAGATATTCCTTAAATTAACACAACTGTACTTATAAAACACAAAAATTTATATATAAATAACAAGGCCAACTCTCCTATAAAATAAACTAAATATGATTTATTATAAATAGTTTTTTTTCCTGGGGGTAGGGATCAGAAATAGTGTTTATAGTTTTCCAGTTAGGATAAACTCTCTGCCTAACATTTCACCCCCACCCCTGCATGGGGCTCACCCATGCTCTCTCTCTCACTCACACACACCCTCCCCAACTCAGCACTGTTAGAGACTACATAATAGGTACTCAATAAATATTTCTTAATTTGTTAAAATGCTCAGTTGAAACACACCAACATATCCATCATAACTAAATAATTTTGTGTGGCAAAAAACATGAATCAACTCACATGACTTTTCCAACCAAATAGATACAAAGTGTGTCATGGTATTTTGTATTAAGCATCTTGGAAAACAGGTAAGCTTTGTAGTTTTTTGTATAAGAAGGTACATGGTTTATCTATATTACTATATTCCTATGCAAAGCTTTGTTTTGTTTGTTTGTTTGTTTTTAATTGTAATAATCTGTTCTCTGGCTCTGTTTACAATATATAAGTGCCAAAAATACATGCAAAAGTAGAAAAATCATGTAATATTATGCCAGGCCAAGAACTGGAAAATGAATGAACAAGTTAACACATATAAGTCTAGTCAAATATGAATCTGAGACAAAGTGTATGTGCTTTTGTTCCAACATTATTTCATTAAATACAATGCCACAAGTTACATATTTAAGTGAATTTAAAATTAAGTGGAGAAATGGAAGAAAAATAGGATCAAATGGCATTTTAGGTTTTATCATTATATATATGTTACATAATTTAACAATTTTTTAAAAAACCTGCTTCTCCACTTTCCACCAAGATTAGACTAGCACTGTGTGTGATTAGAGTGTTTCCAATACCTCAACTCCAGTTCAGTAGTTCTCAATCTTTTTTTTTCTTGACACATCAAACATGAAAAATGATGCGCATGTGATACTCACCAAGAAAGTACCTAAATCTTGATAAAACCAAAGAAAGTAAAATGTAGGAATTGCCAAAATTTTCATTTGATATAGCTATAAATATTGCATTAGTAAACTGAGACACTACTTGGTCAACTCTACCATGAGATGAATAGCAGGGTGTGAACTATTTCTGATGAACCAACCATAACAAACCATACTCTGTCCTTTAATCACTGGGTGAAAAACTATGGCATAGAAGTGGGTGACAGTGGCATTGTTTTCAAGATTACTTAAATCTGATGTATCCTTTTAAAGTTAGTTTTTCACAACCTTCAGCATTTTCTCCATTTTTTAAACAAATTTGTTGCTACAAGTTGCACAATTGATTACAAATCTAGCTGGTAAGCGGTGAAGCTGGAATTTGAACCTAGATGTCTCACCCCTGAGCCCAAGCTTTTACCCCTACTAAATAGGCTGTCATGTTGCCGGGCAGTAAGTACATTGCTGAGGTCATTTGGGCTCTTTCTGGGCTATATTTCCTATTCCATGAAGAAAGAGAAGAAACTAGCCACTCTAAGATTGTCTATTCTTCTAATCCTCTACCCTACTTAAATAACATTTCACTGTTGATTATTTTCCCCGTACTTATAAGAGCCAGCCCCCAAAAGGGCCTACTTACATGGAGGTGAAATAATCAATAAATATGTTCTACTAAGATCTGAATGGAAACTCTGTTCTATTATAAAGAGCCCTGGATTAATGTCAAGGAACAAACATTTAAATCCCAGCTCTAGCAGCAATTTTCAACTCTGTGCATTTGTTTCCTTAACAATCAAACTAAGATGTTTTTTATGACTTTATGACTGGCACCATGATAAAATGTCAAGTTATTTAAATTTAGTGTCCAAGCCAGAATAAACACTGTAGTCATTTTAGTTTTACTTAACTACAATAGGGTCATCCACACCACCAGAATACTTTTTATCCTCACTGTTATAGGACTAAAAATAAACATTCTTCTATTCAAATGTGAAAATACATTGTAGAACCTTTGTCTTTCTAACTCAGCTGTGGTGTTTTTTCTTGTTTGTTTGTTTTTGTTGTTTTTTTTACCCCCTATAGTTCAACTTGGAACTATTCTCGCTGGAATATAAGCTACAGCAGGACAGGGTTGGTGTCTGTTGTATTCTCTGTGCATGGTACATAAGAGACACCTAATCATTATTTATTGAATAAATGACCATATAAGCAAAGTGCTGACTAGTGCTATTGTAGGGGAGCAAAATTTACCACCCCAAAATGTGTCTCCATGGCATGAGAATTATTTTAAGCTGATTAATTTTTAAAAGCATAAGATTCAGAAGTTTTTCTTTTGACCTCCTCCTTAAATGCCTAAAAAGAATTTAGTAGAGCCCAGCCCACGTGGCTTAGTGGTTCAGCGTGGAACCATGCACCAAGAGGGCATCAGTTTGATTTCTGGTCAGGGCACATGCCCAGGTTTCAGGCTTGATCCTCAGTGGGGGGCATGCAGGAGGCAGTCAATTGATGTTCCTCTCTCATCGATGTTTCTATCTCTCTCTCCTTCTCTCTTCCTCTCTCTTTAAAAATCAATAAAAACATATTTTAAAAATAATAATTTAGTAGGGAGCCTACTCCAGGAAGAGATCTATCAGTAGAGATAACTACAAAGAATATGAGCCAGATGTAATAGACTGGGAAGCCTGCTTGTTTAAAGTCCTCTCTGTGTCCCATTGTCTCTGCATGAATTGGTAAACATTTGTTTATAAACCATATTCCTGTGAATTCTTTTTCTCTTTCTTGAAGTCCCAGTCTCCTATCCCCTTCTCCTTAGATCAGGACTAGCATATAAGCTTCCATTGTCTGACCGCCTGTGGGCCTCATATTCTTATGTAGCCCACATATGTACAAAATTAAATTTGCTTTTTCTCTTGTTATTCTGTTTTATGTTCATTTGATTATTAGATCAGACAAAGAACCTAGAGGGGTAGAAGGAGAATTTTCCCTCCCCTTAGGCAGTCCAGAGACCCCCTCCCTGGCTTTTGTAATCCCCTTACATGTGCCAGCCGCCTAAACTACAGGGGAACTAGAAAGCCCCCAAATGCCCGGAAGCTTATCATGTATAAAAGGTGGCTGGAACCCAGGCGCAGGGCTCAGGCTTTGGAGGTGACTCCGCTGGGCCAGCACCGGTGCGCATTAAACAGTCCTTTTCTAATCCTCCGAGCGCGTGCAGTCTGTCTCTTCCCGCCAACCGAATTTCTGGCACAAGAAGAACATCTAACTCTTCCTGACTACATTAAAAATAAATCTATTCAAATTATACTAAAAGTATATTCTTCCTCATAGGTATGTTTGTAAGAACCTAAATATAGATTCTCACCAATGTCTTGCAATGTTTCAAAATTATTTCTAATATGTATGTATTTCATCTTGAAATATTTGTCATTACGTTTCAAATCAGACCTTCTACATAGCTGAGAATAAACAATGGGGATATTAAAATTGACAATACAACTGAGAATTACTTGGAAAATGGTTCTCAATTTGACCAAAAAATATTTTCTACTTTACAGGCAAAAAGCAGATTCTACCCAGTTAGTAGTCTTAAACGAGTTTCTCTTGTCTTGCACATCAGACTTAAAGTTTATTGGTCACTTTTTCAATAATAAAATACATCAGAATTTTTATTTTCTTAAATGAATTTTTAAAAGACTGGGTTTATAGCTTTAAGTGGGAAGGGAAAACTGTTCCCCACATTGGCTAACCCTTCAGCCAGGTGTCAGAGCTGAGCCCTTCTACTTCACAAAGTAGGAGAAATTCCTCTTTGTCACTGAAGTGTAGAAGCAGGTCAGTTAAAGTTTGATTGGCTCCAATTAACACTCCTACAAGTTCTGACAGCCTTTAGGGCTGGCAAACAACTTCCTTGGAATGAGTGTGACATTCTGTGAAAACAACAACAAAAGAAATCATTTAAAAGAGATTCTCATAGCCAAATGCCCACCCACCACTGCTCAATGTGTAATTGAGCAATATATAAATCTACTATAAAAGGAAATGACTTTTGCACAGTGGATAAACAAACATGACAAAAAGAAACCTCCTTAATATAAAATTTCCTTTGAGTCAGAGGACTAAGAAAGAGATAGTTGATCAGGGGCTTGAAGGATGACTAGATAGATATTCAGGAAGCAGGCAAAGAGGAAAGGCAAGCAGAGTGTTGCATCGGCCCTAAGCACCAGGCAACCTCTGTGCTTCGGAGGGCACTCTGTGGCTGAAGCATTGTGCTGTGGGCCCTGCTACATTAGCCCGCAGAGTTACAGAGGCTCACATCATCCCATAAGAAGAGGGGTTGGAATTAGAAAAAAATCATCAATATGGTATCGCAGTTTTTTGTTTTTGTTGTTAAAAGAAGGAAATCTTACCCTTTGCTACAGCATGAATGGACCTGGAGAACATTATGCTAAGTGAAATAAGCCAGTCAGAGAAAGACAAGTACCATATGATTTCACTCATATGTGGAATCTAAAGAAGACAATGAACTATCAAGCAAAATAGAGACAGACCCATAGACAGAAAGTGAGCTGACAGTGGTCAGTAGGGGGGTGTGGAAGGACTGAGAAAAAAACAGAAAAACCTCATGGACACGGACAACAGTGAACAGTGTGGGGATTCCCGGGAAGAGGTGGGGTGGGGGAACTGCAGGAAGGTATGGGGTGATAAATGGTGATGAAAGTGAGACAGGTCAGTAAGCCAGGGCAAGTGGAATAGGGAAAATGAGACAGAAAGCTGAGCAAACTGACAGAGCAATTTACAGAAGATACGGAAGGCCACCTGCCTAGAAATAACATCTAAGCCTCAGTTATATTTTAGCTCCAGACCCAGAAAAGCAGCAAAACCAGGTGGGTAACACCAGGACCAGCTGCAGTGACTAACAAGCCCCTGCCCTGACACTGGCCAACCAGTGAGGACCAGGACCCTGAAGGAGCACACCTGCTGATGAATATTCTGCTGAAACCCTCCCCCGCGACCTCCCCTACAACCTCCCCTAAGACTCCCACCTGTAAGAGAGAAACAAAAGCCTCAAGACAAAGGACCCAGCACAGGATCTCCTTCCCCAGAGCATGCCTCTTTTCTTCCCCCACAGGCAGGCATCTCCTAGACTCTAAGGGACCCCACGAGGCTTGCAACCAGGGCAGCAGCAGTTCATCCCAGGCAAACCCCCTGAACCTGTCCCCATTGCCCCCTTTTCTCTGACTTCTTAGTGAGCCAAAGCAGAACAGCCTAGGCTCATTTCCCCAGCCCTTTCTTGTTTCACTGTCCCCAGCTTTAATAAATGTCCTCTAAAATTCACCTGGACTCGTGCTGTCAAACTTTTCCTGCACAAAGTCAAGAACCCACACACTACTGGCTGGCCCTGGGGCAGACCCACTCAGGGCCAGGTCCCCTTTCTAGCAAAAGGAGACTTGACTTGGTATGGTGAACACACAGCACAGTATACAGATGATATGGAAACATGCACCTGAAACCTGTATGATTTTGTTAACCATTGTCACCCCAATAAATTCAATAAAAAGGAAAAAAAAAAGAGTGTGATTCAGAGGTTTTCCTTACTTCCCAAACATGCCAAAAATATTCGTATCCACAATTCTTTAGTCAGTGCAAAGTTGTCCAGAGGTACTTAGTTGGTTGCATGCTGAAACATTCAGTTTCTCTGCAGCTCTGAAACCCAGCTCTGAATCCTATCACTAAATCATTAACTTAGCTGCACTACTGAGTCGTCCTTACCAGCTTTCTTCCATATTTTAAGCTTGGTTTCAACATGACTCTAAATTCAATTAGTAGTTGGTTTTGTGTTTTGTTTTGTTAAGTCTTTCTTAAGCTTCCAGTAATGTCTATGAATAAATGTGCAGAACTACCACCAAGAATGAATTGAATCAATGTCAGTAAATGGAAAATTCCTAAATGCTAACCTATTGACTCCCCAAGCTTTAAGAATTAGACAGCAATAGTGATAATCATGACTCACTCTGACTTTGAATAGAAGCAGCTACTCAGTTTGCCAAGCTTTTAATAGTATGTTTGCTAGATTCTGTGTAAATAACTCGAATGTATAGAAATAAGTCACTACCTCTGTTACCTTTTTAAAACAAAAATGAGCCCGGCCAGTGTGGCTCAGTGGTTGAGCATTGACCCATGCACCAAGAGGTCACCAGTTCGATTCCCGGTCAGGGCACATGCCCAGGTTGTGGGCCAAATCCTCAGTATGGGGCATGCAGGAGGCGGCCAATCGGTATTCTCTCTCATTGATGATTCTATCTCTCTCTCTCCCTCCCCCTTCCTCTCTCTCTAAAAATCAATAAAGAAAAAAATTTTTAATAAAACAAAAATGAGTTATCAGCAAAGATAATAAATACAGATCACGTATATATTTGTACCCTCACACCCATTCACGCCTCAAACACCTCATTTCAGCATCAGCTTTTCTCTCTGCATCCACTGACTTTCCCCCAATCCACATCATTGAAATAATCTGTCCTTGCCAGTCTCATCTTATTCTTCTCATTACTATCTTATTTTTCACATAAATACATCATTCTTCTCCACTGTTCTATGACATGGTATTGTTATCATAATTTGTACATTCATTTAATTAAACTCTAAATTTAAATTCCATGCAGGATTTAAACCAATCAGTGAATATTTCGCCAAGCCCAAACTACACACATGGTCTACTGCATCATCTGATGCAAGGCCCAATACCGGACAGAATATTGGAAATCAAGTCTACGTTAGAAATTCTGCTTCTTTTCCTAATGTTACAAACCTTCATCCTACTCTGTGGTCCCAGAAAATGTCAATCTTCCCTCATCTGCTCTCTTCTGCATCTGGCCCAGTGGAAAGTGTGGGAACAAGAGCTGACACATGTGTATCAGTCATTCAGTACGTGTCAGGCACAGTACTTAATATTTGTTAATTCTACCTAACGTACTTGGAAGGCAGGTTCTCTTACCTTCAAGTCATACTCAATGAAACCAGAGTTGAGAAAAATTATATAACTTGCCAAAGTTTATACATCTTATATGTTACAGTAATAGGATTTGAATTCGGTTCTATCTGATACAAACATCTTTGTTCTTACTAACCTGCTTCTCCCTGATCACAGTCTTAGTTTTAATAGCAGCCTTAAGGAAAAAGGCATCCTGGTGGACTATATTTTTAAAAATATATTCTCTGATCATTTGAACTAGGTTGAATTCTAGCAACAATACAGACTTGATTTTAGAGACACATTGGTTTGGGTCATTTCTCACAGTGTAAGCCTCACTCATTAATGGATCAGTGAACGAAAAAGAAAAAAAAAGCAGAAGACTAAATATGGAAGCTTTAATGTTTACCATTTTTTTGTTGTATAATCTTCATCAAACAAAAGTGGATAAACAAATTTTTTATTAAAACATTGCTAAGAAAGCCCAGGAAAAAAAATCATGTCAGAATAAACATATAAATGAAGCCGGGGTTCTATCTCCAACATACAGAATGGCTCTCCAGTGCTGAGGTGGTGTCTATACTTTAATTCCCTCTTTCAAAGCATCCTCACAGAAGCCTGTATCATAAAAAAAATAGTTTATTAAATAAAATGTTCTACCCTCTTTCCAAATCACATCATGAGATTCTTGGTCTTCACACACACACACACACACACACACACACAAAGGCTGGATGGACTCCATTCATAGACTTGTAAAGCTTAGAGTTGTCTGTGAGATTACATAGTCCCTATATTCCACTACATGGATAATATTAACTGCTGCCATTTACTGAGCACATACTATGTGCCAGGCACAGCTGAGTACTCTACAAACCCTACTACGTTGAATTCTCCTGACAACACCAGGGAGAGGAAGTCGTATCTCTATTTTAGTGATAGCTAATGTTGCACAACTGGGACTTACAAAGCAAGGATCTGAGCCCAGGTCTGTTTCCCCTTAGCTCACGTGTTTAAGTACTACTAGTGCCACCCAAGACTGAGGCCACCGAATAGAGTTCACTTCAATTCCCTTTCCCTGTTCCTCACAATCATTTTGTATTTTTATCTTCACTTTCCTCTTCTGCTCCTGTTTCACAAACAATTTTCTTTTCCAATGATGGGCTCCAAATATCATTATTAATTTATTCCAATCTTCTTAAATGTGTGGGGATTCTGAACTCACTTTCAATTGTTCTGCAAATACAGAACATTGCTGCTGTTTTGCATGTACACATTGTTTCAGTATAAGAGTTCATAGACATCTATTTTTGACCGTGAGGTTGTGAGTTGTTTGTTATAAATAGAATCATAGATCTTCAAGGTCAAGTTATTCACCCTCTAAACCACTGCAGAATTCCTCTAGCTTTTCCTCTCAAAAGAGGGCTCACCCCCTGAGCTGGAGGAAGTGAATCTGCTGTTCACTTGATATCCATCCCTGAGAACCTCTTGTTTTTTTTCTTTAATGATTTTAGAGAGAGAGGAAGGGAAGGGGAGAGAGAGATAGAAACATCGATGAGAGAGAACATCAATTGGCCGCCTCCTGCATGCCCCCCACTGGGGAAGTGGCCCACAACCTGGGCATGTGCCCTGACCAGGAATCAAGCTGGTGACCTCTTGGTGCATGGGTCGATGCTCAACCACTGAGCCACACTGGCTGGGCTCCGAGAACCTCTTATAATATGAGAATTTCATCTTGTTCAGTGCTACCTGTATATAAGGATAGAGGCTTTTCTTATACTAACTTCTTTACCTGGTATAAAATCAAAGAAACAACAACCTATACCAACAGTGAAGGAAAAACTGGCTGTATTGGGCTTACTGAGGAGTAATGTTTGGTCTCAAACATAAGCCATTGCTAATGCATATTGAAAGGTGAAATTTTATTGTAGATAAAATTTTGCCTTATATACTACCTTTAAAAATAACACAATTTAATTTTGCTGGTCAATGTGACAAAGGATATACCAGGTGTTAAGAGAACAAAAATAATTAAAACACAGGCCCTCTTCTCAAAGAGCTTAAATATAAAGGGGGAAAATAATCTCTTTTTAAAGTAATTTTAACACAGTTCAATAATTGGATTCATAAAATAAATAAAAACAACCAAAAGAAGCTCAGAGAGAGAGAAAAGAAGACTCATAGAGGAAATTATTTTGTTTAAGCAAGGTTTATCCAGTGATTAGAAGTTCACCAGGGCAAACTGCTAGAAAGAATAAGTAGAGAAAATCCAGTCAAAGGAAGATGGAAAATAACACAAAAGCCTGAAATACCATAGTGTTCAGAAACTGAAAGTCATCTTGGTATGAGTGAGGGTAAAAGTGTTAGGGGAATGGGAGGAGATAAAGCTAGAAAATTCGACAGAGGCCAAATCACACGTACCATCTGGTGAGCTTGGGCTCCATCCAATAGGCAATGAACAGCTACTAGTAGGCTAGTCAAGGAAACGGCACCTTCCTCTTTGCAGTTTTGGAAGATCTCACTGATAAAAACATGGAAGATATTTTTGAAAAGAATAAGTCTGGGTGCAGGAATATCAGTAAATGTTCTGTTAGAGTAATCTTGGTGAAAGATGATAGTAGCTTGAAACAAGGCCAAGTCATTAATTGGAAAAGAGAGAAGCTATTTAAGATATCAACATATAAAGCATGGGGCTTAGTGAATAACTGGATATACTGAATGAAAATAAAAGGATAGAGACAATACTTTTATTTCTGGCTTGTTATCTGAGTGCATGGTATATCACCACCATCTGGGAAGACCCAGATAATTAAAAAATAATAATAATAAAAATTTTTTAAATGTATGATTAAAGGTTCATTGGTGGGGCACAGTGGATATGTTTCATGGGCAATTAGATATTCACATTATAAGAGAGAAGTCAGTTATAGAGATAAAATGTGTGCTGAGGGAAGGGAGAGGTATTGCTACGTAAATATAAAACTGTGAATGTGGTTGTTATCGCTCATAGTTGGTTTGGGCAGAGACTAGTATCCAGTGAAGATGTCAGAGAGACTGGAAGTCAGGAAGGAATGTTTGTACTACAAGAAAAGTGAAAGGAGCATTAGTACAACGGTGTCACTGGTACCAATGGGGCAGAACAATTAAGAAGAAAAATAACAGAAATGTTTTCATTAATGTTGGCAACATGGAAGCCACCAGTGACCTAGATGAAAACAATTTCTGTGCTGACACAATCACATGTTCAATAAGACAAAGGTTCTGAAACCAAGAAAACATGGAGGTTGGGGAATTTTTCTGATTAGGTATACCAAACTCATTTCAGTTAATGCTACCTATGGAGACAAATATAAGGGGAGATACGAGTTAACTGTGTAAATATTTGGGGTCACAGAAAGATGACCATCTGTTTACATGAAAATAGTTTGCTTCAAGAAAGTGTTTTGGTTTTTTGTTTTGGTTTTTTTTCTAATTTAATGCCTTGATTTCAACTTTCCAAGGAATGTTTTCTTTTGGAAGACATGTGTGGGAACTCAACAGAGATATGAATCCAAAAAAAAAAAAAAAAAAGATCAGGACAAAGTTGCCCTATGTCTTCTTCAGCTTGGTATCCACTTGGATAAACTTTTTGTGGTTATTTTTATTTATTGAAGATGTGGCACTAGCCACAGTATACTTCCTGTCTCTTCATCTTTGTTTCAGTGTTCACTTGTAGGATCGAAGTCCTCCCATTTTGATTTCTGGATGTTCAAGTCTCAAACTGCAGCAACCATCTAGAGTCAGTGTTGTATGATTTTCTTCTCATCCTGATGTCTATAAAGACTTAACTGTTATGCGTCATTGCTTTAAAATGACACTATGAGCCAGAGGAACCGACAAAGAAATCGAATCTGCTAATGTATTCGCAGATGATAAATATCTGTTACTATATTCCAGGACATAATTATCAAAAACTCTAAAGTTAAATAATTGTGGTAGATTGATTAGATGTTATTTAGTTATAGGTGCTGTATACATCATACCACACATTCAGCTATCTATTCTTCCTAACTATACGCAGGCATTATATGTTCCCATTTAATTCTAATAAATGCCTAGCTATGTCTTTATTCATGCAAAAGAAATAATAAATACTTGACATATTTTCTGCATCATTTAAAAAGATAATTCATATAAAAATACTCTTTGGGAAATAAATTAACAGTATCTAAAATTTAAGGCATATTCTCAATATGATATAATTTGACTTTTCCAAATTACCTATTATCTCAATACTATTTCTTAAAAATATCCTTTGTTTTCTTCTTCAGTTTAGAATGCTACTTTTATCTCCCTGGTCGGTGTGGCTCAATTGGTTGGAACGTCCTCCTGTATACCAAAAGGTTGCAGGTTTGATTCTGGATCAGGGCACATACCCAGGTTGCTGGTTTGATCTGCTGATTGATGTTTCTCTCTTACATCATTGTTTTTCTCTCTCTCTCTCCTTTCCTTTCTCTAAAATCAATTTTTTTAAAGCAGTAAAATGCACCCAGCTGTTGTGGCTCAGTGGTTGAGCACTGACCCATGGACCAGGGGGTGGCCAGTTCGATTCCCACCGGGTTGCGGGCTTGATCCCCAGTGGCGGGGCATGGAGGAGGCAGCCAATCGATGTTTCTCTCTCATCGATGTTTCTAGCTCTCTCCCTTCCTCTCTCTCTAAAAAATCAATAAAACTTTTTTTTTTAATCAGTAAAATGCTGCCTTTATCAGACGTTTGATTGTCATGTTTATTTGGCTTAGTCTCTCTTTATACTCTTGATTTTCCTGCACCACTACCACACTGGTTTAGTTAATTAACATAGCATTTAGTATACTTAACCATTAGGTAAGACCAGCCTTCCCTCAGGTTTTCCCCTCCCCACAAAGTTTGTTTTCTATACATATGCATGTTTATTCTTCTGTAAAAACTTATTCTTCTACATAATCATTTTGTCAGATATAAAAGTTCCTATTGAGTTGCCCTGGCCAGGTGGCTCAGTTGGTTGAAACATAGTCCCATACACCAAAAGGTTGTGGGTTTGATTTCGGAAAGGGCACATACTTAGGTTGCAGGTTTGATCCCAGTTGGGGTGCCTACAGGAGGCAGCCAATCGACGTTTCTCTCTCACATTGAGGTTTCCTTCTATCCCTTTCTCTCTCTTTAAAAAAAATCAATAGAAACATATCCTCGGGTGAGGATTTTTTTTTTTAATTTTCTATTGACTTGAGCAAAGAATTATCAAGGATAACAGGAGCCAAGTTTTTTAATGACTGGAGAAGGGAATTTCACATATGGAAAAGGGGAAGACTATAATATATCCTGTGGTGTTGCACAGAAGTTGGAGGTACTGGTATAAACTATAGGTTATGTTTATAATATTATAATCCTAGTGATGTTCATTAGAAGGCTGAGAAGCAGTGAGACACCAGTAGCAATTAGTATACCTAGCACCTACATTTTGGTTGCTCTATACCACTCACTACTAAAAGAAGTCAGGATCCTTATAAAATAGGCTGAATCTAAGATGAACTGCAATCTTGTGTTAGAAAGGAAGGACATATCCTTGGGGACATATCAAAGAAACACAGGAACCAGCTTGAAGATGCTCCATTGTCCAAGTATGGGACAATTTGAGCATCAAATTAAATAATGATAGTAACATATTTTTACCCATAGAATAAAATAAAAATCCCTGAATCATTACTTATATAAATAGGTGACTGAATAAATTTGAAATAAAGATCTTCTTTGCAGTAAAATTCCAATTAATAAATATCAAAGGAATGATGGAGCTAGAAAATAAATGAATATAAAAACTAGTGGGTGAAAGTTTAATACGAATAAACAGGAGCTTCAGCCAGGTGGCTCAGTTAGTTGGAACATCGTCCCATACACCCTCTTTCTCTCCCCCCCTTCAGCTCTAAAATCAATAAACATATTCTTAGATGTGGATCTTTTTTAAAAAAGAAGAATAAACAGGATAATGGTAGGTATTGCACTGAAGCTAGATGACTTTGTGTGGTATGGATATTTTAACAATATTAAGTCTTCCAATCTTTAAACATAGAATGTCTTTCTATTTATTTGTTTCTTGTGTATTTTCTTTCACCAATGTTTTATAGTTTTAACAATCCCAACCCATTTTTCACAGTACTATTTTAAAAACCATAAAACTCATGTTGAACCACAAAGGCCTTGAATAGCTAAACTAATCTTGAGAAAAAGAACAAAGTTGGAGACACCACACTTCCTGTTTTCAAAATATCTTATAAAGCTACAGTAATTAAAACAGTATGGTACTGGCCTAAAAACAGACATGCAGCTCAATGGAACAATATAGACAGTCCAAAAACAAACCCATGCACATACAGGCAACTGACCTTTGACAAGGGTGCCAAGGATACATAATGGGAAAAGGGTAGTCTTTTTATCAAATGGTGCTGAGAAAACTGAGCACCTATATGCAAAGGAATAAAATTGGATACTTGTGTTATGCTATACACAAAAATCAACTAAAATGGATTAGATTTAAGTGCAAGACCTGAACTTGTCAAACTCCTAGAAATAAAATATAGGGAAAAGTTCTTTGATGTTGATCTTCATAATTATTCCTTGGATATGACACCCAAAGCATAGGTAACAAAATAAAAAATAAATAATTGGAACTACATTAATCTACAAAGTTTTTGTATAGCACAAAAACTATTGTTCACTTAAAAAATTTGTTAAGAGAGTAGATCCATATTAAATGTTTTTAACACACACACACACACACACACAGGGATGTAAAGAAATTTGTGAAAGTGATGGAAATGTTGATTACTTTGATCATGGTGATGGTTTTATAGATGTATGCATATGTCCAAATCCATCAAATTTTATACATTAAAAACGTGCAGTTTTTTCTATATAAATTATACCTCAATAAAGTTGTTTAAAACAAAAAGAAACAGGATATTGTCATAGTTTCAAAGTATCTTTCTACAGATTGCTTATTAATTCAAAGATAAAAACTAAAACTCTATTTTTACTCTATTAATATTAGGACCAACCAGCATTATGTTCTTCCTGGCACATCACTTTTGTGGTATTCCTATATGAATCTACTTATTAGGAAATACTGCATATAACCAAACTGAGGGCCAATCTACAAAATAATTGAACTATACTCCAAAAATATCAAGGTCAAAAACACAAGGAAATATTGAAGAAGTGTTCCAGCTTAAAAAACTAAGAAGACATAACTACTAAATATAATATGTCATCTTAAATTTGATCCTGGGTAACAAATAACAGAGCTATAAAGGGTATTATTAGAACAAGGACAAAACTTGAATATGAATTACAGATTAGATAGTACTTTATCAGTGTAAAATTTCTTTATTTTTGTACTATAGATGTACAAATGATTGATTAAAAAGTATATGTATTTGCCCTGGCCGGTTTGGCTCAGCGGTTAGAGCGTCGGCCTGCAGAGCAGAGAGTCCCGGGTTTGGTTCCCACTAAGAGCACGCACCTCGGTTGCAGTTTGTCCCCGGCCCTGGCTGGGGTCGTGTGGGTAGCAGCCGGTCAACGTGTCTCTCTCACATCGATGTTTCTCTCTCTCTTCCTCCCTGTCTCCCTCCTGCTCTATCTGAAGATAAATGCAAAAATGTCCTCGGATAAGGATAAAAATTAAAAAAAGTATATGTATTATACACATTTAACTTTATTTTACTTATAATAACCGTATCTATGTGCATGTTTAACAACAGATATATGTATAGAGAGAGTGAGAGAGAGAACGAGAAATGGAGCAAAATATAAACAGTTGTGCTTGGAGTCCCTTGCACTATTCCTGCAACTTTTCTTTAATTTTAAAATTATATTAAAATAAAAAGTGTTTTTTAAAAGCTTGTTACAACTTTAACTTTTAAATTGTATTGAAATCTTAGACACTGAAAGTCGATGTATAATTGACTTTTCATTGTAATATGGAAATCGGCATTATCTTTAAAACTTTCTGTCCTGCCCTGCCAGTGTGGCTCAGTGGATTGAGCATCATGCCATGGACCGAGAGAGACATCCTGGTTCAATTCCCGGTCAGAGCACATGCCTAGGTTGCAGGCTTGATCTCCAGTAGGGGCCGTGCAGGAGACAGCTGATCGATGTTTCTCACATCAATGTTTCTATCTCTCTCTCTAAAAAAAAACAATAAAAACATATTTAAAAAAAAAAAAAACCCTGCTGTCCTGGATGATAATTATTTATATACATATTATCTCGGACAATGGGCTAAATAAAATATTTTAAGGTAAAATTCCTATTTGCTTAAAATCTTTCAATGGCTCCCAAATGCCCTCAAGATGATTGAACTCTTAAATATCATTTACTATAAATGATATATAATATTACATTTAATTTCATATATCATATATATTACATATTTTAACTATATCTTTCAAAATCTCCCCACCCACTCATCTACCACATAGACATACATTCCAGGATTCAGCCATATTGTATTACTTTCAATTCATCTAGATCATAATGTTTTCTCTTCAGAAATTTACAGTTTCTAACATACTTTCTTCAAATTCTTTCCCCAGCTATTTCTTGCTTGCCATTCAACCCTCAGTGTGGCTATTGCTCTAGCTTCCTAAAGCCTTTCCTGGGAACCAGTCTGAGGCAGATCAATAATGTTCCTTCTGTCGCTGTTGAGCATTCTTACTTCCACTTCTAAGGCATTTGCAGCATAATTGCAACAGCTCTTTTACTTCTTTTGGTCCACCATCAATTATAACTTTTCTATATCATTTTTGCATTGAGGAAATTACTCATCTTTGTAGTTTATAAATTTTTTTAATACTACCTTGCATAAAGTAGGTTGGCAATGACTGAATGCATATTTATATCCTACTTCTGCAAAATGCTACCTACAAGTTTTGGGGAGAAATCTATTATTCCCATGTTCTGTTTACTGAGAAGCCCTGCAAATCATGACAGTTCAGCAGAAGGGCATACCTAGCACTGAGATCTTGGCTTCTATATACCACTCTTTAATAAAAATAAATAAAATAAATAAAAAGTTTATCTATTTATCATCTATCCACGTTCTATCCACATACACATGCATGCATATGTAATTATATACCTATCTTTTTCCTAGAGAATGTCTTCAGTACTTATTTTGGTACTCTTATTCTCCTTTTTGAATAGAACAAGGAAAAAAGAATGGAAAAGATAAGCTAACCCTTTGGGGTTTAGTATGTTAAAAACAGTTCTGAGATACATAAGTTAAACTTGACATACTTTGGATCTGAGCCAAAAATTGTTTTTACTGGCTGTGGAAAATGGAATTTTAAACTATGCTGGGCTATACTATAACTGTGTTTGGAGATGCTAATGTGAAGGTTGAGCATTCAGTGTTATTAAATAAGTTTATGTATGCTGGAAAGTGTATTTTTCTCAGCACTTAAGGCTAATGCAGAACAGAGGCAACTGGGTTTAACTCCATAAGACCATTTACTGAAGATATAGAAATATGAATATTTGCAAATGACAATGGGGAAATATAAAGGAACTTCCTTCTAAATATTAAGATCTCAACAGGTTTGGCCTAAAATCTGCTTTTTTTTTTTTTTTTGGTACAAAAACAATAGTAAAATCACTTAAAGTAAATAGTTTACGCTTTGAGCTATCTCCTCAAAATAAACATTCCATTTCCCATCTGACATAGAATCAAATGACATTGTTTAGTTTCTAAACAAGATTATTTTTTCTAAGGTCTATGAATGTTGGTGATTCCCTTCAGGAGAGTTGAAACCTATAAATATTGTTTTAGGGGAGTTTAAAGGAAAATATTTTGTGCCAATAAAATCAAATTAGCTTCAATGTGAAAACTATTCAAAAGAGGAAAATCCACAGCACAAGAATATATTTCAAGTGTTTCAGCAATATTAAGAGCTGAAATACTGTATAGTTTTTAATACCATTACTTGGGTCAGTTTCTGCCTAGGGCAATAATAATTTAAACATTTCCTGTTTCATTCCTGCCCAATATTGTTTTTTCCATTATTGAAGCTCAAAAATACTTGGGCTGTTTTAAAGATTAGTTTGTTGGCGTAAAACTTCACTTGCCTCTTAAGAGTATTCTCTTTAACCCTAAATCATGACTTGATATATTAAAATTTTTAATATAGTGAAGGGCCTTTAGCATCAAAACAAAATTTCATCTAACCTTATTAGGCAATTGGTTATAATAGAAATGATAGCATGCTGGGCCATGAATATTCAATATTTATCACTATTTAAAATGTTAATGTGGGAGATAAAAGTTCATGGGTAATCCTACTTAAAATGCAAATATGCCAGATGAAAATACAAGTATGTTTTTTAACTCATTTGAGTCTAAATGGTAGTCATGGCATCATATTTATATCATCACAGCTTTTATTATTATACTAATATTTTCATATAAAAGTATGTATAAATTAATCAACAAGTAAAATGGTTAGCAATGGTTTCTCTGGAATATCTTACAGTACCTTAAAATGTCTACATGACCTGCATCGCATATGAAATGTTTAGTTCAAATGATTATATATCATTTTTATGTGCCTTTAAATGATACCGTCTCTGGTATAAAGAGCATGAAGTCTCTGAAATGGTCTACTTTGGTTAGAGTCCCAGCTCCTCTTCTAACAAGATGTATGATATTTTTGGAAAGTTATTTAAATTATTTAAGTTTCTATTTCCTTGGCTGTGAAGAAGTGATAATAGTTGTGATCCCCTCATGGGATTTTTGTGAAATAATATATAGGGGACACTTAAATGCCTGGTACATCATCAATCTGCACAAAGTGTTTTGTTTTTTTAATTTTAATATATATAAAGTTAGCATTACACTTAAAACTTGGTTAAGTTTAGAAGGACAAACTTTGGGAAAATGTTTACCTTCAGGATTTTTTATTACATCACAGTTCCTAAACCATGGTTTTCATATAGGTATGTGTGTGTGTGTGCACCCCCTCCCCTTCCCCTATTATATAAGCTCTTATTATATAAGCTCTTAGATCTCACTGTTTCTTTGGATATTTTCTCCCTGTTCTCCCACCGTGATACCCTATGCAAGTAAATTTTAAAATTAATAAATTTACATACCTTTTCTCCTGTTAATCCGCCTGTTGTCAGTTTATTTCATAGAGTCAGCTATCAAACCCAGGAGGGTAGAAGGAAAGTCTTTCCACCCCTACAATACGTATACCTGCATAGTCTTTGTTGATATTTTACATATTCCTTTTTATTACAAGGTACCCCTCCCTCATACATTTTACTGTTAGTATTCCTCATTACCAGATACTCCTAAAAAACATTGCACTGAATTTTGATGTCTTAATGTCTCATGTCGTCTACTAGTATGATTTCCAAGTGAGTGAGAGACATACCCATCTAAGGAGACTTTACCAGAATCAGCTGAGACCTCTTACAGAGTGCAGATGTATACCCGATGCCCCTCCCACACTTCTCATTCCCACCAATTTCTGACACCTCTCGCCAACCCTCCCTACCTCTAGTTTGGTTTATAAAAAGCCATCTTTCCTGATGGGACTGTATATCACAAGTAGAAAAGAAGAGATAATACGTATTGGAGACCACCACCAAATAAGGAGCCTTACACTTCCCAGTAAATATAATAACTTTTGCAGACTTAGAGACTAAAAAATCTGTTATGTAGTCAGCTAAATATTAATGAGAAGGAAGCAAGGAGAGTCAGACATTGTTAAGCATGGTCAGCTGGGGAACATGAGGATGTTTGCTTCACCAAGAAGTTACAGCTTAACAACCCTCCCTTCCCCATGTAGGGAGCAGCCTGCCCTCCCCTACAGGATTGAGGGGGCAGAGCAGGGTGGGGTAAACACATGCTAAATAGAAGTGAAAATGGTGCAAGGGGAGGTGCTTTACCATAAAGGCCTGTCAGTCTAAGCTGGCAAAGGGATCATTGGTCAGGAGGTGGACCCATCAGATGCCCACAAAAGCTTAAGAAGTTGATTGGTTATTGTTAAAAAGCTCCTGGTTCTGCCCTGGCCTGTTTTAGCCCGCGGACGGAGGAGTCCTGGGTTCGATTCCCGCTAAGGGCAGGTACCTCAGGTGCAGTTCGTCCCCACCCTGTTTGGGGTTGTGTGGGTGGCAACCACTCGATGTGTCTCTTTCACACTGATGTTTCTTTCTCTCTTCCTCTCTCTCCCTCCGCTCTATCTGAAGATAAATGCAAATATATATATATATATATATATATCCTCTGGTGAGGATTAAAAAAAAAAGCTCCTGGTTCTTCCCAAGCCCAAAATAATATAAACCCAGCATAATAAAGAACCTCTCTCTCTCTCTCTCTCTCTCTCTCTCTCTCTCTCTCTCACCCACACTCCTCCCATGTAGTCACATGTTCTCTCTCACCCACCAGGTAATGCAACCATGTGGGTCTAGCAGCTACTGGGGCCTGCAGCAGACCACATGGGCTACAAAGGACTAAGCTTTAATATGAAACAGAACCTCTGGACACTGGCCTTTGTCTTGGTCTTGATGGAGACAAGGCTGGACTTTTTCCATGGCAGGGTGGATGAAGATGGAACATTGGGAACCCAGGAGGGGAACTCTTTTGATTTTGCATCACAAATAAATCATCTGCCACTCTACAATCTCCCATGTGTGGGTCTGTGGAATTATTTCCTTGAGATCCCATGGAAGAACTTAATTTCCACCAACAACAGAGCGATTCTGTCCAGTTCAAGGGCCATCTGTTCAGTGATGTTTTCCCTGGTGCTCCCTACTCTCTCTTTCTCTGAAAAACCATAAAACTTACCTATACTTTCTTATGGCCAATATATCTTCCCTACTAGGCTTTTATGCACTGTAGATAATATGAGACTGATGAATGGATGAATAAATAAATATCAACTTTTACTGTCTGAATCGTGTCTAAACTGCTTAGACAACCTTGTGCTCAGAGCTCTGTTCAAATTCTGTTATAAGGGTGTTTCTGATGAGCGTCGACCTTGGACAACTTTTTGACATTATGGGGCTAGAACACAAGCTTTTCTTGGAGCTCTGGCTTTATCTCCCAGACTGTGAAGCTCTTGCCCCAAAGCCCTAGGAGTCACTGCTGTTTTCCCAGATCCAAAGGCATGTCATATGACCCGAAACGACACTAACATTTTAGCACTACATATGAGCTCAGTGAATCTTCTTCTAATTATACAAATCCTTGGTTTTCCTAACCTTGCAAGCTCCTAACACTCATGCTTGGCACATTGGGTGTGCTCAGTGACATGATTTTCTTCCTTATTTTCTTATTTTAAACTATTGGAATCACATTGGAGCATTAGATTCAAATAAAAAATTTTAGACCATGTAATTTGCTTAATCTTATCATTTAGATCATTTTTATTTCTCATATTGAAAGCAGACTTTAAAGACAGGGAATTTAGAGTTACCTGTGAATTATTCTTTTCAATTTACAAGTTCTCCTTATTGAACTATGATTTCAGGTACCCTGAAACTCCATAATTGTTAAGCATATGTGACTGAACACTCAGCAAAAATTATGGACCATTCTGCTATAAAAATTCTGAAGACTCTCAGATGTTTAGAACTGAAGGAAAAAACTTCAAAGGCATTCCAAAACATCTCTCTATTCTTTCCACATGACATCCAAAAACACGATCACCCACTGCTAATGACTGTGCATGCAGCCAATTTCCTTCTACCAACAAATGTGTTCACTTACAGTCCTTTCAGCAGAGTTCTAAGTTAGTTTAATTTAGAGTGGTTTAATGGCTGAAGTCTAAATGATTTTTTTTTATTTAAAGGCTGTATGCACTACAGAATTGTCATAATCTATTCTGATTCCATTCGATGGCAGGTACAAATAAGAACTATAGTGTCAGTGTGGAAAGGTACTTTAGATATCATCTAGTTCAGACTCTTTATTTTCCTCTGGAGAAAATGAAAACACAAGACATACTAAACCAGTGTCCTTTTCTTCTGATCCACAAATTTGAAGTTAATTCCTCCCTGTATTTTCAAGTATAATTTTAAATTTAAAATAAATAGTTATTGGAGGTTGATAGAATTGTCCTACTATTTACAGGAACACACAACACACATGAACACACACACATACACACACACACACTAGGAAACCTTTAAGATCTTCTTAGGATACTAGTCTATCAGGCCTTATAATAATCTTGTGAATGAAATGTATCAAAAAATGACAACATACCAAAATGTGGAAATGTCCCTGCCAAATATGTAGACTGAGCCAGGAAATATATACCCTGCCCCCAAAATAAGCAAATAAAAAGATCATCAACTTAGCTTTACAAAAAAAAAAAAAAAAAAAAAAGTGAAACCTCAAAAATGTATTCACTATCATTAGTAGTGAAAAGAATAGAGAAAGAAAATGTTCCTTTCCCTGATGACCTCTACCCTACTCCTTCAGCAAAGGAGGGTGTTTGATGTTTAAATATTGCCAGCAGCAATTCTAGCTGAAAGGATAAAGTATATCTGTCTGATTTTTATTTCCTACAGGTTTGTTTTCCACATTAACTGAGAGGCACTCAACACTTACTCTTTGGCATTTTCATCTTTATTTCTGTTACCAAGCAGAATCACAAAGCACAAACATTCATAAAATCTGATGTTAAGAAGACCTGAGTGTACATGTTGGTTTTGCCACTTACCAGCTATCTGATCTTGGGTAATTCTCTTATTTCTGTACCTCAGTTTTCATATTTATATAATAGACCTGAGAATACTATTTACTCTATAGAATTGCCCTGATAATTGAATGGGCTCACAGCAGATTCTGACAACTATATAGTAGATGTAGTATTTACAAATTTAAAAACATTTAGATTTCAGCCATTATACCACACTAAATGAAACCAACTTAGATAAATCGTGTAAAACATTTAAATACTGACTACCATCTAAAACATGTTAGCTAAAATTATTTTTACAATAAAGGCTTGTTATCAAAATTAAGTAAGATAATATAAACATAAATTTGTGAGCACTGTGCCTGGCACATTGTAAGGTCTCAATAAATATTAGCTTTTTTTTTTATTACTGTCATCATTAATATCATTGGCATTATCTTTAATTACCCCTATTGCCAAGTGACTTCTCTTTTTTCCTCATCAAAGGAAATAAAGCCTCCTCAAGCAAATATCATATCTTCAAAAGACTGTGGCACCCACAAAAATCCACTAACTGGAGAGAATAATGGAATGGACAAAGGAAAAATGGAAGAAATGGAGACACAAAGTGCCAAGTTGAGCCAGAAAGTTTCCAGTTGAAGAAGCAAGCTATAAAATCTTCCTTGAGTGGAATTCAGTTCATGTGCATCAGTTAGCCTGGGGCCAGAAACTAAGCATTTACCCATCAAAGTGAATTTATAGGCTCATGGCAGGAAACAATATACCAGTAACATCAAGCTAGCTCTCAAAAATAATTTTAATAAAATAAACAACATTACTAGGGAAATGAAAATCTCCTACAGTTTGATTAAATCAAAAACTGGTTAAGGTCCAATCAGGCTCATTTCTTCTTATGCTATTGTTTTGTTTTTCATATTTCCAAGGAGCCATTCTTTAGAAATTATAATTTATTCATCAGAGAGATGTTGCCTTAAGATTACAGTGTGTGAATCACTAGCTTTTCATGATGTATAAAAAGACGACAAGCACAATATATAAGAATTGCTTACATTTGTAAAAAGTTTTGTATCTTAACTACATAAGGGGGGCGGAAATAGCTATAGCTGGCTTGTTTGATGTACCAGTTTCTGAAAACAACAGAGAATGCTGAAAGTACATGAATCCCCATTGCAGGTGCTTTTCCTCTGACAAATCTAATTTACAAATAATTTCATGCCTGTATTCTGTAATTCCCATTGGAATTGAATTCCTAATTGCATTCAAATGACCAATGCTATAACATTTGTACCTGGAAGATATTTTTCTCTTTATAAAAATTATTTCAAATATATAATATATAGTAATATACTAGCATATATATGTGAAAAGGCACAAATATACATTCTCCCCAGATACATTTATATTATTAATTGACACCATTAGAGAATGCTGTACTTACCTGATTTGTTTAAGTAAGTGAGGCTTGATTCTTTAAGCCTTTTAAAAATGTTTAAGCATCTTTTTAAACAAAAATCATTCTGAAATGTATTATACATTCCTGACTTCACATAAGGAATCATTGATCAGAAGGGATTCTGCTCTTCTTTCAAGCCATGACCAGGGACTTGAAGTCACATATCAGTGAGAACTCGCACAGTGCACAACCCATCCTCTAGCTCCTTGAACATTTGATGATACAAAGAACAGGGAAGGAGACCAAGAATAACCTGAGGATGCTCAGAGTTGTACTGCTGTTGTCCCCACTGCCACCCAGAGTGGCCTCTCTTTTTCACTACATGTAGAATCTTCACTCTCCCTTGTCTTCTTCATTGCTTCATCTTCCTTATTGCATCTGCTCTGTACTGCTTCTCTCTAAGTAGCTCTCTTTCTCTCATTCGACATTTAGTGCCTACTGAAGACAAGAATCTCCCCTGGTCACTGGTTATGCAACAGTAAACAAGACAGACACATTCTGCCCTTACAAAGATGAAATGTCTGCCTCTTTTGCATAAGTCCTTGAAGTTTTGGGGGTTTTTTTTCATGATTTTTTTTTTTCATTGTAACTCCTGGCAAGTTTGATTCTATGGTCATCACCAATCAACAACAAAATCTCTTTTCTGCTAGGTAAAACTAGCGATTATATTTTACTCGAATAGAATGTTAAAATGAGGCATTTGCCAACTCAGCTTCTACTGAAGTCCCAAGAAGAAGAAAAAAAAGGTAACAACCTGTCTGAGGTTTGGAAATGAGTGAAAGGCCCATCAAAACAGGACTTGCAATGGAAGAGTTTGAGAGCCAGTTTGTGACTCAAATCTCATTACCCATTTCTATTAACAGGAATTGATAGGTCAGAGGAAATGTGAGTAACTAGAACAGACCCAGGTAAGCTCTGAGTCCTCCACACCCACCTTCCTCCCAATGGGAAGAAGGGGCAGCAATGCTTTCCTCTCTCTTCCAACCTAGGGAGAGAGGCTTTAGTGGGACCACTTGGAATGATTGAAAGGTATCTTCTGAAGTGCAGGGCACACCATGGCCTGACCTATGACTCACCCATGAGAGCTCTAAAGGATAAAAGACTTCCAGACACCTGAGCAAGGAAAGACTGCTGCGCTGGGAATTGCCTGCACGCCCTGGGTTGTTGATGGGATATAATTCATGCAGGTTCCCCACAGACTAAATTCAAGGCCTGGAAGAGAATGGCTTACTTTGAGATTGTCTTAGATTCTACCCAAGGGAGTGCATAGTCATGTGGAAAGACTTTTGCAGCAGGAAGGTAGAGGACTTCTTCATGTCTAGGGGCTGCAGGAGAAGTCACTGGCCAGAGGAGAGTCACTCAATCCCTTGTACTGAGGCAAGACGTGAATAGCCCACAGTATGCTCCATCAGAGTCTGCCAGAGCCCTCAGTACCAGTGCTTGTTCACAATGACAAAACCAGGACAACAAAGCAATACCATTTACTTGGCTGATCCCTAAAGGAATGATAGCTTCCAGAGAGAAAGAGAGGGAGTGTCTGGCCACCACTGGCTTCCATAATGGGAGATACAACTATTTATCAACATTCTACAGGGAATCCTACAAAAGGGGTTGAATATGAGCAGACAAAAATTTTAAACCCTAGCAAATATCTGCTGTAACATGTACTTTTTTCTCAAAACTACGAGCTTCTAGAGAATTGTAATCCTCTCCATTGTACCTAGCACCATACCTGGCACAAAAAGAGCTCAATAAATATTTTGTTGGTCTCAGCAAACTACTAAACTTCAAACTCTTTAAGGTCAGAGAGCCTATTTCATCCCCTTATTCTACATTGACTGACAACTACTAAGTCATCTTTTGCTCCTCCTTCTTCCTCACTCTTGTTATTTAGTGGGTGACCATATCCACTGATACTATCGTCCTTTAACATTTTCCCCACTCATTCCAATCCATCTTCCAATTTACCACCAGAGTAGTTTTCCTAAAATATAAATCTGCCTAAAATGCATCAACAATTACTTACTGTCTACTATCTAAGAGTTACCTGTGTCAAAGACACATGAGGATGTCTCATACCTTGATGCCTTAACTCACACTTCTTCCTCCCCACAATGCCGTCAGCGTCTCCTATAACAAGTGCACAAGTATTTTCTGAAACAGTTCGAGCCCTACTTCCTCGATGCCACTTTCCCAGCCCTACTTCCACTTTCTATTCAAGAATAGTAAATACTAAAAACAGTTAGCCAAAAACATTGGTTAAAGCAGAAAAGCATTAAACAATGATTAACAGCTTTTTAACAACTGAAATTTATAAAAATGCACTCATTTGCCAATCATTTGATATATGAGCAAAGCTTTTTCTTTACATACAAGTCTGCTGACTGGGGACTTCAGTTCACTTTTCTAGTATAAACCCCATCCAAAATGCCTCTCTGATTTCATTTACTTTTTTAAGATGGAATGAAAAGATTCAATGCTAGTGCTTCCCTTGATTTGATCCAGCATTTGTAAGAATGTCATCTAGATTTTCTTTTTCAGTGTGTCTCAGCTGTGCTTTCCTCTATGAGTGAGCTTTTATCCTCATGGTAGTTGCTGGCTACCAAAAATGCAGCACAATTCTAATCTCTGTGTCTTTACACTCCCACATTCAGTAGAAGAAAGACCCCAGCTAGTATTCCCCAGAAGCTCCAAAGATATTCTCTTGTTTCTTATAGTTCTTATTGGGTTACATGCCTATCGGTAAACCAGGCAGATAGACTGTGCTTACTGGATCAAGCCAATGGGAGCTCCTCCTGGACCCCTGTCTGTCTAGTATTAGAAAGCCAGCCCTCCTCTATTATCATTCCATCAACTAATGATAATAGAGGAGGGCTGACTTTCAAAAGAAATTTGGGTCTGTTATTGAAAGAAAGAGAAACTGGGTTCTGATCAGCAACCTCACATCTACAGTCTTGGGATTTAGCACTCGATTAGATGTAAGCTTGATTGTGAAGAGGGCAATGGACAGGAATTGCCCTCATCTAGACTTAACCTACTCGATCTGTACATGAGGAAGGGGAAGAAGGGGAACAAGTCATGGCTCCCAATTTCCCCAGACACTGACTAGTCAGATTATCAGCATCTCTACCTGTGACAGGAGGGGGGAGGAAAAAGATAAGCAGGAAGCCCTCAGAGGTAGTAGTGGAATGGAGAGGGGTAAACATTGCCCCTCTTCCCAAGAAATTCTTGAATTAGTTTTCTCTGCTATTTTTTAAAATTCAAAATACAAATATCAATACTTTGAAATATTTTTCCTTTGTTAAAATTTTAAACTAAAAATAACAAGATATTATGGGGTTTTCAATTAAGATTTTTTTAAAGTTCACAGCAAAATTGAGAGGAAGGCGAAGAGACTTCCCATATACTCCCTGCCCTCACACATGCATAGCCTCTCCTACTATCAACATCCCCCACCACAGTGGTCATCTGTTACAACTGATGAGCCTATATTGATATATCATAATCACCCAAAGTCCATAGCTTACATTAGGGTTCACTCTTGGTATTGTACATTATATGGATTTAGACAAATGCATAATGACATGTCTCCATCATTATGTTCTCATACAGAGTATTTTTCCTGCCATAAGTGTCCTTTGTGTTCCACCTGCTCATCCCTCTCCCTCCCTCTCAAACCCTGGCAGCCACTGATGTCTATACTATCTCCATAGTTTGCCTTTTGCAGAATGTCATATAGTTGGAATCATACAGTGTGTAGCCTTCTCAGATGGGCTTCTTTCACTTAGTAATATGCATTTATATTTCCTCCATTTCTTTTCATGGCTTATAGCTCATTCTTTTTAGTACTGAATAATATTCCATTGTCTGGATGTAAAACAGTTTATCTATTCAGGGATTATCACAATATGTTTTATATTTGAGGTTTAAATTAAATGTTAAATATATTTTTCATGTAACTAATTCTTTGCATCTTATTAATAAAATGATCCAAAACTAAGGATCTTAATATATCTAAAGATATTAGTTCATTATAAAAACAAATTATTACCAAACTGACCTATGTCTTATCCCCATGGATTAGTATCCACAGCACAAATAATTTAGTATACACATTTTATCCCTTGTCCTTTAACCTTTAGATATAGGAAGAAAACACACTGATTTAACTGCTTTCTATGAAAGAAGAGACTGTTTATGCTATATTGTATTCAACTAGAAAGAAGCCACCTGCTGGCATTTTGCTAACCTCCTATAACAGTTACCATAAGAAAAGGCCTGGGGAAGACATCCTTTTACTTTCTTCTCGAAAGGAGAGGTAGGAACAATTCAAGAATCTTCTCACTCACACACTGCTCTATATAAGAAAGCAAAAGTGCATTTCACAAGGCAAAAATTTTGTTTTGTTAATATTAACAAATATATAACAGATAATCATTGTTCAAGTCCCTATAGAGTTTCAATAACATGCGACATATGAACAATTCATTAAAAATCCATCGTTAATTTTCAGAATCACAGACAAGCACCAGCTGAAGAAAAGCATAAGCTTGACATCACATTCCGGGTTCACTCTGTGCTGCCAAGGAACACTTCTGGGAGCCCATGGTAACTGAGCTATCTCCTGGCGAGGACACGCCTGGCAAAGCAACGCCTGGCAAAAACACTAAGCCAGTAATGACAGGGAGAGGACTGCCTCCAAGCCAGCCCAACCTTCCCTTTATCTGTTTGATAAGTGAGTAGGAGTTCAGAGCCACACTGATGGCTGTGCTGACTCTTCTTAGGCTCTCTTCTCCATCCTGATTTGGCCACTTGATACCACACCAAGGATCCAGAACTCCCAAAATGTCTTGTGTTTTCTTTAGACCACGGGTATCATGGAGACTAGAAGAATGTCTCACCTCTTGAAACTCTAAGTAGTCATTCCAAAACCACCAGTTTTGTATTTGATTCTTCAGAGGAAGGCTTTCTTGCCAGAAATAACTATCAGGGGAGAAGTTAACATTTTCTTTTTAATAGAATTTTTTTTTAATAGAGGAGGATGAGCATCTGTCTGGAACACTGTACCTAAGATTGAATATTGTATTTATTAAAAGACTTATAGAGGCTTCTCTGAACAGAGAGAATCTAAGAAATTCTGGAGAGAGCATGTGTGTGTGGTTGTCGTGAGAGAGAGTTGTGACAAATCACTTAGGTATTATGAAACCACTTGAGCTTTGTAAATCCATTAAATACTTCAGGATGCTTTTTGAGGGTGCTCAAGTTCCCTTCTAATCAAATAGCAAAGATGTTTATAAAGTGAGTACTCATTTTCCACTGATATAACTTCCTTCTAGTCATAGTCAATTATTAGGGAAACAACAAATTTCCACTCAATTCAAAAGATGCTCAATGCTCAGAACAACTAGGTAGGATATGGAGCAAAAGGAACCAATTACTTTTAAAGCTAAATATCAAAAAAGTTTAATAATACATAAACACCATATTAAGAATCACTCTCCAAATCCAGGGTATAACAAGTTTTTATAGCAAAAATAATACTTGAAAGGAAAATGATATAATGACCAAACTTTATTATGACTTCCAGAAATATCGAGCTCTTCTCTATTTTTCCGCTTTGTTTATTGTCTTTTGAAATCCGTCAGACAGGCAAGGGAAGTGTCAGAGCTGAAATGCCATCCTGGGTGTGGAGGAAAAGCTATTTCCTTTCATATTCTAGCCTTTTATAAAGGGTTGGTTTGTTTTGTAGAAGCTGTGCAGCCAAATCCATTCCCCCACATCCAATTCTGTGAATCAGTTAAATTTTAAGTTTCGACACTCAGCTCAAGTAATACCTCTCAGGAGGGACCATTTGCGGCCACCCTACATAAAGTGGACCCACCACTTTTTACATCCTATTCCATAATTTATTTACTTCCCTCAAGTTACTTACAATTTTCTGAAATTAACCTGCTTACTTATTTGCTAACTTAATAACTATCTTCGCCATCCAGAAGGAAAGCACCTCTGTGCATGGATCCTGCTGGTTTCCTCTCCCTTGTCTTCCTCCTGCTTTGTGCAAGACTGACACAGATGTTCAATTAAAGAGCGAGATGTGAAGACTACTAAACAAAGTCAGTAAACATGTGTACTTTTTCTACCTCCAATTTTTGTTTCGTTTTCCTAGAGAATCAGTTTGGGTTGGTTAACTTGGCATTACCTCAGTTTCTTTGCTTATTTGGCTTAATTCTAGACAGTGACAAAGAATAAATGGTGATAGCTAGAAGAAAGAACAATGCCTTTGATTCATAGAGATTCTACTAATAATAATTTAACAGGAATTGGGGCCCATCAGATATTTTACATTTAACCTGAAGTGTACTGATCAACCACAGTGGAGTCTTGCATTTACCAAAAGTATTGTGACTATACCTAAAACTTTAAAACCTTGTCTTTCCAAATATACATATAAAAGAATTGGAACTTAAGAAACTAAAGTAAAATTTAATTTTAAAAATTAAAGCAATGTTTCCAAAAATTTTCATTGCTTATAGTGATACATTGAAGAGCTGTGTAATTCCTAACAAACCACTAGAATTACAAAATTGTTTGTTAAAGTAAAAAATAGATTACCTTCCATTTAAAAAGCATTTCTTTATTGTATCCTTTGTTAGGTATGATGTTGGGGAACAGTATTACCTAAATTACCCCGTAAACATTAACCTTAAAACATCTTTGATGCAATTTAAAACAATTTTTGTTTATTTTTTTATTTTCTTACTGTTGAAAGTATTACAGATGTACCCCCTTTTTCCCCACTGACCCCCACAATTTTTGTTTTAAATTGCACAAATACATATATTCTGGTTTCATGTCTACTGAATGTCATTATCCACAGAGAAACTTAGAAGCTATTCCTAAATATTCCCCAAATCAGGATTATTACTTCCTCTTTAAAAAATAACTCTGCAGAAAAAAAACTTTTTTCCAACAGCCTTAATATTTTGGCATATGAATTTTGATGATGAGATCATGTTCATTCATTAAATAAATGATTCATTCTTCTTTCGCCAGTGTCTAGAACAACACCTGGGAAAAGTAGATGGTAAAAATAATTTGCATAAGTAAATAAAAGTACAAAAATATCTATTATACTAAACATAATATAATAAAGTTTATGGTAATCTAGAGAAAGAATTTTTAGGTGGTACCCAAAACTTATCTCTTTTGTATCCTGCCAGTTCTTCCTTCCCAAAGTCTTGAAATGTATTGTCACTGTTTTCCTTATATCTTTAAATCCATACCTTTCTGTTTGTCCCACAACCTCTGACTTGACCTATATCCTCAGGGATACCCCAAGCCTCTTAGCTCTTACACTTGTCACAGTTTCAGCTTTCTCTCTTCTATTTAAAGATATCAGATTTATCTTTCTTAGACCACATTTTCTTCCCAAGAGTTATCTTCCCAACCTAAAGGGCTCTCCTCTAAACCCTCAACCTAAGATAGAAAAAGTTTGTACCCAAGTTTTTATTCCCATTCTCTCCTAAGTAAAGTATTTGGCATTGATCACAAAAGCAAAAATCTACTGGGTATGTTGGCACAATAATCAGTTAAACCATCTTGATTGGAGTGAGAGGTGAGGGTGAAAACATAACAAAATAGGAAGTCAGAAAGTTGGAAAAAGCAGTGAGAAGAGGGCTTAGAATACTAGACTGAGAGTTATGTACTTTGTTTTAGCAAATAATAGGAAGTCATTAAAGATTTTTGAGGAAGGGGTGTTATTCATATTCATCACTCAGTTTTCAGGAAGGGCTTCTTGAATAAAGCTTTCAAAAAGTACATATAATTGGATCATGGTACAGGAGGCAAAACATTTGGTTAGAGTTGAAAATCAACTCAATTTATGCATTGTAAATCAATTAATTTAAATCAATCAGTTAAATTTTAAAACTTAATTTTGTTATGTAAATCAATTTATGTACTGTTATTTACTATCTATTTAGAGTAGTAAATCTAACTCTTTTTTCTTTGGCATACATACAATTGAATTTATTGTATATAAAAAAGAAATAAGATAAGAGAAAATGGGGTTGGAGAATATGGTGGAGACACAACTGGGTAAGGGTTTTCATAGTGGGCTCCTATCCACAGGCCTCAGCAGCCCTACCATGGATCCGTCAAATTCTTCCAACTCAAGAAGTTGATCTTGGGAGCAGGCAATTTTCAAAGTTTTTTCTCTGTTGTAAATCCAAGTTCTATTCTTTCTCCTCATTAGTTCATTCTTTCTTCTCATGGGAACCCTTCTTCTTGAAATGCCAATAGGGCATGGACATAGTTTTTAATGAGCAGAACCCTAGAGAAAAGCTGACTTTGCTCTGGACATAAGGGGAAAGGAAGAAGAGTTCTTAGGGCTTATCTATTGAGCCAATAGGCTCACCGGCTAAAGGAGCACGTAGAGATCAACCTGTGTGCATACTTCACATCTTGGGAGGGGGAGGGGAAGGAAGGAAGGAAGGAAGGAAGGAAGGAAGGAAGGAAGGAAGGAAGGAAGGAAGGAAGGAAGGAAGGAGGGAAGGAGGGAGGGAGGGAAGGAAGGAAGGAAGGAAGGAAGGAAGGAAGGAAGGAAGGAAGGAAGGAAGGAAGGAAGGAAGGAAGGAAGGAAAAAAGAAGGAGGCAGCAGGGAAAGGAGGAAAGTCACCAACATCAGGAATGAAAGGGGATCTCACTGCAGATTTTGGAGGCATTAAAAGTCTAATAAGGGAATTATAGAATAATAAGGAGGAGATCATGACCAGTTTTGTTCCAGTAAATTTGGCACTCTAGATGAAATGGAAATTTCCTGAAGACACATGAAGAAAAAAAATTGTACAGCCCTATATTAATTAAATAAATTTCATTAATTTGTACTTAAAAACCTCCCCCAAAAGAAAACTCTGGACCCTGATGGCTTCCAAGGTGATTCTATCAAAATATTTAAGGAAAAAATAGTAACCATCACCCAAAAACTATTTTAGAATATAAACTATGAGGAAAAAATCACCAACTTATTGTATTAAGCCAAAATTACCTTGATTTCAAAACCAGGAAAAATAACACAAGAAAAGAGAACTGCAGACCAATATCCCTCATGAACACAGACAAAAAAATTAGTTTAAAATATTACCAAATCAAATTTATCATTCTATAAAATAGATAATATAACCAAGAGGTGTTTATCTCAGGAATTCAAGGTTGATTTAACATCTGAAAATAAATGAAATTCCCCATATTAATTGAATTAAGGGAGATAATATTTAATTATTTCAGTAGATGCATTGAAAGTATTTTCAACAATAACCACCATTTCATGATTAAAATTTTCATAAACTAGAACTAAAAAGGAATGTTGTTAACTTGATGAAGAACTCTTATAGAAAAAACACCAGGTAACATCAAACTCGGTGGTGTAAGGCTCAATGCTTTCCAGCTAAGATCAGGAAGAAGACTTGTGCTCTCACTATTTTAACATTGTACTTTAACTCCAAGCCAGGCAATAAAATAAGAAAAAATAAATGTAAATCATACAGAATGGACAAGAAGTAAAAATGTCTCTATTGCTAACAATATGACAGTGTACATAGAAAATCTGAAGGGATCCACAGGCAAGCTATTAAAACAAATAAGTGAATTAAGCAGGGCTGTAATAACCAGGATCAATATAAAATATCAAGTGTATTTCTATTTTTTAGAAATCAAAAATGTGAAATAAAAGTTATAAAATAAATACATTTATAAATGCATCAAAATATATAGGGAAATTTTAAATAAAAGAGTTGCAAGATTTTACACTGAAAATTTTAAAACATTATTGAAAGAAATTAAGCTAGATTTAAATAAAGGAAGAGAGACCCTATGCCCAGAGATTGGAAGAATCACTATTGTTAAGATGACAATACTCTCCAATTGTCCTCTAGATTCAATGTAGCCCTCATCATAATCCTAACAGGGACTTTTAGAGAAAATTGACAATATAAATTTAAGACATATCAAAATTCAAAGAACCTAGAATAGCTAAATCAACCTTTAAAAAGAGAATAAAATTGTAGTACTTAGAATATCTGGTTCAAAATTTAATATAAAGCTACAATAATCAAGACAGTGAGATAGTAGCATAATGCTAGACATATAGATCAGAATAGAGATTTCAGAAACCAACTCATACTTATATGGTTAATTGATTTTTGGCAAAACTTCCAAGGTAATTTAACAGGGAAATGATAGTCTTTTCAACATAGGGTGATGGAAAAGTTAACTATATGGGGAAAATGAATATCAATCATTACCTCATATCACCCATAAGAAAACCAGCTCAGAATGGTTGTTCTTAAATATATAAACTAAAACTATTAACCTATTTTAAAAATAGGAGAAAATTTTTGTGACATTGGGTGAACCCCAAAGCACAAACTGTAAAAGAAAATTATATAATAGGTACAATAAATTTTATCAAGAATTAAAAAAAAGAAAAATAATTTTAAAATTAGACAAAATATTTAAACGGACACTTTACAAAAGGAGACATACGCATGGCTAGTAAGCATGTGCAAAAATTCTCAAGGATTCTTAGTCATTTAGGAAATGCAAATTAAAACTACAATGTGATACTACATACCCATCAGAATGGTTAAAATTAAAACGACTGAAAATAATAAGGGTGGCATGGATCAAGAGAGCTCTCACATATTACTGGTGCAAATGAAAAAAGAATAGGGGCCACTTTGGAAAGCTGTATGGCAGTATCTTGTAAAGTTAGATAAGTATTAACCATGTCACCTGGTCATTTCACTCCTGGGTATTTACACAGAACAATGAAGATGTGTGTCCACAGAAAATGTATATCTAAGTGAAGTATTATTCATAATAGCTAAAAGTGGAAGCAGTCCAAACAAATGTTCATCAACTTATGAATGGATAAGAAAAGTTTATTATAAACATATCATGATATACTACACACCAATAAAAAGGAATCAAATATGCACACACGCAACAACATGAATGAATCTCTAAAACATTATACCAGGAGACTATGTACTGTGGAATTATATTTATATAAAATTCTAGAAAATGCAAAACTGTAAGTACAGAACGCAGATCTGGATTTGCCTGTGGCCAGCAGTGGGGAAAGAACAAGTCTGTTGGCCTTGTTCAAGTGCAACAGGGCACAACAGAATGTTTTAAGATGAGGGAACTATTGTACATCTTGCTGTCATGATGACTTCTTGATTGAAGATAATTACCAAACTTTAACACACTATACACTTAAAAATTAGTGAATTTTATTATAGATATTGTTATAATATCTTAATCAACAAAAATAAAGGAAAAATCTACACTGACCTAACATCACAATACTGTGTCATAGGTTCAAATCGTGGCCTCTTCTCTCCATAGGAAGTACATTTATATATATCAGGAATAAAAATGCAGTTACCCTCTCCATTCTTTACACACTTCAAAAAGACCCTTCCCTGACCTCACTCACTTATACCTTTTTTTAAAATTGATTTCAGAGAGGGAGGAAGGGAGAAAGAGAGAGAGAGAAACTTCAACGTGAGTGAGACACATTGATTTGTTGCCTCCTGTATGTGCCCCAACCAGGGATCAAACCACAATCCAGGTATGTGTCCTGACCAGAAATCGAACTGGCCAACTTCCCATGCACAGGACGATGCTCCAACCAACTGAGCCACACCGACCAGGGCCTTATACCTTTTTTCAAACATTCTGAATCTGTGGTTGACACCATGATACAAGTCAGTCCTAAATTCACAAATTTGCAGATCTAAGGACAATCGCTACCCCTAACCCTCCCAGCTCCCTAAAATCCTAATTTAGACAAATGCAAAACTAGTGAAAAACCTAGGTTCTGCCTAAACTACTAAAACTTTATCCCTTAGAGTCCTGGGACTTTACCTGACAGTAAATAATTCTCTTCAGGAATCTTGGTGAGACTGGTGTCTCATTTATCTTCATACCTTACTCAGTGCTTAACCCAGATCCTTGCAAAGACTAGGTTCCTAGGAAATGTTTCGTTCATTTTTTCCTTAGCATGATAGTTTTAGAACCCAAACTTCAACAGAAAGAAAAGTACTGCATATTTATTTCTAAATCTCAGAGAAAGAAAGACATATGAATTTCCTGTTTTTCAAATGTTGGTGTGGATTTAGAAAGATGCTCAACGACCACAGAGCTACTGGTCTACACAGCCAAGGTGACCGATGATGCTTAGAAAACTTCCAGTGAGTCAGGGTAGTCTTATTTGTGTATAAATTGCCATTGGTAGCACTATAGCCAACCTAGCTGTGCATAACTAGACACTTTAGGTAGTTTTGTAATTTATGCCATTGCTTATCATTTCCATCATTGATTCTATTGGGCTAATGACTTCCTCAATATAAAATTTTAAATGTTCGATTTAATTCAATATTCCAAATATTAACTGAGTAGTTACTCTCTTCCGGGGTTATTATATGAATTGTTATTTAACAATGAACAAGAAGCTAGTCCCTGTTCTCTAGGAACTTAAGAGTTTAGTGAAAGAGAAACATAAGAAATTTCAGTAAAGACACGATAAACGCCGATACGTTGGTAAACGCAGGGCTGTAGTGTCACAATCAGGTGCTCCTACCCCAGGATTCAGAAGGTAGATTTATGTAAAGTGAGAGCATAAGATTGAGGAGCAGCCTGCTGAAGTGAGTATAGGGGCAAGAAAGAGTATGTGCTGTTCATGGAACTACAACTAGGAAATGCAAATTGAGTATTCAAAGTGAAGAGTCTCTATTGTGTTATAGAATGCTTAGAATATGGCACATTAGGTTCAACCCAGTGGGTGATGACATTTGACTCACATTTTCACAGAGGTGCTAGGACTGTTTTGACACAGCGATTTGTTGTTCATGAATTACCTTGTCTGTGTCCTAAGAGACTTTTGCACTTCAGTGCTGCATATAGGTGGAATAACATTTCAAACAGTTAAAATTATATATACTTATCTAAAAAACAGAAGAGGCAAGTGACAATCTTCACAGTTTAGTGAACTCAATTTTCTTAGTGGTTTAATGGAAATCAATTTACTTTACAGACCAATATATTTAAATCCAGACCAAAAATATTCTCTAAAATCATCCATTATAATCCATAGCCAATGGCTTTAGAACACTTATAAAAAATATGAGATACATTTCAGTATGTATTTATAGACTAAAAGGGAAAACATCTCACAAAGATAATACGAGTTGTACAGATGAAAAATATGAACAAGAAACTTTCCCTGTCCAGCCGGTGTGGCTCAGTGGTTGAGCCTCGACCCATGCACCAAGAGGTCGCTGGTTCAATTCCTGGTCAGGGCACATGCCCAGGGTGTGGGCCCAATCCCCAGTGGGGGGCATGCAGGAGACGGCCAATTGATGTTCTCTCTCATCGATGTTTCTATCTCTCTCTCTCTCTCTCTCTCTCTCTCTCACTTCCTCTCTCTCTGAAATCAATAATGGAAAAAAAAAATTTTTTTTAAAAGAAGCTTTCCCGAAGCCTACCACAGAATTGACCTCACCTAGTCCCATAGCCATTAGAAGTCCCAAGAACTCTTTTTTTTCCTAAACATTTTTTCTTTATTGATTTGAGAGAGAGAGAGAGATAGAAACATCAATTGGCTGCCTCCAGCATGTCCCCCACTGGGGACCGGGCCTACAACCTGGGCATGTGCCCTGACCGGGAATCAAACCAGTAACTTTTTTGTGCAGACGCCACACCAGCCGGGCCCAAGGACTCTTTTATCCACGGTAAAATTCTTGGCTGTTACCACAGGAAGCCCACTTGGAATAAAGCAGAACAGAAGAATGTGCAAGCTGAGAGGGATCTGTATTGCAGACAACCCAAATGGCTGGAACTCCAGGTCAGATTATACAGTTTTACCATTTCTATTATTACTTTGATATTTTGTATTACCAACACATTCTGGGAAAGCTAGGGTTACATTTTTAAGACTAAAATTATTTTACATCCCTTACCAAAAAATAAAGCTATTCCCTCTTTCTTCCATCATTAATCAAGTACTACCATGAAATACTTCTGAAACATGCCAGATCTCAACTCTCTTCGCTTTAACAAAGTTAAGGTACAAGTACACAGAGCTGAACATTAACTGACGTGTTTAAAATTTTATATGCATTTTCACATGTATAATTTCATTTCTCAAAACCACTCCTAAGAGTAGAGAGCACTAGTGTAGTGATGTCCATTTATCAGATAAGAAAACTGAAACCGAATGAAGCTCCGAAATCTCAAGCCCTTCCATGTTTTTGACAGGAGCTGTACTGCTTGGTTCAAAATCCAATCACAGAAAATCCTGCGGGTGATGTGTGTGTCATCAGTGAAGGACTGGAGGACTTCCATTCTCTAGATACCAGGTAAGTGGGCAGAAAAGGTGAAATTTTGTTGCCATGGAGCCCAACTCATATTCTTGCTATGTGACAAAGGACAGCTTTCTTTCGACGTGGGGAGAGGGAGAGCTAAAGAGCATCTACAGGCAAGGTTAAAATTTATCTCAAAAAGAAACTGCTGCCCTGGCCAGTTTAGCTCAGCGGTTAAAGCGTCGGCCCGAGGACCAGGAGTCACGGGTTCAATTCTGGTCAAGGGGACGTACCTCGGTTGTGGCTCGTCCGGTGTGTCTCTTTCACATCATGTTTCTCGCTCTCTCTCTCCCTCTCTCCCTCCCTCCCTCCTACTGTATCTGAAGATAAATGGGAAAATATCCTCAGGTGAGGATTAAAAGAAAAAGAAGTAGAAACTGCTCAAACCAATATATTTTGAAGAATAAAAATGATCCATTACTAAAGTTCTTTTGACAAGTATTTCTTTCGACTAGAAGTTGAAAATAAACAACTCCAAAACAACTTCTTTGCTGGTTTGTATGTGCTGCAATTCACAAAACATCAAGGGGATTTTATAATTTGGACAATCTTGTTCAATTCATTTTTGAAACAAATATCCATTAGGTACTACTATCAGTTAAGTACTGAGATGGTTACTTCTGTTATATACACGCAAGTTCCTTCTAATTCTGACAGACGTCAGTGGATGCCTGGAGCACATTGCTGGGGTCATGTCCAGCCTCAGTGGAAAGGGGTGTTATCATGGATTAATAATGCCTGCCATGGACAAAGGAGGGAGAAAGTATGTGTGCATGCCACATATATACAACTCCCATTTCAGGGCCATTTCTATGTCCTGATTTTCCTCCATGTCATTTATCTCTGCAGATACTTCTTAGTCCAGACCAGGTTAGGATTGGAATATCACCAGTGCATTTGCCCGGAAAAATGTGTGTAAGTAATTCCTTGGTCAACATGAACTCTTATGTTGGAAACATTAGCCTTTTTCTATATAACTTCTCACGTCCCAGCTGCCATTCACTGGCTAATACAGTGAACACCTCACGCCTCTCATAGAAGAAACAAAGGGATCATGAATTTAGCTTATCACTTTTCAAAGATTACTGACCCTGGGTCTGGCTTTTGGGGACTTGACTGCCACAACCTTCTCTTGTTCAAACTAAAATTACAGTGTCACAGTGTCTGATAATGGTTCCTGTCTTTTTGTATTATTTTATAACAGAAAATATATGCCATCTTACTCCAAAACAAGTGTTTAATTGATGTAGCTTCCTTTAACTTGAAATTACTGAAACCACATACATACATACATATGATATATATATACATATATATTACCTCCTACTGATCCCAAAATGAGATATTAGAATTTTTGCAGACAAACTCAAAGCATGAAAAGTACACTTTACTTCTATAAAAAACAGCACTTGTAGGCAATCTTAGGGATCCATGAAAAGAACATGCCTACCTTTATATTTACTCCCGCTTCAACGCTCATCCAAAAGATAGTTATGTGGACAGC
Organism: Tadarida brasiliensis; assembly: GCA_030848825.1. NCBI lineage: Eukaryota > Metazoa > Chordata > Mammalia > Chiroptera > Molossidae > Tadarida > Tadarida brasiliensis. The sequence continues at coordinate 62,985,822 of CM061265.1, forward strand.
TTGCCACTTTGGCAATGACAACAATTCTTAGATAAATTTGGACTTTACAAGTTGTATCAAAATGTGAAAGCTCTAATTCAAACCCTAATTGACAGAATCATTAGTGTCATTTCAGAGATATAATTTTACCCTTTTCTTCATAGAAAAGAACGACGGGGAAAGAAGGAAGGTAGGTGGGCAGGGAAGGAGGCAGGGAGGGAGGGGGGAAACAGGCAGGCTTAGGATGCATGACTCATTTAGATCTAGTCTCAAGGGATGAAGATGCTTTAATGTGCGCATTGACACATACTAAATGCTGTGAAAAGAGTTTAAAGAAAAAAATTAATGTATACTATGTCAGTTACTATTATACTCTGAAATCATTTAATACATATGTATTAAACAAAGTATAAATCACATGTGCTAGAAATGTTAAATATTATAATACATATCACTTCTTGTATCTCAATTTCTTATTTGTGTTTATTTAATTATCAGACTTCCTTATAAAAGGCTTTTATTGCAGAAGTCACTTAATTCCTTTGTGTGCAAAGGGATGAAAGGCAATGTAACCTTCTATAGAAAATTAACGACATTAACTGAGTATGAATTCTGTCCTATTGTTATTGGTAATCTGGCAAAAATGCTTCTACTGCATCTGTTTCATGTTGAGAACAGAATTTCTTAAAACTCAAAGTGTAGACCTAAAACCAATATAATCTTATTAACCAATGTCAGTCCAGGAAATTTAATAAACACTTTTATAAAAGTATTTAATAAATTAAATTTAATAAAAGACATTTATTAGCTTGATCAACAGCATTTACATGTATGACAGCTGAGGCCAAAATATATATATATATATATATATTATTTATGAAAAAACGAATAATTTTCCACCAAAGAGAATCCAATATAATATTCCCTTTCAATAGCAAAAAGTCTACAAGCAACTTCCGGTCAAGATGGCGGCGTAGGTAACCGCGGTATCGCGTCCGCCCACAACCACATCAAAGTTACAACTAAACTACAGAACAACCATCATTCAAAACCGCCTGAAATCAAGCTGAATGGAAGTCCTACAACTACAAAATTAAAGAAGCCGCCACATCGAGACTGGTAGGAGGGGCGGAGGTGCAACGGGCTGGTCCCACACCCATGTGTGGCGGATAAAAATCAGGAGGACACCTCGGCTGGGAAGGTCCCCCCTGAGGACTGAAGGGTCCCCGTCCCACACCAGGCGCCCAGCTCAGGGTTCCAATACCAGGAAGAGAAGTTCCCATAACTTCTGGCTGTAAAACCAGCGGGAACTGAGGCTGAGGCGGCTAGTGCCCCCAGCAGCTCCTCTTAAAGGGCCCGCGCACGGACTTACTCGGACTCGCACCCTCCAGGCTCCAGCGTGGGGGAGACAGCTTGAAAGGCACCAGATTCATATGGGGAAGAACTGAGTTGTTTGGCATTAGAGCAAGGGCTGGAGAGGCAGCTTTCTCCTGGACAGAAGTGCTATCAGAGGCCTTTGTTCCTTTGGTGAGCCCTTCCCTGGGAGGGCAGACAGCCACCATATCTGGGACTCCAACAACCTGGCTCACACTGTTTGCCCCGCCCTGGTGATTCCCTGAGGCCCTGCCCCACTCAACTTTCAGGCCCACCCAAGCTGTTGCCAGTGGCTTTACCATAGGATTGGCCTGTCTTGGATCCTGCTTCAGCTTTTCCTAAATTCTTTCAAACAAGCAGCATCTGGTCTCAGGTAGCCCCATACCTCTCGCTAAGTAATACATAGAAACAAACAGAGGGAGGCAGCCAAAATGAGGAGACAAAGAAACAGGTACCAAATGAAAGAACAGAACAAAATTCCAGGAAAAGAACTAAGCGAAATGGAGATAAGCAATCAATCAGATGCTGAGTTCAAAATACTGCTTATAAGGATGCTCAATGGACTTATGAGAACCTCAGTGAACTTAGTGAGGGCCTCAAGAGCATCAAAAAGGACCAGTCAGAAATGAAGGAGGCACTAACTAAAATAAAGAATAATTTACACAGATTCAGTAGTAGAGTAGGTAAAGCCAAGAAGCAAACCATCGATTTGGAATATAAGGAAGCAAAAAACACCCAATCAGAACAGCAAAAAGAAAAAAGAATCCAAAAAATGAGGATAGTGTACGGAGCTTCTGGGACGACTTCAAGCATGCCAACATTCGCATCTTGGGGGTGCCAGAAGAAGAGAGAACAAGAAATCGAAAACCTACTTGAAACAATAATGGCAGAAAACTTCCCTAACTTGGGGAAGGAAACAGACATACAAGTCCAGGAAGCACAGAGAGTCCCAAACAAGATGAACCCCAAGAGGACCACACCAAGACACATCATCATCAAAATGCAAAAGGTTCAAGACAAAGAGATAATCTTAAAAGCAGCAAGAGAAAAGCAGTTAGTTACCTACAAGGGAATTTCCATAAAACTGTCAGCTGATTTCTCAAAAGAAACTTTGCAGGCCAGAAGGGAGTGGCAAGAAATATTCAGAGTGATAAAAAGCAAGAACCTACAACCAAGATTACTCTATCCTGCAAAGCTGTCATTTAGAATCGATGGCCATATAAAGAGTTTCCCAGACAAGGAAAAGCTAAAGGAGTTCATCACCACCAAACCATTATTATATGAAATGTTGAAGGGTCTTCTTGAAGAAAAAGATAAAAAAATATAAACAAACAAAATGGCAATACATACATATCTTTCAACAATTGAATCTATAAACAAAATGAACAAGCAGAACAGAAACATTCTCATAGATACAGAGAACTTTTGTTGGTTACCAGATGGGAGGGGGTTTGGGGGAATGGGTGGAAAAGGTGAAGGGATTAAGAAGTACAAATTGGTTGCTAGACTGACAAACCTCAAAGGGAAGGGGGGTTGGGGGGTGGGAAGAAATAAACCAAAGAACTTATATGTATATATGCATAACCAATGGACACAGACAACAGTGTGGGGAAAGGCAGGAGGGGGGCGGGAATGGGGAGGAGGAGGGGCAATGGGGGGAAAATGAGAAACATCTGTAATACATTCAACAGTAAAGATAAGTTAAAAAAAAAGTCTACTAGCAACATGTGTATGGTAAGGTGACACTCACTTGACGTACCACGGAAGACAGAATGCGCCAGGTGCTGTAAGCCGCACATGCTGCCTACGGCCCACAGCAGAGAGGAACAGCACCAAGTATGAAAAACATACTCAGGCTGAACACCTGAAACACATGCAAAATAATATTGAATGCCAACTGTAATTGAAAAATGAAAAAACACATACTCAGAATTCAGAAAGTTCCACCTGTTAGAAATAGCCACCTCCTTGAAGGGCTTTCTGAAAAAGTGCCAGTGAGCAGATGCAGAATGACCGGTACACACACACACACACACACACACACACACACACACACACACTGAGCCTTCTAAAATAAAAGAATAGTTGATGGGAAGAAGAAGGTCATTTTCTTTTTTTTTTTTTATCAATTAGGAAAGTTTTATTATTTGTTTGATTGTTTTGAGTAACAATCGGAAACACCTTCCTCAGAACAGAAGGTAGAGAGAATTGCAATAAAACTGTAAAAATCCATCCTTTCGATGGAAGGCTGCATTGCCTCCCCTCCTTCCCTGCTAGAGCCATCACCCGGATTTTATAGTCACTTGGGGACACTTTGAAGGCCAGTCCTTCCACTTTTGCACTTAGGGATATGGGAGGAATGGGAAGAGTTTTAAATTGGATATAAAATAAACAGGATCAAATCTTAAAGAAACAAGAGATATTAATTTAACAACAAAATGTGACTGAGAAGTTTTGAAATGAGGCTATTTTGTTAAAGGAGCCAGGGGAGTTTAATAATATTATCGAAAACAAGTTTTATGTTCAGACCTCAAGAAATATATATCCCTTATTATTAAAATTATAGTAACACTTATCACAGTCTCTCATATGTTTACACATTTATGTGTATATCTATCTAGACTTTTTCCACTAGCATATAAGCTCCATGGAAGCCAAACTGTGTGTGTACAGCTATATTCCCATCATCTAGCACAGATTCTGGCATGTACAAAGCCAGAAGTAAATGTCTGTTGAATTAAATTAACGAATAAATAATACACATTTATCAAATGTTTACTAAGTGCCAATTACTGCTTTAATGCTTGGCATATGTTGTTTTATTTTTTGCTTATAAAAAAAACCCTATTATCCTTAGCCCCACTTATAGAAACTATGACCAGGATAAACTATCTTTTTCTGGTCACTTAGCTTCACCAGGGAGCCAAGTCACAGCCAGGTTCACCTGATTCCAAAGTCAACATGCTTACCCACCACACAGATGCCTCCTATCAGTGAGCCTGTCTCATTCTGATCCACTGATCAGACTGTAAGGCAATGTAACTGCATTTCTGGACCTTCTCCCACATGGCCATTCTTCTTGCATTCCAGGATGCCCTTCACTTGCTAGTTATTCCCACAATCTGTGATGCGTGAGCTATGCCTTAAACCAGGGCCTTCCTTCACAAGGACAGAAACGTCCATTCCAGTAATTCCTGTGTTTCTCCATGAGGATCAAATCAGCCCTTACCATTCTGAGTTAGTGGAAATACTTTCTTTTTTATATAAATTGAAATATTTTCAGCATTCAGGATTTTTTTTTCTTTTTTCTTTATTTATCCATTCAGCATTTAGGAGGTCTTCTTTTTTTCTCTCCAAAAAGATGAACTGAACTTCATCAGAATGCTAGTGAGCTCCTCATGAGTGGTGGTATTCAGGCAGAGGTTGGCTGCCTTTAGTGCACAGGGGGGTAGGGGGTGACCTTAGACAAGAGCACTAACCAATATTCATTGTAACAGAAGGGAAGGCAGAGCACGGGTGGGGGGAGACATGTGGGGCTGTAGACCCAGTAGGGGAGGGCTCTTGTTAGTGATCCATTTGCTCACTGAAGTAGGACGCAAAGGGAAGAGGGGCATCTGAGTTCAGAGGAGAAGACCTAGAATAGTCACAGGGAAGATAGTGGGTTTGTGGACAACAATTAGGATGCACTTGAGGTTCCTAGTCATGCATTTAAAGAAAGAGCAGTCAACATAGTTGTGAGTTTTTCTCCAGCCGCATTCAGCTGCAGGAGTGCATACATGAAGTGATGAGAGAGGGTGATTCAACCAGGGGTAGAATTTCTGTGGAGTGTCTACACAAAACGAACAGGGAGCTAATGATCATGCAAGCAGGGGATATAAAAATGGGCCATGGCATCTAAAGCCTGTAAGAGAATGTGAGAGGAGCAAAGGGGATGAGAGAGACAGTGGAAAGGACAGTGACTCGGAGGTCCCAGGAGGGTGGAGAAACTACTGCAGTTGAGGTGCTGCTAGAAGTAGGTTGAAAATAAGAGGAGGTGCTAGGGAAGTTGGTCATTTGAAATTTAGATATTACCAGAATACCTACTTCTAGAAATACGTTCTAAGAAAAAGTATAAAATATGGAAAGATGTTTCCTAGTGTTATCTATCTAACAGCACTAAATTATAAACAACACAATTGTCCTGCAGCAGAGAAACAGCAAGGTTAACTTTATGTTACCATTAAGACACCACATATAAAGAAAACACAACAGCAGTGAATAAAATGTAATAAAAAACAAACTGTCAGACACAAAGTTGTATGCACAACATGATTATGTGTGTGTAAATATAAATATTTATGTGTTTACATATATATTTAACATGTTTTACAAATATACAAATATATATATAATTATTTATGTGATTGTGCCAATGTCTCATTAGCTTTTAAGGGTCCGGAGGTTTACAACTATTAATCTTTCTATTCATCTAAGAAGCAAGCATGATGTGCCACTCATGATAGGAGCTCATTACATTTTATTGAGTGAGTGAGTGACTTTGTGAATGAATGAGTGGATGGATAATAAATGGATAAATGGAAATCTGTGTATACTTTTTGACTATCAAATCTAAACCTCACATAAAATTTCTAACAGCAAGATTATTTTCAAACTTTCTGGAATTCTAAATTTAATTGTATGGTCTATTAATGTAAATGGTTTAGGGTTAAAGAAAATCATCACATAAATTAGAACCTTTGCCAATATGATCTTAAAATAGACCATGGATCAAGAGGAAAATATTTACCTTGGGAATGAGTTTCACTTAGGGGAGAATCAATTTTCCTGTTATGCGCTTTTTGTGAATCACAAACTGTTATTTATTTTTATATTCCAAACTAATGCTAAAGTGAATTTTATTACTGATCCAATGAAAAATGTTTTTAAATAAAGTCTGATTCTCAAAGAAAATCTCTGACAAGAGAGATCCACATACCAAAGTCATTAGTGCCGCCTTTGTTACTCAGGTGCTTAACTGTGTGGGACTCACACAAACAATCTACAGGCTCAGATCAAGTGTCAGGCAGTGCAGTGCCCACACATTCTATTATGGTAGTGGCCAATGGGCATGGGACCAGCAGGCTTTTCAACCACACTTCTTATTGTGCCAAACACCTACTCGGTGCTAACCTCGATCCTAACCATCGCAGCAGCTACAAGAGTGCAAAACCACAAAACACTACCACTAGAAACAAAAACCAGTTACACACAAAACAAAAACCTTATGAGTTATCCAGAACATTCTTTGCCATACATAAAAAAAATCCCCCTTAACTTACATAAACTTTCAGTCAGCAAGAGGGCTTTCTGGACTTTTTTTTAAATTTCTTTTTTATTCATTTTTTTTAGACAGAGAGGAAGGGAGAGGGAGAGAGAGATAGAAACATCGGTGAGAGAGAAAATCGATTGGCCGCCTCCTGCAGGCCCCTCACTGGGGATCGGGCCCACAACCTGGGCATGTGCCTTGACCGAGAATCGACCTGGCGACCTCTTGGTGCATGAGTCGACACTCAACCACTGAGTCACATTGGCTGGCTGGACTATCTTTTGCAACATATTTTACTCCTTTTTTTGAACTCCTTTCCTCGCTCAGTTCTGGAATCCAAGCAACGAGAGTTTACATCCTAGACTGAATATTAGATTATTTTCCAATGTAGAAAATGAATAGTTCCAGAGAAAAGACCTACGGATACTGGCATTTTATAATCACCTAATTAGATGGCTGAGCACCTCCCACTGCACTGTGAAGCCCACAGTCAACAAACACTACTCACTCCTACTGAGCGTCAGTCAGCTCTTCATGTCTCTCTTTCCAAAGTGAGCTGAGAGCCACTTTGTGGAAAGTCTTTAACGTGAAAGACAAACTGAAATAAACACAGAAAACAGCAACTCCATAGAAAGGGTCTATTCAAGTAGAAAAATAAAAACTGTTAATCAACAAAAATGAACTTCAGAACTATAAAAAGTGCTTTCATATGCATTACTAATGCATGGAGTGCTATAAATAAGAATCAGTCAAAATAAGAATGAGGTCAGGTCTCAGAAATATTGCAGAGGTTTAAAGATAGATGTTAAAGTTTTTGATATTTTTTAAAAAGCAAAAATGGACAAGCAGAGAGGGGATATAAGAGAATTCAAGTTTTAATCCAGAAGGAACAATGTAAAAATCCCACAAGGAAAGAAAAAAATGAAAGGAAGAATGTTCTCAAATTATGAAATGGAGAAAATTTCCCTCAATGGAAGGATGTCCATTTCCAGATTTTTTTAAAAATCAACTTTCCAGTACAAAATTCTCACACCAATGTTATTACCATGGAATTTCAGAAGGAAAAGGAATATAAAGAAATTCCTGGCTTACAGGGATTGGGGAGAGCATCACATAAAAAGATCAGAGCTAAATGGCATCAAACTTCTTGGTAGCAATACTAAAAGCTAAAATTCAATGAAGCAATACTTTCAAAATTCTGAGAAAAAAATATTTTAACTTATTATTTCAGAGCTAATCAAGCTATATACCAAATGAGAATAAATATATTTTCATATATGAATATAATTTAAAAGAATGTATTTCTCAAGTGTCCTATTTCAGGAAGCTATTAGAGAAGTCCATCCCCTAAATGAGAGTAAACCCAGAAGGATTGGGAAACAACAGACACACTCCTGAGGGTGTTGAAGGGATTTTCCAGAATGAAGGCAAAGGGCATGTCCCGGGGGACAGCGTGCCTCAGGCTTGGAGAAACCCAAAGGCACGAAGAACAATGTCTCCAAGGAAAACAGTGGGAGAGGAAAAAGCACATGACATGCTTGGAAATGTAGGAACTATATTAAAGGGAGTTTTACAATTCTTTTTGTGAATTTGGAAAGAATTGGTGATAGGTATGCAGTGATCAAGGCCCACAAACTAACAATGAAAATGAGATATTTATTCATTCCAGGAAAAACAAGGGGGTTGTACTCCACAGGAAATATATTTGTATTTCATTTCTTGGCTCAGACGTTTAGACAATTCAGTCATAATACTATAAACACTGAGTAGTGATGCCCTGGAATGGCGATAGAATAACCGCGAAAAAATGAGGGGAGGGTAAGTCAAGGGGAGTGATGAGAGCCTACGAGTGCTCAGTGTTTATCCACTGCTATGTGACGTCAGGAGATATGCTTAAAATAGGTCAATCAAGAAACAACTACATTAACAATTGTTATTTTAAAATATGGATGATTTACAGCAAGAAAGAATTCAAAGATAAAAGTTGATGTATCAGGAAGCTGACCTGAGCAGTGCCAAGAGGTAGGGAAGAAAGGTCCTGTTCTAATTCTTACGGTACTATCTTATTACTTTAATAAAAATGAGAAATTTTTAAAATAAAAGTGTAATATAATGTGTAGGAAAAGTACCAAGAAAACCAAATTAATATTTCTTTAAAGACCCAGTCAAAGGGTCTGTCTGGCAGTTTCATGCACTCAAGTACAGCTTTGATGGCAGAATAAACAGGACGAATGCAATCTCAGATCATATCTAGGTCAATCCTAAAAGAGAGGGAAATCAGGAGAGAAGATCGCTGGGAGCTCAGAAGGAAATTAATTTACCATGAAATGCACAGCATCATATATGTTAACATCCCACCAAGGATCCAAGAATTTCAAGTATTATTTTGGGGTAAGCAACCCAGTAGCAAACTTCAAGTAAGATCAACCCTGCAATGTCAAATAGAATATTCAGAAGAATAATTTTTAAATATTTCGATAACTCAAATATAATTATTCTCATATTAGTTTATTGCACAAAAGCAGAAGATTCAATTTCCTGGAAAGAGTAGTTGTACAATCTAACTACAAGTGACTGAAGTCATATAATTCTTTAATACTATGACTCACTAAAGTCTATATATAATGAAACTGATAAAAATTTTAAAAATGATTTTAACTTCTCTTCATGCCTGATCAGCACTACAGTATACATAGTTACTGAATGGCAGTTGCAATTATAGCAAAGTTCATAATTAAATATTATGCCATGTGAATGTGAGGTAGTCTATGTGTGTGTGACTACTTTATCATAAAATTTCAACCAAGACAAGTTTCACTCCACTTTTGTTATTAAAATCATCCAATAAAGGAACAATTAATTTCTTGGTTAGCACGTGCAGATTTACAGAATGGTTTGGCTCTCAAGAGGAAAAAGTCTGAATGATTTAGGTCAACTAAAGCTCCTGTGAAGGTAAACGGAGGAAGAGCCCTTACATAGTGAAAGATCTCCATATCTGGTGGTAAACCATGTTTTACAGCGGTCCTTCCTTCACTGCATGGGTACATTGAGATTTGCCATCAACACTACAAACGGTAAAACGTCAGTCACTGGAGAAAGGTGTAGGGATAGTCCCATTATTTGTTTTCATGACACTGAAAGGTTGAAGTGTAGAAGGGATTTGAATTTCTTTAACCAGAGTATAATTAATTTCTGGAGACACTTTTCATTGTTGTATAGGCAATACTTAAAAAGCTGTTGTCAAGGAAAAGCATCCTAAAATTAGACCTGCCGGCTTTGTTTTGTTGTGGGACCAGCCACACTGCTAACAGCCTCTTCTGTTTTGAAGAGAAAGCCTCATAATGAAATGTAAGGGAGCTCACAGGGGGCTTCTATAAAGAGGAAAAATATAAAGTTACCTACCATATATGAATTTCACAAATTGTCTTTCTTGTATAAGCTTGCCTATACGTGTGTTTATTTTATAATTTTGTCTTTGAGAACAAGAGGTCACTGATCCCAGCACCCCATTCCAGAAATTGATTACCCTGGTCTCTACAGCCAATCTGTTGACCCTATCCACTTTTTCACTGTCCCTGATTTACGCCCCACCACCCATGTTCTCATCTCGTCCCTTACCTTACACCCTAAAGAGACCCTCAACCCCTTTTACCCCTTCTTCATCCATCACACCTATATTTTCTGGGAAGTATTAACCCTGTAAACCGTTCTGCATCTGCTCCCAGCCTGCATGGAAGCTGGACTGAAAGAAGCCGGGAAATAGCACTCGGGGATGCGGAGGATCAGACTGATGTCCCTTTAAATATGTGATTGCAAGTGGGGGCTGGGCACTGCCCGCCAGTTACACGCATTTCCTTGGTCACACTTCTCTCTGAGGTGACTGCTTCACACCTCCTCAAATCCCCACTCCTCTCCCCTCCTCACTCTCCTCAAATAGCCTATTTCATTTCACTGAGAAAATAAAAGTAACCAGAAGGGACTATCACCAAGTTTTCACCTACCTACTTGCAAATGTTCCCAAATATGCTGCTTCCCACCTGTTACCATGGATGAGCCACCTCTGCTCCTAGATCCAATCTCAACAATTAAGCAGTCCTTACCTTTCACCTACTCAAGGGGCTGGAGTCTCTCTCTCTCTCTCTCTCTCTCTCTCTCTCTCTCTCTCTCTCTCTCTCCCTCCCTCCCTCCCTCCCTCCCTCCCTCCCTCTCTCTCTCTCTCTCTCTCTCTCTCTCTCTCTCTCTCTCTCTCATCACATTTGGGCCCAAGGGTTTCAGATAAGAGACTGTGTACCAGTAGTTCAGGATAGCGCTCGTGCGCGCACACACAAGTGCACACATACACACGCACCCATGCACAAAATAAAACAATACATTCTGAGTCATTCTTTTCCATTTTTATACTCCTACATTCAACTCACCAGTGAGTCCTATGAGCTCTAATTTTAAATATGTCCCAAATCTGGATACTTCCCATCCTCATAGGCAACAGTGTTGCCAGAGGTACCAAATCTTCACCTGGACAACTGCCACCGCCTCCTAACACATCCTTCCATTTCCAATTTTGTCTGTACCACTTCCCACTCCCCAATATTAGTTTCCCCAAAATGACCAGACAAGTCTTTTTTATGTTTTGGTTTTTCAAGGTATACAATGTGTTGATTTGATACATTCATAAATTACTAAATGATGACCACCATCCTGTCACAGAGTTACCATAACTTTTTTGTGGTGAGAACATTTAAGATCTACTCTCTTAGCAATATTCTAGTATATGAAACAGTATTATAAATTATAATAACCATGCATGTATCAGATTCCCAAATTTGTTCATCTCATAATCGGAAGTTTATATCCTTTAACCAGTATCTCCTGTTTCCCCGACCCTGCAACCCCTGAGGAGCCTCATTCTGGTTTCTATTCAGAGAAGTCTTCTTAACACATAAGTCAGAGCCTCCACTCTGTCGCTTCAGTGTTCCAAAGGCCTCCCACCAGGCTACGGATAAAACGCTAATTTCTATCATGGCTGTGGGGTCTTAGATGATCTGACTTCTGCCTTTCTCTGTGCACTCAATCCTGCCACTCTTTCTCTCACCCACTGGGCTCCAGTCCTCCTGGTCTTGTTTCTCCTCAAATATGACACATTTACCCTGCCTCATGGGGTCGTGCCCTTACTTCCCTCAGTCTGAGATGCCATTACTTCAGGCCTTGGTGCAGCTCACTCCGCTTCATTAAGGTCACTGTCACAGAAAGCCCTTCCCTGACCACTCCTCTAAAATAGCTGCTTCTGAATATCCCAGGCACTTTGTCACCTTACCCAGTTTGCTTTTATTAAAATGACATTGCACGTTTATTTTTTTGCTTATCATCCATCCTCACCATTAACATGTAGCTCTGTGGAAGTAGGAATCATGACTGTACTCTTTATTACTGTATCCCTGGTGCTCAGGACAACGCTGGAGTGTTCTCTGTGCCCAGTGATGAATAGTCATTGACTGAACAAATAAATGAAATTGGATTAACAAGTCAACTAACTTGGCTTAATTAAATAATATGAGTGTGACTGACTGAAGTAACTCAATATTTTTACAAATGTCAGTATAGTTTTGATGAACTTAAACTTACTTTATTTCTGAATGACTTTCATTCTTAAGATAGTTCTAATCAGTGACTGAGATTTCCGTAGTTTCACTCACATTGTATAAATTAGGATTTGCTTTTATATCCATGAGACATATACAATCTAAATTTCTCAAGGAGAGTATTTTTTAAATTCCCCATTTCTGAACTTAAATACTTTCTCTTTCTAGGGAATTTAAGATTACTTGGCAATGTGTTTCAAATTCCAAAGGGATCTAAAGTGATTCCATTTTATTTCTTGTTTTCAAGGTGCTATAGCTATTGGTAGATAAACCAACTTCTCTAATAACGGAAAGTGAACATTATGCTAATTTAGTATAGAATTAGAAATCAAAGATATATGAAAATAAAGCTAAACATGAAATAATTTTAGTATTGTATTTAACCATTTTTTATTTAGAAAACTGAAACAATTTGTGGTAAAGAATCAAGAAAATAGTTAGAATGCCTATGTAAAATAGAGGGAAATTATATATAATAAAATTATTTGGGTACTAATGCCAGGAATAGTTTAATCCTTTAGACTGGATATTAATATTTTGATTGTGAATTTTATTCTGGAACATTCTCAGTCATTAAGCATGTGGTCTCTCCTTAACCTAACTCCATTATGGCTAGACTGGTTATCTCTTAGACAAGCATCTTTTGATATACATTTTGCAAATATTTCTCACCAGTTGAAATATGATTCAATGACAGGATGAAGTCAGAGAACAAAAATATTAAATGGCAATTTGAAAATGATGACTTTAGTTCAAGGCTCGTCACACACCTTGGACTTGACTGTCAGGTAAAAATAAAACTCAAAAACTTAAAATTGCTCAATTACATTGTGAAATTTCAAGACTGCCTTGCTTTGTAAGTTCATCTTTGAGGATCTGTGCAAAAAGAGGATTAGCCTTTAACTCAGCAGTGGAAAAAGTAAATGTAGCCTGGAAGCTAATATATTTAGTCTGATGGCCTCCAAGTTTGGTCTGCTTGTCTTATTCGGTCTCAGGCAATTAGCTCTCACAGGACACAACAGTCTTCACTCACCAAGAGCTTCCTGGTTGCAAGACCACATGAGGCCAGAATATTTACTAATAACTGAAAGATTGTCCCAACATAATCCTAACTATTCAACTACCCAATGAAACGGTGTAGAATTTAGGAAATTAGAATCTTGGAGTAGGAAGCTCAAGCTCCCAGGCGATGTTAGAATCTCCTCTGCCTCCTCCCCGTCACGTAGTTATTCAGTATCACCTTTTTTCTCAGTCTCATATTTGGTAGAGTAAAGGGCAAAAACCAACACACTGCCTGACACATAGTGGTGCCACAAAAGTCATTTACAAGAACAGCTACCATTTATAGATGCTTATTTTATGTCCGACAGAGTGCCTGGGTACTTTTGTTGCATTATTATTACCTTCACAACAATCCTCTGAGATTCTAAGTTCCACAGGACAAAGTTTGTCTTTTGTTTTTGTTTGGGGTTTTCGTTTTTGTTTTCGTTTTTGTCTGTGAGATAGTCATATCCCCAATGATCACTGCTGGTCTCTTCCTTTCTCCAGAAGCAGCTTAATTATCCTCCATAAATTTACTTGACCTTCCAGCCTGAATTAATGTTGCTGCTGAACAACTAGAGCATTCCTGACTGTACCACTCAAATGTGAAGTTGCTGCATGTTGCCTGATTACTGGTTTTTGTTATATTGATATATTTTCAAGTTCTTACTTCATGTAATGTACTATGCTAGCCACTGAAGATACAACACTAAGGAAATGAATTCCACCTCTTCCCTCATGTTACCTCAAAAGTTGAGAGAAGGACTACCTAGAGGGCAGAACAATTAAATGGACAATAACATTAAGACTTGAAGTGCAATTAGAGTGCCCAGAAGAGTCCCCTAATGTGGTCTCAGAAGATCATGAGTGCTTCTGACGCTAATGGTAGCCTGATTAGGCTCCACCTTTCCCACCTGGTCTTTCGGAAACGCAGCTTTTACACAGAGTCCCTGAGATACTCCTTTTTACCAGCTTATACTTCCTTTTTCACCCAATTTAATTTCAAAATATTTTCTCCACAAATCCCTTTTCCTGTTTTGTGAGAGAACATTTTGCCAGACCTTTTCTCTTCACCGAGAAGACTGCTAGTTTACAAAAGTTGAAGGCCGGTGGTGTACAGAAGTTAAAGCTATTACTCTACATTTACAACCAGAGGAGTCGACTAAGATTTTGTTTTAATTCACAGAAAAAAATGGTAGAGATTAGTTATAGCAAAACTAATGGCATTTGCCAGTTTTGAATAGACAACTATTTTATATAAACCATAAATTATGAAGACACAGCAATATATAGCTCCAAAAGTAAGTGTAAAATGTATTTATTTTATAAATCAAACAAATTATTTAAGAAACAAAGAGAGAGGTAAGGGGGAAAAAGAATTTGATGAGATTTCTTTTTTATCTACTCTGTATGGCAAGAAAAAATAAGCAATGAAAGAAAATAGAAGCTGAATAAGAATGAAAAGGGAGGGAAATTTGTACAGAATTGAAAATTAAGTCAATAAAAATTGTAACATTACATCTTTTTATGATGTTTGGTTATACATTATCTGCTCTAAAAATATAGATAACCAAATAAGGAGCCATTTAACAGATGTGTCTTTCTCAGATGAACTCCCTAAAACTAATCAATGTAGCTAAGTGATACACACCCCAAATCAGCTCTTGGCGGCTGCATTATTCATATGCTACTCATCTGGTTTCCAGAGTTTATTCTCCCCACTACCTTGATTCCTTCTCTCTCTCTCTCATTTTTTTTTCCTATAATTTACTTCTTTAACCCAATCAAAAAATAGCCAATGTTTCAGAGTTTATGTATGTAAAACTTAAGGTCATTGTTTTCTTACCCTTTCCTACATCTAGAAAGACAATCTTACACTAAAGTGATTCAGATAATAGAAGAAATATGTAAGTGGAGGAAACTAGCTACAAAGTCACTTTCTTCTTTTTCTTTGTGGTTTTAAAGAAGAGGCCCAAATGAATGGGAACTGGGCCTTCCCATGCCCTGCATGACCTGTTGTCAGGGCAACAGGATGTGTAGGCAGCCCTGCCCTTTCCAGGGCCCGTTGCCAGGGTAACAGGCTATGAACCATCTTCTCTTATGCAACTATGCAGCTTCTATGCCTTATTCTATGTTTCTCTTCTATTTGGTGGGAAATAGGGCAACACAACTTCAACATACAGGCCACTGAGAGATCATGTATTGGAAGAAATATTGTTGCAGGTGGAAATAATGTGGAGAAGAATTTTATTGGACTGACTTTCTGAAAGTAAGAACCTTAATTTTTTTTTAACTTTTTTCTTCTTTATTGATTTTAGAGAGAGAGGAAGGAAGAGGGAGAGAGATATATAAACATCAATGGGAGAGAACATTGACTGGCTGCCTCCAGCATGCCCCCCACTGGAGATTTGGCCCTCAACTTGGGCATGTGCCCTGACCAGGAATCGAACTGATGACCTCTTGGTGCATGGGTCGATGCTCAACCACTGAGCCACATTGGCTAGGCAGGACCTTAATTTTTATCTCTTAAATATATACTAAATTTTGACTGAAGATGATGAGAGGGAAAAACTGTGGAAGCCAGAGAAGAATTATATGAAAAATATAAAGACCAAGAGAATGATTTTGGGGGTACATCCATTGGCTTTTTTGTGCAACAAACCATATCACAATTTAGTAGCCAAAAACAATGTTTATTATTTTCTCATGAATTTGAGGATGTTCAGTAGGATGACCTCACTCACATGTCTGGTTGTTGATGGTCTGGATGGTCCAGTGGCGCCTCCGCTGCAATGGTTTATATCCACTTGTTTACCCTCCAGTAGGCTTGATGAGGCTTCTTTCCAAGCTGGTATGAGAGTCCCAAAGAGCAGCAGGAGAGAGTCAACTCCAGTGCATACACCCTTCCAAGTCTTTGCTTACATCACAATTGCTAAGATCCCATTGACCAAAGCAAGTTGTATGGCCAGGCTCAGAGTCAGTGTGGGAAGGAAAATCCAATTATGGATGCAGGAAGTCATGAACAAATTGGGACATACTGCAATAGTAAATGACAGCATGGATATTTTTCTGGAAAACAGACTGCTCTTTGGAATACTTAAAGCAGATGGAGATTTGCTGGGGGATGAAATATCAAGAGGGTCACACATATAAAAACACTTTTTTGTACTGGAACCAGTAGGAGGTACTGAAGATTTTAAGAGTTCTAAAAGTTAGAAGGAAGCTCTTTAACCCATCTAATAACCATCTCCAAATGCACACTAAGAAAGAAAGAAAAAAAAATACTGTATGCCTTTAAGTAGTCTGTGTTCTCTGTGGGAAATAAAGCCCAATAAAATCTATTTCGATTATTTCTCTAAAATAAACAAAAGGAGAAAAGACTCTGCTCATTCAGTTTAGAAAAGAACCTTATTGTATTATTAAAATCCTTTATAACATGAATAGGAGAGGCAGCATAGCAAGAATAAAATACTTAGGTTTTTTTTTTTTTTTAATCCTCACTAACAATATGTTTTTTCATTGATTCTAGAGAGACAGGAAGGGAGAGAGTGGGACAGAGAGAGGGAGAGGGAGAGAGAGAGAGAGAGAGAGAGAGAGAGAGAGAGAGAGAGAGAGAGAGAAACATCTGTCCAAGAGAGAAACATCAATGGGTTGCCCTGATTGGGAACCAAACCCACAACCTGGGTATGTGCCCTGTCCTGGAATCAAACCTACGATCCTTTGTGTACTGAATGACATGCTAACCAATTGAACCATATCAGCCAGTTTTTACTTTATTTTATTTTTTAATTTTTTTTTTATCCTCACCTGAGGACATTTTTGTATTTATCTTCAGATAGAGTGGGAGGGAGAGAGTCAGGGAGAGAGAGAAACATCGATGTGTACCGGGGCAGGAAAAAACTGCAACCGAGGTACGTGCCCTTAGCGGGAACCGAACCCAGGACTCTCTGGTCCGTGGGCCAATGCTCCAACTGCTGAGCCAAACTAGCCAGGGCCACACCAGCCACTTTTTAATACCTGGTTTTAATCTTTAGAACTCCTGCCCTTATTCTTATTAGTAAATAAAAATCTCCAAGGACAGGACTCAGATGTTTCTACTGTGCAGCATTTTCTATTGTTTGGGAACCAAAGGCCAAAATAAATCAGAATAATTTCGTAAAGGCCCAAGCTCTAAGGTATCAAGAGGATTTAGGAAAAGTCAAATTCGTTTACAACTACTAGCTTAATCATTGCTTAAAGGGGTAATGGTAGTACATGTCTAGAGAAGGAAAGAAATAAAACTGGAGAGTTTCTGACATCTAACACACATGCCAAGTGATAACTCCCCTTGATATTCAGCTTCGAGGATGCAGAGCTAGGCAAACAGATGGTAGGATTTGGAATAATCAAAACAAGAGAACAGTTTTTAACTCCTGAAAAATCAGATTTTATAGTGAGTCTTGAGTGTTAAATGGAATTATCTAAGTCAGTGTTAAATGGAATAGGTATGGGCCTAGGAATCTGGCCCTCCCCTTACTAATTGGGAAACACTTGTCAGTCATTAAATGTCTCTGAGGCTCAGCTTGCTCTTTATTCAGAGAAAAAAAAAAATGGGGATAATTGTGCTGAACCATACAAATCAAAAGAAAAATCTTTAGCAATTAGAAAGCACAAAACATTACAATAAAGTAGGATTACTACTATGATTCAACCACGAGGTAATTTAAAATAGTTTAAGCTAATCAAATGTGATTGACGCCCAAGTTGTTTGGGTTCTTCTTATGTTGCTCCAAGTGCAATTTATTTTAAACCAAGGCTAAGGAAGTCCAGTTTTAAGTGGATCAGAGTCAGCACACTGTTGCTTTTCTAGTAAGATAGTTTGATTTCTTCTGTTATCAAGGACCTGATTCATGTACAAAGTTCTAAGAATCCTTTGATTCTCCACACTTACTCAGGGTTTAAGGTTGACCTCTGTTTTCTTGCCCTGTTGACATCATACTTAAGAGATTTTACTACATTTTTATGACTCATAAAATTATTTGAATAGCCATAAATATAAAAAATTTGCTTACCAGAAACTGTCTGCATTGATCATTTTCTGAGCCTAATTTAATAAAAATGTGTTTTTAAATGTTTTATAAAACATAATCTCTTTAAACAACTTCAAGAAAGCATAGCTTAAAGAAACCAAAATTGTCATAATGTTTCATTTATATGCCTCTTTTGATCTATTACTGTTTTCATGTGTTTTCTTAACAATAAATATTTATTTGTGCCCAATACTTGCTCAGACGTGATATTTGGAATACGATGGTGCTCATGAGCCTTAAACACTGTCATCTGTTCAATTATGTTAATGATCAGTTCCTTTCATATCTAAAAGGTTTATAGCATCGTCCTTTTGTATGAGACTTAGACTTGCTCAAATATTTACATTTGATTAGATGATTGAAATATTAGAATAAAGGACACAATAACCGCATAATGGTAATTTGGTATTTTCTAAAATGAATGGGCAAAAGGAAAATTATGGAACTATAGCAATTACTTGGAAGTAAACTCCATTGTCAACCAGACACAGACTGTGATAAGGAATGGCCTAAAGAGTGATTTTCAAGCCAGAGTGATTCCGAAAATGAAACTAGCCCTGGGTCATACATGATTATAGAGACCTAAATTTCATTCTAAGGCCACCACCAGATGCTGAACTAAAGGTGCTGAATTTATCCCGGCAATTTTTCTATCAATGAATCACTCAAGGCCAGCCCACTGCCCTTCTTCAGCTCTCCCCTACATACTCCCTCCTGCCCGTGGGAGTGCAAACCCTCTGTTCTAGTGAAGAGGCACCTGGGGATTCGGTGAGACCACTGCCACTGAGCTAAGAGACCCTCTTCTCATCTTGATAACCCTATTCTTTCCACTGATTCTGACAAGAAAATCGCTTTAAAAAAAAATAGAATCCTGCTTTTCATATAATAATATCAGTAATGATAAGAGCTAGAATGTCTTCAATTCTAGTCACTATTCTGAGCGGTTTGCAAGCATTAATTTATTTAATCTTCTCAACACCTATGAGATAGGTAATGATATCATTCCCATTTTGCAGATAAGAAAACTAAGACGTCAAAAAATTGATCAACTTGGAGAAGATCATATAGCTTTTAAATAGCAGAACTGAAATACACAAGAATGAATAAGATTACAGGAATGTTAATAATTAAAAAGTTTGGAGAGCTTACTGTGTGCATGCTATATTTCTTATACACATTATTTTATTTTATTTTTACTATCTTGATTTGGGCAATATCTAGATTCCCAGATCCTAATGCTTCCTTCTAAGTGGAAAGATATTACATTGAAAAGCTTTCCAGGACTCTTTGCCACTTTTTACATTCTTTCACAGAGGAGGAAAAACATTTGGTTGGTGAATTGTGGAAAAGGAATCAGACCTGGGGGTGCAAGCTGTCCTTTTCAAGGGGTAGGGAAGGGATTTTCTGCTTATAGAAAGCATAGTTTCATCTCTTAGAGGCCATGAGGTAAGTTCAGGAGGGGAGATTTTGTCCCCTGCCGGGAAGGTCTGCAATTTTGGACAGTGAGTTGAATTCAGAGGTGTCCTGGCTTATTTAGCTGCTTACCAACTGGACTCCTAAATCTATCCATCAATTAAGCCTGAACGTGAATTAGTGGCGTAACTCATTAGCCTTCTCTCACCCCAAGATACTAAGAGGCGGGTATCAATGTTTGTCTGTGTCTCAGATGAAAAGTCACCTTCTCAGATAAATCCTTCCTGACTATCTAAAATACCTTCCCCAGGTAACTCCTGGTCATCACCTGTGCATCCTATTCAGGTCATTTCTCACACCATATTAATTTATTATTTATGATTTACTTTTTGTGATTTGTTTCCTCTACCGGAATGTAAGCTCCTGTGCCTAAAATAGTGCCCAGCATAGTACACAATAAGTGGGTATTTGTTGAATGAGTGAATAAATGATAAATGAAATAACTGACTTTCACAAATAAGGAAAGTGAAGCTTAGAAAAGTTAACAAATTTTCCATGATCACTCAGCTAAAAGACAGATGGTATTAGAAAATACCTGACTCTAGAGTTCCATTTCTTTTACTTTCTCTTTTTTTTTTTTTGTTTAATCCTCACCCGAGGATATTTTTCTATTTATCTTCAGAGAGAATGGGAGGGGGAGAGAAGGAGAGAGAGAGAGAAACATCGACGTGAGAGGGACACATCGACTGGTTGCCTCCCACACGTCCCCAACCAGGGCTGGGGACGAACTGCAACCGAGGTACATGCCCCTGGCCGGAATTGAACCCAAGACTCATTGGTCCATGGGCCGAGGCTCTACCACCGAGCTAAACTGGCCAGGTCTAAAGTTCAATTTCTTAATCTCTAAGGTATTTCACTTCAACAAGTCTATTCTATAAACCATAGCATAGCATTATGTAAGGGCTAAGATTTATGTTAAGATTATATTTATACACCAGAATAGAGTTTGTGAGGTGGTTTTCTTCAAATTTGCTTTATGACTACAGGACAGATTTTGATTTTGATTTTTTTAAAAATATGTTTTATTGATTTTTTTTTTACAGAGAGAGGAAGGGAGAGACAGATAGAAACATCAGTGTGAGAGAGAAACATCCATTGGCTGCCTCCTGCACGCCCCCTACTGGAGATGGAGCCCACAACCTGAGCATGTGCTCTGACCGGGAATTGAACCAGGACCTCTCAGTCCATGGGACAATGCTCAATCCACTGAGCCACACTGGCTGGGCACAGAACAGATTTTTTAAATGAATTTGCCTGATTAATCCATCTAAACCCATCACATACTCAACAGTGTGAGAGCAAAGATTGAGATTTATCAACAATTTCCAAGAAAGATAGCATAACATTATTCTTTGACATTTGAAATAAATCCACCATATACTCAAAATCAGAGCTGGGTAAGAAAACTGGTAATCTGGGCACCTAAACCAGAGTTAGATGGAAGACAACAAGTTATTTAATGACTAAGGATAATGAGTGTCTACTCCAGCCCTGGCCAGTTTGGCTCAAGGGTTAGAGTGTTGGCCTGCAGACCAAAGAGTCTCAGGATTGATTCCAGTCAAGGGCACGTACCTCAGTTGCAGTTCAGTCCCTGGCCCTGGTCAGGGTTGTGTGGGAGATGACCAGTCGATGTGTCTCTCGCACATCAATATTTCTCTCTCTCTCTCTCTCTCTTTTCCTCTCTCTCCCCATCCTCCCTCCCTCCCACTCTGTCTCAAATTCAATGGCAAAAATATCCTGGGGTGAGAATTAAAAAATAAAATTAAAATTAAAAAAAGAGTGTCTACTCTAAATTGCCATTGAGTGACTTAGGCTGGCCCCACCTCTAACCATTGTGTCCGTGTGAGTGTGTATGTGTGTGTGTGTGTGAGAGAGAGAGAGAGAGAGAGAGAGAGAGAGAGAGAGAGAGAGAGAGAGAGAGAGAGTTGGGAGAGGATGGGAATATAGGAATGGTTATGTTGATTAAGCACTCTGTTATTCTTTTGCAGGAGACATGTATTAGTTTCTTATTGCTGCTGCAACAAAGTTACCACAATCTTAGCAATTTAAAACAACAAAATGTATTATCTTCAGTCTGCTGTTCAAAAATTAGATGCAAGTTTCATTGAGTAAAATCAGGTGTTGGCAGGGCTGCATTCTTTTTGGAGGCTTGAAAGAAAGACACTGATTTCTTGCCTTTTCAAGCTTCTAGAAGTCACCCACAATCCTTGCCTCATAGCCTATTCCCTCCATCTTCAGTGTTGGCAAAGACAATGCGAGTACTTCTCACATCACAGCACTCTGTCTTCTGCCTCCCTTTTCTACTTTTAATAACCCTTGTGACTACACTGGGCCACCTGAATAATCCAGGTTGATCTCCATATTTTAAGGTCATCTGATTAATAACCTTAACTCCATCTGCTACCTTAATTCCCCTTTGACATGTACGGTAACATCACAGGTTCTAGGCATAGGGACATGGATATGTCTAGAGCAAATAGTCTGCCTACCACAGGCCCATGAACTGAATTTTAAGAAGCATCAATCTAGATCCATTTCTAGTGATCTTTCTAGGTAAGTATTCTGAGAATGTCCTTTTTTTGTTTTGAAAGCCGATCTGTGTCTAAATCCAAGTTCCACCAGATACTAGCTATTTAATCAACTTAGAATATCTACGTCTTGAAATTGTTGGGAAAGTAAATAAGAATACAAATGCGTTGGATCTGGAAGGTTCTGACAACTAGTAGATTATAAACAAACATTACTTCCTTCCATCTTCTCTGTCCCTCTTCTAGCTGGGAATCTATCCTCCTTCCTCCAGCCTGCCTATAGGCCCTGTTTTGGCTGCCTCACTGATCTAATTCTGTAGTTAGAGCCACTGTAAGATTCAGAATTTTATTCACTCATTGACTGATTAAAAAGCATTTATTGCATTTTTTCCTATGTTCCAGGTGCTGTGCAAAGTGTTGGGACTCCAAAAGCAAACACCATAGCTCTTCCCAAAAGTGGCCAGAGGTGACCTCTGGAAATGGTTCGCTATTCAATTGATCCAGAAAACCCCACAAAATCATGCAAATCAAGAGGTTCAAATTTTCATGTTCACTTTAAGAACACTCAGGAAACTGCCCAGGACATCAAGGGTATGGATATCCGAAAAGCCACCAAGTATCTGAGGGACGTCACTTTACAGAAGCAAGGTGTGCCATTCCGTCATTACAGTGGTCGCACTGGTAGCTGTGCCCAGGTGAAACAGTGGGACTGCACCCCAAAAAGAGTGCTAAATTTTTGCTGTGCATGCTTTAAAATGCAGAGTGCCCAGTCAGTGTGGCTCAGTGGACTAAGCATTGTTCCACAGACTGAGAGGTCCCAGTTCAATTCCCAGTCAAAGCCCATGCCCAGGTTGTGGGCTCCATCCCCTGGTGGGGGGCATGCAGGAGGCAGTCGATCGATGCTTCTCTCTCACATTGATGTTTCTCTCTCCCTTCCACTCTCTCTAAAAAAAAAATCAATAAAAAAAAACATATTTTTTTTAAATGCAGATAGTAATGCTGAACTTAATGGTTTAGAGGTAGATTCTCTGGTCATTGGGCACATCCTGGTGAATAAAGCCCCTGAGATGCAGCGCAGAACTGACAGAGCTCCTGGGTGGATGAACCCACACTGAGCTCTCCTGCTACGTGGAGAGGATCCTACTGAAAAAGAGCAGCTGTTCCTAAACCAGAGAGGAGGTTGCACAGAAAAAGATATCCCAGAACTGAAGAAACAAAAACTTATGGCCCAGGAGTAAATTCAACATAAAAGTAATAAAAGTTAAAAAAAAAAAAAAAAAAAAAAAGGGCATGGCTCTTGCCCTCATTAGCTTGTGGTCCAGTAGAAAAGTAGTTTTTTTTTTTGTTTTGTCTGCAAAGGGAAGTCCAGGTTACTTTATGAGTCAAATATAGGAAACTAACCTAGCATGGAGAGGCAGGAAGGATTTCCTTTGCAAGTAAAATTGAAGAAGAGACCTTTAAGCATTTGTTCACGAGCTCCCTATTAGCATTTTGAATAGGACAGTTTTTCCTGACAAGGGAATGTCACAAGCTCTGGAGGACATCAATCTTGTCTGCGCCCTGCTGCCCACTGAATGCAGAAACACCCTCAGGCATTGCAACAAGCAGAACCATTTCCACACATCCCTGAAAGCATCATGGGAGCAAGAGCAACTCTGGATGAGAGGACAAAGGAGTTGTTCCCTCGGGATAAGAGCACAAAATGAGCAAAAGCAGATGGGTGGTACGCAGCCTTCTTTGGGGCAACCCAGTCTGGTTGGGAGTGGGCCACAGAGGAAGAGGCATGAGGGGAGGCCCCCAAAGTCAAGCAGGGTTTGGGGTTACTTCATCTGAAACTGTACCATACACTGCCCACTTCAACAACAGCTCATTGAAATTAGTTATAGGATGATTGTAGTTTCTCCTTTCTCCTTCATTTTCTGCTTCCTAACGTTTTATTCTCACACTACTCAAGAACATGTTTACCACCAATCAAAGAGGAGGGGAAAAGCTTAACTTCCAGTCTTTCAACTGTTGCATTCACAACTCCAGATCTTAATATCTGGACATTTGTCTGGATTGGGAGAAGTAGGATGAATGTGTCTATACATGTAAATTAATTAAGTTAGTTTCTAATTGTAAAATTCTCACAAGTTCTAGTTCTGCAGCTATAAAAACTGAAGGAATTGGCAATGAGTGCTAATGTGAGTCTCACGTTTGTCAATAGTTTATGGTTTTAAGCAGTTCAAACTTATCTCTCTCGTTTTGAACAACTAAGATAACATTCTAATTTACTTTTTGCTATAACACCATGTGGCTTGCACTGGAATTTCCACAGGCTCACACTTTTCTGGAAATACTGTCACCCCTTAGATTGAATTGTCAGAACAGTGGCACTGATTGGAAAGAGTGGCACCAGCGTTTAAATACGTTTGATTTTTTTTTTTTAAATCATAGTTGTGGAACTATTCAACTTTTAACAAAGAAAAAACAATAGTACCATGACAAAAAAGGATTATCTCTACAATTAATGTTTAAAACACTGCACATACATAAAAACAAATATAAGATTTTCAAATCAACTTCCCTCATGGAAATCAATAACCTAACAATCTTTACAAACACTAGTGTCAGAAAACTTTTCATAGTATATAGGAAACAGTAAAGGTCCCAGAGCCATAGGAATCTTCTGAACCAGAAAATGAATCAGGTATTGAGGTGGCTGAAGAAACAGGAAGTGTGTTCCAGGTCCTAAACACTTGATAACTTATGAACAAATATATAATTATTTTTAAATGCAGTTTATGAAGAACATGATGCCACAGTCATTTGCTAACATTTCCGACATCGTAGATGGTGAGTCACAGTGTAGAATCTAAATGGTCATACTGAGTGACTAATTAGTAGTAGAAGATGGATTGAAGAAAGCTAAAGAAAAAAGTCATGGTAGTAAAAAGAAAATTAATAGAATAAAGCATACAAGTCCATACACAGAAATGAGAAGAGGAGACTGTTTCACCTTTCTTCCCACAGAGCAATAAGAGATTTCTTGGCACATCACTGAATATGGTGTCCCAACTAAATAGTATATGAAGGAAACTTAAAAGAGCTTAGTGAAAGACTAGTAGAGAAAATCTGCAAATATATATATATATATATACATATATATATATGAAGAATTAATATTTTAATTTAGTTTTGCATGTGTTACAAAATTTAAAGGTTCTTTCTTTGGACTCAAAAAAGTGTTCTAAAATGTTATATTGTATGATAGTGCCTTATAAAAATATCTTCTGTAAATATCTACCTATAGTGACTCATGTTTTCCATAGTTAACATATACTCGAATAAACCTTATTTTACTTTAACCTTTGTCTGTATTTTTATCTAACCTCAAAAATACACCTATTGTAAACCCATTTAAAAACAAAATATTCTGTTGAAATAAAGCAATGTATTTGTAAAGTTAGATATAGTAAAAGACCAAAAAATCACTTTTTAAACAAATATTTTAAAGGACTTCATTGAGTCTATTTTACCAAACTAAAAAAAATTGTTGCAAAATTGTTTTACAGCTTTCATGAGTAGCAAGATTTTAATTGCCAATTACTTAAAATGGAATTCTAGCACTAGCAATTTTGATAAGGTAAAATTCTGTTTGAGTCAATATTACATTTTAAATAGGCAAGATAGTTTCAGCAACGGAATAGGCAGTCCCTCATATCACTGCTTCAACTACACAAAAGACCATAATTATACAATTTGGTTGTCATTAGTCATGCAGATTTTAGATTGAGAGCTACTTGTTTTGACAATTCTAATCCTAGAATACTAGAAACGTCTTAAATTAAAGTAATAGTATCAAAATGCAAATTCTTTCCTCCTTTTATGCAAAAACATTCAATCAGTTTAGTAATAATTTGTTTAAAACCTGGTTATCAGTCATTTTTTCCCCTAAATGGTCATTTGGTGGCTCTCTGTAGGCATAACTCAAAATGTACTTGGTATGTACATATATTATTATACCTACATCAATGTTGAATATCAAGTCATGAGACTCTCCTGTTGAGTGACTATATTACCTTCCCCTGAAACAGGATGACAGATTTATCTTTGAAATTAATTGATACAGTGAAAATCAGCTAACTTTGCCCTAACATGTTAGGTAAACACAAAGTCACTTTTCATATTTCTTAAAGACATATATACATAAATTTACAACCATAAATCTTCATACATTCAAGTTACTACAGACAAAAATAGAACAAATTCAAATCAAATGAACACATCCTGTTCTGCTAAAGGGAAGAAAATCTAAAATAGGTTGCAATATGGGATATAATTTGTCTGGTACAGATGTCCATCCACTTATTAGGTTAGGACACAAATCATATGATGATTGCCAATGTTTAAT
The DNA here is from genome assembly GCA_030848825.1 of Tadarida brasiliensis. Lineage (NCBI taxonomy): Eukaryota > Metazoa > Chordata > Mammalia > Chiroptera > Molossidae > Tadarida > Tadarida brasiliensis. Next base: position 63,012,623 of record CM061265.1, read on the forward strand.
TTTCATCTGTGTTAATTAAGTTGTTATTTGCTTTTGTGGGATTATTTGTTCACCTAGAGAAAAACCAAAAAAACTGTAATTTTGAAATCTTCCATGGATCTTGCAAACATATTTCTCTAATTTATTCTAATGATGTAAAGATGGCTTCCTCTTTAAAAGTTAGTCTCTGTTAAATGTTGTTTGCATTATGAGTGTGCTATTACACTAGTGCACTGTGATGCCATGCACTACTTAAAGTGTAAGAAAATATGCAGACAAGACTGTTCAAATACACAGACATCATTAAATACATTCAAAGGGAGGAGAGGGCATTTTACCTCTAAACAAAGTTTGATATAATTTTTCTTTTAAAAAGTCACGGATATCAATGTAGCAACACTGAATCTACTGAGATGTTGCATTTTATAAAATAATATGCAAACAGCATTAGACATATGAATCCTAGAAAATCTCCATTTCACATGTTATAGGACTCCTTCAGCTATTATCATAAAAAAGTAAATATATTTCATTTGAAATATGTAAGTATGCTAAGCAACTGCTTGTAAATATTCACATATACATCTTTATCCACATTTAAAATCTGATTTTTAAATTATGACATAATTAAAATAAAGCATGTAATCCTAGTGTGCTGGAACACTAAACAGGAATTAGTAGCATACACAGGAATAAAAACCTAAATATTGTTTAAATAGCAAGATGAATAGAATTTCAATTAAAGTTTGACTTAGCTACTTACCTTATATACTTAGCATAAATACATCTCTTGACCCACCTTACTAAGGTCTATTTTATCTCATGAACTATTCTGTACTCACAGAAAAAGTCAAATGTTTAATTTAAAGCCAAACTCTCTAGTAAGTTTGGTATGCTAATAGTATTTTTTACCACATATGCATTTTTCTTAAAGAAATATTCCACATTAAGATATAAAATATAAGCACAATGGAGTATATTGTTTATTATCATATTAATCCTCTCCTTACTTTTCAAAATCTGATCACAGAGAAGTAAGTACCAGTAGTAATCTATTTACAGCTGTCTTGTTACTTTTCTGCATATCTAAACAATACATACAGAAGTATAAAAGAAGCCATGTAGTATAACAATGAAGAGAATTCTTCTCGGGGAGTTGCCTTACTTTACATAAAACATACAGGTGCACAAAGTATTTATCTTCCAAGCAGGTTGTTAGCTAAGACCGACACGTTTTATTTTTTAAGACAAATCTTTCCAAAGGAAACACTAGTGCACAAAGTCAGATAGTACCAACAATTAGTCATGTTAATAGTCAAATTTGAGGGTGAGAAATAAAAACACAGAACCAAGCAAAGAGCTTACTCACATTCCTTTCAGGCGCTGCCACATTTTTTCAGTGTGTTCTCCTATAAGATATTTAAAAGGGGTGTTTTCCAATTCTTCAATTTCTGTAGCAGTAGATCCCATGATGATACTCCTAGGACAATACAGTTACAGTCAGTTTTAGCAGCTAGAACAAGCATTCCTGAGACCACTACAAATCTCAGTAGCATCTCTTATCTATCAGAACATTGCTTACAAAGCTGAGGGCAGCCTCTGCCAGAATTGCTATTGACTTTGACAGGCATATCCACTGCTCACCACATCACCTCCCCCCAAGCAGACAGCAGTATAAACAGATCCTCTGACCTCACAGAAACAATCCGCACATGTGAGCCTGCTACTGTACTACTGACCGACTGAGCTCTCCAGATCTCCCCAAAAGCAGCTCATTTGTTACTGTTCCGTGCACTGAAGCACAGCAGAATTCCTACAGTTTACGAGATCTGTTATGCACAGGAGAAACGTGAATGACTTTAGCGCACCAGAAGAAGCTGAATTCCTCTCTACCAATGGAAGGAGGGCAGGATGTAACAAGAAAACAGATGGCAGGAATCAGTATCACCAGCACCACCTCGGGGGAAAAAGTGCCTGTTTTAAATGCCAAGGTTTTTGTCTCTTAATTGATCTGGAACCAACAGTTAAAAATATATCATGCTCTAACAAAACAAAACAAAAAATCCAACAAATATTCATGAGAAAATAACATATAGAGCCATACAGAAGACAGACCACAGAGCTCCACAGGTTGTTATTGATGCTGAAATCAAGCTTATTCACCTTCTCCTAGCAACTCCAGACAGTGGGTAACTGCCAATTTCGCTGGTGGAAAACACAGCAGTTGCACACAGCCTGCTCCGTGAATCCTCTGGGGATTAAAAAAAAATAAAATGAAACTAGTGCATATGCTCGTATGTGCGTGTTGAAGAAAAGGGAGAGAGAGAGAGAGAGAAAGTGTGTGTGCGTGTGCAGAGAGAGGAAGAGAAGATAAATTGATGCTGTGCTGCTTGTGCATTTCAGAAAAATAAATGAGAGAAAGTGGACATAAACAGAATCAGAACTGAGTTAATCTGCCAAACTCCAAACACATGGCAAGCTTTCTTAGAAACAAGCACAGCCTTAAGTATGAGCTCCATAACAGCTATTGCTATCTACAAGCTGCTAGCAAAATATATTTAAAAGCAATGTTTCTTCTTGTTTGTTTGAAAACCCAGACATAGTCTGATTCCTTCCTGCAAGAAAACTTGTCTGTTACCTTGAAATTTAAGGTAGAGATGCTCATAGGTAGTAGATAGATAACAATATATCTTACTGAGTGCTTACTATGTGTCAGACACTGTTCCCAGTACCTAACAGTATTACCATTTTTAGTTCTTACATAAAGCCCATGAAGTAGGTAATAGTCCCATTTAACAGTTGGGAAAACTAAGAAACAGAGACATTCCCCAGATTTAAAGCAGTCCTTGAAAACAGGCACTTTGACTTAGCTGACAAGTAGCATTCCAATATAAAGTTCCTATGTCTACCTAGTAGTCAAAGTAGTAACATGTATGTAAAAAGCATCTTTGCAAAATTGTATAGAACGTGTCTTCTAATTTACAAATTAGAAGAGGTTAGCTTTTCCACGCTACCCAGAGAGGGTTCCACACCATGTTGTTTGGGTTCCTGCTGCAACTTAAAGGGAAATTTTCACAATGTCCAGAGCCTTCGATGTCCTGCAAATAATGGAGCGGGATGTCCTTAATTCTTTGCAGCAGAAACCCACTTAAGTACCACCAACCTTGACTTCCAAATGGAACACTCATCTGCAAAAGGGAAAGTGATGACATTACCTCCTAAATTGGAAGAGAACCTGGATGAATGGTTTGCGGGCAGCTCATACCATTGAAAACTGGGCTAATGTCAGTATCATTCTCCAGGAACACTGGCCAGCGAGCTGTGCTGAAGTTTGCTGCTGCTTCGCTCCTGGAACCTTGGGCTCAGGAGGGTTCTGGGAGCCTTGGCTTCTGGTGGCTCTTGGTCCCATGCCTAACTAACCACAGGCTCTCACAGAGGAGGCCTGCTAACCTGCCTCCCATGGCTCTGTGTCCCACAGACTCTCCTCTGCACTAGGTGGACATTGCCATCCCCCGCAACCAGGAGGGAGCTCACGCAGTGTGTGATGTGGTGGGTGCTGGGCCAGGAAGTTCTGCGCGTGTGTAGAAACATCTCCCATGAGCACCCACAGGAAGTCACTCCCAATCTTACTTCTACAGAGATCCTGAAGAGGCTGAAAAGAGCAGGCCATTGCAGTAAAGACTATGACCAGGAAGGCCCTGGCTGGTGTGAGCATCAGCCTGTGGGCCACAGAGTCATGGGTTGGATTCTGATCAAGGGAACCTACCTTGGGTTGCAGTCAGGTCTAGCCCTGGTCCGGGTCATGCAGGAAGCAACCAATCAATGTGTCTCTCTCACATGGATGTCTCTCTCCCCTTCCCTCCCACTCTATCTGAAGATAAATGGAAAAATATCCTCAGGTGAGGATTAAAAAAAAAAAAAAAAAGACTATGACCAGGAGGAATTTCAAGGTGAGTGGACTCCTCCAGCTCCTGAGTTCACTGCTGCTCTGCCCAAGTTCACAGACTGGTGACGGTCTAGGGGCACACCTGCTGTCTGTGCCTATTCAGCAGTTTCCTCCTGAGGACTGCAGCGCTCAGCTGCCCCTGAGAACTGGTCTGCAGCCCCCACTGCTCAGGCACCGAATGGGTAGGCACAACCCCTGAGTGGAAACAAGGCTGACAGAAAATAAAGAGTTTCTTAAAACAGTGAGGGGGGAGGGGGGCTGTTAAATCTAGTGAAGCTTCAGTTTTTCTTCCTGCAACAAGCTCTTTCCTGAACTTGATCTGAAATTAATGTCTTTAGCTAGCAGACAGCTTTACATAATCACAGCCTTACTCCTATGAGCTTTTACCACAGTTGTCAGAAAATAACTTAGTTTTTGCTCTGAAAGTACCAATTTTACCTTCACTGTGCCTTCATTTATAATTCTAGCTACAATCACTTAATAAATTCTTACCTGCTTTTTCTTTAATAAGATAGTCAACAAATATCTGAATTCTGCTCTCAAAGGTGAATCACAGTGAAAAATCCCCATATAAAGCAAGTATTTCATCACTGCTATTTTATGAGCCAATTTACCAAAGTCCTTCAGGATATAACTCCTTTCAGGCCATAACCTCTTTCAGGCCACAGATAATTTTCTAATTATGCCATGAAATTTCAAGCCCTCACATGGGCCAGATTACCAATAATATTGCAATGTTAAAAATCAGGACTGTTATGCTTAAGTTTGTATTAATGAATCTTATCATTAAAACTCATTTGCCCTTTGCTTTCACTGTATCACTTCAATCATATATTGATATTTAAGAACTCAGAGTGTATTCATTACAACTTAATACACAAAAATGCTTAATTATTGCATTAAATGTTTTTTTAAATAAAATATAAAAATTTAACAATAGCCTACATAAAGCAGCTTATTATTTAAATTCCTAACCAAGATAATGTTTGGCCTTAGGCAGTATTACAAAGTTATTTCTGTTAATGTAGAGAATTAAAAGCATTTTTATTTTCTAGTTTATAACTAATGTCTGCAAACAGTATTAATAGAATAAAAAATAAAATAAATCACATTAAAGAGAAATGAATAGAACTCAGGGAATAGCTTACAACTTTCTGTCTCATTAATATGTTGAGAAAAATTTGTGATGTTTCATTCATAAAATTAAACTAAATCAGCCCTGGCTGGTTTGGCTCAGTGGTTAGAGCGTGGGCCTGCGGTCCAGAGAGGCCAGGGTTCTGTTCCCGCTAAGGGCATGTACCTCTGTTGCAGTTTGTCCCCGGCCCCTGGTTGGTCGTGTGGGTGGCAGCCCCTCGATGTGTCCCTTCCCTTTCACGTCGATGTTTTCTCTCTCTTCCTCTCTCTCCCTCCCACTCTGTCTGAACAAAAAATGAAAAAATGTCCTCGGGTGAGGATAAAAAAAAAAAAAAATTAAACTAAATAAAAAATTCTGATATGAGAAAAGAAATAAGACAATGAGAAAGGATTCTAAGAAATTCAAATAATGTTCCAAAACAAAACATTCAATAATAGTTCTGGGGGAAGCTGAGGAAAAAGTCCTGACTATAGGGTAAAATTTGATCTAACATATCTTTTGTCTCTGTAAAGTTCCATTTCTCTTGCTTTAACTCTATATTCAGGTAAATTATTTCTGTTATAATAAGTAGTTCCTAATATTAGTACTTAATATTTTATTGGAATGTTGACAAAAATTTATAGAGTCATTTTTCAGTATCTATTGAAAAATAGGTATGGTAAAGCATAGATTCTGGATCCAAACTGCCTGGGTTTAAATTCCTGTTCTTTCACTTAAAGAATTATATGATCTTTTGCAAGCTACCTTTATGTGTCTGTTTCCTCATATATAAAGGATCACAATATCATTTTCCTTATAATGTATGGCACATAGTAACTGCTCTACTAAATTGTTAGCATTTATTGTTACTAATACCATTGCATGACTTTTTCCTTTGGATTGTAGTATAAATATTTAAATGGGTTTACTGATCATGAACTATTTCTGAAATAATGTCATAGAGAATTATGGTTTTTATGCTTTGCTGGCATTCCTGTTTTTAGAAACTTTATATCCTTATTTATAAGTGATTTTTTTCTAAATATCTGTGGCATTAACTTTATTGGTTTTCATAATAAGATTATACTAGTTCCATGTTATAAATTAGAAGGCAAGTAATTTTAACTTCCAAGTCTACACCCAACAAACCATCACACAATCACAAAGTAAATGATGACATATTTAGAAGCCCAAATTCAGAAAGTATACTATTAAATACTTTCTAAAATAATTACATGAGTTGGTATACCTGAAAAAAATAATAATAATTAGGTACTAAAATCAGACACATGTACCTAACCTAGCTGTGGAGATTAAAAGTAGAGAGAAATCCATTGAGGATACAAAAGATCTGAACAACAATATCAATAAACTTGAACTAACTGACATTCATAGTACACTTCACTCAACAACAGCAAAATACAAATTATTCTAAAGCACACACATGAATATTTAACAACAACAAAAAAACCTCATTCAGGGCCAAAAAATCCTCAATAAATTTAAAAGAACTTAAATCATACAAAATATGTACCCTGACCCTAATGGAATTAAATTGGAAATCAGTAAAAGCTCTCTGGAAAATTCCCATATACTTGGAAATCAAATAATACACTTTTAAATAACCCAAGGGTCTACAAATAAATTAAAAGGGAAATTAGAAAGCATTTTGAATTGAATGAAGATGAAAACACAATATTTCAAAATCTGTGAGGTATAGCTAAAGCAGTACCTAGAGGAAAATGTATAGTATTATAATAGCTATATTAGAAGTGAATAAAGATCTTATATCAGTTACCTTAGGATCCACATTAAGAAATTTGAAAAGGATGAGCAAATTAAACACAAAATAAGTAAAAATGAGAAAATAAACATCAGAGTAAAAAAAAAAAATCAATGAAATAGAAAACAGAAAAACAATAGAGACAATAAAATAAAAAGCTCTCCATTTGGAAAAAATCAGTAAAATGATATACTTTGTCATATTAATAAATACAATAAGATGTCAAGAACTGTGACATTTCTGAGATTTTACCATTCATACAAGCTATTAGGTCAGCCTACCAGTTTTCTGGATGCTGATAAGGCATTCTTGAGTCATGGACAAAGAATTGCATGGAATTGTATTTATTACTCACACCAAAATCAGTAGCCAGAGTATTGACATTTTTGTGCAGGTTCTTTGAGCTCCAATTGACACAAGGAGATGTAAAGACAGCCAGATGTCACCTGCATACACAGTGAATTGCATTATAAAAGAGAACCCTTGCCCTGGCAGATTTGGCTCAGCAGTTAGAGTGTCAGCCCATGAACTGAAGAGTCACGGGTTCGATTCCAGTCAAGGGCATGTACCTCAGTTGCAGTTTGGTCCCTGACCCTGGTTGGGGTCATGCAGGAGGCAACCAGTCATTGTGTCTCTCTCACATCAATGCTTCTCTCTCTCTCTCTCTCCCCTTCCCACTCTATCTAAAGATAAATAGAAAAATATCTTTGGGTAAGGATTTAAAAAAAGAGAGAGAGAGAACCCTTGAGCTTAGGGAACCTGGATTTTTATGATGGGTTATAAGCATGCCAGACCTTTTCTCCAGAGGGAAATATTAACTTTATTAAACTTATCTGTCATATCCCAGAAGGAGTACTAAAATCTCCAAAAGAGTATTAAGAAAATTATTTGCAATGCACATAACATAACCAACACAGGTTTCATACCCAAAATATGTAAATAACTTCTAGAAACCCATAAGACAAATACAAGCAAGTTATTAAATAAATAAAACTATGAACAAGAACATCACTAAAACAGAAACAAAAATAGAAAATAAGCATAATAGGTGTTCAAAAGTACTAGTATTTAGTGAAATTTAAAAGTAACCACATAGATATGTTCTTTCATACCCCCAAATTTGGGGAGAGATAAAGATCTGGCAATACCAGATACTGGAAAAGATGTGGAGCAATAGGAACTTTATTTCCTGTTGGTGTAAGTATTGGCAAAATCACTTTGGAAAGCAATTCACTAATATCTAGAAAAGTTGAAGATACACATGCTCTAAAATACTTTCCTGCATGTGTAAAGGAAATATCTTAGTCTATTTTGGCTGCTGAAACAAAATATAGTAGACTGGGTGGCTGATAAACATCAGAAATTTATTTCTCACAATTCTGGAAGCTGGGTAGTCCAAGATCAAGGCAATAACAAATTCAGTGCCTGGTGAGAGCCAGCTTCCTGGTTTGTTGAAGGCCATCTTCACTGCTGTGTCCTCACATGGTAGAAGGGACAAGGGAGCTCTCTGGGGTCTCTTTTATAAGATCACTAATCCCATTCATGAAGGCTCCACCCTCATGACCCAATCACCTCCTAAAGGCTTCACTTCCTAATACCATTATATTGGGGATTAGGTTTTAACACATGAATTTGGGGGAGTGTGAGAGGACACAAACATTCAGTCCATTGCAGGAGACATACGCAAGAATGTTTGTAGTGGCAAAAAAAATTTTTAAACTACTTAACTTCCCATTTTGACATATTCAAAAATGGAATATAATATGGCAGTGAATATGTATGACTTGTAGTAAAAAACTACATACATGGATAAATCTTAAATAATGTGAAGAACTAAATCAAATCCAGTAAAAATTTAGACAGTATTATTATGATTTTTTTTTTTTTACTAATTAGGAAATATATATATAGTTAGTAAATGTTTAAAGACATGAATAGGAATGTAAGCACTAAATTCTGGATAATGGTAATATTTAGTAGGAGAGGGAGGAATGCTAGCCAACTGTTTTGGAAGTGTTTTATTTCTTAAGCAGGGTTTAAATATACAGGTTTACAGGTAATATTTTATACTTTTTAATATTTATGAAATATTTAATTTAAACATTAGAGGGGGGGAAAGTCAGAACAAAAAGCCATAATTAGATTGTAAACCAAACTAAAGTATAGAATAACTTAAATAATTGATGACATACAAGAAAACTCTAGATGCTCTAGAATATTGGGACATTTTCCTTTGAACAGGCTGGTTTAGAAAATACAGAAGTAAATGTCCTAAGTATCTACCCAAGAAAAATAAAAAACATAAGTCCACACAAAAATCTGCACACAAATGTTCATAGCAAAATTATTCATAATAGCCAAAAAGTGGAAACAACTCGAAGATCTATCAACTGATGAATGACTAACAAAATGTGGTAAATCAAAACAACTGAATATTGTCTAGCAATAAACAGGAATGAAATACTGATATATGCTACAACATGTATAAATCTTAAAACCATTTTTCTAAGTGAAAACAGCTGGAAAAGGCAAATCTGTGGAGTCAGAGTGTAGATTAGTGGTTATTTAGAGCTCGGGGTAGAACAGGCAATTAACTATAAATGGACATGAGGGATCTTATCAGGGTGATGAAAGTGTTCTAAAGCTGGATTATGATAAAGACTGCACAAAAATCTTGGAACTGTATACTTAAAGGTGATGAATTTTATGGTGTATAAATTATACCTCAATAAAGTTGTCTAAAAGGCAAGAAAAAAAGAATTATTTTTCTCAATGGGCTCCAAACACGCAGTATGCTCTACATCAGCAATTTTCAACTGCGTAGTGCAAGAAGTGCACTCATGTGCCACAATCTTTTCTTTTTTTTATCTTTATTGTTGAGAGTATTACAGATGTTTCCCATTTTCCCCCTTATGTCCCTCCACCCGGCTCCCGCCCCACCCCAGGTCTTCACCTCACTATTGTCTGTGTCCATGGGCTAGGTTTACAGTTGTGAGTACATGAAACTAATAGTTTATTCTTGTATTACATTTATTAATTATTATATTATTTTCTTTTTTTTTTTTAAATCCTCACCGGAGGACATTTTTGCATGTATCTTCAGATAGAGCAGGAGGGAGAGGGGGGTAAGAGAGAGAGAGAGAAACATCGACGTGAGAGAGACACATCGAGTGGTTGCCACCCGCACAACCTCAACCGGGGCCGGGGACAAACTGCAACCAAGGTACGTGCCCTTAGCGAGAACCGAACCCGGGTCTCTCTAGTCCGCGGGCCGACGCTCTAACCGCTGAGCCAAACTGGCCAGGGCTAATTATTATATTATTTTCCATATGAACAACTGTAAACCTACTTTTGCCCCACCTGTATTTGCATATAAGTTCTTTGGTGCAATACCTGACATTTAGTCAGGGGCAATGACTTCTTTCCCTTAGATTGTCAAATTAAAAAATGACAACAGCCAATACATCAATAGCCATCAGGTGTAAATTAATTGAAATTATACCTATTTTTTATCATATAGTCAAAAATACATTCTTTGGTGAGCAACAGAATTTTAGTAATTAGTTTGTGTGCCATGAGAAGAAAAAGTTGAAAATTGCTGTTCTACATAGAGAATATTTACATAATTATAATGTTGTGAAATGCATTCATCAGTTTTCATGTTTTTGAATTCGACCTCTAGGCAAAACATAAATAAATATTTAAATGTCCTGAACCCTAATAAAAGTGATAGTATAGCTGTTGAATACTAGGAGAAAAATAGGAGGATGAGAGATGGAGGGAAGTTTATAATCACTGACATTCTTAGTTTATATTGAGGGGAATTCAATGATATTGTTTGAAGTTCATCAATCAAGATGTAGAAGTTTAAGTGTAAACTTCTTAAATAAATGTAAGTGTAATATGTTATAATTGTTATAATATGTTATAATTGGAACCAAAAATTAGAAAGAGGACGAGTTCCTGGCCTTTCAGAATGTGAAGATATGAAATAATGTTTAATGTTGATAGATCACTATATCAAGGTTTGAGGTCCACAAATATGGAATTGATCACCAGAATAAATAAAAATGAAAATAATTGAGGGTGTTACTAGTGAAGAGTAGGTTACTGATGAAGACTCGTGGTAGTTACAGGAAATTCAGTAGGAGATTTGATATTAATGCATATCTTTCTCTCCTATTTGATTTTTTTACTATGTTCACATATTACATAGTAAAAAACTAAGGGAGACGTTTGAATATATCTTTAATATCCTATTGGCACAAATTTGACTCAGGTTTAAAAATTAACTTATCAGCTCTTTCAAACCAGCTTTTCCTCCAAATTTCCATCTTTCTGTAAACTGGCACTTGAAAATAATATCTATTAAATATAATATAAAATGCACCAAAATCTTATTAGTAAAACTGTGAGATTTACATAACAGACAGATGGAGCAATAAAATAGCACAGATGCTCTGGGGACAAATACAAGTATATATAAAAATATATTGTTTGATAAAGACCACAATACAAAGCAATGAGGGCAGAAGGAAAATTTCAATAAATGGTTCTAGGCTATGTCATAAATCTTTCAGAAAAAAATAGCTATATGTTTACTTTTGAAATGTTTTTTCCATGCGTACATTGTCTGTCAATCTCACAACAGTATTTCAATTTAGTACTGTACCCATTTTATAGATAAGGAAACTGAGCTCAGAGAGATTAAGCCCTCCAGCTAGTAAATGACAAATTCAGAATTTAAACCCAGATATGTGTAATTCTTAAGCCTGTATTCTTAAATTTTTAGTCTTCTTTATAAAGCAATCTAGTTTAAAAATTAGTTGAGGTTAAGAAAGAAGAAAGAACCTGAAATCTTTTAACAAAGAGTCAAAGAGACAAGAGGGAGATACAGACATAAATCAGGAATTTTCATGTCAGATCTATTCCATCTTAGAAATGAGGTCATCAGAGATTCTGGTCAGTGCATCATTTTCTTTCGTCTTCTGCTCACTGGTCTTCTCCAGACAGTGGATGCACTCCTGCTCCTCCCTCAGGCTCACCTGGAAGTCCAAGGCCTCTGCTTGGGCCTTGCTCAGGACCTGGGGGATCTCTTCATTTACCAGCTTGCTTCTCTTCTGCACGAGACTTCATTTCTTGCTGTTTCCAGCCTTCCTTTTCAATTCTTACTATGTAATTCTCAACCTCTTCTTCGGCGATTCTTCATTTGAGCAATAGCCATAGATCACTTTCTTCTGTTTCTCGAACCACTTGAAGAGATCAGAGAGATTTTTCCATGGAGTTCAGGTCTGCAGTAAGTTGGTCTTTCTCTTTCAGAACATTCTGGATTTTGGCTTTATCAAGTCTCCCTGTTTCTGAGCCTCCTCCATGCCTGGTATATGATCCCCTCAAACTCCACCATGGTCCTCCTCATCTCCAGGTTCTTTAGGTGGAGTGCCTCACATCTGTTCTTTAGCAACAGGTTTGTGTCACTTCTGTGTTACTTCCACCACCACACCCAGGTCCTTCTGGCTGTTCTGCTATATTCTAACCCTTGATTTTGGTAGGAAAGAAAATTGACAGACAGCAAAGAAGATGGTGGAGTCCTGCTTTTATAGGGCTTATATTCTAGTGAGAGAAACAGGCAATTATACAGAGTGAAGACTGCTTTGGAGAAAGAATAAAGCAATGTAATTGATTTTATTTTCCAAATGTTGGATAATATATATTCCATCCAACATGTTCTTCTTACAATGTCATATTGACACTTCTCCATCAAGAAGCAAAGCTCACATCACCCTTCTCCTTTGAAGCTGGGTAAACCTCTGTAACCTCCCAAACCATTACAAGGTAGCACAAATGACATTGCCTGGCTTCCCAAGGCTAGGTCATAAACGGTGATTTGGCTTCTACCTGGCTCTCTTCCTCTTTCTTGCTCTGTCTCTCGACATTTGCCTTTAAAGCCCAAACCACCATTTAAGAGTTCAGCTACCCTACAGCCACCATGCTGGAGAGACCCTATATAGAAAGGTGACTGAAGAGCCCCAGCTGATTCAGTCCCCAGCTTTCTGAGTCTTCCCAGACCAGGTGCCAGACATGTGAATGAAGGCTGAGAGAGATGACCCCAGCCACAGCCACTGTCTGACTGCAACTCATAAGAGACCCAAGCCAGAACTGCCCAGCTGAACTGCTCTCAAATTCCTGACCCACAGAGACTGTGAGAGGTAATAAATGAGTATTGTTGTTTTAAGCAACCGTATGCAGCCATAGCAATTGAAAGAAGCAGAATAAAGGAAAAGAGAGGGATAGGAAGGGATTCGATTTTACATTGATATTCAGGGAAGGCTTCCCCAAGGCTGGTAACACTTGAGTAGAGACTGAAATGAAATATATGAAAAAATGAAGAAGCCATGTACATATCCATAGAAAGGAAGTTCCAAGCAGGGGGAACAGAGATTGGGGCTGCTTGGCATACTGGACAACCAGCAAGGAGAGGTGTTGCTATGGGAAGTAAGCTAGAGGACAAGGTGTTGGATAGATGACAGGTGTCATATCAGTGCAGAACCTTGGGCCCTGAAAATGTAGGAGATTTTGTTCTATGTGTAATGGGAAGCTCTTGGGGGATCTGAGCAAGCAAGTGACAGGCTCTTATTTATGCATTCAGAGCACCCTTCTGGGTAAGTTCTTCCCCTGATATTCTCTCTCCCACTGATTTTGCTTCAGCCACATTGGCTTATTTTCTACTGCTTAGACATACAAGACTCTTTCCTGACTTAGGGTCTTTGAAATTCCTGCTCTCTTTACTAACACCTATATCCTCATGTATTCAAATCTATGCTGCCACCAGGATCCTTGGTCTTTCCATCCAGTCAAAACACCAGTCCACTTCAGGAGACACTTTCAATCACATTGCCCTGTATTTTTACCTGTTTATGGTTGCCCCTGCTCAAAGGTAAGCTCCAGGAACACAGGGACCATGTTTCTCTTGCTTGCTAATATGCCCACAGCACCTAGAAGAGTGTTTGAAATAAAGCCAACGCTCCACCAATATTTGTTAAATGTATGAACAACCATATCTTCCACAGATATCATGCAGAGAAAGAGATACAATGTATGAAAAGATATTGGCATGCAGTTTGTTCTTCATCAACCATTAATTCAAAGAATTTTAGATTTTGTTTTTTCTTTCTACAATATTTGTTTCTTTTTAACTGAACTCATCTCTATGCTTATTTGCTTCACACAATATAAGCAAAATATCTTCAACTATTTGGCTCCTTCCAAGGGTTTAGCTTTTACTTCCAAAATTAATCTAATAGTTATCTTACAAATGGACTCTACATAAGAGAAAAACTTCAATAAATATGACCCAAGATTTTTATTTTTTTAAAATATGTTTTTATTGATTTGGGGGGAGAGAGAGATAGAAACATTGATGTGAGAGAAAAACATTGATCAGCTGCCTCCTGCACACCCCCTACTGGGGACTGAGCCCACAACCTGAGCATGTGCCCTGACCTGGAATCCAGCAGAGACCTCTCAGTCCATGGGACAATGCTCAATCCACCGAGCCACACCAGCTAGACTGAACAGAGATTTTTAAATCAAAATATTCTTTGGAAGTATTTTTGTTCTAATACTCCTCTACTTTGCTCCACAAAGGTGTTGAAGCTAGAATAATCAATTAAAAATGGGGTCAAATTTGGTAAAACTACATATTAATTTTGAGTGGTAAGAAGTAGTCATTCAGTAAAATCAAACCAATATCATATAAGCTAAGATTTGCACCTGCAGTAATAATGAATCATGGCTAGACCCAACATTTTTGTCTCCAACCATCTCTACCTCAGTCCCATGCCTAAGACCATGTCAAAATCAATCTACGGTGTTAAGAATGGCCAGAGCATCCACATCATCGTTAAAGAGTCTCATTAGTGCCCTAGCCAGTTTGGCTCAGCAGTTAGAACTTCGGCCTGAAGACTGAAGGGTCTCGGGTTTGATTCCTGGTCAACGGCATATACCTGGGTTGCAGGTTCGATCCTTATTGGGGTTGTGCAGGAGGCAACTAATTGATGTCTCTCTCTCACATCAATGTTTCTCTCTCTCTCTCTCTCTCTCTCTCTCTCTCTCTCTCTCTCTCTCTCTCCCTTCCACTCTATCTGAAAATAAATGGAAAAATATTTTCAGGTGAAGATTAACAATAACTAAATAAATAAAGCCTCATTAGCATGATCACCCAATGGAGGTATGTCTGACTAAAGTGGTATATTTTACTCATGGTGAATTCCCAAGTTATCTGAATCAAATTTAAATTCTGTAACATATATCCCATAACATATTAAAAACAGAAGAGGCTCCAGAGCCATCACAAATACTTGGAAGCTCTCAAGATTTTTTCTCTTCTCCCCCAAGCCTCTAGGACAAACAGTGGGCTCACATCAGTTTTGTTTTGAGTCCCCAGAACAAACAATAAGCTTTAAAGGCAGCCTAGGAATTAGACACCAAAGTTATAAGAATTTCTACCCCAAATGGAGAATTTTTTAAAATACTTTTTATTCTTATTGGGGTGACATTGGTTAATATGATCACATAGGTTTCAGGTGTAGACTGGTACAGCCACTATGGAAAACAGTCTGGTGATTCCTCAAAAAATGGAGCATATTTTTTTAGCATAACTCTGCTACCTTTCGAAGCAACAAAGCAAAAACAAATAATATTTGCACCTTAAAGCTATCTGTGAAAATATTTGATTCATTATTTGTTAGCTAGAAAAGGCCATGTAGTTTTAATATACATCATAGCTCACTCTACAGTCTTCATTTGGC
This sequence comes from Tadarida brasiliensis, assembly GCA_030848825.1. Classification (NCBI taxonomy): domain Eukaryota; kingdom Metazoa; phylum Chordata; class Mammalia; order Chiroptera; family Molossidae; genus Tadarida; species Tadarida brasiliensis. Next base: position 63,028,252 of record CM061265.1, read on the forward strand.
TAGGAAAAAATAAAAACATTGAGTAACTCCACTATTGAACACATTATAGATAATATATTGCCAAGTTCATCATATAGGTTAGCATGAATAGCCTAACTGTAGATTCAGTACAATGGACATTTAGTGACAATGTAATATATTTTTAATAAACACATGAAAAAAACACCAATTAAATGATTTGTTGGTTCCATGGTCAGTTTTATGCAGATGTAGAGTAGAAGGTTATTCAGCTATATTCAAAAAGTTATTTCTTCCTTCCAAATATCTCCTCCCACATGCTAGATAATCCTTAAAATTATAGTGAGGGAAAGCTTTTTATTTTAGCATTACTCAAAAATATTAAAATGTAAATAACTCTCAAAGAAGTAAGACATTGACCTAAAGTTCCACAAAGGGATAAATTACTGACATCAAATCGTTTCTTAAAATAAGCCAGGAGTCAGAAGAGCACGTAGGGCTTTGGTACATGAAAAGGAAGGCAAGGGATTCAAAAAAGGGAGGTTATTTTGCAAGGAACTAATCTCTCCACTTCAAAACCTTGCCAAGTCATTAAACTAGCCACACTGATATATAACAAATAGTTCTTTTTTTAAAAAAACAGTGTCTCAGTTTACCAAAATCTCCATATTTAAACATTGTAAAGTACTTTTTTAGTTTAAATAAGGCCATAGTCTACATACTCAAAAGTAATGAAATGTGATATTGACTTGCACATTTTTTCACATGTGCACAGATGTGTCAAAATACAAGATTCTTCACCCATTTAAGGAGTTTCCATTTATTTATGTTGTTCTGAACTCACATCAACAAGAAATGCATGACTACACACTTGCAGTACCGTATGCTAATATATATGCACATGACCCCCCTGCCCATCAGCAGCATATAATACTGAATATTCATTATTTATTGTATACTTCTTATTCCATGCAAGAAAACCCAACTGCCTTCACCATTACCTAAAACCCTTAATACAATTGCAGCAATTATCTAAATGCAAAAAAGAAAAAGAAAGGAAGAAGAACAGCTGATTATAATATCAGAAATCACAGAAATAAGATGTATTTATATCTGAGAGGATAAATCCAGTTCTAAATATATATAGCAACTTCTTATCTAGACCTACTGAAAGCCACTGCTAACCTCACATGATTTAAGTGAACAAGCTAGATTTATGAAGACTTTCGCCAGAGTTTGGCACAGCACTGTGGTCGAGTAGAATGAGCATTGGGTTTGGACTCACAGTGACTGAATTTAGCTTCTGGCCCTACTCCTTGCTAGTGATCTAAGCACTTAAGCTTTTTATATTTCATTTCTTCATCTCTAAATAAGAAGCCCAAAAAGGTAAAGATAAGCTTGGAACTATTCCCAGCCTCACCACTTACCAACTCGGTGACCTTGGTGAAACTACTACACATTTCCAGTTTCCTCTGCCGTGAAGTATTACTCACTATTCACAGAACTGACTTCATTGGGTTGTAATGAAATTTCAGAGAAATAATGCATGTAGTTTAGCCACTATGGTCCTCGGTTGAAGGAAAGATTTGATAAATGGGAGCTATCATTACAATACTAAAAGGAGATAAGAAAAGACTCCCTCCCAACCTTGGATTGTTCTTATGAGGCTCAACTTCTAATGTTTATGACAACTACTACACATCTAAATTACTTTTAAACCCATTCCAAGCTGACTATTAGGTCTATATTTGCTCACCTTTAATTAATTTAACTGATAATAGAGTATTAATAAAATGAACATAGAAGAAAATTTGGAAGTATTTTGTTACTTAGTCATAAATATTTATAGACAAATCTGTTTCTGACTTAATTAGCTTCACATGTTAGAAAGGAAATATTAAGTTGAAGAATCCCAAATTAACTATTGTAAATGAAGCTTTATGTGACTAGAGGAGGAAATGACTGGCTTAAGGCTGTGCTTGAATATTAAAATTCATTTTCTAACATTATCATAAGCCTATGAATTCCAAGTCCAGAGCATCAAAATTAAAATCAATTTGAGAGTTTTTCTGTTGGGTATTTAGAAACATTTACTGAAAATATCTTAATTAACCTAGTTTAATAATTTTATGTAATTATAAAATATTTTGTTTTTATTAGATTATTTTAAAATAATATAATCAAACATTTCCTTTTTAAATTAGTTTATCACATTATAATATCTAAACCTATGTAATTTCAGGAAAAATATGTGAAGGTAAAAACTCAACCTTAAATATTTCAAAATATATTAACATATATTCTGTGATTTTTTTCAAAAAAAATATACTTGATTTAACAAAAATTAGATTCATCTTGATCCTTTATTTGACAGATGTATCTATGTGTGTGCTTTAAGGCCAAATTACTTTTTTTTTTTTTTTCTTTACTGATTTCAGAGAGAAAGGGAGAAAGAGAGAGAAACATCGATGAAAGAGAACATTGACTGGCCGCCTCCCGCATGTCCCCCCTTGGGATGGGGCCCACAACCTGGGCATTTGCCCCGACCAGGAATCGAACCGGCGACCTCTCAGTGCATGGGGTCGACTCTCAACTACTGAGCCACACCTGCCAGGCAAGGCCAAATTACTTTTTAACACCAGAGAAAACACCAAACTTTTTGAACTGCAAATTTCCCAAGTAGATTTGGGGGTTTGAAAAAATTGGAAATGTATGAAAATATCTAACATTCTTTATGAATTAAACTTTTTTGTAAGGTCAATATAAATGCTACATATACTATATAATATGTCAGCCATTCATTCTCTCAGCCAGAATTATATTAGCATCTGCTCCCATATAGTTATATTTTTCAATAAATTTTTATTGAGGATCATGCTAGTTAGTTGCTGGGTGAAACAGATATAGTTTAAGTGTATTTATTGCATGCCATTTTTTTCAAATTTTGTAACTTGTTTGCTTATAATGATGACCTCATTAAAAGACTTAATGTACACATTGTTACTATTATCTAAAATATTTGATTTGCCAACATCTCATTTTGCTCAAGCAGAGTGCATTAAATTACAAACAATATCTGATATATTCCAAGTGTCTTGATAAATTATTTTATTATTTGTATTTTTTAAAATTATAAATTTTATGAATGTCATTTTTATTCTTTATAGCATATTCTATTATTCTATTGGGCAATAAAATAGCAATACCTATTTTGGGAATAGAAATCTCTTGGTTCCATGGCATATCTTTAGAATTTCCACACCATGGATTTACGTCAATGGATGATAAATCTTTGGTTCTTGAAGATGTCCAGCTAGTGTATAAAAGCCAATTGTCAAGATAATAACTTGGATGTTTCTCAATTTTCACATTTGTTTTGAATTCTCTGCCAAAGTCATATATTTATCTTTTAGAGGAAATATGTTAATGAAAATAAGCATATGTTTCCAGATCCAAAAGCCAGAACTTACAGGGCAATGATAAAGGGAATCAGAGGGTGAGTGCATTTGTAAGAATTATCACTGATGTGCATTACTTCCATATCTCTTTTTTCCTTTGGCTTTTGTAAGAGTGTGTGTTTTGTGAGTATGAGTATTCTGAGTGAGTCTGTTCAAGGCAGCTGCTCTGCTTCCCTTAAATTACAAATTCAGGAAGCACTGGGTGGTAGGGAGAATAGCCATCAGAGGATGGGGTAGTCCCTGGTCAACATAAATATTGAAGACCACCTAAATCATGCTTTGTAACTGAACTGTACATGAAATGCTGATCGTGTAAATAACTCAAATATAAAAATATTAATAAGATTAAGGAAAATTAAATCTAGTTCCTTTTAATTATATTTATGTTTTCCAAAAATTGTCCTAAAACCTAAGTAGAATGTACAGATTGGTATGATTAATTCCAAGTAGCATTCTACTCTACCAACTGTAAGATTAGGACCTAATGTATCACTGACCATTGTTGTGAGCCACTATATCTTACTCCTGTCCCTATATCTCATCAAATAAACCAGATCACAAGGGTCTGAAGGTCAAAACTGTGATTTGTTCTGGTTCATTGATCCCCAGGGTTTAAAATTAGGACACACACCTTTACATCAAGCTGCGAAAGGAAGAGGGCAAGCCTCCTTTATGGATAATAGAGTGTTTGGGGTTTTGTGGGTTTTGGGGAGAAGGTGTTATTTGTTATACTTTGTTTTGTTTTATTTTCTTCACCATATTAAAATTGCCCTTTAAACTTATTTTAACCAAAGAAATGTGATTTGTCAGTTTTAATTAGTAACTTTTAAATAATGGAAACATCTTTCAGAAATAAGTTCATGTTTTCATTTAAAAAGTAGATGTCACAATTTATCTTTTAAGGTCAGTCTATATTAAATTCAAAACTTTTACTGAAAAAAAAATCTTGTGAAGTATGATATGAGATTTATAATTTATGAGAAATGCTCTTAATAAAGTATATTTTTAATATGATGCAGACTAAAACTATATGGCAATTGAGCAGAGCATTAGGAAGCACCATATGGGCTTCTAAACTGAGGAGATGACACCCACGGGTCCTGCCAAGTTCTCCTCTCTGTTCCTCCCTCCCCACCTGCCAGTCTCCCACCACATCCTGAATTCTGTCATGATACTGGGTGCCTTTGGTATAAATTACTGAAACGGTGGTCTCCATGCTCCTCAATAAACGTCTCTTAATCATGAAAGGCAGAAAATAAAAGGAACCCTAACCTTATTAACAATCAGTGACCTATTGTTAAGTTATAGGGCTAGTAACATATCTTTTCAGGGGGGAAATGACAGCAGAATAGGTGAAAGGAATACACACCTCCTCCCAGCGCCAAACCGGAGTTACAGCTAAAACTTAGAGCAATTAACCTGAATTAACCACGAAGGTCACCTGAACTGGAGTATTATATCCAAGGACTGAAAAAAAAGAAGCTTCAGAGCTGGTAAGAAGGGCGGCCATGAGAAAAAGGCTGGTCCCAGCACACAGGGGCAGCAACTGTGAAGCTGGAGAAATACTGCAGCCGCAAAAGGCTCCCTGGAGGAAAGTAGGGTCTCAACCCCACGCCGGGACCCCAACCCAGAACACCAGGGCCTGGAAGAAGAGCCTGCATAACATTTGGCAGCAAAAATAAGCAGGGACTTTGTCCACTGGAAAGAGGAGGAGGTCTGCTTGAATCCTAGGCGATCTCCTTAAAGGCTAATGCACGGGGACTCGCTCTTGGGCATTTATTCACCTGGGGCTCTGGTAGAGGGAAGGAGACTCAGGGCCTATGGAAGCCACAGGGAGAAGATCTGGGTGGCATAGCACTGGAGATCGGGAAGTTAAGCTTCTGAGGTCCCGGTCCTGAGCCAACATCCCACACCGCCCTCCGATACCATCTCCCAGGATCCAGCGCGTCTATTCTTCCATCACCAGCTGGAGAAAGTGCACTAGCCCTGTCCTTCAAACACTGATGAGTCCACCTGCCAAGCTTGAATCAGGCATAAAGGACTTTGGCTGTACCCAAAAGGGACCTGAGGTGCACTTTTTTTTCTGGAGAAACTATAGACAGTCTCAGGTGAACAATGAACTGAGTGGCTTGGGAACAGGAGCCGATCTTCCCCCTCCCCATGGGTTAGGCAGGTGCCATCCCCAGTGGAAGGCACCCCGGTCAGTGCCTCAGGCAGCAGGCAGCTGTGGAGCTATGGGGAGCAGGGAAGGCATGCACTTGCAAGCCTCCCGTCAAGACTCCTGGCAGGGTGCTGACCCAAACTAGAAAGCAAGTGCTAACTACTCTGCTGAGGACCCATGCCATCCCCAACAAAATGCTGCCTGGATTTGCATTCCCCAAATCTGCCAGCACCGCCTCCAAAGTGCAGTCCCACAGGGGAAGGAAGTGCAATTCAGAACAGAGACATTGGGGGCCACCCCCTCAGTGACCCCCCATCAGGGCCTGGCAGCGAGTTGGAGAGATAGAAAAGGATGACTTGGAACAAATGAAACTAGACCACCAACTTACACCATACACAACAATAAACAAAATGGATAAAAGACTTAAATGTAAGTCATGAAACCATAAAAATTCTAGAAGAAAATATAGGCAACAAAATCTCAGACATCGCATGTAGCAGATTTTTCACTGATACATATAGCCAAGGGCAACAGAAACAAAGGAAATAAATGAGTAAATGGGACTACATCAAACTAAAAGACTTCTGCACAGCAAAACAAACCAGCATCAAAATGAAAAGGGAATTGACTGTATAGGAGAATATATTTGCCAATCATACATTGGATAAGGGGTTAATTTCCAAAATATATAAAGTACTCACAAGTCAACAAAAGGAATCCAATTAAAAAATGGACAGAGGACCTGAATAGACACTTCCCCAAAGAGGACATACAAATGGCTAAGAGATATGTGAAAAAATGCTCAACTTCACTAATCATCAGAGATATGCAAATTAAAATGACTGTGAGGTATCACCTCACACCTGTCAGAATGGCTGCTATCAACAAATCATCAAACAACAAGTGCTGGCGAGGGTGTGGAGAAAAGGGGACTCTAGTACACTGCTGGTAGGAATGCAAACTGGTGCAGCCACAATGGAAACCAATGTGGTGTTTCCTCAAAAAATTAAAAATTGAATTACCATTTGACTCAGTGATCCCACTTCTAGGAATATATCCTAAGAAGCCTGAAACACCAATCAGAAAGAATATATGTACCTCTATGTTCATAGCAGTGCTATTTACAATCGCTAAGATCTAGAAACAGCCCAAGTGTCCATCAGTAGATGAGTGGATAAAAAAAGCTGTGGTACATGTACACAATGGAGTACTATGCAGCTGTAAGAAAGAAAGATCTCTTACCCTTTGAGAAGACATAGAGGGGCCTGGAGAGTATTATGCTAAGTGAAATAAGCCAGTCAGAGAAAGACAAATATCACATGATCTCACTTATTTGTGGAATCTAATGAACAAATTAAACTGATGAACTAAATAGACCCAGAGACATAGAAGTCGGGAACAGACTGACAAACCTCAGAGGGAAGGGGGATGGGAAGAGATAAACTAAAGAACTTATATGCCTGTGTGTATAACCATTGGACACAGACAACAGTGCAGTGAAGGTGGGTTTGGGGCGGGAGTGGGGAGGAGGGGGTCAATGGGGGGAAAATGGAGAGACATCTGTAATACTTTCAACAATAAATATAAATTAATATATACACATATAACCTTTTCCAAATAGGGATAAACAATTACTGGTTGGTAATTGGAGACCAGGGCTGGGTGATGAAAAGGCACTGACAACATTAAAATAGTGTGAATTGCCCAGAGAATCAGCTATACTAGCCCTGACAGGTACTTGTGAACAGAATTAAAACACAGTACAATTGTCTCATTTCTCTGCTCTGTTTATTGTCAAGTTTTAAGCATTTTTTTCTTCTATAGGAAGAGAGATGCTCCCCTTCTCTATGCTTCCTTCTGCTGTCTGCACTTACACCACTGAGTCTAGGTGAGTTTGCGTCTTAAGAAAAAAAAAATTGTGTAAAATATTCATGAAAACAGACTGGGGACACAACATCAATTCAGAGACTTAAACATCTGTAGCATTTGCTCTGGTGGCAAGAAATCAAGGTCAGATGAAAGGAAATGGTGCAGTAGGGGGAGGATGTCTTTGATATATTCTTTCCTACTCACCCTCCAAACCCCTCCTCCTTCCTCTCATTTAAAAGGGGAGAATAACCATTAAAATGCTGTATGCATAGTATTGTTACAATGTTTCATTTATATTGCAGTTACTAGCCTTGCTTTTCTGCCTATGATGTTTGTGCCTTCTTGATACTCTACACTTTTGTCTCTCTGTTGATGCCCCTTATTTTCCCACCACCCTTCACCTCTTCCTGGTTCTTCTCCCTCTTTGTTTCTCTCCTTTTTCTGTGATGGGGAAAAAAAATGTGAAGCTGCAATAAAAGGTATAATGAGGATAAAACAAAGTAAGTGATACAATGGCCTTGTCTAATGTTATCACTTACTATTTGAGTAATATTTTCCCCCAAGAACTTACTTATCTTTTATTATTATTATTATTATTATTATTATTATTAATTTATTTTTGCTACAGATGTTTCTCCTTTTTCCCCCATTGACACCCTCCTCCGATCCCACCCCGTCCCCCCACAGCATTTTTGTCTGTGTCCATTGGTTATGCATATATGCATATAAGTTCTTTGGTTTATCTCTTCCCTCTCCCCCACACCCCCCTCCTCTGAGGTTTGTCAGTCTGAACCCTACTTCTGTGTCTCTGGGTCTATTTTGTTCATCAGCTTATTTTGTTCATTATATTCTACAAATAAGTGAGATCATGTGATATTTGTCTTTCTCTGACTGGCTTATTTCACTTAGCATAATACTCTCCAGGTCCCTCCATGCCGTCTCAAAGGATAAGAGATCTTTCTTTCTTACAGCTGCATAGTACTCCATTGTGTATATGTACCACAGCTTTTTTATCCACTCATCTACTAATGGACACTTGGGCTGTTTTCTGATCTTAGCAATTGTAAACAGCGCTGCTATGAACATAGGGGTGCATATATTCTGAATTTACTCATCTTACAACTACAGATTTGTAGCCTTTGAACACTTCTCCTCCTTTCCCCTACCCCCAGCCCCTGGCAAGCACCATTCCACTCTCAGTCTCTAGGAGTTTGGCTTTTTTAAATTCCACATACAAGTGAGATGATACAATATTTTTCTTTCTCTGTTTAACTAATTCTTACTTGGCACAATGCTGTCACAAATGGCAAGATTTTCTTCATTTTATGGCTAAAAGATATTCCATTGTGTGCGTGTGTGTGTGTATCACATTTTCTTCATCCATTCATCCATCAGTAGACACCTAGGTTGTTTTCATGTTTTGGCTGTTGTGAACAATACAATACTAGGAGTTTGCTTCTTGTTATCCTGTAGATATGTCCCTTTAGAGCTAAGTTATTAGACACGCCATGTTTTTCCTTAGTATGTAGCTACATATTTCCCTAAGTAATACTAACAGAATTACTATATATCTATTTCCAGAAAAGTAAGAAATGAAAAAGGAGGAGGCACACAGGCAGAAGAATGAAGGACAGGATGAAGGAAGACATCACATATTTCTCCCTGTCTCTCTCTGCCTTGCTGGGCTTCTCTGATAATGGCTGCCCCTTTTCCATGGCTCCAGCTCCCACCTTCTGTGGTCCCAGCTACTACCCAGCAGCCCTCCCCTGGTTCTAGCCCCCACGCCATGGGCTCTAATAGCACATCATGCCCCAGGAATGGCAGCACTTCTCTGAAATTGTTGTCCCCTCGGGTGTTTCACTCCTCCCTGTAACCAGGGAATGTAACCAGGTTCCCCCCCATAAGTCTGTTCCATTTGACATGTCTAGAATGGTTTCTATTTTCCTAACTAGACCTTGAAGGACACAAATATTATAGTGGAAAGAGCCTCAGAAAGGAAGTCAGAAGACATGATTTCATGTCCTAAGTGTGACTAATTAGCTGGCAAGTTTGGGTTCAGTCATTCAACATCAGGTTCATAAAGTTGCTTTATGGCTTAAATATCATACTTTATTGTGAAATTTCTTTACGTCACCTCTGTTAACACTTTCATAAAAGCTTTCCATTCCTCTGTAAAATGTACTGACTGACATCCAACAGCACAGCAAAAGCCCAGAGCTGGTAGTCTCCCTTCCAGGGGTCTACACTTCTGCTCTGCACTCTGATTTATGTTCTTACCAAGCGCTGGTGGTGTTTATTCCAAGAGCTGTTTATGCTAGCAGTTAGTGTAATTATATAATGTAATTAGTGAGTGACAGGGGCCAAACTAGTTTGGTGACTTTTACCATATAAGGATGTAAGAGAGGGACTGGAAACAAGTAGGAAGTGACTTTTTGGAGCACAACAGAGTTGGTGAAGAACAAACATTTCTCCCCTCATCCTCCCTGGGGCTGAGGAAATCATTTGAATTGGTCCTTTGTATTCACTTTTCTAAAACAAAAAGAGTATTCAAACTGTGTTTCCTTGCTCCTAAAGGAGAACAGGGGTAATCATCACTTACCCAAAAGGGGCTGTGCTTGTGCTCCTGATAAGCAAAGCACCTGATGCAATGGGCTACAGAGAAGGGGCCCCAGTGAAGTGAAAGATCAGAGACAGGAAGTACCGGCCGGACAGCTTGCATTCCCATCCAGTGCTGTTGCGATGATACCCAAGGATCTCTGCAATACGGCTAGACAAAGGAGAAGGGGACACAGCTAAAGCCATTTTGCTGGCCCACCCTCCAGTGGACCACTCCCTGGATAGGTGTATACCAGAAGCAAGGCATTATAGGTGGTCCCTCTGCTGTGGGAGGTAAGACGAGGTTGCGCTTAAGACAGACATTCCTTATCTGAGGGCTGTGATTCAGGAGGCTGTTATCAGACCCTGTGAAGAACCCACTAGGTATCCCACAATAGTGTCAGCATTTGAAAGCCACATAGAGAGGAAAGCCACAGCCAGCAATGGAAAAATAAACAATTTCACCACCACCCCTAAAAGGTGGTATCATCCAGGAGCAAAAGTTATATTCAACCAAGGAGCATACAGCCAACTTTCTGTGCACTGTTGATATAAAGACAAATCTCTTCCCTTTCCCTCCTCACCAAACCTGTACCAGAGGAATAAGTGTGGAGAAGAAGAAAGGAATGTTAATCACCAATGTAAAATGTTTTATTAACTAGAAATGACAGAATATTATGTGATTTAACTGAAACATTATTAAGGAGGTCAACTACCCAGCAGGAAAAATAGGTAACTTGAAATAATAGTAGAAGTTATTGAAAATTTTATCCATTTTATGTTGTTACCCCCAATTTGAGATTTCATCAGTATGATTATTTTTAAATTATTTTTTGATTTCATATTTAAAAGATGTTTTCAACTAACTGTAGTCAGGGTTTCTTCTGTAGATGAACTCACAGTGTAAACTTTTTAAAAATGCAAATTGCATGTTTATTGTCAGGGATTATTCGGAGTAAATACATGTTAAAATAGGACTTAATAAAAGAGGTCTCAGAGACAGTCCTGGTCAGTAATTGCATTTGCAAAACACAGAAAGAGGCATTTGTATATCCCATTGTGGAGTTCTTATTCTTTTTTTTTTTTTAATTTTTAAAATTTTTATTGATTTTAGGAAGAGAGGAAGGGAGAGGGAGAAAGATAGAAACATCTATGAGAGAGAAACATCAGTTGGTCGCCTCCTGCATGCCCCCTCCTGGGGATTTGGCCCACAACCTGGGCATGTGCTCTGACCAGGAATCGAACCGGTGACCTCTTGGTGCATGGGTTGACGCTCAACCACTGAGCCACAACCCCCCGGGCTGTAGAGGTCTTATTCTAAATGTCCAGCCTACCCTTTCTATTCAAGCACCTTCTTGCTGTCCATATTTGCTTAGTAGGACTGTTATTTTCCAAAATGAATCTCTTCTCCAAAATAGAGAAGAAAAGCAAGTAACAGAGCACAGGCCATCTGCTTAATGAAAGTACTCCAGGCAAGAACTAAGTAATTAAGAGCATCAGAATTTATTTATATAAGTTTTTGTTTTTGTTTTTATCAATCAGGCCTACTTAACCAACAATACCCAGTAAGTGCTAATTAAAACACATAATCCAGACACCTGGCACCCTCTGTCGAGTATATAGAAAGTATACATAGGCAAACATTGTGAAAGAAATAGGTCTACATTCATTCACATGCAAGTATACTAGGCTGTTGCCTATGTAATGTGATTCGGCAGCTGCAAGAAGGCCCCCTCTGACCAAAAAAAAAAAAACCCCTCAGAAATGTCCCCTGTTACAGAACCAGAAATTTCTATGATTAGAATAAAGGCAACAATGATACTTATTTAAATTTAAAAACCAATACATTTATCAGTTATTTTTCAACACCTTTACATAAATTGGTTGATCAACTAATCAGTTCCAGTGCTCTGAAAGGTTAGTACAGAGGACAAGTAAGTTTTGAAGAAATGAGACATTGAAGAAAGTTAAATAACATTGCTCATCGCAGCAGTAGCTGAGGGTCAGGGAAGCAAGGACTAAGAGAGGGATATGGAAATGGAAATGGTTTGCCCTATAACAAATACCACAATTTCTTCTGAGATCAGGCTTCTGTACCATGTAATTCCTACCACAAATTTAAAAAAAAAATATCTCCTTTCCCAACTTTGCACTTGTCCCAAAGAACTTCCCTGAAATTTGGAAAGGGAATTTGCTTTTATTCTCATCTTAATTGACAGGGTATTTGCTCAGACACCAGAGAAGACAGTGGACAAAAGACAAAACCAGACCAGAGCCTGCAGAAACCTATATTCCAGATTCAACTTTTATTAACAGGAAACAGCTGGCTTTGCCTTTTTCCCAAGACCTCCTGAATAGTTCGTTGCTTTTCCATTTTTGTTTTTCAAGTACCTAAGCCAAAACAACGGCAAGCTTGATTTTTAAAATAGGATCAGTGACAAATGCTGAAATGCCAAGTCGAAACTCACAGGATACAACCAAGAAAAATTCAAGAAGGAATTTGGAAGGCAGATTAGAGGAAATTGGGCCCAGATCTGTGCCTGCCAGCTGCTCTCAATAAACTGTGCTGAGGTCAAATATGCACTTCAGAGTTTACTCAAAAACACACACAGACCAAGGAGGTATATGCTGTTTCTCCTCGGATTCTTAAGGATATTTTAAAATAAGGGTGCTAGAGTGTTTCCCCAAGTTAAGGATATCTACCTTTCTTAGTGGATGAGGTTCTTTCTCCCAGTAACTACATTTTCACCGTCTATGGTAAAGCCTCTTTGGTACTAACCTAATTCATGCAACACAGATATTCTCCCCACTTAAGACCAGGTTCCTCATGTGGTTCTGGGTTCCCTCAGATGGGTCATGCTAAGGTCAAACAGCCACTCCACCATGGAAAAACTGGCCAGTACATGTTCTCTAAATGTTTGCAGAACACTCCCGGAAGAATGTTCCATGTGGACAACCAACTAAACATTTTCCAAAATCACAATTTATAAGACTAACAGGAAGGAGAGATGTGTTGAAGATTTTTCAACCCAGTTTATACAGATTATAAAATACAGTGAAGGTAACTGTATAATAGTATATATTAGAAAAGAAATTAATATTTATAAACTACTTTGAAATTCTCAAATATAACACACTATAGAAGTATTAGATTATAGAAGTTTTGAATCCTTAAATCATCAAGGTTTCAGAATACTTCAAAAAAGCTATTTTATGGAAAAGGTATTTCAAAAGTGTTAGAAATATATTTGAATAGGCTTCTTATGAAAAATCTTGAAAAAAATGATAGTGAACATCAAATATGATTCCTATTGAAGCTTCCCATAAGACAGTCTTCTATTTTAACCTGCAAACCAGAGCTGTTTCTATTAATTCAGATTTTGCCTCTTTAAAATTATAAGTATTACTAATATCCCCAAAAGATGCAAATTCAATAATTCTGAATAAACACAGGATATTTAAAAGTCATGTTACACATAAATCAGAAAATAGTGGTAATATAATCAGCAACATGGTATTATATTATACATAGAATGTATGGTGTTTGCCAGAAGAAAAGAATGAATTAGGAAATCAAAATATAATTTTCAAATCTCTGAAAAATGTCTCTAAATATGATCAAATTGTGGACTTAAACAGAAAAGCAAATGCTTTTTTCAGTCTACATTATATTATTGTTACAAATCACTCAGGTAAGGGCAAAATTGAGGAACTCTGTTCCAATTTAAATAGACATATAATACAGAAAAAAAAGCAACAATAGTGTCCCTAACATGTGTTATTTTCCTTCCTTCATCAAGTTATTAGGGTTCTTTCAGTGAAATAGTGTTTCTTGACATATTTTTGTGTGTTCATGCTACTTATCGGCAGGGTTATTAAGCAGTTTGTTCTGTCTGTGTTATATAATTTCATTTGTGCAAATAGTAACATCTGGTTAATGTAACTTGATATACACATGAAATCAGGCAGAAACTCTGATTTTTCTGAATTTAAGTTTTACCTTTATATCAAACTTAGCTTTTCCCTGGAAATTTATTATTTGTACATTCAAAGTCATCAGATTTTTAATTCATCTCTGAAGAAAAAGAAAACATTTTTGGTAAAGGTCTGTTAAATCCTGGAGATTCCTAGGAAAAAAGCAATATATTTCTGAATTAAAATATCCAAGATAATCGTAACATCAGAATTAAAATAAGGGCTTTAACTCCGCTCATCCTTCTAGAAAGCTCCTACTACAAATAAAAAAGGTAAATGTGAGAATGATAAGTAATCAGTTGAATTACAGTCTTCTCCCTGTCCAGCAAAAAGTTTCCTGAGCTCCTAGCAAAGGTTATAAATACCATAACATAAGTAAGTAATTAATTTGCAAGCTTGGTTTGGAATAGATTAATTCACAGAGCATTTCACTAGCCTTTCTATTCTGTTGTTATAGCTAGAGTAAGCCAACTACTTTCTTGGCACAGATCACCAAAATTCACAGCAATTCCAACCAAGCCATACGTACTCCTTGTTAACCTTAGTCTATCATTTGTTCTGAAAACGGGATTATCAAGTACTAGTGATTTTAAGATCTTTAATTCCATTATATTGAAGAAAAAAGGAAAAATATATCTGTTAATGAAAAATGACCGTGCTCCAGTCACAATTCTAGGTGCTTGGAATATAGTTGTGTGTGACTCAGGGTAGGCTAACTGCTGTAACAAACAACCCAACAGAATGCTACTTCTATGTCAAGAAAGAAATCAATGAATGCACTTGATGAGCAGCCATCAGGTGGATTCAGGACGCCAGGCTATTTCTATCTTGTGGCTCCCCTACCCTAGAGTATTCACACTGCTGATGAGGGAAGAGAGAGAGAATGCTGGTCAGGCCCCAAAATAGTGCACATCACTTCATTTACATTCCATTCGTCAGAAACAAGGTGCAGGGATATACCAAACAGCTAATGTGGCTGGGAAATATAGTCTACTTCCATGCCCAGGAAAGAAAAAAACAGACTTGAAAAAGAACTAGCCAATATTTCCTAAAAGATCTCTGCTCTTGAAGAATGCATTCTATCTGGGAGAAACAAACAACTAACAACAAGCATAATAAATTATAAATTGCGTGGTCTATTATAAAGTGATAACACAGTTGCAGCTGGGTGTGGGAAGGAAACACAGAGCAGGATAAGAGGGAGAAGTCTTTTGACAATGATGCAGGTGGCTGTGGTAATGTGGAGAAGAGATCATTGGAGAAGAGATCAAAGAAATGGGAGGCCAATTATTGGAGGCTTCATCTTTATCAATAGTGGCACATTATTAAGGAAAGTGATGGTGAGCCAGGAACTAAAATCATAGACAAGTGGGGGTTGAGAGTGTCCCATGAGTTAGTTGATAACAGCAGTAAGGAAAAGCAGTTGGCAACTTGGCATGGAGTTTTAGAGAGGGTGGAAAAAAGAATGTCCACCCTCATCCTCAGGTCTAGCTGTCTACGAATTGTAGAATAACAAGCAGCCACCACCTGAGAAGACTACTGGGATGGAGTGTCCTCATGGGAGAGGCCAGTTTCCACTAGAGCAAGAAGGCAAAGGGACCATTCACATGGTCAAGGATATCAAGATTCTGCTAAAGATGGAGCATCCAGCAAATCTGGGTCTTTCTGTGGTGACTGACATAAACAGGGATAAATGGCATATTGAAATGAGTCTCAGGCAGGTAGACCAGTGGGGAAGTCCTTCAATACTTGGATGAGATACAGCAGCCTGAAGCAAGGCATCTCTCAAAGAAGTTGCACCATTTTCTTTGACTAAATTTAACCCACAATTTGAAGAGAACATTTGTTTTGGAACGAAATTTTCTAAACTATTTCATATTCCTTGTTAGTGTTTTAAATTAAAACTGATTTTTAAATCCATCTTTGATGAAATTCTAGTCACGATTCTCCTTCTGAAATTTAAAGGTACATAAAAATACATTTCTTACTGATATAAACATAGAATCCCAGATTCTCGGGGTTTGAAAGTTTTAATTTACTTTGTTCAACCATCTAGCTGATGTTGGAAGCCGTTCTTGCATATCCTTGCCAAGCCATCTTCTGAACGAGGCTTGCACATCTCTAGGGATGATGTATCTACTGAGGTGGTTAAGAGTGTGGGCTCTGGAATTAAGCAGACGTATATTTGACTTCTTATTCCATTACTTCCAATGTGTGAACTTTGGCAAGTTTTTAAACTTTTTTCTCAAGAGTTTCAGAATCTTTATCTGTATGATGGAGATAATATTACAACTTAATTCATAGAGTTTACAAATGAAATAATACACATATAGCGCTCGAGACAACGTCCAACACATAGTAAGCCCTCAATAAGTAATTGATATTATTATCATTTATTTTTATGTCATTATTATTACTTTCCAAGGTATCATCTTTCAATGTTGGATTGCTGCCTTAGAAAAGTTTTTTCCTGCCACTTCATAGAAAAATCTGGCTCAGATTATAACTTGGCAAAATAAAGTCAGTGTTTCATTAGCCATAATTTATCATAAAATTTGAAAGAAATTCCTTGCAAAGAATATGCATAATCTCCTAGATATCCTGTTAGGATTTCAAGATTTTTTTCTGAAGTATAAACAGAGAAATCCTTGAACTATTAAGTCAGTAAAGCCTTGTCAATGCTCTCTGGTTCAGAACAGCCATGTAAAGTAAGGAGAGGTGAACAAATGTTATCTGTTACCTGACATTACAGCTGGGCGATGACTCATATGGCAAATTTAATTTCAGTAGCTCATAGTAATCGTTTTCCTGACTTTAGAGCTTTCAGCTGACACAGGCACTATCGGTAATAAACAGAACCTTAACCTAAAAAAAGGTTTCTATGAAGCTTCTCTTAAATTCAGAGAAAATGAATTTCCATGCTACCAAAGTTCATTACATCATTCAAACTCTTTGCCGACAAATGCTTTTGTCAAGATGCTCAGAGCATTTGATAATAGAAGTAAGATAATAGAATCAAGATTCCAAGGATTACAATAAAATAAATTATTTCTAATCCATGTGGATGCCACCTGCTATAACTAGTAAATTGTGATATATGCAAATGAACATTTTTCATGCAGATTATCCAATTGTTTTAAAAAACATCTTCTATGTTATAGTGCAATGGGAAAAACATAACTCTTAAAAATCACATAACCTTTTCTTCACCATTTTAAGAAAATGTATTGGGAATGCATACACTTTGCACTGAGAAATTCTTTGCTAAAATATATTCTCAAAAAATATTTGAAATGTTTAGTTATCAGGAATCTTTTAAGTTAGTACTCTCTTAGGATAGCATGTTTGACTTAAAAATAAGGCACTCAGGTAAATAACTGGAAGACAGACACATTGGTGAGTTGAAAACGGATAATTAAATACTAACTTATTCGAAGGAAGCAAACAATAAAAATGGGAAGATTGATGTCATTAGGTCTAAAATCCTTTCCAACTATGAAATTGTTATTACTTTAAATAAAAAATTAGAACTGACTGCATTAAGGTTATTCGCAATGGTAACTTCAAGTATGGAGCAAGAGGAAACTTTGGAAATAAATATCTATTTAAACCATCTTAAAGGGCTCCCACCAAAGACCATAACTGAAATAAACATGCAGTGAGGCTGAGATCTAAAAGTTAATTTGACTGTTCGGGTGGTGAGAGAGAAACACAGAGCCTCAAGCAACCAGGATGCTGTGATTCTTACAAGTTTACTTGTAAGCAATTAATTAACTTACAGATTATCTCATACTGTGTTAACTAAATTTATTCTCAGAAAATGCTCAACTGGCTTAACAGTAGTCCTGTAAGCAAATTAAAGATTAAAGACAGTAAAATAATAATGCAAGTGTGAGCAAGCAATAAGAACTAGAAGAGCCTGACACCCATAAAGAAGTTTCCTTCAGCAGCCACATTAGGAACTGAAAGCAATGGCAGTCTAGTCAGCCCTTTGAACATTTTAAATTGTGAAGACTGTTTATATGATGGATTGACATTAACTATCATTTATGATGAATGCATTGCCCTCATTTTATTTCTTAAAATATTATCTAATGATTTTAGGAAGCCATGATAATTAGCAAGCTGACATTTTAAAATATTATTTATGCCATCTTTATTTCAGCCTTTAGCAATTTCCATTTTTCTATTCATTTCTAAAAATATTTCATTTAGTCCGGCTGGTGTGGCTCAGTGGTTGAGCGTCGACCCATGCACCAAGAGGTCACCAGTTCTATTCTCGGCCAGGATACATGCCCAGGTTGTGGGCCCGATCCCCAGTTGGGGGCATGCAGGAGGTGGCCAATCGATGTTCTCTCTCATCGATGTTTCTATCTCTCTCTCCCTCTCACTTCCCCTCTCTCTAAAATCAATAAAGAAAAAAATTTTTTTTAAGATATTTAATTTACTAGATAATTAATATAGTAGATCTAGTACTTAAAATACTAGGACTATTATTAGTACATGCATATAATCAATAAATATATAAATACTAGTGGTGCCATAAAATATATCTTCACAGTAAACTGAGCATTAGAATTAATATTCACTCAAAGTCCAATATCACCATCATGGAAAAAATATCTGGCATATAAGAATAAACAAAATTTTATCAAAAATATTTATTACTTCAGACTATTAAAAATTCTTTTTTTAATTAATTAATTAAATTTTGTTACAGATGCTTCTCCTTTTTCCCTATTGACACCCTCCTCCCTGCTCCCATTGCTCCCCCTCTTCACAGTATTGTTGTCTGTGTCCATTGGTTGTGCATATATGCATATAAGTTCTTTGGTTTATCTCTACCCCCACCCCCTTCCCTCTGAGGTTTGTCAGTCTGGTCCCTACTTCCATGTCTCTGGGTCTATTTTGTTCATCAGCTTATTTTGTTCATTATGTTCCACAAATCAGTGAGATCATGTGATATTTGTCTTTCTCTGATTGGCTTATTTCATTTAGTATAATATTCTCCAGGTCCCTCTATGTTGTCTCAAAGGATAAGAGATCTTTCTTTCTTACAGCTGCATAGTATTCCATTGTGTATATGTACCACAGCTTTCTTATCCATTCATCTACTGATGGACACTTGGGCTGTTTCCAGATCTTAGCTATTGTAAATAGTGCTGCTATACTATACTTTGACTGGTCCACTTAATAATGTGTCTAAACTTTTCTATGTGCTAAAGACTATAATTCAGGAAACAGGTTTTTTTGCAGGGTATTTCCATACTAGCATCCATAGCTTACGCAAATCTTAGAAAGCTTTCATTATCAGCTACTGAATTAGCTGGCAGTCTGCGGCAATCATTACAAGGTTTCTTTTGAAATTCTTTACCACCATAGCCACAAAACTTGAAGCGTTTTTCAATTGTTTTTATAAATCTGTTGTTTTAAAGTTTGATTAGTGAGTATAAAATGTGTTTTGGAGACCCCATTTTTCTCCAACATTCTTCTTTTTTTTTTTTTATCCTCACCCGAGGACATTTTTGCATTTATCTTTAGATAGAGCGGTAAGAAGAAAAGGAGGAAGAGAGAGAGAGAAACATCGAAGTGAGAGAGACACATCGAGTGGCTGCCACCCACACGACCCCAACCGGGGCTGGCGACAAACTGCAACCGAGGCACGTGCCCCTAGCAGGAACCAAACCTGGGACTCTCTGGTCCACAGGCCCACGCTCTAACCACTGAGCCAGACCAGCCAGGGCTCCAACACTCTTCTTTTTGTCGTATTTTTGTGTTCTTTATGTTTGCGCTAGAGATTGTTTACCATTAATGTTGATATAATTTTGTAAAAATTTTCTCCCTTGTATATTTTTAAGGGACATAGTCAGCATCTTCTGTTAATTCATTCGCACTAGATGTGAAGAGTTTGCAAAGAAACATGAAACAGTTTGACAACTATTTTTTATAAGACAAGTACACTAAACAAATCTACAAAGATTAAAATTATAATATAATCTGCCCTGGCCAGTTTGGCTCAGCGGTTGGAGCATTAGCCTGTGGACCAGAGAGTTCCCAGTTCCGTTTCCACTAAGGGCACGTACCTCTGTTGCAGTTTGTCCCCGGCCCCGGTTGGGGTCGTGTGGGTGGCAACCACTCGATGTGTCTCTCTCACTTCGATGTTTCTCTCTCTCTCTTTCTCTCTCTCTCCCTCTCTCTCTATCTGAAGATAAATGCAAAAAAAAAATGTCCTTGGGTGAGGATTAAAAATAAATAAATGAATAAATAAATAAATAAATAAAATTATGATATAATCTAATATGTATTATTGTTTTATGATTAGATTTTATTATCTGTTTCCTCAAAAAGAATATGTTAGTCTTTCCAAACTTATCTACCTAATATACTCATTTAGTATTTGTATTAATTGCCATTCTATTTCCCTATTTAACTTTTAACTCATTCTTAATAATACAAAAAAACAAGAATTAAAGCTTTTACAATAACAATATAATTAATTGTTATACTCTACCATAATAAATAATACTAGAGTCATAAATTGCCTTAAATAGATGTAAAACAAGATCATGTTAGTCTTTTCCTTTCAACAAATATATAATCAATTAAAATTTCAAAATTCTGACAGAAAGTATAAGCGAAACAGTCAATGATTTCTTTACAGTGCATGACAGGGGTGATTTATAAAAGCCATGCTGAACAGAAAGGATTTCTAAAAATGACAGATGTGCTTTCCATTGCCCAATAAATCATAGTGTATGGTATTTAAACAGTTATTGCTCAAACGATGCAATCTTCCACGAAGGAAAATGCACTCATCCTCCTATGTCTACGTGGGAAAGAAATTTCTGCAGATCAGAAAGTGGGCTTCAGTCAATGTCCACACCAGCTTTGACCCAGTGACTGCAAAAGGCTGCTGAAGAGAGTTTTCTCTCCTCCTTGCTTGGCCAACATATTCTGATTGATCATTGCCAACAGAAAAGCCTAAGCATACATCCAAAGGGAAGACAAAATAGTGATTTTAAAAGTTTTACTGTTCCCAAACTTTGATATTACTATACTCCTGTCAAGGTGAGCTTTTTAAATTATGTCTGGTCTCCTAAGTTCTGCCTAAATGATCAGCATTAAAAACACACACACACACACACATTATATAACATTAGAATTAAAATCCTAATAAGCTGAATAAGTGAAGATCTAGGATAAACAACTGGCATGAAAGTTCTAAAGTAAGAAAGAGTTTGAAACTTATAGATACAGAGAACAAACTGATGGAGGTCAGAGGGGAGGGATCACTTTGTAACCTGTATGAAAGTGTATTCTCTGTGCTGTACACCTGGAAAAAATTACAAAAGAGTGTTGAATGCAGACTATAATCAAAAAATAAAATAAAGTATAAAGAAAGAGTTTGTAATTTTCAAAATATGGGAATAAAGTCTGTGAGTCTAGAATCCAGAAAATAAGGAAGATTGTGATATGAAATGAAATCACAGATAGGCAGGGGGCTAGATCATGCAGAGGTCTATAAGCCATGATAAGAAGTTTGGATTTTATTTTAGGTAAAATTAGAAGCCATCCAAGGGCTATTTAAGAAGAGAAGAGATATAATCTTATTTATTGTTTTAAAAAGTCATTCTGGGCCTGGCCAGTGTGGCTCAGTGGACTGAGCATCATCCCATGGGCTGAGAGGTCCTGGTTCGATTCCCAGTCAGGGTACATGCCCAGGTTGTGGGCTCAATCCTCAATAGGGGGCATGCAGGAGGCAGCCGATCGATGTTTCTCTCTCACATTGATGTTTCTATCTCTCTCTCCCTTCTTCTCTCTATAAAAAATAAATAAAGCCCTGGCCAGTTTGGCTCAGCAGTTAGAGCATCGGCCCGCGGACCAGAGAGTCCCAGGTTCAGTTCCTGCTGAGGGCACGTACCTCAGTTGCAGTTTGTCCCCGGCCCATGTGGGTGGCAACCAGTAGATGTGTCTCTCTCACATCGACATTTCTCTCTCTCTTCCCCCTCTCTCCCTCCTGCTCTATCTGAAGATAAATGCAAAAATGTCCTCGAGTGAGGATAAAAAAAAAAAAAGTTTAAAAAATAAATAAATAAATAAATAAAAACATATTTTTTAAAAGGTCATTCTTACTACAAAATATCCATTAGCACTGCTAAAACTATAAATACTAGCAATAGTAAATGTCACTGAAGATATGAAGCAACCAGAATTCTCAGACATTGCTGGTGAGACTGAAAACTGGATAAACCACTTTGGAAAGATATTTTGCAGTGTCTGCCAACGTTGAACATACATATAACCCACGGCCAAGCAGGCCCCTCCTGGATATACTTCCAGTGGAGATACATACATACATTTACCAACAAAAAAAGTTAATAGAATGAGCGTTACAGCATTATTCAAATAGCTTCAAACTGGAAACCACCCAAATTCCATCAACGATACAAAGGATAAAGTGTAGAATAGTCACATAATGAAACCCTATACAGCAATTAGAACTACAAAAAAATATGAATGAATCTCATAAATATCATAGGGCAAAAGCCAGACACAAAAGAGTACATATTGAATAATGCCATTTAGATATTGTAAAAACAGGCAAATCTAATCTACATCTTAAAAAGAGAGAATAGTGTTACCCTTGGTGCAAGGAGGTGTGGCCAGTAACTAGAAGGTAGCATGTCAGGGGAGAAAAGTAGTAAACATATTAGCATTGAGACCACAGCTTGGTGGCAAAGAGGCATAATAAGAAAATGACAGATATTCTTGTATTTACCGATAAAATATACATAAAAAGCACATCATCAAAGATCATACTTAACAGTCATCTGCCTTTTATATGCCTAACTTAACCACTCCTACTGATGAGAAATTCCCAATTTATAAGAGAGATTTTTCTTTTGTTGAAAAAATCTGATGTTTCAAACATCATTTATAAGTCAAAATCTGATTTGTTATTCTCTCTGAAGCAACATGGAACAATCCATTTGAATGTCTAGTAAAAACTCCTGAAAAAATTGAAGATATCTAACATACATTCCCCTCAGTTTTACTTTCTCCTGGAGAAACAACTCGGCAACTTGATCCACTCTTTGCAGGAAGTATGTCCCAGACACTGCCCCGTCCCAACCACCACCCTCTAACTCTCATTTGCAAATGTTACTAAGAGAGAGAGAGAGAGGAAGTTGGGCAGGCCTGCAGATACAGGATACACGAAACAGAATTGAGAGTTCAGGGTGCTTTGGAGCTCAGCAATCTGAGTGAGCTGCAAGAGCATTGTAACAAGGATGGTTCAAGGCAGATTTTGGATCTTCTGCTTGACATTCTCTTTAATTTAAAGTTTAAAAACACTGATTTGTTTTCAGACAGGGCATTCATTTTCTCCTATCCAGAAACCTTCTTTGACAATCCATTCCTATATTCTTCCTTCATTGAACCATAACAAATATTGATCAGAAACATTTGTTAAATTCCCTCTTGTTTTAAATCAATTCATTTTCCATAGCTATCTACTTGCCACAGTTTTGTCCCTACACTTCCTAATAATGCAATTTTTGAAGTTAGATTTCATGTAAACTGGTAAACTACCTAGTCATCAATATTTCTAAACACCAAGATTTTAAAAAAGCCCAGCTGGTGTGACTCAGTGTTTGAGCATCGACCCATGCACCAAGAGGTCGCCGGTTCAATTCCCAGTCAGGGCACATGCCCAGGTTGTGGACCAAATCCCCAGTGGGGAGCATGCAGGAGGCGGCCCATCGATATGCTCTCTCATCGATGTTTCTCTCTCTCTCTCTCCCTCTCTTCCTCTCTCTCTAAAAGTCAATAAAGAAAAAAAATTTTTTAAAAAAAGGAAAGGAAGAAGCAAGATAGGAAGTAATGGAGGGAGAGACAACAAGAAAGATTTCAGATTTCAGTTTATTTTACATTCCAAATATATATTATTTTTGCACAATAGTATATACTATGTATAGTATATTGCTTTTGCTATGCATAAATGCTATGTTACATGCCCTGGCTGGTTTGGCTCAATAGTTAGAGTGTCAGCCCACAGACCAAAGAGTTGTGGGTTCGATTCCTGGTCAAGGGCATGTACCTGGGTTGCAGGTTTGATCCCCAGCCCCAGTCGAGGTAGTGCGGGAGGCAACCAATCACTGTGTCTCTCACATCAATGTTTTTCTCTCTCTCTCTTTCTTTCTCTCTCTCTCTCTCTCTCTCTCTCTCTCTCTCTCTCTCTCTCTCCCCCTTCCTCCCTTCCACTCTATCTAATATCAATAGAAAAAAATATCTTCTAGTGAGAATTTAAAAATTAATAAATAAATGCTATAATACAGGAAATAAGATGTGACTTAAGGACAATACATTTTACATATTTCTTTCTGTTCACTCAAGTTACGATTTCTAGCATGATTGATGAAGCATCAATGTTAGGTATTTAGCTTGATAACATGTCTTTAAAGTCTGGAAATTTATATTTGAGCAGAAACTTCTATGAATCTGGGAAGCTGATATTAGTGATTAAGAGTGTATTTACCAAGCCTTTCCTCCTGTCTTAACCATCTAAGACCATCTACCAGTTATGAATTTGCTTTTCATCTTCTCTAAATAGCAACACTGCTATACAAATACTTTTTATAAATTTGACCTTTGCATAACAAGTTCAAGCCACCAAATTTGTACTTACTTTTGTGAACCACCTAGATTTGACTTAGCATTTATTCTTGCTTTGAAACATAAAAATAATACATAATAACCTTATAAATTTTGTTTCATACATAATCATAATTTATGGTGAATAATTTGAAGTGTTAAAAGCCCCAGGAGGATCTAGCTTGAGTAATTAATAAAGTAATTAGTTCTAACACTTTATTTTAAATGCAGAAACATTCTTTTCTGCTATAACCAAATTTAGCTGCCTGATATTCTGAATCACTTCCACTGATGCCATTTTATAAAAATTTGCTGCAACTTTAGCACAAGAAGTCAAGAATTAGGAAATTAGTAAGAAAATTACCTGACTGACAAAAAAAAGTTTCGTTCCAATTGGAATCATTCAGTTGGATGACTAAGAAACTTCATTTTCTTATCAGTCAATACGTATTGGTGCTTGATATCCCTGCCAGCTGGTGACCTGATACTCTGAAGTAATTTCCCAGAAGAGGAAGGGAGTTTTGCAGCAGGAATACTATTCATTTACTTTTGTGGTGTCTGCATAAGAAACCTGAATGTCATACACTGACTCCAAAACTAAGGGTTAAATAGTTGTGGAAAATAAACTCTGCATGAACTTAGACATGAAATACCACCAAATTAGGAGATGTCAAAAGCATCTATCTCCTCATCTTCCTTGCATGTCACAATAAATGAAATTGGTTTAAGAGTCTTTCTAAAGCAAATACAGTGATGACTTAACTTACACAGGTTTGTAGCATGCAAAGACCAAGAAAAATATTTTAGGGAACTAATTATTAATCTTAGCTAGCAAAACCGGAAAATGAAAAAAATAATGTTCATCTTGACATTGCTCCAGCTCTCTGTTCCACCATGCCTGTGTGTGACCCTTATCCTCAGGGTCTAAGATGCCCACTTGACCTCTACCTGTCCTTTGGACTTCCAGACAGTAGGATGATAGGAGCGAAAGCAATGCTCCTCTTTAAGGAAATTTCCAAAAGTCCCATGCAGTAACACAACACTTCTGCTTATATTTCACTGTCAAAAACTTACTAGTTAGAACCTAGGGTCAAAGTGGAGACAAAAAAACATGGTCATTTGTTTTTCCTTTTTTAATCTGGTTACATGATTGCTCTGAAATAAAATTAAGGTTCAATGGTTTAGGGGGAGCAGAAAAATGGATGTTGGGGCAGGGAACTAATAATCTTTTGCCATGCTTATATGTTCATTCTCGTTTGAATAAAACAGGTTTCCATTTCTATATCCTGGTTCAGGAAATTTTCCTTTCCTAAAAGGTCATCTGCCCTTCTCATACCACTCTTACTGAAGTTCTAGCCTTCCTTCAACTGCCAATTTAAAATGCAGATCATGTTTTTAATCTATACCACTTATTTGGAACTCACGGTGTGTTCAATCTCATTAATAATTTGTTTCTGTGTCTATGTGCTATATTCCCAACTGTATCTGAGACCATACCTTTTGTTTCTTTACATCTCTGATGCTTAGGGAACACCAGATTATATCTGTCTTATTTCATCAGGCATTTGAAGTAGCTTACATAAAATATTCAAAAGGATATAATGTGAATAAAAATCTGGAACAGGGAAAATATAGACTGAAATAGGAAATCAAGACAGAAATAGAGAGAAGTACAAGTATAAAACACAAAAATAGAGATTATAAGAACCTACTTTTTTTTTTTAATGTTCACCCAAGGATATCATTTTCACTGATTCCAGAGAGAGAGGAAGGGGGAGAAAGAGAGAGAAAGAAATAAAAACATTGATGTGAGAGAGAAACAGCAATTGGTTGCCTAATGCATGCACCCTGACCTACCAGGGATAAACTGGAAACCTGGGAATGTGCCCTGACCTGGAAGCAAACCTGCGTCCCTTTGGTGCACAGGATGACACTCTAACCACTGAGATACACTGACCAGGGCGGAACCTACTTTAAAATTTTTAAATTCTGAGCTACATATTTGACTCAAAGATATATATTTGACTAAGCTACATATGGTATTCCCGGTAACCTAAGTGAAAAGGGAAATAAGGCCAATTGTAAAATACTGCTGAAAGGGGGGAAAATTATCAGTGGAATCAAATCCTTTTCCTATCTCTAAAAAGAAATTTTAAAAGAAATGTCTCACTCAGAGCTTTACAATGCAAGACTAAGTAATATAGTAGAGAATGTCCTCAGTAGCATTCCCACACCAAATACAGTGACAGGCTTATAAGGCTATTATTTCTTTATAGCATTGATCAACAATGGCATGACTTCAAACACAGGAGTGAAGTTTATTTTGTTAGTAGCAAAAAGGCACCAGAATGTTACTGGCAATTGGATCTCAGTTCAGCAACCTCAGTACTTGAGTTCTGGCTAAGAAATAATTCAGAGCCATTACTCAAATACAAGCAAACATGTATTTACAAAGTCATAGAGGTAGAAGAAGTGAGACATGGGGGAAGTGAGCCAGCTGGGCTGTGTGGGCTCAGGAAACAAGTTATAGAGGAAAAGAAGGGCCCTGGAGTTTAGGAGAAAGAAAGCAAAGAGACATGCCTAAAGAAAGAAGGTTTGGGCAGGGAGGGAGGGAAGGAAAAGGAGAGAGAGAGAGAGAGAGAGAACACACACACATGCATGCACACATGCTGGGTTTTCAAGGGCAGGATTTTAGGGGAGGTCTAGAGGAGGATCTTAGTAGAATATTCATCAACTTTCCAGGTGTATCCATTCAGGGTCGTGGTCTCCACTGATTGGTCAGCACTAGGGTAGACAGAGGGTTATTAGTCACTGAAGTTGGTCCTGATGCCAGCCATGGCATCACCCCGCCTGACCTTGCTGCTTTTCTGGGCCTGGAGCTGAAACACAGCTGAGGCCTAGATGTTATGTCTAGTTTGACCAAAACTCTGTCTCTGTGGTCAACAGACCCAAAGCTTTTTTTCTAAGATTATTTTATGTGGGTCAGTACCTCCTTGTCTTGAAGGTTTAATGCTAAAGAGAGTGGTCATGCAAGGGCTGGTATGGGAGTCATATAAGGCTATTCTCCGCCCTCCTTGTTCCTCCTCTAAAAGGGTCTATCACATGATAACAACATGCTAGGGGAAGAAAGGTCAGGGGAGTGTCCAAACTGCATGACCAGCTATATAAAAGGTCTGGGAGTCTAAACCACATGGCTAGCGATATGCCAGGGGAGGAAAGGTCACCATGGGGGAAAGGCCCTTGTTTTCCCAGTTTTTTCCCATTGCTAGGCACCCAAGGCTTTCCATCCTGGTGGCCTTCTGTACCTGGCCCATCATTCCTACTCTGCTCGTACCTGTGTGACTGCCTATTACAGTTTTACAGAGAGTTAAGGTTTAATAGCCATTTTCTCATTGTTTGAAATAGGATAAGAATATACTAATGACAATAATAATAGCAATATGATAATTGGAGCAATGTATATCCTTCAAACAGTCTTTAGTACCTAACACTCTCTCTTTCTTAACCACACTTCTGAGCTAGACCAGACAGTGGAGAGTTTAGAAGTGTATATATCCATATATTTTACATGTGAAGCTGTGTAGAAATATGGCGCAGGATAAAGATAAAAGCATAGGTTCTGTCACTTATTGACTGTAGAGTATTGGGCAAATTACTTAAGCTCTATTTGCTTTAATTTCCTCATCAATAAAATAAAAATAATGATAATACTTATCTCATTGACCTGATATGAGCATTATAATAGTCATGTCAAAAAGGCTCTTAGAATAATAACTGGCACACAGTTACTGCTATAAAAGTAGTTGCCAGTCTACTTTAAGTAGATAGTAATGTTAAATAAAACACTTAAATGAAATTTGAGAAGACGGACCAAGGTTTTTATTTCAATGGACACCCATGAGTTAGTCATTCTATTCTTCCTGATTATGAAGAGAATGGTAAAAGCTATTATCATGAATAAAACTGAAGGTTTTACTTTGCAATTCAAAATTTTAGAATCATGTTTTATTAACTTTTAAAAGTCTTACCAAGCAGAAGAGTCTGGAAAAGGAAAATGCGAATATGCTCAGTATTATTCTACAAATCACACAGAAAAGATGATATGACCAAAGGGAAGCTCAAGAAAATGGCATAAAATGGTCATCCATGAACTTTGAGATATTGAAGATTCATTTAGCCTCTTATTATTTCAATTTCCTTACTTAAAGTGAGTATGGAACTGTGGAGGCAAATGTCATGAGTTATAAGGAACATTTTAAAAATGAAAATCTTGGTAAAATGCAAGAACTGATTACCAAATTAATGGTAATATACAATGCTACTTATCTGTTATGTTAGAGCTAAGTTAAATAATACAATTATATTTTAAAAACAAAAATAATATCAATCACGGAAAATATTTTAAGTGCCAGTAAACATGATTTTGTGGAGTGGCAACAAAAGTTCAGCAATTTTCAGGTCTCCAATGTAGTAACAACTTATTAGGAAGGGGATCATGACACTTTATGCCAGCAGAATTCTAAATACAACCTAGCAACAGCTCAAACCTGTCTCATTATCCAGAAAGTCCTTTGCAAAATTGACCTTTTCTGTTTTACCTCTTTTTTATTATTATTTTTTAATCTTCAACTGAGGATATGTTTTTATTGATTTTTAGAAAGAGAGGAAGGGGGGAGAGAGAGAGAAACATCATACACGCCCCAACCTGGGATTGAACTCGTAACCTAGGTATGTGCCCTGACCGGGAATTGAACCTGCAACCTTTTGGTGCACAGGATGATGACGCTCCAACCAACAGAACCATCTGGCCAGGACTAAAATTGACCTTTTCTTATGTTCACTTCCTAAGAAGGGCTAACTGTCATCTTTGTATTGACCTCATGATAATAAACAGCTTATTTCTCTTATACCTGAGATGTAAACAGACTCCTCTTAGAAAGATAGTTTCAAAATGAACCAGAAGCTTCTGAAAGATGGAGATGGAGGTTTTTATCTCCTTGTAGCTCTAGGAACTGATACTGCGCCTGAAGCTCTTTTTGTACGGATAGATAAGATAGAAGAAAAAGGAAGAAAGAAGACTCGCTATAGATGCGTGAGGGAGAGAGTCATACAATAATCTCTCCTCTTCTCTCAGCCAAGGGGTACTATTTTGGTGATGTAAGTCTGGAGGGATCTGGTAAAGCAGAAAGACAAGAGAAGAAGATTGTTTTAACCTCTGCTGATTTAAACAGCCAGTCTCCTTCTCCTCATAGTTCAAAGTTTGTTACCTTAAATTATAATCACTGTGCTCCGGTTTAGAAGAGTATGGCAGGATATCAGCTCTGGACTTGCTAAGAAATTGTCTACTTCATTATAAAATATTGTTAAACATTTATATGACCTACAGTGTTTTATTTTTAGTAGGATATCATTGTATTTTTTATTAAATTTATTGAGGTAACACTGGTTAATAAAATACATAGGTTTCAAGTGTATATTTTTATGTTACATTATATGCATATTGTATTGTGTGCCTACCACCCAAAGTCAGTGCCTACCAGCCCTGCCTCCTGGTAACTATGATACTGTTGTCTGTGTCTATGAATTTTTGTTTGTTTTTCTTGTTTGTTCATTACTTGCTTTCAGTTTTATATCCCACATATGAGTGAAATCATATGGTTCTTCACTTTTTCTGTCTGACTTACTTCGCTTAGCATGGTATTCTCAAGGTCCATCCATGTTGTTACAAATGGCAGTATTTCATCTTTTCTGTGGCTGAGTAGTATTCCACAGTATATATGTACCACATCTTCTTTATCCAATCATCTACTGAAGGACACTTTTGAGGAACCTCCATACTGTTTTCCATAGTGGATGTACATCCATACAGTTTTCCCACTAGTGGTGAATGAGGTTCCTTTTTCTCTACAACTTCTCTAACACTTGTTATTACTTGTCTGTTTTAAAATAGCCATTCTAATAAGAGGCATCCAAATTGGGAAGGAGGAAGTGAAACTTTCATTATTCACAAATGACATGATATTGTATATAGAAAACCCTAATGGTTCCACCAGAAAAACTACTAGATTTAATAAATGAATTCAGCAAAGTAGCAGGATACAAAATTAACATCCAGAAATCAATGGCATTGTTATACACCAATAATGAACACTCGGAAAGAGAAACAAACAAACAAAAAAAATCCCATTTACCATTTCAACAAAAAAATTAAGGCACCTAGGAATAAACTTAACCAAGGAGGTAAAAGACCTTTTCTCTAGAATGGACCCAGAGACATGGATGTGGGGTAGAGATTGACAAACCTCAGAAGAGGGGGGTTGGGGGAGGGAAAAGTTAGACCACAGAACTTATATGCATGTATGCATAACCAATGGACATAGACAACTATGCTGGGGGTGGGGGGCAGGATTGAGAGGAGGGTGTCTGGGGGGGAAAAAAGAGAACCATCTGTAACAAAAATAAATTAATTAATAAAATAATAAAATAAAATAAAATCCATCCAACCAATTTCCTCTGGACATTTAGAACAGACATGAGTTACTTTATCTAGATTCTTTAAATAAGAAAAGATTCCAATGGGTAGTCAGTCTTTTAGGAAAGCAAAGAAACTTCTCTCTTTGGGAGTTGGTATGTATGATGGCACCATGTTTTAAAGGGTCTTAGATAAGCCTTCAATTTTGTAAAGTTTGGAGATTAATAATACCTTAGGGGGGGAAATGCTGAAAGGTAGGCAGGTCTAGTCACAGTCAAAGAGAAGATTCTTTTCTGCTTTGCTGTGATTAGCAGCATCAATTGCAGTGTGAGTTGCAGAGCTAGATGAATTAGTATGCATCCCACACAGAGTTCTTTATTTGTTGAAGTAAAATGCTTACAATCTTTGCTTGGGGTGGTTGGAAAGAAGGTGTCAATGAGTGAATATGAATTAATCAGTACTTTATGGACAGAACCTATCATTTTAAAGCAGGGGAAAAAGTGAGCCATTTATCAGAGTTCCAGTCAGCAATCTCCCCCCTGTCATTGCTAATAAATCTTTTATGAAAAAAAAAAAAAAAAAAAAAAAAAAAAGACCTGTTCTCAGAAAACTACAGGACATTGAAAAAATAAAGAAAGAAAGATATAAAAGTGGAAGCATATACCATGTTCATGGATTGGAAGAATCAACATCACTAAAATGTCCATATTACCCAAAGCAATCTATAGATTCAATGCAATCCCTATTAAAATACCAATGGCATATTTCACAGATACAGAACAAATACTCCAAAAATTTATATGGAACCAAAAAAGACCCCGAATAGCCACAGCAATCTTGAAAAAGAAGAACAAAGTTGGAGGGATCACAATTCTGGATATCAGTTTATACTGCAAAGCCACTGCAATCAAAGCAGCCTGGTACTGGCACAAAAACAGGCATATAGATCAATGGAACAGAACAGACAACCCAGAAATTGACCCAAGACATTATACTCAATAAATATTTGACAGAGAAGGCAAGAACATACAATAGAATAAAGACAGTCTCTTCAATAAATGGTGCTGGAAAAATTGGACAGGTATATGCAAACAAATGAAACTAGAACACCAACTTACACCATACATAAGAATAAACTCAAAATGGATAAAAGAGTTAAATGTAATTTATGAAACCATAAAAATCCCAAGAAAAAATATAGACAGCAAAATCTCATATATCACACATAGCAGAATTTTCACTGATACATTTGCCTAAGGCAAGAGAAACAACAGAAAAAAATGAATAAGTGGGACTACATCGAACTAAAAAGCTTCTGCACAGCAAAAGAAACCAGCATCAAAATGAAAAGGGAACTCACTGTATGGGAGAACACATTTGCCAATGATACATTAAATAAGGAGGTAATTTCCAAAATATATAAAGTACTCATACAACTCAACAAAAAGAAGACAAATGATCCAATTAAAAATAGGCAGAGAACCTGAGTGGACACTTCTCCAAAGACAGTATACAAATGGCCAAGAGACATACGAAAAAATGCTCGTCACTAATCATCAGAGAGATGCAAATTAAAACAACTATGACGTATCACCTCGCACCTCACAGAATGGCTACCATCAACAAATCATCAAACAAGTGCTGGCAAGAATGTGGAGAAAAGGGTACTCTAATACACTGCTGGAGGGAATACAGACTGGTGCAGCCATGGAAAACAAGATGGTGTTTCCTCAAAAAATTAAAAATTGAGCTGCCATTTGACCCAGTGATCCCACTTCTCGGACTCTACCCTAAGAAGCCTGAAACACCAATCAGAAAGAATATATGCACCACTATGTTCATAGCAGCACTATTTACAATAGCTAAGATCTGGAAACAACCCAAGTGTCCATCAGTAGATGAGTGGATACAAAAAAAGCTGTGGTACATTTACACAATGGAATACTATGCAGGTGTAAGGAAGAAAGATCTCTTACCCTTTGAGATGACATGGAGGGACCTGGAGAATATAATACTAAGTGAAATAAGCCAGTCAGAGAAAGACAAGTATCACATGATCTCTCTTATTTGTGGAATATAATGAACAACATAAACTGAGAACAAAATAGATCCAGAGACAAGGAAATTGGGAACAGACTGACAAACCTCAGAGGGAAGAGGGTTGGGGGTAGGGGGATGGGAAGAGCTAAACTAAAGAACTTATATGCATATACGCATAACCAATGGACACAGATGCAGTGTGGTGAAGGCAGAGGGCAAGTGGGAGTGGGAAGGAGGATGTCAATGGAGAAAAAAAGGAAGGACATCTGTAATACTTTCAGCAATAAAGATAAATTTAAAAAGAAAATAGCCATTCTTACAGGTGTGAGCTGGTATCTCACTGTAGTTTTAATTTCCCTAATAGCTAGTGAAGTTGAGCATCTTTTCCTGTATCTAAAAGTGAAAACAAGTCCCATTTGCCACCACTGGAGGAGACAACTTCACTCCGAAAACTAATAATTAAAGGGAGAGAATTCAAAATCTAACTGCCATTTTGGAGGAATTCTAATTCATCACCATTTTTAAATTACAAATGAAATACTTATTTAATCAAGATCAAAGAAAGCTAAGGCCACTTGGGGTAAGGCTGGTGGGGAGCAAGCTCTGCCCCACATGTGATTTACAGATCGTTTGGCAAGCACACTGTATCTTTTACAACGTGGAGATTTAACAGATCCTCTTGACCCAGTGACTTATCATAGTCAACTCATGGAAGGACATCTGCCTTTATGTGCTTATGAGCTAACATAAAGACATCACTGGAGAAGTATTCCTGCCAAAAATGTCTCATCTTATGTACTTTAAATTTGCTAAGAGGATAGATTTTAAATTAACCTTCTCAACACACACACACACACACAATGGTAACTATGTAGAGGTGATGGATAATTTAGCTTGATTGTGCTCATCTTTCCACTATATGTATATATCAAAGCATGAAACTATACATATTAAATATACACAATTTTTATATTTCAAACATATTGCAATGAAGTTGGTTTTTAAAATGCTTCATCTGAATCTCATCAAGGCTTTCCACCTAACTTCCAGTTTTACAGAGAGGATTTAAGAGAACAAGCTGAACTATGCCATAAGGAAATTTTTTTAAATCTAGAATATGTGACATTCCTCAAAACAGCTAGACGGATCTCTTTAAAAAGCAAATATTACAGGAAAAACAAACATTAGTGGTGGGAGGGGGTGTGACTGAACTAGAATAGAGTCTAAAGAGGCATAACAACCAAATGCAATGCATCAATCTTGAATGGATCCTGGTTGGAAGAAACTATTGATTAAAGACATTTCAGAGCTCTGGCTATATAGTTCAGTTGGTTAGAGTGTCATCCCGATACACCAAGGTTGCAGGTTCAGGGCACATACAAGAAACAACCAATGAATCCATAAATAAAGTGAAACAACAAATTGATCTTTCTCTCTCTCTCTTTCCCTTCCTCTCTCTATCCTTAGAATCAATAAATGAAAAAAATAAATAAATAAAATAAAACATTTTAGAGACAACTGGAAATATTTGTATATGAATGAGTAATATATAAAATTAGGGAATAGTTATTAATATTCTTAGTTAACAGATTGTTAATTAACAGATTGTTATTATGTGGAAGTTTGTTATTATTCTTAAGAAATGTATGCTAGAATATTTATGTAAAATGTGATAATTCCTGCAATTTATTTTATATGATTCAGTAAAAATATATTTTATAAAATATATAAAATTCTAATACATAAATAAAATAGATATGAATATGTGTATGCAAATATATATACATACATGTGTGTGTGTGTGTGTGTGTGTGTGTGTGTGTGTGTATGTACAAAATGTTAACTTTGCTGAATATTGGCCAAGGATATACAGGTGTTTATTGTGCTATTTCACCTTTGCTTTTATGTTTGAAAATTTACATTCATAAAAGAGTTTTTCTTAATTAAAGATCAAATAAGCCAGAGAAATGTAACATCCTGAGATTAAATATTATTACTGTTGTTAGTAATA
The DNA here is from genome assembly GCA_030848825.1 of Tadarida brasiliensis. Lineage (NCBI taxonomy): Eukaryota > Metazoa > Chordata > Mammalia > Chiroptera > Molossidae > Tadarida > Tadarida brasiliensis. Next base: position 63,063,444 of record CM061265.1, read on the forward strand.
AAGTTGAGCTTTGAACAACATGGGTTTGAACTGTGTGGGTCTACTTGTACATGGAGTTTTTTCAATAAATACATACAATACTGTAAATGTATTTTCCTTATGATTTTCTTAATAACATTTCTTTTCTCTAATTTGCTTTATTGTAAAAAAAAGTATATAATATATATAACATGCAAAATATATGTTTACCAACTGTGTTTATGTTATGGGTAAGGCTTCCAGTTAACAATAGGCTATGAGCAGTTAAGTTTTTGAAGAGTCAAAATTTATATGCAGAGTTTCAACTGAACAGAGGTCAGCACCTTAACCTCTGTACTATTCAAGGGTCAATTGTAATTATTTATTGACCACCCACTATAACTACAAACCACACTACTTGCTATACATACATTAACTAATTGATTTTTTAATTGTGGTAAATACACATAACATAAAATGTTTACTATCTTAAATGTTTTTAAGCGTACAATTCTGTGGCATTACATACATTCACATTGTCATGTAACCATCACCACTATCCTTGTCTAGAATTCTTTATATCTTGCAAAACTGAAACTCTATACCCATTAAATAAATCCTCACACACCCTTTTCCCCAACCCCTGACAACTACTGTTCTACTTTCTGTCTCTGAATTTACTCCTCTAGCTACTTTATGTAAGTGGAATCATACAGTATTTGTCTTTTTGTGATCAGTTTATTTTACCTAGCAAAATATTCTCAAGATTCATTTATGATGTAGCATGTGTCAGAATTTCCTTCCCTCTTAAAGCTGAATAGTATTTCATTGTATGTATATACCAAATTTTATTTATCTATTTATTTCAGCTTTTGTAAATAATGTTGCTGTGAACATGGGTGTACAAATAACTCTTCAAGATGCTGTTTTCATTCTGAGGTAGGATCAACAAGATTTGGTTACTGATTGAATATCTAAAGAAATCAATAAATCATTGTTTATGCATTTAATAAATATTTATTGGGGAAAGAAAGCTGATAAGATCAAAGCTGAAACAAATAAAAATAAAAATAAATAAATATTTATTGAACACCTATTATGTGTCAGTAATAAGAAAAAAGATTCTGCTTTTAGTTCTTTTGGGTATATACCCAGAAGCATAATTGCTGAACTTTATGGTGTTTCTAGTTTAAATTTTTTGAGGAACCACCATACTGCTTTTAATGCCTGGTAAAACAGTTTACCTTCCCACCAACAGTGCACAAGGGTTCCAATTTTTCCATAGCCTTGCCAACACTTGTTATTTTCAGGGTTTTTAAAATAGACATCCTAATGAGGTGGGATCAGTGGTTTTGTGATTTTGATTTGCATTTCTCCAGTAATTAGTAATGTTCAGCATCTTTTCATATGCTTATTGGACATCCGCATGTCTTCTCTGGAGAAATGCCTGTTCAAGTCCTTTGCCATTTTTTAATTGGGTTTTTTATTGTTGCTATAGTTATAAGGAGTTCTTCATATATTCTGGATTTTAACTCCTTATTAGATATATAGCTTGTAAATATTTTTTTCCTATTCCATGGTTTGCTTTTACATACTATTGACTGTGCCATTTGATGCAGAGAAGTTTCTTATTTTTGTGTAGTTTAATTTATATATTTTGTTGTTGTTGCTACCTGTCTTACATTTTATATCACCCTGAGGGATTAGTATTGTAGTCTGAAGAAACAAAAAGCTTGGAGAATATAATTAACATGGCCAAATCCACACAACTACTACAAGATGAAGCTGAATTTCAAATTCAGCTCTGTCTGACATCTTTGTGCTAAACCATGCTGCAGTGCTGATTTAAACATTTATATTGTTACAAAATTAAGAATTAATTAGAATAAACTTTTCTGTCTCATCCTGAATGTGCCAATTTGTCAGTTCTATAAACACAGAGTCTGATTAAATTGATTAAGAGAAACTCTTCCCCAGATGGCAGAGCTTGGACAGCCAAATGTCTTCTATATTGTCTTCAACGTGTGAAGTCGCATGAGACTTCTGGTAGACTGTCACTTTGGGGAATAACTAAGACAAGACTTAAAGGGGTAAATATTATGGCAGTCAGAGAACGTGTGAATGTGGCAGTAGGTCCACTGTGTGAGATAGTCTCTGAAAGTGCACTCATCAGTTTGTAGAATTGCTAAAGAGTGTTGGATGCATAAAAATCTCCATAGATAAGAGTGAGGAAGAATTGAGCTAAAATAAAAGGGATTTTGTCTCAGAGACCATATAGAAAGTTTTCTTTTTTTTTTTCTTTTTTCTTTTTTCTTTTTTTCTGAACCATGACATTTGGTCTAGAAAGAACCCAGGGTCATGAGCCAACCTAAATCACAGAGCCCTCATAACCTGGATCTATTTTCTTCTCAACTTTTTTCTACTCTTTGAAAGGCAACAGGAAACGAGTTTAGGGGTCCTCATTTATACCCTACATATCTATTAAACATATCATCAGTTTCTTATGAATTTCATTCTGGATATAGGAGACATTTAAAACATTGCAACAGAGACATAAAAGCTTTCAACAAGTCAAAAAAGCAATATTGTCTGATTTCAAAAAGAAAAGTCTATATTATAAAATTATTCATTAGTAAGTTTGAGTAATGTAATCTGGCAACATCTATTTTAAAATATACACGTACTTTGACTAACAGACTCACTTTTCATAAGCTTATCATTTAACAGCAAAGGAGGCAGGGGGACTGTGAATAGCCCTCATGCCCATCACTAAGGGAATGGTTGAATCAGTGCATCTACACGATGGAAAGTTAGTTATCTTTAAAGTGAATTATATATTTATAAATGAACTTGAAGGGATGATATTTCTGTTCAGTAAAAACAGCAAGTTGTAGAAATGTATATATTTTGACTCTATTTTGGAAAGGGATTGTGGGAGGACAGACAGTGGGAAGTTAACATGGGTTACTTCAGGACTGGAGAAAGCATTGAAGGAGATATGATTTGTCTCTCTAGATCTCTAATTGTGATCTTGTTGCAACAACTAAGTACTACTTTATAATTTTTTAATCTAGTAAAGAAAAAAATGTGATGTTTTACTCAGGCCTCAAAAAAAATTTTATAAAATCAGATTCTAGGCAATGAAAATTTTCTCTTTCCTTTTTCAATTTTTTTTTTCTTTTTTGATTTTTAGAGAGAGAGGAAGGTAGAGGGAGAGAGAGATAGAAACATCAATGAGAGAGAACATCGACTGGCCACCTCCTACATACCTCTCACTGGGGATCGGGCCCACAACCTGGGCATGTGCCCTGACCAGGAATGGAACCGGCAACCTCTTGGTGCATGAGTTGACACTCAATCACTGAGCCACACCGGCTGGGCTCCCTTTCCTTTTCTAAAAGGCGCTAAGTTATCTAATCACACAAAAGAGGAAAATATTTTTACTTTGAGTGAAATAAATAATCTGAAAACAACTTTGCAAAATTGCAGACACTTAGTTCTGACTTAAGTATGTACAGTAAGGAAAACAATTAGCCTAATTATCACCAAATAAACATCCTATCATGGCTTTAAGAAATGTTTCTTGATTGGTCATTTATGTAGGAAGGCAGAACTACTGAATGGAGCTGACCCCAATCCCTGAGATCAGACTGCTTGGATTCAAATTTTGTCTGCCAATCACTTGCAGTGGAATAGTTGACTCATACATAACCTCTCTGAAGGCCTCCATCTGCTCATCTATAAAATGGGAGATGATTCCTTTAGCATAGTGCCAGGCACATAAGTTTTCAATAAATGAGTTAGGTGCTCTGCTATAAAATTCAGTTCCTGCTTGCAAGTGGCTCATAGGGAAGTAGGGATACAAACTTTAAAAATTAATAAGTAACACAGTTAATGAAGATTTCTTCAGCAAAGGATCACAGATATTATTAGTTCTCCCACAAGTAGCATGGTCAGTAGCAGCTTGGAGATCAGCCACGGGGCCATCAGTATATATAGTCCCTTAGACTGTCATTGTTGACCTAACCCTAAAAAAAAAAACCAAGTCTGAGAAGAGAAAAATGACGGTTTTCCATCACATGTGGACACAAACACATGGTATGTTCAGAAAAGGAGACATGAGCTCCTTTTATAGATTTCATATAAATTATTATAATAAATTGATATATACTAGTATGATTTTAACAAAACAGTGATGACTCTAGAAATAGTCTGAATAGAGAGAGCATTAATTCCATAGGAGAACGAGTAATGAAAAAGACAAGTAATGACTGATCATAAGTAATATGACTTCATTAAACGCAAATAAATATCCGACTCTATTTCCAGTCCATTCAAGCTAACAGCATCTGCAAAACAAACTATATATAACTACTCCTTGGATTGCTAACAATAAACAAACAAATTAACCATTTGCATTTCCTAAATTTGTCCTTTCTGTAACAAGGAATTCACTACATACCAAAGAATCTCTATGGGTTGAATTGTGTCACCCTAAAGGATATATTAATGTCTTAACCTCCAGGACCTCAGAATGTGACCTTATTTTGAAATAGAATCATAGCAGATGTAAATAATTTAGTTAAGATGAGGTCATACTAGAGTAGGATCAACTCTTAATCCAATATGTCTAGTGTCCTTATAAGAGTAGAAGAGATACATACAGACACAGGGAGAATGCCATTTGATGGCAGAGGCAGAGATTGGAGTTATGCAGCTGTTACAAAGCAAGGAACACCAAAGATTGCCAGTCAACCACGAGAAGCTAGAAGAGGCAAGGATTTTATCATAGGTTTCAGAGGGAGCATGGCCCTGCTAACACCTTGATTTGGGGCTTTCAGCCTCCAGAACTATGACATGATACATTTCTGTAGTTTTAAGCCACTGGTTTTTCACTTGTAACCCTGGGAAACAAATACACATGGCACTTTTATTATGGATGTAATCCTTTAGCCAGCCAGCTGCAGTGAATTGTAATTGCATCTAAAATGCTTAGGAGCCTCTTTTAAATTTGATGAAAACCATTTTCTCTTATAAATAACAAAAATATTAACAAACTATTTTTCCTATAATAAAGTCAAAGGGGGATCCATCATTCAGAGGCTATTGAATTCTAGTCTCGAAGATTATATTAGTTTGCTATGGCGACCATGACAAAGCAGCACAGACTGAGTGGGTGGCTTAAATAACAATTTATTTTCTCACAGTTCTCCAGCCGGACGTCCAAGATCAAGGTGTTGATAGGGTTGGTTTCTTTTGAGGCCTCTCTCCTTGGCTTGTAGATAGCCATCTTCTCTCTTGTCTTCACATGATCTTCCCATTGTGCCTGTGTCCAGATTTCCTCTTCTTACAAGGATACCAGTCATACTGGATGAGAGCCCACTGTAATGACTTCATTAAAGTCATTTAATGACTTCAAAGACCTATCTCCAAACATAATCACATCTTGAGGTACTAGCAGGTAGGACTTTAATATATGAATTTGGGACACAATTCAGCTCATAACAGGATCATTTATTATAACCTTAATGAAAGACTGTGCTCTCAACCAGGCCACTTTTAATGTACTCAGTGCCATCGTAACTACTAGGAATAATGTATAGTAAGGTTTTTAATAAAAGAGCATTACCAAAAGCCAAGAGGTCTTTAACAAAGGTTAATTTCTTTTTTAACAGCTTTTATAAACATTCTTTGCCTAACACCTGCTCAGCAAAAGCCCTAGTCTTGCATAACTTCACTGTTTACCTTTTTTGGAGTAATTAAATATTCACTCAGTTTATTCAGAGAATATTTTCTTTTTCCCCATTGTTCCATATAAATTATACTTCTTGCAAAAATGATACCCCAGTTGTAAAATTGATGCGCATGTTTTCTATATCTTGTCAATCTTATTCTTCCAGTCTATCTTACCTCATTGCTACTGCTTTCAGTATTGATTACAATATCAGATAATATCCAGTAAGATAACCATATCTGTGGACCACACATACATGGTTCCTTCACAAATTGAGTCTTACGACAGTAAAAAATAATTAGACAAAATTCAGTAACAAAGCTATACAAATTAACTGGGTTTTATACACACACACACACACACACACACACACACACAAGCAAATTTTAGTCCCTGGGTAAAATACTCATTTTCATGGTTGTTACACAAACTCAGTGAGTGAGGACCATCCTATCCTCCCCACAAAGAGCTAGCAAAGAAAAAATAAGGATTTTTGGAGTATTCTCATAGTTTTAATTCTTAGACAGTATACTCAGATAAGGACAGAATGAGATAAAAACCTCAAATGGCCTCATGGAGACTCTTTCTTCCCAAGAAAAGGGTCTACAGACAGCAGGCAAAAGGGTTCTGTGGGCTCAAAAACGGGCAGCACTAACTAAGCAAAGATGTTCTGCAATTGAAGAGCTTTTGCACAAGAATTTAGTTTTGCGTGAACACCTCCAGCAAACTTTTCTTTTTATCTAAATTAGTGATTGAATTTTGTATCGAGTGAACAGTTTCCTTGTGTAATAGAATTGTAAGAGATCTAGTCTAATATTAAAATAAAGCAAATTACCTGACTGCCCCTCCACTCTAACCTGCAACGCCCCCCTCCCCCAAGATTTCACTTTTAGCCTCTCCTTGTCTTAAATGCAAAGGTAACAACAATCAAAATGTCCAGTTGGATGGACTGTTCCACAGAGTTGGACTATAAAGCGAGGAACTGGACAGGAATCTTCAGAGTTGTCCGTTGGAATTAACATGTGGGTATCCTTTCCAAAGGGACATAAAAATTGATCAATATAACCTCAGAGGAGGGGGGCGAAGGAAGGGATGAAATAAACCAAAGAACTTATATGCATGTATGTATAACCAATGGACACAGACAACAATGCTGGGACAGGGGGCAGGATCAGGAAGAGGGTGTCTAGGGGGTAAGAAGGAGAAACATCTGTAATAAAAATAAATTAATTTAAAAAAATAAAAAGTAGATTTGAAGTGGAAAAAAATTAAATTAAAATTTTTAAAAATTGAGTAATATAATTTTACAAAAAGCTATTGCGTGTCTGCTATCATGCTTGTGACTATACTAAATGTAGTTGGTCACAAAGACACAGTCCCTGCGTCCAGGGAACTCAGGTCTAACAAATGGGATAGATACATAACTAAATAATAACATCTTAAAAGTGAAATTTTAAAATAATATGTAAAAGTACTATAGATACAGGAAAGTAATCACTTTTGCAGGAGTTCGGAACACTGAGAAGTGATAACTGAGTGGGCTGTCAAGAATGAGCAAGGTATATGGACAAAAGATATGGGAGGCAGCCATCCCAGGCCAGGCGAATGTCTCATGAAATGATACAGAAGTATAAAAGTCCTGGTATCTAGAGGGAAGAGAATGCCCTAGTGGAGCTAGGGTCTATATCACACAATACAAGTGAGAGAGCTTGAGATGGATTAGAGAGAGAGACCCAGTTATAAGAGACTTATTACTAGGGCAGTGGACTGAGGCTATAGGACTTAGAAAAAGATCTACTTACCAAAGTATTAGAAACCTACCCTATGTAAGCCAGATTGTTTTCATGCTTCATATATTTTTCTGTGCTTGCATTTTTATTGTTATGATTTTGTGTTCAGTCAATATTTGAAAAGTCCATGCTGTCAAAATTGTAATAAAGAGAACTAAAAGATGATGAGGTTCCTTTCTTGAGTTTGAATCAGACCCTTAAAGGTACTGCAGAATAGCCCTGGGAAATGGTTAGATGACAGAGGGAGTGACTGGGATAAAAGAATCCCAAGACAAAGACAAATTCAGAAGAAAGAAGCAGCTGCTTTGTTTATCCGCTCTTCTAAAATGATCTCCTAGTGGCAAAATCCATGGAGGCTCAGGATTTTGTTTTTAATAAGGGAGGCTGTTCCTCTTTCAGCAGCTAGCATTATATGATTCAGCTCTCACATATTTAATAAGAATTGAAAGAGAACAGAAAAATCTCTATAGTCAAAGAAAATTTAATAATTGAGGAAATTATCAGAATAATACATGCAAATTGACCACTTAGATTGAGTTATTATAAATATTGCAGAGATCTGGTTTACTGTTTTTCTGAAATATCTGGGATTTCTTTTTTCATCTGCAGACTTAAAAACAATGCAATTATTCAGAGCCCATAAATCTTCAGAAGACAAGTAATGCCAGTGCCCAAATATTCATGGTAATATATCCCAAATAGAATGCTAATTCTAGACTTCAGTCAGAGCTTTATTTCTAATCACCAAGATGACCTTAATGTTCCCCTCAGCTTGACTAAACTTTAGATAGGTTTGTTTCTAACTAGAGTCCCTTTTCTTAGAGCATTTACTTTAGAAAACTTGTCATTGCAATTCTTTCTCTGTTCCCTTTGAAATGCATACAAGTCTCCTTAGAAGACTTTTTCTAGTTTTGTGACTTAGGGGATGTTTTTCTCAAAGACCAGTGAGTCATCATTTTGAAATATATTCATCAAGGAAGATAGCACCCCTTGCTCCCCATCTCTGTGGGAAGATAGAAGCCTACCTTCAGGAGGTGTCTTGTTCCAAGTTGTATACAGCCTTCTGTCATGAAGATACAAGAAAGCTTACTTTTCCTTTGAGTGAGGCCTATTAGCAGATGTAAGTGGTCTATGACTCCCCTCAGTGCAGTTCTCAAAAACTCTCCAGACCATTGTTTTAGTCGAGTTCAACCTCCCTCGCCTTGTTGGAATAGTCTTGAGGAAAAGTTTTCTTTACCTGTTTCACTTTGCGCAATTTGTGACATCAGAAGCTATTGGTGTATTCCGGCCACACTACGTCCCCAGTCAGTAGTGTGTCTTTGCCTTCATCACGGAAAGTTTCACAGAAAACATTTAAAATTTAAAACTCACCCATTAAGTGTTCCACAGAATACCTATATGAGATAATAGATTGTGATGAAGAATTTTCTGCACAGTAAAATAAAAATTGAGATGATTTAAAGTTTTGAATTCAAAGTTAACAATAGAATTGGGTCAAGAGTCCAACTAAGAGATTCTGGAGTATTAGTAGTAAATCCTTTCATCTCTGATTGCTGGCTTAGGGGGAAAAGGTACTGTGTGATCTGACTTGAAAATCTGACCAATGCTACTTCCTGTTTAAGTTTGTTTTATTTTTCCCCCCTTTATTGATTTCAGAGAGAGGAAAGAAGAGGGAGAGAGAGATAGAAACATCATTGAGAGAGAACATCAGCCGCCTCCTGCATGCCGCACACTGAGAATCATACCCACAACCTGGGCATGTGCCCTGACCGGGAATCAAACCGGTGACCTCTTGGTGCATGGGTCGATGCTCAACCACTGAGCCACACCGGCCGGGCCCTGTTTAAGTGTAAAAGGCAATGAGCAAAAAGCCACACAGAGTTACAGAGAGAGAACACAGCACTGTTAGAGTTAGTAGATTTCAGTTTGAACTGTAGTTCCACCACTGAATATATGTGTGACTTTGGGCAAATTGCTTCCTTGTCTTTAAAAAAAAAGAAGATAATATTCCCTTGACCAGGGGTTTGTGAGTTGCATGTGAGAAAAGGTGTGTGAGTGAGGCAAATGGTGGCTTTCACCACCTCCTCAGGCCTTTAATGCCTTAGATAGCTGTGCAATGCTTAGCACCTCAAAGGGCATCACCTACAGGATATGCCAGGGCAGAGGCAGAGACTCCTCCAGAATAAACTCTGCCCTCACTACCTCCCTGCCCTCCAAGAGTGATGGGAGTCTCCCGTCAGCCTTCACAGTTGAGGCTCCCCTCTCAGCAGGACCTGGTTGGGGCGCCTGCCGGGCTGCACCGGGTTCTACCTTCACCCAGAGCACGTGCTTCAGATGGTCTTAAGCATAGGAGGAGAACCAAGTCCAATCATTAGCTACACAAACAGAACAGATCAATTCACAGTGAAGGGTGAGATGTCAAGTTTTGTTTTTGAGATCGTTCAACAACAACAAAATATACCAAAAAAATCAAACAAAAAAACTGCTGTAAACAAATAGTAAGGTTCTTCTACTTCTTAATTTTTTGAAAAACCATATAAAACAGAATCTAAAATGTTAAACTGAAACAGAGAAGCACAGCAATCTTTCAACTTCGGTGGAGGGAGAAGAGGTGGATATGGGTGGTAGGTATCACATTCCATCCCTAAGTCTCATAGGAATCTCATGTGGCCTTTAATCTGGTGAAAATCACCTGGAGAGTATTGATCTCTTCCAGGAAATATCATCAAACTACAGATCCTGAGGAAAACCAGATTCATAATGCCACCCTATCAATAGCACATCTCATTTAAAAATTAATGGCATATTATTTTGATGAAATGTATTTTAGGAGTCTCTTCCCTGTTTAGTTAATATTTATTCTTCGATGTTCTTAATCTTAGCTATTTTCCATTAAATATATGCCTGTAAAACTGTATAGAGAGGTGTCATATTCATGAATCAATTCACAGACTTGACTTCAAAACCTTCGGGTTTGGACATTTTTTATTTCCTGATTCAGAAAGCAATTCAAAACTCCCAATTAATTGATAGTGCTCGACTTTCTTTAAGAATACTTCAGTTCATTTTCTTAATGTTACATCTTTTGATCCCCACCCACATGATTTTGCTTTTCTCATGGTAAAATAGACACTACAACAAGGTTAACAACGAGGGCAACATCTGTGCTGACTATTCAGAAAAACAAAATATTTCTCATCTTTGTGTATTTGTTGGAAGCAGAAGTAATTTTTCTCTTTGTTTCCATAGATACAGTGAGTCTGATTGTTAATCAGAATAATACACCATAAATTACAAAGCTAGTTAAATATCAGCTGTCCTTATTTAATATTCCAAACATTTTCTTATTTATTAATTGGCTCCATTTCTGTTATACTGAATATGATTTTAAAGTCCAGTTTGATTTAAAGGCATTTCAGATTTATATACGGAAAAAAATGGTCTTACTATGCTTAACCATAAACAAAATGTGACCAAAGAAAGATATAATATAAATCATATAAAATAATGTATTCCCATTTTCAATAAGACAAGCCAGAAAGACAATGTTTTCTCTATCTCTATATTGGAAGCACTTCAGGTTCTAGCTCTTCAATCTTCCTCCTACAAATTATGGGGAATCCATTTTCAATTTTCTTCCCCATTATACAATCTGTCATGTTCAAAGAAAATGTTTTTAAAACCTCAAAATTGAGTAACAAATATTTTATGGACAGTGGGAGGAAATTAAGGCAACACAAAGGAACAGTAACCAGAGAGAAAAGAATAATAAGTCTATTAGAAAGCACATCTAAGCCTGAACTTTAACTTCTCTACACAGCCCACCACACATGGCATCACTAACCCAGGAAGCTTGGTTTCCATTGCTCTCCCTGACCTTGGTTCTGAACAACTCTCTGTACCTCAGCGTGAACTGCTTCAAACATGTAAGTTATTTGCTTTTGCTACCCACTTATTTCTACTACTTACCCATGAGACCACCTTTGTTTTACCTGCTACAATAAACATAGTATTACTTATATCAGAATTTCTCACATTGACGTTATTGGCATTTTGGACCAGATGACACTTAGTTATGGGGGGCTGACCCGTGCATTGTGGGATTTTTAGCAGCATCCCTGGCTCTACCCACCAGTTGATATAACACAAGATATAGCAAATATTATCAATCAAAATGTCTCCAGTCCTTGCCAAAAGTCCTCTGGTAGGCAAGATCAAGAGTCCCATTTGAAAACAACTGGTTTACACTGACTTTTGTTTAACTATGCATTGATCTTACAATAAATATCAATCAGGGCATGCTGTGTTTCAAGTACTGGACTACAAAGTTAAAAAAGATATAGTTGTACCTTCTCCTACTCTGGTCTAGTTATAAATGTGAACAAGTAAACTGTCGATCACAATTTAGTACCTAAAGCATTACCACAGAGATAAAAGCAAAATACTAATGGAGCATAATGAAAGGGCACCTAACCCAACTTTGGGGGATCAAGCCTTTCACTAAGGAAGAGGCACTTTAGCTACACCAAAAAGATGAGTGGGAACTAGCACAGTGAAAAATTAAATAGGGATAAAGTGTTCCAGGCAAAGAACAATTAAGCAACAGCCGGTAGGTAAGAAAGCAGGTCAGCATTACTGGGGCACTGAAAACTGTAAGCAAGATCCAGGTCACATGAGGTCTTATATTTCATGTTAATGGCTTTTTGTTTATTCTGAGGATAGTGGTGAGCTATGTATGATCTTGCTCCTCAAGACAATGACTCTGGTTGGGTTTCCTTGCCCTGATTTTTGTAAATGTCCTTCCAGTGTAAGTGAGTCCAGTGTAAGTGAGTCCTTCTGTGCCAGCCTACAACTTCAGTTTCTCCACACTTGTACTAGGTACAAGACAGAAACCACTAATCTTCCAGGTCTATGCATAAAAGAATGAGAAAGTATTTCTGTAATTAAAACTAAAACTATCCGACATTTTATTTCACTGTTACGCAAATAACTCTAAAGGTATTTCATCTGGATGTTAACTAAGGGTGGTACCCAATTTTCTGTGGACTCATTAAATTAATGCTTGAAGCACTTCTTTAAGAAGATAAAGCAAATGCATAGTTAATTTGTCATTTATAGATGAAACTAAAAAATAAGCAAACCAATGGTATGTCAAGTTTGGAAGAGCCCACTGGCTTTCTCCAAGTCTTGATGTTATATCTCATTAGATTTGTCTGGAATTCAGTAGGGAGTTTCTGAATCATAAGGAGGTACACTTTTAAAAATTAAGTGTCTAATTCACCCATTACATAAGCACTGGATTTGGTTCTTTGTGGGAAGTAAATACATTAAATAAGCAGGTTTATTCAGTATACCACACAACTAAAAAAGACTTTTAGCATGAGAGAGAAAGCAAGTTGATGTGACATTGAGTAATAGCTGAGTCACAAATAAGAAAGTCAAATGAATTCTCAACATATTGGGAGATTGTTTTTTGCTAAGGAGTGACTGTATTTTAACAGAATGTGTTTTTGATTGAATCAGTTTGGAATTTCAAGGATAAAAAATTGGTAGTGCTGCTTTGCTATTAACTATCCTTAATCAAAGCAAAGCTTTGTAGAATATGTCTATTTGCAAGTAAATGAGTTTGAATCATTTCCTCTTTATCATCTGTTCACTACAAAATAAAACAGGGGAAAGAGAGCTCTGGGAAAAATAAAGCAGAGATGAATTTTCCCTCCAGTTCTGTAAAGAGCCATCTTTACATCTAGAGAAGTAGGTGAGGGACCTCTATCTTTGACCCTTAGCACACTTCAAAGTAATCTTGTCAATTGATTTTTCTCTCACAGGTAAAAAAATTCCTGGAGTTTTAAATTCCCATAAATTCTTTCTCTTACATTTTTAATTCTGAATGTTTAGAATGCCTTTCAAATGCTGGAAACCTAACCTTCCCCAGAAACTCTTATTGCTTCTAATTTTCTATTCAGAAAAAAATTTAAATATCACTGTAAGGTTCTTAAAAATGAATACCCATATGACCCCTTTATCCTATTATCTGTTGTCTACATTTTAAATATTATCTCATCTTTTCTAACAGGTCATATCTAAATGCCTAATTAAAATTATAAAAACCTACCAGAGGAGGATTAGAACTTTATTTCTTGTTTCTAACATTTAAATTTTCAGTGATATTCAACAAAAATTAAGTAATAATTTAAAATAGTGAATATTGATCTTTTTGTCACAATTATATTGTTAAAATTTTTTTAATTTAGCATGATTAGATCTGATTTTGAGAGACAAAAAAAGAAGAAAGAAAGGAGAAGGAAGGAAGGAAGAAAAGGGAAAGAAAAGGAAAGGAAAGGAGGAAGTAAAGGAGAGAGAGAAGAATAAAGGAAAGGAGGGAGGGTGGGAGGGAACTACATTTAATGGTGTGATTCATAGAAGCTACAGTATGACGATCTCCATTGGGATTTGAGTTAATGAATAATGAATGACTTCAGAGATCTCTGGCCAATAAAACAAAAATGAATCTGAATGACTATAATAATATCCTTAAAGAAAGAAAGTAATCATCATAAGTTGGTGGAGGATAAGGACTAGAAGAAGTGTTCTGTCATGAAATTATAAAAAATGAACATTTAAGGGCCAAAACTTGGAGTTTCCACCTGAGCTTTATCCAGGGAAGGAAGCATCTTAGCCAGTTGCACTTAGAGCACCATAATCCCACGAAAAATGCTCTCCATGCCAGGGAGATGATGCACCAGACTGAAGAAATTTGTATCTAAATCTCCATGCTCTGATTCAGATTCCAAATGGATGTTCCCACAGGTCAAGAGCACTCTGATCATGCCAACACTTGGGAATATTAGTATATTAACATTCGTACTCTGTACATCCATCTCGTAAGTCTGGTTAATAGGAGTCTATCACATCCATGGCTAGCACATCCACTCCCAGAGTGACTACACAAGATTTAGGATTTTTTACTTATCAAGATAACAAATGCCACCTGATTCCTCTTGGACAATAAGTAGCCAACCTTTCTCAAGTGGACACTCAACAATGGTACTGTCTATGTACTCTCTTCATTTAAAATTTCTACAACTAAAAGTCACTTGTTTCTTGTGACCATTAAACAATAGGCAGAAACCATAAATATAAATAATATGTGTTTTTTCTGGATGTAGGAATAAGTGACAATAGTTTATTCATTCATCAATTTTATAAACATAACTTTCTCTGTGTGCCAGGTTCTTTGGTAAGTACTGGAAATGTGCCATTCTTACCTTGAAACAGTTCACAACCTAGCAGGGAGACAAACGTGTACATAAACATGATGTAGTATGAAAAACACTATAATGGTGATTTGTAGAAGTAAAATTAAAGCAAGTGGAGGGAGGCTTATTTCTGCATGTAAGGGGGGAGGGTCAGTCTATAATTTAAAATAAACAACAATCTTTACTAAATATTATATCTCACAGAGTTAATAAAGCTATTATAATAATCATAACCTGCATGTCTTTTTCCATATGAACAACTGTAAACATACTTTTGCTCACCCCTATTAAGGCAACAGAGAGGTTGCACTCTGAGCTGCTCTCCACCCTATGGGAAACTCATAGGGCTAAGTTGCCTTTGTCTAGATGTGCCACTTCCTGGATGGTTAAGTCAGGGTAGTGTGCTAGGAAGCCCATGATGGCAGTACACCTACACTATAGTCTCCAATCCAGTTTTCACCTATTATGAAGCTGAGACCTTGATATCAACCTGTCAGCTCCCTTACCTATGTCTCAATTGGTTCTAGACTCACAGAGATAAGAGAAAGGTTAAATATTGGCCAAACCACTAGTAAAATAAAACACAGACAACCTTGAGACACAGGAACAAGGACTATTATATGAAGACTAAGACAATATTTGGACATCATGGTTTCTGATGTGATCAAGGATGATGGCTTTAAAGTTTAATAGTTTAGAAAGAGTTCAATGAGATTCTAACATTGTGGGGTCCTACCAGCTTACTAGCTTTGTTGATAGATAAAAGGCTAGGTTCTCATATTCATTAAGTATATTCATTAAGATTGTCAACAGGCTAGAGAACAACACACACACACACACACACATACAACATAATAGTTTCAGATTGGCTCTAATGTGTTAATTATGTAATTTATGACCATGGGACCTTATTATTAGGAAATGTGTCATCTTCTTCAGTTGAAAGAGACACAACTCCAGTAAATTATTTTTTTATCTTCACTCGAGGACATTTTTCTATTTTTTGCTCAGATAGAGTGGGAGGGAGAGAGAGGAAGAGAGAGAGAGAGAGAGAGAGAGAGAGAGACATCGACGTGAAAGGGACACATTGAGTGGCTGCCTCCCACACAACCCAACCAGGGCCGGGGACAAACTGCAACCAAGATACATGCCCCTAGCGGGAACCGAACCCGGGTCTCTCTGGACCACAGGCCAACGCTCTAACCACTGAGCCAAACCGGCTAGGGCACTCTAATAAATTATTAAAACTACAACAGCTAAGTAGGCAATTAAAAAGAACTTTACCTGGAACACTTTGTCTCTAGAATCATATTTGCTCAGAAAAACAAGAAGAGATTGAATTAGCTGTAAAAAAAAAAAAAAAAAAAAGAAAAGAAAAATATGCTTTGACAGAAACATGATAATGAAAAATAGCAGGAAGAAAGCAAGAAACTGACCTAGGAGAAGAGGATGAGATCTTGGAGAGCCTCATGGATGTACATAAATGGGAAAAGGAGATGGACCCATGTCTAGTTGCTCTTGAAGAAGGGATGTCAAAAGAGGAGGTTTAATTATTACCAGATCAGGAAAAAAATGACTGGGCTTAAGAGTCTAATAAAGGAAGAGACCCAAGTCCTCAGAAAGCAGACTGGAATAATTCCTCCAGAAAGATCCCAAAAAGTACAGAGTAACTTCCTGTTTAAGCTTTAGAGAAATAGAGCCTATGATAAAAGCATTTACAAACTTATCTGTGTGGTAGATGGAATAATGTCCCACTTAAAGATTTACACACTGTATTCTCCAGGACCTGTGAATATCTTATGTTACATGGCAAAAGACACTTTGCAATAATTAAGGTTATGGACCTCAAAAGAGGGAGATTATCCTGGATTATTCAGATGGGCCCAACCTAATTGCTTGACCCCTTAAAATGAGAATAGCAAGGCAAACACATCAGTCTGAAAGATGTGGCAGAACGACTTCCGGTCAAGATGGCGGCGTAGGTAAACGTGGTATCGCGTCCTCCCACAACCACATCAAAGTTACAACTAAACTACAGAACAACCATCAATCAAAACTGCCTGAAATCAAGCTGAAAGGAAGTCCTACAACTACAAAATTAAAGAAGAAGCCATATCGAGACTAGTAGGAGGGGTGGAGGCGCAACGGGCTGGTCCCACACCCGCGTGTAGCGGATAAAAATAGGGAGGATACCTGGCTGGGAAGGTCCTCCCTGAGGACTGAGGGGTCCCTGTCCCACACCAGGGGCCCTGCTCAGGGTTCCAGTGCCAGGAAGAGAAGTTCCCATCACTTCTGGCTGTAAAACCAGCAGGAACTGAGGCTGAGGCGGCTGGAGCCCCCAGCAGCTCCTCTTAAAGGGCCCGCGCATGGACTTACTGGGACTCACACCCTCCAGCGTGGGGGAGGCAGCTTGAAAGGCACCAGAGTCACATGGGGAAGAACTGAGTTGTTTGGCATTGGAGCGAGGGCTGGAGAGGCAGCTTTCTCCAGGACAGATGTGCTATCAGAGGCCTTTGTTCCTTTGGTGAGCCCTTCCCTGGGACAGCAGATAGTCACCATATCTGGGACTCCAGCAGCCTGGCTCACACTGCCCCACCCTGGTGATTCCCTGAGGCCCCGCCCCACCCAACTTTCAGCCCCACCCAAGCTGTTGCCAGTGGCTTTACCATAGGATTGGCCTGTCTTGGATCCTGCTTCAGCTTTTCATAAATTCTTTCAAACAAGCAGTATCTGGTCTCAGCTAGCCCCATACCTCTTGCTAAGTAATACATAGAAACAAACAGAGGGAGGCAGCCAAAATGAGGAGACAAAGAAACAGGTCCCAAATAAAAGAACAGAACAAAACTCCAGGAAAAGAACTAAGCGAAATGGAGATAAGCAACCTAACAGATGATGAGTTCAAAATACTGCTTATAAGGATGCTCACTGGACTTAGTGAGAACCTCAGTGAACTTAGTGAGGGCCTCAAGAGCATAAAAAAGGACCAGTCAGAAATGATAAATGCACAGTCAGAAATGAAGGAGGCACTAACTGAAATAAAGAATAATTTACACAGATTCAGTAGTAGAGTAGGTAAAGCCAAGAAGCAAACCATCGATTTGGAATATAAGGAAGCAAAAAACACCCAATCAGAACAGCAAAGAGAAAAAAGAATCCAAAAAAAATGAGGATAGTGTAAGGAGCCTCTGGGACAACTTCAAGTGTGCCAACATTCGGATCTTGGGGGTGCCAGAAGGAGAAGAGAGAGAACAAGAAATCGAAAACCTATTGGAAACAATAATGGCAGAAAACTTCCCTAACTTGGGGAAGGAAACAGACATACAAGTCCAGGAAGCACAGAGAGTCCCAAACAAGATGAACCCCAAGAGGCCCACACCAAGACACATCATCATCAAAATGCAAAATGTTCAAGACAAAGAGAGAATCTTAGAAGCAGCAAGAGAGAAGCAGTTAGTTACCTACAAGGGAGTTTCCATAAGACTGTCAGCTGATTTTTCAAAAGAAATTTTGCAGGCCAGAAGAGAGTGGCAAGAAATATTCAGAGTGATGAAAAGCAAGAACCTACAACCAAGATTACTCTATCTTGCAAAGCTGTCATTTAGAATCGATGGTCATATAAAGAGTTTCCCAGACAAGGAAAAGCTAAAGGAGTTCATCACCACCAAACCATTATTATATGAAATGTTGAAGGGCCTTCTTGAAGAAAAAGATAAAAAAATATAAACAAACAAAATGGCAATAAATACATATCTATCAACAATTGAATCTACAAACAAAATGAACAAGCAGAACAGAAACATTCTCATAGATACAGAGAACTTTCGTTGGTTACCAGATGGGAGGGGGGATGGGGGAATGGGTGAAAAAGGTGAAGGGATTAAGAAGTACAAATTGGTTGCTAGACTGACAAACCTCAAAGGGAAGGGGGGTTAAGGGGTGGGAAGAAATAAACCAAAGAACTTATATGTATATATGCATAACCAATGGACACAGACAACAGTGTGGGGAAAGGCAGGAGGGGGGTGAGAATGGGGAGGAGGGGGGCAATGGGGGAAAATGAGGAACATCTGTAATACATTCAACATTAAAGATAAGTTAAAAAATAAATAAATAAAATAAAAAAAGATGTGGCAGAAGAAGAGAAACAGAGACATGGCAGCATGAGAACGTTCAAGGTGGGCAAGGACTGGAGGGACTGCTGACAATTAGGAAGAAAGCAGGGGCCTCAGTCCTACAACCGCATGGAACTGAACCCTGCCAACAATGCAAACAGCCTGGGAGCGGAGTCCCGGGGCCCCCCACCCCTCCAGAAGGGAACACTCACCTGCTGACACTTTGATTTTAGCCTTGTGAGAACCTACAGGCTGTGAGATCATCAGTTTGAGTTGTTTTACACTGTTAAGTATGTGGTGATTTATTACAGTGGCCACAGAAAAATAATATAATATTCCCTGAGACTGGGATGGGCATACAAAGTAAACAGACAATTTGGTGATTTTACTTTTAGGATCGAAGAGAATAACATATCACCTAATTTTATTATAAATGTTGTCCAGGAATATTTTTAGTTTTACTATCTAATTACTGCATTTATTTTTATGTGGGGATTTGGGAAGATCCAAAAGTCTCCTCTATCTTCCCACCAAATGATTTTTCAACAATGTAATTTATGATGACACATCAGAGTTCAAAAATATTATTTCAGACTTCAGGTTAACACCACATACCTTGCCAAACACCCCATGTAGCAAATGTGTTGATTTCCATAGCCAAAGGCAAGCTAACTTTATGTCCTAACTTTACATTTTTAAATGTTAAAATTTTACCAAAAGAAAAATAGCTTCTAATTCTTATGGCCAGACATTTATTCCTTTGATAATGGTTAAATAGATTATCAAGAAAGAATCATTTGTCATGACCATTTTCAGTACTTCGTTCAAGTAGAATAGCCAGTGAAATCAAGAAAATATTTGGTATAGGAAAGAGAAAAGAAACAAAAGTTTACAAAAGGAACATTTTCCTGCACTAAGAAATACACTTAAAAAAAGGGATGTGTTATCTCAGAAGGCTTTCTTAAAAACAAAGTTCTTCTGAAACAAACATGCTCCTTTAACATCATTTCTTTTCAGAATAATTCATTTGGTACAAAGTATGTTTAAAATACAATTTTACGGGCCCTCCATACTATGAAGAAAGTTTGCCAGTGTTTGTTTTCTTACTCTTAACCTTTGTGCATGTAGGCACATATATAAAACTACTTGGAAAAAAGGATTGAAAAGAGACCGTGTTTGATATGGTTAGTAAGTCCCTGTCCCTTTTGGTTTATTTGCAGAATAAAAAATGAAAATTTAAAAATGGATGACTAGACTGATTTTTCTATTCTAGAAATAAAATCTTCCCAGATGTTAGTATTAGCACATATAAACTATGTTCTCAGATTTTTTATTATGTTTTTCTTTACTGTAAAGACTATGTCTGCTTCAGGTAAGCTTTAAGTAAGCCAAATCAACACACACACACACACACACAGTATTCTGTAACAATAATAACTATAATGCTGATGTGTGCAACTAGGAGACTAAAAATGTGATTTAAAACAATACACAGATTTTACAAGTCAAATAAGATAAGTGAGAACTGTATCTACAAGTGTTGTTGTAAACATAGAAGGTGATCCTTACTCCAAAGTACCAACATCGTTGTCCTTGCCTTCTCAGCCCTAAACAATTATAAACAGGTTAACTCTGTTTGACGTCCCTACCACCTACTGGTGGAAATTGGGATAGAACCTAGGGATTAAACTGGGCAAGTGTGCACTCGAATCCAATTGTGGTTAAGTTTGCTTCCATTTCTAAAGGATCAGAGAACAGATATTATTTGTCCCAGAAATGTGAGCAGAAGAGCACTACAGCTGGACCAGAGAAATGGGAGGGATTGGCAGAGTTCAGATGGAATCCCCATCTCTGCACCGATGTACCAATGAAGTACTCAGAATCTGGGCTCCGAGATAGCGCGAGGCAGTTCCATTTAACACAGGACAAAACGATCCCTACTGATGAGTCAGACCCGTGGGAGAGAATCTGTGTTGGGTTTGAAAACTCATTTGCAGTTTCTGCAAAGCAGCATCTTATACTAAAAAGATATATAATTATATAGAGTGACGAATTCATTTCTGCAGACCTCTTACATGTTATATTGAATGGAGTTATCTATTTACCTGTCTGTCCTTTAGGACAGGGGCTGTGATCTCTTCATCCTTTCATCTTTATAATCCAGTACAATGCCTGGAGTTTGTTAAGCCCCAGAAAGCTATTCTGAGTGCTGAATGAACAGGCAGATGAGTCTTGATCAGGAAAGCTAGTGGCATCCGCAGATTTGATTATTCCCTTGTGTGCTTTCAGGCCATTTGTGAAACTTCAAATAAAACTCCCTTGAAAATGTTGGGAGTCACTTTTCCTATCCAAAAGTACCTTTCACCTGTACCCTTTGTTGCTTATTTTTATGTTTATTAATAATTCAACTTATCAAATTGCCTTTGAATCTATAAATATAGTATAACTAGAGATTCTTTTTCATTCACAAATAAAAATATCTGAAAATAAAAAGGTAGGATTATTCTTTTTCAAGGTTATGCTGTGATTTATATTCTAAAGTGAGCTTATACATTAAACAACCTAGTCATAAATTCACTGTTCAGTTATTTTCAATACTCATAAGCATTAAATCTGACCAAATGATTTATTCATTTCTAGGTTGCCAAATTACACAGAGAATACCATGAGCTTATAACGCTCTAAACCTGAGATGTAGATCATTTCTAGGTGGAGTTTCAGTGTGGCACTTCCCCCGAAGTGTTTCTCGGTAAAAAGGTAAGCAGTTGTTGAGGATCTGAACTGTCTCCTCTCTAACCCTCATAGCGACTCCTACACGGTGATTACTGAGTAGTATTCCTTTGTGCTAGCAGCTGGCTTCTTTCTTTCAATATATTTTAAGAACCATCCTGGTTACAAACTAAATCTCTATTAAGGTATTCCTCAAATTCTTTTTGACTAATCTAAGATCTAGTTTCTACATGACATGATTTTTCTTAGTCGTATATAAACCAGATATTAAATAGGCCCAAAATGGATTTCCAAAAATAATTTCTAGAAGATTTTGGGTGTTTTTTATATTATCACTTCTTGTATACAGAGATTTTATTAAACATTTAGTCCTCTTACCCATGATAACTACAGACATTTTTATGTTGTTTTTAAGCACAGGTTATGTTCAATATTTCACAACTCATTTAGCACAGATAATGACCAATCAGAATGGATGCTGGTGGCTATAGCAGTGGACCAGGGTCCTGGAGGGCGGCCTGATGTGACAGATGTTACCTTGTTAGGGGCTGGATCATGTGAGGCGTGAGTGAGTTTCAGGGGCACAACCAGGTTAGATGGAATGGTAGCAGAGGATACTGAGGGGCTGGAGGCTATTTATCAACAGGTAGAGTGATATTTCAATAATTCAACAAGCATACATGGTTAGTGGCATATATTGGTTTAAAATAAGCCCTGTTTTAAGCCTTTTTTGTTATTTTTTCTAATAAAACATTTCCGTTATTCCAATAAAGACAATTGAAATAAGAACTATTTCATTTTGAGGAAGTCCCATCTTGTAGTATTCTCAAGGATTCCTCATAATCTGGTTAAATAAGGTCTGAATCTTCTGCAGTTTGGGGAAGGTGACCCTTCTTAAGAGGAAAACATCTTTCTCGTGCACATTTTACAAAAACACATGACCATATGAATACATTTCTAGAGCCCCTCCCAGAGACCCTAAATCCTCAACTTTATTATCATCACTAAATCCACCTGTAGATTACTCAGAGGAAATTGCATAATTGATTGACTCCTCAAACAATTCTCCTGTGGTCAATATAAACTGTGGCCCTGCAAAACTGAGAAATCTATTAAAATCCAAACTTAATAATATCATGTGACATTAACTGTGTTTCCATATAGTGAACAGGGAAAGCAAATAGGTCAAAGATGAAAATGAGGTAATATGTACTTATTTTTCTATCCTAATCAATCCTTTTCAAAACTGGGCCAAAGATGTTTCTTATAGCTTTGAATGGAGGAACTTCCAACACCAGTAAGTCTGTCTTTTTCTCCCCTGGAAGTTTCTGTTTGGAATTCTTGCCTTATAAAAACTGCTGTGGACTCTAACTTCAAGCACCAAACTAAAATTCAGACTTCTCTGACCATAGGGTGAGTGCTTTGATATGATTTGCCGTAGGGTGAGAGCTGTTTGTTTTGCTGTGAAGGAAGAGAACTATTATTTTGACAGCACAGTGCCTGGAATAAAGACTGGAATGGGGTGGGGGGCAACCAGCACAATGTCGGCCTCCTGTCAATGCCTATAAACCAGAGATTCTCAATCCTCACAGCCCAGTAGAATCGCCCAAAGCTGGGGCTCACCTCAGATGAAATTAAATCAAAATCCAGGGTGAGGCATCTGAAATTTTAAGTGGACGATTTAAAAGGTGATTCTGGTGCACAAAGCTGAGAACCATGCTATAACCCTACAGCACAGGCAAATGAAATCAAAAGCTGAATAAATGGTTTCATGCGAGACTGAGATAGGACGGGCATATGGTGTGTAACAAGTCTCCAAGACAAACCTTGGGACCTGGCAGCTGTGGAAGTTCAAAGAGAATGAACATTGGGCCTGTGCATGTGTGTTTTCACAGGAGGCACCTGCAGGTAGAGCGCTGACAAGCAGCCCCTCGGGCGAATGCTATTGAGAAACTCATGGAGTGACAGAGGAAAATGAGGGTAGACAATGTACAGTAACTGCACCTGACAGACTGGTGAGGCATATGTAAGGTACCATCCCCACCCCACCCTAAGGATGATGGAAGACTTACTGGGGTGAATATTTGCAGAATCTTAGAGATAACACATCATCATGGGAGACAAGTGCCAGTGAAATTTACTCTATTGATATAATATACCATTGTTACCAACGTTTAGTGATATTTTTTAACAATTAATTTATATTTTAAGTATTTTCATTTATTTAACATAATGCTCACTATGTGCCAGGTAACTAAACTGAAAAAGAAGTAAGGATATTAGAGTTGAGAAGCACAAGTAACTATGAGACTATGGGATGATATGAGTTGTCCACATGAATAATAAACTGGATGGGTAGATGGATGGATGGATGGATGGACGGACGGATGGATGAGAAAATAGCAGAATTTGGGCAAGGACAAAGAGAGTAAGGCAAGTGCCAATGTCTCCAATGAAAGTTGTAGAGTAACCAGAAAACTGATTGTTTTAAAATAAAGACAATGAATAGTGGAGAATAAGAATTTTTCATGCAAGGAATCTAAACACATGATCTCAAAGGATTTGGGGTCCCTCTCAGATTTAGGTGAGGTTCTGAGAAATGTTTTTTTGGATATTAAAATATTAGGATTCTAAGGCATTTCAATTTATGGAGACAATGAAATTGTTTGTTTGCTACCTATCCTGGAACATCCAGCCTATGTGGCTGCCATGCATCACTGAGGGGAGGTACATTTGGACGGGCGTGTGTAGAGGAGTCATCAATAGGTTCAAAGGATAGTTGGGAGGAAACTCAAAGAATCCAGTGTTGATAGACTAAAGCAGAGGAAGGGAGGAGCTGATAGACCTGGTTATACCATGAGAAGTTCGGTGTCCTAGGAAGACCCACCAAGGTTAGGGGGAAGGGAAGTCATAAAGAATGCAGTAAGGGACAGCTCTTTCAGCAACACCTAACCCACCATTTTCCCCCAAGTCCACTCCTACAATAAAAAGCATATGGCTACATAAGTAAATAGAAATCTCTAGGTTTTGGTTTTATTTTTGAGTAATGTACAAACCCCCTTTACATTATAAACATCTAACAGTGGAAAGTCCTCAGAGAAAAGGATTTGACCTTCAACATCTCTCCCACAATATCTGCACATGGTGGCCCTCAAAAAATCCTTCCACAAATTGAGGCAAATATTATTTTGCTTTTATCTTTGGTCATTTAGCAGTTGGAGACTTCTCTAAAGGCATTAAAGCATAAAGAACAGTCTCTTTTCACCAAATTGTTCTATTCTGCCATAAAACATTTTTGTCCTTTTAACAGAACATTTTAAGTGCCCCTGTTTCGAAATTTTAAAGAAATATGAAATTTAAGTGATTGTCAGCCTGGTAGGTGACCAATCCAAAATTACTGCAATCTGTTTCTCAGTTTATCAGTCTCCCTAAATACCGTTAAGTCCTATGAACAACCACAATAGCTTCATCTTCAAATGCTCCGAAGCATAGCTCAGAAATCAAGATGGGAGTTTAATTTATGCCTTCTGCCATTCCACCCTTAATCTTTTTTCAAGTGCTTTGTAAGTTGATTTGTTTTACATTGTAATTATTCTAAGAAAAAAATTAAAAAGAAAAAAAGAAGAACAAGGATCTTTGCCATTACTCTGCTTTCACACTTTCCTATCTCATTGTTCATGTCCTACACTCCTTATCAAGCTCTGCCTATCAAATGGGGGGGGGGGGTGGAGCCTGAGAGCCCTACCCAAACACAGGTCTTTGGTGACTGGCTCCTCCCCTAAGCTCTTGCAGCATAAATCATGTTAACCATTCACTCTGGATTTAACATGTGTATTACAGTTACTATTGCTCCATAACAACAAATTATCCCAAAAATTAGTGGCTTGGAACAACCACTTTATTATGCTCTCAAATGATGTAGGTCAAGAATCGAGATAGGACACACAGAAATGGTTTATCTCTGTTCTATGATGTCTGGGCTTCAGCTGGTAGCTACTCCATGGCTGGGGGCTGGAATCATCTGGAGGTGACTTTACCCACATGCCTAGTGAGTGATGCTGTCTCTAAGCATCAATCATTAAGGTAGCAACCTCAGTGGGACTTAAGCTGGATTTTTTAACTGAAGCACCTACTTGAGCCTCTCCATGTGGCCTGGGGTTCCTTACAGCATAGTGGCTTCAGCATAGTTAGTTAGTCTTCTTATGCGGTGGCTCAGTGTTCAGTAGTGAGAGTCTACACAAGCAAAGCAAAGCTGTATCATCTTTCATGATGCAGTCTCAGTAGCCATGCAACAGCTACTCTGCATTCTGTTGATTATAAGCAAATCCCTAAATCTAACCAGATTCAAGGGAAGGGCCATAAACCTTACCTTTCAACGTAGGAGTGCCAAAGAATTTGTGGATATATGTGTTAAAACACCACAATAAGTTTCCTTATGTCATTACTTTTTATGTATAGTATGTCCTGGCTTTAGGCATCATAGCATTCAAAGCTGATAGGGTTGCCAGAAATAGCAAATAAAAGTACATAATTTCCCCCATTAATCTGAATTTCAGATGAGTGCAATATTTAGGCAATACTTTTACTAAAGAGTTATTTGTTGTTTATCTGAAATTCAAAATTTACTGGATGTGTGCATTTTATCAGATAGTCCTACTCAAGCACAGATCCCAGTGCTATAGGTATCACAGAGGTTCAATTATGCCTGTTATTGATCCAAATATGATATGTGATTACACTGCTGAATAACTGTATCTACCAGATCACTAGGCTCTAGTCTACGCCCTCTATAGGAACCATAAAGTGAAATTATAGACACCACACGCAGCTCTTCGGTTGCTACCTCAACATGACAGGGAAGTCCCTGAAAGCCTGGTCTGGTCTGAGCGCACAACCCAATTTCATACACAAGAACAAAATAAGTCATTAAGTAAAATTTTTCAGATTTTAGAGTTGCTGTCACTGGTAATTAGATTTTAAAACTCTGCAGCAAAATTCTGTCAGGTTTTGAAAATAAAACTGGTCACTTTTATACAAATTGATTTTTTTAAAAAAACACTGTTTCAACATGTTCATGCTTTCTTTCGTCATCATCAACACAGCTCTCTTTCTGTATCGATCAACATTGGAATATTCATTTTCTGAAAGGTTTTTTTTCCAAAAGTGCTATAAAGTTTTCAACAACAGAGGACCTACAGAGGGGCCCCTAGCTATTGGAAGTGGCTTATAAATCCCAAACCTTGCTTATACAGTGAATACATAAAAGTACTGTAACCATTTTGTGATCATTCAGTTTCAGCTTCACATTTGTGTGGCTATGAGAAAAAGATTGAGTTGTCTACTGAATTTCTATCATGCAGAGAGCCTTTTTATTTTCAAATGTATCTCATCAGTGGATTTGTTTACAAAAATTGGGTCTTTGGAGGTTGGATTTAGATGACATAGGAAAAGAGTTTGAAAAGAGTTTAAAAAGAGCTAAAGTGCTTTGCAAAAAAATGAAGAAACAAAATAGGGACTCGGCACAATGGAGTCACTGAGTCAGGGAGGAAAGAAGTCAGAGAAAGATAAATTAGCCCAGCAATGCAACAAGATACTTGTGCCCCATAAGAAAACATGAGCAATAAAAATAAATAAATAAACAGATAAAACAATTAAACAATGCATGGTAGATTGTTTACAAGTTGACTTAGTAATTCTCCTTCCTGTATCATAGCCCTTGAGTATTCCCCTCCCACACTTATTGTGGGTTTGACCAAGTGTATTGCTTTGGTCAATGGCAAACCTGAGATAAGTATCATTTAAAAAGAGCTAGTATATTAAAGATTTGTCTCTTGCTATTCTTCAGACCTCTGTTGCTGCTACCATATTAAAAGGCAAGGCTAATCTGCTGGATGATAAAAGATACATGGCCCAGTGATCCCCATCTCCCCAGCCAACAGCCAATACCATCTGTCCAATATGTGAGAGAGATCATCCTAGAGCAACCAGATCTCAGAAGGCTGCAGAACTACATGGTGAACCCATGGAGTCAAGAGCAATAATAAAATGATTGTCAGCTTAAAGTTTTGAGGTGGTTTGTGATGGAGTAAAATTTAACAGGTACAAATAATTTATCATCTGATTTTAAATGGTATGATGCCCTATGATGTAACCTTTTTTGTCCCAAATAGCCAATAAAAATTTTCTAAAGAATCAGACCGTGTTGCTGGCGATTTGGAAGCAGAATAACATTGCACAGGGGTAGGAACTTAGAAACAGAATAATGGTACATTATAGGAAAGGAATTAATATAGACAGAAGATAAATGGTACAATAGACAAACAGAATAAAACCACATCAGAAACTCAGGCCAATAGTAACTAGCTTTCATCAAACTGAAGATATAAAAAGGGACACTGGGTTAGAAGTTGGAGCCAATTATATCAAATCTAAGAATACAAGATAACCCAGTAGACCTATTTAGCATCTAAGAAGCTGACACTTGGCTGGTACTAAAAATAAATGGCATGATTGGGGAGGCTGACATACACTCTGTCTACTGGCACATTTGTTACAATTGATTATTCTGATCCATCAGAATCATCCCTAATCCATAGTTTGCATTACGGTTCACTCTTGGTGTTATATATTCTATGGGCTTGGACAAATATACAATGACATATATCCATCATTATAATCTCATGCAGAGGATTTCCACTGTCCTAAAAGTCCTCTGTGCTTCACTTATTCATCCTTCTTGCCTCCCAGTGGTTTAGACCAGGATTACTTCCAGACTTGTGATCCTGGTCTAAACCACTGATCTTTTTAGTCTCTATAGTTTTGCCTTTTCCAATGTCATATAATTGGAATCATACAGTATGTGTCCCTTTTAGATGGGCTTCTTTCACTTAGTAATATGCATTTAAGTTTTCTCCGTGTCTTTTCATAGCTTGATAGCCATGATCCTAAACTGTACTAAAACTAATAAATTATTAAACATAAAGTACAGAATGTCCTGTATAGTTTTAATACTGAGAGTATGTTTTAAATAGATAATTCCTATATCACATGTACAGAAAAATCTTCATTAACCAGAATATTTGATTAATTAATTAATGGCTATTTTCCTGAAAATTCATTCATAGCTGAATTCAGATTCATGCCGTTTTCAATATTTCTTAAAACTATGTAGCTATGGTAGATGATTTGAGATGTGTGAAACTGTTACATACATTTCTTTTCCATTTCCATTGAATAGGGTCTAGTGAAAGCCCCCTAATAAAAGCTAGTAGATTGAGGTTCTACTCTCACTTCAGTGGGTAATTTCAAATCATTTGACCTTCCTAAGTATCAGTTTTACCCCCTCTAAAATAACAGGATCCGTTCTCCTCCTGCTTCAACAGCAATAAAGGATGGAAACAAAATATAATAGCTGGTTACTCATATCTTATATCTTATTAGGAAAAGACAAAAATTATAATCTAATTGGGAAGATAAAATTTCAACACTTGGAAAACTCAGAAGCAACACAAAACAATATATCACCAATGCTAAATGAAAAACTTCCATATTAATAGATTAAATATATTTATTCCAATATATAAGTTTTCTTAATAGCATTACTAATGAAATAAACCATGAACAATATTGAACAATTGATTTAACTTTAATATGTCCTAGTTTCTCAGCTATCAAATGAAAATTATAATGGCACTTATTTCATAGGACTGTTATAAAAATTAAATGAGTTAATTTGTGTGTTAAATTAAACAATTTGGCACAATGGCTAAAATAAAGTTTTAATCATTTAATCCTAGAACAATGTATGGAGTATCTACTATTATCTATACTTTATCAATGAGATAACTGGGGCACACAGAATTGCCTCACCTGCCCCAGGAAGTGAAGGGCAGCAGCCCACATATAAGGTAAACACATTCAGATTGCACAGCACGGACAGGTAACCTCTGATGGTAGATGCTTACTCTAAGGATAAAGATACATACAGGAAACCAAGTTAACAATAATAGAGTAGGGCCTCATGAGAACTAGCATGTCTCTGTGGATAACTCAACAACTCTTGACTAAGCTTCTCTGTCTATGCTTCTAGTCCTGAGACTGCATCTTTATCTATAACCTCTGCCAGAAGTGGTTCTTTATTTTATTCAGACTCTCTAACAAAGAGTGCCATGCTCCTGAGAGCATCTTTACTAGGCAGAATTGTCCCAGCTACTCCATGCAGTGATTTCCCAAAATTATAATTACTTGGAGAACTTTGAAAACATACCAATTCTGGACCTCCCCAGACAAATTAAATTATAATCTCTGGGACCAGGGAATATAAACTTAAACATCAGCAATGTTAAGTGCCCCTAAGTAAGCCCAGTGTGTAGCCAGGGTTGAGATCTACCAGATCCCCTGGTCCAATGAGGGAGGCCTTATCTCAGACTTCCTCTGAAGGAAATACGGTTGGAATCTCCGAGTTTGTTGGTGTGCAATAAAAGATTAGCCTGGCCCAAAGAGAGGTTTGGCTTTGCCTTCAGATCACAGGAGGCAACATCTATGTCCTTGGAACTTGCTGCCTGATAAGATGTTTTTGTTTGCCTGGGAACATTGGGTCATGTCAGATAGTCTCTGCTAACAGTGTGATTTATGGTTGGGGAACCTTGAGCCACATGGTACCAGCTTGACCTTCAGAGGGTCTGGATGGAGATTAAGGTTGGCCATGTGGGTGTCTACATGACCAAGCCCCAATAATATCTCTGGACACCAAGCTTCGAGTAAGCTCCTCTGGTTGGCAGTACTCCATGAGTATTGTCAGACATTAACGCTGTGAAAGTTAGTGCTGTCCTCAAGACTCCACTGGAAAAGGGTAACTGGGAGCTTTTGCCTAGAATCCTCCTGACCCTGCCCTTCACACCTCTTCCCTTATTTCATTTTAATCTATATCTTTTGCTATGATAAACTACAACCATAAGTATAATGACTTAGCTGAGTTCTGTGAGTCCTAGTGAATTATTTAACCTGGGGGTGGTCTTGGGGACCCTCAAATTTGCAGTTGACATCAGAAGTAAGTGTGATTTCGGGTATTTCCTGTACTTTGCATGTGACCTATTCAGTTCACCCAGCTCAGATGGTCTCTTCTGTAAAGAACCAACAACCCCCATCCAGAGAAATTCTCCATCTGAGTTCCAGCAGCATCCTCTCTCACATCGTGATGTGTTTGCATCAGCTTTTCCCTTTCTGGAAATGTCTTTACTCATATTCGTCATTGGCTTGCCCCTTTTCATGTGTCATAAATTGTCTCTTGCTTTCAGAAACCTCCCCACCCCATCTGGATTACATGTTTGCCCTTCATGTTCTCATAAGACCTTGTACTGACATCTAACATACGTTTATCAGATGATAACACTCACACATGAAGCTTGTTATTTTGTTTTTGTTCAAGCTCATGTATCCTTGATAGGACTTTGGCCAAGCTCCAATTATAGCAATAGAAAAACTTTAATATTTAGTACTCATCTTGATTACTTTGCTTTCTCATTTCTTCTGTGCTCCCTCCCTAAGGTCATGGATATTATGTTATGTCTGAGTTCTTTGCATTTGTGAGAAGTTACTAGGAAACCAAAAATAAGTGCAACAAAGAGAATGAATTAGAATAGTAAAGAGTAAGGGGAAAGATTGTAAAAATAACTTATTGGATCCCAGTAAAGGTAGGGCAGTGAAAAAGTTTGACAAGGAAGGCAAGCAATAGAATGATAGTCAAGGGCAATGGACCTGAAGAATTTGCAGTAAAACTCATTAAAGTGATTATTTGTAAAATAGATGTAAATGAGAATTTAATAAAGATAGAAAGAATTGAAAGTTTTCTCTGAATATTGGTAATAGGTTGACTGCTTTAAAAGATGGTGTGCGCCTGGCTCAGTGGTTGAGCACCGACCATGCACCAAGAGGTCACCAGTTCGATTCCCGGTCCAGGCACATGCCTGTGTTGTGGGCCAAATACCCACTGGGGAGCATGCAGGAGGCAGCCAATCGATGTTTTCTCCCATCGATATTTCCATCTCTCCCTTCCTCTCTTTCTAAAATCAATAAAGAAAAAATATTTTTGTAATAAAATAAAAGATGGTATGCATTGTATTTTTCTTTCATGTGTTTTTGATACACATGGTTATTTCCAGGAACATGAGTCAGTAGCAACAGGATTCCACTGAAAAATTATCTGTTTACAGATTGTGAGTTTCAGGAGGCAGGGTCTTTTATCTCTATGTCCCTGGCACAAGGCACAGGGCTGGACTGTGTTTGTTAAATGAATGAATGCCCTATAAAAAGAAGATAAACCTCAGAGAAAGAGAATCCTTGTTCTGACATTATGTCAGAATTATGGGCACCACTGAAACTGGCATTATCAAGAGCAATGACTCCAAATTCTAGGCCTTGGTCTAGTGCCAGTCAGTGATTAAACTGTCAATGATTTTAATTTCTCTGAAAAAAAACAAAAATAAACAAAAACCACTATAACAAGTTTATTCTAAAACTAAATTAATTCTACATTCTTAATTTTTGCAATGTGTTCCTATTTATCTCTTATTAGAATGTCTGTTTATCCAATATGATAAGAATGGGTAGCAATCCGTTTGTTTTATTAACATGCTCACTTGGCCAAATAGAAAACTTATAACACTATTATATGCCAAACAACTGAGGGGAAATATTTCTGAGGTGTGAATTTCAAAAGTCTGAGCATACCCAGAAGTGTTGTAGATGCCTCAGAAAACGAGACAGAGCGAGTTCTGAGAGGACACTGAGACCCACACGAGGAGAGGAACATGTAGCCCTTCACACGCCCAGTGACCAGAAGTCACACAAGCATCACAGTCACAGAGGGAAAGGCTGCAGACTTGGTCAGAGCCGCACACAGACACCATGGATACTTGCATGAAAATACATGACTTTGAATTTGACACAACCATTCAGTCCATAGCACTCAGTGACCCCAGAACTATCTCCATGGGAATCATCTCCACTGGGCTCCCTGTGCCCTTGCTGCCCGGATGCATTCAGCAGCCATTCACTCTCTGAAGCTGTGGCACATCCCAAGACTCTAAGATTGAAAACTGGGTGCAGATCCCTTCCCATCTTGGTTTCTACAACCTCTTATACCTTTTCACCTCTTCAGGATTCTATTTCAGAAGGAGGGGTATACATTCCTCTCTCAGAGACTCCACACCAGCAGCTCCTTGAAACCTTGGAGAATATTTGGCTATCTCCAGTTGAGCCCCACCCACCCCCAATCTTGCTCTGAGAATAGAAGAATGACTTTCTCTATCAAATTCTTATGATAGAGGACCTAATATAATCTCCTCAGTGGGGCTGAGCTTTTTGGAAACGCAAAAGCCAGAAGCTCCCATCATTTTTATTTTCCAACCTATCATACTCTCCTAAGGGGCAATATGTTTTTTAATTATATTCTGTCATTTTATATACTCATTAAGTATGTTCAACCATTTAAAACAACTTTTCTTTCAATTTTTGGTTATTAGTCTACAAATAATCTCTTTCTCCCTTTCAGTGTGTTATGGTACTTTTCAATCAACAACAGGAATGTTTAAAGCTTGATTTTTGTGTTAATATAGCAAGATGTTTGTTGTTTTTTCCAACATTTATAAGATTCCTGAGGATTTCAAAGTAGTATTTAGTGTCTACATAAGTAAGTTCAGGATGGTAAACAAGAAATGCACAGTAACAGAGCCTAGAGAAAAATGAGGTTTCCGATTTAGTCTGAAACGTACAGGATCTGAAGTACAGTTAATGCACATTCCTATGGTTTGTTAATATTTGATGCATTTATTTAAAAATGGAAATAGCCTCAGGAGAGAATTTCACATGTTCATGACTTTGGAGGACAAGATTTGAAAATCTAATTAATGGTTTTATTTATAAGTTATTTAATATTATAAACTAGTTAACCCACATCCATATATACAAATGGTCTATCTTAGACAAAAATTGAGAGTTAAGTGTGTTTTAAATACTTTTTCAAAGAAAATAGATTGGGGAAGAGGCTATTTAGTATGAGATAGAACTACTACTTAAAATTAAAAAGCAGGTTATGGTTTTGACACCTTCCCTCCAATCCCAGTGGTTCTCAATACTAGCTGCACATTAAAAACACCTAGAGAGATTTTTAAATACCAGTGGCTGGGATCCATCTATAGAGATTCTGATCCAATTGATCTGAAGTGAGGCATTTTTTCAAAACCACTCGAGGTGATTTAAAACGTGCGGCCAGGGTTGAGCACCATTGCTCCATCTCATTAGAGCACAGAGCCGCTAAACACAAGACAGAAAACCATACAGTAATGGCTTTCCAAATGAATAAGATAAACTGTCCTGAAGTAAGTTTTTACCAAGACAAGCAATCTTTCATAAAGTAAACCAAAAAATGTTCTTTACACAAGACCTACACAGAAATGATAAAAATGCGTGCATATTGTTTTTAAAAGTCAGTTCATACATCCTATAACCAAGCCACCCATTTTACCCTACATGCTGAGTAGGAAGCAAAGGCATTGACCTGGGCTGGGGTCTTAGAAGGCTGATCTAGGTTTGATAGAAGTCAAAGCTGGCCCAGAAATTGGCGACTCTGAGAGTCTAGTGAAGAGAGATGCAAGGATAGCCCAGATGAGGGAAGAAAAAAAAAAAAAAAAACTAGGACCAGAAACAAAAGGTCAACAACAAGAAATAGATAAATCCAAGGATGCATTCAAAGATAAAGTCTCAAACAGCAATAATCAGTGGAAGGAAGCCTTTTAGTAACAGCAGAGTCTGTGGGTATGGAGCTCCATTAGAACCACCACCAAAAAAGGGTAAGACTGAATTTGCAATAAATGCTTCTCAACAAAATCATGATGATGAGGAAGAGGTGTTGTACTTAAATCCACACAAATTGCTGTTTGCAGAAGTTGTTAGACTGCAACTGTGGTGCTAACGTGTATGAATTGCCATCCTTTAAAGCTCTAGGGTCTGCGAAAAGGACCAGGAGAAGATATGGATATGTAAGTATGTCTTGCCCTGACCCAGGAACCTAGTGAGAGGAAGAGATGAGGATAGAGGTAACAGCACAGTGACCCTTTATCCTGCCCGGCCCCACGGACTGGTACAGATACTGTACAGAAAGAGAATTTGGGGAGCAGACAGACCTAGTATACTTCTCTAGGAAAGCCTAAGAGGCATTCTGGGCACAAGAAGTGAAGGAATCTTGTTCCAGGCCTAGGAGACAGAAAACAGTCCCAAATTAAAGCAGGTGACAGAAGTTACAGCACTTATTACCCAATAATGCAAAGCTCACATACCAATGCACTGGGAATCAGTTAGCAATAAAATTAAATGCTAAGAGGAATTTCGGAGATGAGTCTTCATACTGGTATCATTGGTAGTATTTTCAATAGTAGTTTTTAGAAGATGCAGAAACCTTTGTCTTATGGACAGCGTTCATACACCCCCTAATAAAAACTGAGAGAATAATATGAAATCATGTTTCTGGCAACCATGTGTAATAAAGGGGCGGGCAAAATAGGTTTACAGCTGCATAGTGACATTCTTTTGAGTTAATAAAGCTATTGTAATACTAGTAACCTGCATGTCTTTTTCCATATGAACAACTGTAAATCTAATTTTGCCCACCCCTGTATAATATTTTTACGCTGTCTTGACTGTTTTAAGGCCCTGCTTTGAGGCTAGTCAGTTCCCCTTCATCAGCAGCTGACTGAGTACACACCTCAAACATTTCCCTTATCAGACTCTCACACTCTGGACCAACATGCACTGGCCCTAATTTGAGTCAGGTATCAAACATCTCAAGACAGCCTCTCTGCCTTAGTTAGAGCACACAAAATCATAAAAATTAGCCAATCCACAAGGAGCCTGCAAAACCTAGCTAAGCTCATGCCTCTTATCAAACATAAGCTACATCCTATAGCTCCAGCTTGCTGTTGCCCTGTACCTGCACTCCTGAGTGACAGCCTTCTCTGATTTGGTGCTGTAAGTAACAAAGAGCTCTGCTTTTGATTCCATTATAATAATCTGGCTACTATTTAATAGAAAAGGAATAAAGAAAAGACTAGATAATACAGGCATGCCATTTATACAGCTTTGCCAGGAAGCTGCAGTTAGCATTCTCCAAGTCTACTCCCCGCAGATCAGGTCAAAGATCGCTGAGGGAAGGATCTGGATGTCGTGGGGAGATGCTTACCTGTCCGTCACACCTGGGAACAAGTCAGTGGCCAGATAAGGCATGGTGCAAAATCTGAGATACATAATCTCCTGAACCAAAGGAAGTTCTTTCTCTTGCTGCCTGCATGGGACTCCTGGTTTGCAGGCCTGCCACGCCCTGCTTTCACCCATGTGGCTCCTATGTGGGACCCACAGAATGGGCTGATGGACTGAATCTAGCCTGATGCTTTGCCAGACCCAGTTCCACCATGGAACAAAAACTCTGGACATTGGACCTGCTTCTGGCTTTGCTGAACCTACAATTGGCTTAAGGGAACTAGGACTTTGGAACCCAGGGAATATAACTTCACGCAAATAAAAATCATTCATTCTCCTGCACAAAGATATTGTAAGAGCCCCACTCTCATTAGTAATGGAGAACTTTGGCCCACTCCTTTCCCCTGCAACACTTTCATCTGTCTCATCTATCCCAGTGGCATTATGTTGTATTCTACAATTTTAAAAGTCTTTAAATCTGTTATAGACTGCACATTTCTGTTAACCCAAAATTCACATGTTGAAGCATTAACCCTCAGTGTAATGATATTAGGAAATGGGGCCTTTGGGAGGTAATTAATTTTAAATAAGGTCATAAGATGAATCCTCCATGATGATACTAATGCCCTTATAAGAAGAAGGAGAGGGGATTCCAAAATGGCGGTGGAGTGATTGGAAGCTACACAGACCATCTCCCAGGACCAAACTGGAATATCAACTAAAATAAAGACAAATTGTCAGGAAAAAGCAACAGAAAAGCAGCTTGTGAGGACCATATAACCAGGGACAATGAATCGATCCTGGTAGGATTGCAGAGGCATGAGAGGAGGGCTGGGAGCCAACGGACAGCAGTGGTCTTAGCTGTGAGCAGCACCCTTAGGGTTAAAGTCTCAAGCCTGCTCCACAGCACAGAGGGCCGGAACAGAGCGCAAAAATAGCCACAGCCTCTCACCTTGGGCTCCGGCAGAGGGAGGGCACTCAGAGCTTTTGCTGAGGTGGCCATGCAGGACGGTGGCCATCTTACTCCTTCCCAGGGCTCTGGGGAGAGGCAGCAGCCCCTCCCTCGGAGATTCAACCCCACCCAGGTGGGCCATTGAAATGCAAATTGAGGCTCATTAACAACCAGCATCTGCCCCACCCACGGGAAATCCTCTTACACTGAACACCTGAGGGAGTTTTTCATTCAGCTGAGAACCCAAGGCCCTTCAAGTAACCATGACAAAAAGTCTCTAGGCAAAAAGCTAGAGGACAACTGAACTATGCCTGCCTTGCAAATCTACCCAGGAAAGTAAGAATTGACAGTGGTGTTTAACATGGGTCCTCCCAAGCTCATCCAAACCCAGTAGAGGGAGCCACAAATAGCAGAACACCAACACCCACAGGGAAAATTTGGCAGGCTCCGAAACCCACTGAGATAGCCAAAATGGTGAAACAAAGAAACAAATCCCAAATGAAAGAACAAGAGACCTCTACTGAAGATGAGATAAATGAAATGCAGTTAAGCAAATTATCAGAGGTAGAATTCAGAGCCATGATCTTGTGGAAGCTCAACAGCATGAGTAAAGACATAGAAACATTGGAAATCAACAAATTAGAAATTAAAAACCACCAAGAAGAAATGAAGAATTACATAGCAGAAATAAAGAACACATTGGAAGGACTAAACAGCAGAGTAGAGGAAGCTGAGGACTGGATAAGTGAATTAGAAGGCAGGGTAGAAAAAAATCAACCAATCAGAAAACCAAAAGGAAAAAATAATTAAAAACTAGGAAGACAGCTTAAGAGAACTGTGGGACAACTGGAAATTTAATAATATTCTCTTCATAGGAGTCCTCAAAGAAGAAGAAAATGAGCAAGGGTTAGAGAACAAAAGACTCACATAGGTTGAAAGTGAAGGGATGGAAAAAAATCTTCCAAGCAAATGGAAAGGAAAAAAAGCTGGGGTAGCAATATCCATATCTGATAAAATAGATTTCAAAATGAAGACCATAACCAGAGACAAAGAAGGTCACTACATAATATTGAAAGGCTCTATCCAACAAGAAGATATAACTTTGGTAAACATATATGTACCCAATATAGGAGCACCAAAATATATTAAAAATCTTCTGGAGGACGTCAAAGGAGAAATCGACAGCAATACAATCATAGCAGGGGACTTCAACACCCTGCTGACATCACCGGATAGATCCTCTAGACAAAAAATTAACAAGGAAACAGAGACTCTAAATGAAGCACTAGACCAAATGGATTTAACAGTTATCTACAGAGAATTACACCCCAAAACTACAGAATTCACATTCCTCTCAAGTGCACATGGGACATTCTCAAAGATAGACCACATGATAGGACATAAACTAAGTCTCTACAAGTTCAAGAAGATTGAAATCATATCAAGCATCTTCTCAGATCACAATGGCATGAAACTAGAAATCAATTGCAACAAAACATGCAAAGACATTTGAATACATGGAGGCTAAATAGCATGTTATTAAACAATGAATGTGTTACTGAGATCAAGGAAGAAATTAAAAATTCCTGGAAACCAATGAAAATGAACACACAACAACACAAAATCTATGGGATGCAGCGAAAGCAGTTCTGAGAGGGAAGTTCATAGCACTCCAGGCCTACCTCAAGAAACAAGAAAAATTTCTAATAGACTTTCTAACCTCACAACTTAAAGAACTAGAAAGCAAACAAAAAGAAAATGCCACAGCAAGTAGAAGGAAGGAAATAGTAAAGATCAGAGCAGAAATAAATGACATAGAGACCAAAAAAATGATTCAAAGGATCAATGAAACAAAGAGCTGGTTTTTCGAAAAGATAAACAAGATTGATGGACCCTTAGCTAGACTCACCAAGAAACAAAGAGAGAGAACCCAAATACACAAAATCAGAAATGAAAGAGGAGAAGTAACAACTGACACCACAGAAATACAAAGGCTCGTTAACAAATACTATGAACATTTATATGGCAACTAATTCGACAATCTAAGTGAAATGGACAAATTTTTGAAACACACAGTCTCCCAAAACTGAATCGGGAAGAGATAGAAAACTTGAACAGACCAATAACAACGAAGGAAATTGAAGATGTAATCAAGACTCTCCCAGCAAACAAAAGCCCGGGCCCGGACGGCTTCATGGGAGAGTTTTACCGAACATTCAAAGAAGAACTAACACCCACTCTCGTCAAACTATTCCAAAAAATTCAAGAAGAAAGAAGACTTCCAAACTCCTTTTATGAATCCAACATAATTTTAATTCCAAAACCAGAAAAAGACACTACAAAGAAAGAAGACTACAGGCCAATATCCCTGATGAACATAGATGCCAAAATCCTGAACAAATACTAGCAAATCGGATCCAGCAATACATCAAAAAAATTATTCACCATGACCAAGTGGGATTCATCCCAGGGATGCAAGGCTGGTACAATATTCACAAATCAATAAATGTGATACACCACATAAACAAAATGAAAGATAAAAACCACATGATCATATCAATAGACATTGAAAAAGCATTCGACAAAATCCAGCACCCATTTCTGATAAAACCTCTCAGTAATGTTGGAATAGAGGGATCATATCTCAACATAATAAAAGCCATATATGAAAGACCTACAGCCAACATCATACTCAATGGGCAAAAACTAAAAGCATTTCCCTTAAGAACAGAAACAAGACAGGGATGCCCATTTTTGCCACTCTTATTTAACATAGTACTGTAAGTCTTAGCCACAGCAATCAGACATGAAGAAAAAATAAAAGGGATCCAAATTGGAAAGGAGGAAGTGAAACTGTCATTATTCGCAGATGACATGATATTATACATAGAAAACCCTAAAGACGCCATCAAAAATCTACTAGACTTAATAAATGAATTTGGCAAAGTAACAGGATACAAAATTAATGTCAATAAATCGACGGCATTCTTATACACCAATGATGAACTCGAAAGAGAAACTAAAAAAACAATCCCATTTACCACTGTGGCAAAAAAATTAAGATACCTAGAAATAAACTTAACCAAATAAGTAAAAGACCTATTTGCAGAAAACTACAGGACATTGAAAAAAGAAATAGAGGAAGATATAAAAAAGTGGAAGCACATACCTTGTTCATGGATTGGAAGAATTAACATTATTAAAATGTCCATATTACCCAAAGCAATCTATAGATTCAATGCAATTCCCATCAAAATACCAACGACATATTTCACAGAACTAGAACAAATACTTCAAAAGTTCATATGGAACCAAAATAGACCCCGAATAGCAACAGCAATCTTGAAAAAGAAGGACAAGGTAGGTGGGATCACAATACCGGATATCAGGCTATACTACAAAGCTCCTGTAATCAAAAGAGCCTGGTACTGGCACAAGAACAGGCATATAGACCAGTGGTACAGAACAGAGAATCTGGAAATTGACCCAAGACATTATGCTCAATTAATATTTGACAAAGGTGGCAAGAGCATACAATGGAGTAAAGACAGCCTCTTTAATAAATGGTGTTGGGAAAATTGGACAGCTACATGCAAAAAAATGAAACTAGACCATCAACTTACACCATACACAAGAATAAACTCAAAATGGATATAAGACTTATATGTGACTGGTGAATCCATAAAAATCCTAGAAGAAAATGTAGGCAACAAAATTTCGGACATCATACGCAGCAGAATTTTCACTGATACATCACCTAAGGCAACAGAAACAAAGGAAAAAATGAACACATGGGACTACATCAAACTCAAAAGCTTCTGCACAGAAAAAGAAACAGCCATCAAAATGGAAAGGGAACCCACTGTATGGGAGAGCATAATTGCCAATGATACATCAGATAAGGGGGTTAATTTCCAAAATATATAGAGTGCTCATACAACTCAACAAAAGGAAAACAAAGAACTCAATTAAAAAATGGGCAGAAGACCTAAATAGACACCTCTCCAAACAGGACATACAAATGGCTAAGAGACATATGAAGAAATGTTCAACATCACTAATCATCAGAGAGATGCAAATTAAAACAACAATGAGGTATCACTTCACACCTGTCAGAATGGCCACCATCAACAAATCATCAAACAACAAGTGTTGGTGAGGGTGTGTGGAGAAAAGGGGACTCTAGTACACTGCTGGTGGGAATGCAGACTGGTGCAGCCACTATGGAAAACAATATCGTGTTACCTCAAAAAATTAAAAATTGAACTGCCATTTGACCCAGTGATCCCACTTCTAGGAATATACCCTAAGAAGCTTGAAACACCAATCAGAAAGAATATATGTACCCCTGTGTTAATAGCAGCACTATTTACAATAGCTAAGATCTGGAAACAGCCCAAGTGTCCATCAGTAGACGAATGGATAAAAAAGCTGTGGTACATATACACAATGGAGTACTATGCAGCTGTAAGAAAGAAAGATTTCTTATCCTTTGAGATGGCACGGAGGGACCTGGAGAGTATTATCCTAAGTGAAACAAGCCAAGCAGATAAAGGCAAATATCACATGATCTCACTTCTTTGTGGAATATAATGAACATAACAGTCTGAGGAACAGGGTAGACCCAGAGACGTGGAAGTAGGGTACAGACTGACAACCCTCAGAAGAGGGGGTGGGGGGGAGGAAAGAGATAAACCACAGAACTTATATGCATGTATACATAACCGATGGACATGGACAACAAAGCTGGGGATGGGTTGGGGTAAGGGGTGGTGGATGTCAATGGGGAAAAAAGGAGAAACATCTGTAACAAAAATAAATTAATAAATATATATATATATAAAAGAAGAGGGAGAAACATCAGAGCTTCCTCTCTCCGCTATGTGAGTAAACAGCAAGAGGGCAGCTGTCAGCAAGCCAGCAAGAGAGTCCTCACCTGAAGCTGTCCACACTGGCTCCCTGATCTCTCAATTCCAACCTCCAGAATTATGAGAAATAAATTTATGTTGTTTAAGCCACCCAACCAGTTGGTGGTATTTTGTTATAGCAACTGGAACTGACAGAGATAAAATATTATAAAATTTGCTGGAATTAAGGCACGGTGAGGTAGTCCTCCAGGAGTACAAGGTGTTCTTATGCTCTGACTTGATGCAGGTATGGAGATTGGAGAATTAGGTAGTTAGCTTAGCTCTCTTTGAATACTTCTTCTAAATGCCTGTTTCCTCCTTTGGATGTTTGACAGTTGAGACTGAATGTGAGACTAAGTGCAGGAATAGTACCATGAAAATGGTCTGTTTTGAGGTGGCCCCAATTAATGTTAGGTTGGGTAGGCTGATGAAATAACTCTTGGCTGGCTGGCTAGATTCAGGCAATCTCACCAGTGCTGAGAGAGGGTAATTCATCCAGCTTTCATGTAAAAACAAGACTTAGAAACAGAAAAGTATGAGATCGGTTTACATTGTTTTTAACTCGGTAATATCATAAAGCCAAATGTATTTTCAAGGGGCCCTTGGCTATCAGACCAAACCATCATGTACTCCTAGCTCAGAAGAAAAGAAACCCAATCATTTACTGATAAAGACACCCTCCCATACAGCAGTATGAGCCATAGCACTGGCATCTATTGTTGCCTATGTGTGAGAAAACAAACAGAGACAGGGAATTAGGAAGATTTATAAGGATAAAATTCAAGCAATGCCCAAGATCAGAGACAAAAGCAGAGAGAAGAAACATCGCAGGTTACGGTGGTAGATGGTCATAGTGACAAAGCATGAATGGGCTCCCGCTCTCCTGCTGCTGACAGCTGGCTTTGACATCTGTAGGGCATCCGCAAATGGAAGTATGTAAGGTGACTGAAAATTAGACTGTAGCTCAAAGTTATGTCTGATGTGTCTCACTGATTTCAGAAATAAAAAGCAAACTGCAACACCAGATAGCTTCAGGTCACTTTGAAACAAGAAGTGTAAACCTTCTTTGAGTTCTGGTGAAAGCTTTTATTGATGGAAACTAGAATAGTACCATGAAATCCAACTTCAGAGGAAGGTCAGAGAAAAACTTTAAGTTCTACAAAACATTAAATGGACACAAAGAATACTATTTTTTTTAATACCTAAATGTATAAATATAATGCTATCTGTAATTTTTTAAAGGCTCCAGTTTAGAGTGTTCCTTTGGAAAATTATAATTATTTCAAGTGCCTATTGAGTATATTAAACTAATTTTAGAGCTTGTAATATTAATCCTTGCACTGGTATGAAAAAAAGCAAGATAACAGACCAATAACCTGTAGGTCTCATAAGAAAAATTTTCCTAATATACAGAAGCCTTTGAGCTAAAAAAAAAAAAAAGTACAAAGAAAAGAGCGAATTGCCTTCATTTTTAAAAACATAATCTCTTTCAAGCAAATCATTGAGTCACTTTCAGTACACTGAAAATTATTTTAAAAGATAGTTCATTTAAATTGCTTTTCAGGATTGATTAGCATTCATTTTATCTAAGGAAAAACATTGTTCACACACAATATTATAATTACATCTGTTTGCTGTACTTAGCTAAAAAATTTTCCAGACATATGCAGCTAATGATTAAAATTTAATTCAAATTTATGTGATGCTATATTCTTTTCTTTTTTTATTTAAGTCTAGTTGGTATACAATAATATATTATATTAGTTTTAGGTGGACAATATAGTAATTTGACTTTTTTTTAAAATTTTTTTTTCCTCTATTGATATGAGAGAGACAGGAAGTGAGAGGGAGAGAGATAGAAACATCGATGAGAGAGAACATCGACTGGCCGCCTCCTGCATGCCCCCCACTGGGGACCAGGCCCACAATCTGGGCATGTGTCCTGACTGGGAATTGAACCGGCTCCCTCTTGGCGCATGAGTCGATGCTCAACCACTGAGCCACACTGGCCGGACTGATTTGACATTTTTATATCTTAAAATGTATATTATACCATATTCACCTTATAACAGTGCTTCTTTCTAATATATATACATTAGACATGACAGTCATTTTCATTTTTTTAATGTCTTTGTTTTTTTAAGTATTTAATATATACATGTAGTTTTATGAACTATAGTCATATTACATGTAGTTTTATGAACTATAATCATATTAATAATTTTGGGGTTTGATTTGTTTTTTGGTCTTTTTGAAATAATACTCCTTTCATTGCTTGCTTAGCTCTCTATGACAGATACACTCTAACCCTGACCCCCTCAGTGATCCATGCCCTTATAATAATCTCTTGCCCTTGGGTGTTGGTGGGACTATGACTTTCTTCTAACCAAAAGAATATGGCAAAAGTGATGGGATGTGATGTAACTTGTAGTTATATTTTCTTTTGTAAGACTCCATTTTAGCTGCTTTAGCAGCAGAAGACTCTCCTGCTGGCCTTGAAGAAGCGAACAGCTGTGTTGTAAACTTGCCTATGGAAAGGGACACATGATGAGAAATTGCAGGTGGCCTCTAGGATGTTAAGGTGGCCTTCATCCAACAGCCAGTGAGAAGCCAAAACCCTCAGTCATGCAGTCACAAGGAAGTGAAGTCCTCCAACAACCACATGAGATTGAAAAAGTGTCATGAGCTCTAGAAAGGAATTCAGTCCTGCCAAGACCTTGACTGCAGCCTCACAAGAAACTGAGCAGGGGATTTGGTTTAGCAGGTCTGAATCCTGATTCATAAAAACCATGTGAAATAGGCATGTTGTTTTAAGCTTCTAAATTCGTGTTAATTTGTTACATAACAACAGAAGACTAAACATTACCTTTCTCCTTTATCTTCCTCCCCTCTACTCACATCCAGCACCACCATCATCACCACCCAGGTAACCCACGTGACAAAGTTTCTTAGATTATAAAATAACAAGTATTCACGAGATGTACATATTTATAGTGCGAGGATTTTAATTCTATTTCAAAAATTGGATATTATGCAACATCATCAGTATCCTGCTTTTCTCACTCACCAGTACCTCATGGAAATCCTTCCAGGTTTCCTATTATGGTTCCAACACAGTCTTTTTAAGGGCTACAAAATAATCCATAGTGCAAATGTGCTGTGATGATCATTCATT
This sequence comes from Tadarida brasiliensis, assembly GCA_030848825.1. Taxonomy (NCBI): domain Eukaryota; kingdom Metazoa; phylum Chordata; class Mammalia; order Chiroptera; family Molossidae; genus Tadarida; species Tadarida brasiliensis. Next base: position 63,108,311 of record CM061265.1, read on the forward strand.
TTGTTTCCAGTTCTTTGCCACCATGAGAAATGTTACAACCAATATCTGTATGCAGACTTGATAGGTGTTGTTACTTCTACTGGCTAGATTCCTAAGAGAAGGATTATTAGATCAAAGTCAACTGTACACGTATTTCTTTTGATAGACATTACCTCATTACTTTCCAAAAAGAATGCAATAATTTACATTTTTGTTAGTAGCATCCAAAAATACTCTCACCTCTCCATTCCTGAGCAGACAGTAGCATTTCCCTTCTTTTTAATTTTGGCCAGTCTGAGAAATATACAGATGTTAGTTTAATTTATTTTTGTCTGCCCATAAGGAGTTTGAACTTTTTTGGATTAGTTCTTCTATGATTTGTCCAGTTTTATCCATTGCCCATTTTTCTCTTGGATTATATCCTTATTGATTTGTAAGAACTCTTTGTGTATTATAGATATTAATCTGTCTGTGTTCTACATGCAAATATTTTTTTCCAAATATACTGTGTTTTTTACTTACTTTAAAAAAAAGAAAACCTCTCCTTCCCCTCAGTTTTACCCATGGTCTTCTAGATTTTCTATAGATGTTTGTTATTATATTTTTGTTCAATTTAACTTTTAATCTATCCAAAATTTGTCTATATGGTGTGAGTTACTGGTACAATTTTATTTACTTCCTGATGGGTAGCCAGCTGGGCTAGCACCATATGTTGCAAAAACCATCATTTTGCCAATGATTTAAAATACAACGTTGGCCATATGTTACATTCTCATCCTTACCAAGATCTATTTTCACATTTGGGATTCTTTTCCACTGGTGTGTTCCAACGCCAATGCCATATTGGTTCAAATACAGGAAGTAGATTGCAGCATGTTCTCATCTACAAAAGCCAGCTCTTTTTCTCTAGTCCTCGTTCACAGAAGATATCTTACCTTAACTCAGGCATTTATTCCTTCATAAAAAATGTAAAATACTTCATCAGATTGGAAAAAAAAATAGCTTGTGAGGAGTTCTAATTAAAAATGAATTTTATTTTTATATTAACATTTAGAAGACTCACATTTTAATGTTAGTAATTCTTCTCATCCAAAACTGTATTCCAGCCCTTTATTCATATCGCATGTTATGCTCTTCACATACAAATATGTAGTTTGCAACAGAGGGGAAAGTCCAGCACCAATTCTCTCCTCGGGACTCGCACAGAATCGGGGACTCACTAGAACACAAACATAAGGTCAGCAAATTGTCTCCTAGTCTCCTTTTTTCTTCCTTTTGTTTTTCTCTTTAATATTTATTCATTTAATGAGAATTTGATTCTCTACAACTGCAAAATACTTCAACATGATGAGGTGCTATGTACTTGGGGATTTGCCTTAACAGAAGTTAACTTAGTAGAAGTTAGTTTTATATAAAGGCAAATAAAAGATTTTGCACAATTTACTTTTTTCTTTCTGGTCAGGTTTTTATGTAAAAGTATTTCTCTGCATTTCTATCAAGCATGATGTCAAATTTTATATTTGCTTTTCTCAAAAATGTTAAGTTGAACGCAGTGCTGCAGAAATGGCAATGATTACATTTGCTTTTGTAATCCCCATAAACGGAAAGCATTATCAATCAAATCAGTGGAATCAGATACATTGATATTAAATTATCATCATTTCTTTCTCCCTTTTTTATGCTAATTATAAACAACTTTCAGCGGGTTTTATTGTCTTCCAGTTATAGGATGGAAGAGAGAGTTGAAGTGTGAGGCGATAGATGGAAAAGGAAGAAAGCCTTTAGGATAATACAGAAGCAAGTATATTTTTTTCTTCTAGACAAATATTTCATCAGATCTAAAGTCAAACAACAACACAATATGCTTTCTTTAGCTGTACCATCATTGAAAATATAATTTTAAATTGTCAGTATATTTTAACCAGACCACTTTTCTCCTAGAAGCCAAGTACATAAACTCTGAGGCTTTTACTACCAACTGTGCAAGATTTATCATTCCCCCGAGGAAGTGGAAGAATAACTGCAAGCATAATGCTTCCTTTCAAAACCTTTGACAATAAGCTGAAAGATCAACATAATTATATTTCCCCTTTATTTGTAAGTATGCCCCCAGCTGCTCTCGTTGCTTTTTCCTGTCTAGCAATAGGACAGCTCTATTAGACACTACAAGAAGCAATCATCTGCTACCTTGAAAATTATACCTTCTTTCTTCCCAGCACCTGTGCCCAACTGTGTTCTAAACTTACTATAAGTATTTCCTAGTTTCACAAAGTTAAAAAGTGATTGTTTCAAGTATCTTTATAACTGATAGAAAATGGAACATAGCAAAGAATTGTTTACAATTCACATTTCATTTAAAGGATTATTACTCTTATAAACTTACAGGTTTACACAGACCTCTCAATTTTAAGTAAAATGATCAAATTTATATTATAAGATGATCTCAAATTATGCCTATTATAAGGTGCCAGTGTTGTTTTGTTTCCCTATGAACTTCTTAATTCATTAAATAATAGCTTATTTTTTCCAGACACTTAAGAAAAAGGAAAATGACATCATGATGCCATAGTAAACTCAAACCACATAATTTGGTAGTGCTCGGGTTATGCTGTATCCGTCCAGCATACTTTTCCAAGCCTGCTAGATTAAAAATAAAGATAAATTTCATTCACTCCATTTGCTAAAACCAAAACAATGTAAAATAAAATAGCATGATGAATAGTCCTACTCCAATACAGTTAAGACTGAAATGTCAGGGTGATAGCGGGTCAGCATGAAATGGGTGGATAGCACAACATGAATAAAAATTCAGCTTCTCGGCCCAACAATATGACATGGATTTTTACATGGACAATTTTGAAAATAATAGGTTTATCCAATAGTCAAATATATTTTCCTCATCTAAAACTAGATTCAGAAGGTGCACCCTGTCCCACCTTGCTCCAGCCTGATGTTTGTGCTTTTCTATTTATTTCTTATCTACATTATCTTCCAGGACCCCCACCAGTCTCAGTCATTGACACAAAGCCTAAAAACTCATTCACAAAGCCTAAAAGCTCACTAGTTAATAATAAATGAGAAATGGCTAGTGTTATGTCCCGTTATTTGTACTTGAAATATCCTTAATGTAGCATGAAAGTCTTGGTCTCTTATTAAAAGAAGCCATCAGGGAAAGAAGAGGATGTTAACTTGTGACTTGGATCATGGATTTCTTCCAACAGGAATAGGAAGAACTTGACTTCTGGATCCACAGTTTTCTCATTTTGCTCCCTCTTCCATTTCACCCTGCCCTTATTTCAGATATTTTCTTAAATCCTTTTCATCATTTTGCCTGCATCCTAAGAGAACATTACATTCTTCCAAATCCAAATGTCCACCTATTTCATAAAAGTTAGGTCCATCATTCAAGTTCAGTGGAAATTCTCTTATCAGACACATCAGCATTTGTAACTGGTCAGTTCATCAAAACCAGTTGGTGTAAAGAAGTGAATCATTAAAAGTTCGGGAGGGACAAGCTCCCTGACTTATGGTAAGTATGCAACTGTCCAAGGAGGGGCAGAGTGTGTGAGAAAGCAATCCTCAGTCATCCACATTCGGCTCGCTCGGCACATGGCTGTGTTCTGCTGAGGGAATGGAGAGCCCCAGTGAGTCTCTAAGAGTCTCTAACTCAATACAGCATGATGTCACAGACCAACATAAATCCAATAAAGCTTGCGGCAGACAGGAAAATCCAGTTGTCCCAGAGAGTTCTCTCAGGAGATTTTCTCTACAAAAGAGATCAAAAAAAGGAGGATGTACTATGATCATCTCCAATATGTTTAAAATACTAAATGAATAAGTATTGGAGGAGATGAAAATAACTCCAGGAACAGGGTAGATTGAAGAGCACAAACCATTGAAACAAGTCAAGCAGTAGCAAAAGATTCCTGATTTGGTAAAAGAGGTTTTCAACTGTCATTTTTGTAGGCCAAAGCTGATCATATTACCATTTTCTGTGATACTAAGGATTGCAGGTGTCACTATTATTCACTGAATAATGTTACTCTTGCCTTGAAATTCAAAATTCTCATTTCACTTGGGTAGCATTTTGTGGTACCCAAAGAGAAATACAGCTTTCTAATATGAGAACTTAAAGAAAATAGAACTCTACAAGAATACTTGATGAAATGAGAATAATTGTTTTAACAGCAGTGGCAGATATTAGAGTAATCAGAATTCACACAGTATTTTCAGACGATGATTCATCTTTAGTAGACCCTTAATTACCACATTCATCCTAATTATTGGAACCTGCAGAAATATTAAAAACAAGTGCAAAATAAAAGATAGTATAAATGTCACTCCATGTGAAAATAAACTGCAATTGCATTTATTATAAGTAGTATCATGAAACTTACAGGATCACAACAGCATAATCTGAATTTTTAAATTTAGAACAATTGTCCGGCTGATGTGGCTCAGTGGATTGAGCGGATTGAGCGTAGTCCCATGGACTGGGAGGTCCTGGCTCCATTCCAGGTCAGGGCACATGCCCGGGTTGTGGGCTTGATCCTCAGTGGGAGGAGTGCAGGAGGCAACCAATTAATGTTTATCTCTCACATCAATGTTTCTATCTCTCTCGCTCTCTCTTCCTTTCTCTCTAAAAAATCAATAAAAACATATTTTTTAAAAAAATTTAGATCAATAAATCAGTTGGATACCCTTCATTATAAAAACTTGTTCTTATATTCTGATTGTGGAGACAAGAGAATTGGATAGATACATAGATACATTTTGAATGAACAAAAGGGCAATTTAAAATTTTAATCAATACTAGTTCTATTTTTCCTTTGGAATTTTTTATTAATGTTGCTTTTATTTTATATTTTTAAAAATGTAATAGATATTCACATGGTCAAAAATTACAAAGTTCAAAAAGATGTATAGTGAAGATTTCTTCCAAGACTGTCTCCATCTGCCCAGTTCCCAACTGCCCCTTTCCCAGTAACAAATATTTTACATAATGAATATATTATTATGTATATGTATGCATTATGTATTCATTTACCTAATTTACACAAATCATAGGATATTATACTTTCCTATACCTTACATTGTTATTTAACATTATATCTTAGAAATCTTTCAGTACATAGAGCACTTGTTTAGCAAATAAAAATATTCCTTTGTATTGATGTATCATAATTTATTTAAGCAACATACCCTATGGACTTGCACATCCATCATTTCACAGTTGTAAGAATTTACCTATGACAAATCAAATTGCTGGTTCAAAGAGTGAAATGTATATTGTAACTTTGACCAATATTGTCAAATCTCCCATTCTTTATATGCAGTTACTTTCATTTACACTCCCATGAGCAATGAGTAAGCATTCTTGTTTCATATTAACAATAAATTATGTTATAGAAATCAAAACTGCCAATCTGACTGGAGAAATGGTAACACGATAGTTTTAACATGCATGTTTCTAATATTCAGTGAGATTGACTATATTTATATGTGTTTTTAATTATTTCTATTATATTATTTATGAGCTGTCTGCTCATATTTTTAACCCTCTTATCTTTTGGATTATTAATCTTTAGAAGTTTTTTGTATAATAATGAGATTAACTCTTTGCCTGTAAGACAGGCTGCAAAACTTTGCCAAGTTTGCAATTTGTCTTTTGGCTTACCACGTGATGTTTTAATCGTGAAGAATTTTTTCTTTTTATATATTCAAATTGACTAAAAATTTTTATTACAGATTCTGGATTTTCATTCATAGTTTTAAAAAAGGCCTTCCCACTGACAAATAAATTTCCATCTAGTATTGTAATAGCTTATTGTTTTACATTTAAATTCTTGATGCATCTGGAATTTATCATAGTACATAATGTACAATGTGGATCCAATTTTATTTTATTTTTCAGAGAGCTACCCATTATCCCAGACCATTAGCTAAGTAATCTACTTTTACCTTACTTTAAGGTTCTACGTACATGTTTCCTTGTATATGCATAAAGAAACTCTGGCAGGATATATAAGTAACTAAAAAATGTGGTTACTTATGTGAGGGGAGGGATGGGAGAAAGAATACAGAGTAGGTACTGGGCATATGGAGCAAAAGGATGATATAAACATTTCACTGAATTTTTTTCTTTAATTTTATTTCATTTTAGTGTTATCTAATCAAAAAATAAAATATGTAAAAATATACTCAATCATTAAAAACTAGACTCATTTTCTATCTGTTGTCATATAATTATGCTATTCTCCATATTTTATATTAATATAAAATAAAAATGATTATTTGTTAGATATTTTCCTAAAACCTTGGATATTTTAACATTTTCCCCAAGAAAGCAGATATAAATTGAAATATTTTAACCAAGAGCAAACCCTTAATCAAAATGAGTGAATTGGGCTTATTCATCTCAGATTTTAAAAGTGAATCATCATGATGAACATGGAGAAGATAATGAATGTATAATTAATAATTTATTATAGTTCTATGTTCTGAGAACACCATTAGTCTTTTATATCCTCATAAAATTAGTTAATTGTACAACTCTGAATAATGACCAAAGACCTCTGCAAAGTTCTTCTGAGGTAAGAAAACAATTTTATCGTTTTCAAGTAATATTTTTATTGTTACTCTTCTTAGACAGACATAATAATCATTTGGCAATTTTAGCAATTCAGTACAGCTGTTATTCAGGTTACATAAGACAATATATTGTCTTCACAGTTGACATTTTAAACAATTTCCATTGTCAAAGGATGTATCCAAGAAAGAATATCTGCACATTTTCCTAATTTACTATGGTATACCTCTTAAGATTATCTGAGAGCTATTGTTTGAAATCACTATAGAAACTATTTCTTTCCTAAGCAACTACATTTAATATAATTAATAAAACAAAGACAAAGACCTGTATAAGAAAAGTTTTCTTATTAATAGACTTTATGGGACAAATCTATCTGTTATTTCTAAAGCAGTATCAAACACTTCAGCAGGGTCTACCTACGATAATGCATCCTACAGTGTTAAATTATTTTTAGCCCAAAAATATTTATTTTATTATTGCTTAGCTAAATTTTAAATTACATAATGTAATGAGAGATATTGAGAACTTAACACTATGAACTTGTAGAAGCCCGAACACTTTCAAGATCAACTGACAGAAAAATGCAAGTGAAAAGACCAAAAAAAAAAAAAAAAAAAAAAGCATCTCTGCTGAATCCAGGAGTTTAAGTAACGTCATCAGGACTCTGTTCTCTTGCCTCCTTGACTTTGGCTCTGCCTGCCTCTGCTTTGCTTCATATCAGACAGGATTTGTCTGTATGGCAACAAAATGGTTGCAGGTGACCCTAAAACCATATGGATTATGGAAGTCAGAAACCTGGAGGACTCTGAATAGCCCAGTTTGAGTTACATGCCTATCCCTATAGCAACCACTGATGTCAGGGGGATGCAGCGCTCTGACTGGGCAGGCCTGGACCATAAAATAGGAGGGTTTAGGAAACATAACCTGGCCACACCTAGTCAATTGTTATGAAATGGAAGAAGGGGTGGCTCCCTAAAAGAGAGGTGCTGAAGAAGGTAATTCATTTTCCTTTTCACTTATATCTGATGCTAAAATATCAGACACAGCGGAATGAGCTTTAGAAGTTCTGAAACATTCTTATTCACATGTTACAACCCTGAGTTATTTTAGGGAACATCATTTGGTTTCAATCCCGGGAATTCAGTCTCCCAAAAGCACGTTAGACTTTCTAGTGGCATCCACTCTTCTTCTACAGGCTCAGGAAATGCCTCCCACTTCCATGTGCAGAAACAAGCAATGCAAGAAAGCAAAACGTAAACCAGGTCTCAGGGACAAGCACAGAAGATCAAAACTTTCAATACAAGTGATACCTCTCATTTCTCTCCATCCACACCCTACTCTTGGAGAAGGCACCCTTTCCCTGCAGCTTACCAGGTCAGACAGTCTCGCTCTTTGCCTTAGCTGCTCAGACCCCAAGACTTCTGGGACTTTCTGGATCCTGGTCCTCCAAGAGCACAAATCCTCCTCAATTCCTGGCTATTTGCTGCCGCTCTTCCATCTCCAGCTTAAGACTTCAGATATAATTACAGTTACAGCACATTCATATGCTTGTAAACCCTCTTTGAGGTGGGTCTAATTCTCATTCCATAGAGATAAAAGCTTGTGCTCAGAAACGTTCATTCATAAATTGCCTAGACTGACATAGGTAAGTGTTGAGCCAGGTCTTCGGCTTCGGACTTGTATGTTTTCCCTTATACCCAGCTGACAGGTTCTCTCTGGCTCTGACTCATATGCCCAGCCCTGGGCACAGTCCTACCTTGTCTCTTCTGACCTTGCCTTTTCACCTCACCTTCCTCCTTAATCCTTGCACATTGCATAACTTTCTTCCCAATATTTTTGATCTAAAACAAACTACTGTTTTGGTAGTGAAGTATTTTTATTTTGTTTTTAAGTAGTCAAAGTAATGGCAAAGTGGAAAAGAGGATTAATGAAAGGGAAAGACAGATCTCTCATCAGAACCACCCAGAGGAGAAAGGTTTGAAATGACAGCCCAGGAATGGGGACAGTTCAAGGGGACACTACAGTGAAAGGAAATGGGAGACTGCATGTCAGATTTCTAAATAAGAGAGTTGACATCAAAGTACTTGCTTTGGCACATCTGAAAAAGTTTAGGAAAATATAATATTGCAATTTATTTGCGGTATATTTAAGCTGCTTATGTTGACTGCTTGTTAAATCAGACTGGGAATGCAGCTGATTTCCGTTGACATATACAACCAACATTCTCTCTTCAGCTTATGATGGATGATAAACAAATGCTGGTGTCTGATCTGTCACAATGTTTCCTGTCCCTTAACTACAATTTGCCTACAATTTGCCTCTAGTAAATTAATGCTCTTCAAAAAGCCTAATGGTCATTCTTACTTTATGTTAATTCAGATATACCTGCTCTTTAATCAGTCATTACACACAAAAATTTTGTAACAAGCTTGTACACCTGAGGATTCACCAACCACCAAATAACCAGTCTTAAATGTGGCCTTTTGCTCCTGGTTTCTCCAAGTCAGAATAATTAGCATTTCTAGATGATAGATAGATAGATAGATGATAGATATACATCTATATATACACATATATACATATCCTAATACATATATATATAACAAATACACATGTACTCAATTCCCTTATTTAAAAAATTGTATAACCCAGCTGGTGTGGCTCAGTGGTTGAGTGTCGATCCATGCACCAAGAGGTCACTGGTTCGATTCTCGGTCAGGACACATGCCCAGGTTGTGGGCCAAATCTCCTGTGGGGGGCATGCAGGAGGTGGCCAATCGATGTTCTCTCTCATTAATGTTTCTATCTCTCTCCCTCTCCCTTCCTCTCTCTCTAAAAATCAATAAAGAAGAAAAAATGTCATAGAACAATACAATTGGCCCTCCACATCTTCAGATTCCCTACCACACATAAAAAAATACTGACTTTGATCTATGTACAGTTGGTTGAATACATGGATACAAAACCCACAGATATGGAGGGTTGACAATATATATTTATTGAAAAAAGTATATATATGTGGACCCACACAATATAGGTCAAGGGCAAACTGTATATATCTCCATGTATATTTATAGATATTATTTTCTTTTATGTATATCTCCAAATATACATATATAACCATCTATGAATCCCACTTTATTATTAGATCCAAACCATGGAGTTTGGGGTGGTGGTTCTAGAACTAATGGATCAAAAACTAATTGTGTAATGGATTGTAGGAAAAGCCTAAATTATGATGAAATAAATAAGGCGTTGGACTCTGTAAAGCTACATGTGTAATTCTTTACTTAAGGAATTCACACCACTGACTGACAATGGGCCATGTAATGTGCAAACAGAACATGGTTCAGGGAAAGGAAGTTGGCACCACATTCACTCACTATGAAGCGAGATACTTAAACTGACTGAGCCTGTTTGCTCATTTGTAATATGAGGAAACAGTATTATTTACTGCAATGAGAAGTTGTGAAGGTTTAATATAGTGCACTTGGTGTGCCTTGATGTGCTTACAAGAACAACAACAAAACCTGAGTTCAAACATCATCAGGTTTGGAATCAAATGCAATGCCTTTCTACACAGTAAAATACTCTAGCAAAACTCTATACTACTAGGTAAGAATTACAACTCTTACATGTGACTGTTGTTTGGTAGTTTACAAAGTATACTGCATATGGATTCACGAGTCACATTTAAGTCTTTTATCCATTTTGAGTTTATTCTTTTGTATGGTGTAAGTTGGTGGTCTAGTTTCTTTCTTTCTTTTTTTTTTTTTTATGTAGCTGTTCAATCCTAGAAGAAAATGCAAGCAACAAAATTTCAGACATCACACGCAGCAGAATTTTCACTGATACAATGCCTAAGGCAATAGAAACAAAGGGAAAAATTAACACATGGGACTACATCAAACGAAAAAGCTTCTGCACAGCAAAAGAAACAACCATCAAAATGGAAAGGGAACCCACTATATGGGAGAGCATAACTGCCAATGATACATCAGATAAGGGGTTAATTTCCAAAATATAGAGAGTGCTCATATAACTCAACAAAAGGAAGACAAAGAACTCAATTAAAAAATGGGCAGAGGACCTAAATAGACAGCTCTCCAAACAGGACATACAAATGGCCAACAGACATATGAAAAAATGGTCAACGTTACTAATCATCAGAGAGATGCAAATTAAAATGACTGTGAGGTATCATGTCACACCTGCCAGAATGGCTGCCATCAACAGATCATCAAACAAGTGCTAGCGAGGATGTGGAGAAAAGGGGACTCTAGTACACTGCTGGTGGGAATGCAGACTGGTGCAGCCACTATGGAAAACAATATAGTGTTTCCTCAAAAAATTAAAAATTGAACTGCCATCTGACCCAGTCATCCCACTCCTAGGAATATATCCTAAGAAGCCTGAAACACCAATCAGAAAGAATATATGTACCCCTGTGTTCATAGCAGCACTATTTACAATAGCTAAGATCTGGAAACAGCCCAAGTGTCCATCAGTAGATGAGTAGATAAAAAAGCTGTGGTACATATACACAATGGAATACTATGCAGCTGTAAGAAAGAAAGATCTCTTATCCTTTGAGACGACATGGAGGGACCTGGAGAGTATTATGCTAAGAGAAATAAGCCAGTCAGAGAAAGACAAATGCCACATGATCTCACTTATTTGTGGAATATAATGAACAAAAAAAGCTGATGAACAAAATAGACCCAGAGACGTAGGAAGGAATATGGTTCAGACTGACAAACCTCAGAGAAGGGGGGTCGGGGGTGTGGGGGACTGGAAAGTTCACTCCTGGCTATAAGACATTCTTGGCTTTATTCTCTTGGGCGGGCATGACTCAGGTCACAATGCCCCCTGGGTCACAATGCCCCTGGGACCCCTGGAACTGCAGCAGGTGTTTTCTGCTTGCCTCAAGCACTGACCTTATCGATTATGGATTATGCTGTTAGGGTTTGGTCTCCTAGCAGCCAGATTAGCCCCGACTTCAGCGCCCCAGGAACATTCCTGCTTTCATGCTATAAAACCTTGCCCCTGTTTTACAATAAACGAGACTTGATCAGAACCCTGTCTTGTCTCCATTCTTTGTGTCTCTTGCCCCCTACCATCCTCACTCCCCCTCTAGAGTCCTCGTTGCTCGACCTGCGGGACAGGTCAGGGGGGAGGGATGAGATAAACCAAAGAACTTATATGCATGTATGCATAATCAATGGACATAGACAACAATGCTGGGGGGATAGGGGATGGGATGGGGAGGAGGGTGTCTGTGGGGAAAAATGAGAAACACCCGTAACAAAAATTAATTAATAAAAAAAACAAAGTATACTGCATAGTAGGGAATGAGTTGCTGAACCAAAAGAGTGAGATTCTCATGCCAATTTTGCTGGAATTACTATGTCTGTGATTTTCAGCATGACAATCTCTCTGAGACTCGTTTTCACATCTCCGAGTGGGAAGGACACAACCTGCTGCCGACTAGGGAGGCCGAATAAGTGAAGAGTGGCTACATGATTTCCTCTTCTTTCCCAGTCCTATTTAAGGCATAAGCAAGGCCAGCGAATCTCACCAAAATGTTTGAACATAAACGGATTCTATAATAAGAAAAAATATATGAACACATATTTGAAAGATAAACAGTATTAAATTATTTTAATTCTCAAAAGCATAGCAATTTGAAATCGCATAAATCATTTCCTACGTCCTCAGGCACACACAGAGCTTCCACACTTCTGCATCTGCTGTTATGGATTGTTGTTTTAATGTGAATATTCCTTTTTGCTTGATGCCATATTATTTCTTCAGGGTAGTCTTTCTAATAAAAGTGTCACATCATAAAGTCACTACCAGTTTATTTCTTTTCACATTTTCCTCATCTGTATAAAGCCACACAAACATGGTTGCCGTTTTTTTTATTCAAAACACATCAATAATGTTGTAGGCCAGGGTACACTTCATCATTTTCTGTCAAACTGAAGTCCACTGTTATACTATTTGGAATATTAATGGAGACCCTGTCAAATATTCAAATTATAGAGGAAAAATGTTTATCAAAGTCATTATGCTCAAGGAAAAACAATAAGCAAAAACCCTGGATACCTAAAGTAAATTAAACATGAAATTTTTTTCAGATTACCATAAATCTTTAATTCTAATGAAAAAGAATTAATATGTGGCCAGTACTGAACAAAATATGCTAAATCCAAATACAATGTAATCAGAATTGTTAATGTGATAAAGTAAAAGTTATACCAACTGCTTCTTTCATAGGTAAGAGAAATCCTTTTTTCAAATATTATCACTCGGCCAACTGGGTAAATTACTATTCATCTTAATGTCATCCATAGGTAAAGAACTTGCCTAAAATTAACTTTCTTTTTTTCTAAATATGCTGAATTAGTGATTTATATCTTTCCAATTTGGGGAATAAAATATCATGTTTCAGTTGAAAATAACTTCTGAAAGTTTACTTGAAAATATAAAAGATACATAAATGAAAGGCTATAGTATTAAAAAAAACCTTCAGCCACTTTTCTGTATAATTAAGTTATTAAGAATATTAGCCAGATTGGTCATGAATATTTACAGTAATAATTAAATGAAGTCACCTAAAAAGTATAATTCCCAAGCGTGTGAAACATAAGTATAACCCCCCAATTAAAAATTGTAATAAGGCTGAAGAGATTATGTATTAATCAGAAAGAAAGATTTGTTGACTACAAAACCATAGAATAATCTTTTAAAAACATTGGCAGTGACTACCCAGACCAGACTGTCAAGAAAAAAATAGGAAATGTAGCATCAGACTGTCATAATAAAATTAATTTCCATGTGGTTTTACATGGAGAAAAAACAGATTCTGTTTGATAGAAGGATTCCAGTTCTTACCACAGGTATAATAGCAAAGTAATAAAATGGCACTCTGATTTTATACATTAATTTTAAGAGTTTTTGTTTTTAAGTTGAACCCAACTCTAGAACTGACTGAATTAGGATTTTCAGCCTGTCCTGCCAAGGATCTTGGCAAATCCTCCAGATTGCCTCCAGGCCATGAGGCCTCTTCCCTGAGAAACCGCAGCTGTGTGACGCCACCTTGGCCTGTGCCCTTCCATGTGCTGTTAGAGTTATGCCCCACAAACGAGGGAACATGACAATATAGGTTCATTAATGGGTGAATTCGCAGTTTTCAAGATGAGAATTAATTTCTTATCTTCTTCCAAGAGGATGATTAGATTAGATCTCATGCCATTCCAGAACATCTTATTGCTTGACACAATAACCATTATAAAATTTGTCATTTTTACTGTGGGATTTTTTATATGTAATTTCTTTTTACAATGGGCCAAACGTCTCCTAGAATTTAAGTTAAGAGTCACTGAGATAATCTAGCAGCTTCTACAGGTTATTTAGAGAGATATATCACCTTCTCCTGAGAAGATAAGAAAAGGATTTAAGTCTAACACTATCTAGTTCTAAAACTCTTTTTCAATGTGTGGCCTTTAATTCACTCTGGCATACATCATCTTGGGTGAGTACAATTTCAGAATCGTTTACTCCAATTCTATTAAAGACGAGGAGCGTCTACAGGTCAAATGGCTTTCCAAACCCAAACTACACAGTGGGCTGATAGTCCATCAAATTATATTCTGTCATTGCCCTGGCCGGTTTGGCTCTGCGGTAGAGTGTCAGCCCGAGGACCAATGAGTCACAGGTTTGACTGCGGTTCATCCCCAGCCCTGGTCGGGGTTGTGTGGGAGACAACCAGTCGATGTGTCCCTCTCACATCAATGTTTCTCTTTCTCTCCTTCTCTTTCCTTCCCACTCTATCTGGTGGTAAATAGAAAAATATCCTCGGGTGAGGATTAAAAAAATTATATTCTATCATTGACAGCAGGAGCTGAGCAGAGGAGGAGGGAAAGACGGAAAGAAAGATGCTCAAATTTATCTACTGGGGGGAAAAAAGCGCAGAAAAGGAAGAAAGCATGAGCAGGTTAATTTCACACCCTTCTAAGAGACTCTGCTCTAGGAAGCTGATGTTCAAATTTGCTTGAAAATGAGAACTCTACAGACTTGTTTAAAAATTCTCAGAATCTCATCCCAGTCCTACAAAACCACAGTGTGCAGGGAAGAAGCCTGGTGACCTGGCAGTGTGCGCATACACTGGGCCTGGGGTGAGTCTTCTCCGGTAAGGCTGGGATGCACTGTTTGAAAAGAGAATGTCAAGTAATTAGCTGAGAAGATGCCTCTGTGTGTTTATGGTGATATTCTGAGCCTTGGGAATAGTGAACCTCATTTCTAATAAAATGATAATCCAGTTCTTGGAGCCAGCGTCTGAGCTCTGATTCAGATGAGCTGAACAAAAATATCAAGGCCTCACAATGTGGGGCGGGAGCTTAAGCAGACTCAGTAATAACAGGAAGCCCAGGTAACAGTTCCATCCTATTACCGGTTATGATTACTTTATACAAACAACAACAACAAAGCACCCTGATAGTTGCAATATGAAGACGTGGGTGCAAATCCTGACTTTTTCAACATTTTTATCGTCTATACAAAAGAAGTGACGATATCAAATTTATAGATGCTTATTATCACAGATGATATGATAAATTTAAAAATGTGTTTACAAGTGCTACCTTAATGTAAGGGATTATGACTACCAGGTAAAGAGTATGAGGGCAAGTGTTGATGTCAGGAGAGTCCAATGAGGCAAGTCATTAGAGGTGGGTGGGGAAACCTTGCCATGAGAATGTAGAATGGAAGAACTAGTCAGTGTGGCTAAGTGGCAGCAGATAACAGCCCCCTCTAGTGGCCAGTAAATCACCTAAGCCTGTCATCATCTCAGGGTATGGAAGAAATTCAAAATAGGACTCAAGTTACTTGAGGATGAATTCAGGAGAAATGTTACCAAGATAAGTTTCAGACCAACAGGAAAAGATGCAGTACCCACTTCCTGGAAATGGGGTATGTGATGGGAGCTTTTTGCAACATAAGATATTAGCAGTGAAAGCAAAGGCAGACCAGGAAAGCAGCAGCGAGCTATTCCTAAAATCTCAGTCCCCCTTGGTCAAGTCTGGCAAAGTTGAGCCTATGCATGGAAATAAAATATCAGCTATAAAGAGTGGAGAGATTCAGAAAGCTAAGGAGATTTTTACACAAGGGCCAATAAACCAAACTGATGAGGTAACACTTATTCAACCACAAATGTGTTCAAAAGAAACATCTGCTACCAGCAAAAAAGCCTGGGTCTGTTCAGAGGTTTAAACACATATAGCATTTCAGGTCAGGCAGGTGATGTACAACAATGGGGGAATGTGAGCAGGTTAGAATTTAGAATGTAATCATTTAAATGCAAATTCAGGTTTTTAAAAACCTACCTACAAACACAAATGGTCTCTGGGCTAAATTAAACCCCTAGTGACCCAAGAATGGCCCAGGGATGAGGGCACGGATACAGACAGTGTGATATTTACATCAATATTAGAAGGGATGTTTTGTTTTGTTTGTTTGTTTTTGATATCTTCAGATTCAGATTTAAGGAATATTCATATAACACTTAGGATGATCCAAACACCAGATGTGGCCCTCACATCTATACATAATGTGCATGTAATTATAGGAGAAATCAAAGCAACGTGACAATCCCACTCCAGAAAACATACCGAAGCTCTGACTAAAGGGTTTTTATACGTATAGTAGTAATAATGTTATTAATGGCAATAGCAATCAAGTAAAGAAATTAAATAAAATGTAATTAAGCAATGCAAAGAAAACTATTAGACCTACACATATAAGAACATTTAACCTTTTAAATGTAGGTATATTCTACTGAGAACTTAATGATACCCTAGGAATTAAAAAACAAAAACTATCCCAAGTGAAAGCATGTAACATAAAATGCAAAATCCTATTAATTCCAACTGATTTCAAGATCTTGCATAAGAATTCTAACCTGGGAAGTAGTTACGATGAATTTTAAATATCTGCAATCATTGCTGCATTTCACCACCTCTTGAAAAACAACAGGCGTAGAGTGCCCTCTAGGGTCTTATATGGGTTTTTTAATTTACTTTTTTATTATTACATTTATTGGGGTGACATTGGTTAATAAAATTATATAGGTTTCAAGTGTACAACTCTATGATACATCTAATGCCAAATCAAGGGGGAAAGCTCATTTTGATCATTTCTGGTTATGCCCATTAAAATTTAGAAACATGACAAAATGTATCTATTGCAGCTAAAAGAAAAAAAAAATGTATGCATCTACAAAATTTAGTATAATTCCTTTTCCCCAAAAAGAAATATCTTTGAACATTACTTATCTATGCAAAACCAAAAAAAAACTGAAGATTTGTATTTAACATGTATTACATTTTTATTTTACTTTCTTTCTGTGGACTACACATACAAATATATTTAAAGTAAGTCTAATACCAATAGAGCTATTCTCATCTTTTATGTGTATATGTTATTTGTTTATATGATGCATTCATTTCCGTCTATATTCATTTCAGTCCCCAAAAGGAGGAAAGTGTTTAGTAATCTAACATTCGAGGCTTCTACCTTAAACTGAGGCAGTGCATGAGAATAACCAAGAAATGCTTTTATGCATAAACTAGTCAGCACACAAGGATTAAAGTAGAGCCATAACTAGAAAAGTCTTTGCCCTGCTTGAGGCATATAGATCAGGACGAGGCTGTAACCACAGGCATAATAGGAACAGGTTTATAAAGAACATGTGCAGCCTGAAGCTGTAAACTTTGAATCAGAAACTAAAATTCAAAGTCTAGGAAGATCAACAGTCACTTCCTGCAGTTTAACAAGAGATAGGCTTTGCTTTAACATTCAGCTCTCCACTCTTTATCAATCAAGTCAGGGGTCCAATTTCCTGATCTTTAAAATGAGGATAATGTCTACAGCTGAGCATGTTACATGATTTTGTGTACCAAATGTGAAAATTTATTGAAGGGCTTTATAAACTACTGTTTATAGAAGTGTGTGCTATTATTTCTGTTTTCTATGTAAAACTGAGATTAGTACGTTTGGCTCAGTGAGGCCATCCTTAAATAAAAACATTAAGCAATCTCCTGGTTTTACAACTGGCCACTCATCAAGCTTTTTGTCAGTTTCCCGTCTTTGCACATATACTAACCGTTCCTCAAATATAAATGTTTTACATGTTCTTTAGGACTTTTCCCCAGGACCTTTCTCTTTTCTTTTGAAATTCTTCCTAGAGAGTCTCTTTCCCTCCAGTGTCTTCAAATACCTTCTATAGTCTGGAAACACTTAAATTTACCTCTACAGACCTACTTCCAAACATCTAGATCCATATTTCAGCACCCTGTCTTTTCCCAGCTCCTTTATCCACGGCACAGAGGAACCTGGGGGCTGAAATCAAAGACATGCAATGTTTGAGGCAAGATTCTGTGAGTGTAAAAGGAGGGAAATCATACTAGGAAGTGTCCTGTCCAGCCACAACTGGATTCAGAGAAATGACCAAGAGGATGTGAGGGCACCAGAGGCCCCTTGATACATTCCACCCCTGGTACCACTCAGGTCCACTCCTGCCCTGCATTAAATGAATCCATTACTGAGTTTTCAGTGTTGGCCTCATTAAAAAATCTAATACACAAGGGTTAGGGGGACACACTACAGATGCTGTAGCTGATACCCAAACCAAAATTTATATTCATTGTCTCACTTTTTAATCACCCTTTCTAGATTTCTCTCTCCCCTCTGACTGCCAGGTTGCTCAGCTCCACCTTCTTGGGAAATATATTCTTACCTAAGGCCATCTCTCCTTCATACAGAGCGCTTAGTAGGCCTCTTTGGGTTTTAAAATAGCATACATGGCACTTCAAAATGCTTATTTTACCCATTTATGGGGTGGCTTTGATGGTTACCAGTTTCCAGTGGGACCTGCAGCACACAAGGGCTCTGTGGCAGGTCCACGCAGTAGGGCAAGCAGCTCTGTCTCTCAGGTACACCCAGTAGTGCAAGAGGCGGGTAAGGACTCCACATGGAGTGTCTGGAAGCCGCAACAGGCAAGGTGCAGCACAGACCCTTAGGGGTTTAAGCAAGATCTTGTATCCACAGGAAAGGACTGCCAGCAGCGTTTCTGCTGTACTGCTGAGCACTAGTAGAGACTGAGCACCTGTCCATCAGCTGCCTACCACAACCAGGGTAATCACCGAGTTGTGAAGTCTGGATGAACATAGCGACAATCCATTGCAAAATGGTGCTATGGTCATATCTTGAAATCCTAACCCTCAACGTGATAGTATTAGGTGGTAGGGTCACTGGGAGGTGATTATTTCATGAGAGTGGAGCCTTTATGAATGGAATTAGTGCCTCTACAAAGGAGGCCCTGAGAAAGCTCCCTTGCCCATCCCATGTGAGATTATTGAAAGGTCTGAGCTGGTGGAGTCCTTACCCGCCTCTTGCACTACTGGGTGTACCTGAGAGACAGAGCCTCTTGCCCTACTGCGTGGACCTGCCACAGAGCCCTCGTGTGCTGCAGGTCCCACTGGAAACTGGTAACCATCAAAGCCACCCCATAAATGGGTAAAATAAGCATTTTGAAGTGCTATGTATGCTATTTTAAAACCCAAAGAGGCCTACTAAGCGCTCTGCTTGTTTTCTTGGTTGTACTGGGTGCAAGATGCAATAATGTGTCCTTTACCATGGAGAGAATATCCCGGAATGCCCAAGGTCATTGAATCTCTAAAGATGTTAACAATAAAGTAGCTCTCTGAAACTTTACAGAGTTTTTCTCCCATCTGACATAAATATTGTTACTAGGGCAACCAGGGCACTTTCTTCTTCTTGCTCATCAGATCCAGTTAGCACAGTGGCATCAGTATAGTGGACCAGGGTAATGATGTTTGAAATGTTAAGATAAAGCCCCTGAAGACCTTATTTTTATAGAGAGCAGGAGCATTAATATTGCTCTGGGGCAAGACCATAACTGTGTACCGTTGTCCATCTAACAAAAAGTAAATTGACTTTGAAACTCTTGAATGCATTTTCTAGATCAATACCAAGTACAAGAGGATCTATTGATCTGTTCTAGCAGAAATAAAATATTTGGCACAGCTGCATTAGGGCCAACTACTTGTTCAACTTTGTGGTGGTCTACCGTCATCTCCCAAAATCCACATGTTTGTTGCATGGGTCAAACAGGTGAATTGAAAGGAAATATGTCGGAAATAATTGCATCCTTTAAGTCTTTCAGGGTGACACTAACCTCTGCAATTTCTCCCTGTTTCCGTTTTACTTCTGATTTTCTTCCTGGTGCAGGGAGTTGGACTCACTATAAGACAGGGTTCCATTTAGAACCTGCTTGTCCAAAAATTCACCCTAAACAAGGCTCATGATAATATTTCTGGTCCCCTATCATAAGTACTAGCTGAGATAATTTATCCAAAAATCCCTTGAAAGGTCTTTACCCAATGTGTCATTGTCTGATAAGTGGCTATAAGTCCTTCTGGGTAAGGATTGGAGAATATTTATTGCATATACTTGAAGTAACCTCTCAGGGTTCTTTCTCAAGAGAATCCAGCCTTTCCTTCTTCAATCTACAGGCTCTGCATCTGTGAACTAGCTCAGATCTGGAATTTATTTTTTCCTCTAACAGCAGCCTTTTCTTCACACTTCATATCTTTCCATTAATTAAAATTAACAAGCTACACCCTGATGAGCTTTCCACCTCTCTTCTCCCAGGAGCACCACGATGTATGAACCCCTGCCACAGATCCCACCACATCAAGGTCTCCTGGTTGCCACTCTGGCCTTGCTGCTCATCACAGAAATTATGTCCAAGATGCCAGTATGTGGCCTCAAATATTCTGGTATCCTGTCATTCCCATTTTCTCTAGGCCAGCACAGATGGCAATCTCGAGCTGTCCTCAGTAGAACAGAGAGGACAGCCACTACGGAACTTCTCAAAGAAGCTGATGTGTCCCTCAACAGTGCATTCTGTACTGCTTTAAGTGATGAAGTATTATCTGGCTCTCCCAGGAAACAGAGACAGGGAGGGTTTGCTAGTCTCACATAAGAAATCCATTCCAACATGCCCACCTCCCTGAGTTTCTAACTCCATTTCTCAATATTCTGTTAATGAAGTTCTAGCTTCACCCAACTTCAAAGAGCCATCAGAATAGGGCATTAGGATGGGCTTCAGGTGTCCTTGCTAGTACATTAAATCTTGAGTCATGGGAATGTGAACCCAGGTCAATAAATTCTCCACTTTCCAGCCTTATATTCTGCACTAGCCCGAGGCCAGTGACCTCAAGGCTTACTCCCACACATGTTCTCCAGCTGCAGCTGGTACATCGCATCCAGACCCTGCACTACTTTGCCTTAACTATTCCCCCCAGGCTTTCCTCCTCAAGCTCTACTCAGATTTGACTTTTGTTTCTTTTCTCTAGGCAAAGAGGAAAGGAAGGAGTGTGTCTTAAGGAGGACAAGCTTCATTTTGCAAGGCATTTGGCCCTATTGATGTTTTTCATGTAGCGTCTTTTATCCCCAGGCAAGGAGAGGATGTTCTCTGCTAGCACGTGGGTGGAGGTCACTTCTGCCAGCCTAGGGAACTGAGGGATCAAAATTCTCTGGCACATCCACCCAATTTTCTCATTCTATTTCTCAAATGTCCACTATCAGGACCCTGACTCTAACATAAAAGGCCTGACAAGGGACAATTCAATTCCAGTTCCAGTCTGGTCTCCAGCTGCAAGAGATGAGTCACTTTAAATACTGCTGTGTCCTGCCCTGGCCGCTTTGGCTCAGTGGTTAGAGCGTCAGCCCGCGGACCAGAGAGTCCCAGGTTCAGTTCCACTAAGGGCATGTACCTCGGTTGCAGTTTGTTCCCACCCCGGTTGGGGTCATGTGGGTGGCAATCAGTCAATGTGTCTCTCTCACATTGATGTTTCTCTCTCTCTCCCTCCCCTCTCCCTCCTGCTCTATCTGAAGATAAATGCAAAAATGTCCTTGGGTGAGGATAAAAAATAAAAAAAAATACTGCTGTGTCCTGAGTGGACAACTGGCTGATTGGAGCCTGTGGTTCTCCTTCTTCAAGATTCCAAAGCAGTTAACAAAGGATAGACAATTATACAGTCCTTATTCCCCACCACGTCATTCAGTTATTAAAACTACCCAGTATTGCACCTTCTACCTGTTGGACATCCAATCCACTACAGGTAAGGCTCTTAACCATGACACCGCATCACCCCAGGAATTATCATCATTCCACTTAACATCATCACTTTTCTTCTCTAAAAAAACCTCTGAGACACATGGAGTACAGAGATAGAAATGATACCTACTTAACAAGCAACATTCATTACAATCAAAACCTCTAGAAATCTAAATGATTTTACTTTTGTCAGGCAGCCAGCTTGTGGTTTATCTATAAGGTAGAGTCTACAGTTACTTAACTTTGAAACTATTTTAATGGGACTGAACTGGGAAAAACACAAGAAAATCATCATTTATGAATTCTGGGTGCAGCCTGTATCTGAGTTATAAATTGACAACAAATGAAGTAAGTCAGGCTCTTCTCTTCTCTGGTCCCTAGTATGACATTTTAACTTCTGCTGAAAATGGAAATGAATCTTTAAAATGTCATTTTACTTAGTCTTCAATAAGTAGCTGCACCTACAATATAAAAAGCCTATTAGTAGAAATTCAAATAATCTAACTTTATTAGGCTTGCCATAGTTTTCTGCAACTGTTTCTAAATTATTTTCATTTTATTAAAGAAATGTTTTATCTTTATTGTTGAGAATATTACTGATGCCCCCCTTTTTTTCCTCCATTGCCCCCCTCCACCCAGTTCCCACCCTGCCCCAGGTCTTCACCACCCTATTGTGTTCATGGGCAATGCATATATTCATATAAGCTCTTTGGTTAATCTCTTCCAGCCTCCCTCCCCGCTTCCCTCTGAGATGTGTCAGTCTGCTCCATGTTTCCATGCCTCTGGTTCTACTTTATTCATCCGTTTATTTTGTTCATTAGATTCTACATATAAGTGAGATCATGTGATATTTTTCTTTCTCTGACTGGCTTATTTTGCTTAGCATAATCATCTCTAGGTCCTTCCATGCTGTCTCAAAGGGTAATAGCTCCTTCTTTCTTACAGCTGCATAGTATTCCATTGTATAAATGTACCACAGCTTTTTTATCCATTCATCTACTGATGGGCACTTGAGCTATTTCCAGATCTTAGGTATTGTAAATAGTGCTGCTATGAACATGGGGGTGCATATATTCTTTCTGGTTGGTATTTCAGGCTTCTTAGGATATATTCCTCTAAGTGGGATCACTGGATCAAATGGCAGTTCCATTTTTTATTTTTTGAGGAAACTTCACACTGTTTTCCACAGTGGCTGCACCAGTATGCATTCCCACCAGCAGTGTGCTAGGGTTCCTTTTTCTTCACATCCTCGCCAGCACTTGTATTTAAAATTTTGCAAACAGTTTAAAAACATATGTCTGTATCATCCCATTTATACACTAAATCCTAGATACACCAAAAAATAACATTGTTAGACCTAGAATGGGATGATTACAATTAATTGGCATTTTCTTCTTTTCTCTTATCTGTTTTTTTTTTTCAATTACAGTTTACATTCAATATTATGTTTCTTTTTTCACATTGAAAATGTATTCTATGTAGTAAAAACAAGTTATATTACATGAAAATTTTGCAACCAGATTTAGAATGTCAAAAAGTTACTTAATACAGATAACATATCAGATACATAGTTTATCCTACGCCTACCAAATATTTCCTCTTAGTCCTCATATTTCACTATGAATTCATATTTCATTATGAATATAAATCTCCAGCAAAGACAGTGTCAGCCCTAACAACAACACTAATTAAGGACAAAAAAATTTTAATAAATATTTACCAGAACTCAGCAAAATCCTGAAGTGTACAGGATTTATTTTACGCTGCTATCCTGTGTCCTCTTTCTATACTCCTCTCACGATCCTATGCTCATCTTCATCACCAAGTAAACAATGTTCTCAAGCTGATAGATCTTCTATGACATCAGGAAAGGGGAAAAAACTCTCTGATATATTTATATTTTCTTGGGCATAATATGTTAATCCTTATAGAATATCTACATTTTTAAAAGAAATATTAATTATGAAAAACAGTAAAATTTCAGGCATCAGTAGGAAATGCTTCTAATGCTCCTGCAATCATGTGGGGCTGTCTCAGGTGGATAAAATCATTTCCATGTTTAGCTGTCTCTCTGAAAATGTGCCATCAGCAATAATAGTGTGGTGTAATGGCTTCTTTTTCAGACTGAGATCATTTCCCATGTGACCTTGAAAAAGTTATGTCAGATTTCTGAGCCTGAATTTCTGCATCTGTAAAATGGGGATGATACCTACCTTGCAAGGCTCTTATGAGAAGAACAGTAATGAGATCCTGTGTGTATTGGACAGTGCCCAGCATGCAAGTAGCTTCTGAGTGAAGGAAAAGCTCTTTCTGCCTTTCCTCCTGTGTTGGTTTCCTAGAGCTGCCATAGCAAAGTACCACAAATTGGGTGGCCTAAAACAACAGAAATTTTTGTCTAACCACTATGCTATACACCTGAAACTAAAACAAAATAATATTGAATGTCAACTGTAATTTTTAAAATAACAATAATAAATTTTTTTTAAACCAGAATTTTATTCTCTCACACTTCTGGAGACTAGAAGTCCAAAATCAATGACAGGTTGGTTTCTAGAGGTTCTAAAGGAGAATCTGTCCCACGCTTCTCTCCTAGAGTCTGGTGATCAGCAGCAATCCTTGCCATTCCTCAGTTTGCAGCTGGGTCACTCCCATCTCTGCTCCACCCACACATAGCATTCTCCCTGTGTGTGT
This sequence comes from Tadarida brasiliensis, assembly GCA_030848825.1. Classification (NCBI taxonomy): domain Eukaryota; kingdom Metazoa; phylum Chordata; class Mammalia; order Chiroptera; family Molossidae; genus Tadarida; species Tadarida brasiliensis. The sequence continues at coordinate 63,132,778 of CM061265.1, forward strand.
CTGTGTCTTCACGTGGCCTTCTAATAAGGATACTGGTCATTGAACTGAGAGCCTACCCTAATCCAATCTCATTTTAACTTGATTGTGTCTGCAAGGACCTCATTTCCAAATAAGGCATCATTCATGGATACCGCAGGTTAGGACTCTAACATATCTTTTTGAGTACGCTGTTCAACCCACAACACCTCTCGGTTCTATAATGACATAAGTTTCTTCCATACCATAACTGAGAGCTCTGTCCAAGAGAAGATAACTGAAGGACTGGGACTCTATCAACGAGCTTAGCAGGGACATGGTAGAAGGAGCTCAGCAAGTGATAAATGTTCATCATGTTGTGCTGAATCCAGCAAGCATACATAAAATAGTGTCATGTTCTCTCGGCCACTCAATGTTGTGTCCGCTTAAGGGCAATATTCTTTTGGAAATTGGATACCCAGAGAGTTTCTCCCATAGGCATACAAATCCATTTTATGCCTTTCTCTACTCATTCTTAAATTCTGCTATATTTTCTAACATTAGTAAACCCTTTTTCCTATTTTAGAAGGACTAAACCTTTCCAAGTACTCACTGCTAGCCACCAAACCACCGATAGGGACTGGAACACAGGGTCAGGAGAAAAACTCACTTCTCACTACACGTTCTTGTGATCTCTTCAAATTTATCATTCATCTATATTTATAAGGCTTAAAATAATTTAATTTTATTTTTTTTAATTTTTTAATTTTTTTATCCTCACCCGAGGACATTTTTTGCATTTATCTTCAGATGGAGCGGGAGGGAGAGAGGGGGAAAGAGAGAGAGAGAAAAACATCGATGTGAGAGAGACACATCGACCATTCACCACCCACACCCCCAACCAGGGCTGGGGACAAACTACAACCGAGGTACGTGCCCTTAGCAGGAACCGAACCTGGGACTCTCTGGTCCATGGGCTGATGCTTTAACCGCTGAGCCAAACTGACCAGGGCAAAATAATTTAATTTTTAAAGTCACCTGATATCTACAAGTTTATACCATCTTTCATCATATTTGTGAGCTCCATCTACTCAACAAAAGCCATTTCATTATAGAATGTGCTCATAAATCTCCAAACCTCTTGAAAATTTCCACTTTTAATATTATCGTCACTCTTTTGTTAGAAAATTTGCCACCAGACAATGAAATGTGGATAATGAGGAATAGTGTAAGTGTGACTAGCTGTGAAATCCTCAAATAAATCTATTAACTGGCATTTTTCCATTTGTTCCCTCTTTTAAATAAGACTCATAAAAATACAAGGAGAACATGAAGTGGACAAGAAACATTTGCCAAAGCATAAACGATAGAGCATGACATCAAATAAAACCAATTAGAAAAATTACACATAAGATCTAGGAAAAGGACAGATTCATACTTTAAAGCCAGTTCAGATTCGCACAAAATAGGACTACACAAAAGAGCATCCCTTCAATTCTAGAAAGCTCTATCTCTATTATTTCGTGCAAACATAAGAGGAATAACATCTCTTTACTCATGTGGTAGAGAAGCAGCTTTATGAAAAAGCTCTATACTTGAAGTTGAAAGTCCTGGGTTGAATTCCCAGTTCTATGCAATTCTGCGTGCCTAATTCGGGAAATCGCCGATGTCGGCCTCACTTTCCTCTCCATTGCAATGCTGCTGAGTAATAATGACATAAATATGTGCCACGACACCTTGTACACTGTAAAATGCTACTAAAATGTAGGTACTGATAATAACGCACATTCCCAAAGGTAAAGCAAAATGCCATGAAAATCATTTTTGAGGATTTTTTTCTGTAATGCTCTCATAACTTTTAAACAATTTAGACATTCAAACTGGAAGAGAATAAAATTATACCAGGGTTTATACTAACTAACAGCAAGACAATATTAAAACTCTGTGATATACCACCAGAAGTTCTGAATGTGACTGTGTATGTGCGTACGTGTGTGTGTGTGTGTGTGTGTGTGTGTGTGTGTCTCCATGCAGCTTTGAGTATAGCTGAAAAAGTAGCTTAAAACCAGTGAAACCCAGAATATCTTGGATTAAAATCCATCAATTATACAACTATGAAGAAGCACATGAAAAAATGGCCTCAGGTTTACCTAAGAAATAAGGCTAAAGCCAAACTATTAAATTAGGACCCATGGCAGTTTAAGCAAGTACAAATGTTTGAAAAGAGATTTGCTGACATCTTCATACAATGATGCCATGAAACAAGAAAGAAAATGTATTTCTGAGAGAATAGAAGAAGCAAAGTGACACTCTATTTATGAGTATATAGCAGCTGTGATAGTCAGAATCCTAAAATGATCCCCATTGACCCTTGTCCTTATATAATCCTCTCCCCTTGAGTGTGGGCAGAACCTGTGAATAAGAGAAGATGTCACGCCAGTGATTTTTACATTATATGGCAAAAGGGTTTTTGCAGATATACTCATGGTCCCAAATCAGTTGACGTTAAGTAAATCAAAAGGGAGATTACTGTGGGTGGTCCTGACCTAATCAGGTGATCCCTTAAAAGCAATAATTTTCTCTGGTTGGCTTAGGGAAAAGAAAACAAACCACCGTGTTATAAACCTGCCTACAGGTTTTAATTGACTAGAGAGGTCCTCAGCCAACAGCTAACAAGAACACATGGACCTTAGTCCTAAAGCTGTAAGGAACTGAATTTTGCCAATAATCTGAATAAGTTTAGGTGAGGACCCCAAACCCTGCATGAGAATTATAGCACAGCCAGTAACTTGACAACAGCCCAATGAGATCTGAGTGGAGAATCCAGCCAACCTGTGCCCAGACTCCGGACGCACAGAAACTCTGAGATAATAGGTAAATTTGTGATAGTTTGTCAGAGAGCAATAGAAAACGAATCCAGTCCCAGAACTGTAGAACTGGTCTTCTCTCTCCTGGTGCCTAGTAATGGCTTCTGAAGAAGGCAAGCACGAAAGCATGGCTTCTGAATGATGTATTTAAGCATCTGAATGTTTATGTCTAGGGTTTAAAAACAGGAATTTTGTCATAAATCAGTTCTCCTCAGTCACAGAGTCATTCCCTCCTGTTTATCATAGAGATTAGAATGATTCTTAAATATTCAAGTTGACACTTACTCTGGATAATTTAAGATGTTACCAGATTGCAAGCTGTAATCACTTTATACTTAAGCATATAATTTTCTAAGATTTTTGTGTCTGACAGAAATTGTCTTAGCTAAAATATATCCATATACTGAAAAGACTAATGAAATTTGAATCAATAATTATTTAATAAATATCTATTGCAAGCCAGATGTAAGGTTAGGTGCTAGGATCAAAGACATTTCCAACCATCATTAAAAAAATATATGCATTCAGGGACTTCATGATTAATGGTGAAATGTTAGAAGCATTGCTTTAAAATCAGATACAAGGAAAATAGCCATTTTGACTAGTTTGAGGTGGTATCTCACTGTAGTTTTGATTTGCATTTTCCTGATGATTAGTGACGTTGAGCATCTTTTCATGTCTGTTGGCCATCTGGATGTCCTCTTTGAAGAAATGTCTCTTCATGTCTTCTGCCCATTTTTTTGATCAGGTTATTTATTTTCTGTTATTGACTGTATGAGTTCCTTATGTACTTTGGATATCAACTCCTTATCGGAAAAATCATTTGAGAATATATTCTCTCATCTTTCTAGGTTTTATTGTTGTCTCCTTTGCTGTGCAGAAGCTTTTTAGTTTGATGAAGTCCCATTTGTTTATTTTTGTTTTTGTTTCCCTTGCTCAAGGAGACATATCTAAAAAGATATTACTCAGACTGATGTCAAATAGTTTACTACCTATGTTTTCTTCTAGAAGTTTTATGGTTTCGGGTCTTATTTTAAGTCTTTAATCCATTTTTAGTTTATTTTTGTATATGGTGTAAGAGAATGGTCCTTTTTTTTTTTTTTTTACAAGTATCTGGTCAGTTTTCCCAACACCACTTGTTGAAGAGACTATTATTTATCAAAAAACAAAAATAGATCTGCCATACAACCCATCAATTTCACTCTGGGTATTTATCCAAAGAAAATGTAAACACCAATTTGAAAAGATACATTCACCCCTATCGTTGTGGCACATTGTTTACAATAGCCAAGATATGAATGATCCTAGATGTTCATCGATAGATGAATGTATAAAAGTGTAGACATATATACAATGGACTATTGTTCTGCAATAAAAAAGAATGAAATCTTGCCATTTGCAACAACGTAGATAGACCTAGAGAGTATTATGCTGAGTGAAATAAGTGAGACAAAGAAAGACAAATATCATATGGTTTCACTTATATGTAGAATCTAAAAAACAAAAAAAAAAAGAACAACAAAACAGCACAAGAACAGACTCATAGAAACAGAGATCAAACTGATGATTGCTCGAGGGAAGGTGGGTGGGATGGGTGGAACAGGTGAAGGGGAATATAGTCAATGATATTGTGATAAATTTGCATGGTAACAGACGATTACTAAACTTAGTGTGGTGATCACATTATACGGTATAGAAATGTTGAATCACTATACTATACACCTGAAACTAGTATAGTAGTCCCACTATGCTGAAATAGTTTTAAAAATCAGATACAAGGATTCTATCACTACACAATTTGACATTGTGCCAGTAGTTGTCTTTATCCATGAAGAAAGACAAGAGGAAGAAATAACTATTCCAAAGAAAGATCAGTTCTCAAAATGGAAGGATAGTACTTGTCCTGAGCACATTGTATTTGTACGAGGTACTTTTAATACCCTGCCCAGTGGATTCAGGTGTTGCTATGCCATGGATTAAAGTGACAAGAATTAATTTGACAAAACCTAACCCTGTTCTTAGCGTTGTTGGGTTTTTTTTTAACCCATAGCATCTTTTGACAAATATTGCCACGAGTCAGGTAAAATTTAAATTTTTTGATAGTTTGAATGTACCAAAAAAAATCAGAGGATTATTTTATTTTGCTTTCTATTTTCAGTCTCTTCTCTGACTTCACCATTTGTGTAGATCGCACCCTTCTTTAAAACAACCACCACCTTCACTAGACTATTTTTCTTTTCTAGCGAGCATATTATTTCTTGTACCCTTGGTTAAATTTTAAATGAACTCATCCCACAACCATATTTTCTTCATCATTAATTCTCTCTATAATCTCTTGCATTTTAAATTCTGCTCCCACCCCTTCACTAGAATAATCCTGTCAAACATTTCCATGAGTTCTTAACCATCTAATCCATGAGTAATTTTTTCAGCTTTCAGTTTTCTTGACCTCTCTAAAGACTCTTACCCTATTGAACACACTCCTTACTGTAAACTCATCTCAAAGACTTGATAATTCTTCATTCTAAATATTTCTTCCCTCAAAATCTTCCTTTCCATTTGTATCGTCAGTGCTTCAGCACAACAGCTTGCCACTGTGCTATCAGGTGGTTTCATACTCCTTATTTCTCTCTTTTTAATCCATTTTTTATATTACCATGAAAATAATCTTCCAAATGGTCTATTTATATGTAATTCTTCTTTAAAAATAAAATCCAATGTTCCTTTCATTCATCCTTAAGCTATTAATTGTTGTAAAGAGCTCTCTGAATTATTCTAATGTGCAGCCAAGGCTGAGAATCATTCATCCGGAATAAGATCAAGTCAAAGTTGGAAGACACTGGCCTAAGGCTAGGGCAATGATGCATCCTAGTCCCCTGGCAGAGCTTAACATTCCTAGACTTCAGACCTACTGAATTAGAATTTCCGTTGGAGGGTCCTGAGAATTTCTATTTCAACAAGTTTTCCAGACATTTTTATTTAGCCAAGATAGTCCTGGTTTAGTGATAAGCACTGGAAACCTATCACCTACCAGTGTTTCTTAACCTTCAATGTGCATATGAATCACCTGAGAAATCTTATTAAAAATGGAGGGGTGGAGCCTGAGATTCTGTATTTCTAATATGCTTTCAGGTAATGGCTATGCTGATGGTCTATGAGTCACACTTTAGAGTAATGTTAAAGAATGAAAAATATCAAATGGTGCCTGTTAAAACACAGTGAGGACAATTTTGTTCAAGGAGGGGAATATCGTGATACTATAGGATCCCCTGAGATGGAATATTGAAACGAGAGAAGAAGATCAGGCTCACCTTCATATACAGCATGGGCAAGTGGGAACTTATGGAAAAAGTAGGATGGGAGCCAGTGGATGGAAAATTACTGAAAGGAAACATAAGGGGTAAGGGAGGATTCTTGTTGAAGGCAGGTTAGGATAATCAGACATCACTTGAGGACGGTGAAAGATGAGGAACCCAATAAAATATTGAGGGTTGAGGAGTCTAATGAAATTGACTTAGCAGTGTACTCGCTAAAATTGGACAATGCATAGAACATGGACATCCTAAAGTCAGGCTTAGCTGAAAACAAGTTCAGGGGCGGCTGAGTAGAGTTTGGTCAATGACTGAATCTTTATTAATAACCAGCACTCAAACTATACAAACCCCATTTTCCCTAAATAGATGCTCCTCTACTTATGATGGGATTACATCCTGATGAACCCATCCTAAACTGAAAATACTATAAGTTAAAAATGCATTTAATACACCTAACCTACTAAACATCATAACTTAGCCTGGCCTACCTTAACCACATTCAGAACAGTTACATTAGCCTACAGTTGGGCACAATCATTTTCTCGCCACTGCCCAGCACCATGAGAGCAGAATACTGCATATTGCTAACCCAGGAAAAGATCAAAATTCAAACTTTGGAGTACAGTTTCTGCTAAATGCATATTGCTTTCACATCATTATAAAGTCTAAAAAATCATAAGCTGAACCATTGTAAATCAGGGACCACCTGTACATACATTTACTCCATCTTTATTGCTCATATAATTTGCCACTTTGCTCTGCTTGTTGTAACTTTCTAAAATGTTCTTCATAACATTTTCTTTATAACCACACACTCCCTAACCCTTCTGTCACTTCAGCCCCACCTTGACCTCTGCTTGCTAAACGTTTCCTCTAAACTGTTAGAATGTTTATTGTCCAAACTAATAATGTTCATGCTTGATAACATACTTACCAATTACTTACACATTTTGTGTTTTCTTGTATCCCTAACTAGTTGTCTTCAGAGACCATGCTAAGTATATAATAGGTATTTTTAAAATACTGGCTAATTGATTAATGGTTATTATAAGAGTCATTTTCTCCATTATTGTCTGTTGATGGAGAAAATGCACATTAAAAGCTTTTTTAATGCTTTTATAGAAACTTGAAATGTATTTTAAAAAATGGCATGTATACACTTTAAAATAGTTTTGCACATGAAATACAAATTTGGACTGTCAACACATAACTCAGAAACAGTTAATATTCACACAAATGGTAACTCATATAAAAGAGAGTCAGTTTTTAACACTTTTCAACAAACAATAGCAAAATAGCAAAAACAGAGTTTATAAAACAAAGAGGAGACTGAGTAGTAAAAACAAAACACAGACGGAGAGCAGTATATTTGTTTCACTTTCTTTGTGTAAGCTGACTGGCGGGAGGCCATTGGCAGTCTGCCCTGGAACCGGTTAACTATTCATTAGTAAAAACTATTTTAGTTTCTTCTGGATTCACTGAGAAACCTTAGGAGTTTAGCTGAGCAGCATTCGTGACTGGCTGCCTCTGTGTGACATCTGCCAGAGTCTGCTGTTAATATATCCACTTAATAAAACTGAACTTGCATCATTGGCCCCTCAAAATTTCTCCATTCCATGGGCAACTGGACCTTTATTCTAATTTTTAATAATGATTTATAGCCCCTCGGGTCTTGCTACCCCCGGACTGGGAATCCCCATTCTAAAGCATTGTCCATTTCATCTTCTAATGTGTATTTCCAGTAGTCATCAACTGACTCGCCACGTTGTCACCCTGCTACTCACTGCACGCCGGGACTGACTTTTAGAAAACATCAGAGTGATTTCCCCAGAGTGGAAAGAATGGCAGTAGGACAGAAAAAGAATGATAACAACTCATATAATAGTATCAGAATCCAGTTGCTACCAAAAACTAATAAAGATATACCATTTTAATTAGCCACATACCACCTTAGACATATCATTGTCTGACTCAATGGGGGAATATCTGTAATTCCGATTATTCCAGATTGATGATTTTGTAAATGTGTTAGACTGAGCTTAAAATTTCAAGTTTTGACATGTCTTCATCTAAACATGTAAGAGATACTAAAAAAAGGAATCAGAATATGGTAAAGTTCGTATCAAGGGGTATAAGTATTGAGAGACAATTCTCTGTGGTTCGCCGTCTGTTGTAGACTATCTTTTCAAGGATATTTGTATAGTGAACAGCTTTGGTAAACGGAGATAACGTTATCATTTGGAGCAAAGGTATCGGTATCCTTATTGTCCATTATAAAAGAGTCTCTCCTATAACACAACTCACTATGTATGCAGGTATTATCTGGTCTCGGTCACATTGTATAAGGGAAAAGAAACTCAGGGAAGCCATACAAAAATGCTGATATTCTGGCTACCACTATTGCTGTGATTAAAAATGTGTCCTTTATCTCTGATTTAAAAGTGTCTTCTGACAGCACTCACAAGACTAAATTGTTAGCTTGTAAATAGGGCAAAATTTCAGATCCTTAAAATTTCTTGAGAATAAGAAATATTAGACTGCTGAGGTTCCTATATTGCATCTTAACAGGTTACAATAAATAATCTACATTTTTCTAGAAATGGAAGTTACACCAGTTACTACCAAATATGTCATTGTAATGAAAGCAGGTTTTTCCACAAATACTTTAATAGCAAAGTTTAATTATCAAAGCTAAGAGCAGACAAAAGATGTATAGTTTCTATATAATATAAACTAAAATTTAACACCTAATAAAAACATTTCCATAGTTAATGGAGTATTCAAGAGAACATTTTATATCAATCACATTATTTACCTATGTACCATACCTTTAAAAAAATCAATAAACTTCATTCCATTTCTGTACCCATTTACTTTAAAGATAGATTAAAATTTCCTTTATAAGAAATTCATAAAATTTTTAGAAGGGATATGTAAGAAATCTAGTATAAATTTCTACTTTTATGAGGTCATGAAACCCAAAGAGGTAAGTAACATGACCCAGCTTCTTTTTACCATAGTCTACCTTCTACATATCTAGATTCAGACTATAACTAAAAAATTTGAACAATGAAAAAAATCATAAGAGAATAGTATTTCAGAAAATGTGTCACAAAAAATATTTTGTCTTCAGTATTATATATTATATCTTAACAGCACAATGTGGTGACGTTGCAATATAATGTTATTTTTTAAATAAATAATTTGTGACTATATTGAAATACAATTCTATTTGAGATTTAGTTTTGAATTTGGTTATATGTACTCTTTTTTATATATGACAAATAATCATAGACTTTTTTTAGATAGCAGTTCCTTAAATATGTTGCTTATTCAGCCCAAATTCCTAAGATACAGTCTCTGATATAATAAAAACCAAGAATATTATAATAGGAAACCTTAACTCTAAGATAAATATCCTGATTTCTTGCTTAATAAGACAAAACACCTGTGTTTTCCAGACTTACCACTCTAAAAAGTGGTCACAAATAGGAGCATCCAGCCATAAATCTAGACAGAATTTGCTATCCAATTAAAATACAAATGCTTACAGAGTACTCACCATGTGTTAGGGGATATTTTAAACTCTTATATATATATAAATTGATATAAACCTAACTAGAACCTGTGAGGAAGACATCTCATCCTATTTTTATGGATGAGAAAATTAAGGCACAGAAAATGTACTGAATTTGACCATTATCACAGTTAATAAGTGGTATAGCCAGGATTAAACCCACGAAGTCTGCCACCAAAAGCTACGTGCTACAACACTGTCCTACACTGTCCGCTAAACCACTGTGCAGCATGACAGTAGCTGCATTGCTTTTAAACTTGCCTCAAAATTCATTTCTTTATGCGATTATTTAGCAACGTGTACATAGTACCTGCTGCTAAGAACTATGAACCAACACAGTGAAACCGAGTCCCAGCTTCCAGTATACTGTAACCCAATTATTCCCTTTACATTCTTGTTCCTTTCATCTCTTTAAATGTATAGTAATCTGGTAGCTGTGTATGTAGAATTGGCAAATAAAATGCTGATATCTCTATTACTATAAACTCGTAGGATGCAGAGCTTGGGACAAATAAAAATTAACACACAATTCTGGATTTAATCACATTTATTTATTACAAAGTTTCACTCATAAACACATATATGGGGTGGGAAAAAGTAGGTTTACAGTTGTTCATATAGGAAATAATCCAATAATTAATAAGTAATAATACAAGAATAAACTGTTTCGTGTACTCACAACTAACTGTAAACCTACACTTGCCCACCCGTGCAGGCCCACCCACTCTAGTTCCACATCAAACTTGTCCATAATCTAGTCAGAATTACCACCTCTTATCATGGTGAAACCAGACGGAGTCAGTGGTAAATTTAAAGGTATATACCCCAAAAAGTTCTATTTTCACAACTATTTATAAAAAATTGAAGAAGCCTGCTTTCTACTTACTGTATTTTCTTCTGACATCCTTGGCAGCCTATTTCATCAAACAGTGCTCAGTTAGACCCAGGCATTCTCTTCTCCTTCCTAATAAGGGTTACCAAGAAAACTTTAATTACTAATTAAAATGGTAATAGATAGAAACTTGCTTAATTTATTAAAGCCTCAAAGCTAGGAGCTCATATAATGGGTAAACACTAGAATCATTCTTTTTAAAGGCAAGAATGACCCCAGGATAACCACTGTCACTACTATTTCACATGTATTGGAAGCATTAGGCTTAATGTCATGAAGAAAGAAAAAGCCTTTAGGGCATGTGAATTGGAAAAGGCCCTAAAAGCTTTCTCTTGCTTAATAACATAAAATGTGTATCATCTGATGTGATGTAAACCCAGAATTCCCAAGAAAATCAATGGAAAAACAACCACAAACAGTAACTCAGGTAGCAGCATATAGAAATCAATAGACTTTATCAAAACAACAACCATTTAAATGATATAATGGAAACTAAGATCCCATTTACCAAAGCAACAAAAAAATATATAAAATGCTAGTAATATACTTAATAAGAAATATAAAAATCTTCATGAGAAAAATATCATTAAAATGCTTCTGAAAAATACAAATATAGCCTTAAGCAAATGGAAGGCATTTTCTGAAGATATTTCATGAAGAAGAAGGCTCAGTATTATAAAGATGTCAGTTCTCTCTGTATTGATTCATTAATTTAATGTTTTTCCATTTAAATCATCAACATCTTTCTTCCTAGAGCTCATAAAATTGATTCTAAAGTCCACATGGAAAAATAAGAAAGCAAAAATAGGGCAGGAAAAGCCTGAAATACAGGAACTATGGGTTGGGAGAGGTGATAGGAAGGAAGAGAATTAGCTAGCTCTACTAGATATTAAAATGGTATCAAGCCTCAATAATTAAAGTTATGTGTCATTGGCATACGAGTAGTCAGACTACCCATGAAACAAAATTAAATATCCAGGAATAGGAAAGGCACATATAGAAATTTAATAAAAAAATAAAAGCAGTATTTCAAATCACTAGAAAATATATATAGTCACTTCCGCTGTTACAGAAAATTTATATTCCTAAAAATCACCCCATTAGGCAAAATCGTCCAATAAAAATCACAGGACTTATAGGAAAAATAAGCTAGGGTTTAAGACTCAAAAACTTCATCAATAACCATTAAAAATAGAAATCTAATTTTTAAAAGCATAGCACAGTTTTATACATGCTAAATGGTTAAGAAATACTGAATATAATAAAAATGGCACTCAACCTTGAAAAAGACCTGAAGTTTGCTTGCGGAAGTTCACTTAGGAAGGATTGCAGCCTGTGACTCAATATGAAGTAGGTAGAAGAAGGGTTATCACAATCTTCTCACAGTCTTAAATACTGTTTTTGTGCCTTTGAGATGTAGGCAGTTTTGGGAGTGGCAAAACTTGGTCCCCTTCATTCCTGTGATTTAAAAACCAAGCATATCTTCTAAAATATATGACGCTTGAAACAATACAATTTCCTGTAGATAACTGTTATAAAGTCATGATTTAAGTTTAAATCACAGGATTACATAACAATAAAAACATCCACTTAAAAAAAAATATTTCTCTAAGTAGGGGCTAAAACTACAGGCACCCTAGGCATAGAGATCTGGAAGCAGGAATTAATTAGAAGAAGCAGAGAAAATCAGTGGGACAAGACCTAGACCAAACCACACTGTGGCACAGTGAATGGCTATATACCAAAATCTCTGTGAGGAGTCCTGAGCCACTAATAAAAAAAAAAAAAAGTTCAAAAATTGACTAAGGAGATGCCCGGCCTGTGTGGCTCACTGGTTGAGCATCGACCCATGCACCAAGAGGTCACCGGTTCGATTCCTTATCAGGGCACATGTCCAGGTTGTGTGCCCAATCCCCAGTGGGGGGTATGCAGGAGGCAGCCAATCGATGTTCTCTCTCATCAATGTTTCTATCTCTCTCTTCCTCTCCCTTCCTCTCTCTCTAAAAATCAATAAAGAAAAAAAATTTTTTTTAATTGACTAAGGAGGAATCTTGGAAATAAAAGATTCAAAAATGTTTTTTTAATTGTTTTAATATTTATCATGACAATATGTCTCAGATTTTAAGCATTGATTTTTCACTCATTTTTTTTCTGTCTTGAGCTTTAGGCTGATCATTGTCGCTATTCCAAAAGTCATAGATGGATTTATCATTTGACAAATACCAAAAGGCAAATCTCAGTCCCTGTGGTCTACCAAAATGCCTGAAATTCCCACCATGAGAGCCAGTCCTAGCTTTTAAGATATATGTCTCCAGAAAGCCTCTGTCAAAATAAGAATTGCTGGGTGGAAGAGGGGAGTGAGGCTCATGAAGGCTATAGAGCTCATCAGCATGATATTTTTTTTAAAAATGGTCCCTGTGTTATCATCATAATTAGCTAGTTAATAGTAATAAAGGAAAGAAAGCAAAGGGAAGTCAGACATTGTAAGCATGGTCACCCGGGAAGCTTCACCAAGAAGCTATAGCTTCACACAGCATTGCTCCTCCAAGGGGATCAATGCCCCTCTCTTCCCCCATCGGGTATTGGATTGCTGGGGGAAGAAGAGGGACATAAACACCTGCACAGTAGAAGTCGGGATGGCACAGGGGAAGTGCTTGCCTGTCAGTCTAGCCTGGGGAGCAATGGATTGACTAGGGAGTGAACCCCATCAGAAGTGTGGGAAATCTTGGAAAATCTATTGGTTAGTTTGAAGAAGCTCTTGTTAAAATCCCCAGACATAGAGTTCCCTCTCTCTTCTTCTCTCTTGCTCCATGACCTGCACTCACCCATGTGTTCTCTCTCCACGCCCATGCAGACTCCACACGCAGGATGCTGGACTGGACTGGACTTTAGTATGGAGCAGAAACTATGGGCAGTGGCCTTTATTCTGGCCCCACTGAAGACAAGATTAGATTTCTTCCATGGCAAAATGGACAGAGGTGGACCTTGGAAGTGAACCCCCTTAATTTTACATCATCAATAAAACTTTCCACAAAATCCTATCCTCCCATGGGGGCTTCAAGAATTATTTTTTCCTCATAGCACCCCAAGAACTCCACTGTTAGCGATAATACCTGGGGTCTGACACATCTGGGTTTGAATGTTTGTTCAGCTACTGGCCACTTAGTTATGTGACCTTAAGAAGTTGCATAACATATCTGAACATCAGGTTCCTTATCCACAAATATTCTCATCTTCATAATATTTCTTTCAAGACTATTTGTGATAACTTGGGGAAGTATTTCCCTTTCTCAAGATTCCCTGAGGGCCCATCCTCTCTACACCACTCCCCAGGAAAGGAGTGGCTAGCCTGACTGGGTTCACAGAGAGGCGATTCTCCATTGGCCTGTGTTGACCAGAAGTCAAGACACTAATGGCCATGTGGCCAGGAGACTGACTGTGTTTTTAATCTTTGTGTAATAAGCAGACCAAGAGAGCCTGTAAGCCAATAGATAAATGACAGACACATGGATTCCAAAATCTAGGCTTGGAAGGAATTAGGAGACATTTCACATCCTCAATCCAGCTTTTCCAATAATATGCTAAAATTTTGAGCCCTGTTAAACTCAGGTCTCTGCTGCTATGTTTCATTGACCAGAACTTGGAGGGGAGAAGACATGAATGGTACAATTGAGGCAACAACCCTACTATGTAATTCCATCACTGCATCTGAAGCCAAGTAGGCACTCAACAAGAACAAGTTCCTCTCCCCTTCCTCGAGGAGTTTATCAAGTTGAAAATATGTTCAGGTTTCCGTTAAACTCCTCTTATACATCAGAAGAATAGCAAAGAAAGTCGGCATTTTTCCCCTGGTAGCAGCTGTTAAATGGTTTGTATCAGTGACAGAACACAACCCCCATACACAGGTCTCATACTCCCCATTGCAATTCCTAAAATACAGCTCCTCAGGACAACCTTCAGGCACCTGATTTTAGAGCACCGGTTAGGTTTTTATCAGGAGAAAGTGGTTGTCTCCTACTAAAAATGCCTTGAGGGAATATACCCTACACCCTAAATACAGGATGGACAAAAGTAAGGTTTGCAGTTCTTCATATGGAGAAAGACATGCAGGTTATGATTATTACAATGGCTTTATTAGCTCTGTGTTTCACATACTCACAACTGTAAGCCTACTTTTGCCCACCCCTGTATACCTTAGACCCTAAAATTCAACTCTTGAGGATCTATGTTAAAGAAAGAAATCTAAAACAACACAGGTCTTGTGCAGAATGATAGCTACATCAGCATTATTTATATTAGCAAAGGGAAATCTGGAAACAACTTTTAAAAAGCTGGAAATAACTATAGGGTGACTAGTTAAAGTTTGCTAAATCTATTTAGTGAGATATTATACACTATAGTATTACTAAATATATTTATAAATATGTTAAAACACTGAAAATATTTATATTACAATTTTGAAAAGGAAAGGCAGAATAAAAATATTTTTCAGTATTTTTACAGATTTGTAAAATCTGAATGATACACAGAAAAATGCTAATAGTGATTATATTGGGGTGATAGATGTGGTTTTTTCCTCCTCCTTTTTATATCTATTCTTATGATGAAAAATATATTTCTTTTTAATGCCCAGACACATTTGAATACAGTGAGTATATAATGTACCTTATCACCAAGGCAAAAACATAAAACTGCCTGGTTATGACTTCATTTCCCCCTTAAGACTGTTCTTATTGTTCATGTCAAACTGATTTCATCTCTAAATATACTCATGTCGGAGAACATGAGAACACAGTGTGTTTGGCCCTGAGACCTCTAGTTCTCAAGGAATGTCCACACACTTGGCAGTACTTGTTAGCTGACAGGAGGACCAGGCAGTAATCTATTTCAATACTCTTAAGTATTAAAGACAGGCTGCATGTCTACTCTGACATAGCCCTTTATCAGTAATAATGTTGGCATCTTGATCCCTGTTTGACTCAAATCTCCATCCTCACCCTGAACCTTCACAAAGGAAACCAGGCTAGAAATTATACTCATCAGGATAACTAATGCTTCTAGATAAAACTCTGTACTAAATAGCTCACTGTCTGCTATCAGGAAGCAATTCACTCTATTTCTTTTCCTGGCAATGAAGTAGGTATAATCTGCTGTTTTAGGTTGACAGGTGCTGCATTTTGGTAGATGTACCAAATTTCAGGAACATATTTTTCTTGCTTTTCAGTTTCTGTAAATAGATTTTTATCAGTTCCATGAGGGGATAATAAAGCATTGGTGATTTTGACACATATAATATATTTTATAAGAACCCTGCAAGACATACATCATCTGACTTAAGTCCTCTTCAAAAAATTGAAAGTAAAATAGAGGAGGTTACTTAGAGTATGTAGAACTCTAGATGGCAGTTGCAGGTCCTTAGGAACTCTTTCCACCAAGCTAAAACAGCACGATGAAATGCCATCCTCTGCTGTAAGAATATTTCTGCGGAAAGAACAAGTTTGTTCGTTTGTCTGTCTTGTGTTACCATTTGAGAATGTTTATTATGTACCAAGCTTTCTTAAAACATGGTCTTTTATAATTTTCAAAACAATTTTATGAGATGATCACTGTGACTAGTTTACAGAAAAATAAGAAAGGTTCATTGATTTGTCCAGATCTAAAATGCATGGTGGGATTCAAACCCAGGTCCTTCCCCCTCTCCCGCAATCGCTGCTCTCGACCGTGGTTTTCAGGCTGCTGCCAGCACTGCTGGTCATCGAGCCGTTTTTCTCCTAAGAAAAAATAAATAGACAAGACCTATTCTCCAACTTTCTCTTCTCGTGAGGGAAACCACTTTCTCTTGCCCCTGTCATTATATCACTCTTCTCGACAACACAAGTGCTTTCATAGGAGGTCACATTTCCCAAGGGTAAAATTAGTGGCTTACTCTAGGGTTGGCTGCATTGTGAGTACACTTTACTCTCCTGGCTTAACTGTCTCCAAGATACAACATATGGCAAATTCGTTCTGGGGATTTTCCCATTAAAAAAAAAAATGTAGCCCAGCCGGTGTAGCTCAGTGGTTGAGCATCGACCCATGCACCAAGAGGTCACCGGTTCAATTCCCGGTCAGGGCACATGCCCAGGTTGTGGGCCCGATCCTCAGTGGGGGGCATGCAGGAGGTGGCCAATCAATGTTCTCTCTCATCAGTGTTTCTATCTCTCTCTCCCTCTCTCTCTAAGATCAATAAAGAACAAAAATTTTTTAATGTGATCCTTGGAATGCATATTCTTACTGGTTTTCATTAAAGAAAATATCTCTTTCCTGATATGAATACATTGTTTACTTCCTGCCCTGTTTAATTTTATTTCATCCTAAATCTTAATGTCTGTTTATTTTTTTAAACCTGTGTCCAAATGACTAAGAGTGATAGATTTGTCCAAAACTACCTATTGGTTTTTATTCTCTTGTGATTTTAGGCCAGTCTTCAAAGACATGACAGAGGAGCTGTGATCTTTCCAGTGTGATCAAAGAACAGAACATTGATTCCAACAAAAGTAAATGACTGAGGCAATGTTAATGAGAACAATTCTGATCACTGCTTAGATGATTCTTGCATTTTATATTAACACTCTTTTAAAGAATATAAATAAATAATCTAAGGAAGACTCAGCTAAATTTTGGGCTCTAGATTCTAGGTTCCAAAGAAACCAATATAGAATTGAAATTAAAATTGTGAGAGAAACCTTAGCATATGTGATAAGTAATAATTTATGCATGTAAATATTTATTGGACACACACAATATGCAAAGCACTGTGCTGCTTTTAGTAAAGGGTGCAGAGATGAAAGGTATAGGTTCCCTGTCCTTCCAAGTTCGCACTCTAGTGAGAGAGAAGAGAAATGTACAATGTGCAATGAATTAGCAGATGGGATCAGAGAAAACAGACACACTGTCTTATTTTTCATAATTATAAAAGCTATTTTAAAAAGATATTCTTGAATAAGAAAATATGTAAGCAATATTAAATTATAACAATACTTTTAAAAGCTATTTTCTTGATTATTTAGCTCTCTCTGAACATATATGTCATATTAATAATTTTGCCTGGAATCAATCTAACTCGATATTAGCAAAGTGGCTATTGATGTGACTTGTGGAAATTCAAGTCTTTCCTGTTAGAAATAAAATCGGTAAATGGGTGATAGTTAAAATGTAACAGTTGAGATTTATGTGAATTATTCACTTTCTTCCTTGTGATCTTTCAGATAGAAAAATCACACAAAGTACTTTCTAAAAGGATAACCATTGCTTTTTAAAATTTCAAGTTATAATTGCAAATAGAGATGAAAGTTAATGATATGAAACTGTTCATGTACTTTACATTGATTGCTAAAGTATATTTGAACCAACCAAATTGTTCTAGAGAGACTAATGAAAGCAAGATAGAATATCTTTTCAGGAAGGGATGTGGGTAAGTATTTCAAGATGTACGTTTCATGTTAGGTTAAAAATCCTACTTGGGATTTGATCTTTATTTCGAATAACTCTCCAGTCCTCAGTGGCCATTTATTTTTAAGTTCCTGTTATATTAATTCCAATTTATATTCTGGAAAAAAACAGGCCTGTCTTCACTCATTAATTTTCAAAGCCCTTGAAAATTCAGTGACTCTCCATACTAAAAGATATCTAATTATAATGCTTTTATTAACAGAGGGAAGTTAGAAATTCTAATTCTGATCAGGGAGCTGGAATGATCTGAGAGAAAAGACAAAGAATCCTACAACAGCTAAGCAGCACTCGATTCTTGGGTTGGGTCAAATTTAAGACTCCACTCTACATAAATGTAGTTATTAAACATCTATTATGGTCCAGACCTCCCCAAAGAAGAAATATCACAAAAGGAATTGAAGGGCACCTCTTGCTCAAGTAGCCTGAGAGCTGGGGATCCCAACTCTGCCAACTAGCTGCATGGTCTTGACCAAATCACTTCACTTCTTTGAATCTTGGTTTCCTCATCCATAAAATGATTTAATTATGCATACCTCCAAAGTTTGTAAGGATTGAAATTAAAAAAAAATAATAATAAAGTAACTAATACAGTGTCTGACATATTACAAACCATGATAAATGATAAGGTTCTAGCTCTGGTCAGTTTTTGTTGCCTTGGATATGTGAATAGAGGGGCTGTAGGAAAAATGCTATCAGTTCTAAAACCTCAGTTCTTTGAAGCTCACTGTTCCTACTTGTAATCTCCTCATACCTCTCCAAGCAATTTTGTCTCTCAAGTCACCAAGTTGCAGTTGTTCAGGACTCTGTAAAATTCAGGATCCAGGGTAACTGATCTGGCAGAATCTATAGCTCGGGTACAGAGGGCCAGGGAGGCATAGGATACCTGAACTAAAAATGGAGTTGAGGTCATTCAAATGAATAAGGTAATGTTAGGTAAAAATTCACGTACAAGATTCTTGAGATAAAATGGTAAAAGCTGAAAGTTTTCTTGGAAATTAGAATGATCAGTGGTTCTTTAAGTCTTGTCTCAGGATCCTTTTACATTATAAAAATTATTGAGGACTTCAAAGTGCTTTGTTCATGTGTGTTATGTCTACTGATACATGTCATGTTAGAAATGAAACAGAAATTGTAAATATTAATTTGTTTTATAAAATAATAAATCCATTATATAACATACATATTTATGAAAATTTCCCCAAAATTAATAAGACAGCAGAATTTTGTATATATGCAAATTTCTTTAATATCTAGCTTTACAAAAGAGGGCTAGATTTTCATATTTTATTTTTATATTGAATCTATTGTGTAATGACACATCACGTGTCTCTGGAAAACTTCACTGTATACTTGTAGAAGAATGAGTGAACAAAATAATGTCTTATTGTTGTAAAAATAGTTTATAAAACAAATAGCATCTCATTATTAGTATGAAATAGATTTGACATCATGGATACTTAAAAAGAGTTTAGGGGGACCCAAGAGTCCCTAGACCATATTTTATGTACCCATGATTGACTGAAGTATTTAAAGATACTTTTTTAGTTTCTCAGGTATGTCCTGGAGAATGTTGCAAACTGCAACCTGTAGTTTTGTTGCTTCTGCAACTGCCAAATTAATAAAATAGAAACAAAATCAAATAAAAGTGGTAGTGCTTTAAGAATATAGAAAAACTTGAAAACTTCCAGGTATCCTGAAGGACCAAATACCATGTATGATAAATTTCAAACAAAAATTCCATAGGAAGTGAAGGCTTTCTCACTGGAAAAACTATTTCTTTCCCAGTATACTTTGACAGCTCATCTTGCATAATTAATGGTGGGTGGCACCTTTTGCTGACTCAGTGGCATTTTCACAAATTGAACAAAAACAATAATAGAGAAAGTAGGAGGAGACAGGCATAATGACAATATGTTTGCTGCCATCAACTTGTTGGCAGTCTCTCCTATAGCTCTGTAGATAAAAAATGTTATTCGACCAACAACATTGCTAGTTAATAACGAAGAAGGCATCAAAGAGAACATTTTCACAAGGAGTAGATTAGGTCTTTGGGATATAAATTAGTCTTTATAAGGATTAAATCTACAAATGAAAATATAATTAATGTTATATTTAACTGCAGAATATTGCTGATTTCATTATTATGCTATAAAACTTTGCCATACGTGGAATTACTGTATTAAAGTATCCACTGCTATTGAGAGGGAACAGTTCAGATTTTTGTGGTTAGTTATGCCAACAGAAATGTTCAATCTGATAATAAGCTCTTTTTGAAAAGTCTACTATAGAAATTAAAACCTTTCAATGGAGAACAAGATAAAAGTTATATCAAAATGTGAGAGGCTGGCCCTGGCTGGTGTGGCTCAGTTGGTTGAGCATTGTCCCATGCACTGAGTGGTCACCAGTTCGATTCCTGATCAGGGCACATGGCCAGGTTGTGGCTCGATCACCAGTAGGGGGCATGCAGAAGGCAGCTAATCTATTCATCAATGTTTCTATCTCTCCCTCTCCCTTCCTCTCTCTCTAAAATCAATAAAAACATGTTTTGTTTTGTTTTTAATGCAGGAAGCTGGCTATTAGATATGACAAGTCCAAAAGGTGCCATCACCAGGTCAGGCACTCTATCTAGACAGTTAGGAATAGTGGTTCAGTATTTAAGAAAATCTCAAAGAGACTTTCAAGGTCTATTCCCTTCCCTGAGATCCTATTCCCTCACTTAGGGATAGAGAAGGCTTTTCCTATTTAGCATCTCCATTCAACACTGAGGAGGGTTCTCTGCATATTATTAGGCAACTGAAAGTTTCACATCTTTACTGAATCTTAGCTTTGAATATATTAATTTGGGCAAAAAGCACACTCAGTTCTGTTTGATTTTTGGGGTGTTTTGTTTTTCATTTAATTTATTGGGGTGACATGGGTTAATAAAATTATATAGGTTTCAGGAAGACAATTCTATAATACATCATCTGTACATATTTTTTTTATGTTTTTAAATGTTAAGGAGGAAAATAAATAACCCCTGGAAACAGCATTTAGCAAAGAAATCCCTTTAGGTGTACAGTAGTCCCTCATTGTCTATGGGGGATACATTCCAAGACCCCCCAGTGGATGCCTGAAACCTCAGAAAGTACTGAACCCTATATATACGGCATTATGCTTTTTCCTGTTTGTACATACCTATGATAAAGTTTAATTTACAAGTTAGGCAGAGGACAATAATAATGAATAATAAAATAGAAAAATGTTATATAATATACTGTAAAATAATAATATACTGTAATAAAGGTTCTGTGAATGTGATCTCTCTCTCTCTCTCAAAATACCTTACTGTGCTATACCCACACTTCTGTAATGACACCGTGCCCATGTCATGAGATGAAGTGAGGCAGAATTTATTTAATAGTTCAGACTGAAGTTGACCGTGGGCGACTGACACCGTGGAAAGTGCTGCCGCAGTCAGGAAGACGACTACTGTAAAATAAATTCGAGAAGGAGGGAGTCAGAAAACAAAGCTGGTTACACTGAGTAATATATTCCAAAGCGGTGAAAGTAAACTTTTTCTGATTAAAAAAGACAATCAGAGAAGCAACATGGCTTAAAAAATTAAAATTTAATAAAAAAAACACCACCACCATACCCATGTTCTTTGTTTCCTCGTTCTGGCCACAAAATGTTAGGGCACGTGGCCGCTGAAGCAAGCAGAAGTGGCAAAAACAAATCGTGGTTCTCTCTTACCCATAAAGAGCCTGGTTACCTAAACAGACCAACTTCACTGTGGCAATCTAAGCAAGCCTGGGCCATCAGAGCATTTTGATTTCACACTGGTCATAACAAAGGGTTTGAAGAGTAAACAGTGGTTTAAATGACCCCAGGATTGATAATAGCAGGGGTAAGAGAAAAATCAGGTTTCTCTTAAAAGCAGAATGAGGAGACCCAAAGGTAAATTTGGCAGTGAAAATAATAGCAGATAATGTAGCAGTTACTATGCGTCGGGCACTGTTCCTAAACAAGTCACTTCCACAATGGTTCATTTACTTGCTCACAAGTGTTTGAAGGAAGCACTGGTCTGTTCCCTTTGTTGGGTCTAAATAGCCCACTGGCCAAGGAAGAATTACAAGGGAAATTAGAAAATATTTTTAACTCAATAAGATGAAAATACAAGGTATCAAAATGTATGGGATGCCTCTAAAATGGTTCTTAGAAAGAAATTAGTAGAGGAGGAGGGACCGAGCTGGTGACAAAGGAGGCTCCTGAACGTCTCTCTCCCCACAAACACACCAAAGGCACATGGAGCGATTCCCTCTGAAAGAAACCCAGACAGCCCTGGCTGGTTTGGCTGAGCAGTTAGAACATTGGCCCACGGACCGGAGAGTCCCGGGTTCTGTTCTTGCTAAGGGCACGTACCTTGGTTGCAGTTTGTCCCAAGCCCTGGTTCGGGTCGTGTGGGTGGTAACCACTCCATGTGTCTCTCTCACATAAATCTCTCTCTCTCCCTGTCTTCCTCCCTCTCTCCCTCCTGCTCTATCTGAAGATAAATGCAAAAAAAAAAGAAAAGAAAAGAAACCCAGACACTAGCGCAGGGCCTGCTGCACAGCGGGCAAATGAGACTGCTGACATCGAGACTAGTAGAAAAAGCTGAGACATTCTTGCCACAAACTCCTCCCTGGCACAGTACCATGCAATCAGGAAAGACTCCCCCAGCTTCCAGCTTCTCTCTGATGAGTCTGGAGTTTGGACTAGCAACTCAACTTTTAAGATCACCACCTAAGAGGCAGGCCCCCAAGGCACCTGGCTTTTGAGGGTCAACAGGACTAGTGCCCATGACACCCATGGGACTGTGGCCAACAGAGAAGCAGGTCCTACAGGGTGCATGGACACTCACCACAGCCATCCCCACAAGGTCAGCACAGTGGTGGTGGGCAAAGGTGCCTATTTCTCATGGCTCACTCCAATGATAAACAAGGTTGCCAGTATCTCTCTGGAAAATGTTTGTACGAATGTCTGAAGTCTCATCTTTTCCAGCTGCTGCCTGAAAAATGGGAGCCCCAGTTGCCTGGCTGTGATAGCCAGCATGGCTTGCACTTGCCAGGTTATCCCCCCAGGGCTCAGCACAGAAGGAACAGGCCAAAATATTCATCTCCCAATCTTCCCCTGAAAGAGGTCTGACTGCATACGTTACAAGGGGCTGTCTGAGGATCCACCTTCTAATTTAACATGCATCCAGAGGTGGGCTGCAGTCCTCCAAAGAGACCAGGGAAACCAGTGGACACATCCCTGCTTTCTCCGTCTGGCTTTTTCCAACAATACAATCAAATCCCCAGTAGCTCCCTAAAAGAAACATATTCACACAACTAGCACCCCAACTTTTATGGATGTCACCCAAATGCCAGGACCCCAAATCACCTAGTTCTGATAGCCAACAGGGTTTGCATTCACAAGTCCCACAATACTATAGCAAAAAAAAAAAAAGAACATTTTTAAATGGTACAGAAGCAACTCCCAGCTATATATCTGGAACCCAACAGCCATTGACAGAACTTTTCAGCCGACAGAGGCAGAATACACATTCTTCTGAAACACAGGTCATTCTCCAGATCACATCATATGTTGGGCCACAAAACAAGGTGAATAAATTTAAGAAGATTGAAATCATATCAAGTATCTTTTCTAACCACCATGATATAAAATTAGAAATCAATTACAAGAAGAAAACTGGAAAATTCACAAATATGTGGATATTAAAATAATATTCCTGCACAACCAATGTGTCAAAGAAGAAATCAAAAGAGAAATTTAAAAAAGACATTGGACAAATGAAAAATGGAAACTCAAAATACCAAAACATATGGGATGCTGCAAATATGGTTTTAAGAGGGAATTTATAACAATAAATGCCTACATTACAAAAATACAAAATCTCAAATAACCTAACTTTACACCTCAAAGAACTAGAAAAAGAGCAAATTAAGCTCAAAATGAGTAGAAGAAGAGTAATAACAAAGATCAGAGTGAAAATAAATAAAATGGGGACTGTGAAGATTAATGAAAGTGAGCTAATATTTTGCAATATAAACAAAATATACAAGCCGCTAGTTAGACTTGCCAAGAAAAAAAGAGAGGACTCAAATAAATAAAACTGTAAACAAAAACAGAGACAGTACGCTAGCATAGAAATACAAAGGCTCATAAGAAACTACTACAAACAATCATATGCCAACAAATTAAATAACCTAGAAATGGATAATTTCTAGAAACATACAACCTACCAAAATCACGTAAAAATAGATACTCTGAACAGACCTATTACTAATAGTAAGAAGATTGACTCAGTAATCAAAAACCTCCCGACAAAGAAAAGCACAGGATCAGATGGCTTTGCAGGTGAGTTCTACCAAACATTCTAACTTAAACTAATACCAACCCTTCTCAAACTCTTCCAAAAATTAAAGAGAAGGGAACACATCCAAATTCATTTATGAGGCCAACATTAACCTCATACAAAAGCCAGACATGGACACTACAAGAAAAGAAAATTACAAGCCAACGTTCTGATAAACATAGATGTCCAAATTCTCAACAAAATATTAGCAAACTGAATTCAACAGTACATTAAAATGATCACACACCAGGATCAAGAGCGATTTTTCCCTGGGATGCGTGGATGTTTCAACATATGCAAGTCAAAAGCTTAAATATACTACATTAACAAAATGAAAGATAAAAATCACATGATCTCTTCAATAGATACCGAAAAAGCATTTGACAAAATTCTACATCCTTTTGTGATAAAAACTCAACAAAACTGGGTATAGAAGGAACATACTTCAACATAATATATGCCATATGTGACAAGCCCACTGCTAACTTCATACACTATGTGAAAAGCTGGAAGCTTTTCCTGTAAAATCGGGAATAAGACAAGACTGACTGCCCAGTCTCACTACTTCTATTCAGCATAGCACTAGAAGTCCAAAAGAGAGCAATTAGTCAAGAAAAAGGATTAAAAAGCATTCAAATTTGAAAGAAGTAAAATTGTCTTTATTTTCTGATGACATGATAGTATTTATAGAAAACCCTAACGTATTAGCTTAAAAACAAACACATAGATCAATGGAACAGAGAGCCCAGAAATAAACCCATGTATATATGGTCAATTAATTTAAGACAAAGGAGCCAAGAATACACAATGGAGAAAGGACTGTCTCTTCCTTGGGAAAACTGGACAGCCACATGCAAAAGAATGAAACTCAACCACTACCTTACACCATACACAAAAATTAACTCAAAATGGATTAATACTTGAACATAAAGACCTGAAACCATAAGGCTCTTGGAACAAAACTTAGGCGGTAAGGCTAAGTTTTTGGAGATGATTTTTTTAGATTTGACACCAAAAGCAAAGGCAACAAAAGCAAAAATAAGCAAATGGGACTATATCATATTCAAAAGGAGTTCAACATCACTAAGCATCAGGGAAATGCAAATCAAAACCACAAAAAGATGTCACCTCACTCTAGTTAGGATGTCTATTTCCAAAACGACAAGAAATAACAAATATTGGCAAGGATGCGGAGGAAAGGGGACCCTCGTGCACTGTTGGTGGCACTGTAAATTGGTACAGTCACTACGAAAAATAGTATGGAGATTCTTCAAAAATTAAAATAAGAACTACCATATAATCCTGCAATCCCATTTTTAGATATATATTCAAAGGAAATGAAATCATCTCAAAAAGATATCTGTACTCTCATGTTCATTATAGCATTATTCACAATAGCCAAGGTACAGAAACAACCTAGGTGTCTGTCAATGGATAAAAGAATAAAGAAAATGTGGCGTGTATATATTCAATGCAATATTATTTGACCTTTAAAAAGAAGGAAATCCTGCCATTTGCAGCAACATGGATGACCCAGAGAGCATTATTCTCAATGAAATAAGCCAATACACAGGAAGACAAATACTGCATTGTATCATATCTATGTGGAGTCTAAAATAATTAATTGATTAATGTTTTTAAGTTGAACTCATAGAAACAGAGAGTAGAATGACAGTTGCCAGGGCTGGTAGGGATAGGTAAAGACAGTAAAAATTTTTCAATTATAAGATGAATGTCTGGGGATCTAATGTATAACATTGGTGACTATACTTGATAAAACTATAATGTATATTTGAAATTTACTAAAAGAGTATGACTTATGTGTTCTAACAAAAAAAAAGTCAATATGTTAGATGATGGATATGTTAATTAAGTTATGGTGGGAATCCTTTCACAATATATATACATAATAATAAATATGTTATAATTTTGTCAACTGTACCTCAATAAAGCTGAAAAAATATAGCTTTAAATGTTTATTTCAGAAAAAGGATAAATGTTTCAAGTCAATAACTTAAACTTCCATCTCAAGAAGCAAAAATTTTAAAGATAAATTAAACTCAAGATAAACAGAAAAAATAAAAATAAGAAAAATTTTATAAAATAGAAAACAGAAAAACAAATATCAATTAAACCAAAACCTGAGTTTTCAAATACATTTTTAAAAATTGATCAGTCAGTAGTTTGTCCCATAAAAATGAAAGAAAAAGAAAAAGACGTAATTAACCAATGTCAGGAATGAAACAGGAATGCACAGTCTTGGGCAAGGTGGCGAATTCTCTGTGCCTCACCCTCCCCTCTGTAAAATGGCACAAAAATGTCTACCTAGAGGATTTTGTAAGAACTGAATGGATTACTACGTGAAAGGTACCTAGAACAGTGCCTCGTTTATAGTGAGCACTTTATACAGAGAGGGGCAAAAGTAGGTTGACCATTGTTCATGTGGAAAATAATACAATAATTAATAAATAATAATACAGGAATAAATTGTTTCACCTACTCACAGCTGTAAACCTACTTTTTCCCCACCCTGTCTATGTTAGCTATTTTCTGGTTTCCAATTTATTTCTCTCTTTATCCTTAATAAATTCATTCTTTTTACTTTTCCTTCCCAGTGGCCACTCAGATGTGACTACAGAGGATAATAGGATAGGTGCATTTTTTTTCAGAAAGTAGAAAGGGAAACCATGAGGAATAAGATAAAGAGGAGATCACCTCAGAGACCTGTCATACCGGCTAACCACAGACTTATTTTTCCTGCTTTGTTTTTCCCATCCAAGAGAATATGATTTTGATATAAGCATTTGTGTGTGTGTATGTTTCCCACTGTAATCTATAAATTTATATCAAATATAAATTTTTGTTGGAACTAGCATGTTCTTTTTCCACCCTTATATATTGGATGTTTGTGGTTCCTAATAATGATGCTCCCAGAACTCACCCTTACTAGTTCTTATTCGTTCTAGAACCATAACAAGAGTTGGATCCCAACATATTCGGATAGAGCAGTGAAAGTCCACTGCAGCGAGAAACAGCGTGCACACAAAAAGAGCTAAAAGAACGGCCAATATTAGTAGAAAAACTGGTGAAATTCCCATAGTGGAGTTAACGGTATTGTACCAGTGTTACAACCTCAGTTTCATAAATGTTCCATGATTGTGGAAGATGTTAACATTTGGGAAAGCTAGGTGAAGAGTATACAGCAACTCTGTACTATCTTTGTACCTTTTCTATAAATCTAAAATTATTCCAATTTTTTTTTATTTTAAAAGAAAAAGAAAACTTTAAAGTTAAAAAATAAAAGACCTTCCAATTCATACTGACAGGAGTCTGGAAAGCATGTGGAAGAATGAATTCTAAGGCTATTTAGACCAAGAGATTCAGAATATACCACTCAGTAGGGCCAAATTCATTGACTTAAGTTCACTCATTTAGGATTTCACATTTAATACTTTGGCTTCAGTACCTGAGGTGGTGTTAATCATCTGTTAAGTTAGCTAAATGAAGCCTAGACTAAATGATAGCTTGCAGTTAATGAGATCCAAAATGTCAGAACATTCCTGGAATACTACAGAAGAAGTCTAAGGGCTCAGGGAAAAAGAAAAATTGAAATGGATCTTTTATGTTCAACCTGCTCTGCCACCCCCTTAGGAGGACAAGAACATTACTTCCCTCGAAGTATTACTAAATGCATTGGGAAGAGGGGCAGCGACACCCTTAAAGACCCCTGTGGTGGCTATCTCCTGTAGGCCAGAAGTGGTGGGGGGGAAGTTGCAACAGAAATGAGTTCCTTGATTTCATTGAGAACAAGATCCTGATAAGACCCTGGAATTATAGAAGCCAAGTAAGTGGTAAGGGCTCAACTGGCAGATATAAGAAGGTTCAATTACGATAGAGATGGAATGAAAATAAAAGTATTTTCATCTGCAATGATCTATCACAATGGCTAACTGACTACAGGCTCTGAAGAAATGCAAAAGATAGGCAGCTACTGAGGTGCTGTTTGACATATATAGAAAGAAAACGTCTAGGTCTGCTGGACAGAAAAATAACTTAGTCATCATAGTGGAGATTCACAGACTCTCATGCAGCTCCCACAAACCTAGCGTCCCTCCGTTGGAAAAGAGCCCTGCAACATGACAACAGGCATGTACTGTAAACTGTCCCCTTGAAACTTCCCCAAGGGAACCAGTTCCCTTTTGCCAGACTAACTCTGCCCTTAGAAAATGAAAATAACCAGATTGTCTGAGAATTTTTAGAGACCAGCTTTGAGTTTTTTCTGATCCCTAAAAACTCAGAATGCCGCTATGATCCACTAAGCAGAGTAGGACCCATGGAGTTCTGGCCTGAGTATAACTGCAGGCCCAAGAGGAGGTGGACCCATCCAGTGGTTATTTCCTCAGCCCTAGAATGTAGAGTACAAACAAATATGCTTAGCAGCTTTCAGAATCCCAGCAGGGGTTTCTTGAGGGGAGACAGGGCTTTTATGATAGAATGGGCCAAATGGAAGCTTCTGAAACTGTTCCTCACAGACAATAAGAAAGGAAAAGGAAGGCCACATCTCAGGGTGAATTTCAGACATGAATACCACCATTAAAGGCCTGAGACAAGTGGGGCTGGCATTTCCTAACAGCCTCATTTAACTTTCCTTTTTGACTGGGGCAAAAGTCATTGGTTCTTGAAGAATAAAATGGTGATGCCAAAGGAATTTACATTTTCAAATGTGTTTTCTTAGCTGAAAAAAACCTAGCACAGTCGTTGGTACCTGGTGTGCTAAATGCTTTTTTTTTGTTTGTTTGTGTTTTCAGTTGGATAAGAAAAACCAGAAGCAGTTTGCATGTACCTGGTATCAACAACAATATATCTTTAGTACCTTGTTCCACAACTGTGTCAAAACTCTTACTGTCATAACATGGTTTGGAGGGACCTTGATCATCCTGATATCCCAAAGACCATCATGCTGATCCACTATATTGATGTGGAACAGATATGCAGAATGAACCACACCTTGCTAAGGCATACATAGGCTAGAGAATAGGCAGCCTACTATATTTGGTAAAGTTCCTAGATTCTAGTGGTGTAGGAGATGTTAGAATATCTCTTTTAGAGTGGTATAATGGTATGAGTTGATTAGTTCTAATAGTATACATGGTATAAAAGGTATAATGGTGTGAGCTGCATGAATGAAGGAAGGTGTTCAACAATTGGTGGCTTCTTTAATTTTGGAGGTAATATCTACAATATTCACATGTGCTACTACAACTTACTTACGCAGTAATTCATGAGACTGGCCATTTTAGGATGGACCTAGATGAATTAAGAATATGTCTGAGCCCAGCCAGTGTGGCTCAGTGAATTGAGCATCGTCCCATGGACTGAGAGGTCCCTGTTGGATTCCCAGTCAGGGCACGTGCCCAGGTTGTGGGCTTGATCCCCAGTAGGGGGCATGCAGGAGGCAGCTGATGGATGGTTTTTCTCTCCCATCGATGTTTCTATCTCTCTCTCCCTTCCTCTCTTTCTCTAAATAAATAAATAAATAAATAAATAAATAAATAAATAAATAAATAATTTTATTTAAAAAAAAGAATGTGTCAGAAATAAATAGATCTAAGCTGTGATGCAAATTGTCCGCAAATAGACCATATGACCAGCAGACCCAATGATATTGAAAGTGCCATGGGCAGATAGAGATGCTATAAGGTGTTTCTGATATGCTCCAGTAAAAGAATCACAGCCTAGGCCTTTAGAGTTTTATTATATGGCAATGGCATCCTCTTGTAAAAAATATTATCAATATGAAAGTAGCTCTCAGCTTTCTACTAGACACTGGCATATACTGCATGCCTGACCTCGGCTATCGAGTGACTATGCATTTCAAACTGAATCATAAACTGAGTGTTTTCTGATCCGCCAAACCATAAATCAATTTCTCTGCGATCTAGGATTTTCCCCTTGTGCCACCACACTCTCCTACCATTCATAGAAATAAGAATGAGCACATATGTCCATAAGAATTATAAGTACAGCATCTACACAATAGAGTCTCTCTCTGTGTCTGGAAGTACAACATCACGAGGGACAAGATAGAATGGGCATGCCCTGTGTGATTCGGGATATAGGAGTGCCTCCAGGTTGGTGTCCAACCACCCACTGACACAGGATGCAGTCTAGGCTTCCTGGCTGATTGATTAAGTCAGGGTAGGAGGGGAAAAGAGAGACTATGGGAAGAATATCTAGGCCTGGGTCCTGCACTGTACCACTCCAGACACTTCCATGCTCCCAATTGTCTGGATCGATGGAAGATGGTTAAGCACAGATAAACCCTTGAGGAGATGTAGATAGGGCAGATATAGCATTAGACAGGAGGTCCAGCCAGTCTACCAATGGGATGGTGAACAGCATACTGGTGGAATTTGTCTTTTTCAGGGACCCATTCCAGCACTTTATTGCCACACACTAAGCAGGTGATATGTGCATGTAATAAGCATAGGACCCTATGATAGGAGGCCATAAGGTATAATCCAATGTCTGATTGGAGGGTCTCTGGACAGCCCAAAAGTAAACAGCATCATACCTCCAGTGTTTTAACTATGTGTGTGAGTATCTGTAACTGGACAACCAATGCCTCTGCTTTAGTGTATGAATTATCAGATGACTCTGGGGTTCTGGTGGGGTAGGATTGGTTAGCAACTACCCAGAGGACACCTTCTCAGAGAAGCCATTTTATTGTTTATATGTCATAGGAGGGGGTATCATTTTTGGTTCCTCCTTGTTCTCATCTTCCTGATACTCTGGCCCTCCCCTAATATTTCCTTTATCTCACACATTAAGCACACAATCTGGTTATCACAGGAAAGGGCCTCTACATCCTAATTTTTTGGTCATAGAACACCTTCAAGTTTATTTCATTTGGCCCCTTTATTTAAATGCCATAACTACATAGCCTTTCAAGAAGCAGCCTTGCCCTGGCTGGTGTGGCTCAGTTCGTTGGATGTTGTCCCGTGAATCGAAAGGGAAAGGTTGCCTGTTTGATTTCCAGTCAGGGCACATGCCCAGGTTGCTGGCTCCATTCCTTGTAGGGGGCATGCAGGAGGCAGCCGATCGATGTTTCTCTGTCACATTGATGTCTCTTTCACATCAATGTTTCTCTCTCTCTCTCTCCCTCTCCCTTCTTCTCTCTCTAAAAATCAATAAATATATATGTATGTTTTTTTTAAGCAGCAGCCTCATGGTGGAGGCCCACCAGCATGCTTTCTGTTTCCTAGGTCTGGTATCAGGTTATCATCTTCATGGGAGCAGGAAGGGGGGCCAGTGACCGTAAGGGCCACACAGTTTATACTTTTCCCTCTTTTTGCTACATTGTGCCCTAACATTCTCTGTCTCATATGTAGCAACCTGCTTTGCTCTGTTTATAGGAAGTGAATTAGGGAAATGGTCCATTCATTTGGTCTTATGTTATCTAAAATTATTTCCACGCTCCATTAATCAGAATATCCAACCAGTAGTTTCACCTCCAGTACCAGGTCACTCTTCCCCTTCTGCTTCATCTTCTGTGCAACTCCCTCTAAGCCTTTAATAATAGTCATTGGATATTGACAATCTGTATCTCCCTAGGTCTTGACATTCTCAGCAAATATATTGCTTAAGAAACTTAGGACTTCAAAGGACTAGTTTCTGCAACCAGTTGGTAATTATCCATCCCAATCCTTGAAGCTAGTCATACTGCTTTATCTGGACTTTTCCCATTTCCAGAGTAGGTCTTAGATCTATGGTACCTTGGTGTGCTGTGCCAGATGCCCTACTTTCTGTGACAATTGTAGAGCAAACAATGTCAAATGACCAGACATCAAGCACACCAGTCTTGTGATAAAACTCCTGAAAATGAAGTAGTAGGTGTGCAGGTTCTCCATTGTCTTGTCACATCCTGGGTTAGGACCCAGGTATCTAGAAGGTCAAACATTAGACTCAGAGAGAGTATCCTGGCCCTTATGCTGAGGAAGTTTTGATTGGTAAAACACTAACACTTCTCTGTCATGACCAGGGTTCTGGATCTAAGCCCTGTGGTTGCAGATGTTGGACCAGTATCTTGATCCATCACCTCAGAATTCTACCAGCATTGAGATCCTTAAACCCTCAGCTGTAGCTGATTTCCACAGAGCTCAGCAAAGGGCCCAGTCCCTTCTGAGAGGACAGCCTGCAAGGAATCAGTCGCAGACACTTTTATTCTAAACTTTCACCCTGATTTATTCTTTTGTATATTTTCAACATACATATTTAAAGTCTTTTATAAAGAAGACTTCACACAAAGTCCTCTTCCATTTCCTCTCATGTAAAATCTTCCATTTATTTGATCTATTGGCTCTGTCAAAAAAAAAAAAAAAAAAGAAAAAAGTTCTTGAATGACAAGAATGGCTCGCCGTGCCTGAACTCTAAAACAAATGTGGTTTGTGCTAAACATCTACTTTCCTTCTGGGGGGGTCTAGAATTTTGGTACCTTCCAAGCAGAGGATGCCTACATGTCTAGCTCCCTATAAAAACCTTAGTCACTTGGTTCCTAATGAGTTTCCCTCGTACACAACCCTCTGCACATATTGTTACAACTCCAGCAATGAGCTGAACTTCCTGTGTGACTCCGCTGGGAGAGGATGCTTAGAAGCTTCCATCTGATTTCCCCTAGACTCTTTCCATGCACCTTTTCCCTTTGCTGACGTTGCTTTGTATTCTTCCCCTTTAATAAATCTTAGCAATCAGTACAATTATATTTTTAGTCTGATGGGTCATTCTAGTGAATCATCAAATCTGAGGATCATTTTGGGGACACCAGGCACAGGGGTCAACCTGTATAGCTACCCTTAATACAGTACCTCAAACAACCAACATCTCTAATTCCCTCATTCCTATGTTATTCTGTTCTTTTCTTAAAAACATCCAGAGCTATTATCACATTTTGCAGCATTCTTCTTTGTGATTTGCTCAGTGATTTCTTTTGTCAATTCAACATTTTGTCTTCCACACTTCAGGGTTTCCTCAAAATTTCTGGTCCATTGAGGGCACTTGCTGTCCTGCAACAATGACATAGATTTGTTTTTAAAAGAATAAATTTCTCGCCTGGCCAGTGTGGCTCAGTGGTTGAGCATCGACCCATGCACCAAGAGGTCGCTGGTTTGATTCCTGGTCAGGGCACATGCCCAGGTTGTGGGTCAAATCCCCAGTGGGGGGCATGCAGGAGGCAGCCAATTGATGTTCTCTCTCATCAATGTTTCTATCTCTCTCTCCCTCTCCCTTCTTCTCTCTCTAAAGTAAATAAAGGGGGGGGGAAGAATACATTTCTTTATCATCTCTAAACATTTTGGATGTGGGTACTCTTGCAGGCACATTTTTATCAATTTGTAATCTGATCTCCTGGTCTTCTGTTGTTTATCAAGTAAAATGGAAAGAAAAAGTATTTTACTAGGACTGCCAACCCATACATGCTTTTTGTTTGCTATCAGTTCATCTCAGCAGGTATTTAGGAATTAGTGCCAAAAAAAGCTAATGTATACAAAATGTATATACATATGTGTACATACATATGCATTTGTATGTATACATTACCAGGTCTGCTTTGATTTTGACTTTTGTTAGTTTAAGTGTTTAATTATCACATAACATTTTTAATGAAATGTAGTGTCAAAATAATTGGAATGTAAGAAAATAAGCACAAAAGGTCAGTCACAGCTAGAGGTAGACCTGTTCATTGGAGATACAAATATAAAATTACAATTATCATAGAAATATGAACAACTGCAAATTCAACTGAATTCAACATATACATTGAATGTCAAGTCCACTAGTAAGTGCTGCAGGTGATTTTAAGGCTTCAACCAATTTGTCTTTACAAATCAGGTTTGATCTAATAAAATATTACAATTTACCCACAAAATCAAGCTTGTGTGAAAGGTTATTGTGTTATTATAAAACAAAACTCTATGAAAATAATACCCTATTTAGCTTAAATAAATGCTGTCAAAAATATTTCAATGAACTGACTGTGGTGTTCCTTATGGACTCCATATCTAGACTTCCCAGGTTGGAATCCAAATTCTACCATTACTAACTGTACAATGTTGGGCTAGTAGATTAACCTCTCTTAGCCTCAGTTTTCTCATCTCTAAAATTGACATAATAAATGCACTTACTTCACAGAGTTGTTATAACAATTAAATATGTTAATATCAGTAACATGCTTGATATAGTACCTGGGCATATAAAGCCTATGTAAGTTTTAGTTATTATGAATATCATTATCATTTCACATTGGCTAAGAAAACGGAAAACAGGTTATATTCCATTTCAACCATTTACATTTGAGTGTCTTTAGGCAAGTCACGCACACCAATCTTCTTGGGCCTTGGTTTCCTCCCCTATGAATGTAAGAGACTTCAGAGTTTCTATCTCATTCTAAAATTCCAAATCTTTTTTTTATTTAGAAGCACCCATACTGTCCTCTCATTCTACTTTGAGGATTTAAGCTCAAAATTGAGTCCCTGTGGAACATATTGTTCAAATCATTCATTCAACACATTACTGCATATTTCTACATGTGAATGTGTGTGTTCTTCACATCCCTCCCCCTGAGGCCAGACACTAAGGACTTTAGGAACAAAGGGCCATTCTTTCCTCTCTGCACATAATATTGATTCTTCCTTCCATCATAATATATGTATTGAATAGACGCCAAACACTGTTCTAACTAGGCATTGAGGGAAAAGTAAATAAAATTTGATTCCTGTTGGGAAGGTTTCATCAAAGGAACAATGGCCTCTGCCAGCACTCCTGTCTGGGAGAATGCTGCCCCCTTCCCAGCTCTCTCCCTGATGCTGGACAATTCAGTTCCTCCCCGTATATCTCTGGTGCCTTTTGAGCTACTGCCCCAGGGCTGGAGCTCAGAGGTAGTGAGTCTGAGTAAGTCCTGCACAGGCCCTTTGAGAGATACTGCCTAGGACTCCAGAAGCCCTGTCTCCCTCAGCCTCAATTCCCCCCTGGCTTTTACAGCCAGAAGTTATGAGGACTTTCCTTCCTGGCACTAGAACCCTGTGATGGGGGGCCTGTTGTGGAGCTGAGACCCCTTGCTCTGCAGGGGGGACCTGCGCAGCCAAGATATCCCTCCCAATTTTTATCTGCAATATGTGGGTGTGGGATCAGCGTGATCCGCATCTCCACCCCTCCAACCAGTCTTGATGTGGCTTCTTTTTTAATTCCCTAGTTGTAGTACTTCCACTCAGCTAGGTTTCAGGTGGTTCTGAATGATGGTTATTCTGTAGTTTAGTTGTAATTTTGATGTGGTTGTGGGAGGAGGCAAGTATCGCCGCGATCTTGATTGGAAGTCTTCAAAGGAATGTGTTTGAAATGCCCCAAATTGTGATCATGGAAAAGAAGATCTCATTGTACCATTGTACTTTGAAGCAGATCTTTGATGCATCCAATATTTAGTGTATTATAAAGCAAACAAAAAAATATTGATTCCTGATCTCAAATTCATTATAATAGACAAACCAATGAAATGTAATTAATTGCATTATGGTGTGATAAATGCAATAACAAAAGATGGAGTGATCAAATATGCTTGAATGGCTTACAGAAAATTATTTTTCAGAAGAAACATGAACTGGGTCCTGAAAGATAAGTAGCAATTTCTCAGCTGGAACCAAAAATGAAACAAAATAGTCCCTTTGTTGTAACATATCTCAAGCATATATGATGGAGCAGTTATAGCAACTTTTGATTTATTATACTGAGGCTGGCAAGGCTTTGGTTTCCCTGAAGCAAGTGGACATCCCTGATGTCAAGTATCTGAAGTAGAGACATATCTTCAAATCTCTTTTTCTTCCCCACCATGACCAATTCATCACCAAATCCTACACATATTACCTATTTTTTTCTTGAATCTGTTCGTTTCTCTCTAAATGAACTAACCCCCTCCTAGTCGAAGCCATCATCATCTATCACCTGGTCCATTACAATAGTCTCATAGCCAGTTTTCCTACATTTGCTACTGCCCTCCTACAATACATTTTTCAAACTATAGTTTACATGATTATTAAAAAATAATCATGGCCCTTGCTATCCTGAATAATTCAGAACAAAAGCCACTAGATGGACGGGCACAGTATCACAGTCCAACCAAGGCGAGGAGTGTGTCCACATCGGGCAGAGGTAAAGGAAGGGGTGGGGGTGAGTGACTACATATTGGGGCCCTTTCAGGGTGTCCCTGGGGGAGGGCAGCCTGGCATAGGTTGGAACCTGAAGTAGCTGAGAATCTGCTCAGGAGAACAGGCCAGTATAAAGTGTGGGAACCCAAGCAGGATGAAGAGGGCAAATATACAGGAGAGGGACTAGCATCAGCAATGGGAGATTGGTTACATACGGGAGGATTGCAAGTTAAGTACATATACAGCAAGGATAATGGGAACCAGGTTTTTCATTGTCAGGGAAAGGAGCTACACATGGGGAAAGGAGAAAACTAGAATGAATGGAATGACTCCTGTGCCATTATATTGGAATTAAAAGTTTGGGTGTAAACTCATAGTTTCATAAAAATGTAAATATGAATCTGGGTATGTGTGTGTGCATATACATATATTCCCTACCTCTATCCACTGAGAAGGCCTGTAAGTAACAGCATCTCAAAAGCATGGACCGTGCCTAGCACCTAGGTCTTGCTATCCAAATATCATTCTGCAAAGAACCAGGGTTTCTTATATAAATGGCTGGAATCAAAGGTGAGGAGGGAAAAGCGCTGCCTCTGCAACCCTCCAGTCTGACACTGAAATCAGTGTCACATCAGTCAAGCTTTCCTTTTTTTTTTCCTAAGAGATAGAGATCAATTTTGTTGTTTCACTTATTTAAGCATTCATTGGCTGATTCTCCCGTGTGCCCTGATGGGGCACTGAACCCTCAACCTTAGTGTATGGGGACAACGCTCTAACCAACTGAGCAACCTGACCAGGGCCCAAGCTCTCATTTTCTTTGTAAAATTTCCCCTTTCTGCCCCACTCACCAACCAACCAGAGAAACCTCCGCAGCCCTGCCTTCCCTTTAAGAACAGGAACATCGCCTGTCGGAACCCGCCCTCCGGGTTTCCCCGTCACCATAGCAACAGGAGCAGGAAGGGGCGGGCTGGCATAACACCGCCTCCGGTCCAGGCCGGGCGCCAGTCCCCTAAGTGCGGGGGTGCGGACTTTGCGGTTACGGCGTGTCCCTCAGCTCCGGGTTGGAGCCGGAGACGGATTCCGCGCCGACCGCCACGTCACCCTAAACCTACACCGCCCAACCCACCCCGCCGCCGCCGCGCACCCCAGGCCTGCGGCGTCCTCCAGGCGGAGCCCTCCACGCCTTTCCCACAGTGCCCCGCGCCAGGCCCCGCCCCGGCTCGCCTGGAGACCGGCGCGCGCGGAGCCGACAGGAGGTGGCCGCTCGCTGCTGCCGGTGCGCCTCTCCCCGTCCCGAGCGCGGCGCCGGCCGTCAGAGAGTGGGTGCTGGCCTGCCGCACGCCCGGCTGCGCGCGGCCGCGGGGGACTGAGGATGGGGGCGTAGCTGCTGGAGCCGGCGCCGCAGCACCGAGGTGGGCATGGGCCGGGGCTCGGCTGGAGCGGCGCGCCCCGGGCCCTCTGGAGGGAGGGCGGGACTGCCCTGCGCCTGAAAAATACGAACCCTCCTCGCTCGGCGGCCGGTTAACTGTGTTCTCGCTCCCCCTTTCCCCCTGTTACCTACACCACCCTTCTTCCCGCCAGCCGTTCCCCGCTTCTTGCTCCAGTTTCTCACTTTAGCTTCAGTGAGTCGGGCTCTTTTCTCCCTTTCGAGGCCAGAGACTTCACACTTGACCGTCTCTGTAACCCATTGTCTCCATCTTCTCCTCGCATCCCATTCTAGAGTGATAGCTGCAGGAAGGTGTTCGTATTGCATTTACCTGCCACTTCACCTGTCCCCGCGGCTCAGCACGGAGCACGTCAGGCACACCCACGCTGAGAGCTGCTAGGCAGGGAACACCACTTGACCCAAAGGGGGTTTGAGAATATGTTCTCTGTCTTTTCCTAATCCTTGTTTTCTAGTCTGGATACTTGTGAATAGCCATCACTGTATTTTACAAAGGTATTTGTTGGTGGAATGAAAAGGAGGGATTAGAAATGAGCCAAGGGCCATTCACAGGTAAGGACAAACATTTTAAATGGACATTCAGGATTAAGTGAAGAAAGAACGTGAGGATGCTAGGAAAGTTAGCTTTTTCTAAGCATTAGGAGATCTCTGGAAGGAAAGTATACAAGTTTGAATGTGATCTGATCTTATTTTTCCCCTACACAAGGTGAGCATGTCTGAATAACTAATTCTCTTCTCCTTTTTTCTTTTTCTATTTCTACCAAACATAAACTTTGCAATAAAGTTACACTGTTAGCTTGTAGTTTCTATTCTATTTTTATAA
Organism: Tadarida brasiliensis; assembly: GCA_030848825.1. Taxonomy (NCBI): domain Eukaryota; kingdom Metazoa; phylum Chordata; class Mammalia; order Chiroptera; family Molossidae; genus Tadarida; species Tadarida brasiliensis. Next base: position 63,171,711 of record CM061265.1, read on the forward strand.
AATAGTCTCTACTTACATGTAATGTAAGCATCTTCTGAGAAAACTTGGGGGAAAACGGCCTGATATTTAAGTTGTCTATTATAACAATAAAAATTCACTGCCATTTTTGTAAGGATTATATGGGAAATAGGACCCTCTGGAAGGTACCTATGCTCCCTTCTGGTCCCCACCAAAGGATATTTCCTACAGGTGAAAATTGATTATAATGTAAACTGGATATCGTTAAAGGGGTGAAGAAGTAGCCAGAAAGGAAGTGGTATAACAAAAGGGCAATTCTTAGAGCTCTGTAGAAAACGGAAGGAAACAGTCCCCCCTGCCCTTGTGTTCTGGTGCTGATCAGAACAAATTGCTAAGTTTGTTTTGTAAATGTTCCAGCTAGCAAGAGCCACACACTAGCTTCTACCTTTTACCTGCTATCTTGGGTGATTTCACAAATCTGGATACCTGGATATGGAAGCAGCGAAAGGGGTCCCCAAAGAATAGAGCCTGAGGCACTCACTCTGATTTGCTATTTAATGGAGATTGTATTGCTGACCATTGTTATTTAAGAAATCATGTTATTGCTGGGTTTTGGGTGTGTGTTTTTTTAATATATTTTAACCACTTGGTTTCCTCTCTTTAGATTGACTTTTGGGAGACAATTTTATGATGTTTGAATCACCCTTGGAGTAATGTGGACAGAAGTTCTCAATCTTGCATGTTACATCAACTGGAACCAGCAGTGTATATTAATGTTCACTTAAATCAGAACTTGTATAAGAAAAAGAATGGGAGTCTGGTTGAATAAAGATAACTATGTCAGAGACTTGAAAAGAGTCATTCTCTGTTTTCTAATAGTGTATATGGCCATTTTAGTGGACACAGATCAGGATTTTTACAGTTTACTTGGAGTATCCAAAACTGCAAGCAGTAGAGAAATAAGACAAGCTTTCAAGAAGTTGGCATTGAAGCTTCATCCTGATAAAAACCCGGTAGGTAAAATTTCTTTTTAAACAGATCTGATTAATGTATTTTAGTAACTTTGGATAGCTACTTAAATTATTTTAAATAAGTGCTTACCCTGGCCGGCGTGGTTCAGTGGTTAGAGTGTCCGCCTGCACACCAGACAGAGGGTCATGGGTTTGATTCCAGGTCAAGGGCATGTACATGGGTTACAGGTTCAATCCCTAGCCCTGGTCGAGGTGCATGCAGAGGCAACTAGTCAATGTGTCTCTCTCAAATCGATGTGTCTCTCCTCTCTCTCTCTTTCTCTCTCTCTCCCCCCTCCCCTCTCTCTTCCATAAGTAAATAAATGCTCAAAATGCTTAAGAACAATCACATGTCAAAAATTATAATTCAACTTTCGTACTAAAAACAAAAGAAGCAAAGTGTTCTTATTTAGAACAGTATAAAGCAGCGGTTCTCAACCTGTGGGTCGCGACCCCTTTGGGGGTCGAATGACCCTTTCACAGGGGTCGCCTAAGACATAACAGTAGCGAAATTGCAGTTATGAAGTAGCAACGAAAATAATTTTATGTTCGGGGGTCACCACAACATGAGGAATTGTATTAAAGTGTTGCGGCATTAGGAAGGTTGAGAACCAAAGGAATTTTAGTACCAAAAATGCAATTCCCTCTTAATTTGAAAACTAAATTTCCAATAGTTCTATTATAGATATAAATCCTAAAGCAGACAATTGTGTCTGTGAAGTATTTTCTTAGTAAAGTGGGTTAAGATAAAGTATTTTCGAGTAGTTCTGTTTCCTTAGAACTTAGAGAACATGTCTTGGTAAAAATGGCAGTGATAGCATGCTATTAATAGTATGCTCAACTTTCACTATTTTCTCCCATGCACAAGTCTAAGACCAGAGTCAGGAAGTATTATAAATAAAACTTGAGAGCAGCCAAATCCAGTTAATTCCCATCATAAATATTTGATTATGTGTTTAACAATGTAATCTTTCAAAACTAAATTAGTTTTAATTCTTACGGCATTTTTATAATTCACCTAATTTTTTATTGAGATTTGACACTCATCAAGGAAAAAGATATGGTTATATTCTATTTTCTAGATAGAATATTTTAAAAGGATTATTTTATTTGATTACTAAAGCTGAGAATTTTTATAAAATTCTCTTTACTTGCTAATCTTTCCATGGAATCTTATCCTACTGTTTATAGGATATTTATTCTTTTATTTTTCTTTAAAATTTCAGAATGTAATTTTTTTTTAAGTTTCCATATGAAAGGTGGTAGACCTTCTACAATTAAGTATTATTTAGATGAAAGCATTCTTCAAAAACCAGTTCTTTGAAATAGTAACAAATACGGAATATTTCCAATCCCGTTTTAAGTTGTTACTCTCATCTTGGTTTTTATTTAATTATCTGATGGATTGCAGTACATACTTTTTTTAGTTATATACTAGTTTTGCCTCAAATAGAAAAATAACCTACAAATTTCTTTGTAATTGTTTTAGTAGTAACAAATAATACTTGACAATACTAAGGCTTTCCAAGGATTTATTAGTCAGTTTTTTCTCAGTTGCATTTCTTAGAAGGAATGACTTATATACTGTATAATCACATCTATCAGTCTTTTGAGGCGTCAGTTCTCATTTCTCTTTTACTTAGTTTTTAAGATTGAAGTTCTTTAAAAATCCTTTTTTATTTCAACCCATAATAACCCATTTCATATAGTACAACTCCTCCTTACTTTGATATCTATTCTCCCAGAAATCTCAGGATTAAATTAAATCTAGATATAAGTTCTGAAGAGACTTGATTATGTATCTGAAATAAATGTTATATCTAATATTTTTAATAGAACAACCCAAATGCACATAGTGATTTTTTAAAAATAAATAGAGCATATGAAGTACTCAAAGATGAAGATCTGCGGAAAAAGTATGACAAATACGGAGAAAAGGGACTTGCAGATAATCAAGAAGGAGGCCAGTATGAAAGCTGGAATTATTATCGTTATGATTTTGGTAAGAAGATACTCATCATGAAATTCTTATTTTTTATTTGGGTAAATTTAGAAAATTAATTTTGTTCCACCACTTAGCTTATATAGTTAATGTGTCACCTTGACTCTTTTTAATGTAACATTGATGTGTAATTCAAAAGGAAATCGGGTGGTAACTATTATCTGCACAGATATGAAGGTGTTTAGGTCATAATCTTGTGAACTACTTTTAAAATAAGGATTGCTATTTAATTTTAAAATATTTGCATTAGAAGTTAAATATTGAAGTCTTTCAAGATTTTTAGCACATCATATTTTCCAAAAAGGGCTAAAGTTTCTTTTAAGTTTAATAGTGGTCACTTCAGTAGAAATGCTATCTTTAATATGGTTTACGTTGTTGACAGGAATAAGAAGTGAGGCAACAACAGAGAGAGTAAACAAGTAAAAAAAATCAAGGGAAGGAGGGAGTAAACACAGGTATCAGGCACCCAATATTATATTAAATCATTAACCTCAAATGCAGGCTAAGAATTGAAGTATGCTTTTATATTAGACTAAAAATCTTTTCAGTTTATAGCTATTGTATTTGTTTCTCAAGACTTTCTTTTCAAAGTATTATTTTCAGGTATATTCACAACAGTATGATAGTCTATATCAGGTGTCAGCAATTTTACATTTCACAGTCTAAATCTAGCCTGCCACCTATTTTTATACAATTTTATTGGATACAAACATACTTCATTTTATTGGGATTTGCAGGTCTTGCATTTTTTACAAATTGGAGGCAAAACTTTCTACCAGCAAAACGATTACAACTTGCTTTGATACTGGCTTTATTGCTGTGGTCTAGAACCAAACCCGCAATATTTGTGAATTATGCCTGTATAGTTATGTTATTTATTTACATATTGTCTATGGCTTCTTTCACACTTCAGGGGCAGGGTTGAGTAGTTGTGACAGAAACTGTGTGTCTCACAAAACCTGAAATATTTACTAACTGGCCTCTGCAGAAAAAGTTTGCTGACCCTTGGTCTATATCCATCACTAATATTATTTGGATATTTTATAATAGTAATGAGAAATTTTGTCACATCGGTTTTAATTATTATGGTAAATAAAATTTATACTTAATAAATTTGTGTCTACCTCAGTAAATATTTTAATTATAAGACTTTCAGCCATAGAATATAATTTAAAATGATACCACGTATTAACATCATAATTAAAAAATAAATGAGGTCCGTAGTCTAGTTAACAGTAATGTACCACATCAATTTCCTGGTTTGGATATTGTACTAAAACTATATAACATGTCACCGTTAGGGGAACCTGGGTAAACAGAACATGAAAGTCTACTATTTTTTACAACTTCCTATAAGTCTATAACTATTTCAAAATAAAATGTTTAAGAAACATAATATAAATTTTCTGAGGAGATAAAATTATGTGAATATTAGGAACCCCATAAACACAGTCCATATCAGAAAACTAATATCTTGATCACTATTTAAATGTACTATCAGTGGTTTTGTGTATTCTTGGCTTTTCTCTTAGTTTGTTGCATATTTTTCAACTTTGAGATTTAGTATAGTAATCTGGTCTTTTATGATTAAAAGGATAGTAAATAACCTATTTTTAATGTGGCAATTTACTTTTATGATGAAGTTTTAAATTCTGATTTTTATATACTTTTAAAATTAGGTATTTATGATGATGATCCTGAAATCATAACATTGGACAGAAGAGAATTTGGTAAGTTTATGGACATACAATTTTCTAAAACTAGCCCAAGACCAATCTCTTATCTAAAGCTCTTGAGGACAAATATATTTAGAATTTAGAAATTTTTTGAATTTTTGCCAGGTTATATGGTATATATTATATATTAAATAATGTTCTATAACCATAATTAAGATTTTTACATAGTTTATTGTATTGTAATCATTAACTTTCCTTCCATTGTCTTAATGAACTTTAATGACGTGCCTGTGCAGTAGCTACAATTATTCGTCACATTTTACAGGTAAGGAAATGAAATCTTGGAAGGGCTAACTAAGAAATATCCTCAACATTTTATGTATGTGTGTTTGTGTATGATTGACACATTTGAAATTATAATGAACAATATCATTCTTTTTTCTATATATTTTCCACATTATGAAAAGGTTTTTACAACATTCTAGAGTATGTTAAGTGCAAAAAAGCCTAAAACAAAATTGTATGTGCAGTATAATACAAATCCTGCAAAAGGTATACATATAGAGGATAAAAGTTGGAAGAGAACAAAGTTGCCACCATTCCATCTGATCCCTAATACTACTCTTCATATTACTACACTAAGATAAGCTGCAGCTGAAGTTTTAGTTGAAGAAGCCAAGGGAAAATAGCAAGCATAGATAGTATTATCAATTTGTACTTATGTAAATATCACATTAGTCTACTTGGTTATGGGTCCTTTTTCCATTACCAGTTTCTATTGGTTTGGGTTGCTTAGTCTTCTTTTGTATATCTAATTATATCAAGTTATGTTATTTTAAAGTTATGTACTGTTCCTCCAGAAAAGGGTTATGCTTTCTTCTGGCTAGGGTCACTAACAATCTCATATCAGCTTTGCCAAACAGAGATTGAAATGATTTAGAAGCTGACCTTTAGATTTTAAGAGGACTGGTTATTCTCTAGTTCATTTTTATTTATAATACCCTTCCTTACATGTGCCCTGAATTCTATTTTTGTTCCTCTAGCCTCATGAATCTATTGAAAGTTCTGCTCAGTTTCTTACCTGTCAGCTACCTCTTCTAGAAGTGGCAGACACTGACCCTCTGATTTCTATCGTCTCCCATATCTCGTCCCCTAATTCTTCACTACATTGCTAACTTGGATGCTTTCAACCAAAATCATTTATATTTCGTTCAGTTCTGCAGTTATAGTGGGAAATTTAGTCCAAATCTTGTTTTTATCAAGAGTGAAATTCTAGAATGTTCAACTGCAGTATAGAAGAGTAAATGTGAATAATAAACTCCATTTTGAAAACTTTAAAATGTTTTCATCGGGCCCTGGCTGGTTTGGCACAGCAGTTAGAGCATCGGCCCGCGGACCACAGAGGCCCAGGTTCGGTTCCCGCTAAGGGCACGTACCTTGGTTGCAGTTTGTCCCCAGCCCCAGTTGGGGTCAAGTGGGTGGCAACCAGTTGATGTGTCTCTCTCACATCGATGTTTCTCTCTCTCTCTTCCTCCTTCTCTCCCTCCCACTCTGTCTGAAGATAAATGCAAAAAAATGTCCTCGGGTGAGGATTAAAAAAAAAAATGTTTTCATCGGACTTCCTATCAAGGTGGCAGAGTAGGTAAAGACTGTGCTCGCCTCTTCCCATGACCATTCAAAATTACAACTAAATTATAAAACAGCCACCCTTGAAAAACACCTGAAAACTAGCTGAACAGAAGCCCTATAACTAAGAATATAAAGAAGCCACGTTGAGACTGGTAGGAGGGGTGGAGACGAAAAACAGACTGGTCCTACACCCACACATGGTGATTAAGAATCGGAAGGAATATCTTGGCCGCAGAGGTCCCCATTGAGGAGCAATGGGCCCCAGCCTCACACTGGATTCCCCAGTCCCACCTTGGGCTCCCCAGCCCAGGGCTCCAGAGCTGAGAAGAGGAGTCCCCATAACAGCTGGCTCTGAAAATCAGCAGCAATTACATCTGGTGAGACAGAGGGCTGCTTTAGACTTGGGCTTACTCTTAAAGGGCCCAAGCACAGACTCCCTCACAAACACTCAACTCAATCTCTAGAGAAAGGATAGCAGCTGGAAAAGTGCCAGGGACATGCGGGGAGGAACCAAATTGTCTGGCTTTAGGGAGAAGACTGGAAGGTCAGCTCTGTCCTGGACTAAAGTGCCAGTAGGCACTGTTGTTCCTTTTTTGAGCCCTTCCCACACACAGCCTGCAGACACAGACAAGCCCCAAATCTAAGTCTCTCTTAGCATGGCCAACACCATCACCCTCTCCTGGTGATTCTCTGAAATCCTTCCCCACTCATTTTACATGCCAATCTCAAACCTCTTTCATAGGATAATCCACACAAGCAGCAGACCTGGGCCCACACTGTGGACTTTCCTAAACTCTATCAAAGGTCCCAAATCCCAAACAAGCAGTGACTGGCTTTGGTGTGCCACCTACATCTTGCAGAGTGGCCCCAAGCTCAGCATTAGTGGCAGCCAGCCTCGGTTCATAGCATAACCATTCCCAGGCACTTCCAAGCCCAGCACAGGCAACTACCAGCTGCAAATCACTTTATAGCTCCTACCAGGTGGTCCCATGACAGACTCAGACAGTGGCTGAAGGCTTGAGCAGAGCTCCTCCCCAGAGGCCTTACAACCAACACACCTGGTGGCCAGCTTCAGACCACACCAGAGCATCACCCAATTAATACCATAAAAGACACACTCAAAGGGTGAACTTGGCAACTAAAGCAAATCCCACTCAGTGGGGCCAGCTCCCACACAACAGCTTGTCCGCTGTAGTCCAAGCCAGTACTTACAGACAGCCTGATGGCATGTCAACAGTAATGGAGGCTCAACTACAATAGGAGCATGCACACAACCTAGGGACACTCCTGGAGCACCTGGCTCAGGTGAACAGAGAGACTGTGCTCTTGGGCCCCACAGGACACCTCCTATATAAGGCCACTCTGCCGAGACTGGGAGACCTAGGAGATCTACCTAAAACACAGAAACAAACACAGGGAGACAGCAAAAATGAGACAACAAAACATGTCCCAAATGAAAGAACAGGACACAACTCCAAAAAATAAATAAACAAAATGTAGGCAAGCAGTCTATCCAGGTGCAAATTTCAAAACACTGTTATAAAGATGCTTGATGAACTTAGGGGAAGAATAGATGGTGTCCCTGAGGACATCAACAAAGAGGAAACAAAAAAGGAGATAGAAAATGTTTTTTAAAAGTCAGTAATGAGCCCGGCCGGTGTGGCTCAATGGTTGAGTGTCGACCCATGCAACAAGAGGTCGCCAGTTTGATTCCTGGTCAGGGCACATGTCCAGGTTGTGGACCAAATCCCCAGTGGGGGGCATGCAGGAGGCGGCCAATCGATGCTCTCATTGATGTTTCTCTCTCTCTCTCTCTCTCTCTCCTCCCCCTCCCCTTCTCTCTCCCTTCCTCTCTCTAAAATCAATAAAGAAAAATATTTTTTTTTTAAAAAGTCAGTAATGAAGAATATATTAGATGGAATCAATAGATTAGATAAAGCAGAGGATTTAATCAGTTTAGAAGAGAAGATAGCAGAAAACACCCAATAAGGACAGTAAAAATACATTTTTTCAAATGAGGATAATTTTATGGGACCTCTGGGTCATCATCAAGAGTAACAACATTCTCATCATAGGGGTACCAGAAGGAAAAGAAAGAGCAAGGGATTGAAAACCTATTTGAAGAACTAATGACTAGAAACTTCCCTAAGGTAGCAAAGGAAATAAGCATACAAGTTAAGGAAGCACAGAGAGTCCCAAACAAGATGAACCCAAAGAGATCCACACCAAGACATAATTAAAATATCAAAGGTTAAAGACAGAGAATTTTAAAAGCATCAAGAGAAAGCAGTTATCTACAAGGGAACTCCCTAAAACCATCAGCTGATTTCTCAACAAAAATTTTGTAGTTCAGAAGGGATTGGCATAAAACAGTGATGAAAAGCAAGGACCTACAACCAAGATTACTCTTTAGCAAGCCATTATTTAGAATGGAAGGAGAAATAAAGAGCTTCCCAGACAAGGAAAAGCTAAAGGAGTTCATCACTATCCAACCAATTTTACAAGACATGTTTTAAAGGGACTTTTTTAAGAGGAAGGCGGGGGGGAATCAAAACTATGAATAAGAAAATATACCACAAAGGAAAAAACTCACTGACAAAGGCAAACATATAATAAAAGCAGTGGATCAACCAACACTAAAGCTAGTACAGAAGGTTAAAAGGCAAAGGTAGGAAAATCATGTGTAATTACAAGAGTAAATTAAGGGATACACAAAAGAAGTAAAAAATAATGACAACATAAATGTGGAGGGGGTGAGTAAAAATGGTAATGAGTATAAAACATGTTTGAACTGAAGCAACAGCCAACTTAAAATAGATTGCTGTAAATCTAGCTCGGTATATATGAAGCACATGGTAACCACAAATCAAAAATCTATGAGAGATATGCAAGAAATAAAGAAAAAGGGATCCAAACACAACATTACAGAAGTAATCAACAAACAAGGGAAGAGTGCAAGAAAATAAGAAAGGAACAGAGAAGAACTACAAAAACAGTCAGAAAACAATTAAATGGCAATAACTGCATACCTATCAATAATTACTTTAAATGTAAATGGATTAAATGTTCCAATCAAAAGACAAATGTATAAAGATGAGTTGCGTATATATAGTGGAATAGTAGTACTCAGCCATAAAAAAGAATGAAGTCGTATCATTTGCAACAATATGGATGGACTTACAGGATACTGTGCTAAGTGAAATAGGTCAAACAGAAAGGCAAATACCATATGATTTCACTTAGATGTGTAGTTGTTTAGTTTTGAAGCAAAAAAAATTTTATTTTGACATATATTTGTTGTATTCTGGGTCACTGAGCTTTGATAATACAGTATCAAAAACATTTTTAACCTTATTCAACAACAGTGGGAACTGCGTAAATATGTTAAGGTCTCTGTGAAATCAAAGTACCAAGATAGAGGACATATTTACTGCAAACAAGGTTTCATGTCAAATTCGATGCCTTTTAGATTTCTTGTGCATCATATTTTTAAGACTTAACAAACAATAATACCTTATTTAATTGTTCTCTTTTTATATGTAAATAACCACTTCATTACTTGTTAATAGCTAATGAAATATCCCATTTCTATTAAAATTTGCACTGTTAAAATTTTACCTAAATTAGTACCAGTTGGTGATCTAAATAAACATGACAATTATTTTGACCACCTAGATAGAGGGGTCTATTTTTCAGACTTTCTAAACATTGCCAAAGAACAGCTGATAATATCCTAAATCATTCACCTTGTCTGTAATGTATAGATTAACTGTGCTTCCTATAGGCTTGTGTATCTTGTAATTGAAATGTAGGTGAACATTGAGTCCTACACATGTTATTAACCTGAATCAGTTACATATACTTAGAATAGTATGCATGTTTTCATGTCTTACTATATTTACTATAACCTATGAAAATTTTATTTAAAAACTGATTTTGATATGGAATTATAACCAAAAGCAAATAGTCTTCACCTTTTTATCTTAAATTTTAGAGCACATCCTTACAGTGTTAAAAATTTTTAATGAATAAATTTTGTTGACTTGTATAAGGTTATCTTATAGATTATAATGTATAATGTATTGTTGGCTAGACATTATATAGTATTCAAATCTATTATTTTACGAAATATGAGTTTATGTTTTGAATTGTTAAAAATCTTGATACTTTTCAAATAACACAGTTTTCCAAGGCAAATTCTTAAGGGCAAAGATTAAATTGAACCCCCGAGTCCTTACTATATCATGTAAGTCTCTTATTTCATTCTTTCAGAATTTGAAGTAGCTGTCAATTTATTGGCCCCGTGTTTAACCTACGCTGCAGATAGTAGAACAGCTTAAATCTCGGTCTCTCTGTCTCTGTTTCTCTTCATTTCTCTCATCCACACAAACTCTTGTATGAGGTTTGGCTGTTGCTTCCTTTCTTTTTACAGCTTCACAGTGACGTGGTATTTAAGCAGTTCAAGGCTGCTGCTGCTTATACAAGTGTGGGCTTTGAAGAGTTTTTTTTAAGGTACTATTTCACAGTTGAAATACATTTTCTTACACAAAAATTGTACAGAAAATGATTGATAAATGCAGTATGAATGATGTATGACTAACTTTTTTTCTTTCTAATCTCAACAAAAATCTTTAAACCAAAATATGCACAGACCTTAGTAAATTGTTCTAAGTTGTTTCGGTTTCATGTACTTTTAGATGCTGCTGTTAATTCTGGAGAACTGTGGTTTGTGAACTTTTACTCTCCAGGATGTTCACACTGCCATGATTTAGCTCCCACAGTATGTATATTTTACATCCTGTTTATTAAAGTTTTATTATTTCTAATTGATCTGTTATTTGAATTTTTTAATATATTGGGATTTTTCTATTAATAGCAATTATAACTATCAGAAATTATTGTATATTTTCACAGATTTGTGGTTTTATTTGCTAAAAATAGTCTTTAAGAAAGTGTAGCTTGAAGTATGTTCAAGGGATGTGTTCAGAGAAATACTTATGTTTTCTTTTTTTCTCCTAGTGGAGAGACTTTGCTAAAGAAGTGGATGGATTACTTCGAATTGGAGCCGTTAACTGTGGCGATGATAGGATGCTTTGCCGAATGAAAGGAGTGAACAGTTATCCCAGCCTCTTCATTTTTAGGTCTGGAATGGTAAGGGATAAAGTTAACAGTTTTTAATTTGGGTAACTTTTTAACAAGGAAAATACTAGAGAAAATATAAGAATTTGTAGAATGTTTTGATATTTAAATCTTATTTTTGGTGCCATCTAACTAGGCTCTCAACATCATAAATATTTTGGATAACTTATAGATGCCATTGCAGTTGACCCTTGAATAATAACATGGAGGTTAGTGGCGCCTCTGAATAAAATGTGTATAATTCAAGTGAGCATTCCACATACACAGATTCCCAACCTCTATTTGACTCAACAGTAGAGGTTTGAACTGCAAACAGTTAAACTGAGTGGGCCAATTGAAAAAATTCCGAATATAAGTGGACCCGTGCAGTTCAAACCCACGTTGTTCAGTGATCAACTACTTTCAAAATTAAATGTTTACCAATTTCAGTTTCTATCTTAAAGTACATAATATAACCTATATGCATATTCTACTTTATAATATACAAAGTATTTTCAGATATTGTGTCATTGAATATAAAATTCTGATATCCCTTTTTCCCCCCCATTTTAAGTGATAAAACTGAAACTAAAATATTTTTATTAAAATGTCTCCCATGAAATCTATACAGTCAAGATTTTCAGCATTTCTTTTGGAAGTACATTGTACATTTGAGAGATCTTACTGTATTTTTCCAAAATAATGTAGAATCAAAAGTATTTGGTATTATTTTTAATGGGTTGTAAAAAAAAATTTCTCTTTTTGTTAAAAAAAAAAATAGGCTGCAGTGAAATACCATGGTGACAGATCAAAGGAAAGTTTAGTGAGTTTCGCCATGCAGCATGTCAGAAGTACAGTAACAGAATTATGGGCAGGTAATGTTATTTTCTTAATTTGCTTGACTTTTAAGGCTACTTTGAAATTGATATTTAAGTTTTTCAGTGGTAATATTAATATTTTGGTTATAATATTGAACTTTTAAAATATTTTCATGCTTTTTTAGAAGGGAATTGTGTCATTAGCTCCGACCTCTACTAAATAGTAGACATTTAACAAATGAACTATATGTGTACAGAAACTAAAACAATACAGATATGAGAAATAGATTTGAGGGGGGGGCTAGATGAAAAGGCAAATTTCAGGTGTTTTATTGCTTTCATAAATATACTATATCGGGCAGTAAATTGATGCCTATCCAGTTTAATTTTACAGTTTAAAAATTCTTTTAATATTAGGCTTTTAATTCATCAAGTGACTTTAGGTGGGTTATTTAACTGCTGTGTATTACTCATGAAATGATGGTATTCATATCTAAAGGGTATTCATTGAATACCAGTTTTGTCTCTGAAACTATGTTAAATACTAGGGCTCAGTAATAAAATTAATAATCTCTGGCTTCAGGGACCTCATTACTTTGAGGAAGACACTAGTAAACCATTAAAACTCATCATAGTAACTATTATATTAACGGTAAGCTTGGGGAAGCATGAAGGATATGAACACTCAGGTGTAGAAAAGAGGAAAGGTTAGAAAATATTTCTGGAATGAGGTCAGACCCATTCTGCCATGAAAGGAAAGAGTAACCTTAAAGTTTCACTGTGTATTTGGGGAACTGGCAATACTTCATGACTCAAACAAGGATGAGTAATGCCGTGGAGTGCCATGGGAACATATGGCTGGCTGAATGGGTAGACAAAGCTCCGATCAGGAGGGGCCTTACTTACCAATTTGAGTTTCTTAATGAAATAATGAATTTAGATTTTATGTGATGTGAAAAATGGAGAGCCAGTGAATGAATTTGAGTTGCTCAAGAGGATTTTTAGGAAATCCTGAATACTACTCAGAGTGGATTGAAAGAGGATGACATTAGAAGGAAAAAACATTTAGAAAATGGTTTTCATTATCAAGTAATAAGTGATCAGACATTTGCTTTATTTTCTTTTAAGGAAATTTTGTTAACGCCATACAAACTGCTTTTGCTGCTGGTATTGGCTGGCTGATAACTTTTTGTTCCAAAGGAGGAGGTAATTTTATTCATTATTTTGTTACATGCGGGGACTGTAACATACAATATTTTTTACTTTTTCAGCTTTATAGCATTGTGTACAACATGTTGATTTGATACATTTACACAGTGATTACCTTACCACCATAGCATTAGCTAATACCTCCATCCTGATCAACGCTCAGCATATTTCAAGTATATAATATAATATCGCTATATGGTGTACATTAGATCCCCAAGACTTGTTAATCTTATAACTGGAAGTGTGTAATCTTAGACTAGGTGACCATCCTAAGTATGTTACTATAATTGATTAAGTACTTCAAACTACAATTTATATCCAAGGTTATAATTTTTTATTTAATAAATATTTACCTTTTTACCATTTACACGTAAGAGGTTTTAAAATTACTAATTTCTTGAAGTATTTATGGTATCTATTTGGTGGGCAAGTTTTTCAACCTAATTATATTCACAATAAATGGTACATTTAGATAGCCACAGAAGTATTTGACAGTTTGCAAAAATAGTCATTTACAGATACAACTCTCCCAAAATAATAATTTACTGACTTTGTCTTATACTTAATGCATATCAAAATGTATACATGATACATGTTTACCTCATAAAATTACATATTTGAAGATGACAACTTTCTATTTCTAGGAACCTTTCCCCCAGTAGAGTAAGTTGAAAATTCAGTACCCTGCATACCAAACCACAAACTATAAACTGTATTCAAGCAGTGACATTGGTTAGGAATTGGCCCTAGTATTATAGAATATCCTGATTTATTAATATATTTTCATAGGTTTAATCCCAACACAGATCTTTTCCTGACACTTCACCTCTCAGCCTTTATGCTGCTATGTTGAGGAGGTATTGCCTTGAAAATAAAATCACCCGTAAATTTAGTCTATCCTTGAGGAATTTGTCTCATTTTGGCCTAATGAACATGAAGAAAACTTTTAGAACTAGAGATTTTACCTATCTCTATAGGCTCTGTGATGCTACAGCTCCCTTTCTTCTAAATTTATCTCATTTAATCCCAGATATTCATATTTACAGAACTATTATATAAGTAGTGAAGAAGCTATTTTATCTTATTTTAAGGATTTTTTACATAATTGTATCAAATATGTTCATTACCTGTTATTTCCCCAAATTATGAGGTATCTTAGATAAAGGGGATTATTGATAGGAGGAGAGATTTGGGAGTAAGATCCTAAAGGAATGCTTGAGAGAAAATTACTCCTTTTCTCTTTAGCTAGAAATCCTGGAAAACCAAAGGGAGAGAATAAAAGAATGAGAGAAAGAGAAGAAAGAATGAGTTATGTGTGTAAAATGAGACTTTGAGCACAGTATCTACCTACTAAATAAAGGTTTCAATATTTGCCAGTAGAGCTCAATTAATTGCCTTAGAATCAGCATGATAATTTGGTGGAAAGGCAACTGAAAATATACACTTAATAAAGCTGAAATTGCTTGCTATTTTTTTTCCCTCTAGATTGTTTGACTTCACAGACACGTCTCAGGCTTAGTGGCATGTTGGTAAGCGTCAATTATTTTGTAGGACTATAGCCATATTAAAAAAACACATTTAAAAACAAATTCCAGATATTTTCTTTGGTAGTTTCTTGAATACTTAACTCACTTATTTGTAATCTTTCTTGCTTTCTGACAAATGTATTCATAGCTGTAGGTGTCTAATAATTAGCTGTGTTCAATACATGTTGACATGTGGTGCCTTTGTTGTCATTCACTGCTAAGTATTCTGAAATTTAATTATGAAGTCCTCTTTAACCAAAGAGTTATATATTAGTGTTTTTATCATTTCCAAACTTTATTTTTTGTTTTGTTTTGTTCTTTTGTTATTTATTTAGCTCTCATCATATTACGGTTAGGTAGTAGTCTTTGTTGTTGAAGCTCCCTTTCTGGGTTGGGAGTTTACCAGTTACAGAAATTATGAGTTCTTTGTATATTTATAAACAGTGTTTTCTATGTAAGCTAATGTAATTTTTATATATTAGATCAAATTTTAATTATGTTATGAATATGAATAACAATATTAAATTTAAAGCACCATTATTAGTAACATTAATCATGTTATTCAAATTTGCATCCATTTTTTGGGTGTTTTTTAAAAAACAGTTTAATTTACAATAGAAAAGTTGTGTTTTTGTTAAATCCCTTTAACTTTTCTTCCACTTGCAACACGACCTATATTTTTTTCTTTCTTTCCATTTTAGGATGGTCTTGTTAATGTAGGATGGATGGACTGTGCCACCCAGGCCAACCTTTGTACAAGTTTGGATATTACAACAAGTACTACTGCCTATTTTCCTCCTGGAGCCACTTTAAATAACAAAGAGAATAGCAATGTTTTGGTATGAATCATTTTCATTTCTTTAAATGCACACATTTAAATACTTTGTAAACAATGAGCAAGAAAACGAATTCGTTTATATTATCTGAATATGGAACATTTAATAATTTAGAACAAATTTGATTTCTGGGATTCTGTTTAATATGTACTTCAGTTTGTAAAGTCTGCTATAAGAATTATTTTTAACTGGCATAAACTGTTACACTTTCAAACCCCAAAGGTATGGAATATATTCTTGGGTTAAATAAATTTTCACTGGTTTCCATTTATTTGTATATTTTCTGATGTTATAATACATACCATTTGTACATTTGGCTGGAACCCACCCAGTATCTTTTTTTTTTTTTTTAATTTTTTATCCTCACCTGCGGCACTTTTGCATTCGTCTTCAAATAGAGCGAGAGGGAGAGAGGGAGGAGGAGAGAGAGAGAAACATGTACATGCCCTTAGCGGGAACTGAACTTGGGTCTCTCTGGACCGCGGGCTGATGCTCTAACCGCTGAGCCAAACCGTCCAGGGCCCAGTATCTGTTTTTTTAAGCACCCTGTTAGATTATGATAAACTCAGTTTGGAGATCTACTGGTGTGGTTCACCTCCCTAATTTTATGAATGAGGAAACTGAGGGTCAAGCTAGCTGTCAGGGAGTTGGGATCAACAATGGGACATCAGACAGGTTCCTAGGAAAACCCAAACAACATACAAGACTATAATAAAGAACAAACTTCCTTTAGTTTTCTTTTCTGTATTTTAATCCTTTTTTTTATGTTGGTAAACATACATATTCACTACAAAAATTCATATATGATAAAGAAATATTTAAAGAAAGATGCATAATTCACTAAAACCAAATCACCAATAGACCAGCACCATCAAATTTTGGTAAATACTCTTCCAGATCTCAACTTAGGTGTGCATACAATGACTTGATGCTGATGACTCCAGTTTTATCTGTGGCCTAGATCTCTGCCCTCCACCGCAGACATGTACTATATCCTACTGCCTATTCAACCTCTCTTCTGGGATATTAATTGATCTCTCAAACTTAGATGTTTATAACTTTACTCCTGATAGTCCCTAACAAATCTGCTCTGCCTACAGTTTTCCCCATCTCGGTTGATGAAATATATATATATATATATATATATGTAACATATATATAATATATAGTACTTATGTGCCATATATATACATGTGTACAGGTTTACAGTTGTGAGTATGCAAAACAGTTTATTGTATTATTATTTATTAATTATTATACTGTTTGTATTATAACAGTAAGCCTATTTTTGCCCACCTCTGTGTATATATAATAGTTATCAACAATCCCTGAACGGTAATTTTTTTACTAAAGGTGTCATTCTTAGTTTACATAGTTTAATCAGTCCTATCTTAATATTTAAATTGTTTCTACTTTTTATGATTATAAGCA
This sequence comes from Tadarida brasiliensis, assembly GCA_030848825.1. Lineage (NCBI taxonomy): Eukaryota > Metazoa > Chordata > Mammalia > Chiroptera > Molossidae > Tadarida > Tadarida brasiliensis. The sequence goes on from CM061265.1 coordinate 63,188,924, forward strand.
GTATAATGAACAATCTTGTTCTTTTTTTTTTTGCATTTCTTCAGTTACCTGTTTAGAATGAGAAAACTGCGGCAATGTTAAATTCAGCTGATATTGCCAGATCGCCCTACAGAAAGTTGTGTTTGTTTACCCTGTGCCATCAGTTCATGGGTTTGCCTATACCCTGGCCAACAGTTAATATAGGGTCTTACCTTTAGTAACATACAACCTTATATTTTAGTGAGATCTTTGGGCTTTTTTATATAAACTGCAAGCTCAGATGCGATCTTAGGAAACGTAAATGAGTGATACTGGAAATGCAGTAACCAGGAGTGATGAATTAAAGTCTTTGTCCCTCCTTCAAGTTTAAAAAAATGTAAGACACTATGCCAGCTAAATATGTCTGGAAGGGGAAATTTAGCGACTGGACAATATTCATTTATAGATACAACTACCAAGTTTTATACTGAGACAAACAAGTTTATAATGAGGTTCTAGTGGATTCATCACATATGTTTATAAGTTGCTCTAGGAGTATTTTAGTGAAACCTTCATAGTGAATGTGACTAAAGTGAATGAGCTCTGGGAGGCATGAAAGAATTCTATTTTGGCCTCTTAAGGCCTTTGGTAACAGAAAATATTTCCTATAGAGCTTTGAGAATATTTATGCTTATAGATAGTTTTCAGGGGGAACAACTGAGTTTTCTGTTGTTATTCCCATTGTTTCTATCCATGTGATTATTCTCATATCAAGCACAATTAAGCTGTGAATACAGTGGTAGTTCCCACACGTTTTTAATGGAATTTTAGATCTTTCAAGTAATATTTGAATTGTCAAACATGGATGGTTTGTAATTAAAGATATATATTAAACTGTTTTGTTAACCGACATACATTCTCTTGATATAACCATTGCTGCACTCTTTGTAGTAGCAGCTACTTCATTGAGAATTAGACCAACAGTTCTGTAAGAAAAATATGCTGAGGATGAAATATGGACAGAAGTAAAGGACATGTGTTAGAAGGGAGGTGTGCCTTCTTCAGTTGTTTGTGTTTTAAATAAGAGACCTAGATCTAAAACATTTAAAATAAGATCTTTATCAGTAAAGTTTATTCTGCAAAATTCGTAGGTAATTTGGTTTTTTGGACATTATTTCTGAAAACCTCTATAATAAACAAGGTCCATTGTAAATTTCCAGTTTTAAGTTCTTATGTTAATTCCTATTAATTATTGGTTGGGGTATGGAAGTGTCTTGGATCATCAAATATTCTAGTATTTTGTTTGTTTGTTTTTTGTTAATCCTCACCCAAGGGTATCTTTTCCGTTGATTTTTAGAGAGGGAAGGAGGGAGAGACATTGATTGGTTGCCTCCCACACTCACCCCAACCAGGTCCGCAGGGGATCTAACAACCAACCCAGGTGTAAAGTCAAAGGCCGACACTCTAGCCACTGAGCACACCAGCCAGGGCAAATATTCTAGTGTTTTAACAAACCTTACAGAATGTGTAAAGTGTTGGCAATTCTATAAAACACCTTTAGCATTAAAACTGAACTGAACGTAATGTAACTCTTTCCTCGTGATTCAGTGTCACTCCAGATTATTGCAAGGATTATGTATAGAACAGTTAATAGAAAGTTTCAGGTAATAAAACACCTAATAATGGAATTTGGTTTACATCACTTTTTTTAAGAAACAGCCCAGTTATACAGTTTTTAATGATTGCCGAAATATGATAGTACTTTTTCTTTTTTAAAAAGATAACATTTAGAATAAATAGCATGAAAACTGTTTAACTTCTGTGACTTTTTTTCTTAAAAGTTCTTCTGTGGAAACAAAAATAAAACAAAGACACTAAAATAAATGGATGTTCATTAAAAGGATTACAATGTGATTCTCTTATTCTAGTTTCTTAATTCATTGGATGCTAAAGAAATATATTTGGAAATAATGCACAGTCTTCCAGATTTTGAACTACTTTCGGCAGACACACTAGAGGTAATATTTTTTTAATAATAAATAATGTTGTTAACATTTCAATCTTAATATTTTAAAGTCAGCATTTGGTTGATTCATCACTAGAGAGAAAGTAGCAGTTTCAAAGGAGTATATATCAGTCAATTCTAGGTTAAACTTTTAATTGCTGGAGCGGCTGGTGGTATATGGAGGATCTGTAGTTTTGTAAATCTAACCAGTCCTAAAGAGCTTCAGGAGTATCAGAAAAGGCAAGATTTTCTTCACAAAGCCACTTTGGATCTGATTTGGAACTTTATATTCTTGCTTACAGAATTATTTACATTATTCACTGAGAATTACAAAGCAGCTTTAGAAATATTTATAGTAGAATCAATTTTTTCCTACTTATTGATCCCAGACCTTTCTAAGTCTATAATCCTACCAAACATTTTGATAAATCTGAAAAAGCTGAATTCTCCTACTTCTCAACATTTAGCCAGATGTGTTTAAAACCGTATACACACACACATAGGCACAGTTGTCTACTTTAACATTTTATGATGTAGTGACTCATATAATTTTTTATATAATTGATTTATATAAATTATTCCAAATAAACTACAAAATAAGAATATGGATCTGTCTGAATTTTTAACATTATTTTGAAGTAACAAATGGATTATTAAAATTATAAGAGAATAAAAAAGAAAGATTAGAACCCTTAGAATTTCCTGTCTTAAAAATTTCTTTTTAACATTTTAAATCCCTTTTAAGGATCGTTTGGCTCATCACCGATGGCTCTTATTTTTTCATTTTGGAAAAAATGGAAATTCAAATGATCCTGAGTTGAAGAAACTAAAGACTCTACTTAAAAATGAACATATTCAAGTAAGAAAAACATATTCTGCCCAGCTTTCTGCTGGTGTGCTTTGTTATTAATTTAATACATAAAGTTATATTTTATTTTAAATAACTAGTTTTCTTCCACAATGTACAAAAATGTCAACTTTTTTTATTGTCTGCTACTGGGTCTCACATGAAAAGGTTTCTCTCTTCGCCACCCCAAAATTATATAAATATTCTCTACATTTTTAGAAGAGTGGCTTTCTTAAACAACTTTATATTATCTTGGAAATTTCTTTTCAGGCTTTTGAACTCTCTAGGAGGCAATTTTTTTCTTTTTCTAAATTGAGTTTTAGTGTTAAATATAAATTAATTTTTTCTATCTTTTATATTTACAACCCATTAACTTCTGTTTAGAAACTGTGTTGGTAGAGCATTGTCATTTTGGGATTATCTTTACAAATACTTAATTGGATGGATAAGATTTCATTTTTTTCAAATTGAACCTTCTCTTTCTACTTTAGATTGGCAAGTTTGACTGTTCCTCTGCACCAGACATCTGTAGCAATCTCTATGTCTTTCAGCCATGTCTAGCAGTATTTAAAGGACAAGGAACCAAAGAATATGAAATTCATCACGGTAAGAAGGGAAAAAATGATAAAAATTTAACCTCATTTCAAATAGTACAGGCATACCTTGGAGATATTGTGGGTTTGGTTCCAGACCATCACAATAAAGCAAGTCATGATCTTTTTGCTGGTGGAGGATCTTGCCTTCGTTTTGTTAAAAAAACACAACATCTGTAGTGTGCAATAAAGCAAAGCACAATAAAACAAGGTATGACTGTAATTTTTAATTTTACTTTTTACCTTGTATTATATAGACATACTTATAAAATTTTGCTCTCATTTAGTAGTAATGTGTTTCTGGACAAAGACATTTTTAACTATATATAGCTATTTGATACTCTACTCTTGATCAGTGTTTCAGCAAGGGCTGTGGTGACATGTTAGGCCAGGGAGGAATTTAAGGGTCTTGCTTGTTGACAAGCAGCACCTACAGTGTTCTTCCCAGTTTGCCAAATGCAGCATCTCAGCCACTGTGAGTAATTTTCAGGCATCCTTTCGCATTTGTCCTCCACTAGACTACCAAGCATCTCTATTAACTGTTTTGTTATCTTTCTTGAATTTGTAATCACATTTCTACATTTCAGCTTGTTTGGAACTGCAGCTCTGCATTCATGTAAGCAAAGTTCCAATCCTGGGGTTTGGGTACATCGTAGTCCCTGTCCTGAAAAGGTGAAATGTAACAAAAAAACAAGCAAACTACTATCACACAGTTGAGTATATAACAGATATTGATGTTGTACCTGTTATGTGACAAGCCCTGTGTTAGGAATGCAAAGTTACAAGACATGGACTTTGTTCTCAAGAAGCTTAAAATATTGTCTAGTGCAGGTGAGAGGAAGGAGAACTATAAGCAAATATGTAAACCACTGTAATGGCCATTATGTGTAAATCAATAAAACCAAATAAAGAGGCTTGAATAGTATAGGTCAGGAGGTGATGTTTGAATTGAGGTGACATTTGAATGCTCAGTTTCCCAAAGCAAATACAGAAGAACAAGAAGTGAGTTCCTTTAGGCCTTAGAAACTGTGTGAACAAAGGCTTTCTTGGCAAGGTAATCCTAGTAGTAATGACTGTTTATTCTTTACTTCTTTAGGGCAAACGTTTTTCTAGAGGCTTTGCATAATGTTACATTTCCATTTTTTATCTTCACAACAATCCAGAAAACTGAGACTCAGAAAGGTTAAGTAACTTGTTAGCCCATGACAACAACCAGTAACTGTTCAAGTAGATTTTGTATCCAAATATGTCTGACTCCAAAGCCTGGGCTTACAACTCACTAAATGCTACCTCCTTAGCATGCTAGTAATGACCAAGTTTTAGTAATGGAGTTCTGTTCTTTTTCACCTCTGAAATGTTTCTCAGATTCCACTCATCTCTGTGCTTGCTGCCTTATTTCGGGTCTAATACAGCTGGCCATCTCATAGCCGCCTTCTTTACAACTGGTTATTTGTGTTATTTGTATTTATTGCCCTAGAATATCTAGAACATCTCATGTCACTTTTCTGCCATGACTGCTGATTTCTTTTAAAATAAAGTTCAGCTTCCTTAGCATAGGAACAAAGACACTATCTGTTTTGCTCACCACTGTCTTCAGCACCTAGAATGGTGCCTGGTGTATAGCAACAGTTCAGTATAACGTTGTTAACAGGATACATTCACAGTCTGCCTCTGCTGGCCTTTTCAGCTTCATCTCTGCCCTTCCAAATAATCATAGCTCCAGCTACTTTGGGTCCTTGAAAATATGATGTTCTTTCACTCCTCTGTGCCTTCATACAAACTTTTTCTTCCTCCTGCATTGTAATCATTCCTTCCTGCCCCTCAAATTATGGGGGTGGGCAAAAGAAGTAGGTCTACACTCATGAGTACACAAAACACAGAGTTTATTCTTGTATTATATTATTTATTAATTATTGTATTTTCTATAAGAATAACTGTAAACCTACTTTTGCCCACTCCTGTATTTATCAAACTCCAAATCACCCTTTAAAACAGCCTAAAGCATCCCCCCCTTCCAGGAAATATACCATGAATCCCCAAGTACTTTCTTTTGTGTGCTGTCACTAATTTTATAGCATAATTTTATTACTTCTTTGCATTTAAATAGGTATTGAGCACCTGCATGTGCCAGTTACTATACAAGGGAATGGGAAAATGTGAACTGTACTTAATATCTACTTTAAAGAACATATGGGCCCAGCCAGTGTGGCTCAGTGGTTGAGCGTCGACCCATGCACCAAGAGGTCACCAGTTCGATTCCCAGTCAGGGCACATGCCCAGGTTGTGGGCCCAATCCCAAGTGGGGGGCGTGCAGGAGGTGGCCAGTCGATATTCTCTCTCGTCGATGTTTCTATCTCTCCTCTCTCCCTCTCCCTTCCTCTCTCTCTAAAAAAAATCAATAAAAAGGGAAAAAAAATTTTTAAATAATGAACATTATGGACCAGTAGGGAAAAGAGAGAAGTAAGTGGTCATATTTTAGGATGTTTGAAGGATTATTATCTATTTCTGAGTAGTAAATTATCACAAATCTTAGTGGCTTAAACAACAAGTATTTATTAACTCACACAGTTTCTGATGTTCAGGAATCTGAGAACAGCTTAGCTGAGTGGTTCTGGCTCAGGTTTTTTCATGAGGTTGCAGTCAAGGTAGGGGAGGGCAATAGTCATCTGAAGGGTAGAATGCAGCTGGAGGATTTGGTTCCAAACAGACTCATGAGATAGTCAGAAGGCCTTAGTTTCTTACTCTCTGTAGTGCTGCTCACAATCTGCCAGCTGGCTTCTTCCAGAATGAATGATAGAGAGAGAGAGAGACAAACACATACATAGAAGCAACAATATCTTTTATAATCTGATCCCACACCCACCTTATCCTGTTGGTCACATATACCAACCCTGGTACAACTGTTGTGGCAGAAATTTCAATCGGAGGATTAGAAAATGACTGTTTGATGCGCACTGGTGCTGGCCCAGCGGAGTCACCTCCAAAGGCTGAGCCCCATGCCCGGGTTCCAGTCGCCTTTTATACATGATAAGCTTCCGGGTATTTGGGGGCTTTCTAGTTCTGCTATAGTTTAGATGGTTGGCGGATGTAAGGGGATTACAAAAGCCAGGGGCGGGGTCTCTGCACTGTGTCTGCACCCAGCCGGCGTGAGGTAGAAATCATGGGAGGCTGTTTTGGAGACTGACTACCACAAGAGATAAGCATGGGTTACACTTAGGAAGAACACTTAGGAGGAATGATTTTCTCAGGTTAAAGAAAGGTGTGTCTTCATTAAGCCCTAAAGTATAAGTAATGGTTACCTAAATAAAGAGATAGCAGCAAACACATTCCAAGCAAAGAAGCCAGCAGTTGTATTCGTGGACTCTAAGAGAAGGCCTCACTTATTCTTCGAAAGCAAGAATTTCAGGATAGTTGGAAAAGAATGAGACTTGAGGCTGGAGAGGGCACTAGGGGTTCAAATTATGTGTTTCCTCTGTCAAGTAAAAGAATTTGGACTCCATACTGAGGGCAAAGCAGCAGAGACATTCATGAATTTAAGCAGAGATATGATTTAACTAGTTTTACATTTTAGAAAGGTGACTGGTGCCTGCCCAGGGTGGATAGAGGCAAGATTGGAAGAAGGGAGAGCAGGGAAGAAGCCAGATGCAGTCATTCATGTAAGAGAAGGTGGCTACTTATCCAAATAATGACAGTGTGGATGAAAAGAAGTGGGCAGATTTTTAAAACACCAAGAATACAAAATCAGTGTAACTGATGATTGTTTAGATGTGGGCAAATAAGAGGAGAAGGCCCAAATTTCTGACTTGGTGACTGGGCAGTTGGGTGACTGATTGCATCATTCAGGAGGAAAAGAACACTGGAAGAGGACTTGATAGGGAGTAGACACCCCCAGTTCACAAGTGAATATAGGGGCTAAAAAGGTAAATATAATCATCATATCCATGAATTGAAGCCTTGAGAGAGGATGAGCTTGTCTGAGTGAATAAAGAGACAAGATCAGGGCCCTAAGAATTGCTTTTAAGGGACAATCAAAGAAGGAATTTGTTTAACAATTCAGGAAGCAGCAGCTGAAGATTAAGAAAAACAAAAACAGGAGAATGTTGTGTCTTTTATCACTCTATTTAAATATTCGTGGAATTGTCTCTCTTCTACTGGGCTGTGAGCTCCTGAAGGAGAACTGTATCCTTTTTATTTTTGCATGCCTGTGGCATTTAAAACAGGGTCTGACACATAATAGGTACTTGACTTAATATTGACTGAGTGCCCTGGCTGGTGTGGCTCTGTGGTTAGAGCACTGGCCTGTGGACCGGAGGATCTCAGGTTTAATTCCTGGTCAAGGGCAAGTACCTGGATCCTGGGCCCTGGTTGGGGCACGCGGCACATGGGGGAGGCAACCAATCAATGTGTCTCTCTCACATCAATGTTTCTCTCTCTCTCCCCCCTCCCTCCCTCCCTTCCACTCTGAAAAAATATCCTTGGGTGAGGATTTAAAAAAATAAAAAATAAAATATATAAATATATATACACACACACACACACATTGTTTTTTGTTTTGTTTTGGGTGGTTTTTTTTTTTTTTTTACTGTTGAGTGAATAAGTCAGAGGGCACATGGTAAAATGGGCCATGTACTGTTTGAGAAAGCTATTATTTGCCAAGCCAAGAAGTATATTAAGCAAGGAGACAACATGATCAGGTTAACGTTTTTTTGTGGTAGCAATGTAGAAAATAGATTAAGAAAGACCAACTTGGTTATTGCAATAGGCCAAACTGAATTTAGGCAGTAGCTGAAATTGGGACTGGAGATGGCAAGAGATAGGATGGATGGTGTTATGATACAAGAGCAAAGAAAGAAGGCAGCACTCACTCTTGGAAATTTTATTTAGGCACCTAGTGGATGCTTATGCCATTGCCAAGGTAGGGAAAGTGAGAAGAAGCAAGTTTGGGGAGAAAATAACATCAATTTGGACATAGTATTGTGTTTGAAATGTTTATATGACATCTAGGTTAATTTTTCCACTACCTTGTTGGTAATACAGGTTTTTGAATTCATAATAGAAGTCTAGGTTAAAGAAACAGATTTAGGAGTTAGGCCATAGTAATAGCTCAGGTAAGCATAAAGAACTCAAAGAACACTGCAAGGATGTTAAAATTCTGCCTCTGAGGATGAACAAACATTTTCAAAGAGGTCTTGACATTTTAACTGGGTCCTCCCAGAAATAGAAGAGTAAAGGAAAGGGTACTACTGGCAGATAAACCTATGTATATATAGTTTACAGAACATGAAAACCTCACCAAAATCAATTTGTTCATAAGTTCATCTCCCTTTCTTTAATAGTTTAAGTATAAAAACTTTGAAGTGCTTTATAGGTAAAAGGCAGAATGTGGATTTTAACTTTTCTCTCACTCAATTTCAAAGGAAAGAAGATTCTATATGACATACTTGCCTTTGCCAAAGAAAGTGTTCATTCTCATGTTACCACACTTGGACCTCAAAATTTTCCTGCCAGTGACAAAGAACCATGGCTTGTTGATTTTTTTGCCCCTGTAAGTTATTTTTATCTGTCAAAATTCAGTACTGTCAGATTTTTTCTTCTTGCAGCAAAAAGACATTTTCTAGATAACCATGAACCATGGGTATAGTTTTGGCTACTACCACATAGTGCATCTGAAAGAGCACTGATGTACTTCCCTCTAAGGGTTAAGTATGTACAAGCATAAGATGTGCAGCTAAGTGTGGTTTGTCTTCCTTAGCATATTGCTTGTTGCAAAAATGTGGGGTTTTTGTGTTCATTTTATTTGGCTCAGTGCTTATGAATATTTTTTCTTTTGTAGTGGTGTCCACCATGTCGAGCTTTATTGCCAGAGTTACGCAAAGCATCAAAGCATCTTTATGGTCAGCTTAAGTTTGGTACACTAGATTGTACAGTTCATGAGGGACTCTGTAACATGGTAAGGCAAAGTATTTAAAATGTATTCTAGTTAATCTAATATTAAAATAACTTTTTCAAATGTACTTCTACATTTAGAATAGTAACATTGTTTAAATAAATAATTTTAATTAAATGATGGATTAAAACATGGATAATATATGTAGTTAAATATAGATATGGTCTTATTTATTAAACTCAGGAAACTATTTAGTTGACTTAATAAAATATATGTTTTTTTTAATTAAGATCTTTATATTTTTTAACTAAATACTACCTTTTGGCAGCCTATAACTTTATTCTTTGGCTTTCCTTATAATAGTATAGCTAATAGAAGGAAATTAAAACAATGAATGAGCTATGAGGTTAATTAATAATTCACTCTTCAGTTCCAAGAAGTACTAGAAATTATATACCTCATGATGAAGGTATACAATGCACTATAAAATATTCTTGGAAAAAAATCAAACATAAGTCAAGTCATCGGCCATATCAGTGTATAGAGGAACATGTTAAGTGACAACATGGGCATGCAATTTGCAAATCCTAGCATGTAGAAGACTTTATAGGACAAACACCCAGTTTATTGGACAGTTTATTAAAAGAGGAAGATTAAAGACGTATAAGACATACCATTCAAATGCTAGTTTAGGCCTCGTGTGGATGCAGTTTAAACCAACCAACTGCAAAAATAAAGAGCGAATTGGGAAAATTTGAACACTGACAGAATATCTAATAATTGTCAGGAATTGTTCATTTTTAGGTATGAAAATGATAGTGTGCTTATATTTGGGAGAAAATCCTTATATTTTTAATATACTGAAATATTTATGGATGAAGTGATCAATTATCTGGAATGTGCTTTAAAATAATCTTGGGGTAGGAGTAGAGTAGAAGAGGAGGTACAGATAAATTAAGAGTAGCCATGAGTGAATTGTTGTTACAGCCACGAGAGTACATGAGACTGTTGTTCTCTGATTTTGTATGTATTTTAAATTAAAATCCATAAAAACTAAAACTTTTTAAAAAGATAAATGAAGTAAATATAGGATGAAATGTTTATGGCATCTGTGTGAGGAATAATTTCTCACTCCACACACAAAAACAAACTAAATGTAAAAAAATGAATATGAATGAATTTGACTACATTAAATGTTAAAAGTATTGCCATATAGACACTGAAAAGTTAAGAGAACAGGCTAAGGATGTTTTTGCAGCACATATAACTGACAAAGCCTTAGTGTCCAGAATATTTAAAGACTGTAAGTCAATTTTTTTAAAAAGAAAAAAAGTTTATAGACATTTCGCAAAAGAGGAAATCCAATAAATGTCAAAAATGTTTGACTAAAGTTAGTCATCAAGAAAGTACAAATTTCAGGAATGTACCCTCCCATCTATCAAATTAAAAATTTAGAAATCTCACAATAGCACATACATGGATAAATAAATTATCTAGTCACACAGTGGAATACTGTCAAACAGTTAAAACTAGATCTATCTTTACCAGCATGGGTAAATCTCAAAAATACAATGGAAAATGGGAAAAAAGCAGGTTGCCGGGTAGTATAAAGATTATGATAAAATTACAGAAAACTTAAATGCTCACACATTACAGGTTGCTCCTACTGTCAGGAAGGGAAAGAAATGAGAACAAGAAAGAGAACTTCAACAATCTGCCAGTGTGGCAAAAAAAAGTTAATCTTCCTAAAATATAGGCGAGGGATATGTGGGTATTAGTTAGATTATTCTTTTTTCATTTTGTTTGAAATTTCATTAAAATAAAGTTAAAATTAAATAAATAAGGCCTTTGGTTTTTAATGTCTTGTGTGTGACTGAAAAAGATACTAAGCAAAGATAGAAAATTAATTAGACACAATAATTATCTTAATTTGAATTCCTTTAGTTTTCTACTTTTTTTTTTTTTTTTAATCCTCACCCGAGGATATTTTTCCATTGCTTTTCAGATATAGTGGGAGGGAGGGAAAGAGAGAGAGAGAGAAACATCAATGTGGAGAGACACATCGATTGGTTGCCTCCCACATGACCCCAACTAGGTTTGGGGACTGAACTGCAACCAGGGACTGAACCACAACTGAGGTTCGTGCCCTTGACCAGAATCGAACCTGCGACTCTTTGGTCCGCAGGCCAACACTCTAACCGCTGACCCAAACCGGCCAGGGCTAGTTTTTCTACTTTTTATCTTAACTATTAAATAGGTTATAGGTAATTGAATGAAATGTGAGGGTTTAAAACTGAGGTATCAGTTCACCTGGAACACATCAGGATTCACTACTCACTGTTGGTGGATCTTGACCAAGTCACTTAACCTCACAAAACCTGTTTCCTCATCTGTCAAGTTGACTTAGTAATTTTAGCTGCTGAATAGAATTGTTGTGAGGAACAGATTAGAAACTAGATGCTTAAGTGCTGAAAAGGTACTGGATACACAGTGAGCACTTGTTAAATACTAGGTTTAATTGTTTTGTTATAATGTAATGAATTGTTCAAATTTGCACTCATTTTACAAGTTTGATAAATGTTTACATTGTTTTTCCTAAAATTATTTTTGAATCTTAATCAAAAATTCCAATTTGCTAATAAGTGCTTGTCAACTTTAAAGATGCAAAGTTCAGCTACAACAAATCCACAGATCTCTTTATAACTTTTAAAAGAATAAATAAAAATTAAAAGTTTAGAGAAATGCTTCCTGAGTTAGTGTCCATGTTAATTCTGAGGAGGAAGTTGTAGTGTTTTGTACCATGAAAACTATCTTGAATATAAAGAGTAAAAAATGACCACATTCTTGGGTATGATTCATCATTCTCTAACCTAAAGTATGGTCGTGTCCACATTAATTATTAATGTATTTCTTTATTCTTGCTATTTTCTTGGTTTTCTTCTGCTTCTAGACAAATTGGAATATCTGTTAAGGTTTTAAAAAAAAGACTTAAGCTAGAGATTAGTCTGCTCTTTACAGCCTCATGCATCTTAAGAGACCAAGCTCACAATTACCCATGCCCACTTCTCTGTTTCATGCTTATGGATTTATGTCCAATGGACTAACTGTAACTAAGGGTTAGGTATTATCACTACAACTGTGAACTCATTTTCTTTGCAGAATTTGTCCAGGCTAAAATTTTTCAGTCACTAGCAATTTAGCAATGGGTTTTTAAAATCTTATTGTTAAATAAAGGCAAGCTGATTATAAATTTGAAACAAATAGGTTAAATGTATAAAATCATGTTTAATTTGTCTCCTCATTCTTAACAGTATAACATTCAGGCTTATCCAACAACAGTGGTGTTCAACCAGTCCAACGTTCATGAATATGAAGGACATCACTCTGCCGAACAGATCTTGGAGTTCATAGAGGTATTTTAAATTAATTTAAGTCTATAGTGTTATAAATTATAAAGGTGATGTGTTATTTTAAGTTCATGGCTATAAATCCTTCTGTGTATGTGTACACATTGTATAAATATTTAATTATGCTTAGTAACAGGATTTATTCTCATGCCAAAACATTATTTTCTGACAAGAAAATGAATTTCTTAAAGTTTTCTAGTGTTTTATTATATACTTATGTAAACTCCAAGAATAAATCTGTGTTTTGTTTATTATCTATTTCAGTGCCTTGTACTTAGTGGGCACAACTATTGAATGCATGAAATTATACTTTTACATAAAGCTTTGCCACTCCCTCTTCATGTTTTCTCAGATAGAACCACCATAGCTTACTTCTTTCACATCCCACAAGATGAGATAGGAGTAAGCTCAGTATTACCCAGGAAATGTGTGGGTGGTAAGGTCAGTCTAACCCACCCCCAATGGAGGGCCTCTCTTAGATCTGGGCAGCTATGCCGTGCCTGTGTTAGTAGCACAGAAGTGCCCTGTATCTATAGTATCTCCTTTTTCCCACTGATAGTCTTGAATGACTAAAATAGTTAACAGGGACTTCCTAAGAATGAAAAATTTTAGCTTATTATTTATGCAGTGAACATTTTACTCTCTGTCCTAGTCTTCTCTCCTTCCTCCTCCAAAATAATAGTTTTTGGTTTTGTGTTGTTGTAGTTTTGATTATTTCCGCCAGTGAAACCAACATCTTTGTTAATATTACCCAGTCCTGATAGACTGAAGCTTTGTTAGAACAGCATTAGGAGCAAGTGATCTGTAGAGAGGTTGTGCAGTATCTCCGGTCAGAATGTCAGGAAAATAGATTAGTTGGCTTTCCATTATTAATTAAAGGGCTGTTTCCTAATCAGTCGTTGGTTCCAGAACAGAACTATATGGCTTATGTAGACATCTGGGCAGCTCTTGGAAATCTTGCCTCATCTACTCATAATCTTAAGTAAAGTTGCCTGTTTATCTTAATGATACATAGAAATAGGAACAAAATATACCTTGATGTAAAAAGACTGATAGAATCCAAGCTTAATAAATAAATTAGGGATTATTTCTTTCTTGTTAAAATAATATACTATAGATTCTCTTTAAAATATCCTTAAGTATATTTTTTATTATTCAAAAACAAATTTTTCTACTTTATAGATACCGACAATTTCCAAGAATATATGAACAACTCTTTTATTATATCTGTTATAATGAAAGCTGTGTTGTCTTTAGGATCTTATGAATCCTTCAGTGATTTCCCTGTCACCCACCACTTTCAATGAACTAGTTAAACAAAGAAAACATGATGAAGTCTGGATGGTTGATTTTTACTCTCCATGGTGTCATCCGTGTCAAATTTTAATGCCGGAATGGAAAAGAATGGCCCGGGTATGGTAAAATAGTTTATTTTAAATCATAACATTTACTAAGAATGTGTATTTAATAGAATTATTTTCAAACTGACATGAGTAAACCCACCTCTAGATTATAACTTAATAATAATTCTGATCATACTAGTTAGATTTCAACTCAGTTTCTGCCTGGTGTGTGAATGGGATAGAATAATTTACCCTTTTTTGTGTGTCACTCCACACATAATTGATCAAATTTCTGCCAAAGTCAACCCAAAGATCTCCTTTATTTTCTAATAAAATTTATTTACTTTTTTAATTTTCAGAGCTCAAATATACAGTTTCTTCACAATATTATAGGACTTAAAAGTAAAAAAAAAAATAGCTTTGATCTACAACACATTTTGATTTTTAAAATTTCATACAAATAGACATAGTGTTATATAAATCATGAAAAATTAGAATTTATTTAAATACCGGGATGGAAAATTCAGCAACTATTTTATATTTATTTTTAAGATAAAAATGAACAAACCTAAGAGTTACAGTGATTTCTGGTATCTTAACATTCAAGATCATACAATTTTGTGCTCTTTTCATTAAAATTTTTTTAATTCAGGTATGAGTCAGTATGCTGTGGGTAGCGTACTGACTCATACCTGAATTAAAATGTCTCCATTTGAAAAATAACCCTGAAATACCATTGCCAAGACCTTCATTAGTTTTTGGTTTTTAACACTTTGCGTTTTAGATATATTTTTCCTATGTAATGAGTGAATGAAATCCATTGTTTAATGTGCAATAATTGTAGTAAGTTCTTAACTACAAAATTAGATCTCCAGTTTATTACTATAAATGATCTACTTATGTTTAAGTCCTTACTCATTTTTATTTGATGAAAATCACTGATAAATAATGTAATAATCGTCTCAGACAGTTTCTCTATTGCAAATATATATAAAGTTTAATGGAGGTAATTTTATTCTAATCACTCTGATATATTTGTCTCCTCTTTTTTTCTTCTTTTATAGACATTAACTGGACTGATCAATGTGGGCAGCATAGACTGCCAACAGCATCATTCCTTCTGTGCTGAAGAAAATGTTCGAAGATACCCTGAGATAAGATTTTATCCCCCAAAGTCAAATAAAGCTTATCAGTATCAGTAAGTATTATCTAAAATTTGAAGGCATTTATTATAATCATTTACTTCTATAGTTAAAATGTAAAAGTTATCCTAACTATAAATAAACATTAAACCAATAAATATTTTTAGGGAGTTCACCATGTTTAAGATAGTGTGCTATTGAGAACTTCAAAAGATGAAAAGAGAATTGAATAGTTCCACTGTTCATGAAGCTGACAGTCTAGTACAGAATAGGGAGAGAAAGAACTAACATTTAAGTCCCTGTGTAGTTTCAAACACTATACTAGACCTTCTGCTCACGTTATTTCCACTAGTCCTCACACATAGCCTGAGAAACAAGGGATTACCCTTCCTGCACTATTACAGATAAGTCAGCTGATTCAGAGACCTTAGATTAACTTCGATAACAGCTGCTAAGGTTGGAAGTTGGGGTTTGAACCCAGGTCTGTCTCAGTGCCCATGTTTCCACAACACCACATGGTTTTTCAGGAGGAAACTGGAAAAAGAAAGGCAGAATATAATGAGTATTATTTAAGAAGTAAAAATGAACCATGAATTTCAAAGGAGGAAGGGATCACACTATGAAAAAAATCGTGAAATACTGCATTTGTGAGGTGGGTTTTCATGTGGCTCTTAAAAGTGGATAGGAGTTTTACAGTAAGAACTGGAGTAAAAGGTTCAGAAACTAAAGCCTTGGACATTTTGAGTTTTGTCATTCTCACAGGTCTGTAGATGTCCAGCAAACAGCTAAACATTCAGGTCTATCTGGAGCACAAAAAGCCATTAAGACTAGTGAAAAATATATTTGGGAAGCTATATAGGTAGTGTTTGTGGCTAGGTATACCTGGGAAGAGAGATGCTAGTCATTTATCTTTTAAATTGCTACAATGAGATTATTTTCTGAACATATCCAATAATGAAAAATACTATTTACAACTTACTTATTTTTTCTTTTTTCAGGAGTTACAATGGTTGGAATAGAGATGCCTATTCCCTAAGAATCTGGGGTCTAGGGTAAGTAAAATATATATTGGTGTGTAAAATGGATTTAATACTATTTTCCTTCCTCTTATGTCTGTAATTAAATTTCCTGTGAGTTGTTTAAAATTTTAGCATTTTAAAGCACTTAGCAAAGAATTATTACACTGTCATTATTTTGAAGCCATTTTTAATTTTTAAAGTTTTGCAGTATTATATTTTAGAAAGTTTGCTTTGGTTTTATATAATGAAAAATAATTTTGATTTCTTGCTACAGATTTTTGCCTCAAGCGTCCATCGATCTAACACCTCAGACTTTCAATGAAAAAGTTTTACAAGAGAAAAATCATTGGGTGGTTGACTTCTATGCTCCTTGGTGTGGACCTTGCCAAAATTTTGCTCCAGAGTTTGAGCTCTTGGCTAGGGTAGGGCTTGTCTATCTACTTAAATAAGTTGTAGTCACATGCATGTTTTAATAATTAGCTAAAGCATTTTAAATATAATTTTTATTTTTTTCTTAATACTTTTTATTTTTTTCTTCAAAGTTTTCTCTGAATTTTAAAAACTATTTCATTACTATAACTATAATCTTTGCAATAGATTTCATCCTTTATTTAAAATTTTTAGCTAACACCTCCTCTGCCTTGGATGACATTATCATCTACCTAACCTTAACAGCCAAAAGCCTCACTTCTCCTGCTTGTTTCCTATTTCCTTCCCCTGCAATTAAGGAAGGAATCCTTTTTGGATCGAATGTGTATACGCTAAAGAGAGGAAGAGATCTGACAGGGAGGGGACTGGAGAGTGTAGCTGGAGTAGTTAGCCTTCCACAAGAGAAGTGCTACCTCAGCACCTGAGACCAGAGAAGGGTAGGGAGAAGACAGAATCTGAGATGTTGTACTGTGACGGACAAGCTGTGGGTACCAAGAAGAAGGTAAGATAGTTTAGGGTAAAGCCTCTCAGTTTTCTTGATAAGACAAAGGAGAGTTTATTTATTTGCTATTGGAGGCATGGTGCTAGACTAATAGGAATGTAAAGAACCAGTAAGAATTTGGAAGCAATCTTATATGAGTGGAAAGGATTAAAGCTTAAGTTTTTTAAATAACAAATCCTTGGGTTTATAAAGATTTGAAATTTTTAGTATCACATTGCTTTGTGGTGGCCAAAATACTTTATGCCAAAGAGAATGGTAAACCTTTTTTTTTTTTTTTTTTTTTTTCAGATGATTAAAGGAAAAGTGAAAGCTGGAAAAGTAGACTGTCAGGCTTATGCTCAGATATGCCAGAAAGCTGGTATCAGAGCCTATCCAACTGTTAAATTTTATCCCTATGAAAGAGCAAAGGTACGTACAGGTTTTTCCTCTGTTTCTTTCCTTTAGCAGGCCAGGCTCATAAGACTTTTTTTAGTCTGAGTAATCCTTTTTTTCTAGTTTCTTCTCCCTTTGTCATTATTTTATTGCATATTACTGAAACAAAGTCCTTTTTACATATATACTGATTTCAAAAGATTTTCTTTGTCTCACAATTAATATGATCTTCATTGCCTTGAAATTTGTATACTCATGAATAGGAAAACTACTCAAGAGACATACCAAAATACTAATAGTAGTTTTCTATGGGTGATAGAATTCAAGGTAATTATTTACTTTCTGTGAAGTTTTATATGTCCTACTTCTGTAGAATTAACATATATTATCTTTATAGTTATTTTTCCAGGATAGTGTATTATTATAATGTTTTCGAAATAGCCTCAGCACCTGAGCATTTATCTTGGGGAATATTTATTAATGAAGGGTTTAGACTACAAGGTAAAAGTAAGGGTCCTTTGGTTCAGTCATAATTCCTTTTTTGGGTCAGTGACAGTTTTTTTTTTCAACAAGAAAGCAGACTCATCTATCAATGAGTCAAAATTCAGGTGATAACTTCTAACACAAAAGCATATGTCAGGCCCTGGCTGGGTAGCTCAGTTGGTTAGAATGTCATCCTGATATGCCAAGGTTCAATCCTCAGGGCACATGCAAGAATGGTTAGAATGTCATCCTGATATGCCAAGGTTCAATCCTCAGGGCACATGCAAGAATCAACCAATGAATGCGTAAATAAGTGAAACAACAAATTGATGTTTTTCTCTCTCTCTCTCTCTCTCTCTCTCCTTCCTTTCTCTCCCTCCCTCCCTCCCTCTTCCCCTCTTCTCTCTAAAAAAAAAAAAAATTAGTAAAATTTTTTTTAAAAGCATATGTCTGTCAGTATAATTGCTAACAAAGTACTCATGACCTTTGCTGTCTTCCCAAGTAAAAAAAATGACATTTTTGACAATAGAACTGTGATAAAATAAATATTTGCTTTGTACTATATTCATGTTTTCTGATAAAAGGAAGTAATTTCAAAAATTTTAATGTATACTTTTTGAAAAAGATTATCAGATTAAGATCTTATGCTACTTATTGGTAATTGTAATACATTTTGAAATAGAGCTAAATAAAGAAATTAAATGGTGAATTTCAGAAATCAAATTGTCAGACATGTAGATTTTTCAGTGATGGATTTTGATTAGTCCAAGAGGCTAACTCTGTCTTAAGAACAGCATAGAGTAAGTATAACTTGAAGGAAAAGGAGCTTATACCTGAACCCGAATCTTCATTCCTTTGGAATCACTAGCTCTACTTCCCAAATCTCAGAGCAGCTGAGAAATGGGTGGCATCATGTGAAATGATGGTGGGGAAATAATAAAATGAGCAGTCACAGAAATGATCAGGAGAGGGAGCTCTTTGACAAGACATTACCGTATGTCTGGAGGAGTCCCAAGGACAGATTAGGACCCAGAATATCCCTGTCCAAACTGAAAGATGGGGGTGGCATCCAGAAGTCCAGGCTCGATGAGAAGGCCAAATAACGATAGGAATAAACAGAAATACAAACCCAGGTGGGCAGTTATACAAAGAAATAAAACCCTAACATACAAATGTGGGGTTCTCTCCAGGAGGAATGAGACAGTTGGCTCCAGATCCCACACGAGCAGAGATGGGTGTACTGACCTATCTCCTCCCCTGCTTTTCAGCCACCTTCCCGCTGTGGGCAGAGAGAACCAGGAGATAGGCATTGCTTTCCATTGTTGTAGTTAGTCATGGTTGTGTCTGTGCCAAAGACTGCATTAGATTAGAATGATTTCGGTCTCTGGGCATATCTTTCCTTACCCGATTTAGATGGAATTAAGGCATTTGGAGTTAGCAATGCATTTTTCCCAAGGAATTAATTTACATGTTCTCATAACAGTATCATTAGAATTTATTTCAGGTAGATAATGGGTTAACTGTGCTTTATAGCATTATTTCCTTGAAGAAATTTGAGTTTCGAACACTTGGAACTCTAAGGACTACTTTAATCAAGTTTCTTAGATTGAAATGTCATGTTTTGATTAGATACTTAGAAGATTATAAAAAGTGTTTTTCATTTTAGAGAAATATTTGGGGAGAGCAAATAGACTCAAGAGATGCAAAAGAGATTGCTACCTTAATATATGAAAAATTGGAAAATCTCCAAAAACATGGAACAAGAAATAAGGTAAGGACTGAGTCTAGAGCTGACTTCGGCAAACATTTTCCAAAGTTGTTATTCCTGTACTTTATATGTGTCAATAAACAGTAATGTGAAGCTTCAAAAAAATAGTCAGTAGTTGGAAATTTCTTCTTTGGAAAATATGAGAATCAGAATGTAGCCTCTAAACGCTAAAATGCTTAGAAATTTGGATAAGTAAAACCATTTAACAAGAATTAATGACTATAGCCATAAATTATTTAAATTTTGTTCAGATGTAAATAAAGCATTGACTTGTTAGGAATAAATATACTGGAGCCTTATGACACGTTTGGATAGCAAATATTCTTTTGTTCTTGATATAGTCAGGATGTGTTGGAACCCATGTTCATCTTGGCCTCTCCTTGAATTTTTAACCTATCAAGCATTTGCAACCTTTTTCGTGCTATTCTTTGGAAAGGCTTTGTTTTCTTCTTTAAATCATTGTCATTCTACAACAGGCTTAGACCAAAGAGTCTATGAATGCTAGAGGGCTTTCTGAACAGGATTCCATACACTCACATAGGAGGTTTCTTGGATGCTTTTCTTGTAAGGTGAAAGGACAGAAGAACAGCACAGCCTCGAAAGGGCTAGAGACCTCTGGCTCTGTGGAATCACGAGAACTACAGGCCCTAATACAGAAAGTTGTGCAGCCTGCTTCGAGAATTATATTTTATTCAAATTTAAAAGATAGGAGATAGTTGTGAATTTTTATTTTCTTGGTTTCAGTAGACAGAAATGTTTTCTGATAGTTTGTTTAGCTGTGTTTTCTCAAGATGTTTTATTTTTTAAATTGTGACTTTTATATCATGTTAAACATTTGAAATAAAACACTGTTACTCATAAATCAGAATATCATAACTGAAATTAAAGAGCACATCAAAATCTGACTTTGAACGTGTAATGTGTAAAACTACAATTGGTGGTATCTGCCGTGGGCAGGTAAGAACATGATACCCTTTTCTCTCAAGTTGTTATAGGTAGGCAAGGTACATTTTTTTATGTGGTGGACCCATTACATAAGAATACAGAGTAATTATTTTTGAGAAGGTATTATTTTTGAGACTATATTATTTTACCTTGTTTTTACTATTATAAACTCATGCTGCTTTTCTCTTTCAATTACTTTTACATTATTATTGAAGGATGAACTGTAATGATATTGAGGATGAAGAAAAAGTTAAAAAGAAATTCTGACAGATGACATCAGAAGACATCTTTTTAGACTTACTACATTCGTGGTGGGAATGAAAACGTTATATTGAACTTGTAATTGCACTGTCTAAATTCTATACAACATTGGTATGCATGAAGGGTCTGCAAGTGTCTTTTTTTTGTTTTGTTAATCCTCACTTGAGAATATTTTTCCATTGTGCAAGCTTTTTCTATAAAGGGCCAGGTCATAAATATTTTAGGCTTTGTAGACCATATGCAGTTCTTTGTCACATAAGCTGTTTTGTTTACAACCCTTTGAAAAATGTAAAAACCATCCACAAATGGGCCACAAACCACGTTCAGTCCACAGGCCCAGATTGCTGACTACTAGAAACGACGTTTGGGTTGGTTGGCTTGACATGAGCCTCCTCTGCTAGTGTAGCCCTTCATGTCTGAGAGGTACAGACAACTTGATCACAGAGTGTTGTGGCTCACCTAAAGAGAGAGCTTGGTTTTCAATCACCTGTTCTAAAAATTCTCTAAAATTGATTCTCTAATCATATTTCATTTTAAAAATACAATGTGGCAAAATAAACAGATACCCTATTTTCATGATGTAGTATAGTAAAGAGATTCTTCATTCTTTCCTTACTTAAAGGTTGAAGAATTTATTTTAATTTTTCACACTTGAGAAACAATTTTATAGCAGTAAGTAAACAAATGCTATAGATTTCTACAGCCTCCAGAAATACCTGAGAAAAAAATATGTACGGCAGTTAGCGGGGTGCTGTGGAATATCCCAAATATATCACATATTTAGAGTTCTATATTTTAAAGATATGTGTTAATTTATTTTCTAAATATTTTTCATAAAAGTTTTTCCTGTGATAGTGATTAACTTTTGAAGCATCTTTCTGCTGTTTATGTGTTTGCCTTCTGGACTCTCGATGTGTGTCCTCTATTTACATTGCCTGTTTTCCTCTCTTGTTTATTCTCTTCCTTATTCAAACAGGAAAAATAACTTTGCAGTTTTGTTTCACTATAATGATAATGTGGTCATTCCAGTTATTAATTTACTGTTGGAGGCTGCCATGTTCAGATAAATATTGGCACAATAATAAGTTATTTTTGTAAGAAAATTAAGTATATAAATCTGAGGATGAGATATTTTAGTTTCTCAGTTGTTCAGACTCAAAGAGCCCCAAAATTGTTTCCTTACATTTTAAGAAAACATTGTTAATTATAATTCAGAATGCATGGGATGATAAAAATCCCAATTGAGCAAAAGAGGTCAGTGAATTTTTTTAAATCTTCAGTTTTCCCAGAAACCTATTAGGATTATCCTTTATTATATTGGAAGAATTTTGTTTATTTTTTAATATCATTTTATCTTCTTCCCCAATATTTCCTCATAAATATTTTAGAGCTCCAATTTATACAAAAAGTAATCCTTTTTTTTTTCAAGTATGACCCTATTCTTTATAGTCTCTCCAATATTGTTTTGTGTATTTTAACTTCTATCTTAGATTTCATTTTACACGTGTAGGCACATACAGATCAATTACCACTTTCAGCCTTAACACCGCCTTTTTGGATTATGATCAGTAATGGCAAGTGCCTTTCATTTATTATGTTTTCAAAGCCTGGAAAATGCTTTAAATTGACTTGTTTCTATAAGAATCCCAAAGTGGAATACCTAAAGAAGTCCTGGTAAATATTTACTGAGTTACTGTACCAGTTACGTGGATGCCAGTGTGCTGGACACAGGAGAGCACAGGCGCCCTGAGGGCATGGGCCTCACCTCCCGAGTGGTGGAGTTCACAGTTCTGACCCTGAGTCCATAAACAGGTGTAAGGTACCTACATACCACTCCGTGTAAGTATAGTTCCAAATTTAATTGGAAAACATCTCAAGCAGTAAATAGAAATATTACATATCCTGGACCTCACATCTGGTAACTTGGCCTAAGTATATACCTGTGGAATTGGCTCTGATGCCAACCCTACCTGGCAGAGATGTTAAGTAATATATATTAATATCATATTGGCAGTATCTATCAGGAGACTGTTTTCTGCAGTCATATCAGTGTCATTGGGTATTTCAAACAGCTGACAGAATGAAAGGTTTCAGTGGCTACATCACTGCAGCAGAGCACCTCTAAAGACCCATTTCTCTCAGCAACACCATTTTTGTGTGCAGTTGGCCTCGGGTTCAACACCATTTCTAGCAGACAAGAGTGCATGCATTCTGTCAGGCAGCTAGATTTGAAAATGAGATATACTTAAATATGTGACGATGTGAAATTATTTGGAATTTCTGTTTTGGGTATTAATGATGCTTGCCTAACTCATTTTCCCAATTTTTAACATCTTTCATATCTTTTTTACTTAAAGTATGTGATTAAGATAAAGGAAAAATAAAATGAAAGAATTGTTGTATAATGACTTTTTCTTGTGAAAATTTTCTTTAAATTGGTTCTTTGTTTTCTGACAGTATTCAAAGCAGAAATTCTCTTTGAAGTAGATTCATCAGAAAAGAATTACTACATTGTTTCCTGTGGGGCACATTTACAAAGCTACTTAGTGTATGAGAATGTTTTTAATGAGGAAGTTGTGTTTTTAAACCATTTTAACAGAACTTTGTATAATAATTAGTCTGGTCTTAATCCTTATGTTTACCAAAAAACTCAGATAAAAGTCTTAAATTATACATATCCAGTGAAATAATACAAAGGTTAAATTAACCAAATGCATTTTAAATGTTCTATAATACCTAAAGGATAAAATTGATTGTGAAGATGAAAAGGAAATAATATTTCTGTAGTATAAACTTTACTCATAGGCCAAAACTTAAATATACCCCAAATATTTTGGTAATAAGCTTGTTTCCAAAATGACTAATGACAAAATTTAGGTCAACCACCAAGCTAAGTATAAAATGTATTATTGATTATATGTAAAATTGTTAGGGATCCACTGGTTCAAGTCTTTTTTTTTTTAAATGTTTAACAGTGGATTTGCACTCATATTGTCTCTCAATCCCCTTATATGTATTTTGTGAGAGATAACTAACCAAAAGTGTTGTTGAGGCTGATGCCAAACTGGCCCTATCAGTAATGAATCCAGGACTGTTGTTCTGACATTTAGAGTCATTCAAACGGTCTGTGCTAATGTCCACAAAAAAGTGCCATGTTAATTAACTACTGATACAGAACTATTCATTAAACAACTGGTATTCCAGACATTTTATTTGAGAAGGTAAAAAAGTTTTTTTAAAGAATGAATAGGTTCTAGTACATGATGGCAACATAGGAGGTTCCTGAACTCACCTCTCGTGAACACACAAAATCTGTAGCTACATGCAGAACAACTCTCTCTGAAAGAAATCCAGAAACTAGCTGAGTGACCACTCCACGTCGGGTGAACAAGGAAAAACCCACAATGAGATGGGTAGGAGAGACACACGTATGGAATTAAACCCCACCGCTGGTGCAATGACACAACTAGAACAAAACCCATGACTTCCAATTTCTCAGAGGAGCAAAGGGTTTGGACCTCACATCTGGTGCCCCACCTTTTAAGACTTTGACCTAAGAGGCAGGCCCCCAAAACATCTAGCCTTGGAAGGCAGCTGGACTTGTGTCCTTGAGACCCACAGGCTATATAGCAAGCTAAGAAACAATTCTTAGGAGGCTTACATGGACTCACTCTGGCTAACCCCACAGTGCCCAGCACAGAGGCAGCATACTGAAGTGTACCCAGTCTTTCTGTGTGATAGGCCTATTTACAATCTTAAATGCTTCAATCTGAAGGACTGGATTTTAATTTAATACACATCTAGGAGGTGACTGCAGTACTTTCCAGAAAACAGGACAGCACTATCTGTGTTGTGTCTCTGCCTCGCTCCAGGTTGCTGTACTTTCCAGAAAAGGTTTTGCACACATCCGGCACCCCAGCTTTTGTGGCTGCCACACAGGGGACATCCTTTGATTACCTGGTGGTATTTACATTTGCTGATTCCACAGGATTATAGCAAAAAGACAGTTCTTAACTGGTTATCTGTCCGGGGCTCAGCTCAGAGAGAGCAGACAGAAACACCTGTTTCCCACTCTTCCTCTGACAGCAGTATATTTACATACTTTTAAAGCTGCTGCCTGAGGATTTGGCTTCCAATCAGCTTGTATCTGAGATCCTCCCCTTTGGGACATTGACAGGTCTTGGCACACCCTCAACTGCTGGGAGCCAACTAGAACAGAGAAGGTTGCTTGGACAATCACAGCATTTGAGAGATAGCCAAGAACTGGAGTAGGGTCAAACAATGAAGTTCATCTACACCACTCCAAGGCAGAGAAGTGGCTGTTCTATCTAATCCAAAGAAACCAACACAGTCAAGGAAAATGAAGAAACAGGAGTATGTTCCAAATTAAAAAAAAAATAAAATAAATAAAACTCAGAAAAAGGACTTAATGAAATGGAGATAAATTATTTACTTGATAAAAGAGTTCAAAATATGGTCATAGAGATGCTCGCCAAGGTCAGGTCTCACAAGGTATGAACAAAGTGAAAACTTCGCACAAAGACAGAAAAGATAAGAATGTACTAAACACAGGGCTGAACTAAAAAACCCAATAGAGGGGTCAATAATAGACTAGATGAAGCAGAAAATAAGGAAGACAGGGAAGTGGAATTTATTCAATCAGAGCAGTAAAAAGAAATGAAAAAGGTAGAGACATTATCAAGCAGACCATATTTGCATTACACAGGTCCCAGAAAGAGAAGAAAAGAGGGCATAAACTTACTTGAAGGAATAGTGGCTGTAAAATTCCCTAACCTGGGGAAACAAGCAGACATCTAGATCAAGGAAGCTCATAAAATTCCAAACAAGATGAATATAAAGAGACAATACATGTTATAATTAAATTGTCAAAAGTTAAAGATAAGTACCATATGATTTCACTCATGTGGAGTCTGATGAACAAAATGAACTAATAAAAGAGACAGACTCAGCCCTGGCCAGTTTGGCTCAGTGATTAGAGCGTCGGCCCGCGGACCAGAGAGTCCTGGGTTCCGTTCTCGCTAAGGGCACGTACCTCAGTTGCAGTTTGTCCCTGGCCCCGGTTGGGGTTGTGTGGGTGGCAATCAGTCGATGTGTCTCTCACATCGATGTTTCTCTCTCTCTCTCTCTCTTCCCCCCTCTCTCCCTACCGCTCTATCTGAAGATAAATGCAAAATTGTCCCCCAGTGAGGATTAAAAAAAGAGAGACAGACTCAGAGAGAGCAGGCTGACAGCTGTCCAGGTGGGGAGCGGGTGGAGAGATTTACCCAAAAAGAAAAAAAAATGGATACGGACAACAGTGTGGTGATTGCAGGAGCTGGGGTGGAGATGGAAGGTATGAGGGCATAAATGGAGACTTGACTTGGGGTGGTGAACACACAATACAGTGTACAGGTGGTATGCACCTGAAACTTGTATAATTTTGTTAACCAGTGTCATCCCAATGAATTCAATGAAAAGGAAAAATGAAAGGTAAAGACAAGGAGAGAATCTTAAATGGAACAAGAGAAACAATTTGTTACATACAAGGGAACCCCCATAAGACAAAGTAGATTTTCAGCTGAAGGGAGTAGATATGACATATTTCAAGTATTGAAAGGAAAAGACTGCAACCAAGAATACTTCAGAACTGGCGAGAGAATGTTTCCCAGACAAGCAAAAGCTAAAGTTCATCACTATTAGACAGGGCCTTACAAGAAATGGTAAGGGACCTCTTTACGCTGAAACTAAAGGGCATTAATTAGTAACAAAAAAAACATGGAAGTATAAATATCACTGGTAAAGGTTAATATTGTGAATGGAAAAAAGATTCTGCAGAAAGTAACCTCACAGGGTGATCTGACCGTAAATTTTTAACTAAGCAGGTCATGGTAGGTAGTCATGCACCAAGCATATGAATGTTTTAGTATAAGGTTTATCTTTGCCTTAAACAAGCCCTGTCCATTGTTCTTGTGCATCTAGGTTAACACGCCTTTGTTATAAATGTAACCACCCTCAAGAGTACATAATCTTATTAACTATCCTATAATCCAATACCTGCCTTGTTTTCTTTCACTATCATGTAATCTTCCTATGTTCCCTCCTTAATTGTAAATGCATTAAAAAAAAATGCAAAACTGTCATTCTCTTGAGCATTTGAGATATTGCTTCCTGTCAATGTCATTATTTTGGCTCAAATAAAATCTTATAAAAATTCTTTATAGGTTTGGACGTTTTTTACATCAACAATATATAGTTATTAGATTCAGAATACTCTAATGTTGTAATGCTTACAATATGTAATTATACATTACAACATGTAATTAAATGGTTAATCATTTATAAATATAGTGTGAAAGTTAAAAGAAATAGTAAAAATACAATTATTTTTAATAGATACACAAGACAAAATGATGTAAACTGTGTTACCAAATACATAAAAAGGGAAGTGAAGGATAGAGTTTTTGCAGGCAACTAGAGTTAAATTGTTGTCAGCATAAAAGAGGCTGCTATATCTGAAATATGTTTTATGTAAGCCTCATGGTAACCACAAAGTAAAAACGTGTAGTATATTCACAAAGGTAAAGATAAAGTAATCAAACCATACCACTACAGGAAATTATCAATACATAAAGGAAAGCAGCAAGAGAGGAAGAAAAGAACAATGGAACTAACTACAAAACCAGAAAACAATTAAGAGTTTGTATTATTAATAGTAAGACCTTACTTGTCAATAATGAATCTAAATGTAAATGAATGGACTTCTCTAATTAAAAGAAATGGAATAGCAACAATAATAATAATAAAGACTAAACTGTATGCTGCCTACAGAAAACTCTCTTCAGCTTTAAGGACACGCACAGGCTCAGAGTGCAGGAGAGAAAAAGATAGTCCACACAAGTGAAAACCAAAAACGAAGCTGGAATGGCTATACTTATATCAGACAAAATATTACTGTTTTTGTCTTAAAGTCTAAGTGACAAAGAAGATTGTTACATAATGATAAAGGGGTCAATTCAACAAGAGGACATAACATTTATAAATATTTATACACCCAATATAGGAGCACCTAAATATATAAGGCAAATATTAACAAACTTAAAGATAGAAATAGACAGCAATACAACAAGGGTAGGCTATGTCAATCCCCACTTTCATCAGTGGACAGATTATTTAGACAGAAATTCAATAAGGAAACACTGGACTTAAGTTACATGTTAGACCAGATGGACTTAACAGACACAATATATTCCATCCAAAAGCAGCAGAATACACATTCTTCTCAGGTGTACAGAGGAGGTTTTCTAAAACAGATTATACGTTAGGCCACAAAATAACTGTTAATAAATTTAAGAAGTTTGAAATCATATCAAGCATCTTTTCTGACCATAATGGTATAAAATTAAAAATCAATTGCAAGAAGAAAACTAGAAAAATCACATATGTGGAGATTAAACAACAAGCTACTAAACAATAGCTCAAAGAAGAAATCAAAAGACAAATAAAAAAATAACTAGACATACATAAATGGAAACATACCAAAACTTATGGGATGCAGCAAAAGCAGATCTAAGATAAAGTTTGTAACAAAAACTCTACATGAAGAAAAAAAAGATCTCAAACAACGTAACTATTAATATAAACCTCCAGAAACAAGCTAAAGAAAGACAAACGAAGCCCAAAGTTAGAAGAAAATAACAAATATCAGTGGAAATAAATGAAATAGAGACTAAAAGGACAAAAGAAAATATTAATGAAACTATAAGCTACTTATTTTGAAAAGATAGAATTAGGGGAGATTCCAAAATGGCGGCAGAGTGAATGGAAGCTGCACAGACCATCTCCCAGGACCAAACTGGAATTACAACTAAAATAAAGACAAATCGTTGGGAAAAAGCAACAGAAAAGCAGCTTGCAAGGACCATATAACCAGGGACACTGAACTGATCCTGGTAGGATTGCGGAGGCGTGAGAGGGGGGCTGGGAGCCCACAAACAGCAGTAGTCTTAGCTGTGAGCACCACCCTCAGGGTTAAAGCCCAAGCCGGCTCCACAGCACAGAGCCGGGACAGAGCACTAAATTAGCCACAGCCACTCACCTTGGGCTCTGGCAGAGGGAGGGCGGACTGGACTGGAACTGTGTGGGGACACTTGGGATTTGGAGGGCGCTCAGAGCTTTTGCTGAGTTGCGGCCATGCAGGACTGTGGCCATCTTAATCATTCCCAGGGTGTGGGGAGAGGTGGCAGCCCCTCCCTCGGAGATTCAGCCACACCCAGGTGAGCCATTGAAATGCAAATTGAGGCTCATTAACTACCAGCATCTGCCCCACCCTCAGGAAATCCTCTCTTGCTGAACACCTGAGGGAGGTTTTCATTCAACTGAAAACCCAAGGCTCTTCAAGTAACCATGACTAATAGCCTCTAGACTAATAGCCGCTAGGCAAAAAGCTAGAGGATAACTTAACCTTTTCTGGGCTTGCAAATCTACCCAGAAAAGTGAGACTCGACAGTGGTGTTTAACGTGGTTCCTCCCACGCTCATCCAAACCCAGTAGAGGGAGCCACAAACAGCAGAACACCAACATCAACAGGGAAAATTTGGCAGCCTCCAAAACCCACTGAGATAGCCAAAATGGTGAAACAAACAGATCCCAAATGAAAGAACAAGAGACCTCTACCGAAGATGAGATAAATGAAATGGAGTTAAGCAAGTTAACAGAACTAGAATTCAGAGCCATGATCTTGAGGAAGCTCAATAGCATGAGTAAGGACATCAACACCATAAGCAAAGACATAGAAACATTGAAAATCAACCATTTGGAAGTGAAGAAGCACCAAAAAGAAATGAAGAATGACATAGCAGAAATGAAGAACACATTGGAAGGACTAAACAGCAGAGTAGAGGAAGCTGAGGACCGGATCAGTGAATTAGAAGACAGGGTAGAAAAAAATCAACCAATCAGAAAACCAAAAGGAAAAAACAATGGAAAAACAGGAAGACAGCTTAAGAGGACTGTGGGATAACTGGAAACGTAATAATATTCGCATCATAGGAGTCCCCGAAGAAGAAGAAAATGAGCAAGGGTTAGAGAATATATTTGAAGAAATAGTGACAGAAAACTTCTCTAATTTGGTGAAGAAAGAAGGCATTCAAGTTCAAGAAGCACAGAGAGTCCCAAGTAAGAAGAACCCAAACAGGCCCACATCAAGACACATAGTAATTAAAATGCCAAAAATTAAAGAAAAGAGAGAATTCTAAAGGCAGCAAGAGATAAGCAACAAGTTACCTACAAAGGAACCCCCATAAGGCTATCAGCTGACTTCTCAACAGAAACACTACAGGCCAGAAGGGAATGGCATGAAGTAATAAAGGTCGTGAAAAACAAGGATCTGAACCCAAGACTACTCTACCCAGCAAGGCTATCATTCAAAATAGAAGGTCAAATAAAGAGCTTCCCAGACAAAAAAAGGCTAAGGGAATACATTAGCACCAAACTAGCACTGCAAGAAATGTTAAAAGGACTGCTGTAATTAGTAGAAGAAATAGGAAGGAAAATAGAACCACACTAAACAAAAATGGCAATAAATAAGTACATATCAATAATCACCTTAAATGTAAATGGACTGAATGCTCCAATAAAAAGACACAGAGTAGCTGATTGGATAAGAAAGCATGACCCATGTATATGTTGTTTACAAGAGTCCCACCTCACAACAAAAGACTCACATAGGTTGAAATTGAAGGGATGGAAAAAAATCTTCCAAGCAAATAGAAAGGGAAAAAAAGCTGGGGTAGCAATACTCATACCTGATGAAATAGATTTCAAAATGAAGGCCATAACTAGAGACAAAGAAGGTCACTACATAATATTGAAAGGAACTATCCAACAGGAAGATATAATCTTGGTAAACATATATGCACCCAATATAGGAGCACCAAAATATATTAAAAATCTTCTGGAGGACTTCAAAGGAGAAATCGACAGCAATACAATCATAGCAGGGGACTTCAACACCCCGCTGACATCACTGGATAGATCCTCTAGACAAAAAATTAACAAGGAAACAGAGACTCTAAATTAAGCACTAGACCAAATGGATTTAACAGATATTTACAGAGAATTACACCCCAGAACTACAGAATTCATGTTCTTCTCAAGCGCACATGGGACATTCTCAAAGATAGACCACATGTTAGGACACAAACTAAGTCTCTACAAGTTCAAGAAGATTGAAATCATATCAAGCATCTTCTCAGATCACAATGGCATGAAACTAGAAATCAATTGCAACAAGAACATGAAAAGACATTTGAACACATGGAGGCTAAATAGCATGTTATTAAACTATGAATGGGTAACCAAGGAGATCAAGGAAGAAATTAAAAACTTACTGGAAACCAATAAAAATGAACATACAACAACACAAAATCTATGGGATGCAGCGAAAGCAGTTCTGAGAGGGAAGTTCATAGCACTCCAGGCCTACCTCAAGAAACAAGAAAAGTTTCTAATAGACTATCTAACCTCACAACTTAAAGAACTAGAAAACAAACAAAAAGAAAACCCCAGAGCAAGTAGAAGGAGGGAAATAGTAAAGATCAGAGCAGAAATAAATGACATAGAGACTAGAAAAACAATTCAAAGGATCAATGAAACAAAGAGCTGGTTTTTTGAAAAGATAAACAAGACTGATGGACCCTTAGCTAGACTCACCAAGAAACAAAGAGAGAGAACCCAAATACACAAAATCAGAAATGAAAGAGAAGTAACAACTGACACCACAGAAATACAAAGGCTCATTAACAAATACTCTGAACATTTATATGGCAACAAATTCAACAAGCTAAGCAAAATGGACAAATTTCTGGAAACACATAATCTCCTAAAACTGGACCGGGAAGAGATAGAAAACTTGAACAGACCAATACCAACGAAGGAAATTGAAGATGTAATCAAGACTCTCCCAGCAAACAAAAGCCCAGGCCCGGACAGCTTCACAGGGGAGTTTTACCGAACATTCAAAGAAGAACTAACACCCATTCTCCTCAAATTATTCCAAAAAATTCAAGAAGAAGGAAGACTTCCAAACTCGTTTTATGAAGCCAGCATAATTCTAATTCCAAAACCAGAAAAAGACACTATAAAGAAAGAAAACTACAGGCCAATATCCCTGATGAACATAGATGCCAAAATCCTAAACAAAATACTAGCAAATCGGATCCAGCAATACATCAAAAAAATTATTCACCATGACCAACTGGGATTCATCCCAGGGATGCAAGGCTGGTTCAATATTCGCAAATCAATAAATGTAATAAACTACATAAACAAAATGAAAGATAAAAACCACATGATCATATCAATAGATGCTGAAAAAGCATTCGACAAAATCCAGCACCCATTTCTGATAAAAACGCTCAGCAATTTGGGAATAGAGGGATCATATCTTGATATAATAAAGGCCATATATGAAAGACCTACAGCCAACATCATACTCAATGGGCAAAAACTAAAAGTATTTCCCTTAAGAACAGGAACAAGACAGGTATGCCCACTTTCGCCACTCTTATTTAACATAGTACTGGAAGTCTTAGCCACAGCAATCAGACATGAAGAAAAAATAAAAGGAATCCAAATTGGAAAGGAGGAAGTGAAACTGTCATTATTCGCAGATGACATGATATTATACATAGAAAACCCTAAAGACACCATCAGAAATCTACTAGACTTAACAAATGAATTTGGCAAAGTAGCAAGATACAAAATTAATGTCAAGAAATCAATGGCATTCTTATACACCAATGATGAACTCACAGAAAGAGAAACTAAAAAAACAATCCCATTTACCATTGCAGCAAAAAAATTAAGATACCTAGGAATAAACTTAACCAAAGAAATAAAGGACCTATTTGCAGAAAACTACAAGACATTGAAAAAAGAAATAAAGGAAGATATAAAAAAGTGGAAGCACATACCTTGTTCATGGATTGGAAGAATTAATATCATTAAAATGTCCATATTACCCAAAGCAATCTATAGATTCAATGCAATCCCCATCAAAATACCAGTGACATATTTCACAGAACTAGAACAAATACTTCAAAAGTTCATATGGAACCAAAAAAGACCCCGAGTAGCCACAGCAAACTTGAAAAAGAAGGACAAAGTAGGTGGGATCACAATACCAGATATCAGGTTATACTACAAAGCTACTGTAATCAAAACAGCCTGGTACTGGCACAAGAACAGGCATATAGACCAGTGGAACAGAACAGAGAATCTGGAAATTGACCCAAGACATTATGCTCAATTAATATTTGACAAAGGTGGCAAGAGCATACAATGAAGTAAAGACAGCCTCTTTAATAAATGGTGTTGGAAAAATTGGACAGCTACATGCAAAAAAATGAAACTAGACCATCAACTTACACCATACACAAGAATAAACTCAAAAGGGATAAAAGACTTAAATGTGACTCGTGAATCCATAAAAATCCTAGAAGAAAAAGTAGGCAACAAAATTTCGGACATTATATACACAGCAGAATATTCACTGATACATCACCTAAGGCAACAGAAACAAAGGAAAAAATGAACACATGGGACTACGTCAAACACAAAAGCTTCTGCATAGCGAAAGAAACAACCATCAAAACGGAAAGGGAACCCACTGTATGGGAGAGCATAATTGCCAATGATACATCAGATAAGGGGTTAATCTCCAAAATATATAGAATGCTCATACAACTCAACAAAAGGAAGACAAAGAACCCAATTAAAAAATGGGCAGAGGAACTAAATAGACAGCTCTCCAAAAAGGACATACAAATGGCTAAGAGACATATGAAGAAATGCTCAACATCACTGATCATCAGAGAGATGCAAATTAAAACAACAATGAGGTATCACCTCACACCTGTCAGAATGGCCGCCATCAACAAATCATCAAACAACAAGTGTTGGCGAGGGTGTGGAGAAAAGGGGACTCTGGTCCACTGCTGGTGGGAATGCAGACTGGTGCAGCCACTGTGGAAAACACTATGGTGTTACCTCAAAAAATTAGAAATGGAATTGCCATTTGACCCAGTGATCCCACTTCTAGGAATATACCCTAAGAAACCTGAAACACCAATCAGAAAGAATACATGTAACCCCATGGTCATAGCAGCACTATTTACAATAGCTAAGATCTGGAAACAGCCCAAGTGTCCATCAGTGGATGAATGGATAAAAAAGCTGTGGTACATATACACAATGGAGTATTATGCAGCTGTAAGAAAGAAAGATCTCTTATCCTTTGACAGGACATGGAGGGACCTGGAGAGTATTATGCTAAGCGAAACAAGCCAAGCAGAGAAAGACAAATATCACATGATCTCACTTATTTGTGGAATATAATGAACATAACAGTCTGAGGAACAGGGTAGACCCAGAGATGTGGAAGTAGGGTACAGACTGACAACCCTCAGAAGAGGGAGTGGTGGGGAGGGCAGAGATAAACCACAGAACTTATACGCATGTATGAATAACTGATGGACATGGACAACAAAGCTGGGTACGGGGTGGGGGATGGGGAGGAGGGTGTCAATGGGGAAAAAAGGAGAAACATCTGTAACAAAAATAAATTAATAAAAAAAAAGAAAATGAATAAAAAAAAAAAAGAAAAGATAGAATTACAAATTGTTAGCTAGATTCACCAAGAAATAGAGATAGAATTCAAAATCAGAAATGAGTCCTGGCCAGGTAGCTCAGTTGGTTAGAGTGTCATCCCAATATGCCAAGGTTGTGGGCTCGCTCTCTGTACAGGGCACATACAAGAAGCAACCAATGAATGCATAAGTATGTGGAACAACAAAATCCATTTCTCTCTCTCTCCAAAAAAAAAGAAATTCAGAAACAAAAGGAGACATTACAATGGATAAAGGATCTTAAGAGACTACTATCAACAATTATATGCCAACAAATTAGACAATCAAGAAGAAATGGAAAAATTCCTAGAAATATACAACCTAACAAACCAAACAGTGAAAAAATAAAAAATCTGAGTAGACACATTACTAGTAAGGAGATTGAATTAGTAATCAAAACCTACCGACAAACAAAAGTCCAAAACCAGATAAACTGGTAAATTCTACAAAACTATTAAAGAATAATTAATACTATTCCTTCTCAAATTCTTCCAAAAAATACAAGAGATGGGGACACTTCCAAATTCATTTTAGGAGGCCAGCATTACTCTGATACCAAAAGCAGAGAAGGATACTACAAGAAAAGAAAATTACAGACAACTATCAGGCTAAACATAGAAGCAAAATTTCTTAACAAAATATTACCAAATTGAATTCAACAATATTAAAATATCATACACCATGATCAAATGGGATTTATTTCAGGGATGTAAGGATAGTTCAACATCTGCTAAATAAAGATGATACATCACATTAACAAAATGCAGGATAAAAATTATATGATCATCTCAATAGATGCAGAAAAAGCATTAGACAAATTTCAACATCCATTCATGATAACCCTCAACGAAGCTGGTATAGAGGGAACATCCTTCACCATAATAAAGGCCATATATGGCAAGCCCACAGCTGACATCATACTCAATGGTGAAAAACAAAGCTTTTCCTCTAAGATCAGGAAAAAACAAGAATGCCCACTCATCACTTTTATTCAGCATAATACTTACTAGAAACCCTAACCACAGCAATTGGGCAAGAAAATAAATAAAATGACAGCTAAATCAGAAAGAAGCAAAATTTGTTTTCTATTTGCAGATGACATATCATATATAGAAAACCCTGAAGACTGCATTAAAAAAAAAAAACTGTTAAAACTAATAAATTCAGTCAAGTTATAGGATACAATATATAAAAATCAGTTGTGTTTCTATGCAATAATAACAAAGTATCAGAAAGAGAAATTAAGAAAACAATACCATTTACAATTACACCAAAAAATGCCTAGGAATAAATTGAACCAAGGAGGTGAAAGACCTACGCACTAAAAACTGTAAGGCATTGATGAAAGAAACTGAAAAGACACAAATAAATGGAGAAATACTCCATGCTCATGGATTAGAAGAATAATACTGTTAAAATGTTTACACAAGCAAAGGAATCTATAGGTTCAATGTACTCCCTATCAATTCCTATGGCATTTTCCATATAAATAGAACAATCCTAAAATGTATATGAAGCCACAAAATCCTAATAGCCAAAGCAATTTTGAGAAAAACAAAAGTGAAGGCATCACATTTCCTTATTTCAAACTTTACTAAAGTTATAGTGATCAAAACAGTATGGTATTGGCATAAAAACAGAGCACAGGAACACAATAGGAACCCCAGAAATAAACCCACACATAGATGGTGAATTAATTTTTGACAAAGCAGCCAAGAATATACAATGGAGAGAGGACAGTCTCTTCGATAAAAGGTGCTGGGAAAACTGTATAGCCAAATGCCATAGAATGAATCTCAACCACTATCTTACACTATAACAAAAAATAAATTCAAGATGGATTAGAGATTTAAATGTAATACCTGAAACCATAAAACTCCTAGAAGAAAGCAAAGGCAATACATTTTTTGACATGGATCTTCACAATATTTCAGATGTGTCTCCTAGGGCAAAGGCAACAAAAACAGAAATAAACAAATTGGATTACATCAAACTAAAAGCTTTTGCACAGCAAAGGAAACCATCAACAAAATAAAAAAATAACCTATAGAATGGAAGAAGATATTTGCAAATGATTTATCCAATAAGGGATTAATACCAAAATATATAAAGAACTCAAAGAACCCAATATCAAATAAACAATTTTATTTTTAAAATGGGCAGAGAACTCTGGCTGGTTTGGCTCAGCAGTTAGAGCATCAGCCCGTGGACCAATGAGTCACAGGTCATTCCAGTCAAGGGCAGGTATCTCAGTTGCAGTTCGTCCTCTGCCCTGGTCGGGTTGTGCAGGAGGCAGCCAGTCGGTGTGTCTCTCTCACGTCGATGTTTCTTTCTTTCTCTCTCTCTCTCTCTCTCTCTCTCTCCACACACCCCCCCCACTCTATCTGATGATAAATAGAAAAATACCTTTGGGTGAGAATTAAAAATAATAACAATAACAATAATAAAATAATAAAATGGGCAGAGAACTTGAATAGAAATTTCTCCAAAAAGGACATACAGATAGCCAACAGGCACATGAAAAGATGTTTAACATCTCTAATCATCAAGGAAATGTAAATCAAAATCACAATGAGATATTTCACACCTGTCAGAATGCCTATTTTCAAAAAGACAACACAGAATAAATTTGCGAGAGGATGTGGAGAAAAGGAAACCCTCGTGCATTGTCGGTGGGCTTGTAAAGTGGTGCAGCCATTTTGGAAAACAGTTTGTAGATTCCTCAAAAAATTAAAAATAGAACTAACACATAATCTAACAACTCTACTTCAAGGTATTTTTTTTTAATATATTTCTTTATTGATTTTAGAGAGAGAAAGGGAGAGGGAGAGAGAAATAGAAACATGGATGAGAGAGAACATCGATTGGCCTCCTCCTGCATGTCCCCCACTGGAGATCGGGCCCACAACCTGGGCATGTGCCCTGACTGGGAATCGAACCAGCGACCTCTTGGTGCATGGGTCGACGCTCAAGCACTGAGCCACACAGGCCGGGCCACTTCAAGGTATTTATCGAAATAAATCAAAAACACCAATTCAAAAAGATATGTGCACTGTTCTTTGCAGCATTATTTATTTATAATAGCCAAGATATGGAAGCAACCTAAGTGTCCACTGATAGATGAATGATAAAGATTAGTGGTACCTACACACACACACACACACATCATCTCTATAATGTATATAATATATAATGGAATATTATTCAGCAATAACAAAACAATGAAATCTTTCCATTTTCCTACAATATGGGTGGACCTAGAGGGTATCATGTTAAGTGAAATAAGTCAAAGACAAATACCATATGATTTCACTTATATGTGAAATCTAAAAAACAAAATAAATGAACAGACAAAACAAAACACTCATAGATACAGAGAACATTTTGATGGTTGCCAGATGTGGAGGGGGTTGGGAGACAGGTGAAAAAAGGAAAGGACTTAAGATCTCCAAGTTGAGGGTTATAAAAACAGTCGGGGGTTGTAAAGTACTGCATAGGGTATATAGTCAAAAACATTGTAAAATTTATGTAAGTTATATAAATGTCTAATCACTATGTTGTACACTTGAAACTAATATAATATTAAATGTTAAATGTAATTTAAAAAGAAAAACATGTTCAAATACCTCAGCAATTTATTCTCTCTCAAATAAGTCACCAAAGACTACAAGGCTCAGTAACATGGTATATCAAAAGGCTTAAATCTAAATCACCCTATTAGGGCTTTAGAAAGGTTATTTAATGTGTATTAACTGTAATGATAAAATCAAAATACAGAAAAATACCAATTTTACTACAGAGATTAAATAAATTTTAGAATTTATTTTGTTGATGTGCCTTATATAAACTTAGAAAAAACCTAAATGATAAGAAATTTCCACCTCCTGATCAATACAGGGGTGGGGAAAAGTGGGTTTATAGTTGAGAGTACGTGAAACAGTTTATTCTTATATTATTATTTGTTTAATTAATTGTTGTATCATTTATTTGTATTATTTCTATACAAACAACTGTAAATCTACCTTTGCCCACCCTTCTATTTACAATTATCTTCTCTAAGGACTAGGAGCTATGGCTTTCTTATTTTCTTCTCTGTTTTCAGAAGCTAGCACATACATGTACAATATTCTAATTGAATCTGAAATATTGTATTGTTAAATTTATTTAAAATTAATTTGACAGTAATTCAATTATGATTTTAAAAATTGTTGGCTAAAAATTATAATTACTTTATGCTTTAAAAGTTGTAGCCGTCATTACCCATCACCTAGCCTCAACAAAAATAAATAAATAAATACATAAAAATTTTAAAAAAATAAAATAAAAGTTGTAGCTGGTGGTCTAGAAGTTTAATTAGCAACTCTTATAATGCTTAGAGGGTGTTATAGTAGATGTTATGAAAACTTATTTTAGAAGTTAATAATTCTTATTGTACACTTAAGGTAGCTTTACCTATTCAGAAAGCACCTATTCCTTTGAAGGGAAGTTTCTAAAAGAATTTTTATGGCTTCACAATTTTGTTATAAAAATGCCTATGATAGACTTCCTGAAGGATGTTTATCAGAAACAACGCCATGCACCGGTAGATGGCAGCAAAGAGTAAGCAGAGACAGAGAAGGTATTTCATTACTTAGAAACGTCGTTTCTCCCTAAGGAGTGAATGAGAATTCATACAGCCTAATTTGCCTTTGTTTTTCACTAAAAAAGATCCTGAATGTCAGTCACATACATTTGACTACAAGAAATTGAAGAAACTAACACTGTATTTTGATTATAAACCTGAAAATTTATAATCTACTATATAGCAAATAAGAAAGAAATATTCAAATGTGTGAATGATATGCAAGAATAAATTCAGGAAAGTCATACAGGCACACATACCACTGCAGACATGTAAGCATACATATATATATGGAGGCTCGACTTCTCATGGATTATTTCTATGCATGAAAATGAGTCCTAACCTGTGTACATGGATTGCTATTCAGAAATCATAAAACATTTATTAAATTGTACTGATAATACTTTAACATTTTATCCAAAAGTCTCCTTAGAATTTTTAGTGTTTTTAGCAATACTTTAATTCAGTAAATAAAAAGCCCACTGTTTGGTCTAAGAAATGGCTTTCCTAGATTCTAGCCCTGGTTCAACTACTTACTAAGTTTGTCATCTCTCTGTAGCCTGATCAACTCATTTGCCAAATGGTAAAAGTATCTCTTCTACCTACTTCATCAGGTTGTCATGTAGATAAAATGAGATAATGTTTCTTTAAAAAAAAAAAAAGTTAACATAGTCTGGCAACAAAAAAAGAATATGAGAAATTTTGTAAGGCAATTACATGGTTTCTTAATGAAAAAAAAAATGGCAAGAAAAAAAAAAAAAAACAGGAATTACAAGAGAAGTAAAAGAGAAAGGTTTTCTGAGTTCTATCAGCCAAAGACAATGTGTGGACTTTATCTGGATTTTGATTTGAACAAACTGCAAAAATATTTATGAAACATCATCTAGGATTGTTTAGAATACTAACTGGATATTTTATATTAATCAAGTATTGTTTCGGGAGAGGGAATTGTGTTTAGGTGTGCTAATGGTATTTACAAAATGATGATAATGTCCAGGATTTGCTTTTAAAAAAAGCCAATGACCAAGATGTGGGGGGAAGAGAGAGGAAAGAATAATGACCCAGGAGCTGGAGGTGGTTGTTAAATGAAACAAGACTGACTATATCTTGTTAGGTATTGAAGCTAAGTAATGAAGAAATAGGGGCTGATTGCACTATTCAACTTTTTCCTATTAAAAATTTTCCATAATAAAGTTTTTAAAGAACTCATTTTAGAAAAACAAAATGTTGTCTTTCTAAGATACTAGTGAAATTTTATGTAGAACCCCAAATGACAAATTTATAATCAATCATCTGTCAGAAAAATTAGTTTACTGAATTAGAAGAGGTAGGAAAATTACAGGAGGAAAAAAAATGAAATTGGTTGGCACTAGCAGGGCTATTTTGGAAGAGAATGTGTGCAATTCATTTTCCTTTCATTACTCCCTCCCAACTTGGAACCTTGGAGCCAGTTCACTATTTAGAGCCGATGTGATTGGCTCAAGCTATCAGAGTGCTGGAAAGTTATGACCCTGCTTCCTCACTCAGGTCATAAGAC
This sequence comes from Tadarida brasiliensis, assembly GCA_030848825.1. Taxonomy (NCBI): domain Eukaryota; kingdom Metazoa; phylum Chordata; class Mammalia; order Chiroptera; family Molossidae; genus Tadarida; species Tadarida brasiliensis. Next base: position 63,229,728 of record CM061265.1, read on the forward strand.
TGAATTCTCAAACAGAAAGAATTGACTAGTCCAAACTAAGACTGATAATACACAGAGGTCTCTCCATCTTCTGAAAGGGCAACCTAACCGAATGTGGCTAAAAGGGTTAATCATCTTCCTATAGTGACCTTCTCTGCTGTTCCCAAGGGTCCTTGGATACCACAGCTCCGAAGAGCCAACTGCCCGTGGTCGCTCCTTCAGGGATGCTCTATACAAAAACTTGTGTCTGTAAAAAACTAGACATTGTCCCTATAAACAACTCTTTAAGAGAGTTTTGAGTATTATGTAGCATCAGTGTGACCAGTAGGGATTACGGTTAAATACACATAACATAAAATTTACCATATTGATTATTTTTCATTGTACAGTTCAGTAGTGTTCAGTATATGTGCAACCAACATTCAGAATTTTTTCATCTTGTAAAACTGAAACTCTATACCCATTAAACAACTACCCATTATTGCCTGCCCCTAGCCCCCGGCAATCACCATTCTTTCTGATTGTGTGAATTTGACTACTCTTGGTACCTCATATATATGGAATCACACAGTATTAGTCTTTTCATGACTGGCTTATTTCACTTAGCGTAATGTCCTCAAGGTTCGTCCATATCATACCATGTGTCAGAATTTTCTTCTGTTTTAAAACTGAATTTTCAATCATATGTATATAACATTTGTTTATTCATTCATCTGTCAAGGGACACTTGGGTTGCTTCACCTTTTGGCTATTGTCAATAATGCTGCTATGAACATGGGTGTACAAATATCTCTGACACTACTTTCAGTTCTTTTGGGCATATATAATTACAATATGATCCAGCAATTCCTCTTCTAGGTGTTCTCTAGGGATGTTTAATTTTTTGAGGAATCAATCCCACAGTGTTTTCCATAGTGGCTGTACCATTTCACTTTCCCAACAACTGTTCACAAGGGTTCCAATGTCTCTAAATCTTTTCAACCCTTGCTATTTTCTGTTTGATAGTAGATACCTTTTTTAAATTTTATTTTTTTTCTTTATTGATTTTAGAGAGAGAGGAAGGGAGAGGGAGAGACAGAAACATCAATGAGAGAGAACATCGATTGGCTGCCTCCTGCATGCCCCGATTGGGGATTGGGCCCACAACCTGGGCATGTGTCCTGACCGGATATTGAACAAATGATCTCTTGGTGCATGGGTTGACGCTCAACCACTGAGCCACACTGTCGGGACAGATAGTAGATATCTTAATGAATGTGAGGTAATAACTTGTGGTTTTGAGTTGTACTTTTAAAGTATTGCAATTATTACTTTTTCCATACCAAAATATTTTGTGAGATGTCATCTAATTTATATTTTCATATCTTGCTTCATAGTATTTTCCTATCTGGATATCTTTTTTTGTTGTTTTCTGCTCACCCAAGGATATTTTTTTCCATTGATTTTTAGAGAGAGTGGAAAGGAGGGAGGGAAGAGGAGAGAGAGAGAGAAAAACATTGATGTGAGAGAAACACATGGATTGGTTGCTTCCCACACTTACCCTGACCAGGGCCAAGGATAGAACCTGCATCCAGGTACATGCCCTCGACCAGGTGCATGCCCTCGACCAGGAATCAAACCCATGACCCTTTGATTCTCTGGCCAACTCTCTACCACGGAGGCACACCGGCCAGGGCTGGATGCCTTTTCCATTCTTCACTTCATCCTTTAAACCCAAACTCTATCTTCCTCTGTGAAGCATTTCCTGACTCCTTCACTCCACACCAATTTGTGAATTTTTAAGAGTATCTCACTCTCTACCACATAACTTAGTTTATGTTACTAAAAAAAAAAAAAGCTTTTATTCAGCCTTTTGTTAGTCTTCAATTATTTCATGTGTTATTTACCAAAGTATATTGTTAGGACTTTAAGAACAAAAAAAATTAATTTTATCCTTATAAACTTCAAGAGATGCTGAAGTACTTTAGGACGCTAAACACTTGGTAAGGTATTCACTTAGTGTGCATGACTTTCTGCATGTGAAATTCGAGAAGTTCACAAAGTAAACCCTGTGGCCTTGTAAAACTGAATAATACATGTGTTTAAATCTGCTATATAACATGTCCAAAGTAAAAGCCATTATCTAATGAAGCATGTTTTCCCTTTTCTTAAAATAAAACACAACAGTAATAATTACGCCTTGCAGCACCAAAAATCAAATAACCTCGGTTGTTTACTACATTGCCTGCTAAACGGACTGATTTTTGACATTGTCTTCACTTTATTCTCTATCTTACTTCCTCCAAGTAACCATATTCCCTTCTCCTCCCCTGTCTTCGCTCTTTCTCGCCTTGTGACTATCCTGGTATTTGACTTATTTTCAAGTAAATATTTTTTAACATTCTTCATTTGGGATAAAATATATCCTATATAAATCCAGTGGATAAATACCCACACACAGATCTACCCTACATGAAATTTGTGCCCTCAGAATTAGGCCAATTCATCCATTATGGGATCAAGCCATAAAAAGTGAATCCAGGCAGTAATTCTCCAATTAAAGAAACTCTAGAGTCTAGTTTTAGTCCTTCTGAATCATAACTAGTTGGCAACAAAAGCTGGCATGCCTTGGTCTGAATAAGCCTGAACCTAAAAACTCCTCACCCAGCCACAAGAGTTGGAATTTAAGGGAGAAATGTATTCTGGTGGCCATTTATACACAGTATTTTTTAACATCATTTTGGCCAAATTATTATTAAATGAGTGCTGTCAAGTGAAAATTAAAAAAATAAATAAATAAATGTCTTGAACTTTAAGAGCTCAACCCAGCTAGAAGTCACTGTGTGTCCTGACACTGTGCTGGGGAAACATTTGCCCATGATGATTAGCAGAGTGTCAGCTGTCAGCAGAATATTGGCCAAACCTGCTGCAGTTCTCTATCTTATCTTTAAGATACTCTTCAAACTGGCCTCTTCCATGAAATTTTCCTTGAGAAATGAAATGTGATTCCCACAATCATGCTCTAGTCTACTTCTCACTGTTTTTTTAATTAATAAATCCAACATCTAGGTATGCAAATTGTATGTTTCAAGACACTCAAATGTCATGTGGATAAGATGCTTCAAAAAAAAGACACTAGTCATTTAATATTCAATAAGATTTCTAGTTAGAATATTTAGTATCATGTTTTAATTAACTGCAACATGGGTATAAAATAGGTCTTTAAAAGTCAAAATGCATCTCACATTTCAGCAATGGATGTTAAAAGTGTTTGTAAATTGTGCATTTTACAAAGTGTTAAAGATACAAATTTTAAATAAACTCTAAACAATATTCTAGAGAATCAGAAAATTAGATTCTAACCATTCATCTTGTAAGTTTAGGCCTGTTTACTTTGTTTCCTTGCCCTGAACACTGGAGACCAGGCCTGTATCTTGTTCAGTTTTGATCCTATGGACTCAGCATTCAATACCTATTTAGAGACTAAATGAATAAGAGATAAAAATATGTGTACAAGTCCATTTAATAAGAAATCCTCACAAATGTATATAAATTATCAATAAATAATTGTTCTTTAAACTTTTTACTGTAATCTTTTACAGTTTTCATTAGAATTAAATGCATCGGCTAAAATATATACTTTACTAAGTTAACTAAGATTACATTAGCGTAGACCTGGCCGGGTAGTTAAGTTGGTTATAGCGTTGTCCTGATACGCCAAGGTTGTGGGTTTGATCACCAGTCAGGGCACATACAAGAATCAACAAATAGATGTATAAATAAGTGGAACAACAAATTGATCTCTCTCTCTCTCTCTCCCTCTTCTTCCCTCCCTCTCTCTCTCTCTCTTTAAAAAATGAATTTTAAAAAAAAGATTACAGTAGTGTAGTTGGTTATCTTTGTGAGGGGGTTTTGAGGATATGGAACAGAATAATATTTTGTATTACTATCAAAAATCAAGTAAAAGACATATTCAGTTCCTTTTTTCCCTCAAAGCTTTTCATTAGCACTGTTACCAATACTAATAGAATTGATTAGTTTCTTTTACAGCTTCCTGTTTGGTCCCTCAAGTTAATGTCCAAAAAGTCCCATTCAATGGATTTATTGTTTAAACTATCTCATTTTTTGAAAGAACAACTCTTTGCATTCCACAAATTACAGAACTATTGGCTTATAGCAGTCTATCTAAAATGCATGCCAGTTTCTTTCTTGATAAATTGCAAGCCTGTAATCTCAAAGTGAGTAGAGTTAGGTTCAACTCTTCCACTGATGGACACTGTGATCCCTTTTGTCATCTTTCCTTTGGCCTTCCTGAATAGAAATCATTTATGAGCTGACTGTATGAGTTCAACATGAATCCATATAATTCAACAAAAATTTACTGAGCACTTATAAGTACTAGGCTTTATTCTAGTTATTTAAGATGGTAAATTAATTTCTTGACCTCGTGAAGATTGTATTCTAGCTGGGAGAGGGAGACAATAAACACAACATAAGTAAATATTATAGGATGTTAGAAGGAGATATATCTGGAATAAAGAAAAAGGTAGCCAGGCCAGTGGTTGAGCATCGACCCAAGCACCAAGAGGTCACCGGTTCGATTCCCAGTCAGGGCACATGCCCAGGTTGTGGGTCAAATCCCCAGTGGGGGGCATGCAGGAGGCGGCCAATCAGTGTTCTCTCTCATCGATGTTTCTATCTCTCTCCCTCTCCCTTCTTCTCTCTCTAAAATCAATAAAGAAAAAAAATTTTTTTTTTTAAAGAAAATGTAGAACAGGGTAAGAGTGACTGGGAGAGTATAGGACAGAAGCAGAAGGGTTGTAATATTGATCATTGTAAGGACTTTAACTTTTTATTATTATTATTGATTTGAGAGAGAGAGAGATTGATGTGAGAGGGAAACATTAATCGGTTGCCTCCACATGCTCCTGAGGATATTGAACCCACAACCTGGGTATGTGCCGACTGGAAATCGAACCTGCCACCTCTTGGTATATGGAATAACACTCCAACCAACCGAGCCACACCGGCCAGGGCAGGACTTTAACTTTTACTTTAAGTGAAATTGTCAAATTCTGGAACCCAACAGAAGATCTAAAACCTTCCAGAGAAGAAACACACAAACACCCCCAAACACACAAGTTACCTACAGAAGAACGAGAATCAGACTATAATTGTAACTCTGGATATACTGCAAGACTGTGTGGAAAGCCTTCCAAGTTCTGAAGGGAAAATATTTGCAACCCAGAATTCTATACATATCTACCCAGACACAAACAGCAAGCAGAAAATAAAAATATTTTTTCTCAGGCGGTTAGTTGGTGGTATGTCTCCACGAAATGAAGGTGTAAACAAAATGCATGAGATCCAGGAAAAAATGACTCCAATCCAAGAGAACAGTGACGCAAAATCACAGGACAACTGCTGCCCAGGACTAACAAGGACCCGCGTCAGACTGGGTTAGAAGGAGGGCCCCAGGAGAGCCGTCTCTGAGGAGGAAGGAAGGGGCAGTAGGGCACATCCATGTTTGTGGGCTTGGGAAAAACTTGAGTGAACAGGAAACAACTGGTGGAGTGGTAGAAATGAAGAATGCAATCAGACTGTCCCTTCAGTAATCATAGCATTAGACCCACAGCGTAGGAAATATAATTCTAGCCTACTATGTAGCTTTTCAGTGAGCCATAGTTTTTTCTAAAACATGGAAATACATTTGTCATAAAATGCAAACACTGCCATTGATTTTCAGTTTAGCAACATAAAAATAAGTACATACTGACTCAGATAAAGGGGAGGGGAGGAGCACCAACACCCTTTCAGAGAGAAGGGGGCTCTGTGGCTCAGGGGCTGCAAACTCATACAGCCCAGTAGGCAAAGTGAATGAGGGCAGTTAGCACCTGCCCTGTATCCAAATGGAGCAGCAATTTCTCCGCTCCAAAAATTGTTGTCGTGAAGAAACAGAGACCCGGGGATTCCAATTTTCCCAGAAAAGCCAGAATCTGGATTTAAAAAATATATATTTTAGATGTGGACAATAATTTTAAAACATCTAAAAATATTTTGGGGGCCGAACAATGCCAGATCTAGCCTGAGGTTTCTAGTTTGTGACATTGCTATAGCAGATGGACAAGAAAATGGAATACGGTGTTTGAAGGGACAAACCTGACCAGGGGAGAGGCTGAGCCAGCAGCTTTAGGACATGGGAGGGCCACCTACTGAAGTGGAGCTGGGGGACGTGTGCTAAAGCTGCCCTGGCATTGCCAGCATGCGATCGTGTTTATTGGGGAGGGCGCTAGGGGGAATTACGGGAGCTCAAGTCCCTTTTCCCAGCCCTTCTAGATACCATGCTGGAGACCAGTGATAAAACTGCATTGCGAAGAAGGAGGATGTGAAAAGGTATAAGTGTGCTAAATCTTCACCTGTCATAATAGGAAATCAAATGCCAATGTCTACGTTAACATATTTTTACAAGCACTGTAAGCATGTTACTTAACTGCCTGAGGGAGAACTAAAAAAAAAAGAAGTTAATAAAAGTGGATGTCGCAATATAAAACAAAACCACTTCTGTATTTATATTTTGCTCAGCAACCCTACTTCTAGGAAGTCTACTCTGAAGATACACATCAACACTATGAAAGTACATATGCACACAGTTCGTCACTGCAGCATTATTTGTGGTTGCAAAATACTGTAAGTAGCCCTGGCCAGTTTGGCTCAGCGGTTAGTGTGGGCCCGCGGACCAAAGAGTCTTGGGTTCAATTCCTACCCAGAGCACGTACCTCGGTTGTGGTTCATTCCCAGCCCTGGTCGGGGTCATGTGGGAGGCAAACAGTCGATGTGTCCCTCTCACATCGATGTTTCTTTCTCTCTCTTCCTCTCTCTCCCTCCCTCCCACTCTATCTGAAGCAAAAAAAAAAAAAAAATACTGTAAGTAATTTAAATGCTCATTCATAGGAGATGGATGGGTTTTATAAACTATAGTATATATACTCAATAGAGTACTGGGTAGCTGTGAAAAAATTTTTTTTAATTTTTTTTTTTTAAGAGGAAGACCCATATAAACTGATATAGAGTAATCTCTAGAATATATTGTTAAGTGAACAATGCAAAGTTCAAAAGAACATCTCTAGTATGATACCTCTGTCTAAGAAAGGGAAATAAGAATATACACATTTACTTATTTTTGCAAAAAAAGAGAAGGATAAATGAAAAATAAATAAAATCAGAGATCTACAGGGGTGTGGTAGAAGGGATGGAAGAGAGAGCAACACTTCTTAAAGCACACCTTTGTGTATTTTGGAGTCATGTTAATGTTCTACATACTCAAAAAATAAAATTAAGTCAACAAAGATGAGAGCAAAACCCCAAAATTGAATGCAAACAAATATAAATAAACCCAACTATATTTAAAGTGAACAGCATAACCAAACTGAGGGGAGGGGGACTAATCCAGGAAACTTCTAAAAACTGATTTGACTATGTGCCTGCAGTCTGGGAAAACTCAGATAAATCTTGAACTCTTTTCAGTTGATTTGTTTTAGTAGGAATACAGGCATAGCAATGTTTACACAATTCTTTGTACACTGTAGGAATGAGTAAAGGAGTTAACATGGTAGTGTTACTGAGAGCCGGAATTCTCACTATAGAAGAAGGGAGGTAAAAATATGGAATAAGTGAAGTTAAGGAAGAACCTTGTGGGGTTGGATTGGAACTGGAGGTGTAGGTAGGTGGGCAGATAGTAGGTTAGCTAGCTAGAACAGATTAGCTAGGGCGGTGTGCTAGACTTGGCTCCAACTGACTCATGAGACCCAATTGTGCATTTCTTTCCAGAGATGCATTAGTGACTTCATAATGGTAGCTTGAAACCATCCACAGTGGGGATATTTACACCATGGTAATTCACAAATGCTAAAAATTAGGGCTTCCTGCCCCTCCTTGCCTCTCCCCCACCAGCTGGTTGTTAAACTTTTCCTGTTCATAGGTAGATAATAGGTAGGTAGGTAGGTAGGTAGGTAGGTAGGTAGGTTTCCTAGCTCTGTTTGCTTTAAAAGCCTATAAGCAATTACATTCCAGTTGAAATAAGCACATGTCATATTCAGATCTTAGTTTCTACATTTCATTTCCCCGTTAGAAATATGACTGATTCCAGGGCTGCAACAGGAAAGAAACAAGGTGGCAGAAAGTAAGGACATGCTACAAATGATGAGATCATGTCATAAGGACACACGAAGTAGCAGGAAGGATCACCCTCTGCCCAAATCTGGTACATCAATATAAGGACAGTAATGAATTGGAATCCATTGAATCAAATAGACATTCGTGAGTTCATACTGGTGATAGAAAGAGAAGGGAGGGACGGCCTAAGGAGGGAGAGAGAGAGAGAAAGAGGTGAAGCGGGCTCTATTTTACACTAGAATGTGAACGGATAAATGTAGAAGGAGGAGTTACATTATAAAATCTACACTGTTGTCAATACCAGTAAAGACTGGCGCAGGAAGTAATCATCAAAGGATACGAAATCCAAGGGGACATCTGATGAGGAGCAAGAGCATTTGCCATTGTCTCAAAGTCTCTCCACAGATGGCTTATTAGTTCCAAGGGGAAAACAGTAACTCGGTTATGAACAACTGAAACCTGACAAAAAGAAAACTTCAGACAAACCCAAACTGAGAAACATTCGAAATATTTTCACTATCAAGAAAAATTTTTGAAAAGATACTCCACCAAAGAAAAAATATATATGAAAAATAAATATACAAAATATACTCAGAATCATTAGAAAATATTTAAAACACAGTGAGATACTTCTACACACTTACTAGAATCACTAAAATCAAAGACTGACCATTCTAAATGCTGGCTAGAAACTGGAGTATCTGGAACTCTTGTATAGTGCTATCAGAATATAAAATGGTACAATCACTTTGGAAAAGTTTAGCAGTTCCTTAAGAAGTCAAATATGCACCCACCATATAATCTACATGTTCCCTTATAGGTCTTTAATTAGAAGACAAATATGTCCATACCAGACTTGTACATGAGCTTCATATGAATTGCCAAAAACTGGATACAACCCAAATGCCCATCAACAGGTGAATGGGTAAACAATCTATAGTATATCCATACAAAGGAATCCTTCTCAACAATAAAAGACAAAACATAGATACATGCATCAATACAGATGAATCTCAAAATAATTATGCTGAAAGACAATAGTATACACTTTATCATTCCACTTATATAAAACTGTAAAAATATAAACTAATCTAATAATAGGAAGCAGATAAGGGGGTGAGTGAGGATTCAGAGACAGAGGGTGACTGGAGGGAGAAATTGCAAAGGGACATGTGGAAACTTGTTTATATATTTCAAAAGTTATCAGATTGTACAATTTATATACAATTTATCGCATGGCAATTTTATCTCAATAAAGTCTTTTAAAACTGTAAAAATAAGGGTTAACCTTGAGAAAGACAGAGAAAGTCTGAGGAATTATTTCAGAAGAAAGAAGATAAAAGGATTGACAAATAAATATACTACTTGATCTTACTGGATTTGCACTGAAAGAGAACAAATGTCTTAAAGGACATTATTGGGACAATCAGTGAAACCGGAGTAAGAACCAGAGATTAGATAAAATATTGAACAATGTTAAGACTTCTGAATTTGATAGTTGTACTGTGGCTAAGTAAAAAATATTCAACTTGTACTTTGGAAATACATTCTGAAGTATTTAAGGGTAAAGATCCATGATATAAGTGAACTATTCTCCAGTGGTTCAAAATATAATTATATGTCTGTATCTATAGAGAAAGAGAATGAGAGAATGATAAAGCAAGTGTAGTAAAATATTAAGAATTGGCACATTTGGCCCTGGCCGGTTTGGCTCAGCAGTTAAAGCGTCGGCCCGCAGACCTGAGAATCCCGAACTCGGTTCCCACTAAGGGCACGTACCTCGGCTGCAGTTTGTCCCTGGCCCCAGTTGGGGTCATGTGGGTGGCAACCAGTCGATGTGTCTCTCTCACATCAATGTTTCTCTCTCTTTCTTCCTCCCTGTCTCCCTCCCGCTCTATCTGAAGATAAATGCAAAAAATGTCCTTGGGTGAAGATAAAAAAAATAAAAAAAAAAACCACAGAATTGGCACATTTGGGTAAAATGTACAAATGTTGTGGCTCTGGTGAGTGAAACAGGAAAAGAGAGATCTTTTTTGATTAAGCTTCTTTATACTATATTATTTTAAAATTCTGTTTATATATTTACCACTTTGGTTTTATTTTTAAGTTTAAAAATTTTAGGAGTCCTTTATTGAATTTTTTTTTTTTTTAATCCTCACCCGAGGACATTTTTGTATTGATCTTCAGATAGAGCAGGAGGGAGAAAGAGAGAGAGAAACATTGACGTGAGAGAGAGACACATCGAGTGGTTGCCACCCACACGACCCCAACCGGGGCCGGGGACAAACTGCAACCGAGGTACGTGCCCTTAGAGGGAACCGAACCCGGGACTCTCTGGTCCGCGGGCTGATGCTCTAACCGCTGAGCCAACTAGCCAGGGCTATTGAGATATTTTTAATCACCAAGGTAGGTATTTGGTTGCACCTGCTTTAAGAATTCCAGATCAAAATTCTATATGGGGAAATTTTTGATCTCCACACAGTCATTTCGGTTCCGAATATTTGGGGGTGGTCAAGGCCCCAGATTCTATTCCATTGAATATGGTTCTGGACTGAGTGGGTGGTCCTCTGTTCACACGGTACCCTTGCATCTCCTCCGCTTCCACAAGAAAATCTGTCCTTCACCCAGCTCCGCCGGCTGCCGAAGCTAATGCTCCATACTTACCCAGCAGCCTAGAAGAAGAGAGGCACTCAGGCCCTGGTCAGGAAATAACCTCAAACTCTCTACCACTCAACATTTTATAAAAGCTCAATTGAGAGGAATAATAATTACGGACAGCGGCCTGCAGGATCTACAGTCCATTCTTCCCTCCAAATAGCCTGAAATGTTTTCCTAAATTAAGCCAGGCCAGCAGAGATCCACAAGCCTGACCACATCTTCTGACATCCCCACCCCTGCAGAATTGCCTTTTACTGGATTTGGCTTTGGTGTCGGTTACACATTATGACACAGTGAAGGATGTTGTAAGAAACAGCCCTGTGAGAATCTGTCGGCCTGACTGGAGAATAGTGTCCACTTCATTACATAGTGACTTCTTTGTGAGAATTTACAAGAGAATTTTCTTCCTGGTCTCCCAACCAGAAATAATTATGCTACTCTTGAGCAACTCACTTGTTTTTTATCTCCTCAACCCTGTGAATCATGGAACTGATCGTTTTTCCTTCTCAATTTTGTCTGCCAAAAATCTTAGAGGTAAATTTGTGGTGGGTCTCTAGCAGGACTGCAGCAACTTACAATTTCTGCTTGTGTATTAAACCTTATTCGCAGCGTCATTGTTGAATCAGGAAAGCATCATGCAGCCGGAGTGCCCAGCCTGAGTCCCAGAGCTGTACCACTTATTATTTATATGGCCCCGATCACTCCGTGCCTCAGCTGCTCACTGTAAAATGGGGAGGATACTAGTACTGATCTCATGGGTTGTTGTCAGGAGTAAATGAATTCACATACGCAAAGTGCTTGGAACAGTGCTTACCCCCAGGAAAAGGTCTATGTTTAGGTATTGTTATTCTTATCTCGCTTTTTCTACTCTCACTTTTCCTTTATGTTGATTTCCTCTTCCACCCATTTGTAATGTACTTTTTCTTATTGTATGTATATATATGTAAGCCACCTTCAATGTTTTCTGGAACAAAACTGGGTATAAAACAAAAGCAAATGAGTAAAAATTGCCAAAATGTATGCAGCAATTGAGAATAAATTAGAAGTAACCAATAGGAAAATACTAATTTTTACCAAAAAAAGTTAATTTGCACAATAACCACAATATGGATTATCATCTTAATAGACTTTAATCGGGCATCTTACAGGAGCCACCAGAAGTCTGATCATGTCCTGATTTGATCCTAATTGCAATTTGTTTTGATGATGGGTTTCTGTGAGAAAAGGCTCGCCCTTTAGACCACATAACGATGGTTCAAAGATGGCCCCTGGGAAACTACATGAAACTCAGTCTAAATCAATAGACAATCTCATCAAAACCCTAACTCAATAGACAAGCTCAGAAGAAAGGGATTTCTCTGCTTTACCCTTGATTATATGAAGGTCTCAACCTCTAAAGAAGTATCCCTCTGATTGCTCGGCTAAAAAGGCAAGGCCTCCTTTCCTATTGCGTGTGGAGACCATTCATTCAGGTAAATGAAAAGCCGGATACCTGGCATCAGGAAGATGTAGGACAGAAACGAATTTTGTTTAAAACCACTGCAAGGTTTTACTCCTGATAGTAAATATACTTCAGCTGAAATAAAATCCTGTGGTTCATCTCTCCTCGATTTAAACAGCACTACGTTTTCACCCTCTTTCTTCTCTCTCCCTCTCTGTCTCTGATGATAGCTGTTCTGAGGTCTGGCCTTGGACTTAGGTCAGAAGTCATCAAAAAGGATCCCTTGCTGTGCAAAAGTACTTTCTTCAAATTATCAGTTGCTATAAATTAGAGCTTTGTTCCTTTGGCTATCACAGTACGGTTTCTTCTATTGTAATGAAAGTAACCCCAGAACATGTCTTCTGTTAAGCCTTTTCAACCACCTTCAGATGACTCTGTTGGATTTTAACTGAAAGCAGGTTTTAATAAAAGAAGAAGGTTAGTCAACAAATATTTACTCAGCACCACCTTGGCTCAGTAGCATCAGAAAGCTGGAGAAGGGAGCGCCTGATGGGAGTCAGTGGATGTGGTACTTGGATAGGGTGATTGGGGAAGTCCTCACAATAAGAGAGATCTAAAAGGGCCTGTGATGAAGGGATGGATTGTAACCAAAGTGGGGAAGGAAAACCACCCAGACAACGGAGAGGAGGGGTCCTAGAGTTAACTCTGCTGATTGCTGAACAGCAATCACATTCTGAGTCCGAATCTTGGCTCTGTCCACTCCCTGCCCTGCCTAACCTCATCTTCCAGATGAAGGTAATAATGTTTGCCCTGTCTGTACCACGGAGCTACTGATGTCTGGGTTAATGCTTAGGGAATAATTTGAGCTTTACAGGCATGAAATATTTGGAAAACTCAAGGTACACAATTATGTTGCTTTTCCTATATTTTCCTCCTGTTTCTTTTAGTTCTGGCTGATTTTTGTTTGTTTGTTTATTTTTTATTAAGACAGACAAACAAACAGAGCTAGTGGCTTATTCCTCCCTTTCTGTGAGCCCACCTCACAGGTCAGTTTATACATTCTTTATCTACCAAAGGCAGTCCTGAGATTTTCCTCTATGCTCCAGGGTCAAGGTGAATACAAAACTAAAAAGAAAATGTTTTGTCATTTAAGGCAAACAAACTCAGTCAATCATTTCTGGACTCAGTGTGTAAGCATTAACCCTTCCAAGGAGGGCTCCCTTAGAGAATTTATTTTCAAAAAAGCAAAAAGAGCACAGGATGTCACTGAGTTCTTGAGGTGGGAAGGAGAGCTGTGTAAATCAAAGCAGCTTACTGGTTTAATGTGTCATCTGTTCTAGAGAGGTGGATAGAACCCTGTAAGACACAATTTACTCCCCTGACTGGTTCGGTTCAGCAATTAGAGCGTCAGCCCATGGACCAAAGTGTCGTGGGTTCAAGTCCCAGTCAGAGCCACGTGCCTGGGTTGTGGGTTTGATCCCCACCCCAGTTGGGTCGGGGTTGTTCAGGAGGCAACCAATCGTGTCTCTCACACATTGGTGTTTCTTTCTCTCTCTCTCTCTCTCTCTCTCTCTCTCTCCCCCCCCCACCTCCCTTCCACTTTAAAGATCAATGGAAAAGTACCCTTGGGTGAGGATTAACAACAACAAAAGACACAATTTACAACAAAAGACACAATTTACTTTTTCTGCATCTGTAAAACAAGAAAAACAAGAGCAAATTGAATCCAAAGTGAAAATAAACAATAAAAATTTGAGCACAAATCAATAAAATTGAAAATAGAAAATTGAGAAAAATTAAAAACCAAAAATCCAGTTCTTTGAAAAGATCAATAATATTGATATGCCTCTATCCAGGCTAAGTAAGAAAGAAGAGAAGATGCAAATTAATAATATCAGAAGTAAAAGTGGGGTTATCAATATAGATCCTCTGGACATTAAAAAGATAGTAAAAGAATACTATGAACAGCTCAATGCCCACAAATTTGATAACCTAGATAAAGTAGACTATTCCTTGAAAGATGCAATCTGCCAAAACTCATACAAGAGGAAATAAACAACCTGAGTAGGCCTATATGTATTTAAAAAATCGAATCAATAATTTATAACCTTGTAAAACAGAACGTACCAGGCCCAGATAGGTTCACTAGTAAATTCCACCAAACATTTGAGGAAGAAATTATACCAATTCTCTACAATCTCTTTCAGCAGCAAGAAGCAGAGAAAATACTTTCTAACTCATTCTATGAGGCTAGCATTACCCTAACACCAAAACTAGACAAAGACATTATAAGAAAAAAAACTACAGAGCAACATTTTTCATAAACATAAAAATCCTCAATGAAATATTAGTAAATTAAATCCAACAATGTATAAAAAGAATTATATGCCACATCCAAGTGTAATTTATTCTAGGTAAGCTGGTTCAACAGTCAAAAGTTAAAGTAAAATTAAAAGAAAAAGGAAAAGTGAAAAATAAAAGTACTATGTAAAGGTTAAAAGTAAAAATAAAAGTGTGGTAAAAAGTAAAAGCAAAGTGAAAAGTAAAAGCAAAGTGAAAAGTAAAAGCAAAATGAAAGGTAAAAGCAAAGTGAAAAGTAAAAGCAAAGTGAAACGAAAGCAAAATGAAAAATAAAAGCAAAGTGAAAAGTAAAAGTGAATATGATTTGTCATATCTACAGGCTAAAGAAGAAAAATCACATAATCATACCAATAGATGCAGAAAAATAATGTCAAAAATTAACACTCGTTCATGATAAAAACTCTCAGTCAGATAGGAATAGAGAGAAACTTCCTCAACTTCCTCTAGATATTGATATGACTGGCTCTTTCTTGTCATTTAAATGTCATTTTGAATCTTACCTATAAAGCCAGTTCTTCTTGGTCTAGTAGATGCTAAGTGAAATAAGCCAGTCAGAGAAAGACAGGTACCATATGATTTCACTTATATGTAGAATCTAATGAACAATATAAACTAACAAAGTGGAGACAGACTCATGGATACAAAGAACAGACTGACAGCCGTCAGAGGGGAGGGAGTTGGGGGCTGGGTGAGAAGGGTGAAGGGATTAAGCAAAAACAGGAAGAAATATTCATGGGCACAAATAGTATTGTGATTACCAGAGGAAAGGGGTGGGGTAGGTAGCAGAAAGGAAAGTGGGGATAACTGGTGATGGAAGGAGACTTGACTTGGGGTGGCAAACACACAATACAATATACAGATGATACACTGTAGAATTGTATACCTGAGACCTGTATCATTTTATTAACCAATGTCATCCCAATAAATTCAATAAAAAATGTATTTCCTTTCCAGAAAAAAAAAAAAAGGGGGCCAGTTCTTTAAAATCTTGCCACTCTTATTTATAACAGCCTAGTTTAGGTAATTGTATGTATGTTGCTTAATTAAAATCAGACAGGAAATACATGAGAAGGATCCAGTTTTAAAGAAATTCAGTTCCATTTAGAACCTGTTGAGTTTGAGATAGAATGTCACCAGGATAGATGGAGGTGGTCCTCAGGAAAGTTATGTAGCTCAATATGTAGTTACCAGTGCAGAGGTTGCAGATGCGTGGGAATACATAGATTTACCTCAGGAAATCAGAAAAGAAAGATTATACAAGGATTGATGGTAGAACACTATGAAATGCCACCCATTTCATTGATGAGTATAGGAAAAGTTACCAAAAGGGCCTGGGGATAAAAATAGTAAGACTATCAGTGAAGAAGAGGGACACAGAGCAAAGGAGAAAGATCATTTCAGAAGAATGAAGTCACAAACTCCAATAAGAAATTGAAAGGTAACAAAACCAAAAAACTAAAAAGCACCAATTGCTTTAGAACTGAGACGTCATTGATGACCTGGGCTAGAAGAGCAAGCCCAATTGTAATGGATTGGAAATAAAGAATTAAAGGTGATGACAGTCAACTATTTATCGAATGTCTGTCTTCTTCACCAGATTTTAATCCCCATAAGGGCAGAGCCCAGTCTTTCCAGTATATTCATGCTTTCCAGAACTCACCACAGTGTTAAACACATAGTAGGCACCCCTATCCTCAAAATGAACAGAAGGGGTTAGGGAAGGTGAAGGGAGAAGGAAGACTGGGGATGGGAGATAGAGAGAAAAGAGGAGAAAGTAACGGAGAAAGGAAGGAAGAGAAAAAAAGGAATGATGCTGCAGTGGGTAGAGAAGATTTAATTGTTTTCAAGACAGGAACATCTTGAGCATATTTATATGTGTAGGCAAAAATAACCACACAGGGAAATTTTAAGACACAGAAAAAAGGCAAATAGAAAGAGCTCTGTGAGAGGGTATGAGACGGGACCAGGAAGTAGTGGAAGGATGAATTATATGTTGATAATGCAATGAAAATTAGGTTTCAATAAGATTGGTAGAATGGCCTGACCAGCGTTGCTCAGTGGTTGAGTACCGACCCATGCATCAAGAGGTCGCCGGTTCGATTCCCGGTCAGGGCATATGCCCAGGCTGTGGGCCTGATCCCCAGTGAGGGGCATGCAGGAGGCGGCCAATCGATGTTCTCTCTCATCCATGTTTCTACCTCTCTCTCCCTCTCACTTCCTCTCTCTAAAATCAATAAAGGGAAAAAAATTTTTTTAAAAAAGAAATTAATGAAAGAAATTGAAGACAGAAATAAATGGACAGATATAATGAGAAAAATTAATATTATTAAAATGTCCATACTACCCAAAGCAGTGTACAGACTCAATGCAATCCCTATCAAAATTCCCATGTCATTTTTCAAAGAAATAGAACAATCCTAAAATTTGTATAGAATCGTACACACACACACATACACACACAAACTCAAATAACCAAAGCAATCTTAAGAAAAAAGCTAGAGTCATTCCACCTCCAGATTTCAAAGTATATTACAAAGCTAGAGTAATCAAAAAGTATGGCATTGGCATAAAACAGACACATAGATCAATGGAATGGAATAGAGATCCCAGAATAAACCCACACATATATGGTCGATAATTTGTGACAAAGTTGTCAAGAATAATCAAGGGAGAAAGCAGAGTCTCTTCATTAAATGGTGCTAGGAAAACTGACAGACACATGCAAAATAATGAAACTCAACCACTATTTTTCACCATTCGCAAAAATTAAATAAAAATGGATTGATGACTTGAACATAAAACCTAAAACCATAAAACTTCTAAAAGAAAACATATATCAAGAAGCATCATGATATAAATCTTGGTGATAATTTTTTGAAAACAACACCAAAAGCAAAAATAAATAAGTGGGACTGCATCACACTAAACCTTCTGCATAGCAAAGGAAACCAATATAATGATAAGGGGCTAATTATAGATATATATCATATAAATCAGTAGCCAAAAAAAAGGTCATTAAAAATGGGCAAAAGCCTTGGATAGATATTTTGCCAAAGAAGATATACAAATGGACAGTAGGTACATGAAAAGGTGTTAAACATTTGATTGTTCAGATTGATTTAATAATCAGGGAAATGCAAATCAAACCATAATGAGATATTTCACACCTCTTAGAATGGCTGTCATCAAAAAGACAAAAGTTAAGTGTTTGCAAGGATATGGAGAAAAAGGAACCCTTTTTCACTGTTGGTGGGAATGTAAATTGGTGCAGCCACTAAGGAAAACAGTATGAAGTTTCCTCAAAAAAATTAAAACTATAACTACCATATGAACCAGCAATTCCACTCTGGGTATATATTCAAAGAAAACAAAAACACTAACTTGAAAAGATATCTGTACCACATTATTTACAATAACCAAGATATGAAAATAATAACCGAGGCCCACAAATGGGTGAATGGATAAAGAAATTATGGCATACACACACACACACACACACACACAACGGAATATTATTCAGCCAAATTAAATCTTGCCATATGAGACAACACTGATGGACCTCAAGGACATTATGTTAAGTGAAATATGTCAGACAGAGAAAGACAACACATGATCTCTCTTATCTGTGGAATCTTAAAAAAAACACAAGGTTATAGGTACAGAGAACAGACTGGTGGTTGCCAGAGGCAGTGAGAGAAAAGGTGAGTGGTGTCAACACGTAAAAAGAAAAAGAAAAAATGTTTTCAATTAATCTCATTGTTTAAAAATTGCTCTGCTTTGCCAATATCAGAACCAATAGTGATCAAGAAACAGAAGGTTTGTTGTTTGTTATAAAAAAAAAGATTCTAGTCTAAGTCTCATCTCTTTTAGTCCATGTCCTTTGAGGAATATAAACTTCTCCCCACTGCCAGAAAAGAAAAAGAAAGAAAGAAACTGAATAGTTACTAAACTCTACTGCAGTGTTGTGTTAATGTAGCCACATTTCTTGTTTACCAAAATTGAACCCTCATAACATCTGTCCTGTCCGCACCTACCCAGAGGACAAGGCTCTACTGATTTCTTTGTGCTTTTCTAAGCCTTATTTTGGCCTCACCCCTAAACCCAAGGAAATAAATCTGAGCTTTACCTAATTTGTATCTTCATTGAAAACAGGCAAGAAGTACAAATTTATTTAGTGCCTCAAAAACCAAGTGCCTAAGTGGGACCTAATGTCAAATTCCTCATCTCTGCTTCATAATATATGTGTGAGGGTTGACCTTAGAGATCATTTTGTAAGAAGACAGTGAGACTCAGGAAGTTGGAATAACTTGACTATATGCCATTAGCTAGCAACAAAATTAGGACTAGAAATCAAGTTTTCTGATTCCTAGACCAGTTCATTTCTCACTACCCATGGGGGTGTTTGCAAATATGGATACATGACTAGAAAATTATGTGACCAAGGAACAGTGAATCTCATCTGATCCTTCTAAAAAATTGTTTTTAATTCCACTTCTCTATCTCAATCATTCCCACTTTTACTAATTCAGAAGTCAGTTAACCTGTTTATTGATAAGTGGAGCTCGTGTGCCCATTTTGCTTTGGGGTCTTCTTATTGCCTGTCATGTCCCCTGCAGTGAGGATGGGCATTATGAACAAAGAGCAGGCTAGCCTTGGTCTATTGAATTTGCAGGGCTGGTATATCTAGAGAGAAGTTTGAAACAAATGGCTTGTTAAGGTTTTGTGGCTGGTTTTTGTTTTATGGTAGATTCCTGTCACCGGAGCAATTGAGAGTTGTGTTGTAGGCACTGTGGGTCACATACCTCTTCTGAATCCCCCAGCGCCTCTCGGCCCTAAGTTGTCTGGACTCTGACAACTCCCCAGGGGCACCTGCCCGTGCCTTGGGCACTCACCTTCACCTGGGACACCCTGTCTATGTGGGGCCCTCCTGGGCACCTCTTTACTCCAATCCCACACACACCCCAAATGCACACACAACTGAAATGCAGGGTGCTTTTACACTCCAGGATTTCCTTTGACCAAAGGGTGATAAATTTTCCACCTTTCACTCCATGCCCATCATGGCCCTGAACACAGTCTCTTCTAGACTCAAGCAAGCCCCCTTTTCCTCAAACTCCAAGAATTCAATTATTTGCCTTTGAAACCCCATTCCTTCTCATCCTTTTTTGTTTAGAAAGTCATTGAAGTTAGGTTGTTGTGGTTCTTCTAGAGAGGAGAATAAAGAAAAAGTTGTGGGGAACTGTAATGCTTGGGAGAGCATGACATAGCTCTTCACCCCAGACAGGGGTGGCTCTGGTGATAGATGGCACAACCAAAACCCATTCTTCACTTACACATCTTGGCATTTTGAAGGAGAAATGAAGACTCCAGCAATACTTCTTTAAAATTTCCTTTAAATCCTCTTACATCCATTATAGCTCCCCCTAGTCTTCTCTGCTCAAGCTTCTCTGGTAAAGATACCTCTGCCCAGCCTGTACTTGTAAAATTCAAAACTTCTCTTCTCCATTTTTTATAACATTCTCACCATAACTTTTTTTTCAAAGTCACTTCCTTCTACTTCCTGCCCTTTGAACACTTACTCCGTGATCCTCCAAGTCTTCACCATAAACAACAGTAGCATGGGGGGAAGTTTTCTAGTAGTGAACATACCTTAAGATGTGCAGAACCAGTCAGTGTTACAGCAGTGGTTCTCAGAGCGCAGTCCCGGCAGCAGCATCAAGGAGAGCTGGAACTTGACGGAAATGGAAATGCTCAGGACCCATCCAGCCTACTCAATTAGAAACTCTGGGAGTAGGGCCCAGTGATCTGTTTTCACAAGCCCTCCAGGTGTTTCTGATGTGAGTTAACGTTTAAGGATATATATACTAGTAACCATTGCCTCATGGTTCTCAACCAATCCTCACTGTATATCAGAATGACCTGAGAGCAATTAAGACCTACAGATTCCTGGGACTTACCCTGAGATCAGTTTCAATGGGACTGTGATGGGCCCCAGAGTTTCTAGGTGATTTTACTGTTCATCCAGGATGCTGAAACATTGCAGTATCCTCAAATAAAAACTAAATAGGAAAACATTTTTTTTTTCTATTGTAGGGAGTTTAGGGTATGGAGGGGATAGTGCTGATTTAAGGGGAGGTTTCTGATTTAAGTTTGAGGTGTTTAGATATCTTTATAACCTTTACTTTAAAGTAATCATTAGTATAGAGCAAGACTGCATGTCCAATTTTTAAAAACTTGCTTCAATAAAGTCTATAAATGGTCTTTAATATTTCTGAACACATGTGGTAGAACTGCTTAAAGTAAGCAAAACTATTCCAAGCATCATGGACACCAAGACTGGCCACAGGGCACTTGTGGTTCACTGATGGCTGGCTGGGTGCCTTCCCCCTTAACAAATTTAGCAACCCTTTCAGTTGGTGCTCTGGGCAACTGGCCTTCTCACTCTCCCTCTCGGCCCCCAATGCTTTGGAACACAACTACAATTCTGCTAATGTCTTCAGACAAAGGCATCATTTTATTCAGCTTTTATTAATAGCAGCAAGTGTTAGAGACTTTGTAGACTGAACCCTGTGGGGAGAAAAGCTATAGACCGGGTGTGGATTTAAGCATTATGCCACCTCATCAGGCCATTTTTTTCACTTTCTTTTCATGAGGACCAAAATAGACAATGGGAAAAATACCAAATGCAATTTTCCAAGTGGAAATGAGACATTGCTTTGGGGTTCACTAGTCAAGTTTATGTTTAGATAAAATAACACAATCATACAAATCTCTACCATTTCTGGCTTAATCTGCTTCCATTACCACCAGCTGATTTGATTTGGGGATTTTTCTTTCAACTTAAGTAATAGTATGGCATGTAGTTAGAAGTAGTATAACCTTCTTGATTTTAGAAAATGAAGTGTTGACCAATGTATTCAAGTTTCAGTATTTTCATCATGGTTGCATGAATTACCTTGTTTTTCTCCTAACAATACAATTAGCCAAAAATCCAGAGTGTTATCTGGTTACTCCAGGAACAATTACCAAGCTGCAGTTCAGGGAAAATCACCAAAAGCCATGTGACATTTATGAGGAACTTGGATGCTAGTTTGTCTCCATGCCCAACAACAATAAAATATGTTTAATATGTATTTCATGCTTGTAGTAGGCTAAATGAGCATAAAGGAAATACATGAAAGGGGCACCGTGGTTATCCTCCCAGTGAAAGCACATCTGTTCTTTGGCTCATGATATTCTAAACAGTGCTGGGAATAGATACTGCAGAAACTACCTGCTGAGAATACCATAAAATCTTGAATCTTGTCTTTGAAGTTATCTGCAGAACTCAAGGAAAACAAAAGTTGAAGGAAACACAATGGAGGCCATGTGAACATTGGTTCATGTCAGACACATACTATTGTGTGACTAAGTTGTCAGTGGCTTTAGAGATGCAGTGGAGGGCTCAGTGAGGTAGAACTTGAACTCCCCCCACCCCCCCGCCCTGCAAACTATTGATATGCAGAGTTTGGAAGTAGTGGACAAACCCTTCTGAGCTTCCACATGACTGACACCTGTCAGAAGAACAAGCAGGACTTGGCCAAAGGCCCAGGGGCAGGAAATAAAAGTATACACTGTGGTAGAGAGACCAGACAAGGAGACAGCTTCTAGGGCATGGTGGCGGCAGATCCCAATCCTTGACTTGACCTAGAGACAGCGCCAAGGCAGGGGTCTTCATCCGATCTGTAGAAGCAGCCACAGCTGGACAGTTTGCCCCAGCCACACTTCTGAGCCACGAGTCAAAGGGCCTTTAAACTCTAAGGGAGATGTTTTGTGGTTTGGTTTCTTAAAATGAACCACATGGACACAAGAAATGACTCCCCTTTTTAGTCATTATTAAACTAATAAAATTATAACTAAGGAGCTATACAAAATAATAAAAATTGGAATTTACAATATGATGGACTTTTTAAGAGCCTCTACGGAAGGTAAAGGACACTGTCACCCCCAGAAAATGAAACATGAACTTGAGCCTCAGCCCTTAGCCATTTTCTGAGTAGTCTGCTGATGATCAGTCAGATATATTGAGCCAAAGGTAAAACTGGACTTTTTCTATTTAAAATTACATGATTGTGGAATACAGCAAAGTAATTACGTAAATGTTGGTAAAATTTGAGGGCAAAAAGCAGAATACAGAGGATGTAAGGCTGGAGTGAATCTTGAAAGATACGTGTAAACTAATCAGGTTAACACAGGGCAGGACGGCTACATGCAGAGAGGCAGCAGAAGATACTACCCTGGGATCTTCATCAGAGAGAAGCAAAAATAGTTTGTGTCCACACACACACACAAAAAAAAAAAAAAAAAAAAAAAGATCTTTAAAATGTTGATTACAAATTGTATCATAAAAATAAAACCTGCAGACTATAGTTGATAACTTGACAAATACAAATGTAGATATTTTGAAACGCATAAAAATAGGTAGCAATTATTGAACTTTTACCAGTGTCCAGGCAGCACCTCCATTGTGTTCTTCATATCAGCTCACTTGATTGTCTACTAGTCCTGCTAGGTAGGTAATGCTATCACTACCCCTTTATAGATGAGAAAGCTGAAATCTGAGGGATTGGCCACCAGGTTTAAGACTAGCTCCTGAGCTCAGCCTCCTGACCTTGGTTATATGTGATTATACGACCTTGTTGTTATTACCTCCTCTAAAGATACCAGTGTATTAAGATCCCCAAGAACATATATCACCAAAGCATATGTAGTATGGGAATTGATTTCTTGGCACAAGTTGTAAGAGTGAATGCCTGGGCTCTCAGATCCTTCAGATCACTGGTTTGTTTTGGGGTTTGGTTTTTTTACTGGGTTTCTTTTCTTTCTTTCTTTCTTTCTTTCTTTCTTTCTTTCTTTCTTTCTTTCTTTCTTTCTTTCTTTCTTTCTTTCTTTCTTTGGTTCTTTACAATTTTTAATGCATTATTTTTCCTCTGCATTTTTCCCAAATTATATGCAGACTGCCAACCGTACTTTTTGAATCAACACATTTGGCTTCATAGAAATGGGAACAAGAAAAAAGGATGTTTTGATGTTCTAGCATATTTTTAACCTCAGATTTTTATGCAACTGCAATTTTTATATGTACAACTTTGAGTCCTGCTTTATTCATTTAAATTATAGCATAAAAATTCTTTGTATTATTAAATACTCTCACAAAAACATTTTAATGGCTGATACTATTCTCTCTAGGGGATAAATCACAGGTCTCTTAACCAATCCTCCATCATTGACATCAAGCTAAATTAGATGTATAAAAGTTAACCTAACTCTTACTTTAACTCTAGAGATCTAGAAACTAATCAGCGGGTACTATTCTCTGAGTGGGTACCTAAAATGCTATTGCAATCAGTAAATTATATATCATGTCACACTTGATCAATTTTTACCATATTAATGGTGATTACACGTTTCTCAAGTTTCACAGGGAAATCAAATAATTGACCACAGCTGGCAATATTTTATTTTACGTGGAACACCACAGCTGGAGGAAAGCCAGCCTAACCTTGAACAGGGCTTGAATTGACTGCAAACAGTTAGGGGCAATGTCTGTGCTGGCTAACTTTCCCTCCTAGGCTAACCTTTCATTTGACGTCTGAATATTTTCAGAAGTACTCATTGGAGTTACATAGCCTTCACTGGGGCCCAAGGAGAACTGAGGAGTCCAACAAGCTTTATTCCAAAAATGCAAAGCAACCCCCGATCACATAAGATATATCATAGGCACTTCTAAACAGCAGTGGAAATTGGAAGCTCATTTGATTCCCTCAGTTTTTATACCCTCTTCAAATCATTAAGCAAGGACAGTAACTTCAGAGAATATGTTTGAATACCAGTAATTCTTGCCACAGAATTTTTATAAGCAAGAATAAAAATGAGAAGAGCAAAAGCAAAAGAAAAAATGTTCCTACCACATAGGTTTACAACCTCTTCCTGATACTCACCATGTGTTACCTAAATCAAATGATTAAATACAGAAGTGTTCTAAGTGTGTGTGATGCAACTTTATTAATATTAAGTTTATCCATTTGGCAGGAGTGGTAATATGTAGACACAATAGTTTTATTAGAAATCCATTCTACCTGCATAATCCACAGAATTTTAATCAACATATTGTATGATTTAGACTTTAATTTTTCTGAAGATGATTAGTTTTCACAGGGCACTGTAAGAAAAAGAAAAAAAAATGACCATAAGAAACATTTTCTAGGACATGCCCTTGATTTACTAAAAACAGAGACAGAAGCAAAGAATCCAGTCTTATTACAGTGGCTTCTTACTTCACAAGACAAAGAATGCTGTTGTCTACATAGTAGAGCACTTTCAGTCCACACTTGAAATAACAAAAATAATCCTTAAAATATTAAATTACTACAATAGGTCATACCCTAATCTTAAACACATAATTAGGGGTCAATTGGAATCAGCTGACGAAAATATTTTCACTTCTAAAAAATAGTCATATACATGTAATTATATATACAGTATACACATATTATATATAATATATACACCTCCCCCACACACATATATACACATACACCTCCCACAAATTCTGGCCTTCTATAATATAATGTTAATTTCATATTTTTGATAAATCAACAATTTAAAACTTGTGTATACTTTTAATATGTGCATGTCAACATAAGAATGTTAAGCTCTGCCTGGCCAGTGTGGCTCAGTGGTTGAGCGTCGACCCATGCACCAGGAGGCTGTCAGTTCTATTCCCAGTCAGGGCACTTGTTCAGGTTGTGGGCCCGATTGCCAGTGAAGGGCATGCAGGAGGCGGCCAGTCGATGTGCTCTCTCATTGATGTTTCTATCTCTCTCTCCCTCTCCCTTCCTCTCTCTCTAAAAATCACTAAAGAAAAAAAAAAAAAGAATGTTGAGCTCTTTACTTTCAATTTTAAAATGTAGGTTTACAATGCCTGTTTTCATGACGAACAATTTTCTAAGTTAAACCATTCTGTTTTAGCAGGCTTCAAGCTTTTATTTTTAGTATTTTCAAAATCTTACTTTTAGAAAATGTTGAATGTCAACTTTAAATATGCCTCCGGATTCTACGGGCCATTTTTTGTGGCTTCCACTGGGTGAGTGTGGATGTAGCTGTTACACACTGTACCAGCAGAGAACACGTTTAGGGCTAAAATAAATCTCATAGATATTTTATCCCAGGGATTATTTCAATAACATCTCAAACCAAGGGGTCGTTTGGAGCTTAGAACAGTTTATAAATAATTTTAAGTGGTAAAATATATGTCAAAATTGTAACCTATTAGTAACAAGAGAATAACTACACACACTTTTAAAAACCGGTAACTTAAGTTGATGTTACCGTGCCAGCAAATGCAACCTTTATCCTTTTAACTCAGCCCACACGTCTGCACCCCTTCCTTCCACGGGTGGCAAATGGAGCTGTTGTGTTGGTGCAGTGTCTTTTGTACCATCACGTGTGGGAATTTAGTAACCTTTTTGCCACCACAATTAGAAATCACAAAGAGGTATGTATTCATTCAGTATGAATTCTTAGCATTAATAGTTGGCCCAGGACTGGTAAAGTTATTAGACTGGTTCATATCTGGTTCCTTGTGTTTCTGCCCTGGTAAAATCAGCATTCAGCTAGGCTCTCAGGCTAAGGCTAGACACCAGTTTATAGGGCAAAAAGGCAACAGGGCAATTTAACTTTCAGTTAAGTGTTTTCCCATTAATTGGGCCACACATTCTTACAGGCACCATTGCACTCAGTTTGGTCCTGAGAAGATTTGCAAGCGTTTTGTGTGTCTTTTGTCAACATACAGCTTATCCTTGATTTAGCAGGCTACAGTTATACAAGACCTTTCTTAATTGCTTTTCATGGCTAGTTGGGAGAAACAGCAGGCAGCCTTTAAGCAAAGGTTTTGTGGCCTAAAATGGTAGCTTAAAGGGCCTCCTTTCCTGTGTTTATTGTTGACAATTCAATTAGCATGCCAAAGCAGCTGCAAACTCTAGAAGTCAGGGTAAACCAAACTTCTCGTACAACAAATTGTATTAACATACAAAACAATGACAAAATTAGCTGTGATGAATTTATCTTGTGCATTTACTAAAGAATACAATGGACGGGGGAAAGTCTACCTAGTTTTCCCAAAGTTGAATTAATCTTGTGGAAAGTCACAAATTTAAGCTATTTTTATTTCCATTAGTGGCAGATTAAAAGTTATCCATTTTCTCAGTCTTCAAGCTTTAATAAAAGCCACAGTTGGCAATAATGAGGTAAAGACCTCCTATTCATTCAAGGTTTTCTATTAATAAGAAGTGATCTTTTTTAACCAAAGAAAGGCAAACAAAGTAAGCATCCTATAAGGGTATTTTATGGTTGTTGCAGTCAACAATGATATTTGGGATAGCCGCAAGTGTACTGTTTAGTTGCTCATGGTGGTTGACATGTAACTGGTAAGAGACAACCCAAATCGTACAAAATGTAGTTAAGCTGAGGAGGCCGGAGGGGCAGAAAAGAAGAAGCTCCTGGGGTGGGATCTGGCTCTGTAAGCAGAGCCCGGGGCGGTTCCCAGGCAGCCAGCCCCTCCTCATGCTGCTGGTGCAGCGGCAGCTCTTTGGCCCCTGGAGTGCCTGTTAGAGCTCCAAGGTGACTACCGTATCTCCAGGAGCTGGTCCATGAGATTGGCTACAGAAGCATGTATGACTGTCAGGCCCTTGCCATATCCCAACCAGAAGGAGGGATGGGCCACTTTTCAGAGTTCACCTTGGTGTTGTTGACTTCTTAATGACTTAGGTTTAACTTTGGACATCACTATTGGTTGATGGCTGCAGAAAGTCTGAGTTGGAGACAGAGATGATAAAGGATGAAACCTCTCAAGGAAACAGCTTGGGGTGGCTACGGTACCTGCCCTAGGTAGTTTACATAGCAACACTTCTAAACCAGGCAGAATATATGAAACTATATTATTTTTCTTGCCAGCACTATCAGCAAGGTCTCCTGGATCATTCCATTATAATCCTATCGTAGTCTTTGCCTCCTTTCCTGCTTTTCTAAAATGTTTTTATCTTACCATTAATTTGTACTTCTTTAGAGTTTAACACTCTCATGTCAAGTAACCCCAAAAAGTACTATTCCACCCCTAAAGTTCTTATGCTGGCTTGCCTGTTGTGTTTATCCTTTTCTGCTGCCTTCTTTTTTTTTTTTCCTTCTAAATTAGACTTCTAGTCAAATACTAGGCTTCAAAATAAGTATTTCAGGAATTGCATGTATGAGGGTAGTGGAGGATGGAAGTCCCATAAAGATAAGAGAAAAACTCCTAGATCACCAACTCTTATTAAAAAAGAAAACAGAAAAATCTGAAGAAAGGGGTTCTGAAATAAGATAGAAACTAATTCATACAAAATTCATTCATGGAAAATTTTACATCGAGCTGAATGCCAAGTTGACTCTGGCATTCTTCATGTTGCACAGCTACAGATGTCATTCCCTGAGAAACTTACTTTGCAGCCTGATGCTCTCCTTCCTGAATTCCAGAGTTATTTCAACACCTGTGTATTTTCTAAAATTCTAATCAATGAACGGAATTGTTTAAGAATAATGCAACTCTTACTGCATTGTCAACTACTGATATGTATACTAATCTCTATTCCCTAAGGAAAAGGTAAGAATTTTTTGGAAGACCTGCTTAACAAATTACTTCTCCCTTATAGTACAGTATCTCCATCTCATAGCTCTTTGAAATTGTCTCTGGTGCCATAGACACCACACACATATATGGAGCTGTCAGGATCCTACACCTTCAGATGGTGTTTAGTTACAGTTGACACTTAGAACTTTCCGTCACACTTGGAAGAAATTAGAGAGCCTAATTAGCCAGTATTTGTTTTCCTTGCTTATTTGAAAAAAAAAAAATGTGTATTTAACTCTGGAGAAACATCTTCTAACTGAAGCCCCCTCACGTCAAGCCCTTAATCCGCAGGCAAACGCAAGGTTAGCCGCATTTCGAGTACGCTTTCAGATCCTGGTCTGTTCATTGACTGGGATGATTCAGTGGTGGTCATATAATTGTTTCTCACAGCCCACTAAGAAATGTAAACTAACTGATAACAAAGTTAAAGTCTGATTTATTGAGACGGTGTACATACTTCACATACCTAATTCATTCCTGCGCACTGGAGTGGGATTAAATGATGAAGAATCACGTCTCACTGTAATCCTGCTCTTAAATCACCTTCAAAGGGACGTCAGCAGTGACATATTTATACATGTAAAGTCATATCCACTATAATATTATTAAATGCTTTCCTGGATATTCCTAATACAACTTCTTGTGATTATTACAACCCTCTGGTAGTACTTCTGCCCAACCCCCAACATCTTTTCATTAAAAATCCTATAGTTTGCCCTGGCTGGTTTGGCTCAGTGGTTAGAGCGTCGGCCCACAGACCAGAGAGTCCCGGGTTCGGTTCCTGCTAAGAGCACGTACCTCGGTTGCAGTTTGTCCCCAGCCCCGGTTGGAGTCGTGTGGGTGGCAACCAGTCGATGTGTCTCTCTCACATCGATGTTTCTCCCTTCTCTCTTCCCCCCTCTCTCCCTCCTGCTCTATCTGAAGATAAGTGCAAAAATGTCCTTGGGTGAGGATTTTAAAAAAATAAAATAAAAAATAAAAACAAATCTGATCATGTCATTCTCTTGCCTGACATCGTTTTACATATCACTTTGATACAAACCAAATTCCATTATATGGCCACATGGTTTGCACCTGCTAACTTCTCCAAATGTATCTCCTACCTGTCTCCCCATTCCCCACTCTACTCCCTCCACAGGCCCTGCAAGTGGCTAGGCAGTTTCCAGCTTCAAGATTTTCAAACGCCCACGTGGACCACCTCCCACATCAAGCGTGTCGTGCTCTTTCTTATCCTAGTGGACTCAGTCTTCCTCAACCACCAAGCATGAATCTAGATTTTGTGAGCCCTGAAGCTCATACACTTTAAGAAAAATGTTTACTGAAAAATACTTTTTAAATCTTACATTTTTTTTAAAAATGTAAAATTGCAAATTTTACAGAAACCCATGATCACAGGCCTCCTCAGGACCTTGGAAGAGGCTGGAACAAGTGAGGGGTCCTGAAGCTTAGCCTCATTAACTTCACAGTGACTCTACCTCAGTGAATACCCTTTTCAGCAGAGCCTCTCTGCCTCCACCTGCACCCCTGATAGCCATTATCGTATCCTTTTTATCCTTCTTAGCACTTCTCACAGTTGTCGCTTGTCTTGCCTGCCTCCTGCATCAGACTGCACATTCCAGCAGGGCAGGTACCGGGCGAGAACACACTGCCACACACAGCACCTGGCACAGGAGCACGCGGTAAAGACTTGCCTGTGAGTGATGAAGAGTCCTTTGAGAATAACGGTGCCAGATAAATGTAAAGGGCCATTTTATAATTTAAATGTGCATGTCATTAAAGCAGGCTTGTTTTCCTTCCCTTCTCCCCATGGCAAGAAGTTTACAGCATGGCACAGCTCCTGGTGCAGAGGAAAGAATTGTAATGCCCTCTTTATCTACTCCAAACCTCAGGAATTTTTAAGGCCACAGCCTAATTTCAGAGACAAAAAAGCAGTTGTCCAAGAGGGTTGGGCCTGGTTACTTGGGTCAAAAACACCATCTTCTGTGTTTTGGAATAGGAGCGTCCACATGGCTTCTGGCTGGTGACATTAGACAGGGTCCAGGGGGCCAGCAAAGTCTGTGGAGCCCTCAGCTCTTTTCTGGGCTCAGCTCTATCCCGTCTGGATACATCTGTGCACCTGTTGCCTCATTTATTCGTGTTTTTGTTAGTCGGCCTGTCCTCATCACTGCGAGACATTTCCCCTGTCCAGGCTGTGGCTCTGAGAAGGGGAGCAGGGAGAGGACCTGGAGTTTGTCTCCAAGGAGAGCTGACACCGAAACCCAGGCGTCTTTGGAGCTAACACACTCCTTATGCTTGAAGGAAAAAGTAGGACTTGAAATTTTACTGACTTACTAACATGATATATAATCTCACCTGAAATGCTTTCAAATTTGGTTAAGTGTAAAATGTTGAACAAGTCCTTGGGAGAAGAAAAAAAAAATCATGACTTTTATAATTGCAGCTAAACATTTCACAAAATTTGACATTTTCTTGTGCTTAAACCTGCAGTGTAACTTGCCAACAGCAGGAATAATGATTAAGTTCTAGAGTACGCTACAAATGGAGAGCCTTAAAAGTCTTCCAGCACACCCTTTTTGCGTGGGACAGATGATAGCCCGTTCTCACTATCTTACACGGTTCATAGTCGGTTTAAAAATTTTTCTTTTCCTTTATTGACTTTAAAGAGAGAGGAAGGGAGAGGGAGAGAGAAATAGAAACATCTATGGAGAGAACAGATTGGCCGCCTCCTGCATGCCCCCCACTGGGGATCGGGCCCACAACCTGGGCATGTGCCCTGACCGGGAATCGAACCTTCAGCCTCTTGGTGCATGGGTTGATGCTCAACAACCGAGCCACACCGGCTGGACTCATATTTGGTTTTACTTGCACTAGAGAAGAGTTAGTGGAGTTACTTTCCAAAATAAGAGAAAATCCCTCCAAGTCCCCCCAAAAGAATAAGCTGCACCAATCCAGAAATAAACCCAAGGTCCTTTTGTACGTACTGCATTCCATAGTTGAGTGGCTCAGGATAGACACCATTCATTTATTGGTGACAGGTTAAACAGTCAGCTGCAGTGTATATTTTATGGTTAAATTAACCTAAGCTAGGTTAATTATGGTGGGTTAATTATAGTGGCCATTGAACCTCAATCCTAGACCTTACAGATCGACCATATGTAACTCTAAGCTACAGTATACCCAACACAAACTTCTGACTGGGAGCAGTTTCAGAATCAATTTACATTCACATAAAAAGGCACTCCAGTGAGAGGTGTATTAAGATGTTTAAATTATGGGGCGTGTGGGATTCATCAAGCAAGGAAGGCTGTTGTAAATCAAGAGGGTTTAGTGCATGAGCAACACTTCCTAGCATTTTTTTTTTTTTTTTAGCAACTCAAAAGGAAATGTTAAGGAAATAGGAAAGAATAAGTAAGGTGTTAAAAATGACAACTACTAACCGTATTTATAATTTTTCACTATTACTGACGTGCCAGCTTTAAAAATAAGGGGTAATTAGCAAGAGGAACACATTTCAATATACCAAACTAGACTGCATGAGAAGGAAGGCAAGAGAAAACAGACCAGAAGTTTGAGGGATTTTTTAAAAGAATTACCCTTCGTTCTTGCTTCTCTTGTAGATTCTACCATCTTGTATTATATGTGGGTTTTCCCTGCTGAGTTATCCTATTCCGCTCTTGTCTTCAATTCCGAGTCCTGAGCCTGGAGACCAAACAGGTGTTTGTTGAATGGGTGTGCAAGAACAGAGTGGTGCTCTCTGTCTGAATATTTGAGCACTCATTCATACAGGACTTTATTCCTAAAGAATGTGGCTTTGTAGTAACAGCAACAAGAAATATTATTGGGTGGTCAAATGGATTCTATGAATAACTGCTTAAATGGGGAGACTACACCTGGTCATGGCTCTCCCCTATAAACCCCCTTTCTCTACTCCAGGCCTTGTGTGCTCTTCTGCTAGCTGCTTCATTGATACTAAGAAAATAGTGACATAATGTACATCTTAAGCCCTCGCATTTCAAGCAGATTCCTGAACAGAACGATGTCTGACACAAAAGGTTAAATCTCTAATGTAAAATTTTGGGCAAAGTCCTATTTAAGCACAGGGCTAACCTTTCTTAGTAGTTAAGTCTCTAAGCCACTAAATGATAAAATAATTCTAACTAGTTATTGAGCATTTGATTAGATCCACAAAAGTAGGCAAACGGCCAATCCAGCCCATCTCTGTTTTGTAAATAAAGCTTTATTGGAACACCACCATGCTCATTCATATATGTATTGTCAATGTTTGCTTTTGAGCCTCAATGGCAGAACTTGTAGCAGACTGCGTGGCCATAAAGTCTTAAATATTTACTATTCAACCCTTCACAGAAAAGTTTGCCAACCCCTGGATTAAGTTGCTGCCCTTTTCAGCTGGCTCTTTGGTTATCTTCTATTTTTCCATTATGTACTAGTCCAAGCCCTTATGAGTTATTCTTATTTCCCAAGTTTCAGTAAAAGCTGCCTCTGTTTAGAGAACCCTCAGTGTGTAGCCTGGAATGCAGAGCCTGCACTTTTAAAACATAAACACTTTGTCTCAATATAATTTTAGTACTTCTGGAACTCCCCAGGAAATGAAAACACCAAGAAGCTCCTCTGACAAAACTTAGCTCTTAATGAGAACACATAGTTTTGCGAGTGGTGTCTCCTTCCAGGAAGCCAAACTTTTGGGGCAGCCAAACTTTATCAATAACATTAAGAGAAAATTGCTTTACTTGCTTTTCTCCTTTGTGTGAAATAACCTATTGCTTACAATGGCTAATACTAGCATATAAAAGCCCAATTCCACTGAAAAGTTCAAAAGGTATTAAGTGAATTAATCTGGAGGTTGACATCTGTATAGGAATAACCAGCTTTAAGACATTAAGCTTTCTATAGGTTTACCATCTTTCATATTTAAAAGTTTACCATCTTTCATATTTAAAAATATTTTGGTTTCTGATTTCCAAAATAAACCATAATATGTGGAATAAAACAAAGAAACTTGTATCAGTGATATACATTTTGTAGAATTGAGCACCATGTAGTTTTTCCAGAATCTTACCTTTTTAAAAATCAAATGAGTATTCATTGGGTCTCCTGATCGTGCTTCTTTCTAAGCTCATCTGCCTCACTAGAGGAAGAAAAGGAAAGAAAGTTTTAATTTGCAACTTGATGATTTGAGGCAGTTTTTTGGGTCTGGCGTCTTAAAGGTAGAGAAGAAAGAACAGTTCAGGGAGCAGGATCTCTTGGAAGCCATTGTTTCCTTTCGGGTGGGAAAGCACTCACTAGAGCCCTGTTTGAGAACTGTGGACCTCACAGAGAGTACTCAGAGTACAAGGTGGAGTAAATCTGATACTTATTAAGTGCCTACCATGCTCCAGACACTGGTCAACAGGCTCTGCCCAGCTCAACTCACCTGATCTTAGAACTGAGAGAGTAAGCTAAACAGCCAATAAGTTGCCCAGTGAGAACTGTTCACGTGTCTAACTTCAAAGCTCATTTCAAGGTGTGGTGAGGGGCTGTTTTGAGTGACTGACTGGCTCTCTGAGGGAAAGGGAGCCATAGTTCCAGGCGGATGCTATTGTGTATGCAGAAGCTCAGAACAAGGTTGCCTGGACTGGTGATCTGAAGGGAATCCCATTGTGCTTCCTGGGTATTGATCAGTAGATCTAAAGAATATCAAACAATTCCTTCTGTTTGCTTACTGCTTAATTTTCTAGCAATTCTGAATATTATACGTACTGCAG
Source organism: Tadarida brasiliensis (assembly GCA_030848825.1). Lineage (NCBI taxonomy): Eukaryota > Metazoa > Chordata > Mammalia > Chiroptera > Molossidae > Tadarida > Tadarida brasiliensis. Next base: position 63,263,782 of record CM061265.1, read on the forward strand.
GCTTGTGTTTGATTTAATTAGCCAAGCAATATGAGGAGAAGCAGAATAGGTAAGAATGGCCAAGAGGGAGAGAGGAGTGTGTGCAGAGAGGACAAGGAAGTCTTTGTGGGTGTGATCTTTTTGAGCTTCATTGTTCTTTTTAAAGCTTTGCTATATCACTTGAGTTATAGGTCATAGGGAAAGAATCTTTCAGTAGGGATTTTGTTCAGATTCATCTATTTTTTTGTCCAATCATATCATAGCTATTTTCTTTAAATTCTGTCCTTCAGTGCTGGTAGAGGGATCCCATCTCTTAAAAGCCTTGATTCCCCCAGTCACCAAAACAATGTAGAACTAAAGGCATTCAAGTGAACCTGATCAGTTTTATTTGTTGGCTTTATTTACCATGCAGTATAAATAAGCAATACTTTGTCCCATTTCATAAACTATTTACCATCTCAGAGCTATCCTAAGTGCCAGACATCATGCTGACCCACCCTTGCTGATACCCCAGAGTTTCCTAAGACCCAACCCTACAATCATAACCTCAGTCCTGTTTCATGATGTTAAGCGTGTGTGCACAGGGTGGTGGCTGTTTAGAAGGGCGGCCCCAGCACTACTATATAATAAGTGATGTCAACCCCTCCACATCCTTGTGGTTAGTGGGGAGTTCTCTTCGGCATCTCTTTTCATTTCTGAGTCAGTCTCCTCACCAGTCCACAAATCCTTTCCTTTTGGACTGAACAAGCTTCCCTGAGCACATCCTTTCCTTCTTCATAGCTCCTTGACACTCACCATTCCAAGTAGAAACAATGCATGATGTTTGCATTTTATCCAAAGAAAAACAGCTTTAGTTGTCTTTCAACATGTCAAATCTCTGACATAATGAAAATATTTAATGAAAGAAAAGCAGGGAGTATTAAGTCATACAGAACAGTTTTCTTTCTAGACCATGGAGGACTCTGGTGGTGGGAGGGATAGGAATGCTCTAAGAATGAGAAACGAGAGTTCCCAGTGGAAAGTAGCCATTCTGGTTTTATCTGTGATAACAATCAACTTTTAATTCCAGCTTTGTTGAATACTATTAACTCCATACTTTTCTCCAAATGCAAGGAAAAACAGAAACTTAGAGGGGAAAATACCATTTTTTTCTGCAGAGAATCACATATCTTTAAACTATTCATGCCAGAAGCGTCACTTTGATTGCCCATTCACCTCATCCTGTATGAGATGCCACTGAAATTTTGAATTCATAGGTGAGGACAACTGAAGAGTAGACATGACAGTACTTGGGGTCAGAGTTGGGACCTAGGCTTTCTGACACAGGTGGTAAACCTCAATTTAAGAAAAAAGAAATATTAGTAGCCTCTACATGCTTGACACTAGGCTTTTTTACAATGTCAGGATGCGTTTATCTTTTTATCAGCTATTGCAATGATGGGAAATATAACTTTGGAAATAAGAATAAGAGGGTCTGCTGCTTCACATAACTCTGAAGTTCTAAATCCTTGATTTCGTCATCTATAAAACAAAAATAACAATACCTACTTTACACTTTCAAGGATTACATGAGGTAATACACATGCGAGTGTTTTCTTTAGAGTTCTAGACACTGTCAGACACTACTACCCCCAAAGATACAATTTCCAAAGGTATAACGATCCTGTTTTTTGGTCGTATTAATTCAGCGGGGAACAATATTTTAAAATTCTATCTGTTGGATTTCTGGACTAGTATCAGGAATATCTGCTTTACTTCATTTTGGCCATGCTTTTGAATGCCTGTATTATTTAAATATTAAAAGTCACAGTCTAAATAAACACCAGTCTTGAAATACTTATTTTTTCAGTCATTTTCCTTGTCAAAAAATAATAGCAAATAATTTCTTGCAGAAGGCAATAAGTAGTACTATTTACTCATAGTGATTGTAATTTTTGTATTTGCCTTCTTAATATGTAACAGATGTGGAAAGGCATGGGTTTGTCCCACCCCAACCTCAAGTGCTCGGTGTAACATATGGCATCGAATCATATTACACTCTGCATGTGACACGGTGAAAACTTACATGTCCATGAAGAGAATCCAAGTTTGCTATTATTTTCATTTTTACTTGCTTATTCATCATGCATCCAGGAAGAGTGAAATCCTAAGAATGAACATCAATTTCCCAAGAAATTTTAAATTAACTTTTTAGATCTCAAGGTTACTGACAAGGATGCATATGTATTCAAATTTTAGTGGCTTTGAAAGTTGGTCCCTGACAGGAAAGCCTGTAGAGAGGCACTAATGACATATATTTCCATTATGGCAATTACAGAGTAGAAATGGTTTTGCAGTCTGATTAGAAAGGTGACCATCATGATAAAAATCATGTCGTCCCCAAAAGAGGCCTACACATAATTAAAATATTGCAACTATCAAACTGTAAAATCAAATGTACTTTATTCATGGACCTTATGGGCTTTAAAATAACTGACAGGGCCCCATGTAGATGAGCAAAATCAAGCATTGCCTGTATAGAGCACTTATTTTATTTTATTTTTTAATTTTTTTTCCTTATTGATTTTTAGAGAGAGGAAGGGAGAAGGAGAGAGAGATAGAAACATCGATGAGAGAGAACATCGACTGGCCGCCTCCTGCACGTCCCCCACTGAGGATCAGGTCCACAACCTGGGCATGTGTCCTGACCAGGAATCGAACCAGTGCCGACCTCTTGGTGCATGGGTCGATGCTCAACCACTGAGCCATACCAGCCAGGTTGTATAGAGCATTTAAATGGAAGGTGGCAAAGAACAAAACCCACTGCTGAATCTAAGAATCTGGTCCTCTTTTGCTTATAAATATTGTCATTGTATATGTATTGAGCATAAATTGTTTCAAATCTCCATGCAAATATTATCCGCCCCCCCCCCCCCCGAAAGAGAAAGGGAACGGCAGGGGCTGGAAACATCTGTGGCTTGCATGATACATCAGAATATTTAATCACATAAAATTCACCATACTATGCTTTGGAAGAGCTGATGACATTTCGTGGATTTGAGAAACCAATTCCTTTCAGTGTCCTGTACTCAATTTTGCCCTTCTTTCCACAGTTAAAATGAAAAAGGCATGGGGAAAACAGGATGATGTGGAAGGACCACTTTCCAGTCCTCAGTCCTTGCAGCTCAAGTTGAGGCATAAATATCCAGATGAGATCCTGAGATGCAGTTAGTTGTTCCATGTGGCACTTCACTACTGCCCTGTGACACCCACGCTCACCTTTCAAGGCTACAGCAGCAGCTTCTAGAAAGAGATCCCCTGCCTGAGCCATTAGAATAAAGCCCAAAGGGCAGGGGCGGAATTGTCTGAAAGCAGCCACAGAGCTGCAGTCCTCATGCAGACAAAGGTGGGACTGAAGAAATTGTTGGGGGTTGGGGTATGTCGGAAGGCCAGGTAAGTATGTTCTCTTACTTTCAAAATAGAATTTAGATGAATTATTATTTACGATTTCAGGAAACGTGTTCAGGAATAACTTTCATTCTTGTATGACTGTCCTTCTAGAAGGAAACACAGCACCATTTGCTTCATACATGTTTTATTTTCAGCATATCAGAGCTTAGAAATTTGGTTCTACTAATATCAAACATAAAAATGGAAGGGAATGAGACTTTCCAATGATTGGCACAGGCTCTAAAGAATCCCACTGAAGGAAGTAAAAGCATCATTTGTTCCCCACGGTCCTTGGAGATCACACTGCAGCTTGGGTAATGAGAAGGTGCATTTGGTTCAAAAGTCAGAGTAGCCTCCCTCTTGAAAACCATAATTCCTTTTATTAGACATCTTTTACTGAGCATTAAATAGCACAAATCCAAATGATTAAGTACAGGCCAGTGCACACAGGCCTGTAATTCAGTCCAGGTGAGTGTGAATGCACATACACAAATACACACACACACACACACACACACACCACACACACCCCTTGTACATTTTACCATCCTGCAAACTACAGCATGTTATAGAGCTACATACCTTTAAAAAATAACACCCTGGCTCACATACATACATAATTTCTTTTCTTGGTCAATGAAGCAAGTCATTTTTAAAAGAAGAAAAAAAAAGACTCACACCAATGGGTTTGTTTAAAATTAAACAGAGCTATGCTGATAACAGCAGATGTCTAGTTGTAATTCACGTCCCTCGTGCTGACGAATATATGTATCCATAAACAAATCAAATGTATTGCCAAAAGATAAATGCTACTGTTAACACCCCAACAGCTACTTGTTTCAGTTGTGCTTCTCAGTCAGGCAAAATGTTCTTTCCCCAACTCCTAACACTATTTATTTTGCTTCCTGCCAGTCTTTCAAATAATTCATCTTGTATGTCTTTTGCTCATAAATGCTTCCTGGTGCTTGATTGCTTTGCCTATATGGCATTTGATTTCAAACTGCTATTTTACCTTTATAAACATGTAGGACTTTCTAAGCATGAGGAGAATGCCCAAAGGCATGCGAAAATGAGGCTGTAATTAGATCAGCCGAGTATATTGTACAGCTTATTTAGCTTTCTCTCTTTGTATCCAATATTGCATTCCCAGTCTGGTCGCAGAGCAGTAAAGTAACATTTACTCCAGCAAAGAGGCCCTGGAATCAACATGTTTAATTTATTATTATTGCAAAGAACAGTTTTCCCATGATTAGTGAAATAGAATACATATAATATATTTAAGGATCTGCACTCAGACCACAAAAAAGGGGGTGGGGAGAGGGAAGAGAAAAGCAGGAAACAAAAGAGAAAATAGAAGTAATATCAGTTACCACGTGAGTTTCGTGGTAAAAAATAGAATATGACGTGCAATAGTGCAATTTTCCTTTGCTAGTCCAGCAATGCAAGTCTTAATAGGAAGTCCACGGATGTTCTTTCCGCATTTCAGGATTTAATGGCGTGCTTGCCGGGGGTTCGAGTTCCTGCCAGACTTCTGACTCTGCGTGGAATCACTATGGCTAGAATCACTTTTATTCAGTCCAAGATGACGGAGTTTCATATCCCAGCGCTGTGAAATGTAAAACAGAAATGGTCACATGTGCATATCACCAGAGTCATCATTTCTATTATTCCAACAACGGAGACAGCAAAGTCAGATCTCAAAAGCATTTTACTACTTTCAAAAAGTATAAGCTCTGTATCCCAGGGCAACAATGAAATTGATGCTATGTAAACATAATTCTCAGATTTTAAAAAGCACGAAATTGGCTGCCTATGGCAATATTGCTTTCACATCAAACCTGAAGCTTAAAATGACTGTGTCAGTAAATGGTGACACAAATATCTATTGCAATCTGTGAGATCTCCTGAGATAACAAACACAAGTCTGGCCCTTCACAGGTGGTCGACAAATGGAACACGTACATTGAGAATTCTGAAGATTAACAGGTGAAAAATGTATAAAGTGCTTAGTTCATAATAAATGATCATTTTTCAATTACTGAAAGTAATTCTTCATTTTAGACACTTTAGTCCACAATCTTATTGCTTTTCATATTTAAAAAACAGTCTCATTCTCAACTCTCCAAGGCAGGGCAAATATCTCAATCTGAACAACCTACTATAACAGAGGCTTAAATAAACAACCATTTGCATGGAAAACCATAAAGAGGTCTTTATTTAATTCTTGATCTATCCACTGAGAGCAAAAAAAAAAAAAAAATCAGCTGAAAGGGCAACTCTTTTTTTTTTTTTTAAGTGCCCTACATTAAACTATTTTTTCCATCCTGAAATTAACTGGAAAACTAAAGATCTCAATAATTCTCATCAAAAGAGATTTTCCACCCAAGGTCTTTAGTCCGAAGTATCTCCATATGAATTTAAATTGTTGAACATGTTTAAATCTAGACTAAGAATATAAATAATTGCACATAATGACTCTGTGTGAGTTCCCTATAGAAAGCAGTATGTTTGCCTTACTAAGAAATGGGACTAACAAGTCATGTGTCCTGGGTCATTACATGATGATAACTGTTTTGGTACCAAAAGAGCAGCCTTGTTACATGCTTTGCAGCAGGGATGTTAAAAGCCCTTCCATCTGGTGAAGGAATTTAGGACACATTCCTGTTCTGCATTAGCAAGCAGAAACCCAAATGAAAAGGACAGTAAGAGATTCCAAATACTGAAGGAAAGCCACTTTTTAATAAACACCAACCTAATTGAAAAGAGATACAAATAGAGAATTCTCCCAAGTCTAAACTTGAAATGCATCCCACTTTTGAAAAATATCCTGGGGGGAGGAGCGGGTTACTGGAGGGCAGTTTCTCCCTGCAAAATAATGCCCTCTACATTTCTGTAGGTCACTTGAACTCGAATGTTTCTGCTGTGTCGAGTGCCAGATGTTTACGGTAAACTGCCCAGGGGTGTTTAGCTTACCCTGTAAATGTTTCCCAACCCTTCAAACACACAGAAGGAAGATGATGTATTATGTTATTATGGTGGTACAATTTCTACTCTCCCTTCCCCCCTCCCTGCCTACTACACACACACTTTTCGATTCTTTGCCCCTCTATACATACTCTCCCATATTCCTTTCTTTGAAACAGACTTGCTTAGTATAATAAGAAGAAATGAACCTTCTATTAAAAAGGTAATTTACAGTAATTTTTAAAAAATGCATCACTTTCAGAATCTAAGAGTCACTGGCTTAAAAATAAAGCTACGTTACTGCTCTAAGGAGCTTACATACAAATGAATGTGGCTGCACCTTGTACCAAGAAAATGAAGTCTATGCATTGGGACAATATTGGTAGTTTCCTACTCATTCTTTCTTCTATTCTGTGACACACACGACTGCAATTTGTTCAAGGAAGCAACATGCCCAGCTAAAAAAAATCACATTGCCCCGCCTCTCCTACAGTTAAAGATGGACAGGAGACCCAGTCTTGTGTGAAATGCTAGATGGGGCACTTGGAAACACTTTTAACCTCTCTTTTCTTTCTCCTAAAATGTAGGTGTGATGCTGGAGGTGGGGCAGCTGTGTGTGAGCTCCAGGTGAACATGAACATGGGCTCTAAGGACAACGTGGGGTCACCCCACCAGGACTGGGCGAACCACAGCTAGAGTTCTCACTGTGAGAAGCCGGGCAGCTATAGTTAGATTTCTGATACACACACAGAGAACTTCCTAAATGAAATTTATATTAAAGACAAACTTAGTCCTTGGAATTTTATGTATATATATATGTGTGTGTGTGTGTGTGTATATATGTATATATATATATATATATATATATATAGAGAGAGAGAGAGAGAGAGAGAGAGAGAGAGAGACATATACATATATTACATATCTATACATCTATACATTTATATCAGGTTTTAATATTTTTCATGTAGTTGAGGGCAGCTATTTTGTTTAAATGACAAAGGGCTGGCTTTCTACTTTTATATTCTGTATATCACTTTAAACATAAAGTAGAGGTTTACCTTAACTTTTTTACCCAGTCGATCCTTCCATTTTTCAGCAATAGAACCTTCCACCAACAGTAATCTGCATTTTTTAAAGAAGCAAGCATTTTTGAAAAATTAAAACATATTACTGAAAAATACAGGAACAATTGCAAAAAAGATTTACCTGTTTATTCTAGAATAGAATGACCAAGTTTTAGAACAGTAATTCTTTTTTTTTTTTTAGAGCAGTAATTATTAACTATTGGGAATCATGGACCCTTTTAAGAACAAATGAAGTTATGACCTCTCTCCCCAGAAAAATGTACATCTACAAATTGTACACATACACTTTCTGTTCAATACATGCAGTTGAGAGACCCAACTAAAACCTATCTGTAATCCCCAACCCCAGAGGAAGGTCTCTAGAGAAGTGAAAATAGGATAAGACAGGCATTGAAATTATTCTGAATCCTTACGGAGTGAATTACCTGGAGCGTTCCTCGTCCTCATAGCCCATGATGATATACTCCTCGTTAACACTGAGTGGGGGACACAGGCAGCCAGAGCTGGTATACAGGTTAACGGTGTCCCTTGGAATGTTGACCAGAGAAGACTTTAGAATCTCCTTCACCTCGACTACTGCAGTCACATCATGGCACTTGGTCTTCACCTCTTTAACTTTAGCCCGAATGACTGGATAAAAGATAGTAAAGCTGATATGGTCGTGTGATACACAATAGGTGCCACATTCAAAAAAGACAAGTCAGCTTCTCTACAGTCAGTTCTTCTCGACTTGATGCTCAAGGAATGGAGAGGAAAAGTCAGCCAGATATTTTTGTCCCAGATGGTAGTGACACACTACACAACACACCTGTCCCCTTGATGTTCAGCCCTGATCCCCTTCCAATTTGTGTACATATATATTTGTGTGCATATATGCATATATGTGTGTATGTATTCCATTGAAACAAGTTCATTTAGATAATCAAAGGTTGTGTGAATCTGATGTAATTTTCCTCCAGAATTTCATTCTGGATGTGTGTATGCGTATCTGCAGTTTCCATTGCTGCCAACAGGAATTTAAACTTTATTAATTTCACTATATGTAAAGACCGAGTACTTAAATATGCTTTGTTTTCTTGTCAGTATTCTTTTATCAGGTTGATTAATGGGTTCTCTAAAGAGTTGGGGGTCTCATTAGGTTATAAAATTGTCCTGTTCTACCGTGTTTCCAAACTGGTTCTGTGATCTTTTCAGCTTCCTCATTTAGCTCACTGTTTAGACATCAGCTCCTTTTTCCTTTGTTTCAGTACAGATTTCATTTTATACACTCCTGTAAGTATTCTACTTTTTTTTTTCCAGTAAAAACAGTTACCACTAGACTTTGTTTCCCCCGTCTGCTTTGAAGTCAGATACTCCAACATTCCTCCCCCTCACGTGCCATGGAATACAGTCTAACATGTCAACTGCATGAATCTACCTTTCTCTCAGTGGATGTACTGACACCCAGTTTATCTCACAAGTGTTGGCCTCACTTCTCAATATAAAGACAAACTGCCTTAAAAATAATCAATTCAGTTGCAAAGTTGAAGTTTTTGACTCATAATCTAGCAAGTATAGTTCCTCTTTACTTCTCTTCTTTGGACGGGCCAAATTCTTTAGATTCCTACTTCTGGTAAATGAGCTTTTTTTTTTGTTTGTTGTTTTCTAAAGGGGGAGTTTGAAAAGGCCTAGAACTGAAAATGTTAATTTGTAAGAAGCCAATGGCTTTCTCCCAGGCACCCTCATTGCTCTAGCTCAGTATCCATGGATGTTACACAGAGGAAAACACAATGTATCTGAAGGAGTCCACTTTTTAAAAGCCTCTTAGTCACATATCAGCAAACCATTTTCATCTGAGTTCCTTCCCACATGTTTTAGGTGTTTTGGACTCTGAAAGAATGGAAAAAAGTAACCCATGAAAATATAAGGCCAACTAATAAGCCCCATCCATGCCCAAATTCCATGCAGAAACGTATCTAATAACATTCCACCAGGACAACATCCATACGATAGAAATTAAGTTACTAATTCTAAAAGCTTTAGGACAAAAACCTCATTTTTGCTTCACGGGTATTTTAATTTTCAGAAAATTAGGTGTCTCAAATATAAGAACTTCCAGCAAACAAAATGTAACTGCCCAGCTGTCCCTGCTTGGTGTGACTTGTGAGCCAAAGAATCCCTTTCTATCAGTGTTCTCTCTATTGTGTATTTTAACAAAAGATAAGATTTCCCTTTTAGAAATGTCATTTGGGAATCAGATGATAAGTTCACAACCCAGCTAGCAGACATTTTTGGGGGTCCTGGTTTATGTGAATGTGTTTCATAGCATCCATCAACTCTTAGAGATTAGTGAACTGTGCAAATGTTCTCAAACTAATGATTTATTTACCCAGTATGGCTACTATTTTCATTAGAAATTTTTAGCACACATACTCCCTCCAAAATAAATATCTCTCTACAAGACTTACTTTATTATTCAAGTAATTTTGTTAGCGCTCAAGAGACTTTACCTGAATTAATTCTGAATGAAGCAGGGGTTTTGTCTGAGTTATCAATTGCTCCCAACCCCACTTCGTTTTCTTAGTAGACATGTAGATATTTAAGAAAAGATAAAAATCAACATATTTTGGAATTTAAAATGGTTTTTTATTTCAGAGGTTTTTTTTGTTTGTTTGTTTTTGTTTTCTATTTAATCATTAGACTGACTACCTTCCCCAAAGAAGCTCTAAGTAAACCCCAGACAAGTGAAAATCCTTCAACTGTAGGCAACCTGGTTATTATTGTTTGGCTATGAGAAAGAAATTCTCTTCTTTCCATTAATTTTTATCTCTATCCCATTTTATGTTATAATATTCATTCAGCTACCTTGTTGAAGACATGTAACCACTAGTATTTTGACTTTTAGCAAAAATCCCAGCACCAACCACTGCAGCACTAAGAAAGTTGGATAAAGTAAAAATTGATTAAGTGAAGCAAAATAAATACAAACTCAACTAAATTTTCCTGATATAACATTTTTATTATGCTTCTGTTTTTAGTATAACTGTACATAAAAGTTCATATATCATTTTTTAATCTCCTAAAAATGAAGACCTCCCTTTCCCTGTGATTTTTCACATCTGATCTTTCAACCTTGGAAAGTGGACCCACCACTGGCTAAGAGAAAGTAGATTCCTCTTAAGATGAGTAGTAAGCACAAAATAAAAATTGAATCCATTAAAGAAACATTTAGGAAACTATGTGCCTTTATTTTAAAGACATTTACCTACATTGAGAGCTTTCTAGTTTATACCTTTTAATACACAGTTTCTAAATATCAAAGATTACTCTTACAGAGTGTTAACCATTTATCTCCTCCAATTCCCAAAAGTATAAACGTAGAAATAGATCTGCTGTGTATGTCCTATAGCCTCTAAAATAGGACACGTAAATTCAATAATAAAATTCTCATTTTAATAAATGATTTTAATAGTTTTTTTATAAAGAACAAAAAATTTTCCTTCAAAAATCTATTTAATTGCCATGTTTACTCACTGACTCAGCATCAACAATATTCTACAGATAGTAACATGACCTTTATTAATCTCATAGATGCTAGAAAAAAGTGATCATAAAATGCTGACGGAATACAGCAAATATTGATTTGCCCCTTATTTTATCAACAGGAAACTTCTATTAATTGACTTTTCTAAATAACTGATAGTTGAAATTTGCAACTCTGAAGCATGTCAGTACCCAAAAGTACATTCTGAATAATCAAAGGAAGGATAAATAACGACTAATAAAATAAGAATAATAATTGGTCTCATGGGAGAGTTGAAAAAATTACATTATATATGGAAACCTCCTTCCCGGGACCTGGCTCAGACAGCTGGCTTCTCCTCCTTCAGTTAAGTTTGTCAGTTACATTTGCATTGATAGCTCTTTAATTAATATTTTATCTAAATGTCACATTGCTAGGTCAAGCTAGATAGCAAAACATTTCCTTAATTGAATACTAACAACTTTTATAAGTGCTACTTTCCAGCTCTGTCAATGTTTTCCATGAGATGGAGTGACTGGAGAAACCAAATTTAACTCTATTAGCCATCCCTCATGCATCACAGTGCTCTCTGCTGACCACAGAGAAGCTGGGCTTAAAGTGCCTCTCATGCTCAAACCCTCCTCCGGCTCTCAGGGGAAGAGCCCCTCCCATCTAGTTTGAAATGTATCTCTGTACTTACTTACATGGTCCTACCATGCCAGCATCGCTACCTGATATGCTTCAAAATCAATAATTTGTTAAGAACTTTGCCCACATCAGACATTTTAATTATTTGGGAGAGGTACACTCTTGAAAGTTGTCCTTATTATTTGTTTTTAAGCCTTATTCTTGAAGCGCTCTACTAATTTACACACACACACACACACACCACACACACACACACCTTTCTTAACACAGCAGTTATAGGTCAACCATGAAGTTATCCTTACCATAGTTGTAATTGTTTCGGAAATAGGTCTTCTGAGTAGCTCTAATAGGCTTACATTTGCAGCGTTCTGAAAAATATAACATTTTATCTGTAAGCAAAATTTCAACATTAGCTTTCATTTATTTATTCATACTTTTTTGGTTGGCTAGATCCAATTTGGTGGCAAGAAGGCTCTTAGTGATTCTATGTGTCTGATCTCCTCTAGAACTACATTCATGTTTACTCTATCTATACAGATTTTCTTTCTGTATCAGTAGGCTCAGCAGTTCCCACTCTCTAAAAAGCCACCCAGATCCTGAGGAAACACTCTTCACTACAATGCACGAGGAGAGCATGACCTCTGAATCCTGAAGGAGGATGCTTAGTGCTATGGAAGTAGAATCAATGCCAACTGAGAGACAATTTATGCTCAGTTCACTGGTTTACCCCTCAGAACATCACCTGCATTCATACACGCTTTCCAGATTACACAGCACTCCTCCAAATATGGGTCCTGGATCTAAAAGCTACTCAAAGAGATAAGCAGGTATTGTTACAAACTAGTGAACTCTGTGAAGTGCTTAAGAACACAAGCCATGAAGCCCTTCACTGGCAGAAACACTGCTACTAACTGGTATTTTTATGTTTAGTGGAGGAAATTACTATATGCATATTTTGAAATGAGAAGTTTCATGTTTTTTAAATATCTGGTGAGTAGTGACCAGAACGCATTTTATATGTAATATAGGTGTATATCATAGAAGTTCTAATTATCTAAAATGTTTTATATAGGACAACTCGTTTAACATCTTGGAAAGCGAATTACTATATTGTTTACAGGTTACTTAACTAAAAAATATATGTCATATCTGCACCATAACCATGGTAGGCTGTTAGTCATTAAAGTCAATATGAAAATAGAAAATAATATATAATTATCATAGAAAACATTCTAGTTTGTGTGAAGATTTCTTTAAAATAGTGCCCTTGAGAATGTTTCATTAAAAATGAAATGGTATATTTCTTCTATTTTGACTTAGAAAAAGGAAAAAAGAACACATAAATCACAGAAAGAAAGCCAACAAAAATATTTTGTTTAAAAAGTGTTTTATGTTAGCATGGAGAGCAATAAAAGGCAGAAGCTTTTGTTGACCACGTGATATTGTGTTTTTAAAAGAAAAACAAATTTTCATTTCAGGCGTACTTATAGATAACATGCTTTCGAGTAGCGGTCCCAAGGAAAGTGCAACTCTCAGTATCAGCTTTTAAGTCCTAGAAATAAGCACCTCCACGGGGACAGGTCTGTGCTACAAAGCAGTGGTGGCATCAGCTGCTCCCGCCCACAAGAGAGGTGAGACATTTCTCACTGCCACACACATCACGTCCCCTGTCCTGTAGATACTTTTTCACACACAATTTCTACAGAATGACTATGTCAAGCCAATAAATAATGGATAATATCAGTGCTGGTTGCAATTTTAAAGAAGATTCCTCCAATAATAACTTAGTTATTAGCAAATAACTTTCTTGTTATTCCCATTTAAAAGAAAATGGAAAGTTATCTAGTTCTACTGCATAGTTTTATTTTGTACAGAAAATCACATTTTTTTAAAGAGAGATGTCATTTTTTATTGAATTTATTGAGGTGACTATGGTTAACAAAATTGTACAGGATTCAGGTGCATCATGCTACAACACACCATCTGTACACTGTATTGTATGTTCACCAGCCCAAGTCAAGTCTCCGTCTATAACCATTTATCCTCCCTTACCCTCCTCTACCTCCCTCATCCTTCCTCTCCCAGCATTCACTACACTGTTGTTCATGTCCATGAGTTTTTCTCTTTTTTTTTAAGAGAGAAATTCTTAAAATGAGACTATTTCTGAAGATTTACAAATTATCCTCACCCATATATAGATAAGGGCTTGTGCTTTTCCGCCATTTAAAAATAGATATCTATAAAAAAGAATGCATGCAGGTAAATTACTACATATTTGTAATTCTTCAGAAATTCGCATATACCAATTGCAGCGTTAGTTACGACAGCCAACATTTGGAAGCAGCCCAAGCGTTCATCAGTAGATGAGTGGATAAAAATCTGTGGTACATTGACAATTGAATAGTACTTGGCCATAAAAAAAGAAGGAAATCTTACCCTTTGCAATAGCATGGATGGACCTGGAGAGGATTATGCTAAGTGAAATAAGCCAGTCAGAGAAAGAAAATACCATATGATTTCACTCCTATGAGGAATCTAATGCACAAAATGAACTAACAAGCAAAACAGAGACAGAGTCATAGAGTGAGAGCAGATTGACAGCTGTTGGGGTGCCCAGGAACTGGGTGAGGCGGGGTGAAGGGATTGAGCGAAAAAGAAATGAGAATAAAACTCATGGACACGGACAACAGAGTGGTGAATGACGGAGGGAGCGCAGGGCGGGGAAGGTGGAGGAGCCAATGGGGGATACATGGTGATGACCAGAGATTTGACATGGGGTGGTGAACACACAGTACAGTGTACAGGTGATGTGCACCTGAAACCTTTATAATTGTGTTAACCGGTGTCACCCAATACATTCAATAAAAAGGAGGGGGAGAAATTTTCATATGCTCCGATGAAAAACTCTTGGCAAAAAGACAGCATTGCCGGATTGAGTTTATGACATCGTTACCATGTAACTTTGCTCAAGGCATAAACAAATGGATTCCATAAAACTTCCCAAGCAGAAATTTTTCAAAAATTATTTCATAAAGTGATTTAGAGAGATTTCAAATAAGTATTTACATAACTGTATATACACAACTACATATACATAGCTAGGCTATTTCCTATCTAATGAGCTAAGCAATTATATTCTTGGGACAAAATTTTAATCCTCAGTACACTTATCTCTGATGGCCTTAGAAGTGGCAATGCCACACCAACGCTCTGATCCCTAGCTCTTGCTGTAACAATTATCTAAGTAACTAGCAGTTCAATGAAATAACAGGGTAATGAGGAGGAGTGGAATTTTACATCTACAAGGTTCTAATAGGGAAGAACTTCCTTTCACTTATGTAGATTAACTAACTCACACATATTCATGAAAGTGTGTCTTAGATCCATAGACCCAAAGGATTATCCTTCTTCTAATGTTTACTCACATCTCCATATATATTCCCCAAGAACTGGGAAATTATAAAGAATCATAGAGGGATATACTGCATATATTGTTTATTACATTTTTTTGTACCTGCCACCCTAAACCAGACTGTAGCAGCTTCTTTTTTTTTTACTACCAGTAGTTGATTTTCTCAGACTTCTTATTGGGCCACTAGTATTATTATCATTTCTACTTAATTTTGCTAATAGTCTTCCTCTCCAGCTTCCCAATGGCACAAGGATTTTAAATTTTATAGTGGCAGCCCTGGCCGGTTTGGCTCAGCGGTTGGAGCGTCGGCCTGCGGTCCAGAGAGACCCGGGTTCGGTTCCCACTAAGGGCGCGTGCTTTGGTTGCAGTTTGTCCCCGGCCCTGGTTGGTCGTGTGGGAGGTGGCCACTCGATGTGTCCCTTTCACGTCGATGTTTCTCTCTCTCTCTCTCTTCCTCTCTCTCCCTCCCACTCTGTCTGAACAAAAAATAGAAAAGTGTCCTCGGGTGAGGATAAAAAAAAAAAAATTTTATAGTGGCAAAATAAAATCTATTTACTGAGCTTTGCACAAAACCATTAGATATTAATTGGCTTTCATTCCACTGCTTAGACAAAAGGCTTAAAAAGAAATTGCCTTGGTGTTCTTATCTAAGGAAAAAATATGAAAAAGGAGTTGGCAGCAACAAAATAAGTTAAGGGACAAAGAGTTCTTCAAATGTGGGGAAGGTTTTAATATTAGCAACTCAGCCCTGGCCAGTTTGGCTCAGAGATTAGAGCGTCAGCCTACGGACCAAAGAGTCTTGGGTTCGATTCTGGTCAAGGGCACATACCTCAGTTGCAGTTTGGTCCCTGGCCCTGATCGGGGTCATGTGGGAAGCAACCAATTGATGTGTCTTTCTCCCATTGATTTTTCGCTTTCCTTCTCCCTCACGCTCTATCTGAAGATAAATGGAAAAATGTCCTCAGGTGAGGATGAAATATATATATATATATATATATATATATATATATATATATGTAATATATATATATTACATATAAATATATATATGTATATATATGTATGTGTGTATATATATACACACATACATATATATATACACATATATATATGCAACTCCTTCACCTCAAAGTGTAGGATTACACAGAACACTCTGAATGTGGAACAGCATGGCATCCTACATCCCACAAGCATCCATGGGCCGTGACCAGGAAACTGTCTTCAGCAACTCTCCCTCACATCCTTTCGGACACTCTCCTAAAATCAGTGATCTCCTGCTTCTCTGCAGTGAAACTGAACTGTTTATCATCCTAGTACAAACATGAGTACAAATACTTGTTTGCATAATTAACATGCCCAGAGTTCCATAGACCTTGGTCTGCACTTCGGGGGAGATGCCCTACAGTGCACTGCGATGCCTGGGAGGAAAACGATTACATCCTTTATCCAGTTTTCTGCTCATAAAAATTGGCTCACTTATTGAAAACACATAAAGATAATATTATTTTACAGGGTCATATGGTTTTACAAGCTCAAAAGCACTGTAAGTACCTGATACAAGTGTGAAATTTGATTCTCACTGGACCTTCACTATTTAATGCAATGTTGTTTGAGTTCAAGCTGAAGTGTGATATGACTTTCAAACTAACCCTGACCTTTGTTTGAAATTGACTTCTCTTGGGTGTCATCCAGAGCTGTAAGACTATAATTAACTTTGCAAGACTTCAAAACTCCTATAACGTTTCATGTACCGTTACTTTGGAATACTACTATCTATGAATGAGTATTTTTCTGTTTTGTTGTTGTTGTTGTTTTTGGGAAAAGACCTTAGATCTGTGCTCAGGATTTACTGTTAAAAAGCAGGGGATAAAAAAAAGAAGAAGAAGAAGAAAATACAATTCTATTTATGTTACAATTCCCACTGTAATTCTTTCAAGACTGACTCTTTCTAGTCAGACCAGGGTTTAAATAATTTTAATTTGTACCAAATGCACTCACTACATGTTTTATATCCTGGCCCTTGACCCTAGAAGACCCCTCTTCCTCTTTCCCTCCATTTTAAGACACATTGGAGCAGACCACAAATTTTAAAACACATGTAAAATTACATTTTTATGACTCAAAAATCTATATATCTTTAACTACGACTTCTTTACTGAGATCCAGATCTATATTTTTAACCCCTATAAGAGGTGTCCATAGGATGACCTTAAGTAATTTTAAACATATGTCCATGTCCATCACACCATGAACTTGTCTTTCTCCTGTGGAAATAGTCTTTTCTGACTCTACAACCCTGGGATATCCATGCTTCTGTAAATATGAGATGGGAAAGAAAAAGAGAACTAACATTTGTTGATCCCGTTAAGTCACTTCCATGTTAATTAATTCAGTCTATAAATATTTATTGAGCACCTGCTATATGCCAACCTCTGTGCAAGGCATGTAGGGCACCTGATGGGCAATACAGATAACGCAGAATAAGATACAGACATTGAACAAATAATTACACCTAAAATTGTTGATTTTAATATGTGATGAATGCTATGAAAGAAAAGTACAATGTGCAAATAGAACATGTAACTTGATGATCTAAACTAGTCTGGTCTTCAAAGTCTTCTGAGAAAATGACATTTAAGCTTAAAACCTGAAAGATGAGTTGTAATAATCTAGGCAGGAACAACATCTTAATATGTAAGATAGTAAAGATGTTCATAAAGGAGACTGAGAAGGAACAGCCAATGACAGGGAGTCAAAAAGCTGAAAGAAGAGGGTGTTCCAAAAGAAAAGGAAAGTGGTCCTCTGTGTCAAAGGACTCCAAGTTCAACTGAGTTAAGGGAGAAAAGTGTCCATTAAATTCAATCAGCAAGGAGAGGAGGGGACTCTGGACAAAGGGGAGAAGAGGACTTTGAAAGCTAGAGG
The DNA here is from genome assembly GCA_030848825.1 of Tadarida brasiliensis. NCBI lineage: Eukaryota > Metazoa > Chordata > Mammalia > Chiroptera > Molossidae > Tadarida > Tadarida brasiliensis. Next base: position 63,281,726 of record CM061265.1, read on the forward strand.
GACACTTCATCCACTCTACAAGAAGAGAAAGGAGAGAGGGGTCCAGATGTTGACAGGTTCATACATCAGTTGGTGGGATGATGAGAAAGATTCTTTTGATGGCTTTTAGTTTCTCGTTAAAGGATTAAGTGACATCATGAAATGTAGGGAATGAGGGGCCAAGAGAGGCAGGGTATGGGAGTGTAAGGAGAGAAGAAAAGGTATACAACAGTTATTTTATTAAGTAGAAAGACAAACTTTCTAGAGAATAAAAGTAGGATTGCTAGGCAGTGTTAATTGTGTGTTTTAATTTTATCTTGAACTTAAAGTGAAACCAGTCACCCCAATTGAGTTACTTTCTCTGGCAACTAGAATTGGGATCTTGCCAGGTGAATATGGCAGAAAAAAAGAACAGCAAGGGAATTGAGGGTATTTTCAAGAGAATGATTATTACAGTACACCATTAATTCTCAGGTAGACAAGGAAGTTAGTGAACAGACAAATAGGCAGTCTCGATGGAGCAAAAATTTTAACAGTGATGATATTAGAGCAAATCTGCTGGAATGAGAAGAAATGGTAGGCACAGGGAGGGGGTGCTTGAAATTAACATTAGAGTGCTGGCACTACTGCTGGATGGCAAGTCCAGAATGTGCCCATGGAAGCGATGGCTGGGGCAGAACAGACAAACAGGTTTGTGAAGTGAAGATGTCAACGCACACATGGATCATCTACTTTATAATAAGCATCAGCAAAACGGCAACATGGGTGGGTGCCACTGTGGAACTTGTTCAGATAGCCCTTAATGGAACGTGGGCAACATATGATTCGACCTTCCAGAAGGTCAGTTCCACTCCTCTTCTAAAGGGATTGTGAAACACGCGTAGATTTCACCCCTAAGACCACCTTCCTTCTTCCAAAATTGCAAGTCATGAAATGAACACTTTATTGAAATATAGAGGATCTTATTCCTAGGGTATAAAATAAAACATAGAATCCTAGTGTCCTGATGTCAATGATGAAAGAAATTTTGATGAGCAACAATGCATCTCCTGAAGAATCAGAAACCAAGTAGATTTGTACCACAAAGTGGATCTGTACACCATTTATACTACTGTGGAAGAGTGCAGAAAACACCATGGTTAAAAGAATGGACTTTTAGTGTCAAACACAGCTGGGTTTGAGTCTAGGATCCATCCCCTACTATTTAGGTGACTTTTATTTTTATTTTTATTTTTTATTTTTGCTAATCCTCACCCAAGGATATTTTTGCATTGATTTTTATATAGAGTGGAAGGGAGAGAGGGGGAGAAAGAGGGAGAAACATCAATGTGAGAGAAACACATCAACTGGTTGCCTCCCGCACAACTTCAGCCGGGGCCAGGATCAAACCTGCAACCCAGGTACGTGCCCTTGACCGAGAATTGAACCCGAAACCCTTTGGTCGGTGGGCTGATGCTCTCAGGCCAATGCTCTAACTGCTGAGCCAAACCGGACAGGGCTATATGTGACTTTTAATATATAAAAAGTGGCATCATGTAAAGTTACTGAGAGAATTAAATGAGATAACATACATAAAATATTTATCACAGTACCTGGCACACCATACCCCATCGATGTCAGATCTAATTATGCTCAAGTTTCACTGGGATTCCTAATCCATCATTTATAAAGACTATCTAATATTTTTCCAGGTACCTTGACACCTAAAGAACTGTGGTACTTACCAAAAGTAAGCAAAGCAATCAGATTTTTTCAGTAGTGTTTGATGCTGCTATTTTGATTCAGGTAGGTGACCACGCTCACTTCTATCCCAATGTAGGGAGTCCATTTCAACTATCATTTACATACCCCAAATTGAAGGATCAAGCTTAGCAAGCCAAAATGACCATACATGTAACTATTCTAATGATATTATAGTGCTGGAGAATATGCAAAATGATTAAGGGTGCATTAGTTTGAACTCCAGCATCATTCCTTCCTAGTTATGCAGTCTTGGGCAACTGATAAAAGTTACTTCTAAACTCAACTATCTCATAGGATTATTGTTAAGAATTTCAAGTAATTCACATAAAACAGAACACAATTTTCTAACAAAAACTCATCAATAAGCTTGAAAATAAAAAGTTGCTAAATTTTTTCCTAGAGATAGAAACTTTTATATGTATGACATTTAGTTTTGAGAGAACTATATAAAAAGGATAGAATTTAGAAATTATATTATTATGCTCACACAAGGATGCATTATTACACAATAAAAAAAGAACAAAATGATATACAGAACTAAACAAATAAATCTCAAAAATATTAAGCTTTTAAAAACAAAAGCAGCCAGAATATGTACTGCATGATTCCAGATACACGAATCTGAAGAACACACAACATTGATCTATGGCCGCAATTTTCAACCCTTTCCATCCCAGGGCACACATGAACTAATTACTAAAATTCTGCAGCACATCAAATATATATTTTTCTCTGACCTGACAAAACATAGGTATAATTTTGATTCATTCACACTGGATGACTATTATTGTATTGGCTGTTGTCATATTTTCATTTGACAATCTAAGGGAGAAGAGGTCAGTGCCTCTGACTAAATAGTCAGGTATTGCATGTCTGAAAAATTCTCGCAGCACACCGGTGTGTCATGGCACACTGGTTGAAAATCAATGATCTACAGTAATAAAGATCAGAATTGTGCTACCTCAAGGGAATTCTCAAGGGTGATGGAAATATTCTTTATCTTGATCTGGGTAATACCTACATTGGGTGTATTCATTTGTCAAAATTCAACGTGACACACACTTCAGCATTTTATTGTAAGTAAGTTATACCTCAATAAAATACCATTAATGTAAAATTCATATATTTCTCATTTTTCCATAAATTGAAGTGTGTCATGACTTAGCAGCTGTTTATTTTTTTTTTATCCTCACCCAAGGACATTTTTTTTGCATTTATCTTCAGATAGAGCAGGAGGGAGAGAGGGAGGAAGAGAGAGAGAGAAACATCGATGAGAGAAACACATCGACTGGTTGCCACCCACACGACCCCAACGGGGCCGGGGACAAACTGCAACTGAGGTACATGCCTTCAGCGGGAACCGAACCCAGGACTCTCTGGTCCATGGGCCGATGCTCTAACTGCTGAGCCAAACCAGCCAGGGCAACTTAGCAGCTGTTTAAAACAACATCTTCTCCCTAAATATAGACACATGGCAAAGAATATCATATTAGATTTTACTTTGGATTAGAGCAGGATGTGGAAATGCAATGAAGTTGATTGGTGAACCTAGGTAATATGATAAGGCTTTAAAAAGCAAAAATAACATTTGCTCAATTTAGCTGAAAAAATAAACCTCAAATATTGTAATAAAGGTCTCAATTCATAGTTATTTGCACTTTGTAAAAGGGAATTGCTTAAGATTGAGAGGACTAACACTATATTAATAAGAAAAGGAAATTTAGTTTGCCCCTTTAGGATTTATGTCTTTGGAAAATTTTAAGTAAACTGCCGTTCACAAGGTATCTGGAGCCAAGAGTTACTCAGAATCAACCAAATAAAGAGTCAATGCAATTTGCCCATTTTCTCTTGTGAAATCCGAAGTGTGATGTTTTGTGATGTATTCCAAAGAAGTCAATTGACAAAAAAATAAAGTAGGCTTTACAGTCTTTTAGAATACAGTGTTCCCACTCAGCCCCAAGCACACCAGGAAGAGGTGGAAGAACAGGGAAGTGCGGTCCGCTGCTCACTCCTCCATCCTGCCCTTGGCGTTGAGGGTGCCTGCTAAGAGGAGGTGGTCATTCACATTCTGATGAATGGCAGGGTGGATGAAGTTTCAGTACTGGGGATCTGGGAAAACAATGGTGCCATGTACTAAAAAAAGAACATTTCAAGGAGGAAATGTTTAATGACAAGATAACTTTGTTAAATAGGTTGCCTTTGGAGAACAAATAGGCTACCCAGGCAGAAGTGCTTATGGCGAAGTGTGGCATTCTACCTGGGAAAGTGATCTGAACTAGAGTCACAGGGTGATGGGTTAGCCTGTGTAGCTGGATGGACTCCAACAGGAAGAAATCATAGTAAGGAGAGAGGAGCAGAGGCCAAGCACAGAACCTTGGGGGATGCCCAAGCTGGGGGACAGGAGGAGAACCAGGACAATGTGGGTAGTAGCTCAGGGAGGAGAATGCACAGGAATAAAAATTAGTCAAAGTGTCAATTACTGCAAAACAATATATATAAATATATAAATATTTATATATATATATGCCATTATAAAATTTAAAAAATACTATTTTTTATTTATCTTAATTTTGTCTCCAATAAAAGGTAGATGTTTTCCCAAGTCAATTCAGACGCTCTAGTCAGTAAACACTGGCACCAAAGGGAGGGGGAAATAAAACTGGATTCCTTCCCAAAATTAGAGGAGGCCAGAAGGGCAGAAAGAAGTTTGGAGAAGGAGAGAGAGAATGGGTCTTTACTACCCAAGCTAGCTAGACATAGGCCATCCCACTCAAAGAGGGGTGGCCGGGGAGATCTGGCGGGTACAGGCAACCGGGAATCTTCGGTCCCTCAGCAGCTGCCACTCAGCTGCCCAGAAGAGCTTCTCTAAGGACCTTTGACATAAGGCCAGGAGCAGGCTAGGGAAAACACTGGGAGTGTACCCAACTTTCGCTAGGGCACACTGCTAAAGTTTCCCTAATTTGAAAATACAGGGGTGGGCAAAAGTAGGTTTACAGTTGTCCGTATGGAAAATACAATGATTAATAACCAAATAATAATTCCAAAAATCAACTCTGTTTTGTGTACTCACAACTGTAAACCTACTTTTGCCCACCCTATATATCACAAGGAAACCCAGAGGTCAATATAATCTGATTTTATATTAGGAAACAGACCCAGAGAAGTTATGTAATTTGGTTATGATCATATAATTAGTGTCAGAATTTACCAACTATATCTCCTCTCTGGAAAAATGTGTGGTTTTCAAATAGAAAAGTTCATAAATTGGTCGCCATCACAAAGTAGAAAACTAGGAGGGTTCTTTTTCAGGATTACTTTAATAAAAATATGTTTTTATTGCATCATTTGATTACCTGCCTTAATTTTCTGTGTTGCTTTGACAGACCAAGTGACTCAGTGGAATAGAACTAAAATTGTTTTTCTCCATATTCCAAGTTCTGGAAGCAAGCGAGGATGTACTCCTTATTATGACAGTGGGTTTGCAACAGTAAACACACTCGCAAATTGGAAGCTGCTCAGACACAATTATTATTTCCAAAAAAAGAAAAAGAAAATTGTTCAGCTTTGAGGGACAGGATAAATTAACCAGAGTGAAAGAATTTCTTTTCCAAATTCCAGACAGAAACAGCTTGACACTTTTGAAAGAGGGGTTATGTGGGTTACAATGTTTTTATGTCTTCCTCATTTCCTGTTTTATCATAATCAACCTCAGCTGTTACATTACTCCAAAGTATAGAATTTTGACTGTGAACAAATTATATTTTCAGAACACGTGACTATATTTTCACAAGCAGAGTGATTTTGGTTTTGTTTGTTAGTTTGTTTTTCATCACTCCCATTATACCAGAGATCAGGAAAACATTTATAAAAGAGGAACAGTAAACAGGGAACCCAGGAACACTACATTCATTCCAGGTAGTCTCATACATGGAGCGATTTGTGTGTATTTATAGAGTTGTTGTTGATGTGTTCTCGGTTTCACACGCTGAAGTGCTATCTTATTCTAACCATAGCTTCAGGACAAATTGATAGCATATGCACCCACTTGGCCAGAAATTTTGACTTACCAAATATATTATACAAATTAGCTTTTTGGTTTATTTTGACCAAACACAACAGTTGGAGTGATCCTTAAAATAGAATTGTTGCTGAACACTAATGAATTTTTCAAAGATAAACGTTTGTTGAGGCGCCTTTGGGAGACATTGCCTCAGCTCAAACACTTATCACTCTGATAAGAGTCAGTGAAAATCAACAGTGCAAACTGTTCCAATCTAATTTAATTTTCAATGTTTATAAGTTTTATTTTATTTTCTGCTTCCACATATAAAACACCCTACAAGGCAGTACATACAGACCTAAATCAGTATAAATTACTAGACGAAAGTGAATAGAAGTATATAATAATTAATTGGCTCTGGCCAGTTTGGCTTAGCGGTTGGAGCATCAGCACTTGGATGGAAGGGTCATGGGTTTGATTCCTGGTCAAGGGCATGTACCTGGGTTGCAGGTTTGATCAGCCCCTGTCGGGGTCATGCAGGAGGACCAATTGATATGTCTCTCTCACATCAATGTTTCTCTCTCTCACCCTCCCTCCCTCCCTTTTAATCTATCTAAAAACATCAATGGAAAACTATCCTTGGGTGAGGATTAACCAAAAAAAAATTAATTGTAATTATAATGTTCTTAAAGAAACAAATAATCTTTTCCAACAATAAAGGATTTTAAAATGTTTTAGTGTTGCCCTGGTCGGTGTGGCTCCTTGGTTAGAGAGTCGGCCCATGGGTTGTGGGTTTGATTCCTGGTCAAGGGCACGTACCTGGATTGCAGGTTCAATCCCCAGCCCCTGGGGCGCATGTGGGAAGCAATCAATCGATGTGTTTCTCTCACATCGATGTTTCTCTCTTTTTCTCCTGCCCTCCTTCCCTCCCTTCCACTCTCTAAAAAAAAAAAAAAAAAATCAACAGAGAAAATATCTTTGGGTGAGGATTAACAAAAAAATAAATAAATAATAATAAGCCCTGGCTAGTTTGGCTTAGCAGTTAGAGCGTCAGCCCATGGACCAATGAGTCACAGGTTCGATTCCAGTTAAGGGCACGTACCTTGGTTGCAATTCGTCCCTGGCCCTGGTTGGGGTCATGCGAAAGGCAGCCAGCCACTCAATGTGTCCCTTTCACGTAAATGTTTCTCTCTCTCTCTCTTCCTCTCTCTCCCTCCTGCTCTATCTGAACAAAAGTGGAAAAAAGTCCTTGGGTGAGAATTAAAAAAATAATAATAATAATAAATAAAATAAAATAAAATGCCTTAGTGCTTAATTAGCAAGAATCCAGGAACATGAGAATGAATACAGTGTCATATAGTCATATGCTAGAATACAATGAAAATTTGAAAGTACTGCTATACACAACATAATAAGGAGCAAAGGAAGCCATAAACACACACACACATACACAAATTACATGTATACTGTAGGATGCCATTCACAACAGTTCAAAATCAGGTAAAATGAATCTATGCTGTTAGAATTCCTGCTAGCAGTTATCTTCGGCAAGAAGAATGGAAGGAAGGATTTGGCAGAGGCACAGGCAGGCTTCTAGAGTGCCGGTAGTACATACATCTTGATCTGTGTGGTGGTTACAGAAGTGTTTACTTTGTGAAAAGGCACTGAGCTGCATATGACTTGTGATCTTTTCTGCACATATGTCATACTTCATTTAAAAGTTTATTTTATGATAAGATGGAGTAAGTAGACTCCATCATGTCTTTCCCACTGAATAAATTCTAAACCTAAATAGAATGCATGAAGCAGCTACCTAAGGACTCTGAAAAGTAAATAGCAGCAGGAAGACTGGGAAGAAGACCAGTATCATCAAACTGGAATTGAGTTCATCATTTTTTCCCCTTTGGCATCTCCCAGCTGGGTTTCAATATAACCCATAACTGGGAAGTGGGCTTAATGCAGAAAGTGCTTCAGGAGAAGCCCTCTAGTTCTAATTCAAGAAGTGGGAAAAGGGTCTCCTAACACTCCCTTCTCTTGTACCCTATTCCTCAAGCAATCCTGGGACAGTGGTGGCAGCAACACCTGCAGCAGGGAGGCCTTCAGAAGCCTACACTGTTCATATAGGAAAACCTTCATTTCTGATTGGACATGTAGTATCAAGAGACTGGAGCAAGCCCACATTGCTTTGTCCTCCCACCACTTGGTCTCAGATGCAGGAGTGGTCACAGGAAGTACATCACAGGGAGGGATGAGCCTGAACTTCAGCTTTCTGGCCACAGGACCAAAAAGGGGAGCCCCCAAGGAACTGAAAAGTACTCAGGAGATCACAAAGAGGGAGAAGTTTGGGCAAAATCCCATAAAATTGTTTATGAACTGTTGAGCTCACCCCTGGTTACATGTGACTCTCACACTGAGCACTACACCACAACTTTGAAAACTGAACTATGGGATAGATCACAGCTTTGATTTCACACTGGTCACTGGGTAGTATACACATGGGATATATCTGAAAAGCACTAAAGAGGCTTCAGAAATGGAACTGATATTGAAATCACAACCCATAGAAGACTATTCAGCCTAAACCCAACTAAACTGACTCCTGATAAAACAGAAATATTCATTCTCCATAGGACTTTAAATAAGACCCAAATTCTTAGAACATAATATTCAAAATGTCCAGAATAAAATAAAAAATTATTCTTCATATGAAGAACCAGGAAAATCTCAATTTGTATGGGAATAAAACAATTAGAAAACATAAATGTTGAAGTTATCCATCAATAACTTTAAGGCAGCTTTTATAAATATTCTCCCAAAAGTTATGGTGAACACCCTTGAAATGAATGGAAAGATAGAAAGTTTTAACAATTAAATACAAGATATAATAAAAAACCAAATGGAAATTTTAATTTTGAAAGTTGCAATAACTGAAATTAAAAATTCCCTGGATGGACTCAATAGCAGAATGGAGATGACCTAGAAAAGAGTCAGTGAATTTGAAGACAAACCAATAGAAATTATCTAATCTAAAGGAAAAGAAAAGATTGAGGTGGGGGAGTGAACAGAGCCTCTGGGGCCTGTGGGACAATACCAAAAGCACTAACATTTATATCATCATAGAAGTAGAAGAGAACGTGGCATAAAAATAAACATTTAAAGAAATAATTGCTGAAAGCTTTCCAAATTTGACAAAAGGTATAAACTTACAGATTCAAGAAGCTCAGTTAACCCTAAACAGGATAAACCCAAAGAAATCAATATCCAGACATATCATAATCAAATTGCTAAAAACTAAAAATAAAAAAATCTTAAAAGCAATAAGAAAAAACTGATGCATTATATACAGAGGTTAACAATGATATGAATAACTACCAATTTCCCGTGAACAACACTGAAGACAGAAGTGAGTGGAACAACATTTTTTAAACACTAAATGAACTGTCAACACAGAATTCTACATCCAATGAAAATATCCTTCAGGAATGAAAGTAAAATGAAGACATTTTCAGAAGGAAAATAAAATGTGTTGCCACTAGAACTGCTCTAAAAGAAGTGCTAAAGGAAGTTCTTCAGAGAGAAGGGAAATAATACCAGAAGGGAGGCCTGGAACATCAGGAAAGAACAATAGAAATTATAAACATCTGTATAAATACGGTAGACTATTCTTCTCCTGAGTTGTTTGAAACATATTTAATGTTTGAAAGAAACATTAATGGTTGAAAATATATAGAGAACATTATCTTATGGGAATATATATTACAGATACATGAGAGAGAGAGAGAGAGAGATTAGGATTCAAATAATCCAAAAGAAAGCAGGAAATAGGAAATAGGAATGAGAAAGAGAAGGAACAAAAAGAAAATAATAAAATGGTAGGTCTAAATACAAACATAACAATAATTACATTAGATGTAAATGGTGTAAACACACCAATCAAAGAAAAAGATTAGTAGAATAGATTTTTAAAAAACTGTCAACAAAAAAACATGACCCAGCTGTATGGTGTCTATAAGAAATTTATTTTAAGCATAAAAATATGTAGGTTAAATGTAAAAAGATAGAAAAATATATACCTTGCAAACACTGGGGTGGCTACATTAATATCAAAGAAAGTAATCTTTATAGCAGAGAAAATTACAAGAGCAAAAAAGTGACGTTACATCATGATGGGTCAATGTACCAATAAGATACACAAATATTAAATGTGTATGCACTAAAATTATAGAGTTTCAGAATACATAAAACAAAACTGACAGAACTGAAAAAATAAAAATTTTTAATGTGCTTTTATTGATTTTTTTAGGGAGAGAGACATAGAAACATTGATGTGAGAGAGAAACATCAATTGGCTGCCTCCTGCATGCCCCCTAGTGGGGATCGAACCTGCAATCCAGGCATGTGCCCTGACCAGGAATCGAACCAGGACCTCTCAGTCCACAGGATGACGCTCATCCACTGAGCCACACGAGCCGGGCAGAAAAGAGAAATTTTGAAAGTTCACAGTATTTGGAGACTTAAACATTCCTCTCAGTGATCAATAGATCTACTAGACAGATATTGGGCAAGACTATAATCAATCAACTAAGCTAATGGACATTTAAAGAACATTCCACCCAACAACTACAGAATACATATTTCCCCAAAGTGAACATGAAACATTCACCAAGATAGATCACATTCTATGTCATAAAATAAACCTTAACAAATTTAAAAGAATTGAAATTATACAAAGCATGTTCTCTTACCACAATAAAATCAGAGAAGAGAAAAAAAAAAAAACTAACATAAAGCAAACAAAACTCTAAACAGCAGCAATTTAACAGCACAATCCTAAATAATGCATGAGCCAAAGAGGTAGCCTCAAGGGAAATGATAAAATATTTTGAAATGAAGAAAAAATAAAAATAAAACTTATCAAAAATTTGGCATTCAACTAAAACCATCTTAGATGGACACTGATAGTATTCAATTATTATATTAGAAAAGAAGAGTCCCAAATCATAATCTAAGCTTTTTCCTCAATGGAAAAAAAAGCAGCAAAATAAATCCAAAGCAAGCAGAAGGAAAGAAATTCTAGAGTAGAAATCAATAAAACTGAAAACAGAAAAACAGTGAAATCGAAAGATGGTTCTTTATATTCAGGATACATAAAGAATGTTCAAAACTCAAAGAAAGAAAACAACCCAATTTAAAATGGGCAAAAGACTTGAACAGACGCTTGACCAAAAAGGATATATGTGAATAGCAGATAAGCCCATGAAAAGATATTCAACATCATTGCCTGTTAGGGAAACACCAAGTAAAACCACGATGAGCTATCACTACACACCTACTAAAATGGCTCTTTTTTTTTTTTTTTTTCCTTAATTGATAATATCAAGAGTCTACACGGATGAAAAACTCTTACACATGGCTAGTGCAAAACTGAACAGCAATTTTGGAAACGGTTTGGCAGTTTTTTACAAAATTAAACATACCCTCATCATATAACCCATTAATCCTATCCCTAGATATTTACTCTAAAGGAATAAAAACGTATGTTCATAAACCTGGACACAAATGTTTATCATACTTCTATCCATAACTGGCAAAAACTAGAAACCCAAATATCCTTAAAGTTATGAATGGATAAACAAATGGTAACATATCCAAGAAATAAACATTCAGCAGTTAAAACGAATGAACTATTGATATATGCAACAACTTGTATAACTCTCAAAGGCATATTCTGAGTGAAAAAAGTCAGTCTCAAAAGGGTACATATTCTGTCATTCCATTTATATGACAATCTCAAAAAGACAAAACTATAGTGATGGGGAATAGATCAGTGACCACCATGGTTGGTGCGAGAGAAGCTTATAATTATAAAGAGATAGCATGATGAAGTTTTTATTGAAGTGATGGTACTGTTCCGTATCCTGATTGTAACAGTGGTTACACAAGTCTGTACATGCATTAAAATTTATAGAATTCATAAAATTTATAGAAATTGTAATGACCAAAAGAAAAGGTCAATTTAATTATATGCTAATTTTAAAAATAAAAGTAATATAAATAAAAAATAATTTCTATAAGCTTACTTTAAAATGTAGGGCACAAATGTCCCCAAATAAGACTTGAGTATCTAGATTACATCAAAGATTAATTTGACTACAAATGAAAACCAGGAAGATAGTGACGTACTCACCACTGCTTGCCCCTCTACAGTTTCCATTACTAGAGTCCATAGGAAAATCTGCAAGGTGATAAAGTAAGAATCGTAACATATTCATTATTATTTCAAGAATTTCCATATAAAAATCTAATTCAGTCACTGGTATGATTTAGATAAGAGTGCATAACCAATGGACACAGACAATAGTGTGGGGAAAGCAGGATGGGGGTGGGAGCGAGGAGGAGGGGATCAGTGAGGCATAAAAGGGAGAACATCTGTAATACAACAATAAAGATAAAAATAATAATAATAATAAAGACTAAAAAAATGATGTGACTTTATGATGCTTATTACTGTGACTTTTCCTATTAATGATCAGCCTAGAAGTCACTATTTGAAAAAAAAAAAAAAAAAGCCCTGGCTGGTTTGGCTCAGCGGTTGGAGGATTGGCCCTTGGACCAGAGAGTCCCATGTTCGGTTCCCGCTAAGGGCACATACCTCGGTTGCGGTTTGTCCCCAGCCTGGTTGGGGTCGTGTGGGTGGCGGCTAGTCGGTGTGTCTCTCTCACATCGATGTTTCTCTCTCTCTTCCTCCCTCTCTCCCTCCCGCTCTGTCGGAAGATGGATGCAAGAATGTCCTCAGGTGAGGATAAAAAAAAAAAAAGAATGCAGGTGTCTCAAGGAAGTGAATTCTTATTAGTCATGAGGTTGGCACTCTATCATTTATAGGTCAAATAAAGACAAGACCTATTCTTTTATGTGATTAAAAGATAATATATTTTTTAGGAATCCTCAACTGTACATAAAATTTCAAGATTTAATGAATAAAATTTTTGAGTTTCACCACATGTGTGAATTAGGACCATCCCACACAATAAAGCCCATGCACCTGAGGCACTTGTCCAAAACGTATCTCCTGGTGACCAAAAGAACCAAACACACCTCGTCAATAAATAGATGTATTGCACTTTAATGGAATACATTTACATTTTTAGAGCCTAAGGAAAAAAATTCAGAAAGCAATCTCATGTTCTTTATTAATGACAGATTAAACAGTTGTCCAGGCCCGGCCGGTGTGGCTCAGTGGTTGAGCATCGACCCATGCACCAAGAGGTCGCCGGTTCGATTCCCGGTCAGGTTGTGGGCCTGATCCCCAGTGGGGGGCATGCAGGAGGCGGCCAATCGATGTTCTCTCTCATTGATGTTTCTATCTCTCTCCCTCTCCCTTCTTCTCTCTCTAAAAATCAATAAAGAAAAAAAAATTAAACAGTTGTTCAGCAGAAAAGAAACCTACCATCCAAAGATTACTCAAACCAATGCAAATAGACTTGGAAATTGCCACTTGCTGTTTTCATAATCCCATAATCATAGAAAATGGTAATGATAAATGAAGAAAAATGGTAATAAATAAAGTTCTTCTGTGTTCTAGTTAAAACAGCAGCCTCTAATGTATAACACTGAATGTCTCAACAAAGCACTATGCTGAGAAATGCTGTACCTACCTCAATATTCTCATGGACACTTCAACTCAGTACTTTGAAACAGGACTTTCATATTTGTATTAACACTTTATGTTAAATGAATTTTTTGCCTCTGTTTATCCTAATAGAAAATAATGTTCTTTCTCTGTCCTTTTTCTTCATAGGCCATATCATGAATAAATTAAACAAGGAGGGGTTAGTTCCATTTTAGGACAATAGCACCCAAAATTACAATTAATAAATTATTTTCCCAGGCTTAATAATCATTAGCTAGTATTTTAAAAGTTATATCCACGGAAAGATAGCAACTGCCAAATAAACAAATTAGCAAGCAACAAATGCTTGATTCTAAAACATTTGGTTCAAGTCATATACTATTAATTTAATGACTTTTATTCTATTCAAAGACGTCATGCGTGGTAAATGTATCCAAGTATTAATGTGCCAATGTTTTTTCCATTTCTGAATAAGTTCAATAATCATGTGATGATATGCATATGATTTAGATGATCTCTCTGTAAATAAAAATATCATATCAATCCACATTTAAAATAATTGTTTAATGTTAAAAGGTTGAAATAAAAATGAAAAATAAAGCCCTTCTCTTGGAAAAGAAAACACCTTTGATACAGCTGAATCTAGGAAAGTGGTTTTCTTCTTTCACTCTTATTCACAGAAAAATGTTTCTACATTTTTAAAAGTGCTTAGAAGTCAACTGTTATGTTGTAAAAGAGAAAAACCAAAGTTTTCTGATCATAAATAACTCCAAAAATTGTTTTTAGAAAGTTAAACTTAGAAATTCTAACAAAATCATCCTCAGTCAAAACAGTAGGTATTATTAGTTGAGGTTATGCCCCAGGGGTTTCTAGTAGGGGGCACAGAGATTTCCAGAATGGTTGTAAAGGAGCTGGGAACAGTAGGGAGGTTTTTCTATGTAGAGAATAGCATGTATGGCGGCCAGAAACAGTGGTACCTGCGCAAGTTTTCCAGCGTGGCTAAAACAGCGGTGTAAGCCCAGAGACTGAAACTGGAGGGCTGAGAATGGATGGGATCATGAAGGCTGGAGGCAGATAAAAATTTTAAGCAACAGGGAGGGGCAATACTGGAGGTGACTGAGTCAGGTATCGTCCTATGGCCATAATCCGTGATAAATGGTGAGATCCAAACTAAGAAACTAGCATTCGAGAGAGAGGGGGAAGGGAAGTGGATTCGGAGTAGATTCACAGCTCTTGATAATATTGAATGTCAGGGATGACGAAGAGGGTGGAGCTGGGCTGAACCTCGGGCCTGGAGTAGAAGTATGGTAGTGCCTTGGAACAATATAGAAATACCAGAAAAGAAAAGGGCTTTGAGGGTAAGGAAAGATGAGTTACTCTGGAGCATGCTGAGACTGAGGGGCTAAGGATTAGATGTAAACATCTGAAATATATGTTCTCTGATGTCTCAAAAGAAGTAGTTCTATCTTATCTCTTGAAATGCCTTGACCAGGCTGTCTTTTATTCTCTTAAACTATATACAGCCGGTGCCCAGTTTACAGTGGTTAAACCTTACAGTGATGTGAAAGCGATGTGCATCCAGTAGAAACTATACCACAAATTTTGAATTTCGGTCTTTCCCCAGGCCAGCGATACGCAGTACAGTCCTCTCGTGATGCTGGGCAGCAGCACTGAGCCTCAGCTCCCAGTCAGGAGAACCACGAGGGTAAACGACTGATACCCTACAGGGTACTGTGTTGCCAGTGTTTTTTGGACAGTGGGTTCTGAGCACGTTTATGGTAGGCTAGCCTAGGCTAGGATGTTCACTATGTTAAATATATTAATTGCATTTTCAACTTGCAATATTTTCAACTTGCTATGGGTTTATGAGGACGTAGCCCCACCTTAAGTTGAGGAACATCTCTATATAAGTGGGCTTTCAAAATACAATGATCAAAACAATCCTTTAACAATCTGATGGTCAAAAGACAAATTCTCTCTAAACTGAGAAATCATCTCTTTCTTCATGAGAGAGGAAGTATAGTGTAGAATGGGTTGTTTGAATCTTCTTTCTCTTAATAGCTTTATGAACTTGGACAAATCACTTAACGTCTCTATTTGCATCAGCTTGCTTTTCTGCAAAATGGAAATAATATACCCACCACATAGTTATCATGATAATTAAATAAATTAATATGCATAACATACTTAAAACAGCACCTAGAACATGTGAAGTGTAATTAGTTCTTTTTAAAAATTTTTATCTTTATTGTTAAAAGTATTGCCTGGTCAGTGTGACTCAGTGTTTGAGCATTGACCCATGCACCAAGAGGTCACTGGATTAATTCCCAGTCAAGGTACATGCCCAGGTTGTGGGCCAAATCCCCAGTGGAGGGCATGCAGGAGGCAGCCAATCAATGTCCTCTTTCATTGATGTTTCTATCTTTCTCCCTCTCCCTTCCTCTCTCTCTAAAATCAATAAAGGGGGGAAAAAAGTATTACAGATGTCCCTATTTTTCCTCCCCGCACCTCTCCCCCCACCCTGCCTTCACCACACTGCTGTCTGTGTCCATTGGTTGTGCATATATGCATATAAGTTCTTTGGTTTATCTCTTCCCGCCCCCTCCCTCTTCCCTCTGAGGTTTGTCAGTCTGTTCCCCGCTTCCATGTCTCTGTATCTATTTTGTTCATCAGATTATTTTGTTCATTATTCTGTTGCTGATAATGCTACTTCTCCTGAGGATGACACGTCCTCTCCCCAATCGTACTGTTGCTGTTAAACACTGTTATTGTGCTTTACCATTTATTAATCACTTCCCATGAATATTTCTTTTGTTCTTCACAATCCCCAATGTCAATGTCAAATGACTTGCTCAAGGTACAACATTAATGGCAAATCTAGAATTCAAACTGAGGGCCTGTCACCCTAGAGCTGTGATTTTCTTCGAACTGAGGAAAATAGTCAGCTCTTAATTATTCTACACTCTATGTCTATATAGCGTAGACATATAGAGACATATGGCGGCTCTTGATGTTCTCTTTTTATACATCTAGTAGAAAGAGAAAGGTCAAATGTAACTTAGTCAATTTAGCTATTTATAGCAACAACCATTTGAAAGTTTTGGGGGAACAAAATAAAAATGAATTATTAAAATAAGATTTGGGGACTCCCAATAACTGGGTTAGCTGTATAGTAAATAACACTCTGAGATATTCTTCCCTACCCCATTCAGAGTACTTGTCAAAATCTTACATGACGAAGGATCCTTAAAATCGTATTTTCTCTCTAGTTTTCATCTGAAGTTTCCATTTCTCCTTTCCATTCCATTTTCCTCCTATCACACTAAATAAGTCTTCCTTCTTACTATTTGGCCCCTCACATATTTGTAACCAGAGCGAAAGAAAAGGCTGCCTGTTCCTCGGAGAGTGGAGAAATGATTAAACAGCAGTCCGTGCGTGTGAAAGTTGGCCCAGCTCTGCCAGGCGAGACAGGGCCTGCAGAAATGTGTTGAGCAAGAGCTGGGGTGACAAGTTAACACCACGACGGAGACCAGCAGTGACTGAGGAGCGATTATAAAGCCCTTGGCTTGGCACGCCATGGGTGCTGTATAAATAGCTGTTAAATATCATACCGTAAATTTTCTTAAATCCATGAGTTCTATGTTTCTGAGATAAACCATTTGGAACTAACATCCACCCATCAGACTCATTCTTTTTTCCTGTTGCTCCCAAAGGAATTTGTTCTCGAGCCCGAGGTCCAGATCGATATATATAAAATGACATATTAAGCTTATATATTCAGAAGATTGGCTCTTCCAGGTGGGCCCCACAGGGAAGCTTGTTTTCCAGAGCCGAAATGATAAAAGCTCTAGGCTGCACCTGCAGTGACCACAGACCATTTCGGAAAACAAATGGACACAAAAACACGTCAATTTGCAATAACAATGACGATCATAGTAAAACAGCTACAGCAGCAGCAACAATTTGTTAAGGGTCACGAACCAGGTAGTATGCATGCTATTTAATTTCATTTCCACCATGCCTGTAGGAGGTAGACAGTGTTGTCCCCATGATGCAAGTCAGAAGACTCGGATTCAGAAGGGTTGTATAACGTCCCTCCGATAACAGTTGACATGAAGCAGAACCAAGACTCAACCATCGGCCTGCCCATACTGTTGACTCCCATCCACTATTTAAGATATGACTAACTGTCTTCATTAACCGGCTGAATGACTAACTTGAACTGATAAAATTATCAGATAAAGCAGTCCTGCTTGTAGCCATAACCATATAGTAAATGTAAAATGTGGGAAAAGAATAAATTTAATGTGAATTTATTACTAATGGTCAAGATATGATTTTTTAAATAAATATATGTTTTGTCCTTAGTATTTCAAAAGCAAAAAGCAGTTTGAAGCGATACTCCATTTCAGTGAGACTTTGCTTTGTAAAATGTCCTAAAGTTGTCTGTGGAGTCATCCTGTACTATGAGAAAACAGATCCATGCGAATGGTAGGATTTGAAAAATCTTGGCATTGAAGGACTGTGAAAGGTGGTCCCATTTTATTCAGGAAGACCTTATTTTTATAGTCAGCTGGGTTCTAGTCAGAAGGCATAGGGACTCTTTATACCTGGAGGAATGGGGAAAAACAAACAAATCCGGCTTCGTGAACTATCATATCCCACTAAACCGAGGAGTATATTTGCATCGTAAATTAAACTGGCCACATGTGGTAGTTCCTAAGTAATTCCAGGTGCCTGACAGTTTGACCCAGGATAGAGAATGTAATTTTCAGCAAGCTGGCCTTGGAAGCCAAGGGGACCCTTCAGGCTAGAATCCACCCCTCCATCCCCATTCCCACATCCCCTTCAGCTCCCTCCTGCCACAACAGTCTGATTCACAATGAAAGTAAAGGCAGGGGGGAAGGGAGACCATTACTAAAATACGGTTCCAACTGCCATTGACCCCTACTTATTTTTCTAGCAAGGATGCTGTCAGCAAAGCAGATATTATTTTAAGGCAGCTCAGAAATCAGGTCCCATGGACTGACAAATTGTTTCCATGCTTGTCCCATTTCTTTGAGTGCTTCAATGAGGCAATTGTTCTGTGTTTGGTCCACAATGATAGGTAACTCAGGGACACTAAAGGACTGCTTCTCATCCATATTGACTATGGCTTTTGAGAGCCATTAACCTTGCCAAACCTCTCTCGTTTGAGGGCCAAATCTGAGAGGTTTCAGAGCAAGTCTTCTCCTTTAAGGAAGGACTGCATTTTGGCATGAACCATGGGCACCTCATTCCTAGCCCTTGGCCTGAGAGGAGCATCAGCATTTAACCGATTCTAAGAACCTGGCAGCCCAGGGCAGCGGCTCACCGAGCTCTTCCAGAGTCTGCAGTCTGTGACAGTACTGAGTGCAAAGGCTCTAGAGCGCTCTTTTAGCCCAAAGATTAATAACAGATTCACTTCTTTCTGATTATTTTATACAACCAGTTCTTGGTTCTTGATTGAAATCAAGAAGACAATAGGTATATTCAAAGAGTGATACACTGAGTAAGGTGACCATCAAAAAGCTCTTGAAATCTTTCAGTTCCGTTTTGTTTTTGTGGCTGTGTGTACAAATAATTTCTCCTTCCCCACTCACTTTATATTAAGTGGGTAATGTGCACAAAAAGCAATATTTCCAAGCCAGTTCCCTGACAACCAAGAACTATTACCTGGAAATGGACTGAGGCCATGAGCTTAGGCTGAGCACCTTGAGAAGCAAAAGAAAAAGTTGATGCCCAAGAAATGAACACAGAAGGAGGCAATCAAGTTCTCACATCCAAGAACAGAGCTGATCTGGGAAAGGTATGAAAGAGGACCAATCATAAAAGATCGGGTTTATTTTTAAAGTATACGAATGGTGAAATTTGAGTTTGGGTTAATTGGTAGGAGTGATACTGAGTTAGAATTACATGGACCATAATGAACTAGGTTTCGTTGAGGTCTTAAGAGTTATGACTGTCATAATGAGACCAAACACGAGTAAGAAAACAACTTGTGGTTGATTCTATTAAATGTAGAACAGCAATAAAGTTTTACGGTAGGGAAAGATTGAAATGAATGTGTGGTTGATGTACACACAGAGAAAGGGCATGAAATAAGGTACTAAAGACAAATTATTTGCAGAACATAAGAGTGGGATAAGAGGTGAGATTAAAAATAACATTACATGAGTGTGTGATGATAACAGGCCTTAAATATAACTCCTTTCATCCATATGTCATTTACAAAATGACTTGGAGGCATGTGGGAATGTGAAAAGCGCCCAGCAATTTCACTGGGCCAGCTCTGTGGCTGGAGCAAGTCACAGGAGCTAATTAACAGTGCCTAGCAGTGTTTCACAGCTGTTCAGTCTGGAATGGAAGAACAATTTATCTCATTGAAAGGAGAGGGAAATTTAAGGTGAAGGTAATTGCTCAAATTGGATTTTGAGCAAACACATACCACTAACATCTGTGGGTCAGAGTAAGGTTACTGAAATTATCTTGGCATTTTTAATGATTAGAAGAAAACGGTGCTTCAGTTTTCTGTTTTCACCATACAATCTTGACAAGCATCTAAAACATTGGATATAGAAAACAGATGATTGAGAGAGCAAGAGAACTGGGTGAGAGAGCTCAGTGATTGTAAACAAATAAAATAAGAAAAGAGAATCACTATACAAGATCTGGTTAGTTCCACATGCAAAAAGTGGAAAGTGAAGGGTCAGTGTTGAGCAGAAGTGTGTTGGGAGTGGAATAAACAGGGTATTTTGGAGAAACACATCACCTATGGGAAGACAGTGCATCAGATGGGAAGAGTGATGAGAGATTAAGAGAAGTGACCCGAAGATAAAAGACAGGATTAGAGAGGAAAAGCTAGTAACACCGAAGTAAGAAGTAAGCTAGTTGAAGGCAGAGGGGGAGGCTCGGCAGTGTCAGGACTCACCCGCTCCGTCCGCAGTGACGATTGCTTCGGGAGAGATGCACACGCCGCGGTCATAAACCGGCAGCTCCTCGCAAGCCAGGCTCTCCGGCCACGAGTGGCGGTACTTGATGAGGATGGGCTCACAGCCCTGCCGGGCCCGCTCGCACACAGACTTGCAGGGCTTGATGGGCTCGTGCTGGAAGTCAATGGTGCAGATGGGCGCGTACATCGCACAGAGGAAGAAGAGCAGGTCGGGGCTACAGTGGGTGCCCAGCAGACCTTCGAACTGCTCGATGGCCAGGATGGCGTTGGCCTGGGTGCTGTGGTGCAGGTGGTTGGGCATCTTGGTCATGTTCCAGGGCAGGGACTTGCACAGGGGGATGCGGACGGGCTCACAGGCTGCAGCCTGGGCTCCGGGCACGCGGAGCAGGCAGAGCGCAGCCAGGGCGAGCAGCCCGGCCCGCAGCAGCAGCATCCCTCCCGGGCTGCCGCAGACCATGATCCCGGCAGGATGGGGCAGGGAGCAGCAGCGCCGAGGACGCCGAGAGGCCCGCTCCGCCGTCTCCTCCTCCCCCCTGGAACTGGACACAATGATCTGGGAGCTTCTCCTCCCCCGGCAATCGCACAGCTTCCTAGGATCAAATTCCCCCAATGGGGTCCCACGAGCTCCGCCGAGCTCCAGCCGCCGCCGCCCCTGCCGCTCCTGCCGCTCTGGCTGCCCTTTCCCGACGTCTAACCCTTCTAGGGCAGCAGCATCTATTTATTTCTCGTTCCCTCTGGCAGAAACATCAGGCTTCGCAGATGAATCAGATAAGAGGAAAACAGAGGAAGCGAGAGAGAAATAAAAACAAAAGTAGAATTCAACTGAGGTAGTTGGTGCTCTGGGGTGTCACGTCCCTGGATTGCAAAAAGGTGCTAAAAGGAGCATGAAATTCTCCAAAATGAGGAGGATGGGGCGGAGAGGGGGCAGGGGAAGAAAGGGAGTAAAACCAAAGGGGAAAGTCTCTTAATGGGGCGGGGGGGGGGGGGGGGGCGTAGGTTGCAGTAAGAGTTTGCAAGTCCTGTAGGCTGAGCCAAAAGATCCACTTTTCCTGTGAGCTGCGGCGGCTGCAGCGACCGCGGCTGGCAGGAGGGACAAGCTGGAGGAGCCTCGACGGGAGGTCTGCGCCTGGGACCAGCAGGTCTCAGCTTTCCTACCTCCAGGCCAGAGAGGCAGCTCCGCCCCCGGTGCAGACCCAGCCCTCCAACGCCTGCCCCCTTCCGAGGAAGTAGAGGATCTGGGGAGAGAAGGTCTGGGTTGGAAGCGGAGGGGAGGGAAGCCTTGAGAAGAACCAAGGACGCAATAACCCAAGACTGCTCTGACTTGAGACGGGCACTTCTTCCTCACCCTCACCCCCACCCCCAGTGCGGAGCCACCCTGGCTGGCTCCAAAGAAGAGCCTCCGGCCCCTTACTGAAGAGCCCACCCTAATTTCCAACGGAGGAGTCTCCCCAGTTACCAACCTAGGGACCTGCCTAGCCTCAATCTCCCGGTAACGCAAACTACCGCTGTACCTCTGGGATCCCCAGAGCTCTGCAGAAAGTCAGACATGAAGGGGAAAGACTTAGCAATGTCACTTTAAATGTCCAAGTCGCGGAAAACATGGACCCGACCCGTGTGGCACTTGGTGGAGCCTTAACCCAGAGCTCCTGACTACAGTGGTCTGCATTTTGAATAATTAGATGGAAGGAAATTGCCTTTCGTTTTAAAAAAAAGAAATGCTAAGAATAATTACAAGTAGGCCACCAGAAGCAAGAGAAAAAAAATTTTTTTTAAAGTTTTTTTCTTTGCCCTGCAGACAAAACCTTCGAGTTTTGCTTTTTAAGCTTAAGAAGGAAAACTAACTGCTTTAAAGTACTTGGACTTTTTTTTTTCCTGATTTTACTCACTAAAATAAAATGGCACTTAATATTTAATTCTCCTCACCAACAATTTCACCTAACACTTGAGAGAAATGTGTAGGAAAATACACCACACATAATAAGGATGATGATGATGATGACAACAATAAAATCCTTTCCATCAAAATGAGTTCTGTCTAGAGAAGAAAATAGAAAACAGATCCCCTCCAGGTCTGCTCCTGCCACTAATGAGCCACCTCCCCCACCCCTTTTCCAGGGCAAATTGTAAATAGAGGGATCTGCAGAGGCCCTCACACCCTGCCCTTTCAATGGGAAATCACTGAGCAAAAGGATTGCACAATGTCAGAAAACATGGCCTTCATTGAGAGGGGAGGGAAACAAACTCTAAAACAAAACAGGAAGTAACCTTTGCTCTACATCATTGAAATATGTCACTGCTTAAATCCATCCATCTCTCAGTCAATAATAAGCAGGAAAAGGATGCCTTCACTTCAGAGCACACAGTGAGATGTCGGTTTCCATTCCCCAGCCCTGACTTGGCAGCACGTATGAAATGTCGATGTTAACTTGAGATTATGAGATTTCATTTCTAAAATGACCATAAACAGCAATTTGTGATTGCAATAAAACTTTTCAGAAGGAAGCTTGTTCCACTTAAGAGGAAAAAACAAACAAACAAACAAGAGGTGTTAGATAGGGAGTCAGTATACAGACTTTGTCTGGTCTACAATTATTTAGTGTCATTTAAAAAAGAAAGTCAAAAATTACTTAGCAAGTAAAATTTAGGGGGAATTTTTTTTAAACAGTCAATATCAGAGCATTTTGGGCCTAGTCTGTATTAAGGAAACGTAGGTAGGATTTTCAATAAATTAGAAGGAAGAAGTGAGGGATAAATAGATTCTTTGCTAAAATATTTTCCTGCTATCTTAAATCTTAACAGCATAAGAAGAAATCAGCCAATTGTCTTAATGGTTCTCCAACTATCTGCAATAAAGTCTGTTTTTCTTCCCCTAAAGTTTAGGGTTCTCAACCTGTGGGTCGTGACCCCTTTGGGGGTCGAACGACCCTTTCACAGGGGTCTCCTAAGACCATAGGAAAACACATATTTCCGATGGTCTTAGGAACCGAGACACCGCTCCTCTATCCGGCTCCAGGTGGTCCGCCCACATGCAGATATGCCCACATACAACTGAGGAACTGTATTAAAGGGTCGTGGCATTAGGAAGGTTGAGAACCTTTTGTTTAGGCTAAAAAAAAAGGCAGTTATCCCCTTTGTCTAATATATTCCCTCACAACTTTTCTCTAATCCAAAATTGCCTTTATCAAAATCCAAAACAAGTTTCAGTGTCTCCCAGAAGCCTTTTTGTTCATTTTTCTAGTTAGTGTCCCTTGAACATTGTTCATGTTTGCAAATTCTTCTTTAACACCTGCCAATATATTGCTTCAAAAAAATTGTTTTTCATTATTCATCTGGGTGTGCTCTGCCTTCCGTAAGAGCATGTATGGTTGGTTTTTTTCAAAAGAGGAGAATTCGTCTTCTATTTCTTTTGAAATAGGCATCTGAGAAATGTTAGCTCATGGACTTTAAAACACAATATTTTGAATATTAAATATACATATCATAAATGTAAGATCTAATTGAACAAATAGCAATAGCTAAGTTTGAAAAATAAGCTGTGTGAGCACGAAGAAAACACAAACGAGATATGTCACACTGTCTCCACTAGTGGAAATGAGTGCCTTCACACAAGCCCACGTTTAGAGAAAACCAAGGGAAGATGAAACCTGGTGCCCCAGAGGAAATGGGTCATAGGGAATTCGTTTCTCTGATGTTCTAGTTTATACAGTTCGGTTTAACTGACAGAACACTGATCTTTGTGTAAAATTGCACCTGGGTTACATGAAAGATAGCTGATTGCTTTAGATATTTCCCCATATCTGGTGAAGAAATTTCAAAGTATATAACCAGCAGACAATACACAAGGGGCTGGAGAACTGGAGTTTTTAAGCGATGTTTTGATGGGCATAGCAATAGTGATCTTTTAGAATTCACTTTTAGAACTGAGGGTGAAAAATCAAACAGTTTAATGCAGCAGATTTTATATTTGAGAAAGTTGTCAAGGTAGCAAATGTAAATTATTAGTATAACAATATCCTGCTGAAAAAAACCTATGAAGACTAGATTCCAGGACCTCGAAGGGCTCTCCAAGGCACATCCAGTGAGTCTCTTTCAGGACACTTCACTGTAACCATGGAGCACCCAGCTCTCAGAGGACTATGGCACAGCACCCACCTAGCACCTAGTTGGGACTATGGGTCAATTCTGGGCTCCACAGCTGCTTAGGAAATGCCCCCAGACCCAGTCATGGCCAACCAGTTTTCCCAGAATGCGTCACAGCACCATGGTCAGTGGCAGTTCATTTCACAAAGAGTCCTGTAGCAATATCAGGAAAAGATCTTGCTAGAGAGTATCACTATGAAATAGCCATATTTCCAAAATTTAAATCTGAGCAATTGGAAAAAAAAATTTTTTTTGCAAAGTCTTTTTTGTCAACAATTTAAATATGAACACTAGCATCAGAGAGAGATTTGAAGATGCAACAGTGCTGGCTTTGAGAAGGAGGCAGGGGCCCTTCTCCCAGGAATCAGGTGTCTTCTAGAAGCTAGAAAGGGCAAGGAATGATTGTCCCCTGGAGCCTCCAGAAGGAACGCCGCCCTCCCAACACCTAGATTTTAGCCAGCTGGAGCGCAGACACAGTAGTGAGTCATCTGTAGCTAAGTCAATGAGGGCATGTGCTGGGGGAAAAAATGAAAATAAATAAATAAATAGGTAAATAAATAAATAAATAATAAATAAGAACACTATTTTTCATCTGTTTAAATACACTTTAACCTTACCCCAGGTATGTGCTTGTAAGACCATCCACACCTGTCCTATAAGAACGTGTGCTTACATTCCTACAAGCGGGGCTTAAATGTGAAAGAATTAACGACCAGCCCAGCATGGACATGGATCAGTCAGAGTGACTGTGGCCAGTGCCATTCTGTAACAACCGAGGATCAGCCATAGGTACCCAGGGAGCAAGGGAACTGGTGTTTATTGAGTAGCTACTATCTGTGAGGCACATAAACGGCACTATGCTTTGCAGGAGGTACTAGTTCCAAAGATGAGGAAACCAAGAGGAACGAAAAGCTCAGGGATGAAATCATTTCCCAAAGTTCTCACAGCTGGACAAAGGCCTGTCAGAAGCGGGACTTGAATCCACGCCCTTTACACAGTTCCAACAAACAATTCTTCCTGGGCAGAAAGGAGCTGGGAACAGGAAGAACCGGGGCTGTCTGTAAGCCTGGGTCTCAGCCTGAACCCCAACCACACATTGTCAGGCACTTGCTCCGCCTGCCTAGGAATAGAATGCGAAGCCTTGCAGTGCAAATGGGAGAACTTCCTGCTTCATGGCCTCCACCTGAGCATTCTGTGGACCTAGTAAATTTCTCAGGTTCCACCTTAAGAACGTCTTACCTTTCCAGTCTCCAGGCAATCCAATGACAGCTTCCCACCAGTTAGCTACGTCAGCATCAAGGCAGTGACTCAAACTGTGTGCGACAGAATCCCTTGCAGGGCTTCTGAAAACACAATGGCTGGGCCCTGGCCGGTTTGGCTCAGCGGTTAAAGCGTCAGCCTCCGGTCCAGAGACCCAGGTTCGGTTCCCGCTAAGGGCATGAAAACACGATGGCTGGGCCCCACCCATAGTTTCCAGGACAGTGGGTCTGGGGTGGAGCCTGAGAATTTGCACATGATGCTGATACAGCCCATCAAGAACAACTTGGAGAAATACCCTTTTGAAGTAGATATTAAGCCCTGAATTACCTTTAGTAAACTCTTTACATGCTATAAAGATTTCATTATTTTATCTCCTGGTTATCTCTTTTTACAAGGAATTTAGAAACAAAATTTCAATAAAGCAGCCTAATAGCCAAATGACACTGTGAACGGGGAGGGAGGAGGGAGACCGATACCTCTCCTAGTTACTCAGAGGCCATCCTCTGAGCCCCAGAGAGACTTGACAATAAAATCAGCTGCCTCTCTGACCCCAGTGTACTTTTCTAAATGAAAATAGCCACACTCCACCCCGATTGCAACAAAAGAACAATAGATCCAACTTCAAAGAAGTTCCAGACAGAAGCATAGTATTTTAGCAATGGAATGAACCTTAGCAATCTAGCCCACCCATCTGGTCCCTGTCCCTAACCTCCCAGCCCACCATATCTTAATTTGAAAAGAAAACTCAGAGATAAAATTACTTAAGCAAAGTCATGAGTCAGTTAATGGCAGTTAACAATACCCGGTTCAATGTCTTTTTATTTACACCATCCTTCTTCTCTGTTGGAAGTGTGTGGTTTTCTCATATTTGAAAACACCAAGTGCCTATACATAATGTATATGATAATTGAACATAATGGTATTCAATTTACACAATTCCTTAAAATCATCCAAACCTTCCAAATAGCCCAAAAAAATTTAGAAATCTGGAAGGGGAGGTGGGGGACACACCCAAGAAGACCCCACAGCGGAGCACTCCCTATGTCTAATTAAAACCCAGAAGGTACTGAATTTCTTTCTAATCTCCCTTTGACAAGATCTAATGACAGATGATTTCTAGAACAGCCTTTCTACCATCTTACTCTAGGCCATGTTTTGCTTCATCTTTCATCTTATCATGACTTTGAAAGTCTTGTTTTGCTCAGTTCCTCTCATCCGGCAACCAAGGAGAAGGTGAGCGGCACACCAGTCATCCCAACTTCGGCTTGAGGCCTGAATTATGATATAAACGATTGAGTGATTGATTTTTAACATCAAGGCCAAAGTAGAAAATAGACTTTAAATGATCCCACAAGATTAGAAATCCTGTTTAAAAAAATCAGTAAAGCCCTGGCCAGTCTGGCTCAGCGGTTAGAGCATCAGCCCACAGACCAAAGAGTCGCGGGTCCGATTCTGGTCAAGGGCACGTGCCTTGGTTGCAGTTCGGTCCCTGACCCTGATCAGGGTCATACAGAGGCAACCAGTCGATGTGTCTCTCTCACATCAATGTCTCTCTCTCTCTCTCTCCCCCCACCCCTTCCTCCCTCTCTGTCTGAAGATAAATGGAAAAATTTTCTCGGGTGAAGATTTAAAATAAATAAATAAATAAATAAAAATCTAAAAAATCAGTAAGAAGCACTACCAACCTGGCTAGTCCCCTGTCATCTGTGATTTGTTCATGTGAATTGTACATCTCATGTTTAACCTGGAAGATGAATCAGTCTCTTCCATGAATGTATAAATAATGAGAACGTGAATCTGCCAACTTGGCCACTATATCAATTACTAAAGTCAAGAAATGTTTTTAAGTCAAATCTTTTTTCCTCAGCGTTGATGAGGAAATGCTCATCGGAATCTCTGAAATAGCTATTGAAAGATTTTTAGAGTCAAAGTGAGATACTTCAAAATAAATTAGCCAACGTAAAGGGCCTAATTCTTAACATGGATCCTTCTAGTGCTAACAGAACCTTCCCTGGAACTAGGCGTATTACCCCTGTGACACCAGTCAATTTCCCACATGTGGGAATTCTGACATGCTGACCTTGCCAACCAAAGAACATTAATCATCCTATGCAATTTCCCCCCAAGATCCTTTCTAATTGAGGCCCTTGACCCTCCAGCTGGCCCTCGGATATCTCACTCTTCCATTACTGGTTAATAACTCCACCTCTGGCTAAAACTCTTTCAATCTTTCTCTCCATTCTTCCATCACAAAGAACTGGATCATTATAGTGTAACTCGGGCCAGAATTGTGGAAGCTACTCACTGCTAACAACCTTAGTAACTCAATAGTTGAGTTAGCAAGTTAGAGAATTTCCTAATTACAATTCTCAAAAGGTAAATGCAGACATCTTGCCTCTTTCTTGGGATATATTTAATCATATTTCACTGACACAATATATTATTTCTTAGAATGTAGCAATATGAGGGGGCAAATGTGGGTGTTGTTTTACTCTTCTTGTGTATTTTCTTTTGTAGTATTAATATTTGTCTGAAATCTGTCCCTGAGAAATCTATTTTCTCTTACTCAATCGTTAGATTCTTTTTCATGCATTTACTAAGTTAAAAGCAGAAAAAGTTGGAATTCAGTCAGCAGCAGAGTTATGTTTTGAGTTTTGTAGACTACATAATAATAACAAATACTTACATTGCATTTATTATAATTTACTATGTGCCAGGCACCATTAAAGCTTTTAACTCATTTAATCATCACAGCTCTATAATATAGTAATATTTTTATTCCCATTTACGAATGAGGAAGCTGAGGTCACAGAATAAATACATAATTTTTGCAAGATCCCACTACTTAATAAGAGGTCATGTCAGGACTGAAATCCAGAGAACCAGTTGCTGCAAGGCCTATGTTCTTCCTCTTTGTATGACATTGCCTCTGCTTGGAAACTTGCTCCTCCGATCTTGTCACAGTGCCCATTAGGAACAGTTTAGTATGTTTTACTGTCAATATCCTACCTACTAAATTGCACGACAACCATTCATATATCTTTATTTATAACATCTGTATTGAGATCAATTTGCATGAATTACATAAAGGTCACTCTTTTAAAGAATACAATCAAATGGTTCTTAGATTATTCAGTGTTGTGCAACCATCATCATGATCAACTTTAAAACATTTTCATCATCCCCCAGAAGAAATCCACACTAATTAGCCTTCACTCCCCAATCCCCTCTCCCCCCCACCCCTCAGGCCCTAGACAACCACTAATCTATTTTCTGTTTTTATAGATTTGTCTATTCTGTACATACATAAGCCTATTCATATAAATGGAATTATACAACATGTGGTCTTTTAACTGTTTCTTTCGCCTTTCATAATGTTTTTAGGGTCATCTGTGTTAGACTTCATTTTTATTGCTGAATGTATTCCATTGTTTGGATATACCACATTTTGCTTATCAGTCTATCAGTTGATGGACATTTTGGTTGTTTCCACTTTTTGGCTATTATGAATAATGCTGCTGTGAAAATTTGTGCATGAGTTTTGTGTGAACACATGTTTTCTTTACTCTTGGGTATACTATTATGAGTGGACTTGCTGGATTATATGGTAACTCTATATTTAAACTTTTGAGGCACTACCAAACTATTTTCAAAGTGACTGTGCCATTTTGCATTCCTACCAGCAACGTATAAGGATTCCAATTTCCCCACATCCTTGTCACACTTTTTTTTTTTAGCTCTTGTGCAATTTTCAACCTCTTTCATCTCATGGCACACATAAACTAATTACTAAAATTCTGCAGCACACCAAAAATATATTACATTTTTTACTGATCTGACAAAAAATTACGTGTAATTTTAATTCATTCACACTCGGCCAGCTATTGTTATGTTGGCTGTTGTCATTTTTTTATTTGACAGTCTGAGGGAAAAGAGATTAGTGTCCCTGACTAAATAGTCAGGTCATGCATGTTTTGACCTGCATGCAGCACACCGGTTAAAAATCGCTGCCTTTAATGTTGTGTCTAAGGCTTTGAGTAACCCAAAGTCACAATGATTTATTCCTGTATTTTCTTCTAAGAATTTTATAGTTTTAGCTCTTGTATCTAGGTCTATGGTCCATTTGGATTAGTTTTTATGCATGGTATAAGGAAGGGGTCCAACTTTATTCTTTTGCATGTGGCTACATACTTGCCTCAGGACAATTTATGGAAAAAACTATTCTTGTCCCATTTAATTATCTTGGCATTCTCATCCAAAATCAATTAAACACAAACGTAAGGCTTATTCTGGACTATCAGTTCTATTACATTGACTCCCTAGATATCTTGATTCATTTTGATAATTAGTAAAAACCTGAACACCAAGACTGATTTTATCTTAGAAAATTTGTCTTGTAAAGCCTCTCTTATTCAAGCAATCTCTCAGAAATGGTAAGGCAAGACAGGAAGATAATAATTTCAAAATCCTACCCTAAATGTATGACTGATATGTGACCAATGCGCTATTATTAACTGAACAGAATAGTAAATAATTTCTCGAACCCAAAGGAAAAACATCTGGTCAAACCCATTAATTACTATGACATCATGATACATCACAGTCTCTGGAATAATTCTAGGGGAGAATTATACCTTCTATCTGAAAATAAATATTTGTTTTTACTTATTTTCTTCATAAGAAAGAGATTTCAAGACTGTTTAGAAAGTATTTATAATTATAATATATAACAAATAATATTTGTTTTGATCTTCAATACTGGCTGTTAGTCTGATTGTGTACATTATTAAAATAAAGAAGAAGTGAGACTCCCTCCAATTCGCTGCTGGACCTGATGAGATTTTTTACAGTCATATCTTTTAATTTTTTTTAATTTTTGGCATATGAAGGTAAAATTTAATAACATCAAAGACAAAGGGAACATTCTAAAGTTTTCCAACAAGAAAAGGCAGATTATCTAACAAACAAACCCAAAAAAAAAAGCATTAAATATCTTTTTCCATCCCTTTACTTTTAATGTGTGTGTGTCTTTTGTTCTGAGGTAGGTCTCTTGCAGACAGGATATGGATGAGTCTTTTCTTCTTATCCCTTCAGCTATCCTATGTCTTTTATTGGAGCACTTAATTCATTTATATTTAAAGTCATTATTGACAGGTTTGTGGTTATTGCCATTTTATTATTCATATTTATGTTCTTTATTTTTTTTTCCTTCTTCTTCTTAAAGAAGTCCCTTTAACATTTCTTATAATACTGGTTTGGTGGTGATGAGCTCCTTTAGCTTTTTCTTGTCTGGTAAGCTCTTTATCTCTCCTTCAATATTAAGTAATAGCCTTGCTAGGTAGAATACTCTTGGTTGTAGGTCCTTGATTTTCATCATTTTGAATATTTTGTGTCAAACCCTTCTGGCCTGCAAAGTTTCTGTTGCGAAATCAGCTGATAGACTTATGGGAGTTTCCTTATAGGAAACTGTCTTTCTCTTGTGTTTTTCTTTTTTTAATCCTTACCTGAGGATATTTTTTTCAAATATCTTCAGATAGAATGGGAGGGTGGGGGGAAGAGGAGGGGAACATTGATGTGAGAGAGACACATCAACTGGCTGCCTCCTGCACAACCCCAACCAGAGCCGGGGACGAACCGCAACTGAGGTATGTGCCCTTGGCCAGAATTGAACCCACGACTCTTTGGTCCATGGGCCGATGCTCTACCACTGAGCCAAACCGGCCAGGGCTCTCTTGTGGCTTTTAAGATTCTCTCTTTGTCTTTAACCATTGTCATTTTAATTATGGTGTGTCTTGGTGTGGGCTTCTTTGGGTTCATCTTCTTTGGGACTCTCTGTGCTACCTGGAGTGTGTGTCTTTTTCCTTCTCCCAGTTAGGTTCTTGATCTCTGGCTCTCTCTTTTTTCCTTCTGGTACCCCTATGATGCAGATGTTGTTGTGCTTCATATTTTCCCAGAGGTCCCTTAAAGTATCCTCATTTTTATTTGTTTTTTCTTTTTTCTATTCCAATAGGGTGTTTTCTACTACCTTGTCTTTCAAATCACTGCTGTGATCCTCTGTTTCATCTAATCTGCTGTCGATTCCCTCTAGTGTATTGTTCATTTCAGTTATTGTATTCTTCATTTCTAAGCAAATAAATCAGTGCACAGGTCATTTAAGAAGACATCTGGGTTTCCAGCAGCCTTCCATCTCACATGGACAGACAAAATTCTGGCTTATTTTCACAGCAGGAGGTTGTGGGGGCCCATTTCACATCTCTACCTCCCCCCACAACCAGTCTCCCCATGTTTTGTTCTTTATATCCTTAGTTATAGGACTTCTGTTCAGCTAGTCTTCAGATAGTTCTCCAGGTTGACTGTTCTGTAATTTAGTTGTCATTTTGATGGTATTAGAGGAGGAGGTGAGTGCAGCATCTTCCTACTCCACCATCTTCACTGGAACTCCTTGACCTGAGGAGATATATGATTTGATAGGACTTTGCATATAGGTATTCTCAGAAACCACTCCCTCCACCCTAGTTACATGTGAAAGGCAGCACAGTACATGGGAAAGATTCCCAGAAAGAGAATTAGGGGAAAATGTTATAAGCAGTGATGTCACTCAGTTATTCCATCTGAGGTGGCAAGGAAGACAGGGACAAAAAATTAGTCTTCCTTTCTCTTGACTTGATACAGATAGAAACCTGGCAAAGTTATAAGAACAACAGCATGAATATCAACTAAGGCCATCCATATACTTTCTAAGTACAAAATTCCTATAAATCCTTCATATCTTCTCTTGATAGAAGTTCAGATTTTCACTTTTCACTAGTAATTGTCAAACAAAAACCATTTGAATTTTTAGATATTTTGCAAGAGTAAGAAACAGCACTCCATTTCTTAGATTTTCTTTCCTCCCAATTTTGAAACTAAAATGATTTTAAATTGTAAGCAAAATATAATCAGCTTTGAATGAAAACAGATTATAGGAATTCAAGAGGGCCTTGGCATGGTGTCCACTGGAACACAGTTGTACTTTTTAATAAACAATATAAATGTTTTCATGTTCTGGTCATGATGGTGATGGTGATGATGGTTATTAATACAATGGTAGCACAGCTATTAAGTTCTACAATAGTGTGTCTTACAGGACAAAACTGGACAGGATATAGAAGAAACAATGAAACTTCTTTTGGGAGCGGGGGGAGATGGGGATGGAATATAATCTCTGAAGAATGTTTAAAAGAATATTGTTGTCCTGGAAAATGTCATTGATCCATTCATCCATTTATTGAACACTTATTACTGGCTTTCTAAGTGCCAGACATTTTAGGTTATGGAGATCACATAACAAAGCAAAGTCTGGACCATCATAAAACTTACATTCTAATATGTTTTTTCTACAAGATGGAAAGAGCTGTATAATGGTCAGTCCAATGTCTTAACGAGGAAAGACTAAGTTACATTATATTACAGCAAAGGAGATTTCCACTAGATCTGAAGAATGTTCTAGAAAGAGGTTGGTAAATTCTTGAAATTGATCCCTTAAAAATTGTTACTGTAGAAAAAGAATACTCCTTTCTCCTCAAAGAGTTTAGGTGACACCACCCGGCAAGCCAGGCCACAAATATCACTATTTTCTTCAGGAAAGGTCGAATCCTAGTGCAGAAGGAGGAGGCCCTGGGAAGTGAGGCTTTGAAACAACTGGCAGGTGGACAGTGATAAAGATGACATTTTTGATGGTGCATAAAAACTGTTTTAAAATACTCCTTACATTTCACTGATATATTTTCATGTTGGTATATATTTATTTAGTCACTTTTCACATAATAGGAGCCTATGTGTACATATTTGCAATGATTATTTGTCCTGTAGGTGACATATTTAATGTTTCATTTCACCAAATTATAGGTTCATGTTTTCCTTTTATTTTTGTTTCTTTCCCCACATCATTCATGGACATGCTTTTTGCAGAAAATTGCATTTCCTCTTGTAGGTATAAAATTTTTAACAGAAGTATCTGTCAGACCATAATTGCAACGTTTGTGTGGGCCTCAAGGAATGCTCTGTCACTCAGTACCACATCAACTCAGGGGGTGCTTGCTTCGTGTTAAAAATATCATGCATGGTGAAAGGTGAGGTGGGAAACTCTGTAATGCTTTATATCTGTTCTGCATCTTGTTTCAGAGTTTGCTTTTCTCTGAAGAATGTGGTTAAGCCAACAACAGGCTGATTTTCCCTGAAGTATTTAAGAAGAACCAAAAGAAAACCATAAAATTATAACTCTCATAGTGGCTGCACCAGTCTTCATTCCCACCAGCAGTGTACTAGAGCCCCTTTTTCTCCACACCCTTGCTAGCATTTGTTTGATGATTTGTTGATGGCAGCCATTCTGGCAAGTGTGAGGTGATACCTCAAAGCCGTTTTAATTTGCATCTCTCTGATGATTAGTGACATTGAGCATTTTCTCATATGTCTCTTGGCCATATTTTGGAGAAGTGTCCATTCAAGTTCTCTGTCCATTTTTTAATTTGATTGTTTGTCTTCCTTTTGTTGAGTTGTAGGAGAGCTTTATATATTTTGGAAATTAACCCCTTATCCAATGTATGATTGGCAAATATGTTCTCCTATACAGTGGGTTCCCTTTTCATTTTGATGCTGGTTTCTTTTGTTGTGCAGAAGCTTTTTAATTTTATTTAGTCCCATTTAATAATTTTTTCCTTTGTTTCTCCTGCCCTAGGTGATGTATCAGTGAAAATTCTGCTACATTTGATCTCTGAGATTTTGCTGCCTACATTTTCTTCTGGGATTTTTATGGTTTCAAAAGTTACATTTAAGTCTTTTATTCATTTTGAGTTTATTCTTGTGTATGGTGTAAGTTGGTATAGAAAACAATATAATGTTTCCTCAAAAAATTAAAAATGGAACTGCCATTTCATCCAGTGATCCCACTTCTAGGAATATATCCTAAGAAGCCTGAAACACCACCAATCAGGAAAAATATATGCACTATGTTCATAGCAGCACTATTTACAATAGCTAAGATCTGGAAACAGCCCAAGTGTGCATCAGTAGATGAGTAGATAAAAAAGTTGTGGTACATTTACACAATGGAATACTATGCAGGTGTAAGAAAGAAAGATCTCTTACCTTTGAGATGACATGGAAGGACCTGGAGAGTATTATGCTAAGCAAAATAAGCCAGTCAGAGAAAGATAAGTATCACATGATCTCACTTATTTGAGGAATATAATGAACAAAATAGATCCAGAGACATGGAAGTAGGGAATAGACTGATAAACCTCAGAGGGAAGGGGAGTGAGGGGGAAGGAAGAGAAAAACCAAAGAACTTATATGCACATATGCACAACCAATGAACGCAGACAACAATGCGGTGAAGGCTCGGGGTGGGGGGGTTTCAATGGGGGGGGAGGGATATGTGTAATACTTTCAACAATAAAGAAAAAAATTATAACACTCAATTCATAAGACTATGAGAAAGGCAACCAAGAAACTACTTTACATAGAAAAGAGGTCAATCACATTTAGAAAACAAGTTCTACAAATTGACAGCCAGTCAATTGCTTCTCTCTAGCTATTGCTATCTTTAGGGAAACACGAGTTTCTAGGTTCTGTTTATGAATGAACATATTCCATATTTTTAACAAATGTAATGTTCCTTAGTTATTCACACATTCCATGTTTCCAACCTAAGTACAAATTCACTTTTTCTTTCCTGACTATAGAGAATTCAGATTTGTGTCATTCAATATATATATATATATATCTTAAAATATATGAAGTATACATTTTCATTCTTGCTTTTTAAATGGGTGTAATGAATATTACTATTCTATCCCTAAGGCTACTATATATAATTAAAACAAATTATCAAAAGGAAATGGAGAAAAAAATGTTTGTTGGCTGCCCAGCAGGAAGCTCCCTGCCCCTTCCGCCTCCAGTGGGGCAAGAGAACAAAGGACAGAACAAAAGAGATGAAAAGAGGTGCAGCAAAAACAGGTTGGAAGGATGATAGGGATGAACTTAATGCTAGTGGGGAAAGAAGAAGGTATTTCCACAGAGAGGAGGAGAGGTCCGCTCTTCTCCCCAGGACTAAAAACACAGGAGGGAGCTGAGTGGAGAAACAACTCCTCTGACCTATGGATTTGAATAAAGAAAGCTCTGGGCTTTTCTCTCTCCTGTGGAGCTCTTCAAGCCCACTCCTGTGCCCATGCAGTCACCCCTCAAAGTGGCTGAGCCATGCAGGCGAGCCCTGCCTTGGTCCAGCGCTCCTGTGACTAGGCACTTAATTCTCACTAATCCTGGGGTCAAAAATTAGCGCTGTGAGCCTTATATCTGAAGCCACATTCTTCAGTCAGCTTTGTTAGTAATAAACCAGCCGTTTGTCTGCCATAACTTATTTTCCAGTTGGTTCCTAATTTGGATTGGTAAGAGAGGGGTTTGTTTATTGAATTCTTTCAAGATTTACCAAGAGTCTGATTCCACCCCACTGGCCTCAGGAACAACTGTATGTCCCTGGAGTCTAGTTCCCCTACAATATGGATTACTGTGCCATGCCTCAGTAATACATCACCAACAAGGATACAATTCCAAAATGATGCTTTGATGCCAAAATAGTGTTCTCATCAATACTATTGTTTATTTTTATAAACAGAATCACAAAGAACAAATCGGTGTCAGATACGGTTTACCAGGGCTTCAGCTCTCACCATTTTTATTTTCCTCCTGTGTGCCATGGCCGGCCAACCCAATTTCCTTTTGTGTTGCCTGCTCTTTGCCTATCTATAAACAAGAATGCCCTGGAGGATTAGTGCTACATAAATATAAGATGGAACAGATGGTGTGCTGAATAACCTCCAGGAAACCCCAGACTGAAGGTGCTTTTGAAATACTGTATGTTTTCATAAGGCCAAAATTGTGTCACCCTTTTTTACAATATGAGCACTATTCGGGAATCTGATCAGTACTGTGGCTACAGTCACAAGGTAGCATAAGATTCTGAGGCACAGTCCCTGAACACCACTGAGCTTCTGTGTGAGTCTGCTTGTGATTCAACGTGTTTCCTACCAGGTTCATCATTTACTGTCACTGAGACTCCTGCTTGTTGGATTTGCAGCTCCCTGCTGATAAAAGTAATGAATTCTGAGCATGCTCACACGGACCCATGAACCAAGACTGAAGTCAAGATATAGATATGTTCACCCGTGATATAGAATGGCTACAAAATATTGATGCCTTAGGGGTAAAAATCCCTATACATTTCTATTATTAATTAGTTTATAAATTGACTATAAAAATGTACATCTAGTAAATCCTTAACTGATCTCTCCCTATTTCTTTTTTCTTTTTTTAATGTCCATACACAGACACCTATTTACTATAGCAGTAGCATTTAATTCCAAAGGGAGTGGTGATTAGCACTAAGGCATTTTAAGATCCTTTATTGTTTGGAAAGAATATTTGATTTCTAATTATTAACATGAGACTGTGTTAGGTTAAATGTGTCCTTCCAAGTAAGGTAACCACTACCAAACAGCAAAAGAGCATATAAGTTTCAAATTAATAAAGAAGAAAATAGAAGAGGAGCAGAGAAGAGAATGAAACTGAAAACTTCAAAATGTATCTCTGTACTTGAAAGCAGACATGGTCTGAAGATCATTTACATTTGCAAATATTCCAGAGGACACATAACTCCTCTACGTATGACTGGCAAACCCCGCTCCCTCGCTGGGGAAGTCTGTGTCCCTCTCTCGTCTCTCCTTTCTCTCTCTGTCACTATAAATACACATATATACCTATATCTATTTACTCCATTCTTTTTTATGTTTTCTACTTTTTTTTAGATCAATGTTATGTCTACATTTTAAGGACTTCGAAAACACAATTTATTCATCCCTATGCTTGAATCTATGTATTAACAAACAGATGTCACCAAGAACAAAAAGTCAGATTGAATATAATTGAGTTTTGACATATCTGGTTGGTGGTGGTGTTAGGACTTTTAAAACAAGCCAAATCTCAAATTTATGCAGCTTAAATCATTCTATTTTCGATCCGAAGTACATATTAATTCTTTCATTGATAATAACAGTGTAGGGGAGAGAGAAGGAGAAGAAAGCAGGTCACTGAGACCTAGGGCTGAGAATCAGTTTGCAGTGACAGCGGAAGAACCTTCCCAGCCAGTTTCATCAGCTGTTTATCAACACCACCTCTTCCCTCATTCCAGCTCTGATTAGATGGCCTTGATTTGTCAAATGTGGCGCCATAAGGTTAGAATTAGATTCAGTGTTTCATTACCATGGTCCCTAGGAAATACAAGACAGTCTATACTTGTAAATAATGCCATCAACTACAGCTAAGCCTTCCCATAGCCTTTATCTATGCAGCACAGCTTGATATGAAGAGAAGACAGGAAGCTTTGAAAATGGATTAAAACATGAGCAAAATACAACACTTTGGAAAAGCATTCCATTCTATTTTAAAGAATAGAATTTTTACAAAATGAAACAAACACAGACTCACAGAAAAGAGATCGAACTAATAGTTGCCAAAGGGGAGGAAGGTGGGGGGATTGGGTGAAAAGGGTAAAAGGGAATATAGTCAATAACTCACCCCTCACTACTTTTTTTCTAACCAGCTCTAAATGGAACAGTCTTTCTTAGCTCCAGTATAAATAACTGAGCTGCTGGGCTCTGCCAAGGTGGGATTCAGGTGGCATGGGTGGGGCTGTCCGGGCTGCTTCCCAGAGATGTTGGTCTTCAATAAATACTAACAGGTTGCAGCTTCAGTTAATAAATAGCATTCATTTTCCTTCTCCCTCTTAAGGAAGGTGAAATATAGGAATATCTTAGTTATCAGGAAAAGCAGGCTAGGTGTGAAATCCATGATTTTGCAGTGAAGACTGATCTTTGAGTTCTAAGAACTACATTAATGTTCTCTTTTATATAAAATGTCCTAAACTATATTATGCATGAGGCTGGTAAGATACCTACAAGAGTATTTAAAATGCCAAATGCGTCCCTGCCCAGGCCAGGTGGGTCAGTTGGTCCCCTGCACCAAAATGTTTGCAGCTTCAATTCCTGGTCAGGGCACATAACCAGGTTGCAGGTTTGATCCTGGTTGGAGTGCGTACAGGATCTCTCTCTCTCAAAAAAATCAATAAAAACATATTGTTGGGTGAGGATTTAAATAAATAATAAAAAATAAAATGCCAAATGCATCCAAAGCTGTCGAAAAAAGGCTCAGCTGGACACAAGAGTGACAAGAGCCACCCCGCACCCTGCCTCCTCAACACACAACCTCCCGTCCCGCTGCACAACTCACATCCCATACAAATACACACACGTGTGCACACTCACACGAGCAGAGACGTGCACACACGCACACTCACTGCAAACCTCCAGACCGCCTGCCGCCCGTGGGTCCCTTCAGCACTGGATCACTGGGAGCTGAGCCCCCTGAAGCATTCCCAGAATGCCCCTCTGCCAGTGGGCTCAGCTGGGCAGGCAGGTGATCTCTCCCTATAACTGTTATCACCTTTTCCACCCCTCTGTGAGGGAGTGAATGAATTAAACTGTCCATACTACCTGTAGAAGATTCCTGGCTCTTTTAAAAAATACTTTCTTCCTTGGAACTGAATATATTCAATATTGTTCTATCTATTCATTCAATCAGCTTTTTTTAAAAAAATATTTTTTCTTTATTGATTTTATAGAGAGAGGAAGGGAGAGGGAGAGAGGCACAGAAACATTGATGAGAAAGAACATCTACTGGCTGCCTCCTGCATGCCCCCCACTGGGGATCAGGCCCACAGCCTGGGCATGTGCCCTGACCGGGAATCAAACCGGTGACCTCGACGCTCAACCACTGAGCCACACCGGCCAGGCTTTTTTTTTTTTCCCCCAGACAAAAGGTCTCATGTATTTATTACTGAACTTACCTACTAGTGCAGAAGCATAAAAAACGAAAATTATTTGCCCACTAAAACATGTCCAACTGTCCCGATAGTGGCAGTTTTTCAGCTTCCGAGGGTAAAATGCCAGTGACCTTGACACAGCATCAATGTGAGCCATCGGATGGGCAATTCCTTATGGACCTGGCTGCGTTCTTCTCCAGGGTCTTCTCTTGGAGTTGTACCCAATTTTATTATGAGTTTTCTTTCAAATTCATTAGAGAATGAAATGACTCTGCTCTGATTTCCTGGCCAGAAGTCACTTGATCCCGAAACTCTTGTAAAATAACTGATAAAGAAAGGAGTCAACCGCACAACCACGATGGTGGAGAAAGGGAGTGTCAATCAGTTATTATTGATTACATCCATCTACACACACGTCTCTGTGTCAACCCAAAATGTGTCCGACGCAGCCTTGCCATGAAGGAGTACACACTCTTGCAGCAAAGATAAGAAACACACTACTTGGTCAACGAGTACACTATGTAGTTGTAGATATAGTAAATTGTTTATCACACACAGGGGGAAGAATCTGATCTGAATCCAGGATATAGCTGGAACTTGCCTTCTTAAATTAATTCATCTTATAAGCTTGACATATGTGAGTAGTAGGCCAAAAAAATGTTTTCTATTACTAGCTGGCAGCCGAATCCTTAGAAAGGAAATATCTCTGCTGAGGAAATATTTTCATAAACACCTTGGATGAATGACAGAGCTAAAGGTCAGCAGCTGTCAAGACAACTAACAGGAGTGCTGATGACTGAAGAAAGAAGAGATAAAGAGGAGAGAGGCGGCCGAGCCACCTGGTGGCGGGCCACATATCACCAGCAGTGATAACAACTGAGAGTAAAAGTAATGGCTAACCACTTACTGCCAGGTGTTGTAAGTGTTCTTCCTGGTGTGTCTCATTTAGCCCTCACAACAAGCCATCCGTGTAGGCATTATTATTCATCTTCATTTTACAGAAACCAGAGCCCACTTTTCAGAAATAGCCAGGCCCTTTGAAAATCAAGAGTATCCAACATTTACTGTGTAAGTTAATGTGTCTGTGATGTAAATCCCTCCACCCGAAACTTCAGTCAAGTTTTCTACATACACGTAACTTCTGTGAGAAATGTGTGTGTGTGTGTGTGTGGAAAGTAAAGAAAATCTCTGGGTGACATGTCAGGGTCAAAGTGCCATGAAACATAGACAAATCCATGAGATGGTGAGACAATTCCTCAACAAATAATTTGGCAGAAGCAAGAGACTAGAGCCATAGGTACCCATGACCGTAGCCCCTCAGAAACTCATGGAAATTTGTTAGGAAGGCATTGGATTTTCTGCAGTTAGTGGAATGGTGTTTGACTCTTAAGGAGGCAAAATAACCCCCAGTAACGCCTTGTGGAGTCGACATAATGAAGTCCCAAACAATTGTCTATTCCACTTCCTAAATTTTTTTTCTGTATACCAAGCTCTGTGCTAAATACTTGAGATACATTATCTTATTTTTAAAATATTTTTTCTTTATTAATTTTAGAGTGAGAGGAAAAGAGAGAGATAGAGAAACACTGATGAGAGAGAACATTGATTGGCCGCCTCCTGCATGTCCCCCACTGGGGATTTGGCCCACAACCTGGACATGTGCCCTGACCAGGAATCAAACTGGGACCTCTTGGTATATGGGCCGACACTCAACCACTGAGCCACACCGGTCAGGCACAATATCTTATTTAAGCCTCACTAAAATACTGTCAATCCAATAGCAAAGAGATGGTAAGTAGAAGAACTGGATTTGAACCCAGGGCTTTCAGACCCCTGACCCTCTTCATTCAATAGCACGGGCCCCAGGAGCAGTATTCTCCTTTTACCACTACAGCTGAAGGATGATGCTGCAGGTTACGTGGTGCCACGCTTCCCTTCCATGGTACGTTTACCTGTTTAGAGAAACACACAGCAGTGTTCCACTGGAGGTAAAGGGAGTCAATATTAGAGCTGACTGCTGAAAGGTCGATTCCCTCCTTCTCTTCTACTGGACAAGGCTACGGAACCCTCCGTGAACCTAACATAAAGGGAGAGGATCAAGGAGCAAGAAAAGATTGAAATATAGAGAAAAGAGGAAATTAAGGAACATAGAGGTGAGCGCGCAGGACGACCACAAGGTGACTAGAAGTGAGCGCACAGGTAAGCGTGGCAGGCACCACTGGACAGTAGCAGACTCTTGGGATGCCTGCCTCTGCCCAGACCACGCCCACCCCTATCACTAAATCCTTTCTCCCCATATTGCATTTTCATGTGTTTTTGTTGATATTCTGCATCAATGCAATGCAGATTATTCCACTTTACTATCCTTATGTGTGCAGCACTGGTGTTATAGCAACCCCGTAGAGCTAGTTCCTCTTAGATGCAAATAGTTTGTGAAGATGCTAGTAAATACCATAGGTTATTATTTTAAAATGTAACAAGAATTAAGGTTGAGTAATTTCTGACATATTGTGGACTTAGCAAAAACTTCAAGCTATTTTTGAAGTGTTTTGTGTTTAGTAAAATGCATTTTCCAACCAGTACAATGCCTTTAAGTCAATGAGTATTGTCAGAATATTTAATCCATATGTTTTTAATTAATTTATACTTTGCTCGCCAATTCTATTTAAAGGATATTTTAATATCTAGGAATTTATTTTAGTTTCTTTTTACAGGTCTCTCTCTTTAAAATCTATTTAGATCTGGTGATAGGAATTTTACACTAAACTCTCATATATTAGATTTGTTTTGAAACCCTGAACTAAAAAACATTTTGAACAATATTATAAAATGAACCATGCAATAACAGTTCTTTTTTTTTTTTTATCCTTACCTGAGGACATTTTTGCATTTATCTTCAGATAGAGCGGGAGGGAGAGAGGGGGGAAGAGAGAAGGGAGAAACATCGATGTGAGAGAGACACATCGACCGGTTGCCACCCACACAATCCCAACCGGGGCGGGGGACAAACTGCAACCGAGGTACGTGCCCTCAGCAGGAACCGAACCTAGGC
This sequence comes from Tadarida brasiliensis, assembly GCA_030848825.1. Taxonomy (NCBI): domain Eukaryota; kingdom Metazoa; phylum Chordata; class Mammalia; order Chiroptera; family Molossidae; genus Tadarida; species Tadarida brasiliensis. The sequence goes on from CM061265.1 coordinate 63,324,412, forward strand.
CTCTGTGGTCCGCGGGCCGATGCTCTAACCGCTGAGCCAAACTGGCCAGGGCTAAAATAACAGTTCTTTGAATATGTAGTTAAGTGAAATTTTAGCAAAACAGCTAAAAGAAAGAAACATAACTGGGAAGCCGGCTGACCAGGAGTCTATTCTCGGTCTTTGCTTGACCTAATCTTGTTTCCTACTTCAGCCAAATATTGAATCGTCTTCACTAAACCAAACACAGCAACTCTTTTCATTCCCCTGCCTAATATGCAAGACATTGTTAAGTGGATGTGTGTGTGGCACTTTGAGCTGTTCAGATAGAGAACAGCCTATAAAAGCTTAAACTAATGTTTGACAATGAGGCAGGGAAGCAGGCCCTCTCGAACCCTGCTGGTGGAAGTAGAAATAGAAACAGACCATCTGGAAGACAGTGTCATTGAAGAGCAGAAGCCTTACCATTTTGACTCATAATTTCACCTCTGTGAGTTTATCCTAATAAATAATAGTGGATTGGTAAAGGTATGCTATATGGAATATTATGCATTAAATCATTTAAAACAACTTAGTAGACTATACAGTAGTAGAAGAAAATGACATGGAAAAATGCTCATGATCAATGCTCAGTTTTAAAAAGTTATCAAATAGTGTATACTGCATGATTTCATATAAGTGTATATAGACACAGATACTGGGATAGATTACTAGATCAATCTATCAATAGATAGATGTGTGGGATAGATGTAGATATATTTGCAGAAATAAATATAGATATAGAAATATACTCTAGAATGTGTCTATGTATATATATCTAAGTATATCTCTATGTCCATGTCTAGATAAAATGTTAATAAAGATGGAATTTGGGGTGATTTAACATAACATTTGTGTTTCTTGCTTGTTTGTATTTTCTCTGAATAAACATGGATTTTTCTTCAATAAAGATGTGTTTCCTTCAATAAACCAGTGTTATATGAGTCACATGGGATGAGTCACAGTCGCCATCCCAAGTTTATGATATGGGAAACTTATTTTAGTGGATGACACCAGGGGAGAATAAAATATATAAATTAATTAGTAGACTATACCATACTCACTCTAAAAGGAAAAAATTATCATGCATATTTTTATGCATTTACACTTTTCAAGCCCAAATTCTACCAATGTAGGCTCATGCCCTTTGGGCTGTGTTGCAAGCAGAGCTCTCTCTTCAGGGCCACATGGCCTGATGACATGTAAACTGAGTCACGCCGCCATCCCAGGTTGCAGGTAGGGAACAACTGTGCTGGCAGCCTTTCACCTCCTAGGACCTCCTGAGGTCTTTCTGACTTCACACAAACTCCAGGGCCCTGAGCCACCCGTCATCTGAAACACGACAAAAAGGCATTTAATGGTTGCTTTAAGGGACTCTAAATTCATCTGGAAAACAGCTTCAGATTTTGGAAGTGAAGGTGAACCTAATTCCACCTTCATATGGCAAGCCCAGGTACTGCGGGCTGGGAGCACGGGGAAGAGGAAAATCTGTTTCGGCATCTAACCCCTTGTTGTATCCATCTAGGGCTGCCTCCCTAGTTTAATAACAAAAGAGGAAATGTGGTCACCTCCACTAGGGAATATCACCTCAGAGTTAGATGTTTCTGCCATAATATCCTCTCTGTAGAATGCTGGCTCTTAAAAGAATGCTTTAAAGAAATAAATATGGAAATGTGTTTCTCCCCCAGCTATGGAAGACGGGAGTTCAACCGGATGTGTGACAGAAGGCCTAGATGTGGTGCATGACAAATACAGGAAGAACAATCACTGACTCCAGTTTTTCCATTATTATTTAAGTTGTGGTAGACTCTAGAGAAGAATATATGGAGTAGAAACCTGTTATATCTACTAAAAGATTCAGCATAAAGGTTTCATGGAAGGAGATTCGCTTTTATTCTTTAATGTTCTTGAATTTGGTCTGTGGGTCCCCTCCTCCCCCCCTTTAGGAAGCTTGCCTAATTTATTCATAAAGTATCTATGAGGCAACATTTCCTTCAGCATTCAGGAGAAATGTGCCTCACTTACGACTGAACCCTGTATTAATGATTCTGCAGCTTCTGGCATTTGCGGCCTGTTGTCTGGCCCACAACGTGCCTCCCTGTGATTGCAGCCACATTCACAGCTTTCAGAGCAAGGACCAGAGTGAAGCAGAGGCGGCCTGTTGAAAGGTTGATTCTGAACTTCCTCTGCATGTATTTAAGACTGAAATCCTGAATTCCCACTTCTATCCTTTTAGAGACCAATGGGTCCTATGACAGAATTAGTCTTCCTTTGTATAAACAAAGGTCCCGTCTCCTTCTGGTAGCAACAGGACCGATGGTCACTACCATCACACATCAAAACCCTGCGCTGGAGATACACACGAATTCTCAAGGATTTAAAGCTATTAAACTGGAATCTTCTGTAGTGTCCAGATAAGGGGTACAACTTACAAGTCTCATCTCAATTCCATCCACTCTTGATTAGATCATAGGTTGGAGGTGGCCCTACCGGCATGGAGAAACACACCAAATCTGGATCTGAGATGTGTAGACAGACTTGAACAAAAACAACTGGGCACAGCCCTGGCCAGTTTTGCTCAGTGGTTAGAGCGTCGGCCAACGGACCAATGAGTTGCCGGTTCGATTCCAGTCAGGGCACATACCTCGGTTGCGATTCATCCCTGGCCCTGGTCAGGGTTGTGCAGGAGGCAACCAGTCGATGTGTCCCTATCACATCGATGTGTGTGTTTGTATGTGTCTCTCTCTCTCCCTCCCTCCCTCCCACTCTATCTGAACAAAAATTGAAAAATATCCTCAGGTGAGGATTAAAATGATAATAATAATAATAAAAAGAATTGGGCACAAATCCACATAATATGGTGACTCCAGTATATACTTTTTAAATAAATTGGATTCAGAAAAATTAGACTGTTTCTTCTTTTCTTTCTTTTTTAAAAGGTCACTAATTAATGAATAACTATGTTGAATTCTCTTGAATGAGCTAAAAGAAAGACAGGGTGTGGCCATCATTCAGATCTTTGAATATACCTCTCCCTAATCCCCAGACACACTGAAAAAAATCTTGAGTCAATAAACCAATAATTAATAAACTAACTACAGGGTGGAGCAAAAGTAGATTTATAGTTTTGAGTACACGAAATACAGAGTTTATTCTTGTATTATTATTTATTAATTACTGTATTATTTTTCCATACAAACAACTATAAACCTAATTTTTGCCCCATCCTGTATTTCCTAGTGAAGTCCCCTTTTTTCTATTCAATCTAATAAAATACAACTTCTCGCTGTTGGTCTAATTTGCTCATGGGAAATCCCATCACTTATAAGCTTTCACAAACTCAGTGTCCTGTGCCTCTTTCCTGTTCATTTCGAGTCACGGTTGGTTATGTGCTCCCTGCAGCACAGACACAAGCCACTAGTACAAAGCGGTGGCAAACACACAAAGCAAGTTGTTATTCAGCGGTGACTGTTCAGTAATACATATTTAATATTTGACTTCCTTGTTTCCCCACAAAGTTATGTGGCTATTGCAAGCACCATAGAATAGGTTCACTCCACTCATAAGGGGGGAGTTATCGTCTATTTCCTGTTTCAGCTGAGATCTTATAAAACTCCTCCAGGTAGACAAAACACGAGCGAATTTTAACTTCCCTTAATAACTGCTCAAACTTGAAGGTAGCTACTGCAGAGGGAAAGGGGCACAGGCTCTAAGTATGGTGTGCCCTCTGGGTGTTTGGGTATCTCTGGTTTGTATTTCTAAGGTGATACTTAATCATTTTGTCTTCTAAAAAAATTTATTAGTCATGAAATTTCTTTTCCTAAAGAAAAAAACCGACGAACTTGTTAAATTTTATATCATGTATTGTACTAGACCATCAAACCTGGATTTCCTAAGCCACATTTCAGGTCTTTTCCTTACCAATGTACCCTTGCTTCTTTAAAAAGAAGAATAAAAATCATTTCCCAAGCACCTCAGTCTAAAGTTACAGCTGTATTTGGTTACTCTTTGGATGGGAAATAGGCTGATTGCTTTTCTTCTTGGCTTCCAAACCTTGCTCCTGAACCCTTTCCACACACACAACTCTTATTTCAAAGAGAAACCCCACCGGGAGGCTGGAAGACCTGACTATGAGAGAAGGAAGTTATGCTAATTTCTCACCCCCAAAGACACCAGTGAGCATACAAATACTTGCAGTTCAGGAGAAGAAAAGGCTTCCTTCTAGATCAATTCAAAGTTGGGTTATCACACTTGTGAGCGTTCGGGCTCCGCCATCTCACCCCTCTTTCTCTCTCCCCAACGCCTGTGTCAATGAAAGAAACGTCAAACCTGTGGAGAACTTTTATGAGTTTATTGGAGCCAAACTGATGATAATCACCAGGAAGCAAAATCTCAATGACTTGAGAAAATGCTCCAGAGAATGGCAGTTTTGCAGCTTATTTTATTATTATTATTTTTAATCCTCACATGAGGACATTTTTCCATTTTTGTTCAGATAGAGTGAAAGGGAGAGAGAGAGAAATGTCAACGTGAGAGGGACACATCTACTGGCTGCCTCCCGCGTGACTCCGACCAGGGCTGGGGACAAACTGCAACCGAGGTACATGCCCTTGACTGGAATCGAACCCTCGACTCATCGGTCTGAGGGCTGACACTCTAACCACTGAGCCAAACCAGCCAGGGCTTGCACCTTATTTTATACATTAGAATCAAAGGAGGAGACTAAAGGGGGGGTTACATGAAATTCACTGGCGATAGATTAGGAAGGCAGGAGAAAGCAAAGCGAGGAAATCTCTAGGATTGGATAAAGAGTAAAATGGAGAGACACATACTGCTTTTACATAGTGGGTACAGCCTAGTTAGCAGTGAACATTTACAGCAAACAGAGATGGGATTCAGGGAACAAGACAACGATGAGAGGTTCTGTGGTCTCACACTGTGGCGTGGTGGGTGTGCCCCGAGGGGTCTGGAAAAGGAGATGACTCTGACATTTCAAACGTATGTTATCCTAGATTTAAAAAGACAGCAGACAGGCTCCCTTAGGTAAAGATTGACCTTTGTCAAGGAAGTGACAGGCCCAGGCTGTGACTACTCAACGTGACCTGCTTTCAGTTAGGAATTTTTACGTTCAGAGCACCCTGTGTGGTTACTCCCGGTCTGTGAGTTTGTCCGGTTTAGAATGTGGCCCCGTTTTTATCCATAGCTGCTGAGCCAAGGACACAGTGTTGCCACTTGAGGAGCAGGGCCAGGCTGGCTGCGACACACAGTGTCCCGTGGGAGCTCGGGCCCTGGTAACTGAACACACGGACAGCTGCAGCTGTGCAGCCAGGATTTTATATTTGGGGGAACGGTTGGTTAAATACTACTCAAATGTAATGAATGATGGTGGTACACTATTGTGTGAAAATACAGCATTTATATATTGCTTAATTTACTTAATTTGGTAAGAAATGGGGTGGGATTGCCAGGGATGTCCTAGAGAAAAAGGCGTTCGAGGATGTGTTCCCTGGGAGGGTACTGATGATCTCGGCCCACAGAACGTGGGCCAGCTTCCAGGTTGCCCTTTGACACCCATGGTCTCATTTGATGTACACAGCAGTCCAGTAAAGAGGATGGGACAAGAGTTATTCTGACTTTTGGTGAGAATCCTGAGAGTTCTCACCAAAAACTGAGTGCAAATTAGACACATGACTAGTATGTGGTCGGTATCGATTCAAAACCACCCTCCTGGCTCTCCGCCCGGTCCTCGGGCCGCCACGCAGGAACCTGATAAACTGTTCTCACTGGGCTTCTTCACTTTAGAAATCTGAGGTCTTTTTCTGAGATACTCATTTATCTATCTATTTCCACTAAAACTACTCACAAAATGTTTCCTGCTCACTGCTTAAAATTTCTCCAGTTCTATGTCGTTTTGATATGCTGGACAAAACCAAAGATGCTGACACTCCTGGGTTCCTGCAGAGCATAGCCACAGCCTTCACAACACCACCTGCCTAGTTTCTGAAGACTGAATGGTCTGATTTTCCTAGGTCCAAGATTATCCTTTTCAGATCAAGTGGAGAAAAGTACCTTCTTCGCCAAGGAAGCATAAACCAAATGTTCCAAATGTTGTGGGTACATATGAGGACACATCAACATCCATGCCCAAGTTACAGTCACCATTCCCCCCATATACCCCAACCCTCGGAAAAATATGTCCTCCCTCCTTCCCCAAGCATGTTGGTGCATTTATGTGGGTACAGACACAAATCATTCTGGCTCTCACACAAAACCGCAGCTAGAGTGGGCTGCTCTGAGCTCCCGGCCCCTCTTCTGAAGCTGCAGACCTCTAGCAACCACCCTGACTAAGTGCCAGGACAGCTGGCCAGTCTCCTGTGTAATCAGGAGGGAACGTCATCCTTCCCTTGGGTGATGCTCAGCAGAGGATGGTGGTGGGGTGATTAGGGTTGTCCCATTGCAGGGTTACCTGGACCCTAAAAGTGTCGACTTTAGTAAGGCAGCTCTTTGAGCTGGCATTCAGGACAATTTCATGTGCAGTTTAGGCTGTGTATTGGAAAGCCTGGATGTGGGGTTCAACGGATTCCCTTTCTGCTTCCTAGTGTGCAGCCCCTTCCCACGGATTCCACTGCAGCGAGTACACATCACTGTCCCTTACAACAGTCCAGTGGCTTACCTTGGACAAATGGGTCCAATGTGGCAAACCACAGACTCCCATGCATTATAAATGTGCAAAGAGAGCCTATTTTTACCAAAATATTTATCAGTCACATCCTCAAGGCTGCAAGAACAAAAATAGGACAACTTTGTTTTCTGTGAAAGGGGACTTTAGTGAAGGAGATTGACCAGCATGTCACCGAGCAGCCAGGAAGGGTGGAAACCCAGACCTGGACACCGAGCAGCCAGAAGCGGTCAAAATCAAGCCGTAGAAACGGTCCAGAGAGAAGTCCACCGTCACCCCCTTGCACATTAGACAACACAGCTTGTCAGAGCGGGACTCTGCACACCACTGCTGACAATGCTGCCTCTACCGCCCTGGGAAACGGGGTGAGGCTTCCACCTTGTCTGCTGCCAGCTAGGACTCTTTGTGTCCTTATTTTCTGGCATCCCTAGCCCCAAGTCATATCCAGGGCAGGTGCATCTGATTAGACAAGCCTCCGTCATTTACCCCACAAAAAGCATGAAGGAAGCTGTGAGCGTGGACCTCTACAGTAGGAAGTAGCCTTTACACCCCGTCAACCTTACGTAATGGGGAATTCAGGCCATTCCTGGAACAGACTCAAAAGCCCAGAAATAAACCCTCACATATAAGATCAACTAATATTTGATCAGGCAACCAAGAACACTCAATGCAGAAAAGACAGACTCTTCAAAACGAATATTGAGAACATTGGATGCCCACATGCAGATGAAGGGAATCGGACCCTTACCTTACATCATTCACCACTAACTCAAATGGATTAGATTTACACGGGAGACCTGCCACCATGCAACTCCAAGAAGAAAACAAGGAAAAGCATCCCTGACATTGACCTTGGAAATTATTTTTTGGATACTAGACCAAAAGTACAATCAACAAAAAACAAAAATTAATAAGTGGGACTATATCAAATTAAAAAGTTTCTGCACAGCAGAAGAATCAACAAAATTAAAAAGTAACCTAAACAATGGGAGAAAAAATGTTCAAATCTTATATCTGATAAGGGGTTAACATCCAAAATAAATTAAAAACTCATGCAACTCAATAGTAAAAAAACAAAAATTCCCATTTAAAAATGGGCAAGATAACTAAATAGACATTTTCCCCCAAAAGACATAAAAATGGCCAATGGGTATATGAAATGGTGCTCGACATCACTAATCATCAAGGAAATGCAAATCAAAACCACAATAACATGTCACCTTGCACCTGTTAGAAAGGCTATGATCAAAAGATGAGAGATAAATGTGGGTGAGTATGTAGAGAAAAGGGAACTCTGTGCATTGTTGGTGGGAATGAAAATGGGTAGAGCAATTATGGAAACCTGTATGGAGGTTCCTCAAAAAATTAAAAATAGAACTACCATATGATCCAGCAATCCCACTTCTGGGTATATAGTCAAAGGAGATGAAAACAGGATATGGAAGATATCTTTATTCCTGTTTGTTGCAGCATTATTTGCAATAGCCAAGCTAGAGAAACAACCTAAGTGTCCATCAACAGATGAATGAATAAGATATGGTATGTATGTACAATGGAATACTATTTAGCCATGAGAAAGAATGAAATTCTGCTATTTGTGACAAATAGCAGATGAACCATGAGGGCATTATGCTAAGTGAATATGTCAGACTAAGAAAGACAAAGACTGCATGATATCACTTATATGTGGAATCTAAAAAAGTCAAAACCATAGAAACAGAGTGTAGAGAGGTGGTTACCAGGGAAATTGAGGGGGAGGGGACGGAAATGGGGAGATGTCGGTCAAGGGATTCAAATTTCCAGTTACAAGGTTAATAAATTCTGTGGATCTAATGTACAGCATAGTAATTATAGTAAATAATGCTGTATTATATACTTGAAAGTTGCTAAGAGAGTAGATATTAAATATTCTCACCACAAAAAAGAAATGGTAATGCCACAGTGGTCATCATTTTATAACATATAACTGTATCAAATCAACACATTGTGCACCTTAAACTTACATAATGTTAAATGTCAACTGTGTCTCAATAAAGCTGAAGGGAAAAAGACTTTACTGAAGAAATACATTTCAGGGGAAACCTTCCCTCATGTGCTCTTTTATAACTGCCTCAACAAATGTGGGCTAAGTTATACTTTTTTTCGATTTCAGTGTTTCATGATTTTATTAGAAAGCAAGAACTGCATTGGTGCACTGTGATAGCCCCTTGAGGATGACGTCTGTATTATTTATGCATTTTTTTCACAATAGACTGTTCATGTCTTTGAATTCCTTTAGTTCAAAAGGAAATGGAAACAAATCAGCAAATGCACTCAGCTCTTGAAAGTCTGTGTCCAGCTGAGTGGTTCCGATATCAATTACATCATGAAAAATTCCTCTTACCTAAAAAACTGCTAAAGCTCAGAGGGTTGCTACTATTTCTCAGCACAGGGTATACCAGAAAAGAAAATGGAGACCCCTTTTAAACATCTTTGGATGTTGGTTAAAATGGGGGAGTTTTTTGATATGAGAAAAATATACGTTTGCCTTTAAGGCAACATGTTGCCCATTAAGTATTAATAAACTGACATCAACAAAGACTTTCTTATCCATTGCTAAAAATTGACCAACTATAAACAGCCACCAGAGTGCTGTCTTTGCCAGTGCCAAAAAGATTTCCAAATCCTTTCAGCTAAAAAGCCAGCAAGATCAAAGAGGTTTCACATGAGCTCGCTGCGTGCCAGTGAGATACAAGTGCCATCTTTTGGCGCGTGATAATAATCCTGTTGTGCCTACTCTTTCCCAGTGACCTGTAAAAATAATGTATCTGAGAGGGGCATTTTTTTCGGGGAAAAAAGAGAAAGTATGAATTAGGACAGATACATTTAACAAGTGCCATGATCTATTGTTATAAGTTAATACACTTTTTGCCCATTCTATAGAGTTCAGAATTGCAGATGTTTGGCAGATTACCTACAAAAGAGATAAAAATGGAATGATACAGTGCAACTTGACAAAATGCTGATTATTCCTTAGTCACTGAAATAAATAATGTATGTGTTCTAATTTTTATAGCTTTTCACTTGTTTTGTTATGCATACCCTACACCAAGTTAAAATACATGCCCTAGTACAATACTGTAGTCAGATTTCAAAAGGGAGGGAGGGAGGGAAGGAAGGAAGGAAGGAAGGAAGGAAGGAAGGAAGGAAGGAAGGAAGGAAGGAAGGGAGGGAGGGAGGGAGGGAGGGAGGGAGGGAGGGAGGGAGGGAGGGAGGGAGGGAGGGAGGGAGGAAAAAAGGAAGGAAAAAAGGAAGGAAAAAAGGAAGGAAGGGAAAGAATGAGGCAAATCCAGTCAAATTTGAATTCTCTTTAAGTGCGATGTATTTTATTTGCTAATGATATCAAACTAATTTTCTGATGGGTTCACATATCCATTGGCCATGATCAATAACACTAAAATTTTCACCTGAGCCTCTGTTACTTCTAACACCACAACACTGAACAGTTATTTGTTTTGCCACCTCCCTCTTGTATCAGATAATGGGTATTGACATTCATGCTGTGGTCAAGATGAAATACATAAAATCTGTCTCCTCCACTACACGGTAAACTCTGATGTCAGGAACCATATCTGCTTCATGTACACACCAAGCAATTAGGACACAATGCCCCATGCACTGATAGTCATTGAGGACATTCTCTGCACAAGAAATATAAATTAGTTTATAAGAAATATAAATCTAGTCAAATTAATTCAAGTATAAAAGGAGTCTGGATGTTTTCTTATCCTCATCCTCTCATCCACTCTGTTTTTCTCACCTAAGCAGTTTTCTCTGACACCCTCCTCCCTCATAATCTGGGAGCACAGGAAACCCTGAAATGGTGTCCCCAGTTCTGACTCCAGGAGACTTCTGGTTTATGTAGCCAGTACACCCTTCAGCCTGGGTTCTAATTTACATGAGGAAAGTCTGATAAAAACAGCTCACCATTTTCACGTCATCGGACTAACTCCCCATGGATGAAGTTTCCTCCCTCATTTAATCAGCTGCAGCAAAGGAGGAGAAGCCACTTGTCAGGATCAGAGCGTGTGGTCACAGGAGGGAGCCCCATTGGGAATGTTTCCCCAAGATCACACTGGGAACCAGGCAGGGAAGCACAGACATCTAGCTAAACTGTTTTTAGTTGTCAGTTAGCTTTGTTTCCTCTTTCTGCCCCAGTACCTGGCACAAAGTTGGTATTTAAAAATATTTGTTGAATCGATGCTAGAATATGGCATAATATATTATTCCTTTAAGTTGTATAATCATGTGGAATGGGGAAGGACAGTGGAGGGAGATGAAGTAACATTGCTGAGGTTTGGACTTTGGAAAGATACAGGCACACCCTCATTTTATTGTGCTTCACAGATGTCACATTTTCTACACTGAAGGCGGAACCCTCCCACCAGCCAAAAGATGACTACTCCCTTCGCTGCGGTGGTCTGGGACCAAACCCGAAGTGTCTCTGAGGTCTGCCCGTCATTGCTCCAGGATGGGTAGAATTAAAGCCAGAAAGTTGCTTAACTTTCCTCTTCAAGCATTGCTTTTAAAATGAAAATTCTTATTAAATCAATCTTTGGAAAAATCGATGAAAACAGCTGAAACAGAAAACAGAGTATACAGTATATCATTTCCCAGAAACCCTCGCCCACTAGGACCAACCTTGCGGACGCTGCACATTTTCAAAGGACCACAGTGCTGTATTCTCTTCTCTCCTGACTCTCTTTAGAGCTTAAGCTATTGGGAATGGCAGGAAAGGTTCCATTATTGATGTTAAGATTAAAAGAGTAAGGAAACCACCCCACCTCCCCCGTAATAAATTTCTCCTCAAAAGGAATGTGCTGCGAGGTGGAAAGGCTGATAGCTGGACAGATGCTACAGACATCATGGGCAGAGATGCCCTTTGCTTCACGTTGAGAGCAAGTCATTATTTTTCTCTTTGTTCTCTGGAGGGGCCCCTCCAGTGCCCAGAGGAGCACTTATTAGCTTTGCCTCACCCTTCCCTTCATATAAATAAAATTTGTAAAGGGCAATAAAACCAAGACCAGATGTGATCATTTAAGCTGGGACTCCAGCCACGCAGCCGTTGTCAGAGGACCTCAACCTGGGTGTTCCCCCAGGGAATACAGGTGGCCACAGCTCACAGTCTCCAAGGGACCTTCCTCTCGCACAGAGACAGCCGAACCTTTCTGAGGGCTCACCCTCCGCACATACTTCTAGGAACCTCTCCTTCAAATGGTACAATAAGGTTACTACATGGAGCAAAGAAGAATTCCTACAATAGGCTCTACATAGGGTGGCTTGGGGGATTCAGAAGCTACTCTTGAAACACCTAGCTTCCAGCTGCACATTTTGTGTAGATTGCAAATGTTCAGACTGCTTTTCTAGAAGGTTGCACGGCTTGCAGCTGAGGAGCGTGCAGAGCCAAGCTGTGATCTACCTTTCAGACTGGAGTCGTGGTTTTAGTTCACCTGCCCACCAACCTTGGACTTGGACTTGGGCTTGGACGCGCCAGGAACAGCAGGACTCACTATGGAGATCATCGGCTGCCTCCTCTAGTCACTTTCTGGGTGCTGCGACCTCCATCAAGAGCATTTATTCCCCAAGGGTATGCTGCTGTCTTGAAAGCCTAGGAGCCTTGCCGGCCCTCACTGTGTGATAAGCTGCCAAGAGGAATTGCCAGCGCACTCTTGAGAAGAGGTGAGAAGTTACACTCATGGGGTAACATTTCCAGCCTAATCCTTGCGCCCGGTGACGTGAGATCATCAGACCAGCCTGAGTGTGGGAGGCAAAGGGATACAGTTACTGCTAGTGTCTCAAAGCTCCTGCCTCTTTCATGGAGCACGGACTCGAGTCAGAGGTGAGTCACAGACGGAAAGGATCACTCCTCTATTTCAAGACGATGACCTGAGCAGTCACTCTGTCATTTCTCTGACAGCCCCTCTTCTTTGCCCTTGGCACTTCACTGACATTTCCAGAAAAACATGCAATGTTTCTGTACCATGGAACACCTTTTTATCTCTTGACAATCTCCTGCTTTTATGCCTGTTTATATAAGGAGCTCAGATTCCACATGTTCTCCCCCAGACACTCCAGACACGTGAATCACATCACTGGGAGAAACCAGAAACCACCTCTTCGTGTCACTGCTGAGCTACCTCCATTCCAGGAGCTGGAAACCCCCATCGACCTGTACCTCATAATGCCGTTCCTCCATAAGAACAAAGAGGAAAATATCACTGCTTCCGACCAGCAGCACAGGGCGCCTTTACCAGCGGGGTTCTGTAGCCTCCGCCCAGCCACCAGCCCTTTCCTTCTCACAGCACATTTTCTGAGAGCTGTGCAGGGCTGGGAGTTTGATTAAACAGAAAGACGAAATAAACGTGGACCCTGACCTCAAGGCCTTCCCAGAATCAAAGGAGACACAGATATGTAACAATTACATTATGATTCAGTAAGTAGGATAATAAAGGCATCTTACAAGGTTCAGAAGAAACAGAGGATAATGTGATAAGAAAAAAGGAGGAGATGTGTGAGCTCACTGTTTATGGTATGATCAGGAGTTTGCCAGCCAGCAGTAGGCAACATGAGGAAAAGCACAGAGGGGTCCAATGAGCCATTGTTGAAATTGTCCTGGGTACTGCAATGACATTTGAAAATATAAGCTTTGCATCTTTTACATCTGTGGTGTATAGTACACAAAATACAGTATAAAATTTATATAGTATAGAGCAGCCTTAAAATTAATTTTAGTATTGCTTTATGTTAAAGTTACATAAGGAAAAAAACCTCTTTCCCATTTAAGATAACATACAGACTTTCAGACCAGAGCTGGAGTACAGGCTGAGCCCTCTTCTCATGAATATAAGTTGTGATGTTGTACTATTCATAAAACCACGATGAACTTCTTTGAAGGCAATTTTATAAGATGAGAAACCAGATAGCCGAATAGTATCAGAAAAACCACCATTTACTGAATGCCTATGATGCGGCAGAGCCCAATCTCATCAAATCACACACACAGTCGCGTTTACTTTAATATTTACAATCGCTCTTTGACATACGTATTATCTCCTTTCTACACTTACAGAAACAAATTCAGAAAATATCAAGTAATTCATCCATAAGTGCTAGAGCTGGGATTCAAGTCCAGGCTGGTTTGATGCCACGGCCTCGCTCCTCACACCCAAATCCTACGAGGAGCCAGTAAATGCTCATTGAGATGAAGACTCACGACTATAGCTAGTAGCACGTGTGACCCGTGATACAGCAGAAGCTCTAGCCAAGAACCAAGACAGTATTCTAGTCCCCACACATCTTTTCCCTGTGGCTGTGGTTTAATTACTCAACGCTTGAGTAGGTGGAACCAGATACTTTCTAAAGCTCTATCCTGCTATAGAAGACGAAACTGCTCCGTTTTTATAATCATTGCTGCTTCACGGGGTTTTCACTCAAGTATTAGTTATTATCTTGAAAATAAGTTCATCTTTCATGAAGGCAAAAATCATTCAATCGATTACATGTACAGAGCTCCCGACCCTGTCTGCTAGGCCAGCTGTTATACACTCCAAGGCAGATCTCACTTCAACAGCTGGGTTAGCTTCACAACTTAACCGGAACATCATTTTTCCTAACGAAGACAGGAAGTCGTGTGTGAGCCTCAGAAGTAAAATGAGTACCAGCACACCTCCTTTTACTGCACTTCGCTTTATTGTGCTTCACAGATGTTGTGGGTTTTTTAATAAATTGAAGGTAAGACTCTCCACCAGCGAAAAGATTATGACTCACTTTATTGCTGTGGTCTGGAAGCGAACCCACAGTGTCTCCAAGGTATGCCTGTATTTTCAGAATTGGTAAAGATGTGACATACTATTTATTACAGACTGAGGTGCAGGGGAGCGTGATGATATACCGGGAAAGAAATTAGATTCAGTAGAGATTAGGTTGTGCAGGATCAGAGAGAAAAAGTGGAGAAAAAAATTAGGGTCAAGGAGAAGAGGAAGTAGACATGGTACCCCCAGCCCATTGTTATTTACCGAGGAAATAGTTCTCCGTGTTTGGGGATAATGCACGACACAGAAGTAGGGGCTGGAAAGCCAACGGACGTAGGTTTTAATTCCAGCACTGTGCCACTTTCCTCCTTCATTGATGAAAATCTAGAGAATACCTACTGAGCAATTTGGTTGTGTTAATTAAAAGAGGTAATGGGCACGAAAATGCCTACTATCAAGTGGGATGATGTTTTCTGCTCCTCGAGGTGCAGTTAAAGTAGCTTTCATGCTATTGGATAAAAAAAAAATCACATTCATATCTGACAGAGCTGAGAAACAATGTGATGGTAAGAATACAGCACTGGGCCAGATTTAAATCTGAGCTACGAACTTGCAGTGCGACTTGGTACAAGTGATTTACCTGTGCTGAGCTTCGGTTCCACCTCAGTAATGAGGATAATCCTCATGTAGGGTATTGTGAGGACTAAATGAGCAAAACTTAGAGAACTCTGTTAGATAAAACTTAGCAGTGTCTGGGTACACAGCAACCTCTCAGTAAACGTTAGCTCTCATTATGACCAGCATTTTTGGCTTGGACAAAACCCCTACCAACATCCAAGGTCAAATTTTCCCTTCCCTCCCACCTCAAGTTCTGCCAGCTGAGCCTTGCCTCAGGCTGCACATAACGACCCCTGTACATTTTGGCTGAAGGTAAGAATTAGGGATGAACTGAAGTTCAGCTTCAGCCTGGGAAGTTGTACTTGATCTGCTCCTCGGCTTCCGTTTCAGCCGTTGCAAGGTCTGCGAGCTGAATGCCTGCTTCAGTGTGCTTTTGGGTATCCACCACTAGTTGTCAAGGACCATATTATTACACAGGTTATGGTCATACCTAATTAGCATGGCATGCTGATTTATGATTAATGATTGAATATTTACTTTCAAATAAACATTTTAGATGTAACTTGGAGTGAAATTTTCCCTATGTGCTTTTTATGTTGAATTCTATCCATCAATTTAAGTGTGAATGTGCTTTTAGAATGCAAATATTTCTTACATGATACTTGCTGTCAAGACCCTCCTTCTACTGCAGGGAAGATGCTAAAATTGGTGTGCACGCAGTTAATGATCATATGCAAATGGAAATTCAGAAGCCACATTTTCATCACGAGAGCCAGTTACACTGATCCATGGCCACATTTCTAGAACCAAAGTTTACAGATAATCTTTTTTTCAAGTAATTGTGTGATGCAGTGAGTGAGTGCAAAAAACATTAGCTAAAAAATAAACAAGGGCGCCCTGGCCAGTGTGGCTCAGTTGGTTGAGCATCATTCTGTACACTGAAAAGTCGCTGGTTGGATTTCCAGTGAGGGCACATACCTAGGTCACGGGTTTGATCCCCAGCTGGCCATGAGCGAGGGCAACCAATCCATGTTTCTCTCTCTCCTTCTCCCTCCCTCTCTCTAAAAACAAAATCAATAAAAGCTTATTTAAAAAATAAAAAATGAACAAGGGCAACATATCTTAAAAATGTTTTTTTCTCTAAAAACATCATTTAATAGTGCATGAAGTTTCAGTTTGTCAGAATACTTTAATGAAATTTGATCATCACCACTGACCCCAAAATCCTCAAATCCAGGAGTTAAAAAGAAAATGCTTTTAACTTAGTTGCTAACAAAGAAAAAACAAATCTTTTTTTTTTTATCCTCACTCAAGGACATTTTTGTTTTGTTTTGTTTTGTTCAGATAGAGTGGGAGGGAGAGAGAGAGAGAGAGAAACATCGACGTGAAAGGAACACATCGAGTGGCTGCCACCCACACAACCAACCAGGGCCGGGGACAAACTGCAACCGAGGTACATGCCCTTAGCGGGAACCGAACCCGGGCCTCTCTGGACCGCAGGCCAACGCTCTAACCGCTGAGCCAAACTGGCCAGGGCAGAAAAAACAAATCTTAATAAACTGATAGCAACTGTATCATGAGCTGCTCTCTGCTGTTTAAGATCTAAATGGTAGTTTAACATGAGTGAGTGCACGAGCAATTTTTAGCAGTTGACAAAGCTAAGAAATTACAGTTCACTGCCTGATAGAAATTAATGATTCTGAACTACATTAAAGATTTAAAATACAACTGATGTAATACAATTATAACTTTTGAATAAAATTTATTTGTGTATTTTCATTTTAAAAAATTTTAATTGATTTTAGAGAGAGGGGAAGGGAGATAGAAACATCGATGAGAGAGAACATCGATTGGCCGCCTCCTGCATGCCCCCCACTGGGGATTTGGCCCACAATCTGGGCATGTGCCCTGACCAGGAATCGAACCAGCGACCTCTTGGTGCATGGGCTGACGCTCAACCACTGAGCCACACCAGCCGGGCTATTCATGTATTTTAGTAGCTTGTATCCTTTGATGGTAATCTGCAATGTAGGCCTTGGTCAAATACTAATTTCAAGACTGAACCATTGATGATTTAGTCATTATGTACACTATGAATGTGACTCAGCCATGCACCACATTAAGACATGGCAATCACCGGTGTGGGTAGCAGAGTGCCCAGAGAGGCCAGCCCAGGTGGCCCCAGTGGGGTTCGACTAGAGGGGCAGGGGAGTCTCCTGCAGTGGCTACACCCATTGCCTGCCCACCGCGTCCGTATTGTGCTGGCTGGCCACACCCTGGGAGGCCGAGGAGCACTGCTACTGCCCACACAGGGCCCGGCTATCAGCAAAAGATGGTGGATCACTTAGCAAACAGTGAAGCAAATACTACATGTATAAATATAGTAGAAAATTGTTTTGGAGCAGCTGGTCAAACCTTAACTATACCCGGAGCGGTTCTTATTGGAGGAGTATTGACTAAGAAAAAGGCCCAAAGCAAGGCAGTTTTTCTTACTTAATGATATTCTTATATATGGCAATATTGTCATCCAGAAGAAAGAATATAACAACATATTATTCCCCTGGAAAATGTCACTATTGATTCCACCAAAGATGAGGAAGACTTGAGGAATGGATGGTTTCTCAAGACACCAACTAAATCATTTGCAGTTTATGCTGCCACTGCCACTGAGAAATCGGAATGGATGAATCACATAAATAAATGTGCTCCTGATTTACTCTCTAAAAGTGGGAAGACACCCAGTAATGAACATGCTGCTGTAATGAACATCCTGACTCTGAGGCAACTGTATGTATGTGTTGTCAGAAAGCAAAATCCACACCTGTTACTCGTCATCACCATGGCCAAAAAAGTGGTTTTGTTGTCTGCTGGCCCTGCTCTGAAAAGAGTTCTTCCCAGCCAGTCTTCTAAGCCTGTGCGGATTTGTGACTTCTGCTATGATCTACTTTCTATTGGGGACATGGCCACATGCCAGCCCAGTAGATTGGACTTTTACAGTCAGTCAATGAAGTCACCTTTAAATGATATATCTGATGATGATGAAATGATAGCAGTGACTAAGGACATATTTTGAAATATTTAATTGGTTGCAGCTCTCTGAGAAGTCAGCTCTGGGGGGAATATAAAATTCTGAGCTCTCTCTCTCTTAATTTTTCTCTAGCCATGAATTTGCCTGAGAAACTTTTAACCTGTGTGCCTCAATATATTCTACAGAAAATAGGTCCTTTTGTCACGTCCCTCAATCCCATCACTGCCACCACCCCACTACTCCCCTCAACTCCCCACTCTTCTACAGGATAGCCTATTGCAAATATAGCAGAAACATTTCTGGTTTCTTATTCTCGTTTAATTTTAGATTACTTTCTTGGAAATTTGGGAAAGGGTGTTTATTAAACAGATCATGTACTACATTGTTGTTTATTATGTTTTATGGAAAAACTAGAAGCAAAGAATGATGGAAATATGAGTATAATACAGTTAGTTAATATTAGCTTTTTTCTAACCATCCTATCTAATGGTTAAGACACCAGTAACAAAAATACATGATTTGGAAATACTTTGGCTTTTTCATATACCAAGTGGTGTCTTATCATAAGAGCATGGTGACATGAAATAAAACCCCTACCTTCTCACTTTTTAGTTTGTTTTAAAAATACACTAGTGTTCTTTGAGGTGATGAGTGCTTATGAATGGGCATAATTAGAAAACTTGCCATCTGACAGCTATAAATAACTAAACTTGGAGGTTCTTCATTCGATGTGAATTTTTCCATAAAATAGTTATGATTATATTTTTGTTTTATAGGTACCAAATTATAATGGTCAAATATAAATTTTAAATTAATAGGTCATTCTTAGGAATTTGGTTTGAAATTTATCCAATGCAGAATTATCATACTGCATTAGTTTCTATTTTTAGTAAGACATTTGTAGGTATAAATTCATTTGCTTTAACATTATTTCTAGAGTGGAAAATCTTATAAAATCCTTGAAATATATTAAAATCCTATGATAGAGCACAGATCTACTTAGGCTAAGATTTGGAAGAAATAATATGTAAGAACGGTCAAGACAGACCAGTTAAGTTTGACTACACTTCTATGTAGTCAAACTACATACAATGTCTATTTCAGTGTGAAGCTATTTTGAATTTACAAATAGTGTTATATTTTATGAAGCTTTATAAAGTCCCAAACAATATTTCTATTTTTATAAACAACTGTATGTTTAATTTGTTTCTGAAATCATTTTGCAATGTATGGACCTAGAGTAGCAATTGATCTTTCTAAATTGTGAAGTTGAGTCAGTCTAGATTGCTTTTGAGAAGTGGTATTTCTCATTCTGCTTAGAGGTAAGCCATTAGGTTGACAGTGTATTTATCACATACAACTTAATGCATTTTGCACTATTCTCTCCATTTGTATGCTGCAAATAACTACAGTCTTTCAAATATAAAAAATCAGTCTAAAGATTGTTTTAAATCCTAAATTCTTTTGTTTATAAACCTTTCGATCTGGATGTTATGAGAAGTTTGGTTCAATAACTTGTGATGGAGGACTCTTTGGTTTGGTTAAGGCACTACCTTCACTGTTAAATTGTGAAAGCACTTGAGATATGTAGATCTCCCTGTAGAAAACGTGAAAGGCACAATAAGTTTGTTTTAATATCAAATGGGCTTTTCGTTCCAAGCAATACATCATATAATCAACATATCTAAAAAGGACCATGAAACCTGAGAAGCGCTAATGGAGACTTAACGGTAATAAGGAACCAAGGGGAAATGTTCATCGATAACATTTGCATAGTCAATCTCTTGGTTTTTGGTTTTTTTAACAATCAAAAATACTTTAGCCCTGGCCGGTTTGGTTCAGCAGTTAGAGCATTGGCCTGCGGACCAGAGTTGTGGGTTCAATTCCGGTCAAAGGCACATACCTGGGTTGCAATTTGGTCCCCGGCCCTGGTTGGGGTCCTGCAGGAAGCAACCAATCGATGTGTCTCTTTCACATCGATGTTTCTCTCTCTCTCTCTCCCCACCTCCCACTCTATTTGAAGATAAGTGGAAAAATATCTTCGGGTGAGGATAAAAAAAAAAAAGAGAGACACATGGCAATCACCATGGTTGCATATTCAGTACAGCCTCATCTCTAGGTCACCCATTTCCCAGGTTTGTGGACCTCGTGTAAGAGGTTGACCAGAATGCTCCTGCACCAAGAACTTGTCCATCCATCTCACCCCTGAAATTGAGAAAGAAGCTAGTAAGTAAGTGTCAAAGTGAGTGCGCTTAATCAGAAATGAGAAATGGCCATCTATGGCCAGGTTCCTGGTTTTAGATTGCTAATTCATCCTATTTTGTTATTTTCTGGTCAGAATGACAGGCTGAAAACTTTTCTTGGACATGAAACATTCCAGAGTTAGGCATGCTTGACCTCAAATGTTAATGACAGGAATGTGTATGGAAAGTTTGGTTCATATAAGAAAGTTTAATACACTTACTGCAATTTTCCACTCTGAAAATAACACCAAAGTAGTCAATAAATATTAATTTTCCAGTCAATTCAATAGGACCAAATAACTCAAGCATTTTTTTTTTTTAGTTTTACTAAAGATTAAAGCATTTAAAATTTAAAGTTCTTTCCCCAAGGATGTATCATGGCAATCTTTAGAATTTTGAGGACATACTGTCCGTTTAGAAATTCAGGCCAAGGCCATCATATGGAACGATGGTGCATGCTCACTCACTGCCTGATGGAACTTGGGCTTGGGTTAGAAGGCCTGATGATGTACAAGAGACTGACCTCAGATTAATGCCACAGCATATCAGTAAATTCAGTTCATTTCCTTCTTTATACCTGACCTACCTTAGACTGGATTTGTGAACTCTGAATTTATAAGCAAAGCACAAAGGAAGACAGGCAGACCAGAAAAAGAAGAGAGCTAGCTCACTGAATGAGGCTCATGTTCCATGTGTGAAACACTAATCGGTATACTCCTTTTCCATATGTGTACATGCCAAGTTTGTTCTTGCCTTCTGGGCCTTTAATGTTCACTGTTCACTCTGCCCATTTCTGGTTCCTTCTCATCCTTTATGTATCAGCCCAAATGCTTTTTTTACAGAGGGCTTCCCTGGTGACAATTTCTATACGGTCCCAAGAGACTCTCCCTCACTCCCCAGCTCATCATCCTGTGTACTTCCCTGTCATTATCAGAAGTTCGCTTCTCTGCTGTCTACCATCATTACAATGCAAACTCAACTGTAAAAGGGGAACTTCTCTACTTTGCTCACCATTATATCCAGGCACCTTGAAATATTTGCTGATGACTGAATAGAAAAGTGGTGGAAAATGACTAGGAGAGTGCCAATGACCAACAGGAAGATCCAGACTGGGAAGTCACGGGAAGCACGTGTGCCAAGTTCCATGATTACCTCTGGAAAAGGCAGGGAAAATTAAGATAAGTTGGACCAAAAAAAAAAAAAAAGGGGGGGGGAGGAAAAACAGAAAAGTCTAAAGGAAAAGGAAGAAAGCTCTCTTTTAATTCTGAGGCACTGTTTATAACTTAAACTAAATTTATCTCATCCAGCCGATACTTGCTCAACTGCATCAGATTCTCACAACTATCACCAAGCACTATGCCAAGTATGACCCATAAAACCAGGCTCTGACTTTTTTCTGGACTCAAGTTTCTCTCACCTGTAAGTTCCCAGCAGTCTTTTTTCCTGAATAAATACCAGAGCCCCTGTCCTATGGCATTGAACTTTGGAAAATTTTCCATCCTTTTTGGGTTATAAATTGGCAACATTAGCAAAACACTATAATCAGTTGATTAAAATATAACTTAAACAGCACAAAGTTCATTCTAAGCTCCTGGAAGGCAGAGGTAAGATTTTACACATCTTTTTGTTCCTAATAGTACAACATATGCTCCAAATTGACTGACTAGAGAACACTCTGTGACCAGAGATCCTGCAATAGCTCTATAAAGGTAAGGATTATTTTAAAGAAAGATCAAATGAATTTCCTCCCAAGGAACTGTCTTAATTACAATTAAAATAATATATGATATAGATTTCTATTTCCTCTGTATTTTTAATAACAAAAAGGCTATTTTACCTAGATTCCAAAACTTTTTGTAAAATGGGAAAACTTTCCATAAAATGAAGGCTAGGGTGGAATGAATGATAGTAACTTAACATTAGCAAGCACTTTAAAATACAAAGAGCTTTTACAAATTAACTTTAGAAGATATACTTTAATTGAAAAACAAAGTTCAGCATTAATTATATAAATTTAGGAGGAAAGTGCTGATTTTTTTAGTCTTTTTTCTTTCTTTTTTGAGAATTATGTATATCAGGCTACTAATATAAAAGGCAAGGAAAGTCTTACAACTTTCTACCTTAGTTGTTTTTATTAGAGAACATAAAGTTTTCAAAATAACATTTCTGAGAAACGTTAAAACTGGTATAGTCTCCTACATATAGTATATCTAAACACACAAACAGCATTTTTCTGAATTAGCTTTATCATTTGTAATATACTTATTTGACAGTATAAATTTAGATAAAGGAATTAGAATCTTGGTGTAATTTCAATCTACTCTAAAGTTCACATATTTAGCCCTGGCTGGTTTGGCTCAGTGGTTAGAGTGTCGGCCCGTGGACCAATGAGTCGCGGGTTCGATTCTGGTCAAGGGCATGTACCTCGGTTGCAGTTTGTCCTCTGCCCTGGTTGGGTTGTGCAGGAGGCAACCAGTCGATGTGGCTCTATCATGTCAATGTTTCTTTTTTTTTTAAATTTTTTTTCTTTATTGATTTATTTGAGAGAGAGAGGAAGGGAGAGAGAGAGATAGAAACATCGATGAGAGAACATCGCTTGGCCGCCTCCTGCATGGCCCCCACTGGGGATTTGGCCCACAAAGTGGGCATGTGCCCTGACCGGGAATTGAGCTGGTGATCTCTTGGTGCATGGGTCGACGCTCAACCGCTGAGCCACACCAGCCAGGCTCATCAATGTTTCTCTCTGTCTCTCTTTCTTTCTCTCTCCCTCCCACTCTATCTGATGATAAGCAGAAAAATATCCTCAGGTGAGGAATTAAAAAAAAAAAAAATTAAGTCCACATATTTACATTGAACATCTTTTAATTCTTTAACAAGTATATATCCTTTTTATATCAATGCTATCCTTAATGTGGACTTGGAAATAAACATCCTACACCTCTAAAAGTCCATTAAAATTCAGTTATCACAGTATTTGTATTATAACAGTAATTAGTATATTTTAAAAGTCATATCACTATGCAAGAAAGTTTTATTAATATTTTAAAAGAAAATCTTTAAAACACTCCGATTGAAAATAATGAAAGGAATGAAATGATTTCATTAAAGAAATAAAACAACTAAAAATCTATTAAATATACATATTTATGTAATTATTTATAAATATAAAAATAAACCTACAAAATAAATCTATAAAAGTCTATTCCACCTCCCTAATGAGCAAAGATATGCAAATTAAAACAAGATTCATGTTTCACCCTTTGAGGAGACAAAGATGCACTGGCGACAGTGGAGGGACTAATACACACACAATTGCAGAAGTAAAACTGGTATTATCTTACTGGAGGGAAATCCAGTAATACGTATCAAAGTTTAAAATGTATATAACCTTCCACTAAGTAATCTTAACTTTTGAGAAATTATGCTAAGAAGATAACAGAACAAGTTCATCAAGACATAGATACAAGATATTTATAATATGAAGAACAAGAAATGGCCTAAATGTTCATCCACATGAAATTGTTAAATTTCACTTATGGTATATGTGGAGGCATTTTAAAAAACATATCAAAGACCTTTTTCTACTACTGAGTGAAACAAGCAGATTACAGTCAAGGTACATGGTATGATCACATAATGGTAGAGAAAACAACATGAACAGTATGTTCTAGTGTAAGTTTAGAAAAAAATAACAAAAGTTAAGACAAGATATTTAAAACAGTTGTCAACTGAACTTTAATTTAATTTTTTTTTAGGTAGAATGACTCTCTGTAAAGAATAAATTATATACCAGCAGTCTGTCCGTCAGTCAGTTTGGTACTTGGGGAAAATATTGGGACTAGACAAACTTCACATGACTATGAAGAGTAATCTTTTCTTGGCCTGAACAAGGGTCAATAATGTCGCATGTACATCCATATGCCTTTCCACACACTACCCCAATCAAAGCACACATACTTAAATACCTACTTTACTCTGAGGATCTCATTATCGACAAATTATCACTCTAGGATTCTAATATTTCAAAAACAAACAGCATTTAATCATAGTTTCAACTGTTTACTGTGTAATCAGGCTATTTCAAGTCTAAAACTACTCTACTTAAACATTCCTTCCCTTTTAAAAATCCTCTTCCTCACAGAACTACTGATAAATTTTAAAGATAGGGTCAACTATTCCCTGCTTTAAATACAGACTGGAGAAATCATATACAAAATAGCATTATAATCTTGTGGCATCTCAATTTCATTTCTCTGTATCTGAACAACAAAAAAGATTATAACTGAGGTCACAGCAGCTTTCTCTTAACACAAATTACCAGTGCATACATAACAAGCTGTGAACAAGAGAAGCTCTGTATGCTACCAGATACAAAGCTGTTGAGAAACAGGATTTACAGTGCCAATCAAGAGCAAAACATCTGGTTAGTTTTTAAACTGAATGAGCTGCTCTACCCTCCATGTCAACCACCAAGCAACAGGCCCTTCGTGTCGTCCGCATTCATTACTGATATAGTTCTCATTTTCACTAGTTCCATGATCATTCCATCTTTTCCCCCATTCTTTCAAGTAACTCTGTCCATCTACCTGGTCACAGATACTGCTGTCACACAAGTTTCCTTTTAGTTCTCAATTTTTAAAATGTTCTGTAATTGTATTTTCTAATTTTAATATTTTTTCCAGTGGAATGTTTTTTTAAACATTTAAACACACCTTGTTAAATAACTGACCTAGAATCAAATGCTATACTTAGACATTTGTAAACTAAAGTTTATTTTAAAATAAAACTTTCATATTATTGAATAAATTACTGAGTATCCCAAATTAAAGAAATCATTCAAAATGTGATACAGTCTAGTGTTTATTTTATGTTATGGCAGGTACACTTGATTTTCAAAAATTTAAAACATATAAAAAGTGGTTAGGGACTAACATTTGTATCAACAGTTGATAAATGTCTAAGATTGTTTATTATACAGCAGGGTACAATGGTAGTGCTAATGCCAACAGGGCACCATGGAAGTTAGTCTAAAAATTATCACTAGGCTTTATACAAGCACAACATATGTTGCTGTATTAGAATTTTGGGACATAGTCTGCTTCTAATGCTAAGCAGTCCTTTAACATTTTTAATGTTATACAGTGTTACAGTATTTAGTTTGGCAAATGTTTCAAAATAAAGTAGAAATGTATTCATAACATCACAGAAATGCACATCCAGTTTTGTTTTCAATAAGAACCATAGGTACAGATCAGAACTCTTCCCTATATGAAATAATTTACACACAGATGAATGCTATATCACTATCTAAAATAATCACTAAATACAATTCTTTTTCAGAAATAAACAAGCAAAGGTTTTTCATTATCAATTATCAAAAACATAGAGATAATGTATATTTTTCAAATGATACTCTAAAATTATAGGAATAATTTCTGTGAATTCAGTGAATGTGCAACCTAAATCAACCAAGTATGTTGTAGTACAACCATGTTAAGAAACCAATGATCAGAAAATACAACCATGTGAAAGAAATTTATAATCCACAAAACTGTTTTTCAGGCCTTAAGGTAAAATAGCTCCACAGTTTACAGGTAAAACCCAGGCAACAAAAATGCGTGCTTGTCTTCAATAAGTAGGTATTTTATGCAGAAGATGTAACACTTTGCTTGTAGACAGCATGGTATGCATTTCTCAGCAAGACATAAGGAAAACAAGATTCCAAAAGATCCATTGTTAGGAATGGGGATTCCTGCACAATCTGAAAAATTCCAAAATGCATCAGAATTCAAATGATATATTATGAGAACACTTACTGACAACTAATAAACCATAATTTTATATTGTTCTTATTAGAAATAGAAAAATTATTTTTCTTTTACTTAAAAATCTGAAAGGTAAATGTGCCACAGTGAATGCTCTCATAAATCAATTAACCAACAGGAACATATTGAGCACTTTCATTGCCTTCAACAATACACTAGGCATAAAAGAGAATACAAACATTTAAAATGACCACATCCTGAAGTCTAACTGGGCACCCAAGTCTAAGTTAGAAAGACAAATCAAACATAAAATCAATTACAATTAAGTGGTGAGAAATTCAAAAGGGAAGAAAGATTAATGTAGACTAGAGTAATCAGGAAAGTCTATCTGAAAAAAGATCTGAGCTATGGGGTATGCTGGATCATTCACACAGACACGGACCTCTGCAGGTAAAGGAAATTAGTCTAAGGAAGGAAAGAGCCCATAGTAAACACAAGCATGGCTGGTTCATGGAAGTGAAGAGAAGGAACGGAGTATAGAGAATTATAGAAAATTGTATTAGATGGGCAGAATGGAGTCAGACTACAGAAAACTGGAAGAGCTGAAATTAATACACTATGAAAATATAAGGCCCAAGTGTTTCCCAACAGGGTGAAAAATGATAAAGAATACCTTATAGGTAATGGTAATCTTTTATGTTGTTGTTTTCTCATATGACCTACCATATCGTAAAAATACAGGTGATTGTCATTCTTTTCAGCAATTTTAGAAAGTGTGTGGCTTGGGTGGAGTGAGGACAAGGGATCAAAAAAGCACCTCAACTCGTTTTTTTTTTTTAATAACTTTTTTTCTTCTTCTTTATTGATTTTAGAGAGAGAGAGGAAGGGGGAGAGAGAGAGAAAGAAACATCGATGAGAGAGAACATCGACTGGCCGCCTCCTGCATGCCCCACACTGGTGCTCAGGCCCACAACCTGGGCATGTGTCCTGACTGGGACTCGAACCGGCGACCTCTTGGTGCATGGGTCGAAGCTCAACAACTGAGCCACACCGGCCGGGCTCAGCTCTTATGATTTAATCACTAAAATGCCAAGAAAAGACTATCAGGAATGACTGGAACTTCTCTGTCGTTACTAAAAATAAAAATAAGCCCTGGCCGGTTTGGCTCAGTGGTTGGAGTGTCGGCCCTCGAACCAATGAGTCACAGGTTCAGTTCTGGTCAAGGGTACAAATCTCAGTTGCAGTTCGTCCCCAGCCCTGGTCGGGTCATCCGAGAGGCAACCAGTCGATGGATATGTCTCTCTCATGTTGATGTTTCCCCCCTCTCTCTCTCTCTCTTTCTCTCTCTCTCCCTCCCTCCCACTCTATCTGATGATAAATAGAAAAAAATATCCTCAGGTGAAGATTAAGAAAAATAAATTAAAAATAAATAAATAGATAAAAATGAGACTTACCATATCTAGCAGTAAATAAACAGATTCTCTATTTCTTGTTGTTGTTTTATCTGTCTCCTGGCCAATTTTCAGTAGACTGGAGGATGCAAGCTTAAAAGCATACATACATTTTAAATAAGTTTTTAAAATAAAATATTCACCAGTTACTTGTTTATTTTCAGTATGCTTCAACTTACAGCAAATTTCAATCACTCATCTGCTTATATAATGAGCAACTAAATAACAAATAAGATAAACTTAGATTCTTTACATTCAAACAATAACTTAAGAGCTATGATGGTATAAACAGACACAAAGATAAATGTAATCAAATATTCTTATTGGTCTTTAAAACGGATATTTTTCAGGACAAGTCTTTTTTGGGGGAAAAAAGATTTTTTTATCTTCCTAATATCTATATTAACTATATTTCTTAGTTCCCAAATAAGAAGAAAATTTCACACCAAGTTTGAATGAATGGGAACACTGTGAGATTAGGTCTTGAATAAAGGAAACAGAGGAAAGGAAAGAAACATTTCAAATCTTAATAATGTTTTCTTTGAAACAGAAGTTATTTCTTCAAATTAGTACCATAATTGCTTTAAATATTTTAAAAATAAATTTTTTTAAAAAGCTAGGAAGATTTGTAACTTGAAAAGCAGCAAATATTCTAGTGTTATGTCATGATGTATCTTTCCTTTAAGTAAAATATGGAAAGGGTACATTGGTAAAGGAAAGAGAGCTACACTAACACGGAAACCAGAGCCATGCTTCATGAGCTAGAGTTAGCACAACTACCCTGTTTTGGGAGTTAGTAGTATTCTTATTTTTGAGTTTGTCACCATTAATAGTCTTTCTCCAAATAAATAAAAGTAAAATATATCCTTTTAGACAGAATATCCTCTCTTTGCCTCAGTTTTCCTTTGTTTTGTTTTTTCCTCTTTTAAACGCTAGACAAAATTCTAGGGTACTCAAACATCAGCTTAGAAAAAGGTCCTGCTGCAGAGCTCAGGAAATGAGACTTCTAAGTCAAAGGGAAAAAATGCTAAACTACTCCTTGATTTTAATGGCCTGCCTTACCTGTTCCTCCTCCCTGCCCCCCAAATTAACTAATTAAGAGAAGTTACTCTGTTATATCTCATAGTTACTTTAAATTTTCTTTATAAAATGCCATGAGTTTTGCTACTAATTATACATACCGCCAGAAATTCTTTAAGACGGTCTTCAATGCTTCCTTTGTGAATTGTAAACAAAGCCGCAGCAATTTGGTTGATGGCTTTGGCCAAGCAATGTATGTTGTTGCAGTGCCCTGAGAAAGTGCAAATAGGGTTTTTGGTTTCTGTGTGACCCCAAATATCAAATAAGACATAGAAGGCAGATCTCGAATGACTTCACAATCTACATACATTGTGATGTGATTAAAAACAGGGTTTGGGCATAACCTGCCTTGCTCTCCTTTCTCTGTCATGAGAACTAGTGCCTTTTAAAAATAGTGTAGCAAGAGAGCAACAAATTATTATGTATGTAATAAATAGCAAATTTTCAAAAATGCCTAAAAGAAATCTTACATCAGTTTTATAATGTCTTAGACACTTAAAAAAATAAATGCTTAGCTGCTTTACAAACATTTTCTTATTAAATCCTTATAATCCTAAGAGCTGGATGCTCCCTCACCATCCACCCCCTGCCACATACACATTCAAGCACCCATAAGCTCACATGAACACATTTCCTATATCAGGAAATTGGGGCTTAGAAAAAGAAAAAAAAAAAAGACTATTCAGGGTTACACAGCTAGTAACTGGAAGAACTGAACCCACATTGTATTATAAAATACCATTAATTACTTGAAAAGTATCGACCATATCAAAACTCATAACTTTTCCACTGCCAAAATAATTTTAAGTGACTATTACCTTCTATAGCAGGGCTATACTGAGACATCACATTACTGGCCAGTGTTGGCAAAGAAACTGCCACAAAGACCATGAGGAGGCAGGCAATTTTATATTCTTCTTCTGGACTTATGTTTTCTAAGAGAGAAAAATTAAAAATAAAACCAAGGTATTTCTTCAAGATTAGTTAAGAGTTGATAATCTAAACCAGAAAAGGCAATTTTTAATTTTTGTACAAGGTATTTTACTCTGCCTCTACAGAACTGATCAGTTTTGTTACAAGAAATACAGAATATATATAAATAATATACATTACTTATTATTATCAATTCCCCAGGCATATTTCAAGGACCTGTATATTTTTCTTTTTTAAATTTTAAGATTATCGAGCAAAAATATAATAGGATCATTGGAACCCTAAATTTCCTTATTGAAAACTGCTGATAAAGTTATTTTACAAGAAAATACTATTTACTACAGTTTAGAAAATTTGTTATCTCATAAAATCCTTAATTTTTTGTCTAAAATAGATACGAATATAATTTGAAATTTACTATTTAAAAGATATAAGTGTGCAAAGTGGACTAGATTTCCAACCTCTCCATTTTAGAAGACAGAAAGAACCAGTCATAGATGAAAATAACCAGCATTGCCCTAAGGCTTTTAAGATATAACCCTTTCTAAATATTTATTGTAAATATTTTACAATAAAAACTAAAATATTTTACAACAAATATTTTAAAATTAAAAAAAATTGTGGGTTATCTAGTACCTGGGAACTTCAAGTCACCCTACTATTATTCACCACCACAGATAACTAAGAATTAAACATGAGGCAGAATATGTTTTTAAAATTTGGTTAATTATGAAAAATATAGCTGTAGCAAATTAAGTAACAATAGTAATTATCCATGTGACTATAATTAACATACTACATGAATGACGAAACATAAAAGAACGTTAAATAAAAAAAGAACTGATAAACTCAGTCAAACACCATGCTACATGCAAAGGGCTAGTGAAGGGCATTTTAGTACCAAAAACAGATGAAATGTTATTTACTTTGTAAACATATCTAGAAATATCTACAGCATTCTGGGTACTACATTTCAAAGGACTGGCCTTAATATCTTTTAAATGTTTAATATTATATAATAATGCACAGATTCTTTATGGTTAGCAGCTCTAGTCCAATTAAAAAAGGACACCCTTTTCTAGGTATCCGCTAGACCATCTCCATCAACATACAATACAGGCATACATTTTTATTTTTCCCAGCTTAAAAAATCTTTCTCTTGATTTCAGTCCTGCCTCTAGTCACTATAATTTTATTTCTTTGCTCTCCTTTACAGTAACACTCCTTGAGAGTTTATCTCTAAATCCTTTTCTCCTATTCTCCCTTAAGCCCTTTCCAAATCAGCACTTTGCCCTGGAAATTCCACTGTCACTGCCATTGTCAGCATCATCTGTTAATTCTACACAGCTGATGATTCCTTTTCCTCTTTCCTGGAAGCTACTCTTTCCTGGTTCTTCTTGTCCTTCACTGGCTCTTCCTCCTCAGTTTTTTTTTATTGTTTTTTTAATTTAAAGTAGTTCCTCCTCCTTTCTCTGAGCTCTTAAAGTTCAGAGTGTCCCAGGGCTCAGACCCTATCCTCTTCACTTCTGCATCTACACTAAATGGACTTAGTAATCTCATCCAGTTTTATGGCTTAAATGGTCTAATCTGTATGATGACTATGCTGGAACATAAACTCCAGAATACAGGAATCTTTGTCGTTTCTGCATTGATATAGTCTACCTACCAAAAAAAGAAAAAAAAAAAGCTTGACATAAAGTAGGCATTTGAATAAATAAGTATCACATCTACATCTGTGCTGCCCTGATCATTTTCACCAAGACGACTACCTATTTACTAATGCATTTTACCTGATTTTTGGGAAGAGAGAGCTACAACTAGGGCAGGATCAATCTCGCAAGGTAATCCAGCAGCTGATGACAACTCATACACATTCATTGCAACCTGAGGAAAAAATATAAGAATTATAGAGTAAGAGAACTCTCACTTTAGCAAGAAAATATACACTGTTTAAATTAGAGTCGGTCGACAAGAACACTGAAGAATTCTGAAAACTTGCCTGAAGCAGGAGCTACAGCACAACTAAACCATACTGAATACATGATTTATTTATTTGTGCTGCATCATTTATTAAATGATGTGCTGCTGGTTATAACTTCCTACTGTTAATCAAACAAAACTTGTACAGTTTCTGTGGCAAATTCCAACAGAATCATTCTTATTATTTTTCTTGGAAGCATGGATGTAAAATATCAAGCCAAAAGAGATGAGTAAATGAACAAAAGTGAATCAAAAGTACTTATGTTTATGTCCATACTTGTTGAGTGAAAAATGTATAGTGGCCTAATCATACCGTATCTATAAATGTGGGAAATTATGTATTATAATAGTTTTAGGAAGTACTGATTTAAAATCTGATCAAGGGCCCTGGCCGGTTTGGCTCAGAGGTTAGAGCGTCGGCCTGTGGTCCGGAGATACCTGGGTTCGGTTCCCGCTAGGGGCATGTACTTCGGTTGCAGTTTGTCCCCGGCCCTGGTTGGTCGTGCGGGTGGCAGCCACTCGATGTGTCACTTTCACATCGATGTTTCTCTCTCTCTTCCTCTCCCTCCCTCCCACTCTATCTGAACAAAAAATGAAAAAAAAGGTGTCCTCGGGTGAGGATTAAAAATAAATAAATAAATAAATAAACAAATAAATAAATAAATAAAATATGATCAAGGAATTTCTAATAACTAATTTTTTGGTACCACATATGGATTTCAAGTACTTAAGATATTCTGACAACTCCATGCCTCAGTTAGAAACTATATAGCCTGGCCGGTGTGGCTCAGTGGATTGAGCATCATCCCATGGACTGAGAAGTCTAGGTTCAATTTTGGTCAGGGTACATGCCCGGGTTGTGGGCTCGATCCCCAGTGTGGGGTGTGAAAGAGGCAGCCAATCAATGTTTCTCTCTCTCTCTAAAAAAAAAAAAAAAAAATCAGTAAGACATTTAAAAAACAAACAAAAAACCATCTACATAGCCTAGCCAGTGTGGCTCAGTTTGTTGTGTTGTCCCATGAACCAAAAGTCATGGGTTCGATTACTGGTCAGGGCACATGCCTGGGTTGCAAGCTTGATCCCCAAAAGGGGGAATGTAGGAGGCAGCTGATCGATGTTTCTCTCTCTCTCTTACCCTCGGAAAAAACCATAAACTCCTACTACATAATTGGTTACCTCTGATATTACAACCAAAAAAAAGTATAAGGTATAAAGTAAAACTGTATAACCCCCCCCAAAAAAGTGTAAGGTATGAAGTAAAACTGTATATTAAGTCCTAAACACAGGTTTGTGATCCATTATTCACTCTACCCACAAAAAATAACTCAAAATGGATCATAGACCTAAACGTTAAGTGCTAAAATTATAAAATTTTTAGAAGAAAATATAGGCATAAATCTTTATGACTTTGGGTTAGACAATGGTTTCTCAGATAGAGACAATAATAGAAAAAAATAAACTATATTTCATCAAAATTAAAAAGTTTGGTACTTCAGAGGACACTATGAATAAAATGAAGGAAAAAAAACCCCACACCCACTGAATAGAAAAGATATGCAAATCATGTATCTGTTAATGAACTTGTATCCAGAATACATAAAAAACCTTTGCATCTCAAAATTAAAAAGACAACCAACCAACTGGAAAAATGAGCAAAAGGATCTGAATAGACATTTCTCCAAAGAAGATATACAAACAGCCAATAAGCACATGAAAAGATGTTCAACATATCTGCCACCAGGAAAACGCAAATCAAAACAATGAGTTTTCACACACATTGTGTGTGCCATTTCACACACACTAGAATGGTTATAATTAAGAAGACAAGACAATAACAAGTACTGATGAAAATATAGGGAAACGGAAACTACCATATACTGCTGGTGGGAATGCAAAATGATGCAACCACTTTAAAACCAATCTGTCACTTTTTCAGAAGGATCAACACAGTTTCCATATGACCCAGCAATTCTACTCCTGGATTATCCTCCAGAGAAATGAAAGCATACATCCACACAGAAACCTGTACATGAATATTCTTAGTACCATTATTTTTAATAGCCCCAAAGCAAAAACAATCCAAATGTCCACCAATTAATGAATGGATAAATAAAATGTGGTATACAGCCAGACAATGGAATATTATTTAGCAATAAAAAAATGAAGTACTGATACATGCTACAAGTTGGTCTGAAGGTTGTGGGTTCTTGTTAAGCTGATACATGCTATGTGAATAAACCTTGAAAACACCATGCTAAGCTCTGGCTGGTCTGGCTCAGCAGTTAGAGCATCAGCCTGCGGACCAGAGAGTCCTCAGGTTCCATTCTTGCCAAGGGCACGTACCTTGGTTGCGGTTCATCCTCCCCCGGTTGGGGTCATGTGGGTGGCAAACAATCAATGTCTCTCTCTCATATTGATGTTTCTCTCTCTCCCCCTCCCACCGTGTCTGAAGATAAATGTAAAAATATCCTTGGGTGAGGATTGAAAAAAAAACACCATGCTAAGTGAAAGAAGCCAGTGCCAGAAGACTACATACTGCATGATTTATATGAAGTGTCAAGAACAGGCAAACCTATAGAGACAGACAACAAATTAGTGTTTGCCGAGGGCTGGGAATGGGAAGAAATGGGAAATAACTGCTAGTTAAGTACAAGGTTTCTTTTTAGTGTGATGAAATGTTCTAAAATTAACTGGTGATAGCTGCGCAACTCTATGACTATACTAAGATCCATTGAATTGTATACTTTAAATGAGTAGATTTTATTATTGGATGATTTTTATCTCAATAAAACTATTAACAAACATATATTTGGTTTTTCAAAAATTAGTTAAGTTCTACTGCAAGTTTGCTGGAATTTAAATACAATTACATCAGGTGCTAAGAGAGTTGGAGGTTGCTCAGAGTATTAATTAGTATTCTCACGATCTGCACACCAGTGTCTTCTCAAGGACTAATTTGTCTTTAATGTTTTAGCATTTTTCTACAATGTTTCCACTTAAAACATTTTTTTTACACTATTAATATAGTTTCCAATCATAAAATCACAGGACAATTATTTATTTCAAATATTTATTCTGTGCAAAGCACTGTGGGAAAAACAAAAATAAAGAAAACAAAGTCTAGCCCTGGCCAGTTTGGCTAAGTGGCTAGAGCGTCGGACCGTGGACCAAAGAATCACGACTTCGATTCTGGTCAAGAGCACATACTTCAGTTGAGGTTTGATCCCCGGCCTGGCCCTGGTCGGGGTCATGCGGGAGGCAACCAGTCGATGTGCCTCCCTCACATCAATGTTTCTCTCTCTCTCTCTCTCTCTCTCTCTCTCTCTCTCCTTCCCCCTCCCACTCTATCTAAAGATATATGGAAAAATATCCTCGGTGAGGATTAAAGAAAACAAAGTCTTGGTCTTCATGATGTTTAATCTAGTATAAACTTAAGTGGGAAAAAAACAACTAAAACACAAGGCAGATTATATTTAATTCTACAATGGATAAACTAAAGTTCTCTGATAAGGCTAAGAAAAAAAATGTTGCCCAGCCGGTGTGGCTCAGTGGTTAAGTGTTGACCCATGCGCCAAGAGGTCACTGGTTTGATTCCCGGTCAGGGCACATGACCAGGTTGTGGGCGGGATCCCCAGTGAGGGGCATGCAGGAGGCGGCTAATCGATGCTCTCTCTCATCTGTTTCTCTCTTCCCTCTACCTTCTTCTCTAAAATCAATAAAGAAAAAAATGTTTATCGTCACTTGGAGGATCAAGGAATGTTTCTTAGAAGAGGGCAATTGAGTCAATCAGGCCTTAAACAATAAGCAGGATTTCAAAATGTAGAAACAGAAAACAGCAGGAGCCCTGGCCGGTTTGGCTCAGCGGTTAGAGCGTCGGCCCGCGGACCAGAGAGTCCCAGGTTCGGTTCCCGCTAGGGGCACGTACTTTGGTTGCAGTTGTCCCCGGCCCGGTTGGGGTCGTGTGGGTGGCAACCACTCGATGTGTCTCTCTAACGTCGATGTTTCTCTCTCTCTCTTCATCCCTCTCTCCCTCCCGCTCTATCTGAAGATAAGTGCCAAAAAATAGAAAAAAAAAAGAAAACAGCAGGATTTCCAGGTAGAATAAATTAGAAGATGGAACAAACAGATCTGAGAATGCACACAGATCTGGTTATCTCATAAGATGCACATGAAGAAGAGGGGGGTCAAGGTAAGAAATAGAGTGGGAGAAGGATGAATGAAACAAGTGAAAGATAAGCCTTAAATTTGAGAAAAGACTTGAGTGTCTTATATATAGGAGTTTAGATATACTTTTTTCAGTCAGTGCTTTTCAAAATATGCTAAACCAAAAATAACCATTCCAAGAAACATAAAAGCTTAAAAAGCATAAATATGAATTGACATGTCACTTATTAGATGTGTCACCCCTGGTAAATCATTACTGCCATTATAATGATCAGTGGTTGGACTTCATGACCAATAAATTTTCAAAACAGAAATTGTGAACTCACTTAAGACTACCAACTTTCTATCTTGTATTTATTAATTAAAAACAGGATATTTAAATGATTAAATTTTATAACCTATAATTAACATTTTAAGATTCTTTTAACATCAATTTAAAAAACTGACTGAATTTATCTATTTAAAACAAAACAACTTTTATTTTATTATCTCATCTTCCTCATTCTGCTCATGACCATGTATAAACAGCTATCAGTTTAAGGAAAAAAAGACTGGTATCAACTCATTTTACATTGCTATGGGTGATCAAGAAAGACTGACTTTCAAACTGCCTGCTGAGTATTTCGGTGCTGAGCTCTCAAAGATTCATTTTCAAAGGTAAGCATGCTAACTAACCACTCTAAAATAGAAACTTTACAGTACTTTAGGATTTATTAAATTTTATTTCATAGGTAATTTAAATATTTCATTTTAGAAACTGTAAAATACAAATAAAAGTTTTATTACCTTCATATCTGTTTCCCTTGGAATGTGATCCTTGAAATCTTCAATTGAACTTACAAGAAAAGGAATGTGGTAGGACAAGACCTAGGCAGGACAACAAAAAGAAACACAGCCTTATTTTTAAATGGTGACCTCTAAAATTATGAAATGTTACCATTTGATTACTTCTAGTTTTCATATAAATTATTTCACTTTATCTGTTGTTGTGTAATTTTTTAAAGTACTAAGATACACAGAAATGAAATGTATGTATTTGATGCCTAAGTGATTGTAGGCAAATGGAAAATGCTTTCATGAGGAGTAAAGTTGAAAAAGTAGCTCAATATCCAGGCAAGTTATACACCTGAATTTCAATACCAAAACAAAAAATAAGTTTAAGTACCTTTAATTCTTATATACTTTATTTTAGATAACTATGAAAACTGAAATTTTAATTATATCACTATCTACTATAAATTTAAAGAGTAACTTTTAATTTCTGGGAAATTAAAAGGGATTATTTGGATATAGAATATGTACTTATAATGGTTTCTTACATCTCTAAGTGCTTCTTGTGCCAATGAGCGGAAGGATAAAATTACACCAATTATTGTCATCCTCTTCAAGACACTGTCAACAGCTAAATTTGAAGAAAGGGGAGAAGAGAAGAGCATGAATTGCATTCTTTCTTAACCTTGGAGAAAACTCTTGGTCATAAAATTCCCATGATAAAAGGCATAACCAATAGCAATTTAATTATAATAAATGACTGAAGAGGCCAATGTACTGAAAGCTGATATTAAGTTAATTATAGTTTACTGTAAATGGAGTACACTCTATTCTTTAAAATGCTTTAGATGGTTCAGCAGACTCTTGAAACAATTATAAGTAGCTACCTATATAGTTCTATTTCAGAAATGGCAGAGGTAAGAGGAAAGAGAGAATAGGGGGGAAAAGAGGAAGCTGATTAGAGTGGACATGAGTTAAATGCTCAAATGGCCCCAGAACTTGGAGATGCTATAATTCTTAAGTTGCTGAGGTCTAGAGAGTCCAGAAATAAAAAAATGACTACTGAGATCATGAGGTTACAGAGCAATACACTGAAAGTTGTTACTACATATTCAATATTAAAACCTGGTTTAACAAAATGAAGGGAGAGTAGGAGTCGAAGAATCAATACCTTCCTATTTTAAAAAGCCAATAAACATTTATTAAATTACTCCCCATAAACAAGGGATTGTACTATGTAATAAGAATACAAATATAAATAGAATAATCTAGACCTTAAGTAACAGTATAAATGAACTGTCAAGAAAACTAAGATAGATATATAATTTGTATATGCACAACAAGTTTCTAGAAAGATTTATAGAGAACTGTTAACTGTTGTTACCTTTGAGGAGTAGGAATGGAGAGAATTGTTTTGTTTTGACTTTCTACCTCCTACATAGTTTGTTTAAACCTTTACCATAAGCATCGTTTATTGTAACACACAAACAAGACATAATATAAGCCAAAATGTGATGAGAATGAAAAATAGTAGTGTTAACAAAACGATGTAAAGCACAAATATGTTCTAAGTTCCTCATAAGCAGGAACCAGTGTTATTCATCTTTTAGTCTCTAGCACTCAGTAAAGTACCTGAGACCCAGAATATCAGAAGATGTTCAATGAAACAGTTAATTCAAGTAATGAGGCTGTTACTATCCAGAGAAGGAGAGTATGAGGGTAAAAGGAAAGATTTATCTGAGAAAATGTCATCCAAGTTGGGCATAAAGGAGGAATAAGAAGAGAAGGGCATTCCAGGCCAGAAAACAAAAGAACAAACCCTGAAAGAGGAATGGAAGAGAATAAGGTTAATAATCAGAAAATACGTAGTGTGACATCATATATTTTCTCAGGCGGTTACTCAGAATTTAATCAAATACATTTGTAAAAACTGTATCCTACAACCTCCTCTTGAATTTGTACAACAATGACACATTAAAAGTTCTGAGAGCCTGGCTGGTGTGGTTCAGTGGATTGAGTGCTGTCCAATGTACCAAGAGGTCACTGGTTCAATTCCCTGCCAGGGCACATGCTCAGATTGTGGGATCGATCCCCAGTTGGGGGTGTACAGGAGGCAGCCAATCGATGTTTCGCTCTCCCTTCCTCTCTCTAAAATCAATAAAAACATATTTTTTAAAAAGTTCTGAGAAATCTCATAGTAAAAAATCTTGTTTAACTTATTGTACAATTAATTATTTGCCAAACCCACTTGACCACTGCCACCTCTTCCTCATCCCCCATAATTTCCACTAACATTCTGCTATGGTCTGAATGATTGTGTCCCCACAAAATTCATATGTTGAAATCTTAACTCCCAAAACTGATTTAGGAGGTGGGGCCTTTGGAAGCTGCTCAAGCCATGAGGGTGGAGGTCTTATGAATTCAATTAATGCCTTATACGAGGCTCCAGAGAGAGAGATCCCTAGCCCCTTACATCATGTGAGAACTCTGCAACCCTGAAGAAGTCCCTCACACAACCATGTTGGCACCATTATCTTGGACTTTCACAACTGTGAGAATTAAATTTGTTGTTTGTAAACTATCCAGTCTGTAGTATTTTGTCTTAGCAGTTCAAACGAGTAAGACACATCCCAAGGAACTAATACTAGAGCAGTGGCTATGAGGGTCTTGGGCCAGGCAAGCAAAAGGTAGTGGGAGACAGGACAGCAAAGCATGGCTGGATATGAAGTTTATCCAAATAATGGCGCTTGAACGTCACGCTAAGTAGTAGTTTAGACTATCCTTCAAGCAATGCGTGGGTTATTCAGAGTTTTCAAAAATATAAAGAATGATATGAAAAGAAATATGTTTAAAAATATGACTCTGAATGTCAGGCACAGGTTAGAAAGTGAAGACTGAATGCATGTTAAGAAGCCATGACTAGCCCTGGTAAACATGGCTCAGTTGGTTGAGCGTTGTTCTGTGCAACAAGAGGTTATTGGTCCGATTCCCAGTCAGGGCACATATGGGAGGCAACCAATCAATGTTTACCCTCCCCTCCAAAATCAATGAAAACATCCTTGGGTAAGGATTAAAAAAAAAATTTTTTTTTAAATAAGAATAAGAGAAACACTCGAGAGAAATCAAGTAGAATAAGAATGAGGAAACAGGACCAGATTTTGCAAATGGGAAAATAGCCAAATTATAGTATATTGAGAGTAGAGAACTGAAAAGACAAAACTGTGAATGCAAGCTAGTCAAAAGTTTAGCAATATGAAGAATGATAAATAGGATGAATAAGAGGCAGGTTTAATAGCAGACTTTATAAAAAGTATAATTTCACTAGCAGTACCTGGCTTCCAGGGAGCAGAACACTTTCGGGATCAGGGAAATTGCCTGGGATGAGTGTAGTAGAAAGGTATGATAGTACAGAGGAGAACGCAATTAAAATCACTAACCAAATTTTATAGTCAGGAATGAAAAAGTAAGTAAAGCCAGAAAGAGGCTGATTAGAAAACAAGAGAGACATCAAATTTTCAATGAGCTAAAACCAAAAGCGTAATAGGACTGAAGGAGTGGGAGAGCCAGGAGACAGGACTCTGGTCTGAGAGCGGAGTTTCAAATTCAAGATTTTACCGGTGCAGCAGTTTCAGGTGATGATAACCTCCAAAGTGTTGCTAAAGTAAGGCAACTTGTAGGTTTGTAGATGGTGGCAAGGTTAGGGCAAAAGTGAGTGGAATGTATTTTAAAAACGAAAAATCACTATAGGAAAACTAGAAAATAAAAGTCTGGAATAATGGAACCAGTACAGTGATGAACCTAGCCCAAGGAAAACAGTGTCAGAGAACAGAAAGTAAGGACAAGGGACATTACTAAATTTGTTCAAATCACACAGAAAGCCTAAAACTAAAATTCCAGATTGCCTCCCAATTCAGAACTACTTTTTAATAAATAATATTGCTTTTCTTTTTAAGGATATTTAAAAGAATGTGTTTGCTGACTGTGAAAATCAAACTGTTCTAAAAGTACATCAACTTCTGGACATGCGGTGAAGGAAGCACGAAGGTACAGGTCAGAGACAAAAGAGTATTCTGAAAAACAGTTCAACTGAAAGAGCAGATTTCTCTATTTCCCTGAATAAGCCACTCTCAAGCAGGGTTTACAAATCACAAAAATTTTTTAATTAATTCTATTTAAAGACAAATTTGATATATATGGGTATTAAAACAATAATTTATCTTTTGATTTGGGCCAACTGCACAGGTCATGAATCACCACTATTATACACAAAATTTAAGTAAAGAGAATCTAGATAAAGGATTATGAATTTTATTTTGAAAACCTACAAATGCTGCTTGGAATTTTAACAAATTCTATTTTGTTTCAATTCCATAAATAAGAGATTTAAACTAACAGTAAACAGGCATTAGTTGCTTCTAACCAGATAATACTATCAAATGCTGTTTATTAGCAGAACATTAATTAGGGTTAAGGCTAGATGGGTGGTCAAATGAGTATTAAAAAATGGGAGAAACATGAAAAATACAAAAATGTTAAGAATAAACAAAAAAGACTAGAAAGTACAAGTATATACTAAAACAATAAACCAAATAGATCAATAGATATTTAATAATTTTCTGCTAAATATTTATTCACCCTACTACTTCCTATAATGTTAGCAAGTCAATCTGTCCTTTTTCATTTTCTTAATTTCATTTTTGAAAGTATCATACAGTAAACCTGACCTTTTTTCCCCCTTTTGGTGTACAGTTCTAGGGAAAAAAATTAACGTGTAGATTTGTGTTGTCATCATCACCACTATGGTAAACAATTTCATCAACCCCAAAACTCCCTCACTGCCTTCTGTTTATAATTCTGACAACCACTGGTCTGTTCTACAAGGCAAACAGTAGTGTAATTTTATGCTAACTGATATTAAATATGTTTGTATTTTATAAAGACAAGATAGTTTAATAAAGTGATCCTCTAAATCATTTTATAGCTTTATAGAATTTGATATAGTTATAAAACATTTTTAAAACAATCAATGGCAAAGTATGTAAAACACATAAATGGCTTTAATTTTCTTAGGGATTACTTTTTATTTGGGAAAATAAACCTGGTTTTCTCATATACAAAGACTACTTTATTGGGAATTTCACTAATTTTTTAATGTTGGGAAGACTTTTAAATCAATCAATAAGAAGTATGACTTCAATTATAACTTTGAGTTCAAGTACCAAAAGCAAGTGAACATAAAATTAATTCAAGTGCATCTAAAATAGGCATCTAGCTAAACATACTTTATTAAATATTTAAGATTCATTATTATTTCACAATATACCTCCCACAAAGACTCAATGTCAACTGTCAAAAAGACATTAAATAGGATTTTTTTTTAAGTTGTAAGGTCAGGTTTTCATACAATAAATACTAGTTAGCAATAAAAAGGAACAAATTACTGATTCACTTAACACAGATTGTTGAATATCAAAATCATTCTAAAGTTGGACACAAAAAGAGTATGATTTCATTTATATGAAATTCTAGAACAGCATATTTAATCTATAGTGACAGAAATCAGGTAAGTCGTCTGGATTTGGGGACTGAGGGTGAGAAGCTGACTATACAGGGACATGAGGAAACATTCCAAGGTGAAGGAACTGCTCTATATCTTGATTATGGTAATGGTTACATGGATGTATGCATTTGTCAAAACCCATCACACAGTTCACTAAATGTGTACATTTTATTGTATGTAAATTATACCTCAATCAAGTTGATTCGCAGAAAGTGACAGACTCAAAAGTTAATTCTCCTTTAGTCGAAATTAATACAGATTTACTGTATTAAATGTAATGGGTTCATGAAGTAACTGATAATATTCATTAAATATCTGACACATGGCACACAGTATGGTTAAAAAAAAAAAGAAAAAGTGAAACAGATACTTAAAAGATCCTTTAACTAAAAAAATCTCCAGTTCTCTTCATAAGCTAGAGTACTATTCATAATTTACTACTATATTTATGTTTACAAATTTTGAGCAAAAGCTAAATACTTTTGGTGTTCTTAATGCTTATTTAAAAAGTATCATAAGTTACCCACATGATAATCTTTTAAAGAGTGCAGCCATCTGGTCTGGTTTGTCAAAGCTGGTCCTCATTTGTGTTAGCACATCAACATTCTCCACCACAAGTTTCTAAAGAAAAAAAAAAAGATCCCAGGTCAGGCATAGACCTCCTTGTGTTAATGATATAAGAACATGCTTGGAAATTACAATCTAAAATGTAGGAAATACAATTCATGAAATCCAGATGCTCTGTGGTATATATTTTTGTTTTTGTTTTAATAAAGGAATCTTCAAATTATTTACACAGGCTTAATGGTTTCTTCAGTTTGCAAACTCAGGAAGAGAGAAGTTCAGGAAAAAAGCAATAAAGATAGGTAGTAGGATAAAAAATTATCTTATCCTTAGACACAGAACAGAATCAATAAAAAGAAAAGCAGACACAGAAGTGGATCTAGAGAGCAATAAATGCCACCAAAACAACAAACTAAAAAACTTGCTAAAGTTAGAGCTGATGGAAGACAGCCTAGAGTTCATTGCTATTGTGGATATATACAATCAGGAGAATAACTCATTAGAGTATGGTACGACTTCATAGGGATTATAATAAAGCAATATTTTCCAACACAAATGGTCAAATGGAAGTGTCAACTATGCACCTTCTCTTTCACGGACCATCGAGAAAAGGAAAGAGAATAGAAGGAAGAAAGGGATATAAATAAGGGAAGGAAGTGAAGGATAACTGTTCAAGAAAAGTGTAACTCATTAAAGAATGTTTTTCTTAAAAGAAACACTTAAAAA
The DNA here is from genome assembly GCA_030848825.1 of Tadarida brasiliensis. Classification (NCBI taxonomy): domain Eukaryota; kingdom Metazoa; phylum Chordata; class Mammalia; order Chiroptera; family Molossidae; genus Tadarida; species Tadarida brasiliensis. Next base: position 63,367,779 of record CM061265.1, read on the forward strand.
GTAATTTAGTTTAAAAATTACAACTAAGACAAATGTAATTAATTTGATTCTGAGAAAAATAACAGATACATGTATTGAGATGGAGTCTGGATTTGGATATATGTAACTCTAAAAGATATATCCAGGCTTCAACCCTGCATAATTCAATTCCATGGGTCTAGCTGTAAAGATGTATAGCAAGCATACTGTTGAAGTGCCATAGTGGTTTTGTTATAAGGCAAAGGCTAATGACACCTGATTTATGGGGAGCATGAAAAACTATACAGAAAATCTATAAAACTCATTTTTCCTATACTAGTATGAATTTAGTTTAGGTTACTTGATATTACTTCAGATTATTTCTCTTTATGCTCCCAACCAAATGTTCTGTTTCAGTCACATTTATTAGCTAAACTCAACTTCTATAGTCTCTGATTAGACTGCCTGCTCTCTCCAGGGCCAATTCAATACTTGTCCCATTCTAAAACTTGATTCAACCAATATATGCTCAAACTACATGCCCAATCCTGACTGTGCTCAGGCATCTTGAACATGGTATCATATGTTAGTATATCAAAGACACCACTAAATTTTAAATACACCATTATCTTATGTGCCATTAAGAATAAAAAACAAACCCTCTACCAATTAAACTGAAACCCTCTACCAATTAAACCCTCTACTAATCATCTGACTCAGAAACATAGGATAAGTGTTTTAGAATCAATAAATTATACTATATATTTAATAATAATAATACTATAATCATTTTTAAGCTCCCGTACTAGGCAATTAACAAACAATTCCATTTACTCTGATCCAAATGAAGGAGAGAATATTCCAATTCTACAGCCAAGGAAACTAAGGCTCAGAGAAGTTAGATAACTTGCCCAATGCTGCAAAGATATTAATTAGTAAAATTTGGAATGTGAATATAGGTATGTCTGATTTTAAAATCCATCCCCTTAATGCCTAAAGAAATGGTTCTCAAGTTTCAGTGTACATCAGAATGATCTGGAGAACTTACTAATTAAACACATATTGCTGGGTCCCAGCCCCAATGTTCTGATTTAGCAGGTCTGAGATAGAACCAAAAATGGTGCATTTTTAACAAGTTCCAAGGTAATGCTGCTACTGATGACCTGGGAAAAATTCTTTAAAAACCATTAACCTAAAGCATTTGTTAGTATATTACTCTTTTTTTAAAAAAGGTAATTATGTCTCCTCTTGAAAGTATACTTTATACATTTAATTTTTTCTTTTCTCCCTCAATTGCATCCTGAAACAAAGCTCTCTCTACATATTTAAAGCCATTTATTAATATCACTGATGAATGAACTGAAAGCTGGAATAATACTAGGAATTACCAACTAAATGGTTTAAAACAGGGACAAATCACAAGAATACTATTTAAAAAAAAAAGTTTCCTGTTAAAAAGAAAGTTAAAGTCTTGACATAATTCATATTTCTATTTCTTACTCCGTTTGAAAAAAAAAAAAAATTCCCTAGGGCTCTGTGAGGAACTAAAAGAAGTGATCTGTAAAATGCCAAAACAATTCTTTTGGCAGGACTGGAAGAATAAATTGACTCAACGGGCACAACTCCAGATGAAACACCCCAAGAATTTTAGTAGGAAAGAAGACTGGTTGTTTTCTTCTCCAGAAAGTAATAAACATGTTTTACCACAAGTACACATGCACAGTGTTGACTATGTCTGACACATGATTTATTCACAAACATTAAATATAAAGAAGCTCTCCTTTTTTAATTGACACACAACTTTACTGTTTGAAACAAAAAGGTCCTCAGCTAAAACAGAAACTGAAACAATTAAGGCCATCCTTAAGATGAAGATGATGTAGGCACATAATATTTAGTTTATGTCAATTTAGAAAAAATAAAAGCTAAGAAGTTACAGATTGATTTAAAAAACATTTAAATTCCCCCCAAAACATTTTATGCACTAATTTTAAAAAAAGACTAAAATGCTATCAGAGGTATCACCTTGCTGTAATGTAGAAAGTGTGGGCTACAATGTCTTCACAGAGGGTATTTGATAATATTAAGAAAAATTTCAATGTTCGTATCCTTTGATCCCTCCTTTGATCCACTTTCAGAAATTTTCCTAGGGAAATGCTCAAATAAGTATGAAAACTAGGTTGTAAGTGCTGGTTAAATGTAAAGAATTCTCTCCCTCTCAATTTTTCTTCAGCAATTTTGCCAGAACACAACCCAGACTGTCTGAAGTAGAGTATCTACGGCATGGTCGTAATGGATAGAGAATAAACGTCCCACAGAGACAACTCTGAACAGCAGAGGTCACGCTGGGCAACTGAAAGGCCCACATCATCTTGGATGGGTGAACGGTGCAGCTGGTATATGTTGAAGCTGCAGGAGTGACACAAGTAGGGGAGGGTGGGCATGCGTGGGTGTGTGTGTGCATGTGTGTGCCTGTGTCTCACAACAAAAGTTTTTAAACATGTGAACTGTGATGTTGTCAAAGGCAGTAGGCAGTCTCTGCCTGTTGATGTAAGAATAAGGACCAATCAAAATTACTATTTAGCCCTGGCCGGGTAGCTAAGTTGGTTGGAGTGCATTCCCTGTAAGCCAAGGTTGCGGGTTCAAAACCGATCAGGGCGCATACAAGAATCAACCAATGAATGCATAAATAAGTGGAACAACAAACTGGTCTCTCTCTCTCTCTCTCTCTCTCTCAAATCAATCAATACAAATTTTTTATTTTTTTTTTATTTTTATTTTTTTTTTTTATATAACTTATCTTTATTGTTGAATGTATTACAAATGTTCCTCATTTTCCCCCCCTTGCCCCCCTCCTCCCCAGTCCTGCCCCCCTCCTGCCTTTCCCCACACTGTTGTCTGTGTCCATTGGTTATGCATATATACAAATAAGTTCTTTGGTTTTTCTTCCCACCCCCCAACCCCCCTTCCCTTTGAGGTTTGTCAGTCTAACAAGCAATTTGTACTTCTTAATCCCTTCACCTTTTTCACCCATCCCCCCAGCCCCCACCCATCTGGTTCCCAAAAAAGTTCTCTGTTATCTATGAGAATGTCTTTGTTCTGCTTGTTCATTTTGTTTGTAGATTCAGTTGTTGATAGCTATGTATTTATTGCCATTTTGTTTGTTCATATTTTTTTATCTTTTTCTTCAAGAAGACCCTTCAACATTTCATATAATAATGGTTTGGTGGTGATGAACTCCTTTAGCTTTTCCTTGTCTGGGAAACTCTTTATATGGCCATCGATTCTAAATGACAGCTTTGCAGGATAGAGTAATCTTGGTTGTAGGTTCTTGCTTTTCATCACTCTGAAGATTTCTTGCCACTCCCTTCTGGCCTGCAAAGTTTCTTTTGAGAAATCAGCTGACAGTCTGATGGGAACTCCCTTGTAGGTAACTAACTTCTTTTCTCTTGCTGCTTTTAAGATTCTCTGTTTGTCTTGAACCTTTTGCATTTTGATGATGATGTGTCTTGGTGTGGGCATCTTGGGGTTCATCTTGTTTGGGACTCTCTGTGCTTCCTGGACTTGCATGTCTGTTTCCTTCGCCAAGTTAGGAAAGTTTTCTGCCATTATTGTTTCAAATAGGTTTTCGATTTCTTGCTCTCTCTCTTCTCCTTCTGGCACCCCCAAGATGCGAATGTTGGCACGCTTGAAGTTGTCCCAGAGGCTCCTTACACTATCCTTATTTCTTGGGATTCTTTTTTCTTTTTGCTGTTCTGATTGGGTGTTTTTTGCTTCCTTATATTCCAAATCGATGGTTTGCTTCTTGGCTTTACCTACTCTACTATTGCATCTGTGTAAACTATTCTTTATTTCAGTTAGTGCATCCTTCATTTCAGACTGGTCCTTTTTTATGCTCTTGAGGTCCTCACTAAGTCCACTGAGGTTCTTACTAAGTCCACTGAGCATCCTTATAAGCAGTATTTTGAACTCAGCATCTGTTAGGTTGCTTAACTCCATTTCACTTAGTTCTTTTCCTGGAGTTTTGTTCTGTTCTTTCATTTGGGACCTGTTTCTTTGTCTCCTCATTTTGGCTGCCTCCCTGTGTTTGTTTCTATGTATTACTTAACGAGAGGTATGGGGCTAGCTGAGACCAGATGCTGCTTGTTTGAAAGAATTTAGGAAAAGTTGAAGCAGGATCCAAGACAGGCCAATCCTATGGTAAAGCAACTGGCAACAGCTTGGGTGGGCCTGAAAGCTGGGTGGGGCGGGGCCTCAGGGAATCACCAGGGCGGGGCAAACAACGTAAGCCAGGTTGCTGGAGTCCCAGATATGGCGGTGTCTGCCGGCCCAGGGAAGGGCTCACCAAAGGAACAAAAGCCTCTGATAGCACGTCTGTCCAGGAGAAAGCTGCCTCTCCAGCCCTCGCTCCAATGCCAAACAGCTCAGTTCTTCCCCATATGACTCTGGTGCCTTTCAAGCTGCCTCCCGCACGCTGGAGCCTGGAGGGAGCGAGTCTGAGTAAGTCCGTGCGCGGGCCCTTTAAGAGGAGCTGCCGGGGCTCCAGCCACCTCAGCCTCAGTTCCCGCTGGTTTTCCAGCCAGAAGTTATGGGGATTCTCTTCCTGGCACTGGAACCCTGAGCTGGGTGCCTGGTGTGGGACGGGGACCCCTCAGTCCTCAGGGAGGACCTTCCCAGCCGAGGTATCCTCCTGATTTTTATCCGCCACACGCAGTGTGGGACCAGCCCATCGCGCCTCTGCCCCTCCTACCAGTCTCGGTGCGGCTTCTTCTTTAATGTCGTAGTTGTAGGACTTCCATTCAGCTCTATGTCAGGCGGGTTTGAATGATGGTTGTTCTGTAGTTTAGTTGTATCTTTGATGTGGTTGTGGGAGGACGCGATACTGCGTCTACCTACGCCGCCATCTTGACCGGAAGTTCTCAATACAAATTTTTTAAAATTACTATTTAGATATTGAGTCCAACCAACATAACCAGAGATATACAGCAATTGACTAGACTGCTTCATTTTCAAAAAGACCAGATCATTCACCCAGGAAAATGTAATTTATGTTCTTCCATCAGATAAGGGTGAGTGGGTTAGATGACTGCTGAGATTCCTTTCATTTCTAAAGACAGTAATAGCACCGTACCAGTCTAACCTCTGGAACTAGACAGACTATACAGGCTCAAACTCTAGTTTCACCACTTATTAAGCATGTGAGCCTGGACAAGTTACTTAATCATTATTGGTCTTATTTTCCTAATTTGTAAAATAGGGACAATTCCAGTTTCCATGACTTAAAGGGGTTAATAATATATATGTTAAAAGTTTATAAAAGTCTCAAAACAAAGTAGAGTCAAGAAAGACAGTTATTTTTATTTATGCATCCAACATATATTTACCAAGCATTTACAATGTGTTGAAAACTAATTTAGCACCAAGGGTTTAAGAGAATTAAAGTTTATACTCTAGTGAGAATGGCATTAGCAAATACATGATAAGGGAGGTCGCAAGTAAGATACACATAAAGCTGGATAAAGAGAATAAAAAGTGATGCTTGCTATTTTAAAAAGTGTGGTCAAGCAAGGATATTCTGATATGATGACATTTGAAAAAGACATGAATGTTATGAAAAGGCAATCTAAGGCATCATCTCCATGAAGAATATTTGAGGTGACACAACAAGCAGGCCAAGTAGGCTGGAGGAGTAAAGAAGGCAAGGAAAAGTGAAAGACCAGGTCCTAGAGAGGCCTTCTAGTACTGTTAAGGTCATCAGATACCTTTGAACTCTCACAGATATGAATACAGAGAGATCGAAACAGGCTAATTTTTATTACTACATCACAATACTCAAGCCACTACATTAAATGGCAAAGAAGCACTAAAAATGCTAACAATTATAGAAGTATCTATTTATTCAGTTGAAATAAAAAAAAATTGGCAAAAATAAAATTACTGGGCCACAATTCTTCTATTATCCATACCAAAAGGAACACAAGAAAGTAAACTGAAAATGAGAAATTTGTTACCTGAGAACAATAGCAAAGAAAAGAGATAATATATTTACAGAGGAACGAGTCTAATAAATAAGAAATGTATTGCTTATTAAAAAAAAAAAAAACTAGCATTGCACTGTTTTGAACTTAAAACCATATTAAGAATAAAGTCTGTGTATTTAAAACCCACATTATAAAGTATCTAAAAGTTGACTTCTAAAACATTCTTTTAAAAAAGAACAATGAGCCCTGGCCAGTTTGGCTCAGCGGTTAGAGCGTTGGCCTGCGGTCCAGAGAAACCCGGGTTCGGTTCCCGCTAGGGGCATGTACCTCGGTTGCAGTTTGTCCCCGGCCCTGGTTGGTCGTGCGGGTGGGGGCCACTCGATGTGTCTCTTTCATGTCGATGTTTCTCTCTCTCTCTCTCTTCCTCTCTCTCCCTCCCACTCTATCTGAACAAAAAATGAAAAAATGTCCTCGGGTGAGGATAAAAGAAAAAAAAAAAAGAACAATGATGCCCAGTCGGTGTGGCTCAGTAGCTGAGCATCCACCCATGCACCAGGAGGTTGCCAGTTCGATACCAAAGAACGAGAAAATAATGACAAGATGAATACCAAAATAATATTTACTCAGTATTTATTGTGTCTGGCACTATGCTAAGTATTCAAGCATCTAACATGTGTTAATTAGCTCATACAATTCTCTCAAAGTAAGTGAGTTTAAACTTTGCCCGAAATCAAAGCTCATGACTGACAGGACTGAATTTCAGGATAGCCTAACTTGAAAACTTGAGTTCTTAACCACTGGGTAATATTGCCTCTTCTTTTAGTCACACTGACTCATCATCTATTTTATTCACTCAACAAAATATTAACCTTGCAGGAGTTGACTTATCCTACATATTTGCTCAATTTTCAGTAAATCAGATTACTATTTGTAACACAGAATAAAACAAAGATGCTATTAAAAGACCACGCCAGTGCTGTAATTTCGTTTACATATGAGAACTTTCAGGTCAGGTAAAGTAATTAACATTTTAGGCTTGCTGCACATTTTCTTGAAATATTTTTCAGCAATTCGTGTTTATAAATTAAAATTAATAAAGACTGTATTACCTTAAGTTCAGCAACTTGTGATGAAATATGCCACATAAGGCTTTCACTTAGGAACTTCATACCATATGGGCCTAGCAGTTCTGATAATGACCTCATTTCTGAAAGGAAATGTAATTAATTTTATACTTTGAAAAAGCAAATACTTTAAGAAAATGAACAGTAAATACTGAAACATTACATTATAGAAACAAATTATTAATGCAAAAATCCTGAAAAGCCTCTAGAGTAAAAAAAAAAAAAAAAAAGTAACATAAATGCAAAGGTAAGTCTAAGATATAATGTATGATTATGCATGTAACTGAATGAAAACAGTCATAATATAATCAAAAGCCAAAAGAATCAAGGTTTCTTCATTCTCTAAAACATGGCAAAGCGTTATTCACCTGATATGTCAGAATATTCCTCTGCGTTGAATGTTAATTCATTTTCTGTAGGTAAGTTCACAAATGCTTTCATTGCAGGGAAATAAGCTATATGACCATTGCTGACTTGTCTTAATAACGTTTCCAAATACCTAAGGAGAAAAGTAAATTTATAACCAGGAGAAACTATTTAAGTCAAGATTTATTATGGTATTCATTCCTGCATATAATTTTAAGTTGACTGGTATCATGAATGAGAACTTATCCATTAAAAAACAACTTTCTCAAGTAGTTCATTACAAAGAAACATTATATAATTCCAAATTTCCAAATGTGTTCCTTACCAATTTGTGTATAGACTTGTAATGGTTGGCTCTCCGTGACTGTCTAAATGTTGTGTTTGTTGAAGAAGAACATTATTAAATACTCTTGTAATATCAATTTGCACATAGTTTTCTATTGACTGAAGTACAGTCATGTATGCTCTTACACTTGTTAGAAGCTCAGATGGTTTCGCAATTTCTTGTGTGGCTTGATTATACATAGTCATTCCAACAATTGACCTGAGGCAAAAAAAAAAAAAGAATAAGAAAAGAGTTCTGATTTTTGCATTTATATAAATAGGCATTCAACCTACTGACCTTTAATATCAAATAATCAACAAAATAAATTTTAAATACAATTAGTTACAAAGCCATGAAATTACTATCATTATCTTCCAAAGAAACAACCTAAAAAAGAAAAGAACGACTGCCTAAAAGCTACAATGACATGGCAATGCAAGTGATTTAAAAAATTCTAGACATCAGTAATAAAAATGATTTAAGGATAAATTTCTTTGACATAATACATTGTCTGTAGCAAGTACAATGGACTATTGAGGCCACAGCTTGAATTCATTTGGCACTATTGTGGGGAAGTAGTTTTTTAGGCTTTATATATATTACCTGTAATTCTCATATTTAATAATCCTACTATGTAGTTACTATTACTACCATTTCACAGGTTAAAAAAACTAAGGCTCAGAACTCAAGTAAACTGATAAGGTAACTTTGGAATTGGTGGATGCAGGGTTTGGCGCCACATCTGCCTAACTTAGTATTTCCTCTCAACGAAATGTACTACAGTCAAAACAAGGCAACAAACAGAAAACTTCATTGTTCTTTAATCACTTATAACACATAAAAACCTTTCCCAGGTAAACAAGTTTACAGCTTTGGCTCGATCCTGATCACTAAGGAGATAGGTGTTTGGTAAAAAGAGTATCAGCTTCTCCGTGGATTAATGAACTAGACTACATGTCTACAGAAGAAAAACATGGGAACCTTAAACTGAATCTTACCTTCCACACACCACTCTACCACCCCCACCTAGTTGAGAATAATAAATACCATAGGGCATAATGTCCCTTTGGTTTCAATACTAAAGCATTCTGAGTTTTACTGTCAGGATGCCTACCTTACTAAAGGACAGCAAAAGACAGTCTTTGTTCAACACCAGACTCTTTCTCTAGCCAACTGATGACTTAGCATTCAATTTAGTGCCCACTTACATATTCTCCAATTTTATTCTGTAATTGTAGAATTCTCACCAACTACAGCTCTAAGCTTTATATCGTTTCATTACCACTCACAGTATTTTACACAATGTTAAGCATATGGTACAAAGACTACTTGTTAATGACTACAAAACTCTGAAAAACCTTTGGCAAAATATTGTTTTATAAGTTGCTTTAAGGTCTTCAAGACAAACTTGTCAAATCAATCAGTATTTTCTTTAATAAATGTGTGACTTCACAGAAAGGATTAAGAAACATTCATAAAGTTGAAAGGTTTCTGACTTACCACATGCAATATCATTTCAAGAAACAGTATAGATATAACTTACAAAACTCTAATTCGAACTGAGTGCCTCAAGAGTCTAGAATTCTACTGGCATAACAGCACACATTTGAATCCAGAAAAGACATTAAGAGTTCATCTAGTCCTGAGGTTTATGAACATTTAGATGTAAGTTATGTATCCAGCATCACAACTCAGTACACACATGTACATACATAACTGAAAAGTATCACGACACAATATTTATACTTACTACATTCAATGCACTATTTTTTTTCTACTTCTTTCTTTCCTTTCCTTCCTCCCTTTTCTTTCTTTCTTTAAATGTTTATTACAACCTTCTAATCTTATTTCATGACCCCACTGGATTGCCACCTGCCATTTGGAATACACTGATTAGCTCCCAATTTTCTCATTTTGCTTATAAGGAAGCTAAGGCTCACTTAAATTAACTGGCTTGTCCAGTGTCACAACTAGTTAATAACAACAAGTACGGGACGAGAGTCTGAGTAATTTAAGTAATTCCCACTTCACTATTTTTATACTTTCCAGCTCATTATTCTTTATATTATACCAATTCTACTAATGCTTTCCCTCATAAAACTGTATAGGTATGAAGAATAAATATAACAAACTCATTAAATGAACAAACAAGCAAAAACAGTTTATGTTCTTTCTTACTTAGTAAAGCGGATTTCCAGATGAGAAGTCAAATATTCTCGTGGGGTAAAGGTATGTTCCCAAACCACCATGTTTGGTACATAATTTATAGAGAAACACAACTCAGAAAGTGCAGTGTGCAATTTATCAAGGCTGAAAAAATATTAATAAATAGTAAACAAAATGTTCAACATTTTATCATAGCAATACAAAATTAATTTTATAAACATATCAGATCTTATTTGGAGATAATGATTACAGATTTCAATTTCTCTCCTAAACTGACAAAGTTCAAAATCTTTAAGGATATCTCTAACATATGACAGTAATTTTCTCAAGATAAGCATCATTCATTTGTTTCTATCTTCAGATGATAATGATTATACTGACATATACACAAGAAAGAGCGTATTCCACACTCATAAAGACAATCATTTCCAACTTTTGTTGTACTTTCTGTTGTGGAGGAAGAAAGCTGTGTACAAAATGGCAAATAGCTTGCTCAATGTAGAAAGCAAGGAAGTAGGAAATTTACTTTTAGCAAAAAAATATTCACCCATTATTGCCCACCTATGCCTCCTCTCCAAGTAAACAAACAGCCCTGAATGCTACCTATTCTGATATATTCATTTTAAAATAATGGTACCTATCAGCTGTACATAACAACATGCCAAAGTAAAGTCTCAGATATTTGATTTTAAATAAGCTGAAAATAAAATATTTCTTATAGTATACCCCTAAATTTTTAGACAGATTCTTATCCTTCACTATTTTGTATATAAAGACAATATTACAGACAAGACAATATCATATATTACATCTATTTTCTTCAAAAATCTAAAATCTGTATTTTGAGATGAAATAAGCACTAAATGGTTAATCAAGTTGACAAAGGTATAAAAAAAAATTAATGACTGGGAAATGGAGAGTTTACAGTTACTAGCATTTCCTCAGTACTAATGCCATACAAAAAAATGAAAAAACCTGTAACAAAAAGATATATAATAAAAGTGGATGGCTTACTTGGTCACTACCAGCCTGTTTTTCCTCATGCTCTCAACTCCAGGTTTTTCCCTTTCAGGTTCCCCTTTCTTACCAGTTTGTTTTTTTGACTTCTTATTTACTGCTTGACTAATGGTTTTGGCACAATGCTTGGGCAGCAACTAAATTTAAAAAGAATGAAATCTTACATTACACCAATTACTTTGAAAACAGATTAACTATTCAAGTAAGCCTTAACTGAATCCGGGCTATGTAGGGAATATCATGCTAGCACTAAGAACAGAAATATAAATAAAAAGTAGAATTTACCTCGCTTAGGGAGCCTAAGCTTAGTAGAAAACAGAAACAGGTAAATCTTGTGTGAAGAAACACGTCATAGAGGAAGCTATATCAAGACTGCAGTTTAAAGGATAAGTAAAAACAGACTAGGCAAGCAAGGATGAGAAAAAACATTTTACTGGAAGAAAAATGGCCTAAGAAAAACAAAACTATGTCAGGACGTGACGCGTTCAGAATCTAGTGAAAATTACCAGGTAATGAAGCATAAGTGTAGGTAGGACACAGACGTTTGAACTATCAGGATAGGACTTAAATGCTAACCTAAGGATTGGATTTTAATCCTAAAGACAGTGGCAATTTTTAAAAAACCGAATAATGGAGTTTCACAATGAGAAGTAATGAGATTTACTAAGAATGTGAGAATAAGAAAATAAAAAAATAACTGCTTAATATAATTTTCTTGCCTTCGTACACAAAGTTCCTATCTGTAAGGAATGATTTAATTACCTGGTCACTAAGAGTACATTGTTCTGTGCAAATATCAGTGATAAGATTTCGAGCTTGTTTAGCCATTTCATCCAGGAACATATTACATAAGGAAAGACTGCGATCGCCAATATGATGTCGCTGTTAAAGCAGAATAACAGTAATAGTTACCAAAAAGTAATTTGAAATACAACACTTTTTAAATAAACATGAAAAATAAGGTTAAAGTCTATTCTACAATAAGGAGTGGGAGTTAGAGATTAGTATATACTTTTGTGCTGCTAAAATAATATAAAAGAATGTAAAAATACTTAAACATGCAGAATAACTATTCCTAGATCTATCATGATACTTTACAATGTATTTTATCTAAAATGCCCTTTAATCTTTAATGGAGATGTACAAGCCAGATACAATTAAATATTGGTTCACTTTATTTAAGGAAAGATTTCAAATTACAAAGAGTGAGAGCTCTGTTTAAGCAAATTCTAATTCCTGAAAGATAAAACGTACCGCTTGCTATTACTTCTTCCTGAAAAAAGAACACTGAACTAGCAATGCTTCAAATTTACTAGACTAACTTATCTAAGATAAACAGGTCTGATTTCACTACTCCCCTTCAATGGCTGAGAAATGCTGAGACTAGAAAACAAAACCAGTAAGGTTTCTTAACATGTTACAAGTCTCTCTATGATCTGCCTTTGGCCTCTAGCTTCAGTGCTGAGAAGAGACTTTAGGACAACGGCAGAAAGAGAGGGACCACTATGTAACAATATCCAGCTTGGGCATGGGGAGAAGAGGTAGGAGTCTGGACATATATAAAGTTAGAGCCAAAAACAGAAAATGCTCCAAGGTTGGGGGGGTGAGGTAACATGGAAGATCAACAGTTCTATTCTGTACACGTTACATTTCACATAGCTAAAAATACCTAAATTGCAGCAGAATATTTTTTTAAAAAATGTAAAGCTAAAGGGAATGGACTGGGCTGGAGATACAAATTTGGAAGACATCAGCATATGAAAGATTTTGAAACAATGAGCATGGAAAAAATGAGTGAACTACTAAACTGCAGAGTACAGACAGAGCAACACAATTACCAGTTTTTCATTAGTATTGGATGCTATTATCTGGGTATTCTGCTGACACAGCAGGGTGTAAATTTCAAATCTAGTTCAAAAGTTACTGTCTTTCTGCAAATTTATTTTAAGTACTCCAGCTCAAAATGAAGCTTCAGCATTAAGAAGTTGTTCTGGAGGCTTTTTCTATGCGTATGTCTCTGATCTAAATAAGCTCAATGGCTAAAACTAAAATTATAAAACCAGACTGTACTGAGAACTATGCACACTAACTTATTCTATCCTCACCCTGAGGTGAACTCCTTCAATGCTCCTAGAGTGCCTCATGTATATTTCTTCCACAGCACAGATCATCAGATCATGGATTTGTCAAGGGTAGAAAATGTGCCTTTGCATCTTTTTATCACAGGATTTAACAAGGCAGCTGAGAAATGACAGTCTTTAACAAATTAGCTAAATGAAAAACAGAACAGTGCCACTTTCTAGCTACATGACTATAGGGAGAGAAAAAAAAAATCAGTTCTACCAGAGACCTTCTTCATCTGCAAACTAAGAATGATTATCAGCAGTACTGTGTCACTTTGTCATAGCAATCAATGCAAAAAAAAAGAATACTGTACAAATTTTATGGTTCTATATAAACACATTCATAGAGACAGACAGTAAACTAAGGAATCCCAAGGGTAGGAGGGATAAGGAATTACTGCTTAACGGTTCCACAGTTTTTGCTTAGGGTGATGAAAGATTTGGAAATGGATAGTGGTGATAGTTGCACAACACTGTGAAGGTAATGAATGCCACTGAACTGTACATTTAAAAATAATTAAAATGGCATAGTTTTATGTTAGATATATATGTGTTTTTTAATCACAAAAATTTTTAAAGACAATAAAAAGAATGGAGTAAAGATCAAATTGTTGAGGATTTTAAATGCTGGCTGAGAAATTTTTACTTTCTTCAGATGCAAAAGAAACTGATGATTCTTTAAGAAGGAAAGAGGCCCTCTGGTGGCATTGTACTAGATAGATTTAAAGGCAGGAAAACTATTCAGGAATACTGAAAATTTGTGCTACAATCGTGACAAAAGCAATGGAAAGTAGAGTATGGATTGAAGAAATGATACCACACAAATAAAATTAGGAGGATTTGATGGGTAATTTAATGAGAAAGATTATGGTGAGGAAAAAAAATCAATGGTATATCTTAGGTATATAAAGCTTGGGGGAAATCTATTAACTCTAAAAACTCTATAAATCTATTAAAATTGGGTGTTAATATCTTCACAGCTATTAATCCTAAAGGCACTCCCTAATAAACTTCTGCAGGTTAATCTCTATCTCAGAGTCTGCTTCCAATGGAGTACTGGAATCCCAGCTATAAAAGATGTTACCCAATGTTTAAAAATATTAATAATGCTAATGCTATCTATAAGTTTCTTTTCTACCAGTTCTATAGTTTTAAGTAAAGGGACTCAATATTGAGTTAAATTATAAAGAAATACACTACTTAATTTTAATATATGTTCTTACCACATTTATACAGTGATATTTGTTCCTTAAACATTAGAAGAAATACTGAGTACATTTTTTATAGATACTTCGCATCAACAAAACTACTAATTAGTTCAATTATTTAATAACTGTGTGCCTGCATGCCAGCGTGTGTATGTCGTACAAATACCAGAAAATCTAGATTTTATTATATCTACTGTATTAGCAAGTCAGTGAAATTCCTCTTTGACATGTTTATATTTAGTCACTAGTCTGTGCATTCAACTTTCAAGTCTTTTCAATGACAGTTTAAGAGGAAAAGTAAGCATACAAAATCAATTACTGTATATAACTTGACCATAAACATTAATACTCGCCCCACCATTTACTTTAATAAAGGTAATTTCAAGTGACCTTATGATATGTTCTTATAAATACTTATCCATCTGTCCAAATATATATTATATCTATGTCATATTCCTTTTCAAGCATTATTCTGATTCTACATTGAGATGCATTAAATAGGAAGCTAGATTAGGTAATCATGACGCCGTGAACATTTGGTCAGCTACGTGTTTGGTTTATACCACATAAATCAGAGTAGTACCCTGAAATTACCTCTTCTGGACACAGTTCATGTGTGCAACTCATAAAATGAGTGCAAAGTAGTGGGAATGCAATTGAGTATCTTGACTGAGAGGGTAACTCCAAACACTGTTGAAACATCTTCTCAAAAGCACGACTATAAAAACTATATAAAAAAAAAATTAAAAACTAGAATCAATTTTTATAGTTGAAATTTTCGTGATATAATACCTTATAGTTAATTTGATTCAAGTGAATGAAAGTTATCAACTGGTAGGTAGCATTATTCCCTTAAGAGAATAGCTATTTTTCCAAAGAGTATCTCTTACACACCAATAATCATTCCAAAGTAATAAAAATATTATTTGTATACCATTACAAATTTTTTAAAAACTTAAAACAGAAAATAAACCATATCTATGGTATATGAATAAATGACATTCAAATCTCACATCATCAAATTTCAACAAAGTTAAGGCACTATTAATTATAAGAAACACTATTTTTATGTACCACTAAAAAAAGAGAAACATTGCCAATTAAACAATGACACACCACCAATTTTAAACTACTTCCAGATTTAAGAGATGTTAAGTATAAAAGAGTATGAGTCGATAAAATATAGTACATTTTAGAATATTAAGAAAACAGCAAAGATATCTTTATTATGTGACAAATAAAATAAGAATATGATTATGAGAAAATAGATAAAGATCAACTAAATGACTAAAATTTACAAATTTTAAACATTACTCAAACTGCTTTCGCTTCTAAGAAAAGGAAGATAACTTTCTAATTGCTGTATCCTTCATTTACGATAGGAACCTTTCTGTAGTTCAAAAATATATAAAATAAAGTGTTCCATTTTCTTTCCAAGGAAGGCTTTGAGGCAGACAATAATATACACTTCCAAATAACCTTAAAAATTCTTATAAATGTGACATGGGATGTATTGTGTTTTATGAGTTACTTTAAGAGACCCATGATGCCTTCCCTGCCTGGTCTGGATTTCTTCTGCAATACTGCTAATTAAAGACACCCTAACAAATGCCAAAGTCAGTATGAACTGGGTTATTTTCCAAAATAAAAGCAACAAAAAGTTTTTCATAATGACAGCTCTTCAATACATAGGAATTAGTATCATTATCCCCTGAGATTATCTCAAGCATTTTAGAAATAAAGGGTCTTACTAGGTTATTCCAATCTACTTCCCTAAAGGAAAAAAGGCCAAGAAGCAGAAATAGAGTTGATATTGTATAGCTTTGGAGGCAGAATACTTGAGTTTGAATCCTGGCCTCATGATCAATTTCATATATTCATTCAAACATTCATTAAGTATATCTACTATGTCAGACACTAAGGAAATAAAACATGATCCTCCTTCAAGGACCACAGAATGAGGGAAAAAAGAAAGGGGCAAAAACTTATAAACTACTAAGTATAACTAAAGAAGTCCTGATAGAAGAAAAGTAGAGTGGAACACAATGCAGGGTAGTAGTCACGTCATCATAATATTAATGTCTAATTTAATACCAGAGAGTGAAATTGGTTGGTATTTTATTTCCAACATTTGCTCTATTTAACCCTAATCCACAACTTTATTTTTGCTTAATCTAATAATGCAAGAAGGAGGGCTTTAAGCCAATTTGAAGCGACTGTTTTCAACTCCTCAAAAAAAGTGTAAAAAATAAATTCACACCAGGAGAGCTGCTCTTAATAGAGAATTAAATATAGACATGACATCCCAAATTGGTAAAATTCTTTTTGTTAGCAAGTTGTCCACTATTCCCTTTATTCATAAGAGTTTATTATTACTGAATTGTCTTAAGGACTATACTAATATTTAAAACCAAATCAAGAAAGATACCTTTGGATACTAAAAATCTCAAATTCTGACTTAAAAATAATTACAACATACCAAAATATGGAGAGATCTGATGTTTCCACCAACATTTCCACCAAGGAATCCACCATTTTTGTATGAAAAATTATTGTATTCATCATCTTTCCAAGTTCTCTGTGATCTGCAAGGCTAAGTGAAGCCTTAGAGACACTAGTATATGCCTGTAAAAGTACAGCAAAAAACAAAAGTAGTTTTAGTATAGACCCATGAAGTTAAAGCCTTGTCATTCTACAGGGAGGAAAAAAACACACCCACTATTGAAAAATACTTAGTTTATTGTGACACTGTATCAGTAACATCACCTTTTAAAAGTTCTCCATAGTGTATCAAACTTGAAATTCCTACCAAGAATTTCTTTAAACAAATAAACTGAAATACTACTGCCCATAAAACAGAATCTAATATATGGGTAATTCATCTTGAACCTCAAAGGAACAGAGATGTTAGGAGGCAGTAGTGGCAATAATCCAGACAGGATTATGACAATCTGGTCTAGAGTGGTGATCATTTATATTTACAAGAGTTTAATCTGGTAAATTACTAGATATGGTGGGCAAGAGAAAAAATCATGGGTGATAGTCAGGATTCTGGCCTTTGGGAAACACTCCTTCATGGATTTCATATGTACCTACACATCTTGCAGGATATGCCAAGAATGCAAGGCCAAGACTACTGAATATTCATTACTCAGGCCATTTTTCAGGGTTGTATTTGCAGCTACCAAACTTGAGGAATGAGGTAATGTCTTCCTCTGAACTTACCCTTTCCTCACTGTTTGCCCTTTTCCTATGTAAGCCAGTTTCTTATTCAAGTTCTACTCATCTTTCAATGCCCGGGTAAAATGTTGCCATTATTAGCAATTTCAACTTGAAAAACACTTTCTTCCTTCTGAGAAAACTGTAATTAATTGATAATTATACTCAGTCAATGACATCTTTTAATTTATCTTAGATTTCAACTGCCATTTAATTTTTCATATTTTATGCCTTGTCTCCATAGCAAGATTTATAAAATCCTAAAAAGAGAATCTGTATTCTACTACAGATTATATAATACTGTTCAATATTTCAATTTCTGTATCCTATGGTCTAGCCTGTAGGCTTGGAACTTTCACTGTCGACTTCTTCTACCTCTACACCAGCGATTTTCACCTGGTGTGCCACAAGAATTTTTAAAGCATGCAATACCTATTTAATCAGGAGCACTGACCACAGACTGTCAAAATAAATAAATAAATAAAACAACAGCCAACACAACAATAGCCGTCCAGTGTGAATGAATCAAAATTATACTTTTTTTGGGTCAGATAAGCAAAAATATATTATTTTTTGGTGTGCCATAGAATTTTAGTAATTAGCTTATGTCTGCCACAGGATGAAAAAGGTCGAAAATCGCTGATCTATATGAACCTCATGGATTCTGGACACTGCCTCCCAACATGCACTGCTGCTTTCTTTCCCTATATAAGACTTCTCTGGCTTAGTTGTATGTCCCCTTCTTTCCCTCCTTGGTATGCTTTGTCCTACTGTCACTAAAAAATATGAGTCTATTTATGCAGTACAAAGGGGCTGAATGATTTTATGTCCCAATTATGGTTAGGAGCAATATTATGGGTTGAACTGTGTCCTCCAAAAAGGTATGTTGAACTCATAGTCCTCAATACCTCAGAATGTGACCTTATTTGGAAACAGAGTCCTTACAGAGGTAATCAAGTTAAAATGCTGTCATTAGAGAAGGCCCTAATCCACTGTGATTACTGTCTTTATAAATATAAGAAATTTGAACACAGAGAGATGCACACAGGGAAGACTACGTGAAGAGAAACAGGGCAAATGCCATTAGAGTAATGCAAACACAAGCCAGCGAACACCAAAAATGCCCAGCAAATCACCAGAAGCTAAAAACAATAGGCATAAAAGATTCTCCCTCACAGTCCTCAGAAGGAATCAACCATGCTGACACCTTGATTTCGGATTTCTGGACTCCAGAATTCTAAGACAATAAATTTCTATTGTTTAAGCCACCCAGTTTGTGGTTCTTTGTTATGGCAGTCCTAGGAAACAAATACAAGCAACTATAGAACACATAAAAGAATCAGACAGCAGGTGATGTACTTGTAAATATTTTACAAAAATAAAAAAATCTCACACAGGGATACATAGTTTTATATTCTTAATGCTCACTCCAATGCTCTACAAAGTAAAATTCTCAAGTGATGCATTCAATAGATAAGTTTAATAATCCTGGAAGTATTTAATAAGGGTAAATTTAAAATGTATCTAAATATCCAATATTCTCTGAATCCAAATGTTCCTAGGTACTCCCACAAATTGAGAGCAGCAAACTGAACCAGTTCAAGTTTGTGACAATGACTTTCAAATTTTAAATGTGTATACCCTTTGGCTGAGCAAATCTACTATTTCATTTTATAAGCTCCACTGCTGTATTGTTTCAAAGCTTTTTAAAAACAAAGAAATGTTCATTTCTAAACTTTATTTTTAATTTTTTATCTTCACCTGAGGACATTTTAGCATTTATCTTCAGATAGAGTGGGAGAGAGAGAGGGAGGAAGAGAGAGAGAGAAACATCGTTATGAGAGAGACACATCGAGTGGTTGCCACCCACACGACCCCAACCAGGGCCGGGGACAAACTGCAACTGAGGTACGTGCCCTTAGCGGGAACTGAACCCGGGACTCTCTGGTCCACAGGCCGACGCTCTAACCGCTGAGCCAAACCGGCCAGGGCTAAATTTTATTTTTAATAGGAAGAAAATGGTGATGGAAGGAGACTTGACTTGGGGTGGTGAACACACAGTACAATATACAGATGACATATTATAGAATGTACACCTGAAACCTATATAATTTTATTAACCAATGTCATCCCAATAAATTCAATAAAAATTTAAAAAATAATAAAAATATTTTTAAAGGAAGACAATAATCTATAATATATTCACATGTAATATTTTGGGAGAGTGGTATCTCAAGTGTTCTTCCTGATCTCTCACTAACTAGCTCTGCAACCTTAGGTATATTACTTAATACTTGTGGCCTCATTTATAAAATCATTTCTATAAATATGCTGCCATAGAACACAGAACACTGGAGAGAAAAGTGTCTATGTATTTTGAGGTTGCAAAGAAAAAAACCTAAGGAAAGCAAAAGCACCTAAGGGAACTAAGCAGACTGCCAGAAAAGTATGCTCTTCCTAGGAATCCAGCCCTTCCTGAGACCATAGTCATTTAGAAATCTCTTCCGCAAACACATACTGCTTATATTTTCATGTTTTAATTAAACAAATAAAAAGTTTATAAGCTGCAGAACAGAATACAGTATAATCCTAATTTACATGTTTGAACACCTAAAAGGATATGACTGGTTATTAAAAGTGAGTATTGCTGGGAAATGAGACTAGGAAAATAGCAAAGTTTCATTTTCTACTTTACCTCTGGATACTTTGACTTTTTACAAAGAGAACATACTAATATACATATTTTTTAAATATGAAGTTATTAGATGCCGAGACAGTGTGGCTCAGTGGCTGAGTATCAACCCATGGACCAAGAGGTTGCCAGTTCGATTCCCAGTCAGGGCACATGCCTGGGTTGCAGGCTCGATCCCCAGTAGGGTGCATGCAGGAGGCAGCTGATCCATGTGTCTCTCTCATCGATGTTTCTATCTCTCTCTCACTCTTCCTCTCTCTCTAAAAATCAATAACAATATATTTTTAAAAATAAAATAAATATGAAATTATTAGAAACACTGGACCACAGTTTTCCCATAATTACTAGAAATATTTAGGGGGCAATTACATTTTTATATATATATATATATATATATATATATATATATAAATTTATATACACACACACACACACACACACACACACACACACACACAATGCTTTCAGACTTGAATTTTAAAAACCCTCAAAAACTATTTATGTGAGAGTTATATATTAAATGGAAATATTTAAAGTCCAATACTTTATTAGTATTTACTTCTGCATTTCAGGAAAATGAAGACTTTAACAAAAGATCAGGAAATAATAAACTATGGCCTGTGAGCCAGTAGTTTGTTTTCATAAAGTTTTATTGGAATGCAGCTGTACCCATTTGTTATTGTCCACAAGTGCTCACACACTACACTACAACGGCAAAGATGGGGATTGATGACAAAGACTATATGGCCCACAAGCCTAAAGTTTTTATCAACTGGTTCTAGATTATAAACATTTTGTCAAAAAAGCTTTTGTGCTTTCACTTTAGAATTAAATATTTGAATCAAGATAATCAAGAGAGATATTGGAATTTAAATATTTGGACATTTTAAAATTATAATCTATTTTATTCAAAAATCATTTATACTGGCCTAAGTTATAAATACATTTATCCAAGTTTAACAATTAGTACAAAATGTTTCTTCTACATACAACTCAACAGTAAAGAAAAAAATAATCCAATTTGGGCAGATGACCTGAATAGACATTTTTCCAAAGAAGACATAGATAGCCAACAGGTACATAAAAAGATGCTCAACATTACTAATAATCATGTAAATGCAAATCAAAACCACAATGAGTTATCACCTCATACCTGTTAGAATGGCTATTATCAAAACCACAAGAGGCAAGTGTTGGTGAGGATGTGGAGAAAAGGAAACCCTGTGTATTACTGGCAGGAATGTAAATGGGTACAGCCAACCATGGAAAACAGCAATGGAAGTTTCTTAAAAAATTAAAAACAAAATTATCATATGTTCTAACAGTTCCTCTTCTAGGTATTTATCCAAAGGAAATGAAAACACGAACCCAAAAAGATATCTGTACCCTCATGTTCACATTGCAGCATTATTTCCAATAGCCAAGAACGGAAACAACCTAAGCGTCCATTAACAGATAAATGAATAAAGAAATTGTGATTTATGTATATGTAGGGGTGTGTGTGTGTGTGGGTGTGTGTGTGTGTGTATGCTTACACTGAAACATTATTCAGCCATAAAAAGGAAATTCTGCCATTTGAAACAACATGGATGAACTTTGAATGCATTATGCAAAGTGAAATAAGTGAGACAAAGAAAAAACAAAGACTGTAGTATGACCTCACTCATATGTGGAATCTAAAAAAAAATAACAAAATAAAACAAAAAGCAAATAAACTAATAAAGACAACTAATTGGTGGTTGCCAGAGGTAGGGAGTTGGGACTGGGTGAAATGGGTGAAGGTGGTCAAAAGTGCAAACTTCCAGTTAAGTCAGTCCTCGGGATACAATGTACAGTATGATGACCACAGTTAATACTATATAGCAGTCCCCTCATATCTACAATTTCACTTTCTGCAGTGTCAACCACAGTCTGAAAATATTACATAGAAAATTCCAGAATTAAACAATTTATGTTTTAAATTGCATATCATTCTGAGTAGCATGATGAACTCTTGCACCATCCCACCTGGAATGTAAATCATCACTTCGTCTAGTGTATCCACACCGCATAAAACTCTACCCTCCCATTAGTCACTCAGTAGCCTTCTTAGTTATCATCAGATCAACTGTCACGGTATTGCAGTGTTTGTGTTCAAGTAACCTGCCTAACACTACATCACAGCACCTTCGTCATTCACCTCACTTCATCTCATCACATAGGTACTGACTGTATCGTCTCTTATCATCAAAAGGGTGAGAACAGTACAATACAGTCTTTTGAGAGAGTATACATTCACATAAGTTTTATTACAGTATATTGTTATAATTGCTATATTTTATATTTATTATTGTTAATCTCTTACTGGGCCTCATTTATAAATTAAACTTTATTGTAGGTTTGTATGTATAGGAAAAACAGTACACATAGGGTATGGTACTGTCCATGGTTTCAAGTATCCACTGGGAGTCTTAGACCTATCCCCTTCAGATAAAGGAGGGACTACTGTATTATATTTGAAAGATGCTAAGAGAGTAGATCTTAAAAGTTCTCATCACAAGAAAAATAAATTGGTAACTATGTGTGGTAAAAGATGTTAACTAGACTTACTGTAATCATTTCCCAATACATACATATATTGA
Source organism: Tadarida brasiliensis (assembly GCA_030848825.1). Lineage (NCBI taxonomy): Eukaryota > Metazoa > Chordata > Mammalia > Chiroptera > Molossidae > Tadarida > Tadarida brasiliensis. The sequence continues at coordinate 63,390,579 of CM061265.1, forward strand.
ATCATTATGTAAATCTGAAATTAATGCAATGTTTCAATTATAATGCAATAAAAAATGATTCTTCTGTGAGGTAAAGACTATGGTTAGTTATACAAAAGAAGTATTTTCAGTAGGTATACAACAATAAATTTTTCATGTTAAGTAATGTTTTCATGTTAACTAAGGTATTTGATAACAGAATGGTAATAAAAATTATTCTTACCTGTAATCTAAACCAATCTAATCTCATTCCTCTGAAATCAAACACTTCCCCATCTTCAACTATAATAAAAGAAAAAAGTTAACAAAGCAAATTAATGTTTTCACAAATCTATAAGCCCATTTCAAATTTTAAGAGCGAAGACAATTCCACTTCTGGGTATACATACAAAATAATTAAAAGCAGGGTCTTGAAGAGGTATTTTTGTATACCCTTTTCACAGCAGTATTATTCACAATAGCCAAAAGGTGGAAGCAACCCTATGTCCACCAACAGATAAATGGATAAAAAAGGGGTATGTTATTGAGCCTTAAAAAAGAAGGAAATTCTGACACATGCTACAATGTGGCTGAACCTTGAAAACATTATGCTAGTTAAACTAAGTCAGTGACAAAAGGACAAATACTGTATGATTCCACTTATATGAGGTATCTAGAATAGTCAAACTCATAGAAGCAGAAAGAATGGTGGATGACAACAGCTGGAAGAAGAGGATATGGGAAGTTGCTTTTAATAGCTATAGAGTTTCAGTTTTGCAACATGAAAAAGTTCTGGAAATTGGCTGCACAACCATGTGAATATACTTAATACTATCAAACTGTAAACTTAAAAATAGTAAGTTATTTAGTTGTTTATATTTTATAATTCAAAAATAATTTAATAGCTAAGACAGTAAAATAATTCTCAAATCCTAGATGGTGTTAAAGGAGACAGTTATGCTTAGAGAAGTGTAAAGTATGGACTTTTCTCCTAAATTCTGACTCTCAGTGATGCCTACATGTCAATTTGAAGAAGCTAGAATAGAGCTTCAGGAATCTAGTGAATAGAAACTTTGGATAGCACGCTGAAGTTCCACAACATAAATGTATATAAACCAAATGTCGCCAGGCAAGTTTACGATAGTGTCATTAAGTAAGTGTAATAAAATAAATGTATTTGTTACTCAGAAACTATCAAGGTTTCTGATAACTTTTACTTAAAGATTATAAAACTACACCACCATATTAATCTATTGGATTAAAGTATTCAAATAATGGAGAGGCAGTCTGGTATATGACATCTTTTAAGATTGACAGACCTGAACTTAAAATTCCCAAAGACATGAGTCATTCCTTTGTTCAGTATATCCACACTGCATACAGTACCTGCCAGTTAGTCATTATCAGCTGCCTTGGTTATCAAATCAACTGCCTTGGCATCACAGTGCTTGTGTTCAGGTAACCCTTATTTTCCTTAATAACGGCCCCAAAAGCAAAAAAGCGATGCTGGGAATTTGGATATGCCAAAAAGAAGCCACATGTCCTTCCTTTAAGTGAAAAGGTGAGTACAGTAACATAAGATATTTTGAGAGTGCCCAGCCAATGTGGGTCAGTGGTTAAGCATCAACCCATGCACCAAGAGGTCACCGTTTCGATTTCTGATCAGGGCACATGCCCAGGTTGTGAGCCAAATCCCCATTGGAGAGCATGCAGGAGGTGGCCAATCAATGTTCTCTCTCATCGATGTTTCTCTCTCTCTCTCTCTCTCTCTCTCTCTCTCTCTCTCTCTCTCTCCCCCCCCCTTCCTCTGTTTCTAAAATCAATAAAGAAAACAAGTAAAAAATAAAAAAAAGATATTTTGAGAGACAGACCACATAACTTTTATTATAGTATGTTGTTATAATTGTTCTACTTTATTAGTTGTTGTTAATCTCTTACTGTGCATAATTTATAAATTAAGCTTTATCACAGGTACACATGTATAGCAAAAAACAGTAGAGTTGATCCTTGAACAACATTGGTTTGAACTGCACTGGTCCGCTTATGTAAATGTATTTTCTCTCTCTTTTTTTAATATGGTTTTTTTTAAATCCTCACTTAAGGATATGTTTTTTGTTGTTGTTGTTTTTTATCATCACCCAAGGACATTTTTTTTTTTTGCATTTATCTTCAGATAGAGCAGGAGAGAGAGGGGAAGAGACAGAGAGAGAAACATCGATGTGAGAGAGACACATCAAGTGGTTGCCACCTACACAACCCCAACTGGGGCCGGGGACAAACTGCAATCAAGGTGCATGCTCTTAGCACAGAACCCGGGACTCTCTGGTCTGCGGGCCAAACCGGCCAGGGCAAGGATATGTTTTTTTATTTATTCTAGAGAGGAAAGGAGAGGGAGAGAGTGGAAAACATCAATGTGAGAGAGAAACATTGATCAGTTGCCTCCCGTATGCACCCCAGCTGGGGATGGAACCCGCAACCTGGGCATGTGCCCCAACCAGGAAATGAACATGCAAACCTTCGGTGCACGTTCCAACCAACTGAGCCACGTCAACCAGGGCACAATTTTCTTAATAACGTTTTCTTTTCCCTAGCTTCCTTTAGTTTAAGAATATAGTATATAATATATATAACATACAAAATATGTGTTAATCAACTACTTATGTTATTTGTAAGGCTTCAACAGTAGGCTATCAGTAGTTAAGTTTTTGTGCAGTCAAAAGTTTCTCCTGTGCAGGGGGTCAGCTCCTTTAACCCCGGCGTTGTTCAAAGGTCAACTGTATATATAGGGTTTAGTACTATCCATGGTTTCAGGCATCCATTGGGAATTTTGGAATATAACCCCTGCAGATAAGGGGGGGCGAGACTACTTTATGTTAAAAAAATAAGTGACTCTTTTAATATTAACTGTTAAATCTTTTCCTTAGTAATTAAATTTGTAAATCTAATTAGAAGAAAATATACTTTTACTTAAAAGATTTATTACCTTGCTTTACACTTAGGGAAGTCATAGTGTTAACAAAAGAGGACATGATGATTGATTCATCTTCAGGGCAAACAGAAAGATTCTGAAAAGAAACAAAAAAATAATGTTAAAATCACCTAGTTGGGAACCAAGTCATAGGTTGGTCTATCAACTGGTGGACGGATAAACAAATTGGTATATCCATATTATGTAATATTTTTCATTAATAAACAGGAACAAAATATTGATACATACAATGAAATGGATGAATCTCAAAAATATTATGCTAATTCAAAGAAATAAAAAACAAACAGTTAGCCCTGGCTGATGTGGCTCAGTCTACTGGGGCATCGTCCCATACACTGAAAGGTCATGGGTTCAATTCCCCAACAGGGTACATGTGGGAGGCAACCAAGAGATATTTCTCTCTGTCTCTTTGTCTCTCTCTCTCTTTCTCCCTCCCTCCCTCCCTCCTATTCCCTAAAAAAATAAAAAAATTCTAAAAAGTTATATAGTATATGATTCCATTTATATGATTTTTCTCTTAAAGGCAAAAAGTGACAAAAAGCAGATATGTTTGTCAGGTCTAAGAGAAAATCAACTACAAAGGTGCACAACGAAACTTTTAAATATTAGAAATGTTCTCCATCTTGACTGTTATGGTGGTTACATGAATGCATATATATAGTTGCCAAAATTAAAACTATCACTAAAAATTGGTGATTTTTATTAAATGTAAATTATACCTCAACAAAATTAGGGCCAAAAAATTCCCTCTCAAACAGCTAAAAAAATGAAAATTTGATAAACTGCATCTGAAATAGATAAATTTTTTGTTTTAACTTTTTTTAGAGAGAGGAAGGGAGAGAGAGACAGAAACATCGATGTAAGAGAGAAACATCAATCTGCTGCCTCCTGCATGCCCCCCACTGGGGATGGAGCCCACAACCCAGGCACACACACCCTGACCGGGAATTGAACCGGGACCTCTCAGTCCATGGGACAACGCTCAAGCCACTGAGCCACACCAGCTGGGCTAAATAAATTTTTTAAAAAGTGGATGCTTTGACCTGGCCGGTTTGGCTCAGCGGTTAGAGTGTTGGCCCACTCTATCTGAAGATAATTGGAAAAGTATCCTCAGGTGAGGATTAAAAAAATTTTTTTAAATGGATGCTTAGCTCACAAACAGCATAAATAATTTTCAAGACATGAAGACCTACACTATACTGTACACTTAATAAATTGTTAAAATGGTAAATTTTAATTTATGTATAAAAATAATTTAACACCTATCACAATGAACTGTATTAACAGGTTAATCTTAGTTCTAAATTTAAATTCCAGCAAATGTTAAAAACACCATGCTTGTACTTTACAACAGCAGAGGTGGTAAAAAGCTCAGGCGTCGAGTTAAGACACTACTTCAAACACTGGCTCTGTTACTTATGAACTGTGCAATACAAGTTACATAAGGTTTTTTTTCTTCAAATAATGATAACTATGCCTACCCTCACAGAGTTGTTCTGCAGATGTAATAAAATAAACTATCAATAATTTGACAAGTACTAATAGTACTATTACTGCTACTACTACTACTATGAATATAATTCCAGAAAAAAAAAGAAATTCATTTTCTAAGATTGTTAACATACAGTTTACACAAAAAGACACCAAAAGATACGGAATGACTTAAAAATTTTAACACTATAACATAAATCTGTAAAATTATTAATAAGTATCCAACTAGTCACAGCAAATTTCAAAATGACATGAAACCAGGAGTCTAGTTTACTTTTTAGATTGTGACAGCATGATAGCCTCTGCTTTATATGGTAACTAATAACTATCAAATTAAACTGCAGCAAAGAATAACAAAGGAGGGATAAAATCAGCTTTTCAATTCTTTTTTAATGGATATTCTAGAAAAGAAGCACCTGATCTCCATCTAGTGGACAAATAAAGAAATACACTAGCTTAGGAAAACTATAATTCAAGGTAAACAATTACATGATATTTTTCTTATTTGCAGTTTTAGGTAGTTTTCAAAAAAATTAGGATTTCGAAGTATGGTTATTTCTCTAAAACACCAGTAGTTTTAGAGCCTTAATACAGTCTTAATATTAGTCTTAATATATATTCTTCCTTTATACTATATATTAGCTTACATTAGAAACCCGTGATTTTATAAAATGAAGCAAAATAAAATACTATTTTTCCTGTCAGTTTATTGGGAATAAAAATAAAATAAATTTATATTAAGATGAAAAAGACCAAATAAAAAAATTATGGAAAGCCAAACAAATAAAAAATCTAGGACAAAAATCAATAGAGGAAATTCCAAATTGAAAATAAAATTAGGACACCTATTTTTTTTTTTACTGGCCATCCTTTAACACATTATACAAAAAGATTTATCTTCTACTTTTCCTCTAATACTTGGTTATCAATTTTATGTTTCCATTATCTCTTTTTATCTCCATAACCACTGTCAAAGTTCAGGTTCTCATCATCTCTCATCCAGCCTACTGCAATTTTTATTCTAATCTCTCTGCCTCCTCCCTTGGCTCCCAGTAACCCATCATCCACACTGAGCCAGGGTGATCTTTGTAAGTAGTAAATCTGATGTATAACTAACTTCCTCTTTGCAAGACCCTGTATAATTTAGTGACTGTATACATCTACCTCAAGATAAAGAACCATTCCCTGCACTGTGTTCACTCTGAGCTTTGCACACAGTTAAGCATAATGCCTATCACACTGAACTACAACTAAATGCTTTCTCCCCTTTAGATGATTATTCCCTTGACAAGATATTACCATAACTTACTACATTTGTATCTCCACCATAGAGTACAAGATTATATTATAAAATGCTTGCTGAACAATCAAATCAGTTACTAGAAAGAAGGGAAGAAACAAAAAGGAAAATAAAGAGAGTTTTTACCTGCACAAGTTCATTGAGGACAACAGCATCAAAGCCAGAAAGGTACTGCACGTAATACCTCTGCATTACAGGTCCATATTTCCTTACATGTGCTCTAAGCTCTTCCATGTAAAATATTAATTCAGCAATGTGCCTTTTATTAAAATTCAAGAAAAATATTTCAAAAAATTAATTTATCAAGAAAAATGTGAAATGCCTTTGATATTACTACAAGAATTTTTTAGAAAAAATCATTGTTAAATATTTAACATCAATTATGTTTTAGAATTTTTTTATATGAATAAAAAAATCACAGGAAAGAAAAGAAAAGCTAAGACTAAAATATTGGCAGTCAAGTCCAAAATGAACATAAAACCAGGACATTTCATAAATATTAATTTTAAAATACACAATAAAAGATTGGGAAGCAATAAGATTTTTCTGTATGCGCTTGTTTTCTGCTTCATTTATCTAACTCTTCAGTTAGGGACTTGACAAAAATGACAGAAGGACATTTCAAATGACAAACTTGGTTGCAACTCCATAAGGATTCCTAAATTTTTGTGTAGTATGTCATTTTGAAAAATGAATTTCATAGGAAAGTGAGTATAGCAAGAAAACAAGAACTTTAAAACCACCTAGAGTACTAGAGCAAAGGAAACATTAAACACCTTAATTTTAAACTCAAGTTGACTTTGCATTCTAATTCATATCATCTAATGCTGTTACAAATATTTATCACAAATATGAAAAGCCCTAAAAAGTTTTTCAAAATAATTTTACTTCAAAGGCCTCAAATTACACAGCTTATAAATCAAAATATACAAAAAATAATTTTTTTAATGTTACTAACTTACTTATCTATGAAGTCATCTGCACTCTTCTTTGGCATGTTATCTGCATGACGAAGTAGCCAGATAATTTCATCACGGGCAAAAGATAATGCCATAAAAACAAAAAGTGCCTAATTAAAAAAACAAAACAAAAAAACATTGCTTACTCTTACACAAAGATTTTTTAAAAACCTATTCATAATCTTTCTCCATAAGTGAAAAGTCATTGCCAAGAACTGATAAAATCAAGTTCAAAAAGACATCAACAGAAATGAGATAACTGAAGAGAAGTGAAAAGTATGTATCAGGACGAGCATTCATATAAGCTTGAAGTGAGGAAAATGTAGAATGGTATAGCTGACGTAAGAATTAAATCAATTACCTTAGGACCTAGCAAGCCAGGTTGATCAGAGAGGACCGTAGCCAATTCTTTCAGTGCAGATCTTAAAAACTTGCGTCTTTCTCTGTGCATTGACCCACTACAGGAAAAGTCAATATTATATTTTATCTGTTTCTACTAAAATTATTATTGGCAATTAAATAACTTATCATTTTAGGGTCAACATTCAAAGTTATTTTTATGAAGCAGAAGCTGTTTACAAAGATCTATGTGTCATTAAGTAACTTTTCAATTTTATGTTTATCCTTGCCTTTCTAGTGCTGCTTTTGTAACCATGTTTTTTCTGGTACTCTCCACCTATCAAAATATTATACCCAAACTTCAAGACCAATCCTGCAAGAAGCATTTCCCAATATCCAGATGTATATTTCTGAATAATTTCTGCAATTTTAGTACCAGACAGCCTAGCATTTTACAAAAAGGACTATGAAATCCTTGAATGCAATCACTGTTCTACTGTATAAATTTTTGTCACCCCTACATAGAAATCAATAAATATAACAATAAATATCTAATTTTCCATACCCTCATTTACTAAGTATATTTCTATTAAATATAAAAAACTGACTAAACAGCTGTATTCAATAAAAATATTGGGATGAGATCTATTTGGTACTCTTGTTCAAAATGGAAAGATGAGGGATAAAAGGATAATCATTAGTATTCATATACTAGGTATTTTAATAATAAAATGGAAAGTAGAAAAGTTATTCTCACATATTAACATGGGAAAAAAATCGTAAAATGTTTTAAGTACTCCAACTCCTCATACTATGCAAAATATACACTGCTCCAAGAAAGTTTTAAAATTTACATAGGTGCAAAAAATAAATGGACACACACATACACACATGAAGTATATGACAAGAAACCAAGTATCAGAAATATGCAATACCAGAAATTTAGCCATGAGACAGTAGATCAGTTTGAAAAGACATTAAAATCCCACCCTCTGCCTATGTGACCTTAAGTTCCACTTCTCTAAAGTCTTAGCCATCTATAAAATAGGGATGGTGACACCTGCCTCATAAGATCTTTCACAATGCTCATATATAGTACTTTAACAATGTTATTTTAATTCCAACGACAAGCTCTTTTTTATCTGACAATAATAAGTAATCTGGGCCTGGCTAATTAGGCTCAGTGGTTAGAACGTTGGCCAAAGGACCAAAGAGTCTTGAGTTCAATTCCCAGTCAAGGGCATCTACCTGGGTTGCAGGTTCCATCTCCAGCCCCAATAGAGGTCGTGCAGGAGGCAAGCAATCGATGTGTCTCTCTCACATCGATGTTTCTCTCTCTCCCTCCCTCCCTTCCATTCTATCTAAAAGTCAATGGAAAAATATCTTCAGGTGAGGAGTAACCAAAAAAAAAAAAAGTAACCTGGTGTAATTTCTAAGAAGAAAGTGGGCAAATATTATTTTGGCTATTTTACTACACAGGGTTGCTGCAAGGAGTCTATGGTGCTATTAACATCAAGAGAAAATTAGCCCAGCTGGTGTGGCTCAGTGGTTGAGCGTCGACCCATGCACCAAGAGGTCACCAGTTCGATTCCCAGTAAGGGTACATGCCCAGGTTGTGGGCCAAATCCCCAGTGGGGGGCATGCAGGAGGCAGCCAATAGATGTTCTCTCTCATCGATGTTTCTATCTCTCCCTCTCCCTTCCTCTCTCTCTAAAATCAATAAAGAAAAAAATTTGTTTTTAAAAATTATAAAGTTCTATACCTGACACATGGTGATGAGTGATAGGAATTACTACTGCATAACATTTGTGATTATTTTATATAATAAGGAAATAAAAATGTCTACTTTTAAAAGTCTTTATAAACGAAAGCTATGACACCATACATATGCTACAATAAGGTCTATTCCATGAATAAGTGAAAATCATGTATTTCTGTAGGTCAGGAAAATAATTCTAACACTCTACTATTTGTAGTAGAGAATGATTTTTTAAAAATAATATAAGCACTTTATTTAAGTGGGGGAAAAAGGGGGAAATTATGTAGAACAGACAGCAATGCAAAAAGATGGTTTAAATTCCCAATATCCAACCTATAGCCTAAATCTAAAATTCTAAAACTTCCTGTGATTTTATATTTTTCCATTTATGGCAGTGGTGCTTATCTTCAGTTTCCCTTATAAAAATACTGATGAATCAGATAATGTTATCTATATATTACCTAGGCTCCTTAAGAGAAAATATTCTACACAATTACACTGTACACACAACAATTAAAATGAACTATCAAATTATTTATAGTTATTTCAGCCCAGCTGGTGTGGCTCAGTGGATTGAGTGTTGTCCCATGGTCTGAGAGGTCCCAGTTCAATTCCCAGTCAGGGCACAGGCCCGGCTTGCGGGCTCGATCCCCAGTAGGGGACGTGCAGGAGGCAGCCGATCGCTGTTTCTCTCTCACATTTTTGTTTCTATCTCTCTCTAAAAAATCAATAAAAACATATATTTTTAAAAGTATTTATAGTTATTTCACAAGCAAATTGAAAAGATCTTAAATACACCAATTTCTAATTTTAATTCATCTATATATTTACTAAAATTTAGAAAAAGTGTGGGGTTAACATACTTTAAAAAGTAAATACTATTTGGAAGAGTATGAAGTTACATCAGTTTTCATGAAAAAGTACAAAAAACATGCCAACTTGCAAAGTATTAGCATGGGAGCCCAGTGGCAGTAAGAGACTTGAATGACACCTAAATTTTAAAAAGTCACTTTTAATTCTTTACAGCTTTTTATCAACACTTCAAATCTGTCTGCACTAATTCCAAGGTTACTAGAGACTGAGGTTATATACTTATTTCCTATTGATTAAAAGTCCCCATTTCTATCACCACATCTTGCATACCATCAAATGCACTCACTTCAACAAAATAATGCTTTAAGACTTCTTGATTAAAATTACCACAGATAAGATAGAATTACTTACGCATGTGACACAGCAGCCTCTTTGCATTCTCTTATGTCATTAATACGTTTATTATAGCTATGTGCAAAAATAAAAATTGGAACCATGTTAATCTTAATTTGAGCAATAACGGTCAAAACAAGTTAATTAAATACTAAAAGTCAATTAAAAATGACATATTATCAAGAAAAACTGGCCCTCAAACGGGAAATGTATGGAAGAGGTCTACCCGCATCTCTCCTAAGTATCCATTCAAGGCTTCCCTAGAAAAATAAATTTTGTCATATATTAAATCTAACAACAAAATTAAGTTCACAATGTAGATTTTTACTTTATTAAATATACTCCCTTAAGCCCCACTAGAGACATTAAAATTATACTTCCAACACAATCAACAGTGATTTCCAAAAATGTAAAGTGTTGACAAAGTTATTACTTCTAACTTTTTATCACTTCTCACTGTTCATGCTATCTCATAAGCATTAAAAAAATTCTCAAAGGATATTAACTAGTGACCAACACTAATGGCTGTTTAGGGATAGGGGTTGTGTGGCAGAGAAAACTGGGGCAGGAAAGCATTTGATTAGTTTAAATTAACACCAATACCAAACAGTTTAAAGGTGCCATCTGAAAAATAAATGTTAATAAAATGTTAAAGAAAACCTGGCTAAAACCACTTGACACCAAGAACTTCAACTTCTAAATTAAGAATTCTAAGATTTATGTGTTCTTTGAGCACATGTCCAAAACATACTAATTCTACAATCATTGTCCTTTATAATTAATAAACTTTTATAATTATAGCCTGACTTGTAATTACTATGTTAAGTCACATTTTAAAGTAGATTGATCACTCACTAGTTAATAAAAAATTTAAATGTCTCAACTTTAGATAGAGCTATAATGGTAAATTTATCATTAAAAAAAGCATAACAGCCCTGGCTGGTTTGGCTCAGCGGTACATCGTTCGCCCGCAGACCAATGAGTCATGGGTTAAATTCCTGTCAAGTGCATGTCTGTCTGTTGCGGTTAGTCCCCGGCCCTGGTCGGGGTCGTGCGGGAGGCAACCAAGCAGTGTGTCTCTCTCTCCCTCCCTCCCACTCTATCTAAAGATAAATTGAAAAATGTCCTCAGGTGAGGATTGTAAAAAAAAAAAAAAGCATAACAACTAGCCCTGGCCAGTTTGGCTCAGCCGTTGGAGCATCGCCCGTGGACCAAAGAGTCTCAGACCGAAGACTCTCGGGTTCAATTCCGGTCAAGGTCACATATCTTGGTTGCAGTTCGTCGCCAGCCCTAGTCGGGGTCATGCAGGAGGCAACCAATCAATGTGTCTCTATCACATCGGTGTTTCTCTCTCTCTGTGTTTCTCTCTCTCTCTCTCTCTCTCTCTCTCTCTCTCTCTCTCTCTCTCTCTCTCTCTCTGTGTGTGTGTATACCCTCCCCCCACTCTGTCTGAAAATAAATGAAAAAACATCCTTCGGTGGGGATTAAAAAAAAAAAAGCATAACAAAAAGACAACTCATTACATGGTGTCACTAAACTTACTTGTATCAAACATAACATAAGCTCACTTGATATACAAAGACCACCTGGTTCTAAATGTTTACATACACTTAAATATGATTCCATAGAGAAGTTGTCAATATGCTAAGACATCATACAAGTTTCATGATTTTCAATCTGAATGAATTAGAAAATGACAAAGCTCATATGACATGGATATTTCTGAGTATTCCATCATCTAAAATAAAAGCTGAATTAAGACCTGAAAAGTACATAGGGTACTGTTTCTCATATCATGACTGAGAAACTATCTGCATGAGACCGTCAGAATTACCTATAGTGACAGAAATCAAAACAGTGGTCACTTGAGAAAGGAGCTGAGGGGAGGGAAACCAAGGTTGACAATACTAAGCATAAAGAAGCACAAGAGAATTTTCTAGGTATAATGGAAATGTTCTATATCTTAAACTAGGGAGTCTCCTAGAGTATTCATATGCAAAGTTATTGAGCTTTACATTTAAAATTTGTACATTTCTGTGTGTAAATTTTATCTCAACAAATTACTGGGGGTTGGGGACAGATTCCCTTAACCTCTCCAAGAAACAGATACAGGAGATGGAGGAGGTTAGGAATGGCGCCCAAGAACCTAGATTTTAGTTCACATCCTAAGGTAATTCGTATGCACACTAAAATTTAAGACATAGTTGTTTAATTGTGATTGTTAAACATATCTTTATTTTTTAATAACTAATAGATGCTTTATTTTGATCTCAATTTAATTAGGACATTACTAAATAGGATATGAAATAAATGTAATAAAATTTAATTTCTGCCCAGCCAGTGTGGCTCAGTGGTTGAGCATCAACCCATGCACCAAAAGGTCGCCGGTTTGATTCCTGGTCAGAGCACATGCCCAGGTTGTGGGCCAAATCCCCACTGGGGGACATGCAGGAGGCAGCCAACTGATGTTCTCTCATTGATGTTTCTATCTCTCTCTCCCTTCATTTCTCTCTAAAATCAATAAAGAAAAAGAATTTTTTTTTTTTAATTTAATTTCTATCTGAAACTAACAAGCCGAGCATAACATTTCCAGGTACAGGGGATACCAGGATATTTTAGATGCTCCTAATTTCAAAAGATTTCATAATTGCTACCAAGTCTGTGCTCAACTTGGCTCTTATATACTGGCTACAAGAACCTCATGTGTATCAAGAAACAAATTTCTGAAAATTATTTGCTTTACAGAAAACAAATATAAATGAGTCATTTGGAATACTACCTTCCTATTAAAAGGAAACATGATTTCCTATATGCAGCAGTCTGACTTCTGTAATTGTTATAATTTAATGAAACATTTTTTATTCATATACTTTTATAAATACACTGTAATCTAAAAGTACTTGTAAAAATTTCAAAACTCTAGTACATATATGGTGCTTTTAGTAATATCTTTGTCTAAAACCATATTGTAATTTGCAGAAAAGGACATATGTTCTTTATCCTAGAACACAAGTTTTATAAGGGCAGGAACACTAAATATTTTAATCTGTGAAGTTAATCCGTAAAAAATATGAATAGTACCATATCAGGATGATTGTTAAAAACAACTTGCTATGACTAGTAAAATGGCACAGGCAATATCTTCTTGCATCATATTACTCTTCTCTATCCCCAAAACTTCAATGACGATAATCCACTCACTATCCTTATTCAAAAAAGACAAAAAAACTGAAAATGCCATACCCTCGTATGTTTACAAATAAGTCTTCTGCAGCTTTGTGAATGTGGAAAACTTCATCCCGAAAGAGAGAAAGGCAAGAGCTACTTTGAAGAGCTAGCTTCCAAAGGTTCAGTGCTGTTGCATCAGTATTGAGGATCCCATGGCACAAAATAAAGCCAACTTTAAACAAGAAAAGTAAATACAAATATAAAAGTTTTCCAAAGTTAAGTTATTTCAGTTACAAAATAGCTTTTCAAAAATACAGAACAGTAAACACAATCACTAAATTAAGGCTTTTAAGTGACAGGTAATGATTTATATACGTACAAGATGGTAACAATATTGTTCTTTTTCAGTAATTTTCTGTACTCTGCAAAAATTAGTTCTTTGAACTCAGACTGACAAAAAGGAGGGGGGGACATCGCTTCTAGATTGCAAAGGAAGTCCTTTCAATGAATGAGTAAAAGACATTTTCAGAAATACTTATAAAATATTTTAAGCCAGAGACCAAAGTTACTAATTAACATACAATAATCATCACAGTTGTTGTAATTAATAAAAAATAAATAAAGCTAATCTACTTTTCTAAATCACCAGAATAAACAAAATATCATCATGAATTTTCACAGCAATTTATAGTTTACTAAGTCATTTTTTTCACACATTATCTCATGCGATCCTGTGGAGTAGAAAGAGCAAGTCGGTAACCTTATTTTATAGTTGAAGAAATGAAGGTTCAATGACTTGACTGAAGTTATACTATTAAATTAGAACTAGACTTTACCTCAAGTACTTACCCTTAAATTTCTTTTAACATATAATGCTGCTCTCTATTATATGAATTTAAAAATCTTTCACCTTTTGTTATCTAATTTGGAAATCCTACACAAAGGTATAATCCTATATGTTTTCTGCTCACTCTCTAGCCCTCTATAATAGACCATAAACCCTCTTTTTTCATTCATTCAATACTTACTCAATGCCTATTGGCCAGTTACAAACTAATCTTGTTTTCTCTGAGACTTCCCTAGAATTCTCAATAGTCACTCCCCTTCTTTAAACTCCTGAATCAATAACACATAACTTGCCATTTATCTTTTTATTCTTAGCTCAACCTTCCTTTAAAAGTGCCACTACACAAGCAAACTAATTCTTTAAACAGGCAATTTTTGTGTGTGTGGAATCTACACACTGAAGTATATTTAACTCCTTGAATTTCCTGAAACATATAAAAATATTTTTCATACAACAGGGCCCCTAGATGTAAGCCAATTATTTAATCTGGATGCAACCAAAGAAACAGAACACGTGTACGGAAATTGAAGAAATCCTCAAAAGAAATCTTGTTTATAAGATTTTTTACTGAATGTACTGACTTTACTCTTAACTCCTGAATAAAATAAGATCTCACTTAGTGTCTCACATCTCATTGTATTGTATACTTAGATTTCACAAAATTGCTGCTGATAAAAGGCTTCTCTAAAAATATTATCAGTTGTATTATAGGTTACCATATATTTTATTTACTTAAGACATGGGTTATATTATGAATTAAAGCAGATTCATTTGTGATAGAATAAAAAGAAACTTAAAATACACTGCCCAAGGTTAAGTGGATGGTTTATTAATTAAACCACACATTAAACTCCATTTCCTACCAAGGTCCAAATGAAAGGATAAAAAAATGTTTTTTATATTTTCAAGCCATAAAAATGTTAGAGAACAAAATAGAAGACCAATACTAGACAAGAAAGCTAAAGAAAATCTTTGAAGAAAGAAAAGTAGGTAAAACTGGACTATCAATTTAAAAAGAGATAGGAATTACTAATCCAAAACTCCAGAGATAGAGAGATCCTTTCCCTACCAGTTCTCTGATTCCAACTGAAAGAGCAAGAATAAACCCTGAAAAGAACATAGTTATTTTATAATTGCATTTGAAATATCTGGGTCTTCAACATTCTAGATCTTCAACAACTCTTGGCCCCAGGCTCTAAACTAGACCAGTGATCCTCAAACTTTGGCTTACATCAAAATCACCAGAAAGGCTTATTAAACCAGATTGCTGGGATCCATCCAAAGAGTTTCTGATTCAGTAGGTCTAGAGTGGAGATCAAGATTCTGCATATCTAAGAAGTTCCTATGTGATGCTGCTGGTTCAGGGACCACACTTTAAACTAATAGAGAGCAAAGTTCTAAAAAAAGACCGTCTTCTGTACAGAAGTCCTAGTGTGGGAACTGGGATCAAAAAGATAAATGCAGCCCAGCCGGTGTGGCTCAGTGGTTGAGCATCAACCCATGCACCAAAAGGTCACCGGTTTGATTCCCAGTCAGGGTGCATGCCCAGGTTGTGGGCCAAATCCCCAGTGGGGGGCATGCAGGAGGCAGCCAACTAATGTCTCTCTCATCGATGTGTCTCTCTCTCTCTCCCCCTCTCCCTTCCTCTCTTAAAAAAAAAAAAAATCAATAAAGAAAAAAATATTGTTTTTTAAAAAAATAATAAATGCAGAGTTTGAAGTATCTTTTAACCTTTATATGAACTCTACTCAAGTTTCAAATACATGAAAAGCAGCAAAACTCAAAGTAAACCTTCTTTACTGCTTTCTCCATGCCCACATATCCTCCATTAGGGTCGCCTGCCTTGTGACCCATCAGTCTGCTCACTATACAAAGCCCTACAATCAGCATATCCATTTAAGGTAAAGACTGAGGGAAACAGTGCTATATAACTCTAAAGGTCACCCCTGCCACCTAAGTCTACTAATTACCCCAGTTCTTCAGCCATATATCCACAAACATAAAACAACCAAAGATCACTACACATTTGAGCAAAATCAACACTTCAAAAGCTTTTTTAGTCAACTAACAGACAAAGCATGAAAATCTTAACTATCGTTATAAAAGAAAATATAAATATGCAAACCCGACCAATATAAAAAGTATAATAAAAATGGCTAAAAGTAGGAAGTCTGTGCTAAATTTCACCTCTTTCATAGTAATAAGAGTGCTACTCAAAGTGCCAGTGCATAATGAGATTAAGTAGAAAAACAGAGTATTTGGAAACATTCATAAAAATATAAGTGATTTATGAATAGACACCTAATAACCTAAAAATTAGATTAAATTAAACCCAATAATTAAAAATGTGGACTTTTATTTTGTGTCTTTGCCTAATTACTTTCTGATAATTCTAGTAATACATTTTTTATTGTATTTTATATAAGTAGCAATCCAAAAATCATTAAAAAAAGAAAAACTTGTCTTTCATTACAGACAAACACTAACAAAAAGTAGTATCTAACAGTTAATACATCAAGAAACAAGAATTTTAAGAACTAAAAAACACAAACTGCTCAGAATTATTCCCCTCTGCCAGTGGACCTGCGGGTGGCAGAAGGGATTACATTACAGCATTTCCCATTTTGTACTGTATCTGTGTGTCTCTACGTCTATTTTTCCCCATAGTTTGTGAACTTCTTAGGGGCAGCAATTAGTAAAAATTTTATTCCCCCTGCATCTAACAAACTGCCAAACATATGAATCGCTTTTTATATGTTCTGAAGTAAATAATACCAAAAACCTTAACTGAATAAATGTAATATTTTAAAAATTATTAAAAAAATAAAATAGTTTTGACAGCTATGTTGAGAGGCAATATAATACAGACCATGAGCCTTGGAGTTAGTCTGGATTAATTTGTCATTGTCCCTTACTAGCTGTGTGGATTAAGTTTTAGGTTCCTCATCTATGTAACAGACCATCTACCCTGACAGGGTTAGTACGAGGACTGAATGAGATAATGCACACAGAAGGCTTAGCACAGTGCTTGCCATAGAAATAATACATGCTACCTATTATTTTTCACTAAAAGTTAAAACCTGAGGGGTAATCACAAAACTATTCAATTTTACTTACAGATAATCCATTTTTCCATTGCATCCAAAGAAAGATATTCACAAGGCATCTTAAAAAGAAAAAATATAAATTTGTGTTTCAAAGAAATTCTTAAAAACAAAAACCCCATATTGAAATCACTCTCCCCTGACTCCTGAGAATTCTCACTACTCAATTCTTGGCTCAAATACCACAACAAATTTTAAAAGTTGGATAAAAGTATTTTTGTGTGTTTTTTTCTACTGATTTTTTAGAGAAAGGGGAAAGGAGAGAGAGAGAGAGAGAGAAACACTGATTGATGTGAGAGACGTCGATCAGCTAGCTGCCTCCCACATGCCCCCCACCAGGGAATCAAGCTCACAACCCGGGCATATGCCCTGACAGGGAATCAAACTGGGACCTCTCTGTCCATGGGACAATGCTCAATCCACTGAGCCACACCAACCAGGCAAAGTTTTAAACCTTTTTTTTTTTTTTTTATCCTCACCCGAGGACATTTTTTCATTTTTTGTTCAGATACAGTGGGAGGGAGAGAGAGGGAGAGAGAGGGAGAGAGAGGGAGAGAGAGGGAGAGAGAGGGAGAGAGAGGGAGAGAGAGGGAGGGAGAGAGAGAGAGAGAGAGAGAGAGAGAGAGAGAGAGAGAGAGAGAGAGAGAGAGAAACATCAATGTGAAAAGGACACATCGAGTGGCCGCCTCCCGTACGACCCACCCAGGGCCGGGGACAAACTGCAACCGAGGTATGTGCCCTTAGCGGGAACCAAACTTGGGTCCCTCTAGACTGCGAGCCAACGCTCTAATCGCTGAGCCAAATCGGCCAGGGCTTATAACCTATTTTTAAAGTGGCAGTCTAGCCCTGGTCGGTTTGGCTCAGCGGTAGAGCATCGGCCCACGGACCAATGAGTCTTGGGTTCGATTCCAGCCAAGGGCACGTACCTCGGTTGAGGTTCGTCCCCAGCCCTGGTCCAGGTCGTGCAGGAGGCAACCAGTCGATGTGTTTCTCTCATGTCGATGTTTCTCTCTCTCCCCCCCACTCTATCTGAAGATAAACAGAAAAATATCCTCGGGTATAGATTAAAAAAATCAGTCCATAAAGGACAATGAGAGCTGTGTCCTTTCACATTTACACACCTTAAAACCTCACTTTAAAAAGTAATGTTGCTGCCCAGCCGGTGTGGCTCAGTGGACTGAGCATCCTCCCATGGACTGAGAGGTCCCAGTTCGATTCCTGGTCAGGGCACATGCCCAGGTTTCGGGATCGATTCCCAGTGGGGGGCATGCAGGAGGCAGCCAATCAGTATTTCTCTCACATATTGATGTTTCTGTCTCACTTCCTCTCTCCCTAAAAAATCAATGAAAATATATTTTAAAAAAAAGTAATGTTGCTAAATCATATTCAATTTGATAAATGAAAACTTCCAAATTTCCCAAGTCTATTTCAGAGTTTGCGGCATTCCAAAAGATAACATTTTAGTCAAGTTAAAAAAGATATATGTATATGGATGCTCAATGTCTCACCCAAATCAGTAATTATGTGTGTGCATTCTCTACATATGCATAACATCTATATTCATATACACAGAGAAAAGGTTAAAAGGGAATATAACAGCATATAAGAATTTTCTCTAGTTGGTAAGATTTGGGGCAATTTTTTTCATCTTTATAAATTTTGGCACCTTCCAAATTTTCCGTCATAATAGAACAAAACAAACCTTTAAACTTTAAAAGAAAATACTCGTACAACTAACTGTATTAACACAGCATCAGAATCGAGAAATAACACTAAATAGTATAACTCCTGAGCATTTTACAATAAACTTCACTAGAGGCTAATATTAATTAGAATATAGCAATAGCACGGCTTAACTGATTTAAAAAAAAATCAATTTTACTATTTTAATTCAAAAAGGGAAAAAAAGAATCATACGGTATCAGACTGTGCAGGATTAAGCATTGTACTCGGTGCACTGATGAGACTCAATAACTGGGCATTTCTCCACTGGTCAGCTGAAAGATTCCTTCGAGGATACACCATCTGAAGAGAAATTAGTGCATCTGAAAGAGACTAATTAAAATAGGAAAAAAGAATACTGAGGAATAAATTTTTTTTTCCTTTTCCATTTAAATTCCAGTAACAGTTGCTGTGCATTTCTAATTGTACCATCCTAAAACAACAGAGCCTAACTACAACTATGCTATTTTTATCTGCGGTTGGTCCCAGCGACACTTCTCTAGCTTTTTTTTAATTATCATTTTTTAATCCTCACCTGAAGATATGCTTATTGATTTTAGAGAGAGGGGAGGGGTGAGAGAGAGAGACATTGATGTGAGAGAGACTGGGGTATGTGTACTGACCGGAAAGCAAACCCACAACCTTTCAGTATACAGGACAACTAAGCCACACGGGCCAGGGATGGATTTTGTTGGTTTTTTTTGGTAATTTCATGAAAACTACATAGATTCTGCATTCCTATGCAAGAGCTCTTAGCTCATGGAATCATGTTACATTTTTAAAGGTTAAAATGTTTATCAATTTTAGGGTGTTTATTTTAAAGGGGTAGAGAGCCCAAGTCATCCTTCTATGCATGATTTTACACTTTGTTAGTTCTCAGTAATAGGAAAAAACATTGGGGTTATAGGATTAAAGGTCGATAGAGCTCAACTTATTTCATATTTCTCCAAGAATGCCTTATAAAAATAATCCACTGTATTCTATCTTAATAAATTACTTAACTTTTATTTGCCACTTGGTCTGTTAAAACTACAGTTTTATCATCAAGGTATTTAATGTTTCATTTCATCAGCTTCTTGCTTGTTGTTTTTTTTAATAATCCTCACCGGAGGATGTTTTTCCAGTGGGAGAGGGAGAAAGAGATAGAGTGTAAGTGGGAGAGAGAGAGAGAGAGAAAACATCGACTGGTTGCCTCCCGCACGACCCCACCAGGGCCGGGGATCAAACCGCAACCAAGCATGCCCTTGACCAGAATCAAACCTGCGACTCTTTGGTCCACAGGCCAACACTCAAATCACTGAGCCAAACCTGCCAGGGCATGCTTTTTGCTTGTTTTTAACTGTCCTTTGCTATTCATCTCTACTTTCTAAAAATTCTGTACATGCCCAGCCAGTGTGGCTCAGTGGTTGAGCATCGACCCACGCACCAAGAGGTCACTGGTTCCATTCTGGGTAGGGCACATGCCCAGGTTGTAAGCCAAATCCCCAGAGGGGGGCATGCAGGAGGCATCCAATTGATGTTCTCTCTCATCGATGTTTCTCTCTCTCTCCCTCTCCCTTCCTCTCTCTCTAAAATCAATAAAAGAAAAATAATTTGTTTAATTGCAGATTCCTCTTCTCCCTCCCATAGTAGTGAATCTCAATTTATGGGGCTGGAGGGACCTTGGAATGTGCATTAAAAAAAAAAATTCTGTACAATGATTTTTTTTAATCTGGCTGCACATAAATTGATAGAGGAGTTTGTTAAAAATACAGGATACAGGGCTCCACCTAAAATTTAGTGAACCAGAACCTCTGGGAATAGAACCCAAGAATCTGTATTATTATTACACTCCACCAAGTGATTTGGAATGGGTTTTGAAAATAAAATTAATTTAATTAAAATTAATTTATTTTTAATAAACCCTAGCAAATACATGATACTGAGAGATATCATGGAGCATCAGAAAAAAATCAAGATTAGAAAATAACTGGTCTAATCCAAATGGTCAATTCTCCTTAAGTAATTATAAATAGTCTAATATATGCTAATGACTATGGAGAACTTAAAAAGAGATCCAATAGCCTTTAAGGAAATTTTCATCACCTAAGTAGGAAATAAAACAAATCTGGTGTTAACCACATGTCACAAAAAAGTATAGCTTCATACAAAATACACTATTATTAAAAATTATTTCATCATCCAAAGGGAACAATGAACTAAGATACTAATATCCTGGGATTCAGTTCTCTGGTTCACAATTAGATAAAATCATGCACAGCTATTATTCATATCTTATTATAATTTTCTCCACAAAGTTTATCAATTAGATAAAACCATGCATAGCTATTATTCATATCACATTATGGTTTTTTCCTAAAAGTTTACCACTTTATCTAATTATCCACACTTAACCTCTATCACATGCCAATTAAGCACATCTAAAAACCAGCTCTTACCTTACTATGGGGTACAAATTCTTCCATCATCTTCTTTAAAGGGTTTTCATAATCCACAATCATCTGACCAAGGCGTGGATATTCTCGGTCACTTAAAATAGACATATCAAATTTCACTGAGCTATAAGCCATAAAATTGAGAACTTCACAAAGATTTTTATAATGCAGGTCTACCTTGCTCCATGGGTCATTTCATGAGCATAGTTGTACAATCCAATGATTGCCTTCCTTTCTTCAATTCGAGAGAGCAATATCATTAGTGTTGTATAGGTTATGATCAGATCTAAGTAGTTCTTTGTTAAATCAAAGTTTACAGTCTGGAAAAAAAAAAACCATCAAGTTCAATACCTTCCTATTTTGCAAACTTTTAAATACATACACACACACAAACCAATTTTCATGGAGACTACTAAAAGCTAATAATTTTCTATAGTTATTTATTATTTTATCCCCATTTCTGAAATTCTAATTCCTTTCACCAAAGATATGTCTAAAATTTGGGAGTTACAAATACAGTTTTGTGTTTGTGACAAATTTTATAGATAAAAACGTTTGTTATCGCCCAATTCAAACTAATAACAGTTTAAAAGGATAACTAAAATCAAAACAATAAGAAACACTGGAGCCAGTCCTCACCTCACTAAGCAAGAAAAAGGAGTATTAAGTAAATGAAAAGGTTTGCCATTAAGTCAATGGAGACATTTTTCACTTTGACTTCTTATATTTATAAACAATCTCAATGAGATTCTATCAAGTATGCCTTTTACAGAGAAAAATATTATCCACTTAACTTTGCTTAATTGGACCTACTAAAATAAAATACTAAAACTAACACCTACTTCTCAATACGTGTAAGACTTATACTCAGTGACAATCAAATAAACAAGGTAAAAAGAGAATACATCTGAACTCCTTACCTTAAAATAGTGCAAAACAAGCCAAATTAAACAATGCTTAAACTTTATATATAAGTCATAAATCTTCTCTAAAGAAAAGTATTCTGCCCCCTTAGTTCTACTAGAAAGAGGAGAATTGGAAATTTTTCAGAAAATAATACTTACAATATCAAAGAAGACTTGGCAAACATCAATAGTATTGAGCAATTCACAAACATGGTCCTGAAAGTAAAAGTTTATTTTAATCTTTTACCTATACAAATAATATTAAATTCAGAAAACACACACAAATAAAATATATTTTAAAATTTACTTCTAGAAGAATTCTAATTTTATTATTTACAAATGATAAAGCAATTTGAAAAATTAACAAATATCAAAACAACCTCCGAAATGTTAAATTTTATACATTAAAATACATACCTTAAATTCCATAACATCCACAAATGTGAAGTAATATAATGCCAGATTTTTCAGAATCTCCGATTTTTCTTTCTGTAACTGTGCAAGCTGTTGCTATAAAACAAAATTAGAATGCATTGTTCATCGAGAACAAAAATATTTAATTTTACTACAAACTATCTTCTTTTATGATTGCTATATGAAAACACAAGGTTTTAGAACAATATTTCTAGATGATTAACGCTTTTTTAAAAAACCTAAATAGTTGAGACAGCAACTGCTAATGGTGATCAGCAACTGACAGTGTGAGGCTATAAAACAAATCAAAGCAGATTAGTACCAAACTGCACTACTATTAAGAAAAATTGGAAAGTAGGAAAAAATAATTATCAAATGAACATTTTTAAAAAATTAAAAAGAACTCATGAGCATGATCACATTACTAGAAGTGGAAGAAAAGAAGGTGAAAAACATTGTAACTTACACTACAAAAAACAATGTTATAAATTTGTAACTTACCAAAAAGAACATCCAGGCAAAGCCACGTTACGCATGCAAAATAAAATGTACAAACATAAAATACAGTAACGGTTCCCTGACCAGATCCACAAAACACAATAATACATTAAACAAAAGCAAAAAACCACAACAACAAAAAATAAATGAGTAAGAAGCAAAACTAGAGTTAAAACACTGGTAAACATATGAAAAGAAGGAAATGTGAATACAAAAGACAAATATTATTTCAATCAATTTTATTATTAAATTTGTAAGTCCTAAGTTCTTTTCAAAACTACTAATATAATTTCTGAAATAATCCAGCCATATTTAATGCCCTATATCATAAGACTGCCAGAATCCCAATAAAACATTTAGAACCTTGATACTGAGTGCAGTCTACAGAATAGCATGTACATCATTTGGGCACTTGTAAGAAAAGCAGAATCTTAGGCCCACCTCAGATGCACTGAATCAGAATCTACCTTTTACAAGATACTCAGGTGATATGAATGCACATTAAATGTCTGAGAATCCCTAATTAAACAAGAAAGTATGGGAAAGTGGTTCAAAATATCAAACTTGCTATCAAAGCTCTCACAATTTTGAGGTCCTCTTACAGTTATTTGTTCTACTTTCACAGTGGGGAGGTTAGGGGAAGAGGTGTTTATATATAATTGCATTAAACCATTATATAAGCAAGAATATTTAAAGCAGTGAGCACAACATCAAGAGAAGATTCAAAAAATTATAAAAAGACTGTTTGAAACAGCAAGCACAGCAGTCTGGAAGACCCAACTATTACAGGATAAACTACCCTAAATACTGCAGTCCCTAAAGCTATTTAAAGAAGAAATTATGTCTGGAAAACATGCCTAAATAAAGTATCCAATTTCATTCCCTGAATGTCAAACAAATGAAGGTATAGACTTATATGTACCTATTTTTAGCTTCACTTATGAGAGTAGTTGACTTTATTTTGAACAAATTGTTTTAAAACAATTCTGTCTATATGTACATTTGTAATCAGTACCACTTGACAAGATCAAAGATCCTTACTTTAAAATTGATTCTATTTCATTAGATTATACTACCTTTACCTTGTTCAGCAACATTAAACATTTATGACTGACATCTTAGTCCTTTTTCTCCTTTTCAGTAGTTTAAATTTGAGTTTTGAAATATAACAGATGAAAGTAGATTCATAATAACAGGATAAGAAGCAAGAGTATAATTTAGTTGCTACTTGAGCTTAATTATTAATAGTGCATCCTTTCAATTTCAATTCTAGTTTGGACAAAAAAATGACACAGTAACCATATACTTATTAAGGACCTTAATGATCTTTTATAGAAAACTTCATTTTACATACTCAGGACTTAATGCCCACACAACTTAAAATAACCTTCCCAAAGTTTTATAACTACTTAATTACAGGGCCAAGAATGGAAATCTCATCTCCTCACTCCTAAAAAGTATTCTTTCCACCATTCTACATGCCTAGCACGTCCTTGATCAAATCTCATTATGGCCTAAGTTTCCCCCAAAACCATATATAACAAGGCTCTATAGTAGCTAAATAATTTATTGAACTAATAGATGTCTGAATTCAAAATAATTAGTCAAGTTTTCAAGGCCCTACACAATTTGGTCCTAATTTATCTTTCCAATCTAAATTCCCCTTACACCCATTCACACACTATACAGAAGCAAAAACTAATCACTACCTTGTATACACATCTCATGTTTTCTTTACTTTTTCCTCTACTGAGGTGTCCTAATTCTACCACATATATACATATATATCCAAATTCCACTACTCCTAAACCACTTAGTTTAAATGTTAAACGCATTTTCAAGAAAACAACCCAGATTGAACTTCTTCCTTGAAGTAATATCTCCTTCCTCTAAATACGTATAATTTCTAATAGTATCACTTTCTATCTTATATCCCAGCTATCTCCAACATGTAAGACAGTGTACCAAATTAGATTTTTAAATCTCCACAACCGCTATCATATAGCTCTGCACATAAAGAAGTATCCAATATAAACATCAATCCAATGAGTGATCATGACAAATTTATAAGACCTTAATATGTCAGTGTCAATTACAGATTACTATGGTAAACAAAAAGTCCCACATACATTAATACTTGGCATATTATTAGTTTTTTCTTCTCCATACAAAATACATTCTATTTTTTAATGAATAATCTTGTCTAATCTTAAATTGTGCTAATTAAATTTTGTCAAAATAAATTAAGCCTTCCGAGTGTAAAATATGTCACTGTCAGATGACATGTTTTGGTAGGTGATGCTAGAAAGCATACCTCCTATTATGTCACCACAGCTAAATGACTTAATCTCTCTGAGCCTAAAAACTTATCATCAAAATGGGAGCTGATGTGTACAGTTAGCCCTAAGACCATGTACATGAGGACATTAATAGTGTCTGGCACACAGAAGATGCTCATTAGATATTAGGTAAATATCAAATAGGGCTCACAAATCACTTCTTCAAAATAAGCAAAAATAAATTTATTTTAAATAATCCCACTACTACTCATAATACTTCTAATAACAACTGATATTAACTCAGCATGCACTCTGCCAGGCATTGTTCCAAATATTCTGGAAGTATCTCACACAATCCTCTCCACATCTCTATGTGACAGTTACTATTATGTTTCCTATATAATGAAAATAAATTTCATAACGTTTTGCATGAAAAGAACTATAACAACAAAGAAGAAGAGTCTCTTCAACTCTCCTAGGCGTCAACTACAAAACAAAAAAAAGGATATTTTAGTTCTTTAGGTGAAGGAGAGTAAAAACTACAAAAAAGTATTTAACTTTAGGTTCAACATCCAGAACAAGGTTTTCTTAATTCATCATCTCATTGTTTTAAAGTAAATAAAAATCAGAAAGTGGTTGAAAAATGTAGATCAGTAATAAATTGTTGTTATAGAACAGAATATTAGAAAAGCATAATTTTGAGAGGAAGTGATTCTATTTGCTTTAAAAGCATATCATGACAGATTAAGTATATTAGCTATATATGTGTGTGTATGTGTGTGTGTGTGTGTATATACACAATGCTTTCATTAAAATTTCTAACTGTAGATCAATATTATTAACATTCAGGTAAAATGTATAAAATCTTAAACAGGATAAACATTAGTCATGAAAGACTGTAAAATAAGATCATATCTTTGTATGGCAAATTGGTAATTAATCTTCATATAATTAAAAAACATTTTCCACACCAAAATAAGTACCTAAAAAATTGATAGAAATTTAGTGTTTACTAGTTTGCATTCTTTCAAAGATAAAGTACTGGCAAATTACAATGAGGAATCAATGCCTACGAGAGCCAACTCACTGATTTTCAACAAAAAAATTGAGCTTTAGCTCTTTACTCATCAATTTTAATTACCTTCTTTCATTATCCAAACTGCTAGTACATAATAAATTACTTTCCTGATCCAAATAATGCTAGTTGTTTGCTCCTTTTAAAAACAACCAAGTACAGAGTTTGATTTCTGGGAAAACTTTGTTCCGTTTCTTAGTATGGCCCAACCGGTGTGGGTTAGTGGACTGAGCGTCAGCCCGTGGCCTGAGAGGTCCCGGTTGGATTCCTGGTCAGGGCACACACCCGAGTTTCAGGCTCGATCCCTGATACGGGGGTGCAGGAGGCAGCCAGTCCATGTTTCTCTCTCACATCGATGTTTCTCTCTTTCTCTAAAAGAAACAATTTCTTAGTATAATATTCTAAACCAGACTTTTAAAAGTAAGAGACCTCTTTAAAGGAACTGTCTAGCTACCACTCTAGTCATCAGCTCTCATCTGGACTACAACAGCAGCCTCCTGATTGGTCTCTGTACTTCTTTCTGCTCTTGCCTCTTCAGTCGTCTTCACAATGCAGCAGGAGAGTGGGCATTTTTAAGCAATATACTACCCTCAAAAAGTGATTCCAGTAATAGTTATGTAAGATGTTAACACTGGGTGAAGATAATATGGCAACTCTGTACTATTTTTACTAATTTTCTTGGTCTAATATTATTTCAAAATGAAAGTGTGGTGTTTTGTTTTTTTTAATTCCAATGCTTTCCCATCACACTCAGAATAAAACACAAAGTCCTTACCAGAATAAAATCTAAAGAGGATCCCTGCCTATCTCTAAGACCTAATCTCCTTTCATGCTCCTGCAGCCTTACTCAATACTGGTCTTCCTTCAGTGTTCATCAAATTCACCAAGCTTGGACCCACCTCAGAGTCTCTGCACTTGCTCTTTCTCGTGTCTGAGATGCTCTTCTCTATTTCTTCACATAGCTTGCTCCTTCACTTCACTTCTCTTCAGAGAAGCCATTGTTGAGCACTCTTATCTAAAATAATCTCCACACCCTCATTACTCTCTAACTCCTTCTCCTGCTTTCTATTTCTTCCTACCACTTCTCTCCAAGTGAAAATATGCATTTATTCATTTCAGCTGTTTGCTGTCTAACATCCCCACTTGAATTTAAATTCCAAGGGGGCAAGGAGGTTTGTTTACCTCCTGCTGTATCTCCAGCATCTAGAATACTGGCACACAGTGATGCATTATAAATGAATAAATAAATAAATGATCCTCAAGTTTCTCAACATAAAACTCATGGAGTCAATTTTTTAACTGCATAGCTGATTATAAATGGATGCAATAAAGGTATCAAATCATGTCTCAAATGAATTTATGTATCCTGATACAAAGTAGTAATTTAATCCCTTAATAAATCCCCAAAGTTGGGCAAAGTATTTCATTATGTTCTTCCAGGATAGAAAAGCATGAAAGAAAGAAGTGAGAAGCATCTATAGAGAATGACATATTCATATCAAATATAAGCAAATCTCCAAGGATTACCTGAAAATCCAAATTAACACAAAGATTAATCATTTTTAAAAAGATTCATAGGACTCTGTAGAACTTTCCTCTTATCAAATAGAAATGATTCTACTGCCCTGGCCGGTTTGGCTCAGCGGTTAGAGCGTCGGCCTGCGGTCCAGAAAGACCCGGGTTCGGTTCCCGCTAAGGGCATGTACTTCGGTTGCAGTTTGTCCCTGGCCCTGGTTGGTCGTGCGGGTGGCAGCCACTCGATGTGTCCCTTTCACGTCGATGTTTCTCTCTCTCTCTCTCTCTCCCTCCCACTCTATCTGAACAAAAAATGAAAAAATGTCCTCGGGTGAGGATAAAAAAAAAAAAAAAAAAAAAAAAAAGAAATGATTCTACTGGCAGTCAATATTTCAGAAATGCATTTTTCTGAGCAAAAGATAATAATACATTTTAGGAAAAGTTATCCTAACACTTGCCTGGGAAATAAGCACCACTGAATGTTTAAGATTTGTTACTAAATTTAATCCTCGTAACTAATTTTCAAGGTACATTTTTTTGTGGTAAAATATACATTAACATAAAGTCTACCATTTTAACAATTTTCAAGTGTAAAAATGAATTGTTGTACAATCATCACCCCTATCTATCTCCAGAACTTTTTTCATCTTCCCAATCAAGGTGTAATTTTATCCTCATTTTCCAGATTCAGAAACAGTAGAAGAGGGTAAAATGCCAATCCGGGTCAATCAGATTTCAAAGCTCAAACCACTTCTTCAACATTCAAGTTGCCATAATATGACATAAAAAGAATTATAGGGACCAGCAAAGCTAAAGCTCTTTTGCTTTCAGGAAATACTTATACTTAATTGTAACTTCATCAGTCTCACTGACTGAAGCTTTTAAGAACTCCTCTAATTCAACCTACTCATTTTATATATTGATGTGCTCTTTTTCAAGTTTACATTGATAGTCACCTGTTTAATTCAGGAAAGCAAAGAACAGAAGAGTTTCATATTTTAAACAAAGGCAAAGGCTGTATCCATGTCCCTTTGTAATAGGACTTTGTTGATCCTCCCACCAGGAGTTGAGTATGTTCCTACTCTTACAATCTTATCCGGCCTTGTGATTTACTTCAGAATACAAAGCAACAGAAGTGACACTCAACTTCAGAGGCCTTACAGCTTCAGTTTTTGCTCATTTTGGAACACTGCTCTAAAGTGCCATGAATGAAGAGGCCTAAGATATCATATGACAAGGAAAGAGAGGCTAGTATCCTGCTATCCCAGCTGGACCCATCCCCAGCCAACCCACCAACTAAATGCAGCTGTGACTTAAGGCTAGTAAGGACCAGCAGAAGAACTGCCCAATCAACCCACAGAATGGTAACAAATGAAGTTGTTTTAAGCCCACTGAGTTGGGGTAGTGTGTTATGCAGCACTAACTAACTAAAATAAAGATTAATCTAAAATTCAGTAATACAGCCCTGGCCAGGTGGCTCAGTTGGTTGGAGCGTTGTCCCATGCACCAAAACCATTGTGGGTTTGATTCCTGTCAGGGCACATACCAGGTTTTCGGGTTCAGTCCCCAGTCCAGGCGCATACAAGAGGCAACCAATCAATGTTTCTCTCTCACATCGATATTTCTCTCCATGCTTCCCCGCCCCCTTCTTCTCTTTCTAAAATCAATAAATAAAACATATTCTCGGGTGAGGATTAAATAAATAAATAAATTTCAGTAACATAAATTAGAACAACCTCTATTTCACCACTTGAACTCATTAACTTGCATTATGAAAAATTTGGAAGTTTAAGATTTCTGGTCACAAGATAGTCAAATTAGCATAAAATGATGAAACTAATTTTAGTTCCTAGAATTTACTAGTACTAGAAAATCACTAATTATATTTCTTAATATGGTGTGGTTGGTCAGGTGTAACATCTTTATATAAAAGATATCACATTGTGTTAATATGATAATACAATTAACCAAATACAATGACACCATTTCTATTATAAATGGAAATACAAATGTTAGTACTTTTACACTGGCTTTTAATAATTTCCCAAAAAAATCTTTCTTATATGTGACTGCCTTGCTTTCATAACCTGAGTACACAGAAATAAATCATGCTTTTCTTACTGATTAGGTGCCATCATTGTAATCAATAAGTATACTGAACTATTGATGTCAAGATGAACTCAAGAGCTACTGACATGTGCAAGGTAATCTGTCAACATTAAATAGTCCTTGCCAGATGACTTTCTAATTTTTAAGTTTTTATTTATCTTACTGTCAATTATCATTTGTTCCTGACAGTATCTTTCAATGTACAACATGTTAGAAAATATACTTTTTTACAAATTTGCCTTAGTAAACTCAATAAGCTTGAGCATAGTGAAAACCAAAAACCTTGTTTTTGAATAAACTTTGTTTTTTTTCTAAAATACCATTTCTGGTTGCTCAAAATCATTTAGTTTGCATACCATAAAATTCATCCATCATAAATGAACAATTAAATAATTATTGTAAACTATATAGAGTTGTACAACCACCACTATTCAGTTTTAGAACATTTCTATTATCCCAAAAAGTTGCTATGTGCCTATTTATAGTCAATCCCACTCTTAACCCCAGCCCTAAATAACTACTCATCTGCTTTCTGTTTCAGTAAGTTTGCTTCTTCTAGACATGTCCTAAGATGGAATCATACAATGTGTAGTTTTTTGCACCTGGCTTCTTTCACTTAGACTAATGTTTTTGGAATTCACCAATGCTATAATATGTATCAGTAGTTTGTTCCTTTGAACTGCTGAATAGTATTTTGTTATATATCACATTTTGTTTATTTATTCATCAGTTGATGGGCATTTAAACTGCTTCCAGTTTTAGGCTATTATGAATAATGAATGCTTCTATAAACATACCTTTATGTGGACATGTACTTTCATTTTTCTTGGGAAAATTTCTAGTTCTTAGGTGTGATTCAAAGATGCAAGTGATACAAAAAGTAACCTCTAGATAAGTGAAAAAGTACTGTAATATATCATTCATTTAGCCAACAAATATCCCAAACTATCATATTGTTAGACATTGGAGATGCTGGGGGTAAAACTATGAATAAAACTCTGCCCCTGCCCCTAAATAAGCATATACTCTAGTGATGATTTGTATACATAGATATACATGTAACTCACTTTTTTTAGATAAATACACAGTTTTAGAAGATGATAACACCACAACTAACTTCTAAGTGCAAGGTTCAAAGGTGGTGAAAAACAATGATTAATCCCCACATGCCTCATTAACTAGTAATAACATAAAAGGTTAAACACACACACAAACACACTCTAGTATGAGAAAGATACAAAAACAAAGATCAAAGCTTCTAAGGGTGATGAAGATGGTGAGCAAGACAGGAAGTTAAAGTAGGGCCTAGAACTGAGAGAGCACCCAGGGATTATTTTTGTTACATGAGTACATGTTGACAGATGGTGGCTCATGTTAAGTTTCTCTGTTGGCAGGCCTATAAACAGGAATAAAGTTTATGCTTAAACTGTCTTGGCTTCTTAATGGCCTTTTTGAACACCTGTCGTTCTTGGGAAATTTGAAGACAAGGTGAAGTAGCATCAATGGGAGAATCATTTCTACTTAGTATCTCTAATATCCTTTTAATACCCTACTCTCATCAATTCTTTGAACTTAGAGGGACCTTCTATCCATTCACGCTACCATCTTTTTACTGTCACTCACCCTCTCATGTCTTATTTCCTTTTTTATCCATCTTAAGATTAAATGGCCCATCATTCCGTTACTCACTTTGTCCCTCTGTACCGCTATCATAATTGTCTGATAAAACGCAAAACAGGAGAAAGCATACACCTATGCTGACTCAAACTCAACCTGAATTCATGATCCTTACCATAACTGAATGGCAACATCACTCCATTTTCACTGTCAACATACTTTCCCACTCTCCTCAATGACTATTCCACTCCTCCTCTCTCTTAAAATATTCAATAATTCTTCAACTTGTGTCACAGCTTAATGCTAGCCTGAACTCTAGACATATACAGATGCTCCTCAACCTACACTGGGGTTATGTCCGGATAAATCCATCCTAAGTTGAAAATATTTTAAGTCAAAAATGCTTTTAAGCCTGGTCAGTGCTGGCAATACAGTACACTGCAGAGCATCGATTGTTTACCCTTGTGATAACCTTGGTGACTGGGAGCTACAGCTCGTTGCCAGTGTCCACCATCACCAGAGAGTGTGTTATCGCATATCACTACCTCAGGAAAAGATCAATAGTCAAAATTAGAAGTACAGTTTCTACTGAATGTGTACTGCTTTCACACCACTGTAAAGCAGAAAAATCATAAGCCAAACCATCATTAAGTGGTAGACCATCTGTATACAATTGGCTACTCAACACCTCCACTCACGATTTCTATAGGCCTCTCAAACTTAACATATCTAATATTGAGCTATTGTACCCCCAATCCCAAACCTGCTCTTCTTGCTCCCTTACCCCAGTAAATCTTCATATTTGTTCAAGACAAACCTTGGGGTCTTATTTCTCTCCAACTCACCTCACTCCCTCTTATCTTCAAATCTCTACCCTAATGCCTCCCCCTTGTAAGGCCTTCCCCGGGCATCTTAATAAATTAGCATCTCCCCACAATCACAACATGTGCTCATTTACCTAGTTCTAATCTTCTTCTTAAGCCCTGGCAGGTGTGGCTCACTGGTTGGACATCACCCCCTTGCACCAAAAGGCTGCTGGTTTAAGTCCCAGTCAGGGCACATGCCTGGGTTGAGGGCTTGATCCCTGGTAGGGGGTGTGCAGGAGGCAGCCAATGAATGTTTCGCTCTCTCAATGATGTTTCTCTTTCTTTCTCCCTCTCCCTTCCTCTCTCTCTCCAAAACAAAAAACAAATAAACAAAAAAAACCTAAGAAAACCTCATCCCTACCTGGTATGTTCCTATTCTTTTTAATGGTCTATCTGTTCAGTAGAATGTAAGCTCTACTAGAATAATGACTTGATTTGTTTATCCATTGCTGGATCCCCACTCCCAGAACAGGTCTTGGACCATAGAAGGCACTCAATAAATGTTTAAAATAAAAAACTGAATGATAAGTGGAGGGGACTATGGAAACACATACATGCAGCACTTAACCTAATTTGAAAGGGTTAGAGAAGGCTTCTTTGAAATAGTCATAGCTAAGGACAGACCTGAAAGATAAAGAGAAGTTAGCTTAATGAAAGAAAGAATATGTTCCAGATAGTAAAAACAGCATAAATAAAGGCCCTGAAGCATGAGAAAGCAGGCATGACCATTTATGCCAAGAAAGTATATAATATCCTCCCAAAATAAAATAATCCTTAAAAAAAATTATATGTATTTCCTCATGCCCTACTTATGTTCTATCCTACAACAGATAATGAGAACTGACACAATATATTATCCTATATATATATATTCTTGTCCAAAGAACACTGGTGTACATATTTAAAATATTTTTAGACAAAATGAGTGCTAGGAAGAAGAATAAAGGAAAAAAAGTGTTTTACAAATCTACTATTTACTCCATTGTAGTTTATTTTCCTGTCTTTTATTTTGGATCTTGGCAAATAACTTTTGATCTAACAAAAGGTAAGACCAGACCTCCCATGAAAAATAAGATACCATGTTAAAAATCCCATCAAAGAAATGACCAAAAAAAAAAAAAAAGTGCTGGCGGGGTATTAGTAACATCCTTTGCTATTGTAAAAGGCATCACAATCACCATTGCAACCAAAGAAATTTGTTAACAACTGTTTGAAATGTAGCTAAAAAACTTATCACTAGAGGCAAGCTGTAACTTCAGCAAATATAAGAAAATGGAAAGATGAAAATGCAAATGCCAGGAATACATCTCCTTGGGGGCTATGCTGTGACACCCCAGTATAATGCTCATTGGCAAACTCATTTGTAAGAAAACAGAAAGCTCCCTTAAGTTGAAATGATTATAATTGTAGTTCAGTATAATTAGAATATATAGTGCACAAGAGTCAGAAAATTAAGTCACTTTAAAACAGATGTGTTATGGGATCCTAAAAACCAAAGAATGAGAAAGACGAAAGCTGAAAATGCATTTATACATAAATTTTGTACATAATTTCAGCAGATTCTTAAAATTCCATGAAAACTCAGTGTGAAACTTCAAGTGAAAACCATTACACTCAGGACAATAAAGAGAGCTATGTCCCAGGATGAAAGCTATGCAGCAGAGTTAGAGCAGAGTTAGACGACAGAAGTTTACAGGCAAGTAGGCTAAAAAAAAAAAAAAAAAAAGGAAATCTTACACAAAGGTGGTATGATTGTTAGGCTGGATAAATTTAAGAATTCTATAAAGGCATATAACTACAGTAAGTCCTTACTTAACATCATCAAGATTGTGGGACTAAGCAAATCAACATACAATAAAACCAATTTACCACAGGCTAATTGATATAAACAAGAGTTAAGTTCCTCTGGCATCTCATCAACATTGTTAACAAAATGGACTTCCGGTCAAGATGGGGGCGTAGGTAAACGCGGTATCGCGTCCTCCCACAACCACATCAAAGTTACAACTAAACTACAGAACCACCATCATTCAAAACCGCCTGAAATCAAGCTGAATGGAAGTCCTACAACTACGAAATTAAAGAAGAAGCCGCATAGAGACTGGCAGGAGGGGTGGAGGCACGACGGGCTGGTCCCACACCCACGTATGGAGGATAAAAATTAGGAGGAAACCTCGGCTGGGAAGGTCCTCCCTGAGGACTGAGGGGTCCCCGTCCCACACCAGGTGCCCAGCTCAGGGTTCCAGTGCCAGGAAGAGAAGTCCCCATCACTTCTGGCTGGAAAAATCAGTGGGAACTGAGACTGAGGGAGTCTGAGGCGGCTGGAGCCCCCGGCAGCTCCTCTTAAAGGGGGGGAGGGGTGAAAAGGTGAAGGGATTAAGAAGTACAAATTGCTTGTTAGACTGACAAACCTCAAAGGGAAGGGGGGTTGGGGGTTGGGAAGAAATAAACCAAAGAACTTATATGTATATATGCATAACCAATGGACACAGACAACAGCGTAGGGAAAGGCAGGAGGGGGGCAGAAATGGGGAGGAGGGGGGCAATGGGGGAAAAATGAGGAACATCTGTAATACATTCAACAATAAAGTTAAAAAAAAAATTGTTAACAAAATGACATTGAAGGAAATGATGTTATTGGAGGACCTGTTGTAATTCCAGAAAGTCATGCTATACCTATGAAACAAATTTAACTGCAAAATAATTCTAGAGGAATTCATTTCACGATAATGCTAAATATATTATATATGTATAAATATATAAGTATATTATATTATTTGCACTTACAAGGAAGTCCATAGTATAACAATGAAGTGAAGCAATGCAAATGAGTACTCAGGTCTTTACCAGTTTTTTTTGTTTTGTTAATCCTCACCCAAGGATATTCTTCCATTGATTTTTTTTTTTTTTTAGATAGAGTGGAGTGGAGGGAGGGAGAGAAAAACATAGATGTGAGAGAGACACATCGATTGGTTGCCTCCTGCATGATCCCAACCAGGGTCGGGGATAGAACCTACAACCCAGGTACATGCCATGCCCTTGATCAGGAATCAAACCCAAGACCCTTTGGTCCATGAGTAGGCCAGAACTCCAACTGCTGAGCCAAACTGGCCAGGGCTCAGTTTTTCATTTTTAAAATCAGCATATAATTCAATTTCAGACCATTTATGATTACAAAATAAAAAATCATGAACAAACTTGACAACGTAAAAGTATAAATGACAGGTTAGGGCATAAAAATAAAGAACTTTATTAATTAAGGTTTAAAAAGGAAGTAACCAATGACCCAAAAATATTAACAAAAAAACTACCAAACATCAAGAAGAGAGGACAGAGTTAGGGTTAGAGTTTGGTAAATGAATATATAAAAGAATAAGCAGCCCTGACCAGTTTGCCTCAGCAGTTAGAGTATCAGCCCACGGACTGAAGGGTCTCAGGTTCAAGTCCCTGTTAAGGGCACGTACCTGGGTTGCAGGTTCAATCCCCAGCCAGAGTCATGCGTCTCTCTCACATCGATGTTTCTCTCTCTCTCTCTCTCTCTCTCTCTCCCCTCTTCCTTCCTTCCTTCCACTCTGTCTAAAAATCAATGGAAAAATATCCTCAGGTGAGGATTAAATAAATAAATGAAAATTAAAAAATAAAAGAATAAGCATATTCCTTACAGTTTTGGAGGTAACCTCTAGAAATACTAAAAGCAGGAGTTCCCTCTGAGGAACATGACTAGGGTGGGAAAGAGAGGGTAGGAAATACACTCACTTTGCATCCTAAATTCCCCTGGACTATTTAATTCACACCCATATATTCATGTTATTCTGGTAAAAATTAAAAAGAAAACAAAATGTAAACCAGTTTAGGTAGGTCATTAATAGTGATGCAATTCCCCGCCAGCACTTGACTTGTTTCAAATATTTTTTAAATATATTGAAGCAAAGCTCACTTGTATCTTCTAATGAGGGGTTCATTCTTTTATTTATACTGTTTATTCAAACTTGAATTAAAACTATTACATGCAGAAGAGATATTAACTGAATGTTGATATCTTTTTCAAAGAACATTGTTAGTTTTCATTGTATTAAAATTCCTTAAATTTTGGCCAAGTTTAATAGACCAAGACCAAATATTTCTTTAAGTTTCCATTGTGTGTGTGTGTGTGTGTGTATACAGGGGTGGGCAAACGTAGGTTTACAGTTGTGAGTACGTGAAATCCGAAACTTATTTTTGTATTATCATTTATTATTGTATTATTTTCCATACAAACTGTAAATCCACTTTTGCCCACCCCATCTATATATATTTACTCACAACAAAGTACATCATCAAAACTCTTTGTTACATTATTTTACAAGATGATTCCTTTTATTTATTTTATATATTTTTACTGATTTTTTTAGAGAGAGAGGGAGAGAGAGAGAGAAACATCGATATGAGAGAGAAACATTGATCAGCTGCCTCCTGCACGTCCCCTACTGGAGATCGAGCCCAAAACCTGGACCTCTCAGTCCATAGGACGATGCTCAATCCACTGAGCCACACCAAGATGATTCCTTTTATATATATATATATTTTTTTTTCTTTATTGATTTTAGAGAAAGAGTAAGGGAGAGGGAGAGAGACAGAAACATCAATGAGAGAGAACATTGACTGGCTGCCTCCTGCATGCCCCCCACTAGGGATCTGCCCACAACCTGGGTATGTGCCCTGACCAGGAACCAACTGGTGACTTCCTGGTGCATGAGTCGATGCTCAACCACTGAGCCACACCAGCCAGGCAAGACGATTCCTTTTAAAACCAAAGTATTATTTGCTGGCCTACTACATCCTAGTCAACAGGGAATCTAAAATGAGTGCATGGTCTAGGAAAACAGAAATGTGAGGTACCACAGAGAAAGAAATTAGTTTTGTTGCACTCTGCTTCCCCTAGTGGAGGTTGGGGTAAGGGAGAAGAGGAGGAGTAACAGGACAGTAGATTGGGAGGCATGAAAAGCAGACTGGATTATCACAGCATTTGTCCCATCAAGAGACATAGAGATGAAAGGGATAAATTCAAGACACTATATATACATTAAAACTGACAAGCCCTAAATGACCACCTTGAGGTTTTATAAAAGTCAAAGGGGGGTTTCTGAAGGTTCTAGTTTA
Organism: Tadarida brasiliensis; assembly: GCA_030848825.1. Taxonomy (NCBI): domain Eukaryota; kingdom Metazoa; phylum Chordata; class Mammalia; order Chiroptera; family Molossidae; genus Tadarida; species Tadarida brasiliensis. The sequence goes on from CM061265.1 coordinate 63,428,273, forward strand.
GGTAACCAAGTGGGTGGTGATGGTTCCAGAACACACTAAAAAAATAACCACCAAAATAATGGAGGATAATCATGTGTTTAATACTGGACACAGAGTTTGCTATTTAGCATGTGGAACTGTCCAAAGGGAAGCCGAAATTCAGATCTAGAGCTCAGATCTGATTTATCATGGAAGTAAATGTTTTCATACATATATACTTTGGGTGGGTGGGCAGAGGTCATGTAGAAATACCCACAGTTGGCCCAGCTAGTGTGGCTCAGTGGATTGAGCGTCATCCCATGAACTGAGAGGTCCAGGTTCAATTCCCAGTCAGGGCACATGCCCAAGTTGCGTGCTCGATCCCCTGTAGGGGGTGTGCAGGAGGCAGCTGATGAATATTTCTCTCTCACATGGATGTTTCTATCTCTCTCCCTTCCTCTCTAAAAAATCAATAAAAACATATTTAAAAAAAAAAAAGAAATACCCACAGTTAAATGGCAGCTAGAAGAAAAGCCAGTGAAATACATCAAAATGTCGGAGAGGTTAATATAAATAATGGCTTCCATTTTTCAAAAGCAATTTGTCATAGAAATCTAAGTGCTCTAGGAGATATTAAACTGTTTCTTGAGATTGGTATTATCACCATTTTAGAAATAAGAGTAAAGAGGCCTCAAGATGTTAAATGATTTGCCCAAAACCATTCAGTTGAGAAGTAGAAAGACCACAACTCAAATTCTGGTTTATTGACTCCAAAGTCCATTTTCTTAACCAGTATGCAACCTTCATAATGGAAGCCATGGCAACACAAAGAATGCCCTCTTAGAAACTAATTTGGAACAGATTAGCTTTCTTACCCTTTCCTTCTAACTCCTAACTAAACCACCATGCATGTGTAAAGAGCCTCCCTACAACCATCCCAAATACCACAACCCCACCCCCAAAACACATTTATGTGTTTAAGAAGCTGGAACTTTTTCTTTTTCCAGGTTACTTTCAGTAAAGCATTAATGAAATGTATTTGGGTAGCTCTACTACAAAGTATAGTTATTTTTTACCTAATAACAAAGATTTTAAAAATGGTTAAGTTTGGGTCCTGACACAGATCTAACACAATGTTTGAATAAATGAAAGCTAGCTAAGTCAAAGCCTATCAAGTTGGTTCATTCACTCATCAAACATTTAACTTAGTGCCTCTTACATGCCAAGCACTAGAGAAAAATATAATGTTTAAAAACAGACTCTAGCCCAGCTGCTGTGGCTCAGTGGTTGAGCGTCATCGACCCATGCACCAGGAGGTCACTGGTCTGATTCCCAATCAGGACACATGCCCAGGTTGTGGGCCCAATCCCCAGTGCAGGGCATGCAGAAGGCAGCCAATCGATGTTCTTTCTCATTGATGTTTCTATCTCTCTCTCCCTTCCTCTCTCTAAATAATCAGCAAGAACATGTAAAATAAATAAATTAATTAAATTAAAACAATAAAACTGAACTCCTCATTTCTTATTTCCTAACCCAAGCTGGCTAGGAACATCTCACAAGAATTTTTTCAGGCCCAGGTCAAACCTGAGATCACAAAACTTCACAGTTACCCAATACATAGTACTTAAGCAGATAAAAATAACAGAATAGCATTCATTACATAGAATAGTTATAAAGACCATGACAAAACTCAGAGTTGCAAACAAAACAACCAGAATAAATTCTGTAAGTAGTCATAACATTCAATAACATTATACAATTGATTTTATAGGTTAAACACAGAATCACATGACCCATCAATTCCACTCCTAGGTGTATAGAGAGTGTGGCAAAAGTAGGTTTACAGTTGTATGGAAAATACAAGAATAAATTGTTTCATGTACTCACAATTGTAAACCTACTTTTGCCCACCCTGTATAGCCAAGGGAAATGAAAACATATGTTCATACAACTTTTACACAAATGTTCATAGCAGCATTATTCATAATAGTCAAAAAAGCAGAAACTCAAGCATCAATCAACTGAAGAATGGACAAATAAAACTGGTATATCTACACAATGGAATATTTTTTGGCAATAAAAAGAAATGAAGTGCTGCCTGGCTGGTGTGGCTCAGTGGACTGAGCGTCATCCCATGGACTGAGAGGTCTCGGTTCAATTCCCAGTCAGGGCATATGCCCAGGTTGCAGGCTCAATCCCCAGTAGGGGGCATGCAGGAGGCAGCCGATCAATGTTTCTCTCTCACACTGATGTTTCTGTCTCTCTCTCCCTTCCGATCTCTCTAAAAAAATCAATAAAAACATTAAAAAGAAGAAGAAGAAATGAAGTACTACTGATACATGCTACAACTTGGATAACCCTTGAAAACCTTATGCTAAGTGAAAGAAGCTACTCAAAAAAGACCATGTTATATGATTCTATTTACATGAAAGCCTTACAACAGGCATTCAGACAGAAAGTAGATTAGTGTTTGCCAGGGGCTGGATAGGGGTTGGCAGGAGTGACTGCTAATGGGTCCATGGTTTCTTTTTGGGGTGATGAAAATTTTCTAAAATTGATTGTGGTGATATATGCACAAGTCTGCGGATACACTAAAAACCACTGAATTGTGCACTTTAAATGGGTGAACTGTATGATATATGAATATCTCACTAAAGCTGTTATTTATAAAATCAATTCTGTGCTACAAGTTGAGCAGGGAAGTAAAACTATTGAAAAAAAATCATTATTAACAGTTTGCTCAGCAAATCAAGAATAGCAAAAATTCCTTATTTACTCTTTAAAGAAAGTTTTACTGTCATTAAAGTGATTATATATTTAATCAGATCTTGTCAATTTTCTAAGACCTCATACTTCTGATCTATATTCTCTGATGAAAATTTACACACACACATATATATAAATTAATTTTAAAAGGTTCTTTAAAGAGTTCACAGAGATTTTATGAGCCATGAGAAACAGCTATACTATATGAAATTAAATGTAAAACTGATTTTCATTATTAAATCTTTCTCATTCAGACTTAGTATATTATCTCTCAGATAAATTAGCTAATTAATGTCAATAATTAAGAGCTCTCCACACAAATAATAGTGTTCTTAATAAGTGTGTACTTTGAATCACCCATTTGTAACCAGGAACTAACTGAAATGCCATAAGATACCACTAATAAAACATAATCTTCTATGAAACAAAGAGAGACCTTTACTCACAATAAACACAGACTTTAAAAAAATTCTTTGAAAAGCACTTTACCAGCCTTATTTTATTAAGTCTGACTGGTACTTTTCCCTCTCTAGTAAAATAGGCTAACTACAAATCTTCAATGAATATACATGATTTGAGGAAACCAAAAGATGATAAAATATTTTTTAAACAGTGCTTCTCAAAAGCAGGGAGAGCATATGCAAGAGGGAATTTCTAGACGAAGTTTGTACATAAAGAAAAAGCAAAGATTATAACATGAGACTGTCAAAAAAATATGTATATAAAAAAAGAAGACATGCAGAAAGATTCTAAGCCAATAAAATTTACATGAAAAGACTATGGTAAGGTGAAAAACAACTCTTAATTTTCTAAAACTAGTTATTTATAGAAGTTATTATAAATAACTATCAAAAGATATATAAATATATTAGGAAGACTATGAATATGATTATATCTCAATATACGAAGAGAAACTTGCTCATCTGAGAAAATAACATGGAATAATAAAGATCTTAACATTATCACTTTGTTATATTATTAAATTTCAGAAATGAGTTTCTCATTTATAAAGATACTAAAGAAACATATATTTTAAAATGGAACCTAGTTACTAAAAACAATAGAAGCTCTATAAAGAAGCTCTAACATCAAAATAAAGTTAAATGTATAACTACATGAAAAATACTCCCCAACTAGTCATACAAATATTTGGAATATATACGTATCTATTACCTTACTCTGTTGCAACTTGAAAGAGAAAAAATGTATAAGAAATTAAGATCTTATGTTGTGTATGATAAAACGGCAATGTAGTTCAGAGTAATTTTTTTAGTTTCAGAGATAAGAACATTGTCTCTAAAAACCCTTAATTAGCCCTGGCCAGTCTGGCTCAGCGGCTGGAGCGTCGGCCTACAGACCAGAGAGTCCTGGGTTCGGTTCCCGCTAGGGGCACGTCCCAAATAAATAAATAAATAAATAAATACCCTTAATCAATGTATGTAATTTGTATATTAAAATATAAAGAATTAGGTAAATCAGAGCTACTTCAACAGTTTAATGATCATTATTTTTCCTTGATGCCTGAATCAAGTAATACAAAAATTTAGATGACTTACATTGTTGTTGCGGGTTTCTACAGCAGGGAACTTTCTGACTATGAATTTCACAGCAGATTCCAGATTTTTGTCAATAAGGTAGGATGGTTTTGCCTTGGGGTCTCCGCATGCCTATAAAATAACAGTAATAAAAAAAAAGTGAAATGTATCCTTTTAAATCAAGGAACAATAGCAAATCTGTAATCAGAATTTAGAGAGATATTTATTGTTTTTGGTGAGCAGGTGATAAAATGAATAGGCAAAGTGCAGGGATTGTCACAGCTGAAATATGCAATGGGAGACAGTACAGAGATGTTCTTCTACTGAAAAAAAAATGCATGGAAAGTTTTAAAGCAGTTAGCGCAGAACAGCAGTGAAGGAAAAAGCTCAAACCTAAAAGAAAAGAAAAAGAAAAAAAAAGAAAAAGAAAATAAGTTTTTGGTTTGAGGTAGGATTGTATTCATCTGAAGCTAATAAAATATTACAAAATTAAATATTCAGTAAAACACTAGAAATGTTTCTTTCTAAGTGTTATAAAATAAAAGCTTATGTTTAAATGTCTTTCCAAAATGTTCTGCTCATTCACTTTGAACATTTTAATACAAGAGCCCTAGTTCAAAAGAACAGGAAGCTGCTAAAGTTGTCTTAACAGTACCAAAGTGTGTTGCCTGTTCCTCTGAACATCTGAGTTACAGCAGTGTTTTCCATCATACCAGCAGCACTTCAAATAATGAATCTACATCTGTTCTATATATACCTCATAAGCACAGAACAAATGGAAATGTTCACATTTTGACCACATCAGCAGTACAGCATTCTCTATAGTAAACTGTAAAGCATTACATAAATGTAAGGTATTATTAAAAAGAACTTTTTATCTGAACTATTAGTAATACCGAATATAATCTTCAATACTGCTCACTGTTTCATTAAGTGACATTTAATTAACTGCTTGCTTAGTAAGATGTTATTTCTTAGGGAATTCATAAGACTATAACATTCCTATTTAATTTTTTTATTGCATTTTTTAAAAGATGTGTCCTTTGAAAATTTGTATCACTCTACTATGTATGAGGAAATACAGTATTACAATTTAATGTTTTTTCATTGTTTACTATAGCTATGTTGTGGACTGCAGAAAGAGAAGTTATGAAACATGAAACTGATCTGAAAGCGGGCAAGCGGGCAGAGGGAAGGTGAAAAGCTTTGCAAACCTTCCAAACTTGTCCTTGCTGGGGAAGCATTGTAATAAAAAGAGAGAAAATTACTGTAAACAATGGATTGTCAAACTATGACATACGTTTCAGTAGAGAACTTTTGCACTGCAGACTATGAATACCAAAACAAGATTAGAACTATATGGTGCTACAATTTTAAGGGTATTCTAAGTAGCGAGTTGTAGTATACAATAGATTCATAGAGTTTATACTACTCATATATATTTAAATACTGTGTAAGGGTACAACCGCATCAGTTTCTTGGTGCTCTTTCTAAATCAACTTAAAATAATTCTAGAAGGAAAAATAAAGACTACATGCAACTATAAAAATAGGAGCAAAACAATCAGTGAAATTTTACATACCTTAAAAAGAAACGGTAGCCAAGAATAAGAATAAATTGTTATTGGATAACTTGCACTTCAGCTCAAATTGAAACTATTTTTCAAATATCACCTAACTTCCTTCCAAGCCAAACTATAAAGATCAATGCAAACATTCCTACATTTTCCAAATGGAAATAGGAATGTAGTAAGAGTTCTGGTAATTCTCACACATAATTAGATACAACAAAATTAACTTTAAGAAATTTAGAACTTCATAATCTTTAACCAGATTGACAAAGGCTACTATGTCAATTCCATTTCAACATCATAAATATTAAAATGTATCTGACTTTTCCTCAGAATAGACTATCAGTGTTTAATGTATTATTTATTATAAATTAATCTTCCAATTAATCAACTTCCCAAAAATTAACTATAAAATAAGAATAACTAAGAACTGCATAACTAAGAATTTATCCCAATAAAAATAGCTACAGATTAGCATTTCCTTATTATCAGTGACAAAATGAAAATCAAGTTTCATAAACACGCCTGAAGTAGCGCCAAAATCCTAAAGTGATTACAAATTATGTTGTTTTTTAATGACATGTATTATCTTTCACATTCTAATTATATTAAAAAATATAATTAGCCCTGGTTGGTGTGTGGCTCAGGTGGTTGGAGCGCCGTCCCATACAACAAAAAGTGGCAGTTTTGATTCCTGGTCGGGGCACATACCCAGGTTGCAAGTTCAATCCCTGGTCGGGGCACTTACAGAAAGCAGCTGATCAATGTTTCCCTCTCTCTCTCTCCCCATTCCTCTCCCTCAAATCAATTTTTTAAAAAATCAACTATCCATTCTAACAATACTAGTGATTATCAAATAATAAAATTGATAAGCCTACTATACCCATTTCCCATGATCACAAACTTTACTGTGCAAGAACTTAATCAAGTAATGAAAATTATATTTATGAGAAGCTTTTCCTTCTTACACTGAAAACAAAAAAAATATAATTTCCTTTCAATGGAAAAATAAATGGTTATATCATCTCCTTTCCTTGGAATTGATTTACCTTTTCCCCACACTGCTCAGTGAGCCGTATCTAAACATACTACATATTGGGAGGCAGTATGCCATAAAGTTTAAGAACACAGACTCTGAAATAAGACTGATTGGGTTTCAAGCTTCACCACTTACTAGCCATGGGATCTTGACTATGTTACATAATATCTCCTAAATCTCAGTTTCTTCATGTGTAAATGGGGAAATTTGTACTTACCTTATAGGGTCATTATGAGGATTAGAAGAGAGATAAACAATGTACAGATTCAGCAAAAAGACTGGCACATAAGTGCTCTAAAAATGTTAACTGTTGTTAATAATAGCTATAATAATTATAATTACCCAAGTAAAAGTCTCATATGCAGAGTAATAATAGAATAGTCTTTATCATAGTATACAGACTAGCAATAGTGACTATAATTCCCTCTCCAAATCACATAGTCCTTCATTTACCCTAAGTCTAAACATACCAAATTTGTTGTACTTATAGAAAGAATTTAATGAGTTCTAAGATAGGCTATCCATTTTCAAATCCTGGCTCAATCACTTCCTGTCTGTGTAACCAAAAGAAGGTGATTTTACTTCTGTGTCTCAGTTTCTTCATCTCTTAAATAGGCAATAATAATTACAATCTACTGAAAAAAGTTTTTAGGCCCATTACATGAGTGTGTGTGTGGATGCATCTATGTGTGTATACGTTTGTGTGCAGAATTTACAATAGCATTTGGTATTTCATGAGCATTCAAAAAATACCAATAAAGCCCTGGCCAGTTTGGCTCAGCGGTTAAAGCGTCGGCCTGCGGTCCAGAGAGACCCAGGTTTGGTTCCCGCTAACGGCACGTATCTCAGTTGCGGTTTGTCCCCGGCCCTGGTTGGGTTGTGCAGGAGGCAGCCACTCGATGTGTACCTTTCATGTCGATGTTTCTCTCTCTCTCTCTCTCTCTCTCTCTCTCTCTCTTCCTCTCTCCCTCCCACTCTATCTGAACAAAAAATGGAAAAATGTCCTCGGGTGAGGATAAAAAAAAAAAATACCAATAAAAATACAAGGATCATAGACACTACACAGAAGTACTAGGTCCCATTTTATTTTTTCTAAAACCAACTTACTTGATTTATCACTTAATGCCAATAGAGACACTTAGAGGGGAATACTCAAGCAAAAAGAAAAGAAAAAGTACAAGAAAAAAATAAACAATGACGACTAAAAGCTAACATCTAGGTAAATACATTCTGGCAAAAAGCCATACTTAATAATTCACTTAAGAAGGACTTTCTACTATACTAAAGCAGTAGAGCAAAACTCCCAACTATCTAGATGTCTCAGTTCATAAAGATTATTTTTCTTCGCCACCATAACTCAAGAAATTTGTACAGATGATGTGTTGTGGAACTGTGCACCTGAACCCTGTATAATTTTGTTAACCAATGTCACCCCAATAAAAAATAATTTCATTCTGAGAACACTGTAATCATAAACAACCTATATTTAAGAATATAGCCTGCAGCTGGTACACCTGAAAACCTATCTCATCCTACTGTAGATACATTACTACACAAAATTAATCTTTCACCCTTGAAAGTATCATCCTGTGAAGTACCACATTTAAGAAAATGATATATACTACTATATTTAGTTATCAACACATTTTAGACTAATACAGTATATTTCACAGGTTTACCAGGAAGACTAAATCAAAAGATGTAACAAATTACAAATTCAATTAAATAAAATCTGAGTACGTCTATCCTCCCAACCCCATACCCCCCACAAAAAGAGTGAGTGAGTTTAGGGCAAAATTGCATCTGAATCCCTGAATCTTACAGCCCTTTTCACCAGACAAAAAAAGAACATCTAAACCATAGTTAAAAATAAAAAAAAATCACCCACCCCAAAACCTTATTTATCTCAGAATGATTTCACAATGCATAAAATGCTATAATTTAAAATTCTAGAAGACTGGCCCTGGCCGGTTTGGCCCAGCAGTTGGAGCGTGGCCCATGGACCAAAATTGTGGGTTCAATTCCCAGTCAAGGGCACATACTTGGTTGTGAGTTCGAACCCCAGCCTTGGTCGGGGTCATGCAGGAGACAACCAATCAATGTGTCTCTCTCATATATTGATGTTTCTCTCTTTCTCTCTCTCTCTCTCTCTCTGTCTCCCTCCCGCTCTATTTAAAAAACAAAAAAAACAAAAAAAACAGTGGAAAAATATCCTTGGGTGAGGATTAAAAATAAAATAAAATTCTAGAAGATTGAAAGCAAATTTAAATATTTATACACTTAAATTTCCAGTTCTCAGAATTGGAATTTTATCTTCCATGACTATTCTACTTATCTTTAAATTCAATAAAGTTAGAATTACTTAATGTGACAGATAAAATTATACTACTGGTAAAGGAAATATTTACATATAATAATTAAAAACTCTGAGTCAAGTAGATCACAACCTTTATGACCTTAGGCAAGTTGTTTAACCACTGAGCCTTAGTTCTCTAATCAATAAATGGAGGATACTACTACTACTACTACTTCTACTTCTACTTCTACTACTACCACAACATACTTTATCAGGCAGATTCGTCAGATTTTTTAAACACAAAACGCACATAAAGTGCTTTTTCCAGTGCCTGGTACATAAGTACTTAATAAATAAATTCCAAATAACTATCTTTAGAATGAGTTCACAATCATCAAAATAAGATTTCCATTTAACCAATTCCAGGCCAGTACTGATTGTCAATTCAATATCTCCAAGTTCATTTTTTTCACAGAACACAAATATTATGTTATCACCAAAAATAAAGAACAAAGATGTTTCAGAAAATCACATATTTTATTCAGGCCACAAAATGTCTTTGACTAAAAACCTCAAGACCACACTTTATATGATTTTAAAACAAACCTTTCTGCCAATCTACTGCCAAAACCTTTTCCTCAGGCTGTCACAACACAGATTACATACCACAGCTTAACTTTACATGGTTAATGTTACACATTTTTTGAGAACTTACCACAATGTTAAAAGTATCATATATAGGTAAAATAAGTTCTTTATCAATTCATAAGAAATTAAGCAACAGTCAAGAGAAGATAATAAAGATAGGAGAGTCAGAAGTAAAAGGATCATTTACTGGGCACCTGCCCTATGATAAACACCTATGCTTTAAAAATTATATCAAGCATCCTTCAACAGAGGAAAGGAACTTCAGAGAAATTGACCTGCTCAACGTTTTACAAATACTAACTGTGGTACCCAAAGATTCCACAGCACTAAAATATGCTATCCCACCCCCCAAAAAAGTATAAAAATATCCTCCATTATTTCAATACCTCCGCTATTCAAAATTTGAGCAATTACTATCAAGGGAAAAATCGGATACGTTTGCTCAGTTTTATTTTTTAAGTTCTAGTCTAACTCATCAATAAAATATATTCCTTTATCAAGAGATATTTTGTAGAACAAAACATTTTTTTAAAAAAAACAAAATGATATTTTACCTTAATTAAAAAAAACATAAAACAAAATCCCAGGGACCAAAGTAAGAATGCTATTTGTGAGAGTACAAAAAAGAAACCAGACCCATCTGAATCACATCAGGGAAGAGGAGAAAAATACAAAATGTGACCAATTTATGCTAGAAAAAGAAATTTAATTTTTACTCAATAAATAAGAAATATCATAGTTTTTAAAGCAGGTTTTGCAAAACTGAAGGCATATGGGGAACAAGATTCTCCCTGAGTCTTCAACAAATTGAAATTAATGCCTACAGGAATGGACATCACCTAAAATGATGGACTGTAAAAGCAACTTGCCTATCATTGTTTTATTTTATTTTTTGTTCTTGTTAATCTCACCCCAGGATATTTTTCAATTGATTTTTAGATAAAGTGGGAGGGCGGGAGAGAAGGAGGGAAAGAGAGAAACATTGATGTGAGAGAGACACACTGATTGGTTGCCTCTCACATGACCCCAATTGGAGCTGAGGATCAAACGTGCAACCCAGGTAAATGTCCTTGACTGGGAATCAAACCCGCGACCCTTTCGTCCGCGAGCCAACACTTTAATCACTGAGCAAAACCAGCCAGGGCTTATTTTCTAATTTTTAAAATGATGAAAGTAATACAGTGTGAATATTTTCAATAAATATTGGAAAAATCTATCAGGAGCAAAACAAGCCTCAAATTCTAGTACTGGTGTTTAACTTTCCAATTTTTTTTCTCACGTGAATCACCTATATTTTGGTCAACCATTCTGCTTTGAACTTTCCCTTGAGCTTGAGTGGGTGAAAAAAAGAAAGATAGTACTCCACTGTTACAGTTTTGATTAAGAGGCTTGATAGGAAAGTATACTGAAATTATTGGAAATGCTTTAAAATTAATGTAATTTATCATTAAGTACCCCTTCTTCATTAGAGCCAATAATCGCAAATTAAAAGAGATATAAATTAAGGTTGTTTTTTAAGCTCAAGTTCTGAAAAAATCATGAACTTAAGGAATATTTCAACCCATTATATATATCAAAATTCATTATTAAAAATTTTAGTGATTCAGCCCTGGCCGGTTTGGCTCAGCAGTAGAGCGTCGGCCGGCAGACCAATGAGTCGTGGGTTTGATTCCGGCCAAGGGCAGGTACCATGGTTGCAGTTCGTCCCCAGCCCTGGTCCAAGTCATGCGGGTGGCAACCAGTTTCTCTCTCTCCCTCTCTCTTCTTCCCACTCTATCTGAAGATAAATAGAAAAATATCCTCAAATGAGGGTTAAAAAAAAAATTTTAGTGACTCAAATGAGTTACTAATTACTATTCAATTCACAAGTTATTTCTGTCACTGTTGCCCTTAAACATTTTTCAGGTTCCAATACCCAGAAACATCTCAGTTTATAAAACAAAGATGATCTGTTATAGTTTCTTAAAAGTGTTAAATCTGGTCATACTTTTACTGTTCTAAAAAAGTTGCTCTTTAAAGGGTTACTAACATATTTCTGAAATATAAATAGTTATTTTGTACAAGCAGTAAGTAAATATCAAACTATAATATTAGGTAGTTAAAAGGAATAGTTAAGAAATGTTCCCTAAAAATGGTCTTCAGCCTAGTAGACGTGGCTCAGTTGGTTGAGTGCTGTCCCTTGCACCAAGAGGTCATCGGTTTGATTTCCAGTCAGGGCACAAGCCCAGGTTGTGGGCTTGATTCCCAGTAAGGGGTGTGCAGAAGGCAGCCACTTGACTAGAATTCAAAATGTAAAATGAAAAAAGTATATCTGAAATTTGAAAGTTAAAAACAAAATATTCCAAGTGAGGAAATGATTGTATGTATCCTTAAAATTAGGATGATTAATGCTATTTCATTGTTTCTTTTAGTTCACACTATCCTTTCTATTTTATTATGTACTCTTGCCCCAGTTTAAGGAAAACTTCCTATTTTCTTTAGTATTAGTTGTATGGTTAGTCCTTTCAGTTTGCACATTTTAATATTTCAAGGACTAAACTTGAGGAATAATCACAAAGAAAAATATATATATACGTGAAAAATAAATATAAAATAAATTTCCCAAAATCTTTTGAATAAATTTAATTTTAAAATTCCTAATTCTAAACTATTTTTCACTTTAATACATTACAAGGTTAAACAGAAGTCTCCATTAATAATCACTGTGGTTCGGCAGGTGTGGCTCAGTGGACTGAGCGTCAGCCCACAGACTGAGAGGTCCCGGTTCAATTCCCGGTCAGAGCGCATGCCCAGGTTTCAGGCTCCATCCCCAGTAAGGGGGCACAAGGAGGCAGCCAATTGATGTTTCTCTCTCACATCTAGGTTTCCATCTCTCTCTCTCTAAAAAATCAATAAAAATGCAATTAAAATAATAATAATAATAATCACTGTGGCCCTGGCCAGGCAGTTCAGTTGGTTAGAGTGTCATCCCTATTAGACAAAGGTTGTGGGTACCATCTCCGGTTGGGGCACATACAAGAATCAGCCAATGGCCTTGGATGGTTTGCTCAGTGGTTAGAGCATCAGCCTGCGGACCAAAGAGTCATGGGTTCGATTCCAGTCAAGGGCATGTACCTCCGGTTGAGGTTTGGTCCCCAGCCCTGCTCAGGTCGTGCCGGAGGCAACCAGTCAATATGTCTCTCTCACATCAATGTTTCTCTCTCTCTCTCTCTCTCTCTCTCTCTCTCTCTCTCTGTCTCCCTCCCTCCCACTCTATCTGAAGATAAATGGAAAAATATTCTTGGGTGAGGATTTAAAAAAAAAAATAATAATAATAATAATCAGCCAATGAATGCATAAATAAGTGGAACAACAAATCGATGTTTCTGTCTCTCTCTGTCTCTTTCTGCCCCTCTCTCTCTCCCCCTCCTCCCTCCCTTCATATCTCTCTCTCTCTAAAAATCAATAAAATAATCACTCTGGTATATTTATAATATAAACTTAATGTTTTTTTCATACAAATCCATACAAAGTTCATATAAATGTAGTCTATAGTACAAAGTTATTTCTGTAACATAATTACATCTTTCTTTAAGGTTATTGTGTCTTCAAAATTTAATTATATCTCCCACAAGAACTTCACTAATGACTATAAATCTAATGGCAAAAATAATTAAGAGCTCAGACTCAGGGGCCAAGAAATAAAGGTGCCAATCCGAATTCTTATTTTCTAGAGTAAGAATTGGGCAAATTACTTAACTGCTCCAAATTCAATTGCTTTATCTATAAAATAGATACATCACAGGTATAAGGATAAATAAAAAATAACCCAAATACTTAGCATATAGTAAGGTCTCAAGAAATGGCAGCTGGCATTACTTTTATTATACATTATTTTGATTGGGCATAAAGAGATGAAACTAATTCTAGTAACATACAAAATGTATATCCAATAAACGTGACCCAAAATTATTACTGAAATTTTTACTTAATACTAACATTACTAGTAATAATCAAACAAGAATATGAATTAGATTTTCAGTCAACCTAACCAGTAAGGACAAGAACTTTCAACACTGACAAATTTTTTCCTCTAGGTCTCTCTCATTTTTAACATATTGGATATAGCTAGCTAAATATGTCCATTCCTTTAATTTTCTTAAAATTTAAGTATATAAGCAAAGCTTAGGACCTCAATTTCATTTATATGCAAACTGCACCATGCTTTTTAAAATTTTATTTTTGTAAAGAACCTAATTTAATCATAATGTGAGAAAATACTCATGCACATGTTAGCAATTGTACAGAAAAGGGTATAAGTATATATGGCTTATTTTTAAAGTAGTAGATAGGCAGGCAGAGAATTTTTGAAGTCACACATTTCTGTTATGTTTGAATTTTTGACAATAAAAGTGTTTTGTAATTATTTAAAATTTTTAATATTTAAATTATTTAACAATTCCACAAAGAAAACACAAGATAGATAATCTATCAGTGCCACTTCAAAAATTTAAAAAAATGTTAAGTATTTTTCAGTGATCTTTATCTCCTTAGCTTACCATCCAGCATAACAAGAGTTATCAAATCCTCATTTTTACAAGTAGCTTCCTTAATAATATATATAATTTAAATTCAGATTTATGGAGAGATAATATTTTATTCTTAACATGTTTAAGGCTCTTGATAATGAAACCCCATTGGGAGAAAAAAAAAATCTTATACTAATAACATGAGTCTAGAACGTGCCACAATCCAGTCTTTAATACGTGGTTCTGGCTCCTAAATGACCAACATAGAAAATAACAACTTAAATGAAGAGAAACATAACAGTGAAAGGGAGGACTGAAGCTGGTCCCCCTCCTTTTACCTTGCACTGCACCCTTCAAATGAATCTTTTTTCCTTTCCTTTACAGAAGCAGATACCAGCTAATAAGAACTTTCACTTTTACACTGCTACTCTATTAATTTTTCCTCATGAAATAAATGTATCCATAATCATGGGAAAAGGGCGGGGGGGAGGATATTGCTCTAATAAAAAAAAAGGTTAATGTGTTGGAATCTGTAAAAATATTTCATTTTTTTTAAAAGTTTGGGTGGGTCTTTTCTGTCTTTTAAAGTTGAGGTAATAATTTGACACAAGAAAAAATATGTAAGTATTTAACTGAGACCTTTTTGGTACAGAGTTATCAAGTTCATGTTGGTGATGATGTAGGAAAAGAGAAAAAAAAAGTAAACAACAACAAAAATATTTTTAAACTCAGCAAAAATGTTTTCTTTTGGGATTTGGGAATACGTTTGCTAAACAACAGTAAAATTTCAGAAAAACACATGTTGCCCAAAAGATTGCTGAGACTCCTAAATAAAGACTCCTATCTTACATTCATAGACGTTTTGTTAAACAACTTTCACATTGTTATTTTCTTTTATCTTCACAATCCCGTGAAGCAGGCAGAGCATTACCATCCCTTGTGACAGAAAACTAAACTGAGCTCAGTTACTGTCTAAAATGAGCCATAACTTCTACCCTGCTACTTGACAATAAACTTATAAGATAACATAATCAGAGCTGTTCCTATTACAGTTACTTTTCTCCCATTTCACAGATGAGGAGAAATTAAGCTCAGGGAAGTCAAGACACCTACTCAATGTGACAGGACTCTCAGTGACAGACTAAATACTGGAATGCAGGGTTCCTAACTTCTGGTCCAGTACTCTTTACCACCACCACACTGCCTGCTATGCCACATTAACAGGTATAAAAGCAGTCTGAAAAATATTAAAAATCACTACATAAGTGAGTGGCATTATTAGGTGCAGAAAGGGAAGATATATTTTTAGTAAAAAATAAACTTTAAGGGACTCAGAAAAAAACTAAATTTAAATGTAAAATCTACCACTTTCATGTATTTTCCCTAAAATCCTCCTTTATGTGTTTCTACATCCCTGATTAGACAAGTTCCTTAAAATGTCCACAACCTGCACACATTAAGATCTCAAAAATTTTCCAACTGATGAAATTTTCTTCTTTAAAAAAAATGGGAAACATTTTTCGGTAACCATGTTACATATCCCCTAATGAACATTAAAGCATATTATTCTTGGTTATATGTCACTTAAGTATTTTTCATTGTGTATACTCACTAAAATATTTCCACTGCACACCTCCAAGTGAAATAGAGCAAAGTAATCAGATCTCATAGACAATCTAATGCACACATGCATTAATAAAGATATAATTGATTGACAGGCGTATTATATGGTGGAAGTTTTTTTCGAGGACTATAAGAGACTGAGATTGAAAAGATTACATGGTTTATACTGTCATAAAAATGCAGACAGCATGAACCTTATAAACACATGGTGAACAGATCTTACTTTTTTTTGGCAAGATTTCTGAACAAATGTTACAATCCTTAGCCAGCCTGGAAGATAAGCCAGTCTTATAGACACTTCTACACAGGCTGAAAGATTCAAAATCTATCTGATGTATTTGTATGCAAAATTATACAAGAAGATCAAACCCAAATCTATTATTATTAAAACTAGAGCAAGATTATATATATACAAACACATTCATATGATATATATATATACATATATACATATATATGTATATATATAAAATAGATATTGTATTCATCCATTTCAACAAGGCCTAACTGAAGGCTTCATAGACCAGATAAAGCTCAAAGTATTAGTAATTTAAAAATGAGTAACACTGTCCCTGCCCAGAGGGAACTCACAATCAGGCAAGGTAGACAAAATATTTTTCAACAAACTATAAATGTGTTAAGTGCTGAAATATAACATTTCAATAACTCAAAATATTTGACACTTGGATATAATTATATTCCACTCGTTTTAAATTTAACTAGTTCAAGAATACAAGAGCCTGAAGTTTCTCAAAACAGGAAGTGAAAGAAAATATGCTTTTGAGAAAAAGCAGTGAACTAGAATTATAAAAATTCGAATTCTTAGAATTTAGTTTAATCTTAATTTATGAAAGTAGAATATGTAAAGTTTGAGTGTATTTATACTATAAAAATGTATAATGAATGCTTTAAAAAAGGTATTTTGCCCAAATCCCCCAATCACTTTTGATGTTACTCTCACTTCCTCTTTTGGAAACCATCATAACCATTTCCTTTAACCACAATACCACAGGTCTAGTAACTTTTAGTAATGTTTGACTTGCTTGGTTTTTTTGGATAAAGTTCACACAGAAACCAATTTCCAAGTTTGTTAAGGAGTGTAATCTCACAAAAAAGTTCAGGTAAATACAACCTATAAGTAAAACTATCTAAAATTAAATTATTTCTAACCTACATAAAGTTATAACCGAGGAGGCTCTTTGGTAAATGCAGAGGGCTTCTTTGCAATGACATTGAACCCCTGCCACATAAAATGTAACAAACTATTAGGCACATTACTCTCCAGATTGCACTGGATTTAGAGACAATCAATTCTCTTTCATCCAGGTGAGCACCTAGAACATAGCTATCCTTATAAAAAATTTATCATCATTAAGCCAGGACAGTATTCTTCAGACTTATAGTGTCTGCATCACATTGTTGAAATAAACCAGTTTTATACTTGAACCCACGATGATATGAATTGCAAAAAAAATACACTTAATTCAGCAGCCCTAATTTACAAGCATTGTGATTCTATTGCTATGATTAAACTAAACGGAAATATTGGTGATATATTAAAAGCCAACAATAATTATGAAGATATGACATCAAATACATACTGGAAACTCTAAGGATCTATATTGTACCAAACATTTTCTTAATTTTCTCTTTATCAAATTCCTTAAACTTAGCAACCTTGTCTTACAAGAAAAAAGATTTTGGTTGTTTTCTCCTAAGATAAAGTAATGTATATTTGTTCTATCTTTACATTATTTTTCTTAATTCCAACTCAGGCTAACGTTCCTTAATCTGATGAAGCTGTGTAAAGAGTTTCAACGGGCCTATTAGCTATAGCTATTGAAAGTATCAGAATATGCTGTAGATCAGTGGCAATAGCAACATATTTACAGTTTCTATTTTGTACAGAAACCGAACTTTAAGAAATGGTGTTTTGGTACTATTAAACAGGGGAGGAGGAGTGAAGAGGGAAGGGAGTGAAGGTTGTTATTCCAGTTCTAGTGACTCACAGCCCAGAAGTATTTCAGAAGAAAATTGGTTCCACCCTCACTTCCCCCTCCTCTCCACCTTCAAAATGAAATAACTGCAAATCGTCAACACGCTCTCACATGGCTTTTATCTAGCAATCTAAAATAAAGTGGCAAAGTGAAGGGGCTGTGGAGTTCATCCTGATTAGCCATTTCCTTCCCACATTCCTACACTTACCAAAAACATTGAGGGGGAAAAATTGCAATCATCGCCAGATTTCTACCATTGAACCTCAGCTATGGAACACCCAAGTTTTCCTACCCCACCCCAATCCCGTCCCCCCACCACCCTCCCTTCCCCCGTGACCCCGCTCCGGGGGCGCGGGAGCCGGGGAGGGGTGGCGGCAGCAGCGGCGCCCCTCGCCCGGCGCCGGGCCCGGCCGGATCCCGCCGCTGGGGACGGGGAAATGGCTTCTCCCTGCCTCCGGCCGGCCGGCGAGCCGGCGGAGGAGGCGCCCGGGACTCCGCATTAGGCCGCGGCGCATCCCGGCGACGCCGAGGTTTCGGCCCCGGGCGCCGCCCGCTGCCCCCACCCCAGGGCCTCCGTCCCTCCCCCGCCGCCCGCCCCCCGCCGCCCGCCGCGGCCTCGCCGGCCCGTGCGCACCTTCTTGATGTTGTAGAGGCGGGTGAGCATGCCGACGCCCCGGTCGTTGAGGATGGTGAGCTTCTCCGCCAGCTTCTGCTGACTGGGCTGCAGCACGGAGCGCGACATGATGGTGGTGGTGGTGGCGGTGCCGCCGGCCTCCTCGCGCCCAGTCGCCGGCCCGCGGCCGCCGCAACCTCTCTCGGGCCTCCTGCCCTCCCGCCCGCGACCTGCGCCTCAGGGCAGCGCGCCCATGGCCCTCGCGCCCCAATTCCGCGCCGGTGACAGAGCGAGCCGCGGCGGACGCCTAGGGGTCCCTTCCCCCGCAGCAGCCCGCGCCCCGGCTGCCTCCTGCCTTCCGCCCGCCGCCCTTCCGCCCCCACCCCGGCGCTCTCCGCCCCAGCCCCCACCGAGCCGCCTTCCCGGGCTCCTCCACTAGGTGTGGCGGCGGCGGCGGCGTCTCCGCCGGCTGAGAACGAGGCCGCTTCCCGCAGCCCCGGACCAGCGCTCGGTCACCTGATCGGCCGCGCCGGCGCCCCCGCGAGGCCGGACGGGGAACTGCACCTGGGGGCCTCTCCCGCTCCGCCCCGCCTCGCTGCCGCCGCCGCCGCCGCCGCTCGGAACCCGGCGCCGGCCCAGATCCGGCCCGGCCCGCTCACTGCGCCTGTTTTCGGCAAGGGAGTCCTGCACCAGGAGCGAGTAAGACGTGTACGCCCGTTCCACTTCGCCCCGCACTCCTCTCTTTCAAGTTCCCAAAAGTTGCCTTTCTGCACCCCTCTCCAAAGAACCAGCAGAAGCCCGGGGGCGGGGTGGGGGAGGGTGCGGGTTTCAGAGAGTCCCGCCCCGGAGTGGGCTCCCACCGCTGACAGACGCTCCCACGGCACCCGGCAGCTGTGCCCCGCGCTGCGGGCATCGCCTCTCCCCGCCCCCTCCCCCGCCTCCAGGCGGTTCGGGAGACAGGAGGTCGGAAGCGAGGGCCACTCAAGTTCCTGAGATAATCCGAATCCGGAATTTGCCCACGAGGAGCACCCATCCGGAAAAGACGCGCCTCGAGAGGTCCTGGCTTGTGGGAGGCAAAAAAATATGTTTGTTCAATGAATGAAGGACCGGCTCCCATTTTTTTCTGGCCTCCACCCTAAACCCCACCCCTTCTTGGACACAGTCTACTACTTTTCCATCTCTGGGTTCTTTCCCCCATCAGTTTCTTCCCAGCCACACTCCAAAGACTATGTTCCCTCTGGTCAGATATATGAGACATGGTTCCAAAAGTGAACAAATCAAGGATTTAGGTAAATCGGCTGGAGTTAGGAATTCCAGCCAAGAGGATTCAAGCTTCTTTGATGTTTTTTTGCCTTAATTTTCTTCCATGTGCTAACCTTTCCTATTATATTTATTGATCTTAAGTGAATGACAACATGTTCTGCCACTTTCAATAAAACATTCTAAGAGTAAATAAGCTATCAGTGGATTGATCAAAACACTTTATGAACAGGACATTGTGATGAATAGTTTTTAAAACGTTTTTTAAAGCTGGTATATGTACTTTTCCTATGGAAATCTTCATTTTACCAGAGAGAAAGGGAGTGGACTGAATGGATTTGATTTAAAGGACATTAAAAGAGTTCTACATCCACAAGGTCAATCATACCTGACCTTGTGCTTGTGTTTGAAGTTTCTGTACATAGAACTTCATTACCCTGAATGAAGGCTTTATGCCTAAAGAATTCGTTTTTTGAAAATGCACACACATTAGAGAGGTCACCTATTGAGCTTTTATAAGTCAATAACACATTGGAGGATTTAATTTACCTGGTTTGTTTCCAACCTGATGGTTAAGATTTTAATTTAGAGGAAGCAAGCATCTGGAGCTCAGTGAGAACAGACCTGGGAAAAGCCAGGCTGCATAAGGAATTTGTGGCAGCCAGGCAAAAAAAACTGAAAGGTGTTGAATGTTGGGGGAAAGATGTGCTCTTTTAGGGGACCAAAACAAACGTAACTAGAGGAAGAATCACAGAGTCCCACCAATCAAAGTTTATATCATTTTCTAGTTTTGTTTTTTTTCCAGAAGTGCTGTATAGAGAAAAAAAAGAAAATGGTACCATATTATAATTTGAATACAACTATTACCCCTCAAGAAAAGCCACCATCATGTTTTCATATGAACTTGAATGCTTCTAGCTGCTTATAACTCAGTCCCCAATAGAGGGAGAACACTGTAGATACTGGTATCATTATTCAGTTTTTATTGTAACTAATTTTTAGACATATTGGCCCTACACTGATTGGAATATGTCTATTTGAGTTTTAAAAAGATTAGGTCTAGCCCTAGCCAGTGTTGCTCAGTGGTTAGAGCGTCTGCCTGTGCACCTGGGTTACAGGTTTAATCCCCAGCCCAGGGTACATGTGGGAGGCAGCCAATTGATGTTAATGTTTCTCTTTCTTTCGTCCTCCCTCCCTCCCACCTCTCTAATCTGGTGAGGATTAAGAAAAAAGAGAGAAATTAAGTCTAGATAACTATTCACAATTTTTGCATTTCTCTACATTTTGCATCAAAAATCATTTTGTTATTAAGATCCAACCCTTGCCCGGCCAGTGTAGCTCATTGGTTGCGCCCATGCACTCATGCACCAAGAGGTTGCCGGTTGGATTCCTGGTCTGGGCACATGCCCAGGCTGTGGGTCCAGTCCCCAGTGGGGGGTGTGCAGGAGGCGTCCAATCGATGTTCTCTCTGATTGATGTTTCTATTTCTCTCCTTTCCTCTCTCTCTAAAGTCAATAAAAAAAATATTTAAAAAACAAACAAAAAAAATCCAACCCTTTTGAAGTTTGCCTGTATGTGTAGTATAAAGTGTATTGTGAGTGCCTTATAATATGTGAGAAGTAATTATATATTTTGCGATACATGTATGATTTTATGGCAATTGTAAGTAATATGTCAGTCTCTATTTTCTTTCAGTTTTTCAGTCTTTGAAAATATATCATACCATGTGAGTCATCCTATAGAGTTATTATGAAAATTTGTTCCTGTCATGGATTTTTTCCCCCTGGTATATAGTTTTCTGGAAAACCATAATTTTTTTAAATGATTAGGAAATGAACTTTTATTTATTTATTTATTCATTTAAATTGTCAAGCGTCCCTCCTCACTGTGACCATGTCTCCCCAGGGAACTCTTTCTCTCTATTTTTTTAAAACATATTTTTATTGATTTTTAGAGAGAGAGGAAGGGAGAGGGAGAGAAACATCTATGGGCTGCCTCCTGCACACCCCCTACTGGGAACTGCGCCAGCAACCCTGCATGCCCTGAGCAGAATCATCTGGTGCTCGGAGGACACCCAACCAACTGAGCCACAACAGCCAGGATGGAAACTAAGTTTAAAAGAGCATAATTGAACATTTTATTCCCCTCATCATATAAGGATAATCTTCACAGTTCCTTTGGTACTAAAGATTTTCAAATAGTTTCACTTCAGTTAAGAAGTTTGTCCCTAGAACATATTCAGAGATTATTAAAATTATTATAAGCCTCCAGATAGATATAGTAAGTAGATGATAGCTTCATATTTATAGTAATCTTAGAAAATTAACTATTAAATTTAACTAGTATAGACCAGTATGCCTAAAAAAGTATGAACATAGATATATAACTTTTTAAAAATCAGATTTATTGAGATGTAATTTACATACAGTAAAAGTTACATATCTGTGTGTGAATAATTATTTTATATTGAGACAAGTATAATGGTATCCACTGTAAGGAAAGTAAGTATTTGAAAATCCAATCTGGAAAATACTTAAATAGGAGGAGGAGCAAGGTCAGCTTTATAGAAGAATTTACAATATAATTACATTTTGTGTCCCCAAATATATTTTACAATAATTGTTATAAAATAATACTCATAAAATTTTAGAAACAAATCTATGGCATACAGCTTTTTATATATGTATTATAAAACATTCAAACATTTATAGTAATAATCCTGGATGGACTTAAATAATATTTTTCCTTTTTTTTTTTTTTTTTTTTTTATCTTCACCCAAGGATATTCCTTCACTGATTTTTCAGATAGAGTGGGAGGGAAGAAAGGGGGGGAGAGAGAGATAAACATTGATGTGAGAGAGACACATCGATTGGTTGCCTCCCACACGACCCCATCCAGGGCCAGGGATTGAACCCACAACCGAAGTGCCTGCCCTTGACTGGGAATCGAACCTGTGACTTTTTGGCCAGCATTCTAACCGCTGAGCCAAACTGGCCAGGGCAAAGAATATTTTTCATTTAAACAATCAGATTTTTAAATGTGCAAAGTACAGTTTTTCTAGAAGGAGATATGAAACTATATAAGATAAAAATTTTGATCTCCTTGACCTCACATCCTGGTGAGAATAGAAATATTCATAAGCGCCCACTGGTGTGGCTCAGTGGTTGAGCATCGACCCATGCACCAAGAGGTCGCCAGTTCGATTCCCCGTCAGGGCACATGTCCAGGTTCTGGGCCATTCAGGAGGCGGCCAATCGATGTTCTCTCTCATCAATGTTTCTATCTCTCTCTCCCTCTCCCTTCTTCTCTCTCTAAAATCAATAAAGAAAAAGAATAAAAATAAAGAAAAATATTCATAAGGAAGTCTAAGTAAGTCTGAGATACAAGTCTACAAGAGAAGACCTAGAGAGAGCAGTTTCAACCTGAAGTTTCTGAGAGCCCTTTTGAAATAACTTACACTTGAGCTTTGAATGAGACATCTTGGTCTTATAAACTTGTAGAAAATGACATTTTAGACAGAAGGTAAATTTTAGTAATTGAAAAATAGTAGAAAAGTGAAGGAAAAGTTTATTCATGTTATAGAAACAAGGGGAAAGAAAGCCAAAAAGAGAAGTGAAACAGAAAATATGTAGGCTTATAATTGCTAAGGCAGGCAGGAAAAATTCAGTGGAGAAGAAGAAATAAATGGGAGAGTAAAAGGTGACTTTGGGAGACTTGAGGATAGTAAAGATAACTTGAAACATCCCTGACTTTGACAAGGATTACAGTATGGATTGCCCTTAGATATCTATTGTCTCTTTCTCCCCTAGAAATAAAGACCAAATCTCCTAGCCTCCTTTGCAGTCTACTGTGGCCATAGGACTTAATATTCTGGTCAGTAGGACATAAGCTTTCAAGAACCTTCCTTAATAGAGGTGGGGTACAGACTGACAAGCCTCAGAGGAGGGGGCTTGGGGGGTAGAGATAAACCATAGAACTTATATGCATGTATGCATGACCAATGGACATAGACAACAAAGCTGGGGATGGGGCGGGGGAGATGGGGAGGAGGGTGTCAATGGGGGAAAAAGGAGAAACATCTGTAACAAAAACAAATTAATAATAAAAAAAAAAGAACCTTCCTTAAAGACTGTTGCTGCTCCAATTTTGCCGACTCTTTCCCACTTAGTTAATTCTGCCACATGTAACAAGGACGCATGACCACTATCTTGGACCATGAGGACAAGGACCAATTAGTAAGGATGGCAAAACATAGAAATGGAAGGTGTGTGGGCTCCTTAGAGCAGAACTGCCTCACCAACCCTGGCTGCTCTAGATCTGGATTTTGTATGAAAAAGAAACTTTTACTAATGCTTCTTTTATTTCATATTTTTATTATTCACAGCAAAACCTGATTATAAATAACGATAGCTTTGTGATCAACATTATAATATCTCTACTAAAAATAAATTAAGGAATAATAATTAAATTTAAAATTCAAGTGTTTGAGCACTATCAGGTGCTACTATTTAAGTTACATTTTCTCATCTACCTGTCTCAACAATCCTTTGAGATATTATCATCTTCATTATACAGGTGAGGAAACTGAAATGCAGATTAAGTTTTTTAAATTGCCAAAGATCACACCCATAGAAAGTGGTAAAGCTAGTATTGGATCCTTTATTAGTCTGACTCCAAAGTTCATGCATACTTTTAATTACTATGATGTCACTGAAGACCAGTTAGGTGGCATAAATTTGTCATACATTCAGTAACCATTATTCTGTATTTTCTTCCAGAGTCCCTTAACCTTGCCCAAACCTTCATAAATAGTCCTTTTATTAAATGTTTTTCAATTAACAACTAGACTCTGCCATAATTTCCCCTGACTTATATACCAGCTCTTTTAGGTGGTTTTCTTTAGCTTTTCTTTCTCCAGAAACTAGAATGAGAATTATTTCTGTCACGCTTTTTGCTAATCATGAAAATTTTTTCAGTTTGCTTTTTTAATCACTTAGCTGACCCAGCCTCCTGTTGCTTACTTACCTACTTAAGGCAAGAAGAAAGAAAAAACTGATGAAGGCATCTTCTTGGATTCTTAGGATAAAGCCCTCTGATTAGGATGTCTCCTGTCAAAGGTAACATTCCTCTTATTCTTAAAGACAATTGCAACATGTTTTTCTTCCATCAGACTTCAAACCAGGTACTACTACCTATATATGACCAAATATCTCTTATAAGCAGCCTGGGAATAGTGTAGTAGACAAGTATTGTTTTTGTCTGGGAAACTGCTACATTCTGACAAATTGAGTGCAGAAAGAAAAGTGGATCAGGCTGTGGGAAGGGTCAGACATGTAAATAAGAAATTAATGGAGTTTTGCAAGGAATTATCATTTTTAAAAATTGTTTTAAAAACTGCATATAGTTAGACTATAATGTAAACAGAGGAACCAACTTGGGTGAAGAACTATGGAAAAGGTAAGAAGATTTCACTGTTGTTTAACAGCGGTCATAGGAAGGATAGGCAATATCATATATGCTAAATCAGTACTACAAGTTCTGTTCTCCTACATCCAAGACCACCAGATATGAAAATCCACTCCACTAAAAAATGATTAAGAAAGACAATAGGGAAAAGATGAAGCAACAGTATCCCAGTATCTGTAGTAAATGAAGTAAGGAGTTAAGACTTAGCCAGAGATTGCAACTTGGTATTGCAAAGGAGTAACGAGGACAGGCCTAAATGAAACATAAGCTGTCTCCAGTAGTCAGCAGAAGAGATGCCAGAAACAGAACTGATCCGAAAAGTTCAAAAAGAAAACAATGAAAAATTAATTACAGTCTTGATCTGAACTGTTTACATCTGGTTAGGTTCATCTTTTAGCTTGCCAGATCTTTGATAGTGCACTTCACACATGTTTATTTGCTTCTGCTTTGTAAAACTAAAGATAGGTTTATCTTTCCTTTAAAGTCACTCAAAGAACTTGAGTTTTCTCTGCAGAAAAATACTAATGTAATGAACAATTTCAATTTATGATTGGTTTTAATTTTTCTTAATTTTTTGCACAGTAAAAAGGACTTGAGTTTTTTTTATTTTGTTTTAGAAATTTATTGTGCTTTGACTTATACTTACATAGTAGATGATGAAATATGTTATTAGTGTATGCAAATATTGGTTGACCTTTTTGGTTTGCTCTTAAGTCTTTTTTAAATATTAGAAGCTACGTGGGAAATTGGCAAAATCAGCGGTAGAACACAACTTGAGTTAGAATACAGGATAAGCCTATGATAACACTTATGTTCCAGCTAAACACATAAGATCCATTTACATTTTTACATTTAGTCTACCCCAAAAGTGAACAGTCTTTCAAAAACTGGAAAGATATTGAGTACTCTCCTCTCCAAGGAGAGGCCTAGACAGGAGATACAAATTTGGGATCATCAGGATATGGATTTTATTTTAAGCCATGGGAATAGATGAGATCATTTTGGAGTATCTTTAAAAAGAAAAATAGGGCCTAGTTCAAAGCCCTAAGGAACTCTAGTTTTTAGGGGGAAATTTTAAAAAATGGAGCCAGCAAATGAGACTGAACAGGATTGTGAAGAGGACTAGAGACTAGTGTAGTAGCTGGAGGGGTTAAGTGAGGGTTTTTTGTTTATTTTTAGTGGTAGTCGTCAGATTATACTGTAGAGAGGGGGAGATTTATAACTCAGCACAGAGAGAAGGGATAATCAAAGGAGCAGGAGCCTTGATAGAACAGGAAGAAAAGAGATGTAGGGAAGCAGATAATACATAGATTGATTTTTGATTGGAGGTTGCTGGGAGGGACAAGATAATGATACTGTCTAACACTTATTGAGTACTTGCAATGTATCATGTCCTGTTCCAAGTGCCTTACATGCATTAACGTGTTTCATCTTCATAACAAACTCTTGAAGTAAGTACACATTATCATTCCTATCAAACAGATGAGGAAGTTGGGCCTATCATTACAATTGGTAAGGGCCAGAGCACTGGCTATTACCCACTTGATATGTACACTTATGTAGATCAGTAGAATTGATTTGGGGAAGGTAAGAAAGTTTTCTCATATCTTCTCTATTCTCAGTGAAATAAAAATAGTTCATCAGCCTAAAAGGTAGGTCACGTGTCATAAAATATTAAATATTCACTTGAGTTTGGTGTCATGTATTTAAATGGTTAGAAGAAAAAAGCCTAAACTCTGGGGTCAGAATGACAGAGTTCGGATCCTGGCTTTGTCATTTACAGCAGTGTGACCTTAGACATGAGACTAAAGCTTTCTAATCCTCAATTTTTCACCCTAAGTGGAAATAATTGTCTCTCTCTCACTAGATTGTTGTGTGGAATGTTTGAGATAAATTTTAGCCTTGTACCTTATATAATTCAGTGAGTATAAATGTTGCTTGGCAGTAGTAGTAGTAGTAGTAGTAGTAGTAGTAGTAGTAGAAGTAATAGAAGTAATAGTAGTAGTAGTATTGCCGTATTTTGCCTAATTGTGTGATTTTCTGCATTGGTACATGGCATAAAAAACAATGAAGGATTGTGTATTTTTCTTTTTTTAGATAAGTGCAATAGGAAGAGACAATGACAAAAGCATTGAGTGAAGTGGTTAGGGAATAATATAGCAAATTCACTGTGTTTTAACATTCCACAAAATATATATTCAAAACCTAGCTAATTGTATTAACATTGCTTTGCTTCACAAACTCCTATTTCAAAGTAATAATTTCTGAAAATAACTTTTTCACTATTTATGTTAGACACACACCATAATCATTAAGCTTCTAAGTGTTGATTATGTGCAAATGTTAAGGACATTAAATTTTTTCTTATTATAAAGTATACATTATGCTAAAATATAAATTCATTATAAGATGATTTCCTCTCATTAAAACATCACGAAAATTCAAATGTTTATAAGTCAGGTGTTCACTGATGCTTAAATTCAACTTTGTATTTCCATTTAAATTCAAATCCAGTGTTATTTAACCACTATCATACCAACTAAGTTGCTACTGTCAAATCCTATGTTTCTGCTTTCGAACTATGAAAATACAATGGCCTCACCTAGATTGTTTGCATGTTAAAGTTTTACCATTTCTTCATTTATTTCTAATTTCTTCACCTGATCATTCTTTTCACAATCAAACATTAGAATTAGAATTTATTCAAATTTTCTAAAATTACTTTTTTTATTTCTCCCATTCCTGATGGCCTTTATTTGTCCGATATTTAAAATGATAGGATCAACAAATGATTTTCAGTTTGTGAAGAGAGAAAGGCCACCCTTCCTAACTAGTTTTAAATTATTTACTTATTTAATATAGTAGATTTTACATTTAAAATGTTAAGAGCGCCCTGGCCAGTTTGGCTCAGCGGTAGAGCGTCAGCCCACGGTCCAGAGAGACCCGGGTTCAGTTCCCATTAAGGGCACGTACCTCGGTTGCAGTTTGTCCCCAGCCCCAGTTGGGGTCATGTGGGTGGCAACCACTCGATGTGTCTCTCTCACATCGATGTTTCTCTCTCTCTCTTCCTCTCTCCCTCTTGCTCTATCTGAAGATGAATGCAAAAAAGTATCCTCGGGTGAGGATTAAAAAATAATAATAATAAAAAAATAAAATGTTAAGAGCATATTAAATCAAATTTGAACATATATATGTATGTATAAATACTTTCTTGTGGCAAGTTTTAATTATAAAATAGTTTTTTCCTGAATAGTAAACATTCATTAAGTCAATTTAAATAGGAAATAGTTGTGCTATCTAATATATTAGCTAAAAAAATGTTAATAGTTCTATTGTCTAATATATTAGCTAAAAATGCAACCAACAGATTACAAATTATAGAACTTCCAAACATTAGAAGAGAACCTTGGCTGTGCAATCAATTCTGGAAGTAACAGTTAGTCTAGCTCACTCTCTTGTGTACAGAGGGGATGAGATAGCCGTAAAGCTCATGAATTGAATCATCAGAAAAGAATGAATTGGACAGCTCATTTCCCCCCCCCCCCCCCAGGAAGTAGAAGCAGAAACAAACAAAGCTGCGATCATTTTTTTCTTTACATGTTGATCTTTATAGGCCAAATACATTCTTGGTTGTAACTAAGGCTCCTAATTAGCTTTGATTATGGACCCCCCCCCCATATACATTTAATGAAACCGTGCATTCTAGCCATAAAAATATACAAATTTTTAGCATAATTTTAAAGGGTTTGTGGTCTCACTAAAGCCTCTATTAAGTTCTGCAACCCAAGATTCAGAATCATTCTAAATTGGCACCTAAATAGGCAGAATAGGAGCAATTGTATACACAAGCAATCATGTGTTAAGTGTCCGGGGTTTAACCTGACATAACTGTTTGTTTTTTTGTTTTTCTTTTAACCTCACCAGAGGACACTTTTTTTGCATTTATCTTCAGACAGAGCGGGAGGGAGAGATGGAGAGATGGAGAGAGGGAGAGACACATCGAGTGGTTGCCACCCACATGACCCCAACCAAGGCCAGAGACAAACTGCAACGGAGGTGGTACATGCTCTTAGCGGGAACTGAACCTGGGACTCTCTGGTCTGTGGGCCAACGCTCTAACCACTGAGCCAAACCGGCCAGGGCCTAATATAACTGTTAAATAACAAACTCTATAGACCATCATCCAGAGGTGTAAAAGGTATCTCTTTCCTGATCAGTCCAGTACATTACAACTAGCTCTATGGTAATCTTTCACAAAAGTGATAGGGTGGCCTTTGTAATCAACATTTCATCAGGACTAAATATCCCACTGTAGATCCACTACTCAAGTTCTCTCTTTATCTGCCTCCTCTGGCTGCCAGACCTTTGGCACCTCCAACAGAAGGTGGGAAGGAGAACTGAAAGCAGGAAACTCGAGTTGTTTTGTATTGCTTTTCATTGAATACCTTGACTAAATTGTTCAGTGCAGAATGTTTAGCACTAAGCCTTTGAATTGTGTGCAAGCTACCATTTGCCTACATATACCTTTCTCTCATTGCTGTAAGTCAACGATTTTTAACTTTTTTTATTTCATGGCACACGTAAACTAATTTCTAAAATTGCAGCACACCAAAAAACATTATATTTTTTGCCAATCTGACAAAAAAAAGTAGGTGTAATTTTTATTCATTCACACCAGACAGCTACTGTAGTTTTGGCTGTTGTCGTTTTTTTTATTTGATTTGACAGTCTAAGGGGATAAAGGTCAGTGCCCTTGACTTTTTAAAAAATTTTTTGGCACACCACCTGTGCCTCTGCAGCACACCAGTTAAATTACTGCTCTAAGTAATACAGCGTTGGCTGCCTCCTTAATGAAATGCACAGTGTGTTAAAGATATCCTGTGACTTCTGCACATTACATAAGCCAGTTAGTCTGCCTGAGAATGATTGCAGAAAAATTGTAAATTTAGTCTCAGAAACCTGCTGCTAAAGTAGAGCCAGCCAGCTTTCCAGCTTTCAAAGCTGCTATGTATAAAAACAGCACATTTGGAAATCTGTTGCTGGTACACCCTATTCCTACTCTATTCTTTTTTTTTTAATTTATTTTTTCTTTATTAATTTTTTTTTAGAGAGAGAGGAAGGGAGAGGGAGAGAGAGATAGAAACATCGATAAGAGAGAACATCGATTGGCCGCCTCCTGCATGCCCCCCACTGGGGATTTGGCCCACAACCTGGGCATGTGTGACCTCTTGGTACATGGGTCAACGCTCAACCAGTAAGCCACACCAGCTGGGCTCCTACTCTATTCATAAGAAGTAAAACTCAATATGAGAAAGAAAGGGACATAGGATATATGAAAGGATCACACAAATGGAAGAAACAATCAATTATAGAAAATCCAGTTTTGGTTAGGTTTTCAAATACCTAGACATTAGTATGTCTTTGAATGATGACAGTATACTCTTGTTAGTGAAATAATCCATCTCTTAACTTCTAGGCCAAGGGGCAAATTCCCACTTTACCAGCATACAATTGACCCTATGTTTCATACTCCTATTGCTTTTCCAGGTAGGGAAAAGTAAATATAAAGTAAATACCACCACCACCATTTAACATTAAATAACATTTTGACATGAAGCAATGGACTTAACTACAATTATCAGTTAGGTAAGATGTCTCAAATTCTTTATGGAATGAGGTCATATAAAAATATAATCAGCCCAGCTGGTGTGGCTCAGTGGATTGAGTGTCATCCCATGGACTAAGAAGTCCCAGTTCAATTCCGGGTCAGGGCACATGCCCAGGTTTCAGGCTCGATCCCCAGTGGGGGGCGTGCAGGAGGCAGCCTATTGGTGTGTCTCTCTCTCTCTCACATTGATGTTTCTGTCCCTTCCTCTATCTAAAAAAATGAATAAAAATATATTTTAAAAAACTATATATATTTAAAATCAAATATTGGGATTAAAGGATTTATTTTTCTTCCTTCCATGGGAGACAGATTAGTTCAATTTATGTGAACTAATGTCTCTTTTATTTCAAGAGGTATTCCTAACTTTAGTGGGAAGATTACTTTTAATATTAACTTTTTATTAAAAACTGTTTCAAATATAGAAAAGTAGAGAGCAGAATATAATAACTACTCATGTACCCATTACCCAGCTTTGACACATAACATTTTTCCAAAGTTGAATGTAAAGGATTTTAATTTGTCTATAACCTAAACCAGAGTTTATTTATGCTATAAATAATAAATAATTAGAATATAAATAACATAATGTAAATATAAATAACTAGAAACTCTTGAAAGAGATTGATTTGAATTATTTTTTAAAAGACAACTATTTATTCTTCCCTCAGAAAGAACCTGGAATTATAAACAGTGTTTTTAACATGGGATAATTTTATTTTCACATTTCTCAATGGTAATTCTTAACAAGATTTTTAAAAGAAGAGACGGTTAGAATAAATATCAAAGTGGCATGCCTAACAATAGCCAAATCAAGGGGTAAAACTTATTAAGATCAGTTATATACATATCTCTGCATCAAACTGAAGCTAAGCTAACAGCGTCTGATCATATCACGACTGTGTGAGTAGTGCTTCCTAAAGCTTTTCTCAGAGAAGCAGATGAAGAATGCACCCAGTGCATTGTGCTGAGTCACTGGGTTGAAAGAGAGAAAGATAAACCACGTACTGAACAATCACATTGTTTTCTTCCCCGTAATTCACAATTCTTTGAGGACTAACAGGCATGAAGCCACCAGGCCTTTGCTACCTGTCCTGTCTACAATAACATCACCCAGTGCTCGCTACATATATTATGATCTCAGGCAATTTCATTATGTAAAAAAAAGCTCTCTGGCTGGTATGTATGAGCAAAACCATTTTTTAAAAATCAAGTCATATTCAGAATCATAGTGGAGTATTTTATTGACTAAAACTTTTTCAGTTAATATTAAACATTTGCTAAATATTTACACTCATTGGCAAGAAAAGTTTCAAAATCATTTTGATTGACTCAGTCTAAGAATAGTTTCTTCTTTTTTTTCCAAATAATTATAGAAGAGTGATTTTGCTGGCAATATTGGTTGTAGCTTTGGAAAATTTAACTTACTATATAGACATGCTTGATTAATATACTCTTCATTTAATTTTTGTTTATTAAATTTTAAGTTAAGCCTAAGATTCATTGTAAAGAAAGAGCTATAATAAAATAGAAAAATATTATTTTTTTCTAATTTTGTATTGTTTGTGCTATCAAATACCTTTCTTTCTGTAACACACACACAAATCCAAACTGTGTTTTCTTCACGAATTTATAATGTGGGAAAAAATGGATGTATCCAAAATTTAGTGCAGCAAGACTCTATACTTTGGAAAACAAGAAAAATAAAGTTAAAAAATAAACTGCTTTTGTGGTAAAAAGGGCACTTTTATACAATGCTGTAACCCTTTTAGAGATCAACTTAGACATATGTATAAATAACATTCAAGATATCCATACCTTCTAAATACGAATGTACACTCATACATTTGAATATTCAAATCCTGGAAATATTCCCTAAGGAAAAACTCTTAAGCAAAAATAATAATTGCAGCCCTGGCCAGTTTGGCTCAGCAGTTAGAGCGTCGGCCCGCAGAACAAAGAGTCCCGGGTTCAATTCCGACCAAGGGCAGGTACCTCGGTTGCGGTTCGTCATCAGCCCCGGTTGGGGTCGTGCAGGTGGCAACCAGTCAACGTGGCTCTATCACATCGATGTTTCTCTCTCTCTCTCTCTTCCTCCCTCTCTCACTCCCGCTATAGCTGAAGATATATGTAAAAATATCCTCGGGTGAGGATTAAAAATAACAATAAGAATAATAATAATTCTGCATAAGGATATTATTTATAATAACATGGATTAGACACAACCTAATTTCTCACAGAAGTTACAGCACACCAACACAAAGAAATTTCTAAGCAATTCCACATCAATGAAAGAAAACACAGATATCCAGGTGTTACTGAAACCTGTTGTATATCTCCTGCTTATTAGGGCTTTTGATAGTTCTTGGTCCTCTATTAGCTTTTGAGAACTAAAAGGTTTAGTCTTTATTGGTAGCGTGGGCCCTATGATGAAACCAGGTAGATCACCAGCTTGATGTGAGTGACACTATAAGATCTTGGTACTCAGAGTATTATAGTATTACTTATCCTCAGCTCAGATTCTACAGTAAAGAGAGGAAGTAGATAAAATGCTATCTCTTAGGCTCCTTTTTTTTTTTTTAAATCCTCACTCGAGGACATTTTTACATTTATCTTCAGATAGAGCGGGCGGGAGAGAGATAGGAAGAGAGAGAGAGAAACACTGATGTGAGAGAGACACTTCTGAGTGGCTGCCACCCACACGACCCCAACCGGAGCCGGGGACAAACTGCAACCAAGGTACGTGCCCTTAGCGGGAACCGAATCCGGGACTCTGGTTAGTGGGCTGATGCTCTAACCACTGAGCCAAATTGGCCAGGGCTCTTACGCCCCTTTAAATGTATTAGAATAATAATCCAAGATTAAGTAATTCAGCCAAATGGACCTTCAGGGAGGAGCACCTGGAACCCTGTTGGCCTGACAAGAGGTCAGGACATGGCAGTTTCAAGCCTCACTTGGTTTGCGGAGAATGACTGATAGAGCTGGACTTTTGAGGTACAAAATTCACTAACCTGTGGGGACCAAAATGAAGTTTCCACTTGGGGTTCTTTGTATTCTCTTGTAGCACCCACAACACCCAATTCCTAAACCATCTCTTCCATGGATTGAAGAGGCCATTGCTAAAACCATCCCTTTTTCAGGCATTCTGTGGTGCTGCTTTATGCTTTTAAAGTACCCAACATTCTTTAATTTAGCCACAAAATGTAATGGCATCACTGCAAAGGGCTGCTTTCAAAATGTATTTATATCCTAAAGGTAGATGCAAATTCTCCAGTCTCTCCTTTTCTTCTGTTAGCATGGATTGGGGTGGTAGACAGCCTTTCACTGAGGAGAAAGACATAAGAGGAATTAGTATATTTGGGAGTGAGTCTGGGACTGGGACAAGAATAACAGTGATAGTCTTGGAGGTCTGGACAGAGTGAGCTGTTAGGACCTCCTACGCCCTGATAAAAGAAAGAGGACGTTTGCCTTCATTGAAGAGAGCAGAGCAAGAGGACTTGTCAGCATTCAGGTATGCTGTGAGAGAAGATATGACATTCCCAAGGCAGGAAACAATTTTAAACAAATTTTAAAGGATTTGGGTCTAAAGTAAGGATTGCTCTTAAAGGTAACGAATGGTATCACAAATCAGCCTAAGCCAGTTCTGAATAAATTTAGGGAAATTACCCCCTCTTTATCCGTATAACTCTTGGATCATAGAAAAGTTAATGGCCCTAGAGGTCATGTGGTAGGGAGAGGAGTAAAGATACTAAAATCCAAGGGATCAGCCCTCCATTTCCCAAGAACTGAAAACAGTTGGGTAGCATCAGCCCTGCTTTTTACCTCTCCACGGAAACAAGTTCTGGCCCAGCCCATCTGAGGGTCACACTTTCCTGATCCTTTGCAGGAATCTGACATTAAAACTCCAACACAGGAGATGTGAAAACGAGCATTTTCGAAACTACAGAAAGGATTTCTCCAATGTAAGAACCCCTTTTAATTTGTCCTCATTTTAGAAAATTAAGATATTCTAAAGGCTAGTAGCCAACTTTAATAAGAAAAAGAGAGACTAAAATATTTGGAATTTATAGGAACGACAATCCAGTCATTATGATAAATAGTTTTAAAACTCTCTTTTATCTAATCTAGTAAGGGGAAAGATTGCCTGACTTAGATTTCAATTGTTTTTAATTCCCCAAGCTCATGTTCTCATAATGGTTCAAGTTGAGTAGAGAAATCATAAAATCATAAAATTTAGAGCTAAAAGAGACCTCAGAGATCATTTCTTCCTCTTCAATTTTATAGCCAAGATATCTCGGAAGGGATAAATGGCTAAAATGTAGGAAGCCAAAAAGTTGCAGGAGAAGCAATAAGTATAGATAATCCATAAGATAAAAATCAGACAGAATGAAATCTTGAGTTTATTATACAAAGTTTCATTGCACTTAACCATAGTTTCTCTGCAGGTTTGGATATATGTTTGCTATCTCTAATTTTGTTGGTTAAAAAACAAATTAAGGTTTTTCAAATTTATTTTTTGCTGCTACAATGGAAATCTACAAAAACGGGTAACAGACTATTTTGGGACCATTGTTCATAAGTGCATTTAGCTTAGAAATGGTTACCATAGAGATGAGCACATGTTGTGTGACTGTACAGCTTTTGAGTTAAAGTCATTTATGCTACCAAGACATAAATAGCCGTATACACACATAGACGAACATGAGTCTATGCACACTGAAGTTATATTGTTCCTCTCTTTTTGTAAAATAATAATAATAAATTCCATGAAGTGCTGCTCTTTGATGGTGGCAGAACCTGCAAACTCTAGACATTTTTAATGTAATACTGTACAATGATATAAAAAACACTTTTTAAAAACTTTGTAAAGTAGTCCAAATCAAGCTAAAAAAACTAATAACTTACTTAAACATGTAAACTAAATGGTGAGAACATATTTCTTAGACATCACTGCTCTTTAAAGTAGAAATATAAAAATAAGAAAGTAAAAAAACAAACAAATCAGAGTATATTACAAAAAAGTTCTTGAGTTATTTTTCCCAAAGTATTCAATAGTATTGGGCATAGTTATTTGGCTAGTCTTTCTCTTTCTCCCTCCCTTTTTCAGTCTAGGTAGTTAGGTAATTAATTTTCTTGTTTGTTTGTTTCCTTTCCTTTCTTTGTTTTTTTCTTTCCTTCAACAAATAAACATTTTAAGATGCTTAAATTCCCAAGAGACTGACCACTTTCAGGAGATCACAAAGGTATATATTCTGATAAAGTTAATTTGTTTTTATTGCCCTGGCCGGTTTGGCTCAGCGGTTAGAGCGTCAGCCTGCGGTCCAGAGAGACCCGGGTTCGGTTCCCGCTAAGGGCATGTACCTCGGTTGCAGTTTGTCCCCAGCCCTGGTTGGTCGTGCGGGTGGCAGCCACTCGATGTGTCCCTTTCATGTCGATGTTTCTCTCTCTCTCTCTCTTCCTCTCTCTCCCTCCCACTCTATCTGAACAAAAAATGAAAAAATGTCCTCGGGTGAGGATAAAAATAAATAAATAAATTTTGTTTTTATTCATTTTACTTTTTTTTACTTGTTAATAGTGTACATTTTCAAATTTTCAAACAAGAGAAGAAAGGATAGTAAAATTAACCCCTTTCATGTACTCATCCTCCAGCGTCAATATTTACAATATAAAGCTAATTCTGTTTGCTTTATACCCTCCTTCCCCCATCATTTTAAATCAAACCCGAAACATCATGACAACAATTTAAATAAATAATTACACTAACCAATAATAGAACTTTTTTCCTCCAAAATTTGATTTTTTTATACATTTCTTGGAAACGTCAAAGTTTCATTGTATATAAGTTGCAATAAGAGGTACTAAATTCAGTAGCGTAAGTAATAATGCCTAGAACTAGAATAATAATAATACTTCCTTGAGCATTCAAGCAATTCAATACACCAATAAGATTTGGCCACATTTAGCTTTGAAATTAAACACCATCATTTGTCTTTCTTTTCCTATGTGAAAAGAATTCTTGTCTTATGCACCAGGGTTTTCTTTCAGACTAATTAGTGCATATGTACTTAAAAGTATATTGAAAGGAAGCCATGCACCTTGACTTGTTTGATAGAAACCTAAGAAATGTACATCAAATAAAACCAATATATGTTTTTGCTTTTTTCCAAGACATTTATCTTAACATATTTGATTAGTAAACAAATGCTCTGTAATTGCTAAAGAGTACAGAAAAAGTACAGCTATACAACAGCATATCACCTTTCACAGTCTTTTCATAAAGATCGTCATGTACAGTTTCTCTATATTTGTTGCTATTTTCAACTAAAGCATCATAGTTTTAGAGCTGGAGTAAATTCGTCAATTGAAAATTAACAAAATCCAAAACTGATGTCGACAAAAAGCTGGTAATATAATTTTTATTCTCTCTTATTGCACTACTCTTGCACACTGCCTTTTAGAGTTTTAGCACTGACAGATTTGTGAAATTTGCATTTCCCCCCAATTCATCAGTCTAATATGCCTTACTTTCTGTATTGTCAAATACTTAACTTATCAATGTACTTGTATTAAGTTTAAGTCTTTAAAAATCTAGAGTCTTTAAATCCTGGTCTTTTAAATCTAAGTTTCAGGAAGTAAAAGACTTAACTAGTATAGAATGAGAAATCTCTCAGATATTTTTTAAAAAATCCTTTTACTTTATTTAGTCTTATCCCAAACTAATTAATCTAGTTTTAAATAGCCATCCTTTGAAAAGAATGAGTGCTTTCTCTTATATGCATAGCTCTAGTGATTTTACCTTTTACTGTTTCTTCTGACAGAATATCTACAGGAATATTTCCGGAGAAACTTATAGTTCTTTAGGAGTATTTCCATGGGGGAAAATTTACTAGGGACTCCTGACTCAAATGAGAGAAGACTGAAGATAAAAATGGGAGATATGTCATTCTGCATTGAACCAATTGGTCATCCAGCTGAATGTTAACATTGCAACACGTTTTGAAGGGAATATGGCTTTCTAAATCATCCATCTAAAATCCAGAAATATGGATTGTTTCCTTAATGAACTGCATCAGTTGATAAATGATTCACATATTTTCTAAACTTTTTTTTTTATTGTTGACAGTATTACAGATGTCTCTATTTTCTCCCTTTTTTTGCTCCCCTGCTTGACCACTGTTCTGTTGTTTGCTTATTCCAGTGTTTTCGACAACATATTCAATTACCTTTACTACCCACCATGTTCTTGTGGTTGACATAAAATTACTTCTTTTAAACTTCACAATACGCTCCCTAGTATTTTAATATCCTAGAATTTTATTAACATAGTTGACAGTATCCATATTACTCTTGATTCTTTTAAATAATTTGATCATAGTTCTTGGCTTTTTACTATTTTAAATAAAAATATAAAATATATTATATATATACATATACATATATTTTTTTAATTAACTTTTTAGAGAAAGAGATGGGGGAGAGAAACATCGATTTGTTGTTCCATTTATTTATGTATTCATCTGTTGATTCTTGTATGTGTTCTGCCTGGAGATCGAACCCACAACCTTGGCCAATCAGGATGACGCTCTAACCAGCTGAGCTACCTGGCCAGGGCTTGTATACATATATTTTTATAATTAATGTAATTAAAGAAGTTT
Source organism: Tadarida brasiliensis (assembly GCA_030848825.1). NCBI lineage: Eukaryota > Metazoa > Chordata > Mammalia > Chiroptera > Molossidae > Tadarida > Tadarida brasiliensis. The sequence continues at coordinate 63,466,873 of CM061265.1, forward strand.
AGAGGTGGATAAATTTCTGGCAGAAAGTGGAGAGGTCAACATTCCTTGAAGACGACACTGTGGAAGGGAATCTTATGTCACTGAAAATCTAGTACTTTCTGAGCGTGACCTACATCTGCCCCCACTTGCAATCCATCAAACCCCTTTACCCCCTCTAATTTGGCAGCTATCCCCACCACTCTTTTGAAGCTGTTCTATATAAAATCACCAGTTGAGCCCCGTAGGTGTGGCTCAGTGGATTGAGCGTCATCCCATGGACTGAGAGGTCCCAGTTCGATTCCTGGTCAGGGGACGTGCAGGAGGCAGCCAATCCATGTTTCTCTCTCACATCGATGTTTCTATCTCTCTCTCCCTTTCTCCCTGTCTAAAAAATCAATAAAAACATATTTTTTAAAGAATCACCAGTTGATCTCATTTTTATCTTGTCAAGTTATCTTTTCTCTGTTCTCAGTATCTGGGCCAATCTGTAACTTTTTATACCATTGGACAACCTTCTTTTTTAAAAAACTCTATTTAACTTTTGATTACATACCTCAGGTTTTCTATTGGCTTGTATAACTTCTCTTTATCTTTTTTTTTTTTTTCATGTTTTACTTGCTTTTCAGGCCTCCAAAGTCTGTCCCACAGGGATTTATCCTTGACAGGACTTTCTCTAAACTGGATCCTTTGAAAAATTCCTATTTTCTCGTTCAACTATTACGATGTGAGAGACCTCAACCTAACTCAGATATCCTGGCTTCATTCATTCATCCATCCATGAGTATTTATTGAATGTTTACAATATGTCAGGCACTAAAGGAAATTGTATTTTCAACACTATAAAAATATAACTCATAACTCTCATAAGACTAATATCCAAGTTTCCCTAGCTTTAAATTATCATCTTTGATGAGCCTCTTTATTTAATCCTTACATTCATTCTTTTCATATATTGTATTTATTTTTAAGAAGTGCCTTTGAGTCATCAGTTCTTCTTAGGGATTTCAACACAATCTGAGTTTCCATGTCCCTTATACCTGGATTATTACTTTAGCTTCCTAGTTGATTCTCTGATTATTTTCTTCAGCCTGTAAATAATATTTGTTATCATGTTACTCCTACTATTTATATACACTACAAGCCCAAACATCTCTACCTGGTTTTTGAAGCTTATATAATCTAGACTCTCCAAACTGTGTAAATTGGATTCCCTACATATACTTTCTTTACAACTAAGAAGTTTCCCCACAATATGAATTCTTTTTTACTTCTATGTTTTTGCTAATACTGTTTTTCTTATTCTGTAATTTATTTTTTCTTGGTTGGTTTTTCCCACTCCCAAATGGAATTGTAAGCTCTTGGAAATCAGAACCCACTTTTAGTTGTTATTGAATTATATTCATTCTGAAATATACATTTTTAAATATTATTAACTTTTTTGAAATTAAGATGCATCTTATAATCAATGATGTATTAAACATTGTAATAGTTTAATTGGCAGTATTTCTTCTTTCTTGGTGATAAATAATGGTGTGTCTTATAATCTTAAATTCAATAAAATACCATTTTGGGGGGGTTATCTTTACAGCCTTTGATGGAGTATGAAGTTCACTGCAGATATTCCATAAATGCTTGTTGGTTGATTTATTTTTTACTTGTATGTTTTTGAACCACAGAAGTGGCTGCAATAAAGGTAACCCACCTATCTACCATGTCACTAATTTCAAAAATTAAAACAAAAATGGTTTGTATTTTGAGGAGAGATAGAAAAGATGAAAAAGAATTAGACAAATATGTAGAGACTACTTATTTTTTTTAATGTATATCATAAAGGACTGAACTCTAAATTTCTGAATTATGCCTTGAGTTCTCTTTCTCCAGGCTTTGAAGATATTTCACTTGTTTGGGGCCATGTGAGATCCTTAAATATGACCACAGACATGCAAATAATTAATATTTGGAAAAAAATATAAAAAGTTTCTTCTTCTGGTTTTATTGCTCCTTTTTGTAATTATTACTATAACCATGCATATATAAGCAAAATATTTTGTGTAATCAAAATGTTCCAGTAACAAATTCATATAAGAGGCACTGTATTCATATAAAAAATTTACATTCAAATTTGTTTTAATTGAACAAATTTTCTTTTTTTAGATAGAGAGGAAGGGAGAAAGAGATAGAAACATCATCGAGAGAAACATCATCAGTGAGAGAAACAACCATCGGCTGCCTCCTGCACGCCCCCCACTGGAGATCGAGCCTGAAACCCAGGCATGTGCCCTGATAGGGAATCGAACTGGGACCTCTCAGTCCATGGGACAATGCTCAATCCACTGAGCCACACCGGCCAGCCTGAACTAATTGTTTTTGAAAATGTCTTTAAAAAGTTTGTACAGGAGCAAGTGCCATAATCATGAGAGAAGTTTTTTGTTTTTGTTTTTTTCAGTATTCATTTCAGGCTATGTCTGCATATTCTCACTGAAGTGCAGAATTGAGGCTGTTAACTCAAGCCTAATGTAAAGTATATTTTTGATTATTTATGATTCCACCCATATCAGTGATATCTGAATTAATGAAGATTATACACTCCCATGATGATTTTATTGTGTAATATGTCAGAATGTGTAATGTAATGGGATGATAATGGGCATTAGGATCCAGCTGATCTGAGGTTGGATACAGGGTCCACTGTTTACTTGCTTTTTGCATTTCTATTAGTTAACCCAAAAGTGTGATTTTTGTGAGGATTAGAGGTAATATTTGGAAAATGACTAGCATAGCACTTAGCATAGACACTCTAAATCTGTTAGAAGAGAAAAATTTATGGGGGGGTGGTGGCATGGAAAACATATCCCTGGATGTATTCACTTCACTTCCCCTTTACCTCAGATCTAGGGCCCCTTAGCCCTTGTAAGGATGTGCCCCCTCTTTCAGAACAGCTCTTTATCAATCATGTCCCAGAATAGGCAATGCCTCCTCCATGGATGGAATTCTACCTTCTCCCTCTGGCCTGGGTCTCATAACCTTTACCTCTTCTTTCTCTTCTGTCAGGACTCCAGGCCTGAAAGTGGTGCTTCTCCCAATCCCTCTGCATCCAGGCTAGCTACATGTAAAGAAGTTTTGGCCTTGAAGGACTTTTTGGAAAACCATATAGTGAAGTAGAACAAGTGTTCTACTTATGTCAGGAGTGATGTGACATTAGGCAAATCAGTTTACTTCTTTGGACCTTGGTTCCTCTTCTATAAAATGAAGGGTTGAGTTGGATAGAGTCAGTGAATAGAATCAGTGTATTAATACCCCATGCTACTGCAGGCATGTTAGTATTACAGTATTATCAGCAAGGACTGCAGCTATCAATGTGCAACCAACAAGTCTCCCCATCCTCTATAGAGTGATGTGGTGCAAAGAACATGGGCTTTTATGTAAGAGGAACTCAGTTTAACTATCCTTGTTACTAGAATCTAACAAACAAATGCAAACTCTGCGACCAAATGCTAGGTCCTTAAGTTTCAAATAAAATGTCCTTCTCTTTTAAAATGTAGATGTTACTTTCCTCATTGGGTTGTCATAAGACTGAATCAGATAATGTTTGTATAATGCTGGGACATGGAATCCAGTCTTGCTGGGAAGGCCTTTAACTCCAGTAATAGTGCTCAGTTTTCATCTTGTGCAACACTATCAGCAGCATATGACACAGATGATCACACTGTCCTTCTTGAAGCACTTTATTTGTATTCTCAGACCTCTCTTTTCTATCTCCTGGACCTCTCCTTCTATTTTAATTTTTTTTCTTTATTGATGTTAGAGAGAGAGGAAGGGAGAAGGAGAGAGAGATAGAAACATCGATGAGAGAGAACATCGCTCGGCTGACTCCTGCATGTCCCACACTGGGACTGGTCCCACAACCTGGGCATGTGCCCTAACCGGGAATTGAACCAGTAATCTCTCGGTGTATGAGTCGAAGCTTAACCACTGAGCCACACCAGCTGGGCTGGACCTCTCCTTCTTAGTCTCCTTTGCTGGATCCTCCTCATCTTCCTCACCCCTAAATGAGGGCACACATCAGGCTTCTCTATCAACCTTCAGTACTAGGTCATCTCATTCAGTCTCATGGTTTTAAATGGCAGCTTTAAGCTGATTACAACAATATCTATATCACCAGCAGAGACCTCTTTTATGAGGTCCAGATTCGTATGTGCAGCTGCCCAGTTGACACCTCCATTTGGTTGAATAATAGGCATATTATATTCAACATGTTCCAAACTGAACTTTTCATCTCCACGTCATCCCTTTCTTCATAAATGATAAATCTACTCTTCAGTTACCTAGGCCAAAAAACCTTGGAATTATCCTATACTCCCTTCTCAGTCTACTAATAAATCCTGTTGTCTTGGCTGTCATGCATATCTGGAATCTGATTACAGGTTACCTCCCCTCTGCTACCTTTCTAGCTCAAGTGACTGTCACCTTCCATCTTGACCATTGTAGTATTTAAAAAAAATATTTTTTTCCCTTTATTGATTTTTTTAGAGGGAGGAAGTGAGAAGGAGAGAAAGATAGAAATATCAGTGAGCAAGAACATCGATTGGTCGCCTCCAGCATGCCCCCCACTGGGGATCAGGCCCACAACCTGGGCATGTGTCCTGACCGGGAATCGAACCGGTGACCTCTTGGTGCATGGGTCGATGCTCAACCACTGAGCCACACCGGCTGGACCCATTGGAGTATTTTTTAACAAATCTCTCTGCTTCCATTTTACCCCCTCTCTTCACAGCAGCCAGAAAGATCCTTTAGCAGCATAAGCATAGTATCATGTCACTTGTCACAGTTTGGGTTTCCCTGGAAGCAGACTGAGGTAGAATTTAGCATGTAGAACTTTTTTAAGGAGAGTCCTTGGGATCAACATATGTGGAAAGGAGGAGAGGGCCTGGATTGGGTAGACGGAGAAGACAGGAGGTTATGCAGGCCCAAGGACAGACTTGGCCAACCACATTTTGGACTTTAGAACCAGAATGGCCCTTCAGAGTTGCTTCAAGTTGAGCTAAGATGGCCAGGCCTTTATGCCCCCTCATCAATCAATCATGGATGTGGTCTGTCCTGTGAAGGGCACAGCCTCAAGCAAGGCACCCTCTGCAGCTGAGGCAGTTCCTGAAGGGTTTGTAACCAGTCAGCCAAAAACACTCCTAGGCAACAGGGAGTATCTGAGTAGTACAGGGTCCATGACTCTGCTACCCATTTCCCTCCAGTGGCTTCCCATCTCACTCAAAATAAAACCCAAAGTCTTTATCATTTCTCTCTGACCTCATCTCCTGCCACTCTTTCACTCACCCCCGAAAGCCACATTAAGCACCTGGAAGTTTCTTGAACCTCCCCTTCTCCTACCTCCCACCAGTATACTCCTATCTCAGCACTCTTCTGTCTGCCAAGTTCTTCCCCCAGATATCTACAGGACTGGCTCCTTCACTTTATTCAAGTCTCTGCTCAAATTTTGTTTCATCAGAGGGGCCTTCTCTCACTAACCTACAGCAAATAACTTAGCACACTGCCCTTTCACTCTTTTCCCTTAATTTTTATTTTTAGCTCTTAAATTATGACCTAATGTGGAGCTATATATGGTCTGTCCATCCACTACCTCCACTTGGATACAAACTCCGCAAAAGACAACCTTTGTTTTTATTCACTGCTATATCACCAGTGACTATAACAGTGCCTGGCACATAGTAGATGTTCAGTAAATATTTGTTAGCTACAATTATTTTTTGGGAGTAGAGCAGTATTCCATAGTAAATAAGAGCTAAGGCATTGGGCTGAAACAAACCTAGGTATTATTTGTGGTTATAAACTTATGAGCTGGGAAATGTAGGATATGTTATTTGTTCTCACTGCATCTGAATTTTCTCAGTTGTAAAATGTAGATGATTATACTACTATATACATAATAGGCTTGTGGTAAGATCTAATGGGATAATGTGTGTAAAGCATCATTAAGCACCAGATAGATAACACTGACAATCTAGATATTGCTTATATGCTCAGTGCCTAGCATGTAAGTGCTCAATAGTTGGTAGTTATTTTTTTCATTTATGATAAATATATGGAATTACTTGTGTTTAGAGTTGTTTTTGATGAACCTGTGATTGTTTAAATGATGCAAATAAATTTTTCAATTCATCATTTTATAGGGCCCTGTAGGTAGCCTAGGCTGATATATCACTTTTTTCAATAGGGAGGAATTTGGTTTATTTTCATTTGACATCAGAGAGTTTCAACCCAACAAAAATTTTAATATGTGGTGTTGGAGAATGTTTTCATTAAATGCAATGTGGGGAAAGGAAAATTCCAAAGGAATCTTGTGATAGCTTTTGCAGGGAAAAAAAAAATAAATCATCCTTTGGTGATCAAAATCATCATTCTATAATGGGTGTTTTGAAAATCTGGATGTATGCTTACTTGATTTTCTGAAACACAGTGGAAAGACTTGCAATGCTTCTTACAGTGTGTGTATATATTTACTGTATGAAAGGCTTCTTCAGCAGTTTTACTGATGGTGAAAATGTAGGAGGGATGTCAGAAAATACATGTTTTAAGCTCTTGTCAACCTGCCTACCAAAGGTTTAAAATTTTTAAAGAAAAACATCTTTGCATATTTTATTTAAATTGTTATTTCACAAATGTACAAACAGTCTTTCTCTAGTAAACGTTCCTCTGGGCAGTAACAGCAGAAAGAGAAAGTGTGAAGGGCAGACAGTGGGAATTAACTTTGAATGTCTGCTGTAGCCCCCCTGGGTTAGTCTAAAAGAGGCGAGCAGGAAAGGCTCTGCGAAGTAGGAAGGTTTGCACTGTGACTCTTACTAAATAGAGCAGGTGCAAGACCCAGGTCAGCCCTTATCGTAAGCTACCATAAGTGACACCAATCGAACATAGACAATCACTGCTTTTAAAGAGCTCGGAAATACGAGCCCTCTCTCCAATTAAGTCTTATATTTTACCTTTCTGCGTGAATAATAACGCGAGACTGACACAGCAACAGTAAGAAAACGCTGTAGTGAACTCCTTGAACCTACAGGGAAAACGCAGGTTTGCGTTGACCAAAGGGCATCCAATCGGCGCCCGTTTCTCAATGGCCAATCAAAGTGTGCCTTACATTGTGGAGCCGGGAAAAAGGAGCCGGAAGTCTCTGTCTCCCGGGTGTTGCTGCTATTGTCACCTGGAGGCAGTGCACCCCTGAGCTGCATTTGTTACCTGAGCACGAAGGGACAAGCAGTTCAGGCCTTTTCTGTGCTGGCTGGATTTGCTTGTATTTGTTCCTAGTCACTGCTCATGTAATGCACTCCCTTAACCAGGAAATTAAAGCATTCTCCCGGAATAATCTCAGGAAGCAATGCACCAGGGTGACAACGCTCACTGGAAAGAAAATTATAGAAACATGGAAAGATGCCAGAATTCATGTTGTGGAAGAAGTAGAGCCGAGCAGTGGGGGTGGTTGTGGTTATGTGCAGGATCTTAGCTTGGATCTGCAAGTTGGCGTTATTAAGCCATGGTTGCTCCTGGGTGAGTATATCGATTTGTCATGAGCCCTCTGATCATATTACTTGATCATTATTTCCCTTAATATGTAATAGTTTGTACTATCAGCTGTCCTTACGAAAAGTTAAAGTATTTCCTTTTGTGGACATGGGACTTCCATTAGCTAGCTAGAGATGTTTCTGCCCCCACAATATAGCCATAGGAAGTGTAGATTCTAGCAGCACATAGCACCTGGTATTTGAATTTTGGAAAAGCTTTCTTCGTGTTTTCTAACTTCTCTGGAGCATAGCACATTAATGTAGTGTTGTCTTTAATTATAAAAGGATATCACTTTTAAAAATCAAATTTAAGAGAATGCTTTTATTAGGAAAAACTAGAAGTTTTAACTTAAAGTTATAGAAAAGTTAGTACTTGAAATAGTCAAGTGCTTGTTTGCCTGCTCTACTGTTACAAATCATAAGGAATGCATGCCTCCTGTGACCACATCTGTCCATGGTGGCTGTTTATAGAATGTTAAGGAAAAGGTGGACTTTATTTTATAGTTATGAGTCTGATGGTTTTATGACTTTTTGTATTATGGAAAATATGGATTTTCTATACAAATATTAGTCTACAAATAGCAAATGAAGCACAGTTATAAAAGTATAAACTTGTTAGCTTGGCAAGAATATGTATGGTACAGTAGTCTTAAAAAATAGTCAATGTTTTCAAGTTGGTTTGAATTATTTTTCATTTATGAATAGAGAAATTAGGTCTTGGAAAGATTAATAATTTGTCAATATTTATGCAGCCAAGTCATTCTCGAGTGAAAGCACTGGACTGGGAGTCAGAAATAGCCAGATGCACACAGCATCTCACTCCTTATAAAAACTCTGAAGTAGGGACCATCACCTCCGTTTTACAGGAGGGAACTGGATTTAAGATTGGTTAAGTAACTCACACAAGGTTAACACACCTAGTATATAAAAGCTGGACATCAAGCTCAAGTCTGATGACTCCTGCTCTCTGTGCATGTATGGACTGTCTCAGGGAGTCCAGGTTTTCAGCCCTGCTGTGCCTCTAACTTAACTAGATGATCTAGTGCAAGTCATTTATCCTCTCTGGTCCTAAAAGCCATCTGTAAAGCTGAAGTAACAGTATCTGCTTATCTCATAGGGTTGTTTTGAGGTTGTTGTAAAGGGGTTTTTGTGTTGTGTGTATGTGTTTGTATGTGTGTGAAAAAGATTTTGAGACAAATCAATTGCACTATACACATGAGTTGTTATTGTACTGTTATATGAATTGTTACATGAGCTGTCTTTAAACTCACTAAAATCTCCAACTAGTTTCTGCAGCCCAGTGAAAAATTAAGTGGGCCATCTAGCTAGTCTGGAAAGTTCACCCAGGAGTGTACACCATTTCTAGGAAAGGAAATATATCCAGGCACATTTTTCAGTGACTTGGCTTCCATTGTAGTAATAATGGTTTAAAATTATTGTAGAATTTTAAACTTTGCTTATTATTATATTTTATCTAGACTTATCCAAAGTGAGCTGATCAAGGTAATCTTCTCATATTTACATTGGAACCCTTCCCAAGATCTAGGAAAGTTCTGGAGGGGCTTCTGAAACTGGTCCTTATTTGGTTCCCTCTCTGGACCAGGAAATGGGATATTTTCATCAGGACACCTTCCTTTCTTCTGAGAGGTAGATAGACCTGTTTCTGCCTAGTTACAACTGCCTTATTCCTGAGGGACCCTCAGATGGTTATATCTAAAGTTCTTCCACATGAATGATGCAGGGGTTTTTTCTGACCAGACTAGGTTTCTTTCTGGAGCTGGGGATTGTTTCTAGGTTGCTTCCAATAGCTTTTTTCATCTCTTCAAAGCAACACAACTCCAACCCAGCACTATATGCCAATTAACTTTTGTTTTTGGTGGAGGGTTAAAAAAAGGAGAGCTAAATATAATAAACATTTATATTTATATAAAATATAATCTGTGTTTAAAAATATAATTTAAAATATAGTCTGTCTTTTTAAAATATAATCTGTCTTTTTCAGTTAGTTCGTAAATTCAAACAAGCTTCTGCCTTTCAAAAATCTTACATAGGCCCTTGATCTTAGTGAGCATTTTTTGTCCTAGGCTTTGCAAATTATATCTTTACAACAAAAATAACTAGGACTTTTCGTAAGTCAAACTTCATTTGTAAAAGTAGAAAATTCTATTTTTCTTGCGTAGTTAAAAGATGCACTTATTGTTGTTATATATACTCTGTTAAGAAGTCCCAGCTGGGCCTGGCTGGTGTGGCTCAGTGGATTGAGCGTCCCCATGGACTGAGAGGTCCTGGTTCGATTCCTAGTCAGGGCACATGTCTAGGTTTTGGGCTCAATCCCTAGTAAGGGAGCATGCAGGAGGCAGCCTATAGATGTTTCTCTCTCACATCGATGTTTCTATCTCTCTCTCTAAAAAATCAATAAAAACATTAAAAAAAAAAAAAAAAAGGTCCCAGCTGGTTACATTTTGAGATCTTCCCTCAAATTATACGTGAAAAACTTGGCATCCTTTATAAGATTATAGAGGATGTTTAAGATCTAGGAAACCCAATATTCTTGGGGGGCAGATAATATATTAAATTTATAAGCTCTTTATTTTGTAAAATTCTTTCACAAATATTGCTATCTTATCCTATTAATTTATACTTCTATTTCTTTGCATTTATGAATGTTCACTCCTATCAGTTTTCTCAAATTACACATTTCTCTTTGAAATATCATTTATTTTTCTTTTCAGTTATGTATTTAATGTCTTTTTGGTTTGTTTTTGTGATGGTGAAAAGTGATTTATAAATTAGGATATGCTACATCAGAATTTATGCAATATTTGGTATTTTCATTAAAAAAAGATCTCTTAAAAAATAGAAACAGGGTTTTGGAGATCTTATGTAGCCTGTTTTTTATGATACATGTATTATGATTGCAAAATATTGAACTTGTTCCAAGTCTCAACTACAATAATAGCATGTAATATATACATGGGTGGGCAAAAGTAGGTTACACTTGTGAGTATGTGAAACAGAGTTTATCTTTGTATTATTATTTATTACTTATTTGTATTATAACTGTAAACCTACTTTTGTCCACCTTTGTATTGTTTCTAAATCAATTACCTCATCTGTAATAGTTTCCTAATAAAACTTGGCCAAGATAATGAGTATTAGTAATTTGTGTCAATGTACAATATAACTGTAAATTATTATTATTATTAAAACTCTTTGTTTAGTTCTAGTCCTATTCATCAACTTCATTTTTATTATTTTAAAAACTGTCATACAGTAAAATTGACTTAGTATTCACTTCTGTGAATTTTAACACAAGTATAGATTCATGTAGTCACCATTAAAATCATCAAATTCTTAAAATTGATATTTGTTTTTAAATCTTGATTGAGATAGTTTATAAAAAGATAACATACTACTTTTTCAAAACAAAGGTTTTAATAATACGTCATATGATTTGGTGTTTGTTTCTTTTTTTAAAAATATGTTTTTATTGATTTTTTTTTAGAGAGAAAGGAAGGGAGAGAGAGAGAAACATCTGATGTGAGAGAGAAACATTGATTGGCTGCCTCCTGCACTACCCTCCCCTGGGGATTGAGCATGCAACCTGGGCATGTGCCCTGACCGGGACGATGCTCAATCCACTGAGCCACACCGGCTGGGCTAGTGTTTATTTCTTTTAATAAGTGTTTTACCAATAGAAGTTTAATACAAGACTGCAACACAAAGCAGCCACTTAAAATTGGAAAAAAAACTGATGTTTATATCTAGAATTTAGTGAGAATTAACTTGAACTGAATACTACCAAGTATTAGATGAAACACACAAGACCATTACCTGAAGTTCATTTGTGTTGACTAAAATTTTCTCCCCACACTATTAACATTCATAATTTTCTCATTGTTTGAAGAGACAGAGCATACAAGTAGCATTTTTTATTAGTTCACATTTAATTTTTTTCTTTATTGTTGAAAGTATTACAGATGTCAGATGCCCCTCCTTTTTTCCCCCATTGACACCTTCCTCCCTGCTCCCTCATCCCCTCCTTCACCGCACTGTTGTCTGTGTCCATTGGTTGTGCATATATGCATATAAGTTTTTTTGGTTTATCTCTTCCCACCCCACCACCCCCTTTCCTCTGAGGTTTGTCAGTCTGTTCCCTACTTCCCTGTCTCTGGATCTATTTTGTTCATCAGCTTATTTTGTTCATTATATTCCACAAATGAGTGAGATCATGTAATACTTGTCTTTCTCTGACTGGTTTATTTCCCTTATCATAATACTCTCCAGGTACAAGTTGCATTTTTTTTTTTTTGTCTCAAGAATATTAGATATGTATCAACGTACCCATATTCTGGAAGTCACTTTCAAAATATGGCAGCCAACTCTGAAATAGACTTGTTCCTGTTTCTTTTTTTTAAGGACTAGTAAAAGTAGAATTATTTTATTTAAAAGATGAATGTTTGTTAAACTACTAAATTTCAATTAAATTTTTGATCCCATTTCACCCCTCTGGAGATGGTAAGAACTTCTCATAGAAAACTGAGAAATTTAAAAAAATTATAGAGTATTTCAAATGCATAGAAAATTCCAGATAATACTATAACAAACAATATGTATCCACTGTTTAGCTTTAACAAATTGTTAATATTTTGATAGGCTAAATTTTAAGGAGAATAAAGCTGCATGTAAGCTCAGTGAAGAGCCTGTCAGCTTTTATTACCAAGAGAATATTGACCAACCACACACTCACTGGCCTTTCAGCTGCCTAAAATCATGTCGTAGAAGCTGGCAGATTTGCCAGATAGGTAAGGTAAGAAAAACATTGTTTATGAAAATAAAACCTAATTCAGGAAAGTAACATAGTTGAATAATAAATATCCTAGCTTTTCAATTGTATAATTCACTTTATTTTAACTAGTTATTTACTTGTAAGAACTTGCTTATTAACTAGAGTCATTTTCCAAGTGTGGGAAATCTGGAAAGCAAACTTTGGCAGGAAGAAACTGTGAAAGGGTACAGCCCTAGTGGTGCACAGAATGTGGGTGGAATCCTATAGACCAACAGTGTTTGCTTTAATCTACTGGGTGTTTCCAAACCAGCTGGTACTAAGTCTTTTTAAAGGTATTCATTTTTAAACTTCAAAACAAATAGTTATTTATTGTAAAAAAAAAAAATACAAATGAGCATAAATGTTGTGTATACTGCCTGTCCAAATGGATGATGGTATTTTGTAACCTGCTTTTATCACCTAATATATTGGGAATATATATCCATGCCCTAAATATGCTTTGACATTTATCACTTATAATATCTCTATGTATTTACTATACAATTGAACCATCTTTTATTTAACGCAACCCCTATTATTGGGCTTTTTTTAAAAAAACAAAAAACAAAAACAAGATTAAAAACAACATATTATTGAGTTGTTTGTTTTACTTTTGTGGTATTACAAACAATATTGTGATGAACATCCTGATAGCTGATCTTTGTAACATCCAGAACTTTTAGGACGAATTCTTAGAAGTGGGATATCACAGTCCAAGAGTATATACAAGATGAATATTTTTATAATTATCACCAAGGTGTTTTTCAGAAAGCTGGAATGAGGTCCTCCAAATTTGTATTTTTTTAAAAATAAATGAATAACTAACAGAATTGTTGCAAAAATTGGATAAAAAGTCAGAATGATTATTTTCATGTTCAAGATGATGTGATTTATTTCTTATAGGGTCACAAGATGCTGCTCATGATCTGGATACACTGAAAAAGCACAAGGTAAAAAAAATGTTTCAGGTCTGGCACCATGTATAGAAAGTATCTTATTATTTTTTAAATTTGTTTTTATTGATTTTTTTTAGAGAGAGAGATAAAAAGCATCGATGTGAGAAAGAAACATTGATTGGCTGCCTCCTGCATGCCCCCTACTAGGGATCGAGCCCGCAGCTGGAGCATGTGCCCTGACCGGGAATTGAACAGGGACCGATGCTCAATCAATCCACTGAGCCACACCAGCTGGGCTAGAAAGTATTTTATTTTATTTATTTATTTTTTTTAGAAAGTATTTTAAATGTTACCTTTATTTGGGAAAAACTGTTTTGGTCCATTTCAGCGTTTTTGGCTATCATTTTAATAAAGTTGCAAAAATTATTACATCTAATTCAGATAAATGGATTGTAACCCATCTTTCCAGTTTTATATTCTCTCAGTTTTCCTTCACATATCCTCATGAACCTGTTTTTGGAGACACATCTTCTTGCCCCTGCTTATGTAGTTCCTCTGTTTGGGATAGGTTTTCCTCTCTTCTTGTCCAAGACCTACCCAGGCCTTGAGTTCCCACTCATATACCACTTCTTCCCCTATGCCATTTCCTCCATACAACCTAATGTGATTTATTACTTATTTCAATATTTACAAAAATATTTTTTTCTAGCCATATACTATTTTGTCAAATGCTGTTTCAGAGTCATGGAATTGCTATGGTTTGAGAATACAAGAGGTTCTTGTTCACATGATGCTATGATTTGAGGAGCAGGGAGGGGAGAAAGACAAGTAAGCAGCTACGGTGCAGGGCATTGTGTGCTTTGATGGGGAAGTGCAGGTTGCCATTGGAGTGCATAGGAGACACTGCCCTTAACCCATATTTGTTTGGGTTGGGTCAGGTTGGGTTGGGTTGGGGATAGGAAGGATGGAGTTCTTCCTGGAGGAAGTGATGTTGAAGTTTTGCTCTGAAAGGGGATGGGGAGGGAGCAGATAGTGTGAGGACCCATAGGCAAGAGAAAGGTTGATGTTTTCAGGGATAGAAAAGAAGTGCAGTAACCCTGAAATAGAAAATGTGAGAAAGAAGGGTACCAAGAGACAAGGCCAGAGGTAAGCATGAGCCAGATCACCAAAGTCCATGTAAGTCAGAGTAAATTGTTTGGATTTGGTCCAAAAGACAGTGGAAACCCTCTGAAAGGTTTTACCCAGGGATCAAATTTTCATTTTAGAAAGACCATTCATTAGAGGCAGTGTGGAAAATAGATCAGAGGGTTCTTCCAGCTAGAGATGGGAGACTAGTTATAAGGCTGTTGCACTAATCCAAAAAAGAAAAAAAAAAGATGATGATGGCTTAGATTAGGATTCAGTGGGTGTAAGGAAGAATTGGTAGATTTGAGTTTTTTTTTTTTTTAAAGAGGGCGTGACCCTCACAATTTAACCATTAATTACCTACAGGTCAGGGTTGGGGGAGGGCAAGGTTGAGGGAAGAGGAGTCATAGCTGATATCCAGCTTTCCTGGGTAACTAAAGAGGGTTGGTGCCATTCCATGAGATAGGGAGGAGCAGGTTTTAGTGGAAAAACAATGAGCTCAGTTTTGAACAGTTTTTATTTTAGATGCTGTGGATAATCTAGGTTAAATTATTCAATAGATAGTGTTGATATATGGTGTCTGAAGTTCAGGTGAGATGTAAAAATATAGATTTAGGAACCTTCAGCATATAAGCAGTGATTAGAATCATTGGAGTAGATTAAATCATCTGGGGAAAGGTATAAAGTGAAGGGAGAAGAAGGCCTACGACAGAACCCTGAGTAATACCAAACCATAAGGAATGGTCAAAAGAAGAAGAATTTGTCGCCAGAAAGGTGGAGTTAAGAGGTTGTAAAAAAGTAAAAAAAAGTAGGATACTGAGGGAGCCAAAGAAGGTGAGTGTTTTTAGTAGGAGAGAGTCAGCAGAAGCAAATGCTGCCAGAAGTTTAAGTACAATTAGCACTAAATTACATCCATTGGATTTTGCAACAAAGAACTTGTGATTTTTGTGGGAACAGTTTCTTTTGAATTGGACACTAAAGCCAGATTTCAGATGATTGAGACATGAAAGAAATGATAGAAAAAAAAAAAAAAAAAAGAAAGCAGGAAAGGAGAATGGGAACAGCCAAATGAGGGAGATGGGAGAGTTTTGAGCGTGCTTTCAAACTGATGGTAGAGGAAGGAATTAAAAATAGAGCAAGAATTGTGGCCAGAGGGATGTGCCAAGAAATTAGTAGGCAGTTTGACCCCAGTCAGAGGTTCCAGAATGAGCCTTATAAAGGATGTGGGAGCACATCATCCATTGTAGTAAGAAGGCAGAAGGAAAAGGTGGGTGCAGGTGTAGGCAAGTTTGTTAAATTTGATGGTAAATGTGAGGGTTCCTATGTGATGGCTTCTCTTTTTACTGTGAAGTAGTCAGTGAGGTGATCTGCTGGAAGAAGGAAGAGATAGTAGGGTTGAAAGTTAGGAGAGTGGGGAAGGTTTGAAGGAGCTGATTTGAAGGTTTGAAGAGAATGAGGGAGAGAGCCTACTAGGGAAATATAGTTGCTAAGCATTGCTGAGGGTCAAGAAAGGTTGACTCTCATAAATTCGTGATCTGCAATATTGTGCTACGTTTCTCCAGCAATGCTTAGCAGTCTGGTATCCAGTCGGTTCTTACCAGACAGATGCAGGGGAGGTGGATCACGGACTATAAGCTAAATAGAAAAGGAAGTAAAGGCAAGAGGGGGCTGATGGATAAGAAGAAATGGAAATCTCAAGGAGTTGATGTTTCTCATGAGGTCTAGTGGAAGTAACTGAATGAAAAAACTGGAAAGATAGGAGCGAGATGTTTATTATATCAGACCTGGAGCGCTTTTGGGTGTTGGCTTTGAAGGAATGTGATTGAAGTGGAATGATGAGGGAAGTCATTGGAGATAAGGTTGTCAGGAAACTGTTAAACCCTAGTGGAAATTTATGTTACACAGGATAATGGTAGGACTTGGAATAGGATTCAGCCAACTGAGAGTCAGGTGTTCCAAAAATACAATCAGTTTGTATGAACCTCAAAGAGCAAGGATTTTTACTGGAGGGTGAAACAGAAGTGATTTGGAAGAGTCAGGGAGTAGCCAAAAGAATGCAACCCTGCATCTTACCCATAAAGTAAATGAGTCTAGGCCCCTTTGTAGGTTCAGGATATACAGAAATGAACAAGGAGTAAGATACTTGCTCTTAAAATATGATACTTCGAGATGAGAATACATTCTCTGAAAGAACTCAAATGAGGCAATGCGAAGAATTGGGGGGGGCGGCAACCTGAGTCAGGGTTGGCCTTTCTGGGGGTATTACTTTTCATCTGAGACTTTATGACAAAGGCGGCCATGCTCAGGTCAGAGCAAGAGGACTTCAGGCTGAGAGAATAGCAAATGTGAAGGCTTACAGGGTGGGGGTGGGAGGGTCAAGTTCAGTAATCTATTCCTTCTGGTACCATAACACTTGGTTCTCCTATAGCTCTTCACACCTCTGCTTTGTATTATCTTCTTTAACATGTTTTTCCTTCTTCTATTATTCAGCAAACTTCTAGAGGATAGAGACCTTGTCCTAGTTATCTTTGTTGCCCACAGCTCTGAGAAAAAGTTTTGATTGACTTGAGGCTAAAAATTTTGTGATAAATACTTGCAATTAATTTCCCTAAAGAAATAGCTACTAACCAGTTCATTAACTAATTTGATATGTTTAGTTGTCAACTTACTTGTACTTAAACTGGACTCCCCATGTTATAATAGTTCCTGCCTGACAATAAGAAATAATTTCTCGCCCATCCGGTGTGGCTCAGTGGTTGTGCATCTACCCATGCACCAAGAGGTCGCTGGTTCAATTCCAGGTCAGGGCATGTGCCCAGGTTGTGGGCCTGATACCCAGTGGGGGGCATGCAGGAGGCGGCCAATCAATGTTCTCTCTCATCGATGTTTCTATCTCTCTCTCCCTCTCCCTTCCTCTCTCTAATATAAATAAAGAAAAAAAATTTTAAAAAAGAAAGAATTTCTCAGAGTAAAAATGTAAAATAGAAAAACTGATATATTTGTTCATTGGCAAGTATCATTATGATTTACCCCCTCTTATGATACTCTAGTTCAAAATCCGTTTCATCCTGGTGATGTGAACGAGGCAGCTGTTTAAAAGATCCTTCTGTCTCTGTGCAAACTACCTGTTGAATGCCTGGAAGAAGCAGAGCGGCTGAATAGAGGGTTTCTAGAAAAATGTAAGGATGCTGCAAAACAAAAGTATTCACTTAAATACATGGCACATTTCAGGGGGCGGTCTTAGCATTTAAGTCAAGTGCTGTCACTAGGACAAATTCTCTTGTGGAGGAGCACTTCAGAAATTTCTATAGGAATTTATTTTAATGTTTAGATATGGTAATAAGGGTTGCTGTATTAATAAGGTGCCTGGTGTGTGCCAGATGAAGTCCTATGGAGAATAGAAAACCGAGTGTAACATAAAATGTTCCAATTTATTTATTGCAGAATTGTTTATAATAGCAAATTATTGAAAACAAACCATGTGTCCATCAATAGGGAATTGGTTACATGAACAACAGTATACCCACATCATAGAATATTATATAGCTATAAAAGGAATACAAAAAAGGTCTCTGAAGGCTGATATAAAAAGATCTCCAGGATGTATTTAAATGGGGAGAGGAACCCCAGGGTGCTGTCTTTGTATAAGAAAGGGATTAAATAAAATATTTGCATAAAGGTACTCTAAAAGAATGTACAAGAAACCAACAAAGGTGGGTGTCATTAGTGTGGCAGATAATGGAGTGCGTAGGGACAGTGTGAGAGCAAGAATTCTTAATGTTTCTTTTTTTAATGTTTTTATTTTTGAACCAGTTAAAACCTAAAATTTTATTAAAGTTGGAAATAATAACACCTAAATATGAGGATTAAGTGAGATAAACTGTATGCCTAGCACATAATAAGTACTCGATAAAAGGGTTATTCTATTATCCTATTATAAAGGGCACCCCAAAAGCAACCATGGTTAGGACCTCTGTAACTGCATTTTGGAAGCATGCTTGATTACTAGAAGGATTTTAGGCTGGGTCCCTATCACCACCGCCACTTGTGACTCAGTATGTTTTTTTAATCAAGAGCATTAAAGCAATATGCATATAAATTGCAGACATTGAGTAGTTTAATAATCCACAATATTTGTAATGCACTTTTACCTTTCAGCTGGTTTTCCCAAGATTCTCATTTGGTCTTCTCCATAATCCTGTGATGTATAGAGAAGATACACAGATAATAATACATGTAGTATATATGTACATATATATTTTATATGTGTGTTCTGGAAGTGGTCAGACCTCATTCCTGGTCTTTTGGGAGTATAGAATATAGTTGTAAAGACAAAGCAAACACATCAATATTATAAAACATTGGAAGATATTATGTAATTAAGGGCAGAATCATATAATACTGGCCGAAGGACACTGGAAGTGAGAGAGTGAGTTGACATAGATGAGACTTCACTGGGAAAAGCAGAAGGACATTTCATTTGAGACTTTATCTTCTAAAAATGTCCTTCCTTCTTTCTAGCTTCTCCCATCTCCCCTCTATTTGAGAGTCTTTGTGGAGTAGACATTTGAGGTCCTTTCTGTTGTCTTTCTTCCACAAGGCTGTTCAGTGAGTAAAGGACCTATCATTCTGTCTTTATGAGGCCTAGCCCCCTGAGTGTCTTACTCCTGTGTTCTTTTGGTTGTGTACCACAGACACCTAAGCAAGGAAAAAGGATGTGTGTGATGATTTAGGGGGATCTCTGGAACCCAAGGGCAGAGCGTGGTGGTGCCAGGGAATAGAAGGCCATTCTAGATAGCTCCTCTGTCCACTGGCCTCATGGGCCTTCTCTGCACATCTACTCTGTTCTTCTTCTTTGGAGTCAGGAATCTTTCAGCTTCTCTGAGCACTTAAGAGAAAATGGCTGTCTTAAAGTTCTTAAATTTGTGGATCATTCTAGCTACCTTTTACACCTATTCTTAAAAAAATTTCTAAAGATAATCTGATCAGCCTAGCTCAAGTCAGGTGTCCACTCAAATCCAGTCAGCTGTGTTGGAGGGAGGTGCAGGGCACTAACAGAGCCATACTTGTGAGGGTAGTGGGGACAGGAGAGGCAGGGCTGGACAAATACTCTATGATATGTGTGAAATACACGAAAATACGGAGAGCAGGCCAAAACCTAAGATGCAAAAAGAAACCAGAAAAACAAAAAAACTAAGACGCATGCTAAGAAAGAATAAATACAGTGAAACGCATGTTTGACAAGAAACAATGACTCATTTTTGTTGTTTGGCCTTTGGATTCCCTTGAAGGACTTTCCATGGCTCCTTCCATATGCTTGGTAGGCTCTAGGACAGGGCCTCGAAGCATACATGGTGTAGGAGGTTGCTTATGTGTACCATTTGAAAGAACATCTTTCATGACCATCCCATCTTTCACCCACACTAATTCATCAGGACCTCTGGGTTTGAGGCCCAGTGGCATTGATATTTTTAAAAGCTAACTAGGTCATGTACTTACAAAGAGGAAATACTTATCGAAAGGGAAGTCTGTGCTGATGATATACTTCCCTTAATTAAGTTTTTTATATGGAGATTCACTGACTTATTCAACAAATATTTTAAGTACTTTCTGTGCCAAGGTCACTGCTCATTCACAAAGCTTACTTATAATCGTGAGTAAGCTAACCATGCTCCCTACCCTGGTGGAATGTCTAATACAGTGAAGGAGACAAACAATCTCTGAGTGGTCAGAGCTATAATAGGACAAGGAGAGGGTGCTATGGAAGTATATAGAAACAGCACCTCAGTGAGGGATAAGGCAGTCTGATCAGGCTTTCTTCAGGAAGTATTATTCAAATATGTCATGCTTAAATTGTAAATTGTCTTGTTACAGATCTCAACATCCCAGCCTCTATTTAATTAACCTAATTCATGAGAATTTTTTTTTTAAATCATCTTTTTTTTCTCTTTAAGGTGACTCATATTCTCAATGTTGCATATGGAGTTGAAAATGCTTTCCTCAGTGACTTTATATATAAGAACATTTCTATACTGGATCTGCCTGAAACCAACATCCTGTCTTATTTTCCAGAATGTTTTGAATTCATTGAACAAGCAAAAATGAAGGTAAGTTTTGTTTTGATCTGTAGTTCTTCAAAAGCAGAAATTTTAAGATATAGGTTCCATTATCCGATCTTATTCTTTTTGTAATGAATATGTAGAGAACCATTATGAAATTTCCTCTCCAACAATATTTCATTAATTCCTACAACTATTTAGTTTTCCAGTTACTGTTTTCTTGAGATATTTATTTTTAAAATTAATTTCTCCTCTTCCTATGCCTGTGTATATATGTGCTTAGATTTCCTTTGATAGTTTATAACCACCAGCCCACTGACCAATTTGTAAGATAATCAAGTGGACTATAGGATAGAGGTTGCTCTAGTCCTGTTAATGTATTTATGAAGATTAGTATGCATTTATTTTTGTGGCCTCGGTAGGGATAGTGAATCTGTGCATTTTTAACAATAGAATGTTAGGGTGCTCTCAGGACTAAATGGCTATTGCTTTACTGAGATTGTATGAAAATGCTGATAAAAAGCTGTCCATTGGTTCTCTGACTTCAGAAGACCAACTGATGGTATAATACTTCAATCTTGGTTCTGGATCCAAGTCAACACGCTGACAGCTGGGCTTCTAGTTATACCTTGTAATACCAGTAATTATACCTTGAAATGACGTCACTTTTATTTTATTTTTATTATCATTATTATTTTTTATCCTCACCTGAGGACATTTTTGCATTTATCTTCAGACAGAGCGGGAGGGAGAGAGGGGGGAAGAGAGAGAAACATCAATGTGAGAGAGACACATCGACTGGCTGCCACCCACATGACCCCAACTGGGCCGGGGACAAACTGCAACCGAGGTACGTGCCCTTAGCGGGAACCAAACCCGGGACTCTCTGGTCCGCAGGCCAACACTCTAACCGCTGAGCCAAACCGGCCAGAGCAAAATGACGTCACTTTTAATCAGCATGTAATTCTTACAAAATTTACATGAGATGAGTAGATGGGAATGTAGAAGTCCTTACAGACAAAAGTTAACTCCCCAAGAACACTTAACAATTAATGACAGTTAACATTAGAGTCCAGTTTAAATGATCTCACTTCTGCCTTTTCTCCTTCCCTTTCTTCTTCCCTCTCCCTTCCTTTCATTTAGTGATATTTATTGAGTGCTGTATGTGCCCAGCACTGTGCTAGGTGCCTTCTCTAGATCACCTGGAAAATATAAAACTATTCAACCTTACCATTCAACTTTATTTCATGGCAGATAATTGGATGAAAGAAAAGTAAGAGGCTTTCTAATTCAAAGCCCAATATTGGCCAGACTGTTCTGTGAAAAATTTAATAGGCTCCAGGTTGTAACATTCCAGGATGGTAGTAATTAGTGTTAAAAATAAAAATGATGTCTCTGTATTAGCTGTTTCTCTAAGGAGATGTAGAATATACTTTAAGATGGTAAAGGAGCCCCTGGCCGGTTTGGCTCAGCAGTTGGAGCATCAGCCTGCGGACCAGAGAGTCCTGGGTTCGGTTCCCGCTAGGGGCACATACCAAAAAATAAATAAAAATAAAAAATAATGACAAGATGGTAAAGGAAAAGTATAGACATCATCCATATTCATATTCATATTAATATTAGAAGTTATGTACATGTTGCAAGTCAAAAGTAGAAAGGGTAATAGTTCAGTAAAATGGTCCTTTGCTTGGGTTTCCTGAAAAAAAAAACACAGAACCTGAGACAAGGATTAAGAGCTGATGCTTCATTTGAGAGGTGCATTCCCTAGGCAGTGAGAGTGAGAAGGAAGGGAAGTGATGCAAGGAAGGATGAGAAGCAACATAAGATGATGCGTTTACCCTGCTGAGTACAACTTCACAATGAACTGACAGTGACATAGCTGGGTGCTCGGCAGGTACACCTGCTCTACCACCCTAAACATCTTTGGGCAGGGAGTACAAAGAAACCTCAGTACAGAATTTGGGAGGGAGGTAAGAGAGACTTTATCTGCCTTGCTCTCTGTCAGCTCCTGTTTCCCATTGGTCAGAGTTCACCCATGGGGAAATAACTAACCCCACAATTCCAGAGTATAACACTTGACTCCTCAGCAGCCACCTTGAAGCCAAACCCAGTGCCCTGTGGTATGACTTTCCATTCAAGTTCAGAACCAGCAAGAGAATCCAGAACTCAGGGTGTCCCTTTTCTATGCAGAGACTGCCATAGAAAGAGCCTTTGTAGGCAAGCAAAACTCAATAGGCCTAAAAGGAACAGTTGGCCACAGAGGTGATGGCTGAGGTGGAGCAAGTTTAGGGTCCGACCATAAGATGATGGCACCAAGAGAATCTGAGGAGGTGCGTAAAATGTTTCTGCTGCCAGTTCTATTAGAATTCCACAATACGTTCTGATTTCTCAAGCCTTATGTTTTATACTGGGATCCTAACCTCAGTCAATATTTCCTTGACCTGAAAACTCTTTATTGTTTGGATTAATACATATTTATTTTTTAGCAATAGAATTCTTGAATTGTCTTCATTCATTTTTTTCTAGATGAGACCTCTTTATGACTTTGTTTATTGTATATGCAAGTGTCATGAAATCTGATTACCCGGTGAATTGCATGTTTCAAAACCACCTTTGTAGGCTCTGGTTTGCTGCTTTTAGCTGCCAAATGGAGTGTCTTCCATTTCCCCATGTCTTTCCTTATTGCTTTCTTTACTTATAAAATCCTGTTTCTCTGTCCTTCCTCTGTCTCCACCTCATGCATTTTTTGTCAGGTTTATGCCTAAAGGGACAGAAATACACATGAAAGGGAAGTAGTAAGTTAACCTCTATAGCCTGAAGAGTTCTCTTTGGAAAATTTACTTGCCCCCCTCCCTTTTGTTTATGTGTGAAAGGTTTTATGTGTTAGTATGAAAATATGTATTTGATATTCCATGTTTACTTTATTATGTATTTGATGTGATTTTAAAAACATAAGTAATCCATATCATTGTAGAAACATTGGAAAATCACCTTACTCCCCAAATTTAGACATAATGATATATTTTTCTATATATCATGAGACTCATTTGCAAAAGACCTGAACTTGGCTTAGTTAATCTGTTAATAAATATTCATTACTTATTCTGAGAAGTTACGAAGAATATATATTGCTGTCTTCAAGGAGTTTGCCATCTAGTTGACAAGCTATTAATAACAACACGAGAATAAAGAAAGCTTGATAAAATGGAAATACTGTAACCTAATTACTGCCCATAGCAAAATGGTGATGTGAATTTTTAAGAGATTGCTTTCTTTTCAGAAATGCAGAACAAAATTAATTTATTCACTTAGCAAACATTTGTGCAATATCTAGTATGTGCCAAAAACTGCACTAAGTTCTAGACATACAGAAATGGCTAAGTTGTGCCCTGCCCTCATCTCACTCAGAGAGAGGCAGGCTTCTTAGGGCAGATACCAGAGTTAGCTGGACAAGAAGAGGAACAAAGGCTTCTAGGCAGAGAATAACAGCAAGTGCAAAAGAAAAAAAAAAGATTTATGAATTATTTAATTGTCACTATTTTGAATTCTGTACAGGGGATATAAAGCCAATAATTTTTATGAAAATACTTTCAAAGACTGTATGATACCCAAGAAATAATAAAAGTTAAATAGGTAAATGCTATGGAAACCAACAGAGAGGCAGCTGTTAAATAAAGAATGTAGGGGAGAAGAAAATACTAACATTATTAAACCTTAGCTAAAACTGGATGAACAGTGTATAAGACTGAAAGTAAAGCTAGGTTCATTTTCAAAGGCATAGGTATGGATCATAAAATAAAGATGACTAGTATAATCAGAAATATTAAAAATGACCCTGAAGGGTATCTCTCGTTAAGCTTTATAAATTTAAGTTTCTTTGAAATATTTTTTTTTTTTTGAGTTTTAAAAAGTTCATTGAGCCCTGGTTAGTGTGGCTCAGTTGGTTGAGTACTGTCCCGTGCACCAAGGGGTTGCCAGTTTGATTCTCAGTCAGGGCACAGCCCGGGTTGTGGGCTCGATCCCCAATGTGGGGCATGCAGGAGGCAGCTGATACATGTTTCTCTTTTACATTGATGTTTCTCTCTCTCTCCCTCTCCCTTTCTCTCTCTCGAAAATAAATAAAAAACATTTTTTAAAAAGTTCACTAATAGTTTCATCAGTTATTATACTTTGATTTAAAAATGTCTTCAGTTTCACCCTGGCGGGTTTGGCTCAGCAGTTAGAGCATCAGCCCATTGTCCAAAGGGTTGTGGGTTTGATCCCTGGCCCCAGTCAAGGTCGTGCAGGAGGCAACCAATTGATGTGTCTCTCTCACATCGATGTTTCTCTCTCTCTCTCTTTCCCTCCCTCCCTTTCACTCTATCTAAAAAAATTAATGGAAAAATATCCTTGGGTGAGGAATAACAACAACAAAAATGTCTTTGGACTCATAAAAATGAACTATTGTACAAAGTGAGAAAAGTTTGGTATATCTATAATGAATATTTGTGTTTTGCTTTTCTTGTACAGAAAGTTAATATCTGGAAATGACATATTGAAATTGTCTTTTTGATATGAGGATTTTCAAAATATTAACCAATTTTTTTGTGGATCATTTGGCTTTCTTGAAATGAGATGTACTTGCAAATTTGTTACAACAGATCTAGGAAAGGAATTTTGTAACGGATTTATGAATCTGAGAAAACTGCCTTGCAAAAGTAAAATAAGCCAATGAGCTATAAACACAGTATTGCTAATATATACTTTGGGTAGAGAGTTTTTAGTTCTAAGTTTCAATCTTTTATCAAAAGAAGAATCAGGAAATGAAGTAACTAAAATGTCTAGTTCTGTAGTGTGTTCTCACAGTTTACTGCATTTAATTTAGATCATTAACTTTTTAAAAGCCTGAAATAAGCCAACCTGTATCAATGGTGTTCCATCAGATCTATCACATTCATTATTAATGCAATATTACCCCCATCAGCACTGGTCTTACACTGTGTCTCTTTTCACTTGTAAAGTATCATTTTCAAGTTACCTGAAACGTTATTCATTTATTGACCTTATGCTGGTGTCTTATTACCTTCTCCACTTCGTATTATCCTGAGCTATTTGTGTCATCATTTTTCTACCTCATAAATTGAATTATTTTATTCCATCACCCTTTATCCCCCTATACCCTCCTCCACCTTCACCCCACCCCAACCCCGGCAATCACCAGACTGTTGTTCAGCTTCCCTCCAGAATGTATCTAAGAGTAGGACATTTTTTCTTCTTGCTGATCATTTTATACCGAGATTTCCAAAGTAATGACACTAGCTTTATGGGAACACTATGTGTACATGGAATGTCTCAGGCTTTCTGTTTAGTTTATGATTATGGTTTTCTTCATGTTTCCACATATATTTCCTGTAATTTTTCTCTTATTTATAGATATGTGGCTAACTTGTTAGGCTTTTATGTATACTTTACTGGATTACTTCAGTTTAACAAAGGATACTGTTTCAGAATTCCAAATATATCACCAAAGCACTTCAATCCTAGGAGGTAGAAAGAGGAGGTGTTGGTTGATTGATTTATTGGTTTTTCCATTCTTTCCTTACAGTGGATTATATTTTGATAATTGAATAAATTTATAGAATTAATATTTTTATTTTATAATTTTAAATAGTACAAGAATGTACGATTGATTTAATAACCTTTCTTAAATGATTAATGAGTAGTTTTGTTTGATTTTATTGCAGGATGGAGTGGTTCTTGTTCATTGTAATGCAGGGGTTTCCAGGGCAGCTGCAATTGTGATAGGCTTCCTGATGAATTCTGAAGAAGTCTCATTTACCAGTGCTTTTTCTTTGGTGAAAAATGCAAGGCCTTCCATATGTCCAAATGCTGGCTTCATGGAGCAGCTTCGTACATATCAAGAGGGCAAAGAAAGCAATAAGTGTGACAAAATACAGGAATTAGAAGGGGACAACAGTTCATGAGTTACATTCTAGCAGATGATGGACAACTAGTTTCTGAGTTGGCCTCCATAACCACCTTTCCCCTATTTGGGAGAGTAAACTAATAAAAACTTCCTTTTTCTTGTTTTTCTTCAAATGAAAATGGAGGTCAATTGATTGTCCTGAGCTACTATGTAAATAATTTTTTAAATTATATTGTTTTCTTTGGTATTATAATGTGTGATTAAATGCTTTTTTGATTTGCTAAGGGAGAATAACTATTACCAATAATTGATTTTTGTACAAGAAAAAAATGTTTAAATTTAAAATCAAGCCCTGGCCAGTTTGGCTCAGAGGTTAGAGCATCGGCCTGTGGACCAGAGAGTCCAGGGTTTGTTTCCCGTAAGGGCACGTACCTTGGTTGCAGTTTGTCCCTGGCCCCGGTTGGGATTGTGTGGGTGGCAACCACTCGATGTGTCTCTCTAACATCGATGTTTCTCTCTCTCTCTTCCTCCCTCTCTCCCTCCCACTCTATCTGAAGATACATGCAAAAATGTCCTTGGGTGAGGATTAAAAAATAATAATAAAATAAGTAAATAAATAAATAAATAAGATCGATGTTAGAACATGGAAAGATTAAATTGGTTGATTAAGACTTTTCTATTCCAGCAACTGTATCCATAAAGGAAAAAACTTGAAATGCTGCTTGACTTACCATTTCAGAAGGAGATAAATTTCTTTGTAAATAATTTAAGATAAAAAACCAATACCTTTAACCTTCCCAAAGAGGTAACTAAAATGTGAAGGTTTACACAATATTTATATAGTGGTTACAATAGTCACAAAATTGTAATGTCCTTTTGTACCCACTTTTCATTTGGATTTTTAAAATTTAATTATATTCCCTGCATTTATTTTTAAGTTTTGTGTAGATTTTGTCTCTTACATTATTATGAGCTTATGGTTCTTTAATTAGGTGACCTAGTCTCTTACGTTGTGTGTTTTTCATCCTGGTCCTTAGCATTCTGTTTTTGGGTCCCATGGCATAATTTTTTAAACCTTCTTGGATCTGTGTTATACTGTGTTATACTGAAAAATTATTTTTTAGATGTCATTTGTTCAATGATCTGTTTTCTAGTTAAGTATTCTATTAGAGAACATATTTTAAGGAAACAAGGGTTATGGTTCTGTAAGAAAATTTAAATAGATTGTTAGAAAGCCTAAAATTATTTACAATTTTACCTCTGGCCAGAGGTTTTGAATAGTTTCTTTTTAAAAAATTAAGTCTCCATATTGGCAAAGCTGACCTCCACATTATAAATTTGCTTAAAGATATTCTTTGACTTATTCAAAATAAAATGTACTTAAAATTAATATAATAATTATAGTATGATTTATTTAATAGCTTTCAAGTAACCTTTCATGACTTAGGAAATATCGTAGCCATTTAGATTTTGTTAAGAAAGTCAATTCTTCTTAAATACATATTGTAAGAGCTAGTATATTCCCATATGTAAGTTGGAAAGTGCACATTGAGCACATGTGTGCATTTGAGAAAGAAGGATTTCCTATGCTGTCAGGAGCAAAAAGTAGAAGTGATAAATGCAAATTATGTCTTGAGATTGCTTATAGCTCGACAAGATGCCATCACATGCAAAACTATGAACTTTACTTCTGTTGAGAAGCAGTATAAATGTAATCAACCTACAGTGAGTTGTCTGAAGCCAACCAAGGCAGACAGAAGCCTCTTAACTATGAGACTGATGTATAATTCTGTCTCTGTAGTCAGTATTGCTGAGGGTTTGCAGGGTGAACCTTTTCCATTCATATTAAAACATTTCTTTAAATACATTTTCTTTTGTTAGGTGCTGTTTACTTTTCAACCATTAAAAGTTGTAACATGAAACCTGGACTAGAACTTGTTCATAATGGATAGTATATTACTTATGTCTGTATTTTGTATGCTTAGCTATTGCCCGTAGTGATCTGGCTATGGTGCAAGCTCATATCTTCTGTATCATTTACAGAAGTGCTTTGAGCATCTATTTCATTTTATCTTAAATGATAGTAGTTTGCTGTATCTAAAATAGATCAATAAATGTAATTCAGTCTTTTAAATTAGGGGTACTACTATATATAGTATTTTTATTGTGTTTCCCATGGATATGTCACTGTGTCATACCTGGTTACTTATAAAAAGGAATGTTAACATTATAATTCTTTATCTCATGTGTTATACATTAAAAATGCATACCAAATATAGGTCTGTTTTGAGGGAGGGGGAAATTATTTCAAGGAGTTTTTACCTCTAATTAAAATATATATATATACACACACACACACATTTAATCCTCATCTGAGGATATTTTTCCATTTATCCTCAGATAGAGTGGGAGGGAGAGAGAGGGAGAGAGAGAGAAACATTGATGTGAGACGGACACGTTGACTGGTTGCCTCCCACACAACCCCAACCAGGGCCAGGGACAAACCACAACTGGGGTACATGCCCTTGGCCGGAATTGAACCTGTGACTCGTTGGTCCTCGGGCCGACGTTCTACCGCTGAGCCAAACTGGCCAGGGCTTTACTTGTATTTTTAAAATAGATTTTTTTCTACCATTTTTTAAGGGAAAGAGGAAATTAATATATCTTTTTTTTTTTTTTATCCTCACCTGAGGACGTTTTTCCATTTTTGCTCAGACAGAGTGGGAGGGAGAGAGAGAGAGAGAAAGAAAGAGAGAGAGAGAGAGAGAGAGAGAGAGAGAGAGAGAGAGAAACATTGCTGTGAAAGGGACACATCGAGTGGCTGCCTCCTGCACGACCCCAAGCAGGGCTGGGGATGGACCGCAACCAAGGTACATGCCCTTGATCAGAATTGAACCCGTGACTCATTGGTCCGCGAGCGGACGCTCTAACCACTGAGCCAATCCGTCCAGGGCAATATATCATTTGTTTTTAAACATTGAAAATAAATATAGAGCCTTCCTGGCAACCTGAGAAAGATGAGTGAAAAAAGGTACCGAGATATATGATAAAATTCTATTTATTTGAGGTTAATATTTTTTAAAATATGTTTTTATTGATTTTTTAGAGAGAGAGGAAGGGAGAGATAGAAACATCCATGTGAGAGAGAAACATCGATCAGTTGCCTCTTGCACGCCCTCTACTGGGGATCGAGCCCGCAACCTGGGCATGTGCCCTGACCTGGAATCCAACCGGGACCTCTCAGTCCATGGGATCACGCTCAATCCACTGAGCCACACCGGCTGGGCAAGGTTAATATTTTTTATATGTTTTGCTAACTTTATGCTTTAATGTAGGTTTGTGATGACATATAGTTTGAATTGAAAACCAAGAAATATTTAAATTTTTGGAAAACCAAAGAATCTTTTTCTTGGATTCTTTTGGAAAAATTTAGACCACTATATCAACTCAAAGATTTCAGAGGAAATAGAATATATAGTATTTAAAAATTATTATTGCAGTTTTACTCTTGCATCACTTCTTCCCTATTGAACCTTGAATGAAATGTATGAGTATGTATTGTGTAACCTAGGGAACATATTTCCATTCTGACTGATGATTTCAGTGGAGATAGGGAAACCTCCTGAACTTGTCACGTGATTATTATTAGTAACTCAAGTGGTTCAAATGTATATAGCAAGTCCCCCTCAAATGTAATTTCTCCCAAAATTCTTGAATGTAGCAAGTAAAAATCGGAGTATTGTCCTTACCCAGTGAGTTAACTCAATGAATTGATACCTTTATAAGCAAAGCCACAATATATTTTAAAATAACAGAAATGTAGTGCAATGAGTTATTTAGTTTTGTCAGGTAGCTCTTGATTTTTCTGCCCAAAGGATCCTGAACATACTTAGTTACCCTGTAGTTATTTAAGAATTTAAACCAGAAGATTTTAAAGTTTTCTGTTCTTGCAATACATATAATGGCATTTGCAGTTAATACATTTATGGTTGTTTCCATTGATATACTTTAAAAATAACATAAACTTTTCTATTTCAAGTGAAGCTTGACTTGTTTTGTATCTATATTTATAATATATCCTTTATTATTTCCAGGTATTGATATACTTTAATAAAATAATAAATTTACTATTTCCCCTGTTAATATCTTTATTTCTTTGAGGTTATTTGTTTTAAAAGCTTTAACACCTATTTGCTGTCAAATTCTTGGTTCAAAAATCTGTTGACCAGACAAAAAATTAAACATTTTGCAATATAAATTAGTTCAAGGTCTATAAAGATTTGTTTTCTCCAGCCACTTTAAGAAATAAAATGGTAAAGTGAGATCTTATAATTGGCATTACTGTGGATAAATTGGCATTGAAAATTTAATAGAACATCCTACTGTTTTAAGTCAAGAGAAGATGCTGAATTACTCTCATTTTAAACTACTGAATAATCTAACCATGACAGCATTGAGATTATTCAGACATCATCCAGCACCCACCTCCCACCTCTCACATACACACATCATTACTTCTCTGACCTACTCATTGCCAACTGCTTCCTCCCTCGCTCTCTCTGTTTTAACCAAACTGGTCTCTTGGCTATGCATCCCTTGAAAATGCATAATCAAGGCTCCACTTCATTACCTGCTGTTCATCTATCTGGGACGCTTTCCCCCTCAGAAACATTAAATGTAACATTAAATGAAATAGTAAATCCTTCTCTGACCACCTTATTTATTTTTTTTTATCCTCACCCGAGGACTTTTCCATTTTTTGTTCAGATAGAGTGGGAAGGAGAGAGAGAGAGAGAGAGAGAGAGAGAGAGAGAGAGAGAGAGAGAGAGAAACATCGACATGAAAGGGATACATCCAGTGGCTGCCTCCTGCACAACCCCAACCAGGGCCGGGGACCAATCACAACTGAGGTACGTGCCCTTGACGTGACTCATTGGTCATGGGCCAGCGCTGAGCCAAACCGGCCAGGGCTTGACCACCTTTCTTAAAATTGCTCCCATTCCTCACACTTTTTTTTTTTTTTTTATCCTCACCCGAGGACACTTTTTTGCATTTATCTTCAGATAGAAGGGGAGGGAGAGAGAGTGAGAGAGAGAGAGAAACATAGACATGAGAGAGACACATCGAGTGGTTGCCACCCACATGACCCCAACCGGGGCCGGGGACAAACTGCAACAGAAGTACGTGCCCTTAGTGGGAACCGAACCCAGGCCTCTCTGGTCCGCGGGCCGACACTCTAACCGCTGAGCCAAACTAGCAAAGGCCCTCACACTTTCTTGTTTTATATATAGCATAGCCCTAATAATCACCAAAATTATTTATAGTTTACTTAATTTGTTTTCCTTATCAAAACTTGGGCTCCTAAGAGAGCAGAGATTTTTACTCTTGTTTATTTATACCAGGTATATCCTATAACAGGCATTCAAAAATTGCCTATTAGAAGGAAGGAAGGGAGGATGGAAGGAAAAAATTGATGCATGCCTCCCTAAGATATGTAAGTTTTGAGGTTACCTTTTCACTTCCAATGGGTAATAAGAACCATTTAATTGATTTAATAATAACAGGTGAATCAACAGCTAAACTGATGTTTCCTTTGATGTTTCCCTCCCCTGGTCTGCCAGTTGTTTACTGTAATGAAATGATTAGGAAAAAACTCATAAGTTTCCAAATGTAATATTTATTTTAATTTATTAAGACATAGCTTTGGTCACTTTTATTTATAGAGGTCAGATAATGCAAATAACAACTAATGGATTTGTATTTTTTGGACACCATCCCTACGATCCTGCTACCCTCCTGCCTCAGTCTGTTTGGGCTCTTATAACAGAATACCATAGACTGGGGGACTTATAAACAACAGAAATTTATTTCTCAGAGTGGTGGAGGCTGGGAAGTCCAAGATCAAGGCACTAGCAGATTTGGGAACTCTCTGGGGTCTGTTTAATAAGGGCACTAATCTCATTCATGAGGTTCCACCCTTGTGACTTAAACCAAAATTCCTACCTCCAAATACCATTATGTTGGAGGTTAGGATTTCAACATGAATTTAGGGGGACACCAATATTCAGTTTGTAGCACCTTTCAACCTGATTTTCCCCTTCTCTGCTCTTCAAATGAAAATGTATGTAGTGTATTCTTAAGTTATATAAATGTCTAATCACTATGTTTGTACAACTGAAACTAAAATAAAATTGAATGTCAACTGTAATTGAAAAATAAATTTAAACAAGAGAGAAAATGTATGTAGTTGGGGGGGGCGGGATCGGGAGGAGAATGTCAATGGGGGAAAAAGGAGAAACATCTGTAACAAAAATAAATTAATACTAATAAAAAAAGAAAATCTATGTAGTGTAATGAGGGTGTTATTGGTTGGAATGTGCACACTTGTGAATCTTGTGGAGCTGAAGAAAAGGAGGCAGTTGTAGGGAACAGGGAGCCCGAGAGGGTGTTTGGACAGCAGGGTAATATATACAAAGAAGGGAATATTGGCTAGTGGTGTTTTAGATTTGATGGGACAGACTGACTGCACACAGGAAGATAAGAGTTGACTGCAATTGTCTAGGAGTTAAGTAGAGAAAGAATAGGACTTGATATCTAATGTTTGATGGCAGGGAAGGTGGAAACCAAAAGAAAAAGGTGGAAGAAAGAGCAGAGTGGAACAGGCACTGTACTAAGCATAACCACCTTTCAAAGTAGGTATTGTTTTTATTTTACACAAAATAAAATCCACGGAGATTTGATACCAATGCAAGTAATACAGAATTTAAGTGGGAAAGTTAGACTCTAAATTCAGGTCTGTTTGACCTTAAATCTGCTCTAACATACTGTGATTTAATTTTTAGTTTCTAGAAGACTAATGGGAAAGGGACAACTGGAATGGGGCAGATTTTTGGGGTAAATGAGTTTGTTTTTGAGCTTTGATGTGCTGGAAGGTTATTCAGCAAGCATTTGAAAAAGTATCATTTGGCTTTAGTGAGAGGAGGGGCATACAATAGTGGAAATTATTTGCATAGATGTATCAACTGATGAAGACTCCAAGGAAGATCATAAAGAATTGAGGAAAAGAGAGAGGGCAAAGGTTTCACTAACAATAACATGTCCAAGTTAGAATGAAATGGGATCAGGTATGGAAAAGCCAGCGAAAGAGTAGAAAGTTACGAAGAGAATAGAAAGTGTAGCATTCCCGAAAACAAGGGAAACACTTGTATATAGAAAAAGATTGTCAAAGCTATTGAATACCACAGATATCCAAGATACAGGCCTAATATGTCAGTTAGGAGAAAAATAGATGAGGTCAGTAGTTTCAAAAGAAGATTTACACAGGACTCAATGTGTAATGAATTGAAAAACAAGATGGTAAAGTTAGGGAACTAGACCATCTACTACAGTCTGTAGACCCTTCTTTTGAGATCTTGAAGAGAAAGAGAAGAAATATGAAAGAAATTAGTGCATGTAGCCAGAAAAAAGATCAAGTTCTAATGAAAGTTTTTGGACAGGAAACTGGGCATCTTTATACCTTGATAAGGTAAGTACCAATTGAAAGGGTATAACTTTGAAGTGCAAGAGAAGAAAGGAAAATGACTTTCTTTCTTTAAAAAATTTTTAATTTTAAGAATACTAAAAATAGTGAATAACACCCATAATCAACCACTAAAAATTACGTAAATTAAAGGCCCTTCTAAACCCTCCAACTTAGAAACCCCTTTTACTCTATCCTTCCTGTTAATAGTTTCCACATATGTTTTCCAACTTCTTAGTTTATTTACATAAGCCTCCCTTCTGTCTTTATACTTTTTTTGTTGTTGTTAAATTAAAATGATGCCATATAGGTGGAGGTGGGCAATGGGGGGGGGGATGGGGACAGAAAGAGACTGCTTGGGGTGATGGGCGCACAATGCAGTGAGCAGATGATGTTTTATTGAGTTGCACACTTGAAACCTGTGTGGTTTTGCAAACCAATGTCACTCCAATAAAATAAATAAAAATAAATTTCTTTTAATAGACAAAAAAATGATGCCGTGTAAATGTTTTCAAGTTGTTTCTTTCAATATATCATGGAGATTTTTCTAGGCCAATGCACACACTCACATCAATACATCTTATTCTTTTTTTTTTTTTTATCCTCACCTGAGGACATTTTTTTTCATTTTTTGTTCAGATAGAGTAGGAGGGGGAGAGGGGAAGAGAGAGAGAGAGAAACATCGACGTGAAAGGGCCACATCGAGTGGCTGCCACCTGCACGACCAACCAGGGCCGGGGACAAACTGCAACCGAGGTACATGCCCTTAGCGGGAACCAAACCCGGGTCTCTCCGGACTGCAGGCCGACGCTCTAACCGCTGAGCCAAACCGGCCAGGGCAAATACATCTTATTCTTTTTCAAAAATTCTCACCCAAGGATATGTTTAGAGAGAGGAAGGGGGGAGAGAGAGAGAGAGAGAGAGAGAGAGAGAGAGAGAGAGAGAGAGAAACAGTGATTGGTTGACTTCAGTATGTGCCCTGACCAGGAATTGAAACTGCAACCTTTTTGGTTCATAAGAAGACACTCCAACCAACTGAGCAAGCTAGGCCAGTGCCATCTTATTCTTTTTAACAGATGCATAATATTCTTTTGATTGGCTAGATCATAATTTATATAGAAATTCTTCCATTGGTGAACCTTTCTTGCTACTTTAATTCTGAAAAGGGAATTGCTAGGTGTGGTGGGCTGAATGATAGTCCCCAAAGATATCCACACTCTAATCTCTGGAACCTATATGAATCTTTTCTTATATGGCAAAAGCTAATTTACAGATGTGATTATTTAATCACCACCACTAGATGTTGAAATGGTGAGAATATCCTGGATTATCTGAGTAGACTCTGAATATAATTACTAATGTCATTATAAGAGGGAGGCAGAGGGAGATTTTACTATTGAAGAAGAAAGCCATGTGATGGCAGAGACAGAGAGAAGCAGTGTCAGAGAGATAGATGTTATGCAGCTGGCTTTGAAAGGGGAGGACAGAGCCTTTAAAAGCCGAGTAATATGGTTAGCCTCCAGATACTAGAAAAAGCAAGAAAACATTCTCTCCTGGAGCCTCCAGAAGAAACCGATCTTGCTGACACCTTGATGTTAGCCCCATAAAACTCATTTCAGATTTTTGGCGTCCAGAATTGTAAAAGATAAATTTGTGTTGGTGTAAGCCACCAACTTTGAGGTAATCCACTATGATCTGAACTTGGTTACATCTGCCAAGACCCTATTTCCAAATAAGGTCACATTCATATGCAGTGAAGGTTAGGACTTGAACATATCTTTTTGAGGGACACAGTTAACCCATATAGCTGTAAAAAAAAAAGTGTGTCAATACATCTAAATGGTTTTAAACTTTGATCTCTGGGAACTTTCTATTTAATGCTGGAATTGTTATTGCCTCACTCAAATTACAAAATTCTTGCTAGATTTGGGATTTTTAAAAAAATCCCAGAGAAAATAGGGAGGATGGATGGATATTTTGAGGATGATGAGTTTGGCATGGACCAGAGAACATCCCAGAATATACATATAGCACATAACTTTATTATAAAGTTAGAGTGAGCGAAGCAAAACAATTGATTTTTACGCACACACATGTGTAGAATATGTGTGTGATATTTGAATACGCTAAAGAAAAGCAGAAAGTTCGGAAGGGCAGTCGGGATCGTATGGGGAGGATTCTGCGCTGTGGTGGGTTCACGGGTGTTTATTGTTAGTCTCCATTATATACTATCTTTTGTATGAATTAATATGTAAGAAAACAGCAAGCATGAATTACGCTTTATTGTAAAATTGTGTCTATATAACAATATTAAAAAAAATGGCATAGCGATGACAGAAAATATGCGTTGTGAATGGAGCTTCGCGCACTAGGCCCAGAAATCGACATTGGAAAGCGGCACCAACGAGCCAACTTTTCCAGGCGTTACTTTAAAGAGCTGACAGATGACTGAGCACTGGGTAAACTCTTTCTAGTTACAAACCGCGAATAAAAGAATTTGTGCTTCTATGAAGCTCGAACACCAAAAAAATCAGTATGTTCACAGCGTGAGCAAAAGCACTCCGAGAACCGTAGTTCCCACGCAGGTTCATCACCTACCCAGTGAAATCTTGGGCGATGCGGAGTCTGCGCAAAGACGTCTGCCCCGCTCCAAAATGACGGTTCCGGCGTCCACAGCTTACGTACAGCGCAGACCCGGAAGTTACGCCACCCCATAAGGTAGCGCGCCCGTTTCCGTGGGGAGTTTCCGCCATTTTTGAAAATCGGGAGGGTCCTGAGCTAAGAGAGCTGCTGCCGCGATGGCAGCCTTTGCCGTGGAACCTCAGGCGCCCACGTTGGGTGAGTGAAAAACTGCTTTTCCTCGCTGGCACTGCGATCCACGTCATAGGCCTGGAAGCGGGCAAAACTGAAAGGCAGTAGTCATCAGGCTCTCGCCTGCTAGCTTCAGTCTGTGAGGGGGAGCCCTTGGATCGCCCCTAAGCTCCTAGTCAGCCCCCTGCCCACCCTGACGCTGACAGGGCGGCTCCGGGAGACTGCGGGCCATGCGGGGAGCGGGGAGGAACGGCCGTCGGAAGTCGACTGCACCGTTTTGTGCCCCCCATACGGCAGCCTGCCAGACCGACCCCTGAAACCCCCAGGGCGCGGGAACGGGTCCGGGGATCGTCGGCCGGAAAGGACCTACCCGCGTACACGTGGGTGGGCGGTGCCCCGGAGTGCGGGT
This sequence comes from Tadarida brasiliensis, assembly GCA_030848825.1. Taxonomy (NCBI): domain Eukaryota; kingdom Metazoa; phylum Chordata; class Mammalia; order Chiroptera; family Molossidae; genus Tadarida; species Tadarida brasiliensis. Next base: position 63,503,969 of record CM061265.1, read on the forward strand.
GCGGGCCGCGGCTCTTTGGTCACCTGGGCTACTAGTTCCTTTCTGATTCCTCCCCTCTCCAGGCCTTTGCCAAAGGAACGTATTATTAAAGGAAGCTTGAATCGTGCGACATTTAATTAACCAGGTGATGGCATCCCTCCAGATATTGGCCTTAATGGGAAGCCAAGAGTTCGCACGATATTCCCCGCTTTCTTCTTGGGAAAGTGACCAAGTATTTTAGGTCCTTTCCTCAAGTCAGTCACGTAATGAACTTTAAAAAGTTCATTCCCATTGCTGAAATTTACCGTTGGGGCGGGGGGGAAATCTAAAAAATTAACAGGATGTTGATTTCCTTTTTGTCTGCTGAGTCTTGGGACTTGTGAGAACTGCCGAAAATTTTAAAGTAAACCGTCTACTATATAGACATTTGAAAGTTAGGTTACAACTTTATGAGTTTGGAAAAGAGAGCAAGCGTGATATGTGTCTAGAAGTAAAATGGTTTTTAAAAAGTATTGGAAAAGGTATATAATGTTTTGCAGGTTTGTGCAAAATAATTTTTTGAGAGTAATATGAATTGTTTTAGTATTAATCATAAAAAACTAAGTGCATGATGTCAGTGCAGATACTCTGCAACTTTTATGTACAGATGTTGGTCTAGGTATTTTGTATTATTTTAGAGATCAAAAAACTATTCATTTCTAGTTTTACAATTTTCTACTCAAAAATATTTTGGAGTGCATATTTCTTGGGGTTACAAATGTGAGTAAACCCTTCCCCGTTTATTGCCTAATCAGAGATCTGACATTAGCTGATATTAAATGTTCGAATCACATAGATATTGTAGGTGAGGAACAAACATTTTCCCAGAACCTAGTGATATATTAAAAGTAAGAGTTATGGCCCTGGCCGGTTTTGCTCAGCTGTTAGAGCATGGGCCCCGGACCAGAGAGACCCCCGTTCATTCTGCTCAGGGCACTATGGGTTGGAGTTTGCCCCGCCCCCCGTTGGGGTGGGGGTGGCAACCACTCGGTGTGTGTCTCTCACATTGATGTTTCTCTCTCTCTCTCTCTTCCTCCTCTCCCTCCCACTCTATTATATCTCAAGATAAAGTACAAAAATGTCCTCAGGTGAGGATAAAAAAATAAATAAAAGTAAGTGTTACTTCAACCAATAGTGCTAGCTGAGTAAGAAGACAGTAGGTATTTTAGCAATGTAGACTATGAAATGGAATTGAAGACCTGCAAGTTCCATTGGTAGAGTTAGCTCTCTTTTCAAGTGAAAATTAGCCTGAAGGGTGGTTAGTGACAATCTGATGGAGTTCTTTGTGCCCTCGCTCTGGCCCTTTCTACTGTATCACAATATATACCTAGATATATCAGAACTTTTTTTGACTTAATTGTTGTAATTGCCATATTTTTTTCTTTTGGCAGATGAGAGTGAAGGTAGTTGGCAGTATTTAAAACATTTTGTTTATTACTGTGGGTTTTTAATATCTATTCAGAAAATGCTTTTGGTTTGATTTTAGTGTTTGTTCTTTGGAAATAGTATGTAATAATATCATAGTAACTAGCACATTAAAATAATTACAATGTATATCATAGTAAGATAGTAACTAGCACTTTAAAATAATTACAATGTAATTATAGTTCTTCCTGCTTCAGTATTTGCTTTCTCTTTTTCCTGAATTACTTTGCCTTTTTCCTCTTTTATACACTTACATTGTTAATATCTAGGTCTACTATAACAAGATATAAGAGGAAACAAATGACTACAGCATTTGGATAGCAAGAAACAAATTTTTGAGGCTATTTAGAAGTTAAGTAATAGTTAATAAAGATCATATAAATAACATACAAAATGTCTGTGTCTGAGTGCCATGAATCACATTAGGCTTGTCACATAGTTGAAAATGATTGTCACTCAGTTTTGGCTATTATAAAATACTGTTATAATAATACAGTTGTCCCTGGCCACTTCGCGCTTCCACGGTCGCGGCTTCACTCTAAGTGAAGGACTGTATAGTAAATAAAGAATCCTATTTCGGGGAAATTCATTCATCGCGGTCTAGAGTCTGGAACTGATTAACCGCGGTAAATGAGGGCTGACTGTAACTAATATTTGCTGAACATTTGCTATATATTAAGTACTAGGTCAAGTGCTTTGTTTGCTATTATTCTAATCAAAGCTCTGTGAGTGGGTGATACAATTATTTCCATTTTACCGAGAGACTTGAACCCAGTTCTCTGACTCCAGAGCCCATGTTTTTCTTACTGTGCTATTTTGCTTTGAAATTAATGAATAGTTTTTAAAAAAAGAAAAAAATCCAAGCCCAGCTAGAGTGGCTTAGTTGGTTGAGCGTTGTCCTGTGCATGAAGGATTGCCGGTTCAGTTTCTGGTCAGGGCACTTGCCTAGGTTGCAGGTTCGATCCCCTGTCGGGGCACATACAGAAGGCAATCTATCAATGTTTCTTTCTCTTCCTTTCTCTAAGCATGTCCTTGGGTGAGGATTAAAGAAAAAAAAAATAACTTTCCTAATATTTTACATGTTTCTTAGTTGGGATGATAATCATTACTTTTATTTCATATATGTGTTCTAATGTGTACATGATTACACTTGTATTACAAAAATGATTTATAGTTTTCGTGTGTAAGGAAGAAAAAAATGGGACATATAGCAAACTAAACTCATTGTGTTTGATTTGTTAAGAATTTGTGTAACTGGTGCACCCTGTCCTTGTTTTTGGTTGTTGCATAGTAGCTGACCCAGAAATGGAAAGTTTTCCTGTATGTATTAGGGATTTTAAAAATATTATAAACTAGCCTGGCCGGTGTGGCTCAGTGGTTGAGCGTCGACCCATGCACCCAAGAGGTCACTGGTTCAATTTCCAGTCAGGGCACATGCCCAGGTTGTGGGCCTGATCCCCAGTGGGGGGCATGCAGGAGGCAGCCAATCGATGTTCTCTCATCAATGTTTCTCTCTCTCTCTCCCTCTCCCTTCCTCTCCCTCTAAAATCAATAAAGAAAAAAAATTAAATATTATAAACTAAAATTCTTAAATTTAAAAATAAGTGTTGACTCTTAAACATGAATGGGATCTGTTTAATTTTGACAAATTCCACATTATAAGATAGTATTTATTCTAAGGTGTACAGACCAGAGCTGTTAAATACCTACTTTCAAGTAAGAAATAGGATCAAGTTTTGTGTTGAAATGCTAAATAAGCATTTGGTAGAGAAAGAAAAAGTTACAAATGTTTACTAAAAATTAAAATAGTTGTCAAAGATTAATATTGTTAATACACAATACTCATATTTTTCTAGAAATAACTTTTATTGCTATTTATTTATTTTAATCCTCACCTGAGAATATTTTTTTCATTGATTTTATTTTTTAGATAGAGTGAAAGGGAAAGAGAAAGAGAGAGAAACATCGATGTGAGAGAGACACATTGATCGGTTGCCTCCCACATGACCCCCACTGGGGCCAGGGATCAAACCTGTGACCCTTCGGTCTACAGGCCAATGCCCTATCTGCTGAGCCAAACCGGCCAGGGCTTTTATTGGTATTTATTTATTTATTTATTTATTTATTTATTTATTTATATCCTCACCTGAAGACTTTTTTTTCTTTTCTCATTTATCTTCAGGTAGAGTGGAATGGAGAGAGAGAGGAAGAGAGAGAGAGAAACATCGATGTGAGAGAGACACATCCAGTGGCTGCCACCCACGTGACCCCAACTGGGCCGGGGACAAACTGCAACTGAGGTGTGTGCCCTTAGCGGGAACTGAACCCGGGTCTCTCTGGACCGCATGCTGACGCTCTAACAGCTGAGCCAAACCAGCCAGGGCGCTTTTATTGGTTTTTAAAATAATAAATTTAACTATGGCTCTATAGTATTTAACAGTATTGATTAAATTTTCAAAATCATGCTAGAATCTTGAGTCTTTTTGTTAGCTATTATAACATTAAAATCCTTATTTTATTTCTGATTCATTTAGGATCTGAACCAATGATGCTGGGTTCACCCACATCTCCAAAACCAGGGGTTAATGCTCAGTTCTTACCTGGATTTTTAATGGGGGATTTGCCAGCTCCAGTGACTCCACAACCTCGATCAATTAGTGGCCCTTCAGTAGGAGTAATGGAAATGAGATCACCTTTACTTGCAGGTAGGTAAATTGCCTAAAATAGTTTCATAGTAATGTCAGTACATGTACTAGAATTTTAAAAAGAGTAATGGTGAAGCATTCACTTTTATCAGTTTATTAATTTAAAACATTAAGTAATGGCTCTGTTTTTTAATATAAGACTCTTAGAATAGAGGTGTAAGCAGTATAAGCTACAGTTGTCCCCACCCTTATCCTCAGGGGATAAGTTCCAAGACCCCAGTTGATGCCTGAAACCACTGATAGTATCAAACCCAATATATACTATGTTTTTTCCTATGCATACATAACTATGATAAAGTTTACAAATTAGGCACAGTAAGAGATTAATAATAATAAATAAAATAGAACAGTTATAACAGTATACTGCAATACAGTTAGATGAGTGTGGTCTCTCTCTCTTTCTTAAAATTGTCTATATCCATGGACTGTGCATACATGCATATAAGTTCTTTGGTTAATCTCTTCCCACTGAGCTAATATCCTTTTAGTAGACATTTAAAGGTAAATTCTTACTTTGTCTTTAAGGTATTATTTGATTTAAAGTGGGTGTGTGTGTGGTCAGGGGGAATTATAAATTATATTTGAATTAATTCTCTTGTAAACGTTATTATTCTGGAGAGATTTTTTTTTATATGTATATATTTCAAATGTGTTATTGTAGCTACCATATATTGAGTACTTATGAACCAGGAAGTATGCTAAGTATGTTGTTATTTTATTCTTTTATCAATCTTGAAGGATAGGTAGTAGTATCCCCATTTTTCAAAAGAGGAAACTGAGGCTAAATGCAATAAAGAAATTGCTGAAACTCACATGTTACTAACTGACAGAGCTGGAGGTTAAAGCCCAGGTCAGTCCTGTTCTGTAGTCTGTACTCTAAATAGTTTATGCTGTATTGTCTGGGCTCAGCCATTAGTCTTATAGAGGGTGTAGGCTGCTTCGCTGTTTGACATTGTTGATTCTCTAACTTATATAGACATCTTTATGTCCCTAAACATTGGTTCTTTTAAAAATATCTTTATTATATACTTAAATCTCTTTTTACTATGAGAAACATGAGTGGGATCTGTTTAATTTTGCAAAATTTCACATTATAAGATAGTATTTATTCAAGTGTATACAGACTGGAGCTGTTTAATACCTACTTTCAAGTGAAAAATAGGATCAAGTTTTGTGTTGGAATGCTAAATAAGCATTTAGTAGAGAAAGAAAAAGTTACATATGTTTACTAAAAATAAAATTTCTATTTACTTATTCTGGAACCTTTTTTTCAAAGTGCAGTCTATGGATCATCAGCATTGGCATCACTAGGAGCTTCTTAGAAATTCATGATCTCAGGCTCCACCCCACAAGTTCTGAATCTGAATTTGAATTTTAACCAGATCTCCTGGTGACTTTCATGTGTATTAAAGTTTGAGAAACACTAGGAGATTCAAGTTTAAGGCAATATTTTTTAAAATACAGATTAAAAAAATCTTATTTTCTAGCAAGTTGCTCCTGAGCAATTTCTGTGAAGCAACTCCCTGTATCTCTGTTTCCTCATTTATTAAACAGCAATCATTCTTAAGTCACAGGATTGTGGTTAGGAGAATTAAATTAAATAATAATGGCAATATGACTATTAAAAAAGTCTTACCAGAAAGATGGAAAATTTCTTTGTTTTCTCACCTGACTATATGTTTTGTACACTGTAGGTGGGTCACCACCACAACCAGTTGTACCAGCTCATAAAGATAAAAGTGGAGCTCCACCAGTTAGAAGTATATATGATGACATTTCTAGCCCAGGACTTGGATCAACACCTTTAACTTCAAAAAGACAGGTAATACACATACCCTCACTCATGATCCACAGTTAATAATTTCATGTTTTTATGTAACTATACAGTGAGGGTCAGTAATTTGAAATGTTTCCCTGAGGTCTGTTGTAGTGTAATTTCGTTGCACAGAATAAGCATTAAGGACATTTATCATAGAATCTACTTAAAATGTGTTTTATCATAAAATGCACTTCAAAAATGTAATAGAACTCCAGATTATTGTCTCATAAGTTATTCTGTGGTTTTTATAGGTGTGACTTATTCACCTGTCCATGCCCCCAGCATACTTAATATACATGTAGAAATTATTGTTGTTTAACTCATTCTAATTCTTTAAAAAAGCTCAATATTTACACACAATTTTTTGAAAGAACAAATGAAGAATCAGGGTATTATCCAGACCCTAGGGTACTTGGTAATGATTTGAGATCTTTGTTTTAGGATTTATTTTATTAATATAAGACCACTATCTTTTTAGTGCTATGTTCACTGTTTGCATATTTTTTTTAAATGATTTTAATTGATTTTCAGAGAGAGAGGAAAGGAGAGGAAGAGAGAGAAACATTGATGTCAGAGTGGAACATCGATTGGCTGCCTCCTGCACGCCCCCCTACTGGGAATCAAATCCACAACCCAGGCATGTGCCCTGACAGGGAATTAAACCAGCAACCTTTGTATGCATGGGACGACACCCAACCTACTGAGCCACACTGGCTAGGGCTGTTTGCATATTGTAATAAAAACACTGCCTCCTGCATGTTTATGAGCTTATGGTTTAATACAGTGATTTTCAACCATTGTGCTGCAAGAATTTTTAAAACATGCAATACCTGACTAGTCAGGGGCACTGACCTCTTTTTCCTTGATTGTCAAATAAAAAAATGACAACAGCCAACACAACAATAGCCATCTGGTATGAATGCCCTGTCTTGAACCATAAATATGTATGTCATATAACAGAGTTACATCTTATTGGTCACGTCGCATAATAAGGTTGCATCTGATTGGTTAATTCTTGGTATCCGAAATCCTTATATACAAGTATAGGCAACTGATTTTTAAAAAAGTCACTTTGGAACAAAACAGTAGGTTATTATTATTATTATTATTATTATTGTAAATCAATTAAAATTATACCTATTTTTTTTTGTCAGATTGGCAAAAATATATTTTTTGGTGTACCACAGAATTTTAGTAATTACTTTATGTGTGCCAGGAGATGAAAGAGGTTGAAAATTGCTGATTTATATGTTCCTGGTGTAGGTGTTCTGATGGTGATATTAAGCTTTGTTTCGTGTAGGTATAAGTGGTGGTATATTCAGTCATAGATTATGCAAGATAGAGGTCTCTGTGTTAATGGTACTGGTTGCTACAAGAAAGTGTTTAATACTTATGAAGAACCTATGGTGCACAAGCCCTGATCTTATAGCTGAAGTAATTTGTCAAGGGTAAGGCAGCTAATTTAGCAGAGCCAGTCTTTCAACCTAGGCAGTCTTAAATCTAGAGCCAGTGTTTGTAATACTACCATGATAACTCTTGATTGTCACTTGAAAGGTATTATGAATTTTTCTTTGAAGTAGGAAGTTTAGTAGGTTTTATAGCCATGTGTTCTCTCTTATCACATTGTACTTAGTAGGACATACAAAGTGTGTCAATTAAAATTGATACATTCTGTGTATAAAGACATTTCTGCTGTTTAGTTTGGAGCAATGTTTTATGCCTTTCCCTAAATCAAATATTGGAAAGTTTAATAGAAAGCATCTTTTGATAAATTTTGACTATGGGCTTGATATATCTGTTATATTAGGCCTACTTGTCAAGCAGGTCAAATTTAATTCATTATGTTGGACAGATTACCTTTTCTACCCAACACTTTTAGGCCTGCCCACTTGTCCAGCACAGTAGCCACCACCCAAGCATGGCTCTTGACACTTGATATGTGATTAGTCCTATACTTAATTGAGATGTACTTGTCTACTATAAAATTTAAAATTGCTTGTATGGATTGTGTTATATTTGGACTGTGGTGTTCTAAACTTAACAAATCCAGAATACTGTATTCTGTTTTGGGATATTTTTCTAAAGATTGGTAAGTAAATCTGATGTTTAGTTTGGTATGGGAACCACTGTCTTATAAATTTATGCTTTCATTGCTACTCTGATAATGCATGAAAAGAAAGGTAGTTTATGGTAATTGCTATGTTTAAAATGTTTAAAAGCCTTATGGGTCATAATTTGTAGAGAATGTTTTTTACTTGAAAGTTGGTAAGAATATTATTAGATTAAAACTTAAATTAGTTTTGCCCCTTGAGACTTTGCTCAACCTCTCTCTAATTATAAAAGAAGTTGGTATTAAGAGTTGAACAGTACATTTTGTATCTCTCCTAACATTCTTTCAACATTTGGTTCTGAGTTTAGATTTCCTTAGTTTAATCAGAATTGTTTTTAAAAATATTTACTTCCAGAGAGTCTTGTGATTCTTGATTTGATATTGTTGTTTGTTTAGCTACTTTAATTAAATCTTTTAAGTTTCTCACATTTAAAGGAACTAGTATTGATAACTTTTCCTGCTTTGTAACTTTGTACCAGTAGAGGCAGGGGTTTTGCTATCTTTTATTTTGTAAATTTGAATCTATAGTATTTCATGGTTTGTAAATGTTTGTTTAAAAATAAAATTCTGCCATCTTTCTGTTTTTCTATATGAGCTTAGTGATTTGAAGAAAGGTCGTTATCTGTGTTAGTTCAAATATTGTACTTTAGGAACTAAAACCAAATAGTAGTGTTACTTTCTACTAACTAAGGTACTTTTACCTAATATGACTTATTTTAAACAAATAATATGGTAAGGGTCTAGCATATTTTAGATTAATACTGCTCAACTTAAAAATAATGTTAGAGAGTACTCTTTGATTGTGAGCTAATTATAGGCATTTCCAGTAAGGTAGATATTCAGTTGTCTATTGAATGAAGCCTTTCAATACTTACTGTGTATATGTTATATGTTCTGTTTTTATGTAGCCAAACATGTCAGTAATGCAGAGTCCTCTTGTTGGAGTTATGACAGCTACTCCTGGAACAGGTAAGCAGTGCCTTTTAACACCAAAGACTGTTCTCTACTTTTTGAATGAAGGTAACATAAGACCTTTGTTGATAATTGCCAAATTGATTTCTTTTATATTCAAATTTGGAGACTTTTTCAAATGTAAGTAATTTTTTTCAGAAAGGAAATACTTTGTATATTGATTCTTCTCTGAATTTAAAGGTAAGATGTGAATTCTATTCAAAATATTAATAATTTAAAAATGTATACTTAATAGTGTCTCCTGAGTTATTGAAAACTGTAATCAAAAAAGAGCTGTTGCAGTTGGGAAGAAGAGGAATACAGAGTCCATAATGAGAGGTGTTTTAGGAGATATTAATGCATAGCTATAAATCCATCATTGGCTACAGCCACTTGATTATACCTAGTTTTTTTTTTTTTTTTTTTTAAGATTAATGGTATTTTTATCACATCAGCATCATCATTAGCACAACTCTCCTTACATATTCATATATGTATAATCTGTCAGATTTCATTCAGCCAGTAATTGAGCATATGATCAAGTACCAGGCTCTGAGAAACTGAGCAAAATAGATAACCCTTGCCTTTATGGAGCTTACATTTATTTACAGAATTTACATTTATAAATAAAATAAGTAAGTTATAAAGTATGTTAGGAGGTAATACATTTTATGGAGGACAATTAATCAGTAAAGGGGAGTAGTAGGTGAGGGCTTACAGTTTTTAATAGGGTGGTGTATTAGTTTTCTATTACTGCTATAAAAAATTACCACAAACTTAAAAATGGCTTAAATAATACAGATGTATTGTTTTACAGTTTTGGAGGGGAGAAGTCTGAAATGGGTCTCAATGGGCTAAAGTTAAGGCATTCATAAGTCTGTGTTAATTTATGGAGGCTCTAGGGGAGAATCTGTTTTCTTGATTTTCCCATCTTCAAGAGGCTGCCCACATTTCTTTGCTTGTGGTCCGCTTCCTCCATCTTCAAAGCCAGCAACTTTGCACCCCTGATCATTCTTCTGTCGTCATGTCTCCCTCTTGCTTTTAGGACCCTTGTGAATACTTTGGGTCTTTCTGGATAATTCAGGATAATCTCTTGATTTTAAGGACACTGATTAGCAGCCTTAATTCCATCTGTACCTTAGTTCTTTTTTGCCACATAATGTAATATATTCCTAGGTTCCAGGGATAAGGACGTGGACATTTTTTTGGGGGGGGCATTATTCTGCTTACTACAGATTGTTAGGGGGAAAGTAATATTTGGTCACAAACCTGAACTAAATAAGGGAGGTAGGGGAAGTGTAGACAGAGGAAATAGAAGTGCAAAGGGTCTGAGGTGGGAGTATGTCTAAGGTGTTCAAAAAAGAGTAAGGAGGCTAGTGTGAAATGGAGTGAGCGAGGGGCAGAAGAGTAGGAAATGAGGTCAGAGAGGTAATGTGGGTCGATATTACAGGGCCTCGTAGGTCATTGTAACCTGGTTTTTACCCAGAAAAGGTGGAAATCAACTAGAAAGAGACTGTTGCAGTGATGAGAATAGAAAGCTACTGCATTAATCCAGGTGAAGGGCGGTGGTGGCTTAGGTATAAAGGAGGCTGGATCCTGGCCATTGTGGCTTAGTTGTTTAGAGCATCCCCTGCACATCAGAAGGTCGAGGATTTGATTCCCTATCAGGGCACATACCTAGGTTGCAGGTTTGATCCATGCTTGGGGTGTGTATGGGAGGCAACCAATCAATGTATCTCTCTTACATCTCTCTCTCTTTCTCCCCCTCCCTGCCACTGTCCCCCTCCCTCCCTCTATCTCCCTCCCTTCCTCTCTCCCTCTCCAGAATCAATTAAAATACAAAATGAAATAAAGGAGGGTGGTAAAGGAGGAGAAGAAGAACAATAACAAAAAGATGAAACAAAAGGAACAATAGCAAGATTTAAAATGAACAAAATCAACAATTATATAAAACAAAATGTACTAAACACTCCAGTTAAAAGATAGAGATTGTCAGAATGTATAACAAAAGCAGTATCCAATGATAAAGTAGATCTTTTTATCCTCCAAATCCAGATTTCTTCAAGCAGTCTGTGAATCCTCACTGGCAGTGTCCTTAAAGTCTAGATTTCTATTTCTAGTTTGTTCAAGGCTATTTAGGCTTTTTCTGTCATGCTCCTCTAATTTCTTCCAGCCTGTACTCATTGCCCAATTTTAGTTGTTGTAGCAGCACCTCACTTATACCAAAATCTGTATTAATTTTTTAAAAAATATTTTTTAAATTGATTTTTTAAAGAGAGAGGAAAGGGAGAGAGAGATAGAAACATTGACATGAGAGAGAGACATCAGTCTCCTGCCCCCTGCACGACCCCCACTGGGGATAGAGCATGCAACCCAGGCATGTGCCCTGACTGGGTATCGAACCGGGACCTCTCAGTCCATGGGAAGATGCCCAATCCACTGAGCCACGCTGGCTGGGCTGTATTACTTTTAATTTCTGCCATGACAAATTACCTCAAACTTTAGTGGCTTTAAACAACATACCTTTATTATTGTATTTTTATAGGTCAGATGTCTGGACACAGCTTAGTTCTTTCTTTAGAGCTCAGGTGTGTCAGCAGGGCTATGTTCCTTTCTGGAAGCTCTGGGGATGAACTCCTTCCAAACCATTCAGAGTGTTGGCTGAATTCAGTTCCATGTGCTTGTAGGATTGAGGCCCCTATTTTTTTTACTGGCTTTCACCTAGAGGTTGTTCTCAGCTTCTAGAAGCTGCCCTCATTCCTTGGCTCATGGCTCCCCTTCTATCTTTAAAGACAGCAAATGGCAGATAAATCCTTTTGTATGCTTTGAATCTCTCTGACCTCTCTTGTTTGATCTCTGACTTGACTTTTCTGCCAGTTGCTAAGGGCTCATTTGATTACATTCGGCCTGATGGATTACAGGTTACCCCATTATCTGAAAGCATAGTATTCCTATGAAACCTGTGGAATGCAGAAATGGCCTAAAGCAAAGAAGCAATTATATATCTCAGGACACATCTTGCTAATGGATGCACAAATAAATCGAGAAAAAGCATAGATTCTCACAGACACAGTTCAGAGCTATGACAGCTTGATGCTGAGATGCTGTGTAGTTTCCTGGGGAAAGAGCTTGGTGGTGTGACTCTCACTACTCAAGGTGCATGTGGCAAAACAAGTGCTGAACTCTATTTTCATAGGGTCTTTTGTAAAATCAAAGTGGTGTAAAGCAAACTTGCGAAAAGTGGAGGATACCTGTAATCCAGGGTAATTCTTTATTTTGAGATCAGCTGATTAGTAATCTTAATACTATCTACAAAGTCCCTTCACAGCAGTATCTAGAGTAGTGTTTGAATTATCAATTAATCTAACCAGGGGACAGAAACTTTGGACTGATATCTTTAGATTTCTAACACATACAGAGTGGGGCAGAAGTAGGTTTACAGTTCTTTGTATGGAAAATAATACAATAATTAATAAATAATAATATAAGAATAACTCTTTTGCATACTCACAACCATAAACCTATTCTTTCCCCATCATGGTGAACAATCTAGGATGCCACCTCACTCTTATACTTGCATACCCTGAGGTGGCATGTTCTAGGGGAATTAGTTGAGGTTTTAAGAATCTTTTTTTAAAATATGTTTTTATTGATCTTTTTAGAGAGAGAGAGGTAGGGAGAGAGAGATAGAAACATTGATGTGAGAGAGAAACATTGATCAGCTGCCTCCCTGCTGAGGATCCAAGCCCACAACCTGGGCATGTGCCCTGATTGGGAATCGAACCAGGACCTCTCAGTCCATGGAATGACACTCAGTCCACTGAGCCACACCAGCTGGGCAACAATTTTAATCTTGTCAGACAAGTACATAGATGACAGTGCTTTATTATGTGACTATTTATTGCAAAAGTAACTAGTTGTTTAATTAAAGTCAATAAGTGATCCCAGGAACGTTGAAAGATGCAAAAACACAATATTAGTGTATTTTATGCTTTAAAGGATCTCTTAGTTGTCTGAAAAACATGCATTATAATATTTTTTTATTGGTGTCAGGTGAAAGAGCACAGGATTAAAGTTAATTAAATATTTTATTTATTTTTGTGTAATACTGTAATTTCTATGAGTTTCTTAAATTTTTTCAAATCAAATATGAAAATACAAGATCTGTGATAGGAAAATATGCCAATTATAAATTGGCCACTGGGAGCCACTGCTGTTTCTACTTTGAGTTTAAGGAATTTATATGTAGGAAGTCTTAATGCAGTGTAAGTGAAAAAGGATATTTTTGACAAGATGTGATGGTCATGGGACCTACCATGCATGGCCAATAATAAGCAAGAAATAGGAAAAAGGAGTTGACTTGAGAAAATTAAGGGGAAAATGTAGACTTTTCACTTAAAGCAATTTTTTAGTTCCTATACTTAGTGTTAAATGAATATTTATTACATAATATGTAAATTTTAACTTTATGAGATTGGCAAATTTATAAAGATGCCATGGGATTTAATGACACATGGTATTTTATGCTTAGGTCTAGGTCTTTGTGTACAATAAGGAGTTTTGTTTTGTGTTAAATTCTGTAACTGATGTTAACATCTTTTAGAGTCTTATTTTCAATGCAGGAAAACCTTGGTCATATGACAAAGTGGGAAATACAGATTAAAGAATTTCAGCAACTCTTTTCAACCATGGTATATTATTGCCCTGGTAGAGAATGTTGAATATATTTACCCTGTCTTTCTCCTTCCTCACCCCTCAATTTTCTTCTGTTACTATTTAAATATTCCTCTGCTTTTAATCTTCTTTTACGTTTTCTTAATTTTTTTCTTGAAAAGTTCTTTCACTTATCTGTCAGCTATCTTATCAAAAGGTATACCACTTATATCCACTGAATTAGAATCCTTATTTATGTAAGCATATTGTTAACAGATTAAGTGTGATAATTAGACTATAGTGCTTTTTGGCTGCTGCTGTTGATTCTAGTAGCTCAGAGTTCCGATGTTGTTATTGGAAGGAGGAAGAAAGGACTAATTTATCTGAGGGAACTTTCCCTGATATTTCTTTTTCTGCTCCTTATATGTGCTCCTAAAAAGATCTCACTCCTCAGCTCTTACCTTTCTCCATTACTGGCTTATGAACTCCTTCAAGACAGATTCCTTCTGTATCTTCATTATTTTCCCATCACAGAGCTAGGAATGAATAGACCTCAGTAAATGTTTGTTGACTGAATAGATTGATGTGTGTGACTTGTTAGTGAGTTGAATGGTTGCCCTGAAATTATGCATCCACATCCTGATACCTGGAACCTGTGAATATTACTATGTGACCAAAACATAAGACTAAATAAAGGATCTTGAGAGGAGGAGCTCTCAAGGAGAGTTTAGATAGTTGAGGAGATAGAGAGAGGGGGAGTTAATCTTGGTCATTACCTTAGTTGTCCCTAAATCCAATTGTAAGTGTCCTAATAAGAGAAAGGCAGAGATAAATCTGACACAGAATGGAGAGACATGCAGAGGAGAAGGTGATGTGAAGACTGAGGCCACTCTAATAAGCAACAAAACATGCCAGCAGTCCCCAGAGCTGGAAGAGGCAAGTGGGTTCTCCCTTAGTGCCTTCAGCAGGTGTTTGGGCCTGCCGAAAACTTGGACTTCTTGCCTCCAGAACTGGGAGAGAATAAATTTCTGTTGTTTTAAACCACCCAGTTTGTGGTAATTTATTACAGCAGACATGGGAAACCAATGTATATACGTATGTGGTGTTTTGAGGCAATGATATTCCACCATCAAATAGAGGATTGGAATATGTGTCCAACTTGGCATGGCATAGTTTTTCTTGAATAATAATGGGAGTAAACACAACCTTATTCTAGATTACATTGGTTTTTTATTGCTGCTGAAACAAATTATCACAGATTAGTGGCTTCAAACAACTCAAATTTATTATCTTAAAATTCAGAAGGTCTAAAGTCTGAAATGGCCTTAATAGACTAAAAGCAAGGCATTGGTAGGGCTGCATTCTTTTCTGGAGGCTCTAGGGGAGAATTTTTTTTTCTTTCTTTTCCAGCTTTTAGAAGCTGCCCAGATTCCTTTGCTCATGGCTCCCTACCATCTTTAAAGCTTACAGTGACCAGTTGAGTCTTTCTTACATCATTCTTTTCCCTCTCCATTTAAAGACCCCTGTGATTATGTCAGATTTACTGGGTTAGTCCAGGAAAATCTTATTTAAGATGAGATGATTAGTAATCTTAATTCCATCTGCATCCTTAATTCCTCTTTACATGTAATGTAACTTATTCACAGCTTCTGGATATTGGGACATGGATGTCTTCCGGGGACCATTTTCTGCCTACCACATAGTGTTTTAAAAAATTGCTCACCAAAATTTTTTTAGTGTCATGCCATATTAGCCTTAGTACTGTTGAGTGTTCTCTAGTTTTGGTGGGGGTATTATTTTATATTTTAGTCAAAATAATAAATGAAGATAGTTTTTAAAAATCAAACAGTACCTAAATACTTAAAATGCAGCAGTCTTTAGCTTTATTCCTCCAGAACTAACCAGTTCGCAGACCTTAGAACTATTTCTTTTTGGAATTTACTTCCATTTACCTAAATGAGATGCTGTCTTAGTTTCTTGTTGCCATCATAACAAATTATCACAAATTTAGTGGCTTAAAACATGTCAGATTTATTCTCTTACAGTTCTAGGAGTCAGAAGTCCAATATCAAATTCACTGGGCTAAAGTCAAGTTGTTGGTGGAACTGGGTTCCTTCTGGAGGCTCTAGGTAGAATTTTTTTTTCTTTAGCTTCTAGTAGCTACCTGTATTCTTTGGTTTGTGGCCCCTTCTTTCTTCAAGTGTATCAATCCAATCTCTGTTAACATTATCACATCACCTCTCAGTAGTAAATCTCCTTCCCTCACCCTCTTGTGAGGACACTAGTGGATATATTATGGGGCCCCACCTGAATAGTCCTGGATAATCTCATGTCAAGATCTTTAACTACATCGGCAAAGTACATTTTGCCATATAAGGTAAGGTTCCAGGTATTAGGATGTAGTCATCTTGGAGAACCATTCTCAGTCAGCCGTATGTGGTTATATTGCTAATTCTTGATTTTTGGTTTTCAATATTGCTATATTTAAGGTGATTGAAGATATTACGTCTTATCTCCCCCACATTATCTCAATATAATTATGTCAAACAATTATTTCTTTGTTAGTGTTTATATTATTATGACTATCTAAAACATTGTCATTTTTGAACCAAGTATTATAATTTATCCTTTCTGTAAAATTTTAATTTTTCTTTAGTTAATAATTTTTTTCTCCATTTGTCTAATTTTCTATTTGCCATTTGCTCCCTTTATTTTAAGCAAATGTTTTTTTGCTGTTATACATATCTGTCTTTTTAAAAATGTTCAAACATAGCGTTAGACTTTTTTTTGTTTGCTTTAAACTGAGAACGTATTTTTCTCTTGTAGCCTCTCTTGGCTGCTTTCTGTTTCAGCATGGTGTATAGCTGTCATCCTTGGATTTGCCTTAGCAAGTTTCTAGAATTGAGCTTCTTCCTAGAACATGCTTTCTTTTTAGTTCATTTCCTCATTTTGGTGAAGAACAATATATTTGAGTAGCTTTCTAGGAAGGTTGCATGAGAAGTGAAATTTAAGACTTCATTTCTGAAATGCTTTTTTTCTGTCTTGACACTGGATTGCTAGCTTGGCCAGGAATGGTATTTTACATTAGAATTTTAGAGGCATCATTCCATTGTCTTCTAGCTTCTAGTGTTCTGTGGTAATTATTTGCGGTATTGATTCCTGAATCTTTGTATGTGGCCTGTTTTTGAAAAATTTAAGATCTCTCTATGGTTAGTGTTCTCAATTTCACAAATATGCCTTGGTTTAGGACTTTTTCATTTGTTTGCCTAGGGAATTGATGGATCCTTTAAAGACACTTACCTTTAGTTCTGGGAAACTTCCCTGTACTTGATAATTGCTCTCCTTTGTTTTCTCTGTTCCTTCTTCCTGGAATTTCTTCTAATAAGAGCACTGTAAATTTTTCTAATTTTCTACTTTTTCTCCCTTACGTTGCCTTTTATATATGTATTCTACTTTCTGAGAATTATCCTCAGTCTCAGTTTCCAACTCTTATAATAATATTTTGTCATTTTAATTTCCAAGAACCTTTTTTGTTGTTATTGTTGATTTTTGAATATACTTTAAAATGTAGCATCCTATTTTTGTTTCATAGATGTAATATCTTACTGGTGAGATTCATGTTGGTCTTTTTTATTCCTGCTCATATTGTTTGTTTTCTTCTAGTTCTTAATTTTTCCTTTTTTCCACCTGTTCTGTCTTTCTTAGTGAAGGCATATTTATTGAATGAGTCACTAAAAAGCTACTTTGAATTGCTGCGAGTGTGTGCATCAACATTGGCAGGAAGGAGGAAATTCATGGAGAGAGGCTGTTTATCTCTCTCTCTCTTTTTTTTTTATCTTCACCCAAGGACTTTTTTTTTTTTTTTGCATTTATTCAGATAGAGTGGAAGAGAGAGAGAAACATCGATGTGAGAGAGACACATCGACTGGTTGCCACCTTCACAACCCCAACCGGCGCCGGGGACAAACTGCAACCGAGGTACATGCCCTTAGCGGGAACCAAACCCGGGACTCTCTGGTCTTCAGGCCGACGCGCTAACCGCTGAACCAAACTGGCCAGGGCTGTTTATCTCTTATTAGGCTTCACTGTAAGGAGATTAGACAGTTGATTAGATTTTTGTTTGGAAAAATCTCTGATTTCAGCATATGTAGGTCTTTTTTCTTTTAATTTGCCCAAGGAAGAATTCAGTCTCCTTACAGTTGTTCTCCACTCTGGACTCCTCAGAGACTAAGTCCTTGGTTTTTTTGGGGTGGAGTGGCTTAGTGGCAGTCATCTGTCTGCCTAAGATGAGGAGGGGCCTGCTATCTCATTTTTTATTATATACACTTTAAACTAGTCTTTCTTGATTTTAGCCAGCATCCTCTTTTACACATTTTATAGTTTCTGTAGTCTCCAAAACCTGAGACTTTCTAAAATGACTATCATTGGGTGTTTGAAGGGATTAGAGATGAATACAAGTGTTTAGTTCACCATGTTTTATTGGATGTTGTTGTATCCATTGTTCAACATGTTTTCAGCTACAATGAGTTTGTCAGACTGGAAACAGTCCCCACAAGATTGCCCTTAACTCAGATGCCAGCTGCCAGGGCTACCCTTACTTCAGACCTACTGGCTACAAAATCATGGGTTCCCAAATCCACCCAAAGGTTTGATAATTTACTGGAAAGATTCAGAACCCACCGAAAGTGCTATACGTATAGGTACAGGGTTTTTTGTTTGTTGTTTTGTTCTTTTTAATAGAAAAGGATACAAATTAGAGCCAAAGAAGGAGATTTATAGGGCAAAGTCTGGGAGGATTCCAGACATGAAGCTTCCATGATAGGTTACGCTTCTGGCATTGATATATGGCATTATACACAGGGTATTGCCAAGTAGGGAAGTTCACTAGAGTTTCTTCTTTTGTTTTTCTTTATTGATTTTAGAGAGAGAGGAAGGCAAAAGGAGAGAGAGATAGACATATCGATGAGAGAGAACATTGGCTGCCTCCTGCGTGCCCCCCACTGGGGATTTGGCCCACAACCTGGGCATGTGCCCTGACCAGGAATCAAACTGGTGAACTCTTGGTACATGGATTGATGCTCAGCCACTGAGCCACACTGGCTGGGCTCACTGGAGCTTCTATGTCCAGAGTTTTTATTGGAGTTTCATTATGTAAACATGATTGATTGAATCATTGATCAAGTGGCTAAACTCATCTCTAGTCCCCTCGTCTGCCCAGAGGTGGGATGATAATCATGTGGCTCAAAGCTCCAGTCTTTTTATCACATGGTCTTTCTGGTGAGACTTGCCCCTACCATGAGTCACCTTGTTAGCATAAATTAGTGCACTTGAGGGGCCCCCTTTGTGAATAACAAAAACACTTCTGTTGCTAGGGAAATTCCTAGGGTTTAAAGGTTACATCCCAGGAACTTGACAAAGGCTTGACCTCTCTTTGGGCTGAGGCCAAATTCTTTATTATATATAGTAATGCTTTGTTTCATGATAAGAGGTAACAACAACACTGTCAGAAACCTCTTTTTCCCAAGTTTCATATGCCATGTATCTGTTTAAAATGTAGCACTTTTTTATCTCTTTTGTTTTCATTTAGACTAGTGGTCTATTTTGAAATAATTAAATGTATTCTTTAATTAGACATTTTCATAAAGGGTAATTAGGTCTTTTGCCCTCCACTTTAATCTGATCTTATGAAGAGTATTTGAATTGTGATTTACCAAGGGAGGCACATTTGATGTGATTTGATACGTACACTTTATTTTCATCTTACAAAGTTTAACATGTGGATACCAGAAGTCTGATTGAAAGGAAGTAAAATCAGTGGAGCAATTAAACATTAACAAGGTGGGGGGCAATTATGCTAAACTTATGTAAATAGTTTTAGATTATGTGTAAGTAATTATGTTTTTCAGAGTAGTTGACAGGGCAAAAATTAGATTGCTTATTCGTTTGAGACTTAATTCTGATTTGTTTTATTTTTAAAGGTCATAATGGTTGTCTCATTTGAGCCTTCATTTAATTTCTTGCTTGAAGGTTATTACATGATGTAGCATAACTAAATTGTACCTTCATAATGTTAATGCAGAACATAAAAAAATTTGCATTGGCTTCAGATTTTATACCGAAATGTCTTTTATCATCTTTCGTGTGTTAAAGGCATATATCTTTGTAGTAAGAACTAAATTTATTAAGAGTATCTTTTGACCAAAAAAACAAACAAACAAAAAAAACAAATTCATAGACACAGCCAACAGTATGGTGATTGCCAGAGGGAATGGGACGTGGGGGGAGGTAGAAGAGGGTAAACAGGGGATAAATGATGAAGGAAGGAGACTTGACTTGGAGAGGTCAACCCACAATACAATATGCAGATGATATATTAGAGAGTTGTACAACCGAAACCTATATAATTTTATTAACCAATGTCACCCCAATAAATTTAATTAAAAAAAGGTTTCTCTTCAGATCGCAAAAAAAGGAAAAAAAGTATCTTTTGAGTGCTTCTGCTTATTTCCTAAAGGGATAATTGATAAGTTTATAAGCAGACACTTGTCAAAAGGGGGTGTTTCATTTTAAATCAGCTTCATTTTAGAAATGTGTTGTACCTATTAAATGTATCTGTGATGAGAAAAAAGAATAATTGTTAAATGTATTATAGCATGGATGCAGTTTGACATCTATTTCAATGATTTACAAAAATTAAACATGAATGCAGTTTTAAATGTCAGGTAAATCCATAGGACTGAGCTGTGTAGTATACTGGGTGAAATTCTATTTCCTTCTTGTATACCTTTGTTTTCTCTAGAGCTAATTGTTGCATATAGACATTTGCTTGATTACTTTAAAAAAAAATTTTTTTTTTCTTTATTGATTTGAGAGAGAGAGGAAGGGAGAGGGAGAGAGAGATAGAAACATCGATGAGAGAGAACATCGATTGGCCAACTCTTGCATGCCCCACACTGGGGATCGGGCCCACAACCTGGGCATGTGCTCTGACCGGAAATCGAACTGGCGACCTCTTGGTGCATGGGTCGACGCTCAACCACTGAGCCACACCGGCTGGGCTGCTTGATTACTTTTTAAAAAATATTTGTATATTTGTTTCTCAAGTTTTTTGGCTGCTAAGTTGTTTTTTAGCCTGTTAACTTGATGACTGAACATTTTTTTCTTGTTTTCTAGTAGGGTCTAGGATAGTATCCTGAATTAATTGGATTCTTTAATAATCCTAATAGATCTGTGGTGATCTGAAACATATTTTTTTTCTGAAGGAAAGGCTACATAAATTATATTAATAGTGGTTTTTAAATTTGAGATCAAATGAAGTAAAGGGATTTAAGTAGTATGGAATAATTAAAGAGTTAAGAATTTTGACCATAGTCTTTTTCTCTTTAGTTAGAATCACATCATTGCATTGTAGTTTTAACTTGATTGATACTTTTAACTTTTGATCATGTTGAGGGTATAATTTTGGTTTGGTACTGTTTGGAGGCAAGGGATTTACTTCATTTTTACAAGTCCTTTAGACTTGACTCTGAATATATTTGTATTCTGAATGCCAGAGAATTGTACCAAATGCATCATTTATATATTGTTAAAAACAGTTAACTCTTGGAATTCTTGTCTATCTACTGTTCCGTTTGTTCTTGGAGTTACAGGAAAGTCTTATGTTACAGGTTAATTTATGGATATAATTAAGAAAACTAACATTCATTTATTACAGGTTCACTGAGATATAATTGACATAAAACTTTGTATAAGTTTCAGGTATACAGTGTATTGAT
Organism: Tadarida brasiliensis; assembly: GCA_030848825.1. Taxonomy (NCBI): domain Eukaryota; kingdom Metazoa; phylum Chordata; class Mammalia; order Chiroptera; family Molossidae; genus Tadarida; species Tadarida brasiliensis. The sequence goes on from CM061265.1 coordinate 63,525,425, forward strand.
TTGGTGCACTTATATATTGCAAAATGACTATAGTGTTAGCTAACACCTGATTACCATTTCTTTTTTGTGGTGAGAACATTAAAGGTCTACTATATTAGCAGCTTTCAACTATATAATACAGTATCATTAACGATAGTACCATGCTGTGCTTTAGGTCTCCAGAACTAACTCATCTTATGACTAGAAATTTGTAACCTTCTTCCAACATGTCCTCATATTCCCTAGTCCCTGGTAACTACTGCTCTACTCTCTGTTTCTGTGAGTTTGGCTGTTTTACATTCCACATATAAGTGAGATCATACAGTAATTGTCTTTCTCTGACTTCATTCACTTAACATCATGAACATCATGCCGTCAAGGTCCATATTGTTACAAATGGCAAGATTTCCTATACATTCATTCATTGATGGACACTAAGATTGTTCCCATATCTTGGTTATATGACTAACGCTGTAATGAATATGGGGAGTAACTATATGTCTTTGATATCCTGTTTTCATCTTCTTTGAATATAAACCCAGAAATGGGATTGCTGAATCATGTGGTAGTACTACTTTTAACTTTTTAGGGAGCCACCGTACTGTTTTCTATAATGGTTGTACCAGTTTCTATTCCCACTAGTAATACATAAGGATTCCTTTTTCTCCAACTCCTCGCCAACACTTATCTGTTGTCTTTCTGATGGTAACTATTCTAAAAGATGTGAGGTAATATTGTGGTTTTGATTGTTATTTCTTTGATGATTAGTGATGTTGAGGACCTTTTGCTTTTGTACCTGTTGGACATTTGCATATCTTTGGAACAATATTTATTCAGTTCCTCTGCCCATTTTTTTTTTTCTTTATTGATTTTAGAGAGAGAGGAAGTGAGAGGGAGAGAGAGATAGAAACATGGATGAGAGAGAACATCGATTGGCCGCCTCCTGCATGCCCCACACTGGGGGGCCCACAACCTGGGCATGTGTCCTGACCGGAAATCAAACCGGCGACCTCTTGGTGCATGGGTCGATGCTCAACTGCTGAGCCACACCAACCGGACCCTTTGCCAATTTTCATTTTATGTAGTTTTCCTCTTCCCATTTTTAAAAATTGGATTGTTTTCTTTGCTATTGAGTTATTTTTGTTTCTTAAATATTTTAGATATTAACATCTATCAGATGTATGGTTTGCAAATATTTTCTTCTAGTCCATAGGTGGGTGTTTTTTTTCCCTTCATTTTATTGATGGTTTTGTAAATAGTTATAAGAAGTATGAACATTTTAATATTAATTATTTCGATCTATGAACACATTATATCTTTCCATTTGTTTGTGTCTTTAGTTTCTTTCGTCTGAGTATTGTGGTTTTGAGTGTACAAATCTTTCACTTCCTGGGTTAAATTTATTTTATTGTTTTTGATAGTATTGTAAATAGGCTTAAAGTTTTTTTTTTTCAGATACTTGTTAGTATATTAGGATTTTTGGTATATACTATCATGTCATGTGTAAACAAACACAGTTACACTTCTTTCTTTCCAATTTGTATGCCTTTTATTTCTTTTTCTTGTGTGATTGCTCTGGCTAGGACTTCTAGTACTATGTTGAACTATGTTAAATAGAAGTCGTGAGTGGGTACCCTTTTCTTGTTCCTGATCTTAAAGGAAAAGCTTTCAATTCTTTCTCCATTAAGTATGATGTTAGATATGGGCCTTTTGTGAATGGTCTTTATTATGTTGAGGTATGCTCCTTCAATTTGTTGAGAATTTTTATCATGAAAGGATGTTGTGTTTTGTCAAATGCTTTTTCTGCATTTATTAAGATGATCGTGTGATTTTTATCTTTCATTCTATTAATGCGGTGTATCACATTTATTGATTTGGGTATGTTGAACTCTGCATTCCAAGGATAAATTCTGCTTGATCACAGTGTGTGATTTTTATAAGGTGCTGTTGAATTTGGTTTGCTAATATTTGTTGAGAATTTTTGCAACTATGTTAATCAGGAATGTTAGTCTGTAGTTTCCTTTTCTTGTAGCTTCCTTGTCTTGCTTTTGTGTCAGGGTAATGCTGGCCTTGGAAAATGGAAACTAACATTTATTGAACCTCTTAAATGCTCTCTCAGTTAATCTTCAACTGTATTGGAAAGGATATTTTATATACATTTGTGTTTGTGTTCCTGATATGTAAAATGGATACAGAAGTTATTTCTCATACAGTTGCTTTTAGGGTTAAATATGAATACTATAGTCCCCCCTTATTTGCAGTTTTGCTTTCTGCAGTTTTAGTTACCCACAATCAACTGTGGTCCAAAAATATTAAATGGATAGATAATTCAAGAAATAATCCATAAGTTTTAAATTGAGCATTGTTTTAAGTAGCATGATGAAATCTCCCCCATCCCACTCCACTGCTCTCAAGATATGAATCATCCCTTTGTCCAGTGTCTCCACACTATATGCTATCTACTTGTCAGTGACTTAGTATCTGATTTGGTTGGTATCATAGTGTTTGTGTTCAAGTAAACCTTATTTTAATTAATGATGGCCCCAAAGTAGTGGTGCTGGCAATTCAGATATGCCAGAGAGAAGCCATAAAGAACTTTCTTTAAGTGCAAGGAAGAGTACGGTAAAAAAAGATTTTTTTTTCTCTTTATTGATTTTAGAGAGAGACTACAGTCACATAACTTATTACAGTATATTATTATAATTATTCTTTTTTATTATTAGTTATTGGGGTTAATCTCTTATTGTGCCTAACTTATAAATTAAACTTTATCATGGATGTGTATATATATGAGAACAAATATACAGTCATCATGTTTGCTTAACAACGGACATACAGCCCTGGCCAGTTTTGCTCAGTGGTTAGAGTGTCGGCCCATGGACCAGAGTCCCGGGTTTGGTTCCTGCTAAGGGCACGTACCTCGGTTGCAGTTTGTCCCTGGCCCCGGTTGGGGTCGTGTGGGTGGCAACCACTCGATGTATCTCTCTCACATTGATGTTTCTCTCTCTCTCTCTCTTTCTCCCTCTTTCCCTCCCACTCTATTTGAAGATAAATGCAAAAATGTCCTTGAGTGAGGATAAAAAACAAAACAACGGGCATACATTCTGAGAAATGTGTCATTAGGTGATTTTGTCGTGTGCACATCATAGAGTATAAATCTAGATGCTATAGCCAACTACACACCTGGGCATTATGGTATAGCTTATTTCTCCTGGGCTACAAACCTGTACAGCATGTTGCTATATTGAATACTGTAGGCAGTTGTGGCACCATGGTAACTATTTATGTATCTACACATATCCAAACATAGAAAAGATACGGTAAAAACACGATATAAAAATTTAAAAAATGGTACACTTGTATAGGGCACTTACCATGAATGGAGCTTGTAGGATTGGGAGTTGCTCTGGGTGAGTCCGTGAGTGACTGGTGAGGGAATGTGAAAGCCTAGGATGTTACAGTGTACTACTGTAGACTTTATAAACCCTGCACACCAGCGTCACCACAAACACTTGAGTGCTAATGTGTTATGCTATGATGTTGCAATGGCTATGATGTCACTTGGCAATAGGAATTTTTCAGCTCCATTATAATGTTTAAGGGACCACTGTCTTCTATGTAGTATATTGTTGACCCAAACATTGTTGTATGGCACATGGCTATAGTATATCTAAGGCTCAGTATTTTCCACAGTGTTAAGCATACACTGTGAAGGTCTTGGAACGTATTCCCTGAGGATAAACGGGGTACTAATACATGCAGTCATTATCATTAATATTGTTATTGTTTATATTTTTGTTGTAATATTTGGGAAGTGGGGCTTAATAGCTTGCTTTCGTTGTGACAATAGTAGAACTGCAATGTGAACTGACTGCAAAGGAATATTTTACCATTCTGTGATGTTCTCTACCAAGGTCAGTGATTGGCCCAGGACTAGCATTGCTCTCTGCCATCCAGTCCAGTCCATTTCAGGGCTCCTCACACAATTTAACTACAGGCTGCCTTCCAAAAAGCCAGAGGTTATGCTGCCCCCTCCACCTATATATTAAAAATAGTTTCATTATTTTTTGTAATGCAGTAGCAGTTGGAACATGAGGCTCTAGAATAAAATAATAATCTCCCCAAAATAAATTATTGGGGGCTGTTCAGTTTTTTTTAAATTTTCTTTGACCTTTTGAGAGATATAATTATATCTTGAGAGTAACTTGATTCTCCAGTCCTCCTTTGTTATGAGTTAATAGTGTGTCACTGTGAGTCACTGTGATATAATATTAGCTTGTATAAGAGAACTTTGTATGGTTCTGAGGAAATCATTCTGTATTCATTAATAGAAAATTAAAACTCATTTGTAACCCATTTTGCATCTCAGTTTTGGATATGAATAGTAACTTCATTTCCTAAAAGGTTTGACTCCTATAAATTCTTATGTTAGTAATGCATTTATAAAGCATATAGGAGATACTTGACACAAAATCAACATTTACCAAAATATGTGTTTTATTGAAGGTAAAATGTGGTCAAGTACAGTATAGGAAACTTTGGGTCAAATGTAGTTACAAATATTTTTTTATTGGATAACCTTTGACAGCTTTTTATGTGTAAATTTCCCATTAAGACAATATAGTATATGGTCTTTTATAAAACTGTTACCATACTACCTTTCTTCCCCCTCTGTAAAGTATCTTTTTTCTTTTTAAATTTTTAATTGAGTTTTTTTAAAGAGAGAGGACGGGAGAGAGAGATAGAAACATCAATATGAGAGGGAAACATGGATTGGCTGTCTCCTGCACGCCCCCTACTGGGGATCGAGCCAGAAACCCTGGGCCGTGACTGGGATTTGAACCAGGGCCTTTCAGGCCATGGGACAATCCTCAATCCACTGAGCCACATCAGCTGGGCTTTTTTTAATTTCTTAATAATATACTTTAACAAATCCATTTGACTATAAACACTTTGGAAGGACTTAGGGTGATTTTCAACTCAATTGGGAATTCAGAAAAAATGACAAGGTAGCAGTATATATATATATATAGTTAGAATGTGTTGAGCAGAGAGCCTTTAGAAAGTTAGTAAACATGAAGTTTGAATCATGTGCAAGGTCCTGTAGAACAGTTATTCTCTTAAAAATTGAAAACCAGCCCTGCTGGTGTGGTTGAATGGTTGAGCATCGACCCATGCACCAACAGGTCGCCAGGTTCGATTCCCAGCAGGGAGCGTGCAGGAGGCAGCCAACTAATGTTGTTTCTCTCTCATCAATGTTTCTGTCTCCCTCTCTCTTCCTCTCTCTCTCAAATCAATAAAAACATACTTGTAAAAAATTGAAGACCAAATTGCTTTTAGATGATAACTATTGATATTTAGCGTTAAAATAAAAACTGAGAACATTTTAAAGTATGTATTAATTAATTTAAAAAAATCTGTTCATGTAAATATAAATAACCTTTTTTAAAGTAGATAACTTTTCTATAAACAAAGATGTTCATGAGAATAGTGAGATTGTTTTAGGTTTTTAAATCTTAATGTCTCGCTTAAAATACAGCTGACTTCTCATATCTGCTTCTGTATTGTCTGAATTGATTGAACACTTCAGGTAGCCTCTAGAAAAGTCCAGTGTACTATCATGAGTGAGTGGGAGTGAAGAAGGCAAATGAAACCTTAAATTATTATGAAAATAAGTTTGACTTGGCCGATCCCATGAGAAGGTCTTACGGAGCCCAGAATCTAAGGACCACACCTGTACAATTGTTGCGGTAGTAATTATGAGTGTTAACTAGGTTACTGATTGAGAGCTCATGCTTTGAATTTGAATTGCCTGGATTGGAATTCCAGCTTCCTTTTTGGATGTTATTTCACATCACCCTGTTTCCGAATTTGTTAAATGGAGCTACTAATAGGATCTATAATACAAAGTTGTTAGAATTAAATTATACATTTAGAGAATGGTGTTGTAAGTGCTCAATAAAATGCTACCATTCATTATAAATTCATTATACATTTCAAAATTTTAGTCCTGTTATGTCATCCTTGCTCACAGTTTGCCAGTGACTTCCCAACTCATTTCAGATAAAAAGCCTGTCATTACAGTGGCTTACAAAGTTTTTTTCCGTTAACTGATCCTGTTATTTCTGTGCTCATATAGTTATTCTGACCTCATTGGGCAGTATCCCTCCTCACTGTGCAAAGACTGGTCTTCTTGCTCTTTATCAAACATCAGTTAAGTCCTTTATCAAGGCCTTTGTACTTGCTTTTTTCCCCACCTAATATTCAGGTCTTCACATATTGGAATGTTTTACATACCATCTCCTTCAGGTTTTGTTTTAAATACAGTTCAGTGAAAAACCCTTCCACATATGTACGTACAGTATTCCTTGTCTCCCTTCTCTGTTTTATTATTATTTTTTTGTAGGGTTTTCTGTTTTCTGACATATTAGGTATTTACTTATTTGCCATTTTCTCTAGTATTTAAGCCCCATTATAAGTAGGGTTTTATTTGTTATTTATTTATTTATTTATTTATTTATTTATTTAAAAATTCTCATCTGAGGATATGTTTGTATTGAGCATCTAGCTGTTGACTCCCATGTGGGGAATCATACCAGCAACCTAGGTATGTACTCTGACCAGAATCAAAACAACAACCTTTCTGGTGCACGGACGATGCTCCAACCAACTGAGCCACCCGGCCAGGGCTGTTATTTTTTTCAAGTATAACTTGTTCACTACTGTAGCTTAGACATCTGGAATTATGCTTGGTGCATATTTAAGTGCTGAAAAAATATTTTTAAATGAATGAATCATTATTACTACTGCAAAGACTAAAGACAAATGGTCTCTGCTGATCAGAAATGTGTGGTCTCAATAGGACAGTGCCTCTGAGATAAAATGAACACGCAAAGCATTTAGCTTGGCATTTGGATTTTCTTCTGTGGGTACTGAGGAGGTACTGAATATTCTTAGGATAGAGTTGCCATGATGAAAGTGGTAGGTTTGGAAGACGAATCCAACAGAAGTCTTTGAGGTTGACTGAAGATCCTCTGGTCTAGAAATTAATAAAACATTTGGAAAATCATAAGTTATTCTTACTTGTTAAACACTTCTCAAATTGTATGGTAGTAGAAGATTATCATTTCAGTACAGTTGTGTATTTTAAACTATTTCTGCAATTACCAACTTTTAATATACTTTTTCATCAAAAACTAAAAGCTTTGATTTAAAATTAACCAAAATGTTTATATTGGTAACTAACTTAACTAAATATACTAATATAGGGCAAAGTATGTTTAGTCCAGCAAACATTGGTCAACCACGAAAGACAACGTTATCTCCTGCACAGTTGGATCCTTTTTATACTCAAGGAGATTCTCTGACTTCTGAAGACCACCTCGATGACACATGGGTAACTGTATTCGGGTAAGGTTTCTGGATCATTTACCATTAAAAAAAATACCCCTCCTCAACATTTTATAATGAATTTTCTCAAACATACAAAAACATTTAAAGAATTGCACAGCAAACACCCATATACCCACTACCTAGATTCTGCACTTAACAGTTGCTGCATTTCTTTTATCTTTTATGAATTCATCTTTTTTTGTTGGTATATTTCAGAGTAAGTTGCAGACGTCAGTACAGATCACCCTGACACTTCAGCATACATATTATTAACTAGTGTTCAATATTCGGATTATTTTCTCTTCAGTTTATTTGCTGGATATTGGAACAGGGTTGCCCCGTTAGACTTAAGCTCCTTTCTCTTTCTAGTTATTGACTGTTTCTCTGCTTAATAGAAGACTTAACCAGTTTGGAACTAAAAAATTGAATTTCATTTGTGTATAAATACTGTGTCACAAGTATGCATATACTTTCTAGTCAAAAATATTGAATATTAATAGAATTATGCCTGACAGATCTAGATGCATTTTGAATAGATTTTTAGATCAAAGAAGTACTTTAAAGCATCTTTGAGATATTGAATCATTTACAGATGAGGAAACAGGTCTAGATGGATTGATTTATTCAGAGGTTTACATTTAGTTATTAGTAAAGCTTCAGCAAAAACCCCAGTCTTCTGATTTTTAAACTGTTATTGTTTACACTCTGCTACATAAGATTGATTTCTGAAAGTGTTATATGTTATACTGATATTGGACCTATTTTTCTTTGAAGGCAGAACACTGCACGATAAATGTTGGTGGATTTTTATATATTCAGCTTATTTAAAGTTTCAAAAGAATAAGAATATACAGTAAAAAGTTTTTCTTCTCACTTTGGTTCCCAGCTATAATTTTTTCCCCCTTTAAAGCAATAATTGCCTATATTTTGTGTAATCTTCCAGAGAGATTCTGTGTGTTACTGATTCTATTTAGCTAAAAAGTAAAAAGCAGGACCATTGCTTTTTCTTGTTCTGCAGAAAGCCCATACTCAGCCCTTTATTCATAGCAATTGGGCTGGCTACTTGATTTTTGTACGTGTTTGTTTAATTTTTATATTCTCTCATGAAATGGCTGTCTGTTTTGAATTTGGATGTCCATTCCCAAGTCTGGTTTTTTTTTTTTTTTTTTTTTTTAGTCTCAGTGGTAATAGTGTCAGTAATAAGATTCCTCAGTAATTGTGTAAATTACTTGAACTACTTCTGCTAGTCCTTTTCTTCATTTTTAAGACGTACACTTTCTCAGCTACTTTCTGTTTATTTTATTTTTTTAGTAACGCTCTATATGAGTTTGGTTGCAGGAACTAAAACATTTTCTTCTAAGGGATACAATATTTTGATCATTTATAGAGAAATACATCAGGGTCAGCATGGACTATCATTCACTGTTTTAGGGTGATTCTTTTACAGGATACTAGAATATTTCAAAGTGGTTCTAGACTCTTAGAATTATGTTTTATTTCTGAAATATCTCCCTCACTTGCAACCATTATTTCTCCCCTTCATTTATATTTTCTTTAGCTCTGCTTTGTTGGGCACCCTGACTCATTCGTTGTTTTTCTTTAGGGTTAGAGATCATATTCAAACTTACATAACATAAAGTAAAATTCCAGTCCTGAATGCAGTGAGTATTTTACTCACATAGATTTTAATGTGGGGAATTTCTCATTTATTTTTGGGACTCAGATTTCTTCCCCCCAGTTCTAGCTGCAGATAACGGAAGTTACTGGCTAAGGAAAGTCCAGATTTTCAAATTGAAATAGCTTTATTGTTTGGACAATATAAGTATTAATGTCTTATAAAATATTCATACCATAGAGAACTTTATAAATAAGAAAGTAAGTAAAGGTCACTTAGAATTTTCCCATACAGAGTATATGGCTATTAAAATCTTTGTAACCATCCTTTTAAATGTTTCTATACCACTGATATTGGTATTAACTTTTATTTTTGTTTCAGGACTAAATTTATGAATTTTCAGGTGCTCAGTGTATAATGATATGACTATATACTTTTAAATTCTTTCCCTTGTAATAACTGTAGCATACCTAAATATTTCTCTCCTCTTCCTGCCCCCCCCCCCCCCCACACACACCGGTCTCTATCACACACACACACACACACACACACACACACCCTTGTAAAATAAATTATATACAGAACTACAACTTCATCATTTTTTTCTACGGGCTGTGATAGTGGCAGTGAGAGTGGAATTTTAGAGATTTCAGGGAATGGAATAGATGCCTTAGTCAAAGCTAATTTTAACAAATTTGCTTTAGGGCAATGGGCAATGATAGATTTAGCTAATAGGGGAAAAGAGGATGATCAAGGATTTCCTGTGGTTTTAGATCAGCGATTTCAACTGGTGTGCTGCAAGACTTTTTAAGACATGCAATACCTGCCTATTTAGTCAGGGGCACTGACCTCTTTTCCCTTAGATTGTCAAATAAAAAAATGACAACAGCCAACACAACAATAGCTATCCGATTTGAATCAAATTTATACCTATTTTTTTTGTCGGCAGATTAGCAAAAAATATATTTCTTGGTGTGCCACAGAATTTTAGTAATCAGTTTATGTGTGCCATGAGATGAAAAAGGTTGAAAATGGCTGTTCTAGACAGTTGGGAGGAATTTATTTTGAAACACTGTGAGTATGGTAATTTGATTTCATATTTATTGTGGAAGATGACTGTTTGGACAATTTGTTTTTCAGGTTTCCTCAAGCATCTGCTTCCTATATATTATTACAATTTGCACAATATGGGAATATCTTAAAACATGTGGTAAGGCTTCTTTTCAATTGATGATTTTAGGCTGAGGACAGATAAACTATGAATAGAAGGAAACTTTGCTGCTGAATTTTGTGTACTTTTCCTTTTTAAAAAAGTTTTCATATCCCTGGTCGGTTTGGCTCAGCGGTTAGAGCATCAGCCCGCGGTCCAGAGAGACCCGGGTTTGGTTCCCGCTAAGGGCACGTACCTCGGTTGCAGTTTGTCCCTGCCCCGGTTGGGGTCGTGTGGGTGGCAACCAATTGATGTGTCTCTCTCATCAATGTTTCTCTTCCTCTCTCTTCCTCCTTCTCTCCCTCCTGGTCTATCTGGAAAAAAAAAAAAAAAAGTTTTCATAGAAAATGTCTGTTAATCTGGAAAGCTGGAAGTTGCACAGTATTTGTCAAAAAGGGACAAGGAGAAAATAAGCAAGAGAACTCAAATTTCAGCCTCCCTCCCCCTTTTTTTTTATCCTCACCCAAGGACATTTTTGCATTTATCTTCAGATAGAACGGGAGGGAGAGAGGGAAGAAGAGAGAGAGAGAAACATCGATGTGAGAGAGACACATCCAGTGGCTGCCACCCACACGACCCCAACCAAGGCAGGGACAAACTGCAACCGAGGTACGTGTCCTTAGCGGGAACCGAACCTGGAACTCTCTGGTCCGCGAACCAATGCTCTAACCGCTGAGACAAACCAGCCAGGGCAGCACCCCCCTTCTTAAATATCTTACAGTCTTAAAAACATAAATTATGGAAAATATTATATTGCTGTTTTCCAATTTGAGCGTGTTTTATTGGGGATAAAGGAAAAGGGAGAAGTTCCTGACGTACAGAATTCTTAGGGCTTTGCGATTAGAGAGCTTTTTTTTAATCCTCACACAAGGATATGATTTTTTGTTTGTTTTTATTAATTGATTTTTTTTTTTTTTTTTTAGAGAGAGAGAGAGAGAGAGAGAAAGAAAGATTGATTGGTTGCCTCCCGTATGTGTCCTAACCAGGGATCAAACCTGAAACCTAGGTATGTGCACTGATCAGGAATTGAACCCAAAACCTTCTGGGATATAGGATGATGCTCCAACTAGCTGAGCCACTGAACCAGGGTTTTTTTCTTTTTTTTTTTTTTTTAATTAACCTTACACAAGTTATGAATACATTTTTTTTTCTACTACTAGAGATTGACTTATTTAAGTTCTACACAAAATCAGGTGATGAATATGGGTTTAAAAATTTTCATGGCAAATATTGATAAAACCTTTTTATTGTTATTTTTTTCTTTATTGATATTAGAGAGAGAGAGGGAGAGAGAGAAACATTGATGAGAGAGAACATCGATTGGCCGCCTCCTGCATGCCCCCCGCTGGGTCATCGATCAGGCCCACAACCTGGGCATGTGCCCTGACCGGGAATCGAACCCGACAACCTCTTGGTGCATGGGTCATTGTTCAACCACTGAGCCACACTGGCTGGGCGATAAAACCTTTTTATTAGAAACAGTTACCTTTTGGAATTACTTTACTTTCAGAGAATATTTGCCACATATTCTTTATGTTACAGTATCGAGAGCCAGAGAGAGATTATTAAAATTTTAAAAATGGGATTTATGTTGAATCCTACTATATATAGCTTTTTACAGCACATCAAATAAAAAGTGGAAGCAGATCTTAATATATTTCTATTTTCTAATCCATTGAATTTAGATTTTATATATTTGAGATTTTAAGAGACACCTTAATTCTTTGCAGATGTCTAACACAGGAAATTGGATGCATATTCGTTATCAATCTAAACTGCAGGCCCGGAAAGCCTTAAGCAAAGATGGGAAGATTTTTGGAGAGTCCATCATGATTGGTGTAAAACCATGTATAGATAAAGTAAGTTAGTGCTGATGTAAGGGAAATGTCTTAATCCATATAAGGAGCACAAATCTAAATATTGACATTAGTGGTTACATCACTTTGCTTCACTGTGCTGCGTGTGTGTGTGTGTGTGTGTGTGTGTGTGTGTGTGTGTGTTAATCCTCACCTGAGGATATTTTTCCATTGATATTTTAGATAGAGTGGAAGGGAGGGAAGGGGAGAGAGAGAAACGTTGATTGGCTGCCTCCCACACAACCCCAGCCGGGGTCAGGAATCCAACCCTTGACCCTTTGGTCTGAGGGTGGACGCTTTAACCACTGAGCCAAACCCTCCAGGGCCTATGCCTCTTTTTCTTAGTTTGTAAACTGTGATGATGTTATATTACTCTTTTCTTGGTAAGCCAAAGATAGTCACAAGACTAAAATAGATGGGAAGTAATCCATCCCATCTATTTTATTTTACAGATAGTAAGAGTCCAAGGCTACTTAAGTAACTTGGTGCTCATAGTCTAGAATCGGTGTCATTATTTTATTGTGTTGTACCAGATGTTTGCAGAGGCTAGATGAAAATTTGGGGTTACTGGGTACTAAACAGCACTGGACTTCAATATTTCCCTCCCCTCAGACTTCCCCAAGGACTCACTCTCTCTCTCTCTCTCTCTCTCTCTCTCTCTCTCTCTTTCTCTCTCTCTCTCTCTCTCTCTCTCTCTCTCTCTCTCTCTCTCTCTCTCTCTCTCTCCCCCTCCCCTCTTTCTCTTTCTCTCTTTCTTTCTTTTTCCATAGTATTTGTTAAGAGATTCTTACTCTTGTGAGTTTGTAGTTGTCTTGAGGATGTTTGCGGTCATTCAAGTTAGATTTCTGGCTGAACATTCTATCTCAAATGCTAGCCAAGAAGCGTATATTGTTTTATCAAGCGCAAAATTATTATTATCATTATTTTTTTTAATCCTCACCCAAGGATATTTTTCCATTTATCCTCAGAGTGGGAGGGAGAGAAAGGAAGAGAGAGAGAAACATCAACGTGAGAGGGACACATCGACTGGTTGCTTCCCACATGACCCTGACCAGGGCCGGGGACGAATCACAACCGAGGTACATGCCCATGGCTGGAATCAAACCTGTGACTCATTGGTCCGCGGGCTGACGCTCTACCGTTGAGCCAAACTGGCCAAGGCAAGCCCCAAATTATTTAAAATATAAATTTGATCTAGCCCTGGCTGGTTTGGCTCAGTGGTTAGAGCGTCGGCCTGCGGACCAGAGTCCCAGGTTCGGTTCCTGCTAAGGACATGTACCTCAGTTGCAGTTTGTTCCCGGCCCTGGTTGGGGTCGTGTGGGTGGCAACCACTCGATGTGTCTCTCTCGCATCGATGTTTCTCTCTTCCACCCTCTCTCCCTCCTGCTCTATCTGAAGATAAATGCAAAAAATGTCCTTGGGTGAGGATTAAAATAAATAAATAAATAAATAAAATATGAATTAGATCTAATAAAGTTTTCTTTGTAAGGATGTAATAATGTATTACGTTTATAAACAGAGAAGTTCTTTATCTTTGTTTCTCTAGAGTGTTATGGAAAACAGTGACAGGTGTGCTTTATCATCTTCATCTCTAGCCTTTACACCACCAATCAGAACCTTAGGTACACCAACTCAACCTGGAAGTACTCCTAGGATTTCTACCATGAGACCTCTTGCTACAGCTTACAAAGCTTCTACTAGTGACTATCAGGTATTTTAAGGATTAAATACAAAGGATGTACTTTAAAGGCTGAACTGCATAGCATGTTTAACTTTTTCATTAGATTGATTTGTATGCCATTAAATATTTCGCACTGAAGTGATTGCCTTGATGAAACCTACACACTCTACATTCTTAAATTTATTTTAAAAATAAGAATTTTGGCCAATTGGAAACTTATCTTGAATTTTTTAAAAATTACTTTGCCATTTAAGAAAACATTTTGATTGTTTCATTTAGTTTTTTTCTAAGTTATTTTTGCATATGTAAAAAGTTTTTCTTGTGAACATCTCTGGCATGAGAGAATATTAAAAACCCTATTAAATTGATAAATAAATCTGATGGTATCACAAATGAGGACAGAGCCTTAGGTTCTGTTGGAGTAACCTTTGGTTATCAAAAGAAAACATTGACCAGTTCTCATTTCAAAAAAGTTCAAAGGCAAGTTTATTTATATTAATTGAAGAATAGTAGGAATATTATGCCTCTCATTCTGTATGTTATTGTGCTCTAATTAATAAGGCAGGAGTTCTCAACTTGCCTAGCAAGACATGGGTCCTGCAACAGTAAATAAAAGAGTTGTCAGTTTAGTCTTTTGACTTCCTACTGAAATTTGGAGCTTTTTTTTTTTCTCACCTGAAAATATTTTTTTCCATGGATATTCCATGGATATTTAGAGAGAGTGGGAGTGGGGGTGGGGGGACTTCATTGTGAGAGAGACACATTGATTTGTTGCCACCTGCATGTGCCTTGACCAGGGCTGAGGATTGAACCTGCAACCCAGGCATGTGCCCTTGACCAGGAATCGAACCTGTGACTCTGGTGCACAGGCCAATGCTCTAACCACTGAGCAACACAAGCTAGGGCTGGAGATCATTCTTGAACTGTTTTTTTTTCCCTCCTATAGTTTCTTCTTTTTTAAATAATATTTTATTTATTTTATGTTTTTATTGATTTTTTAAAAACTTTTTTTTTCTTTATTGATTTTAGAGAGAGGAAGGGAGAGAGAGAGAGAGAGAGAGAGATAGAAACATCGATGACAGAGAACATCAATTGGCCGCCTCCTGCATGTCCCCCTCTGTGGGGATTTGGCCCACAACCTGGGCATGTGCCCTGACCGGAATCGAACTGGTGACCTCTTGGAGCATGGGATGATGCTCAGCCACTGAGCCACACCAGCTGGGCTTATTACTTTTTTTTTTTTTAGAGAGAGGAACGGAGAGAGAAATATCAATGTGAGAGAGAAACATCGATCAGCTGCCTTCTGCATGCCCCCCTACTGGGTGGGGATCGAGCCCGAAACCTGGGCATGTGCCCTGACTGGGAATTGAACCGGGACCTTTCAGTCCATAGGACGATGCTCAATCCACTGAGCCACACCGGCTAGGCTTTTAACGAATATTTTAAAGCTCTCATTTCCCATAGCTTTTGTATTTGTCCAGTTTTCTAATTTAAGAGTAGATGTAATTTGCCTAGCTAACGTAATAAGATTTTACAATGCTTAAAAACATAAGGAAGTTCTAAACAAAGCCATGTTTTAATCTTCAATATACAGTTCAGTTCTACAAATGCATTTTAGTGTTTGGCTCTTTTGAATTAGTCATTAACTCTAGAATTAACTGTGAAACTGAAGAAACCATAACCTAACAATTGTGTGCTTTTTTTTTTTAAATAGGTCATTTCTGACAGACAGACGCCAAAAAAAGATGAAAGTCTTGTATCCAAAGCAATGGAGTACATGTTTGGCTGGTAGTATAGTAAAAGCTAAGAACTCAACCAACTACAAAGGAGGAGGCTACCACACTGAAACAGCAGAGCACTGCCGGGTTTCCTTCGGTTAGTTATATAACCAGTCTTGGCAGTGTTGGATAGCTGTCTCATACTTCTTTTAGAAGCCGTTCTCCTTGGATACAGCATATTTGTAGCTCGCACTTTAAAAGATGCTTGAGATATGTTTTAAAGAAACAAAAAATCCCTGTAAATAGGATTTTGTGCTTTCTGTGGTAATGCATGCTTAAGCACAAAGTACTCAGCATTGATGATTGTAAATTATATAATTGAGTTTGCGTTGAGGCTTTGTAGTCATGAGTTGGTGGGGTGAATTTCCTGAAGGGTAACTGTACATCTGCTTCTAACAAGACACAAAGATCATCATTAACAATTTGAATTATGGCCTTTTAATTTGGATAGTATTTAATATTTTAATAATCCTCGTTTGTATGTGTCTTATTGTGGATTGTCATCTTTCAGTATTCTTAAACCAACATAGTCTTTTAAAAGACCTACTAAAGTTCCTCATAATAAACTTTGCCAATTATATGTATCAAACATTTTTTGAAAGAATTATTTATTTTATTATGACAAAAAGTTGTGAGTGCTTGCTGAAATAGAGAACATCTATCATGAACCTCCATGTACCCATAATCTAGCTTTAGTAACCGTCAGTATGTGGTCATACTTTCTTTCTCTATTTTGTTGAAAGCATATCTCAAATGTGATGTCATTTTAATCTAAATACTTGAGGCTATATCAAAAAAGAACTTTTCCATATGTAATTACAATGTCAGTGTTACATCTAACAGAATTAATGATTTCTTAATATCTAATATCTGATCTGTTTAAAAATTTTCTAGTTGCCTTAGATGTATTTATGGTTGATGTATACCACATGTACTTGGTTGTTTTGTCTTTGGGGTGTCTTGAGATCTAAATTAGTTGTTCTCTCCCCACCCCCCACCCCCCACCCCCCCCACACCCCATTCTAACACATTATGACTCGTTGAAGGAACTATGTGAATTTCCTATAGTGTCCCATGGACTGAATTTGGTTGTTTTCTTGTTCATCATCTATCTCATATCCTAGAGGTTAGATCTAGACAGGATTAATTAGATTCTGATTTCTTTCTTTTATTTTGAGCAAGAATATTTTATATTGATATGGTTTACTTTATGTCATGAAATCAAGAGGCACTTAATTCTGATTGTCCCCCTTTTAATGATGATCAGATTGGAAATTGGCCACATGGGCAGACGAAGCCTTACACCTTCATTGGAAAGTTCCTTGTAACCTTTTTACATAATTTTTTAAAAAGCATACATTAATGCCTGGCTGGTGTGGCTCAGTGGTTGAGCATCCACCCATGTACCAATAGGTCGCTGGTTCAGTTCCCGGTGGGGGCATATGCCTGGGGTGCAGGCTTGATCCCTGGTGGGGGGCACTCAGGAGGCAGCTGATTGATGTTGGGCTCTCACTTCGATGTTTCTTCTCCCTCTCTCTAGAAATCAATAAACTATTCTTTTAAAAAAATTGATGTCTTTTAAGTCTATTTTAATCTACAGGTTCTCCATGCATCCTTTTCTTTACAATTTATTGTTGAAGAATCAGTGTCATTTGATGTATAGAATTCACCACACTGAGGATTTGCTGATTGTATACTCCTGGAGTAGTTCTGCTTGTTCTTCTGTGCTCTATTTTGCAAATTGACAGATGGCTCCAAAGACTTGATCAAATTCAGGTTTGTCTCTTGGCAAGACTATAGCTTAGGTTGTGTTCTTTTTATCAAGGATGCATTAATTCACTGGGTGTTAAAAAGGGTGATATTCTAATTTTATCATATTTAGTAGTATTCTTATAAAAAGACACTTTCTCTTCACTTGTATTTTGTTACCAATGGTATAGATAATAGAGAAAAAGCAGAACATGTACTTAACATTTTTCAAGTTAATGAATTGGTTTCCTATTCTCTGGAGGTGACTAATAAATTTCTTTTACAATAGGTCCTTGAATAACATTGTTTTCCTTATGATGTTGATGAGATACCTTAAGAACTTAACTCTTAATTGTATAAATTAGCCTATGGTACAATTGGTTTTAATATATGTTGTTTCACTTAAAGTCACAGAACCTATCAGTGGTATTGAGGACTTACTGTATTTAGTTATGAACTGGAAATAAGTATATTTGACAGTTTTAGTCCATTATTAAAAACACATAGAAGCGCAAATCATCCCATCTTGAGGAGAATCTTTGTTGGCTCAAGTTGGCTCCTGAGTCCTTTTAACTTGTAGTCTTTGATAATTTTCTCGTTTGCTATGAAAATATGTTCTATGGTCATCGTTATAATTTCTGCCCCATCCCTAAAATCAGCCATTTCTCCAATAAACCCTAGCTCTTTTTAGGGAAAATAACTTTTAACACCATAATCTGGGTACTTGGAATTGGTTATTTCTACTAAGTTGGTTATTTGATAAAGTACCTCATGAGCTCATACTGATAGAATTCAAACTCAGCTCTACAGGTTATTATTATTTTTGTAAACTTAATATTTTCTGTATTTTACTCATATTTCCTAGAACTGTGATTTTTCAAGATGTAGGTAATGTAGAGTGCTGAGAACACACAGTAGGGGAAGGGTAGTTTCTTCAGTAAATGATGCTAGGAAAATTGGGTATTCATATGTAGAAGAATGAAATTGAACCCTTATTTCACACTATACAGGGGTTGGCAAAAGTAAGCTTACAGTTTGTATGGAAAAAGACATGCAGTTTATGATTATTACAACAACTTTAGTAACTTTTGTGTACTCACAACTGTAAACCTACTTTTGCCCACCCCATATACAAAGTTAATATGAATTAAAGGCTCAAATGTGTGACATAGACTGTAAGACTCAGGAGAAACATTTTGGTGTTTCCTGCAGTTATTTAGGTTTGGAGGTGAAGCAAAACTTATTTGGTTGTCTTGAACCAGAGTCTCAGTTTAAAAAAAAATACCCACCTTTACTTCCATCTTTATTCACAAGGCCTTAGAACTGAGACCTGGATTTATGAAGAATGGAATATTAATGCATATTTAAATGGCAGCATCATATTGTACTCAGAATTGCTTTTGATAATAGGCCAAATTATCTGCTTGACTTAATCTTCCCTCAGTATAACTTCTCAGGAGACTCTCATTGAAACTTGAATTTTATGTACACATCTAGGAGCAATGAAATGAATAGCATTTGAAACCATTATGGGTTCTCGAGGGGTGGGTATATAGTGAAGCTATGGTTTAAGGGCCTCCTATCCACTCACCTCTGGTCCTGAGTAAGAGAGAACAGAAGTTTGTGTGTGTGTGTGTGTGTGTGTGTGTGTGTGTGTGTGTGTGAAGAGTTGTTGGATATCACAGGTGAAGAACCATGGTGTTTTGTTCCCAGCCATATTTGTTATTTGTTACCAGAGTAAAGAAATGTAGGAATGTTATTTAGGAGCTGAAGTTCCACAAAGAACTTAATTGTTGAGTAAAAACAGTAATTTGTTGCTTGAAAGTTTTCAGTTAAATTCTCATTCCTTTCTGAAAGGTTTTGCCTTTTCTCCAAAATGTATTATCAGTTCCTCATAAAGTGTTGTAAATCTAAAGAGCCCTTCCCCTTCCATCCTCCCTTCTGCGACCTGATCTTGACTGAAAGTTCTTGATCATTCATTTGTCAAATGTTTGTTGGGTATTGTCTTTATTATTCTAGGTACTGGAGATTGAGCAGAAATAAGACATGGGACTTTGATCTTCTTTTTCCGGGACTCAAAATGACTAATTTGCTTAGTTTCTGCCCCTCACCTTTACCCCCCGCCCCAACACACCCTTTTTACCCTTGTTTACCCTTTAGTCTCACTATCCTTTTAGGTTATCCCACCCCCATCTTTTCCCATACTATGGAGAAAGAATAATAGGAAAAAGAAACAACCAAAAAGCTTCCATCGCATTATGATCTTTATATATTTTTTAATTTAATTTTTTAAATCCTCACCCGAGGATATTTTTTTTCCATTTATCTTCAGATAGAATGGGAAGGAGGGAGGGAGGAAGAGAGAGAGAGACATTGAATGGTTGCCTCCTGCACAACACTGAGCAACCAAGATACGTGCCCTTGACAAGAACTGACCTGTGACCCTTTGGTCTCTTCAGGCCGAGGCTCTGACCACGAAGCCAAACCTGCCAGGGCCATTGCATTGTGATTTTTAAAACAAAGCTTAACTTTGAAATAATAGCCTTATTCATCTCCTAATTGGCAACTAAAGGAAAGTTTATGTTCATAAACCAGTCTTGAGCTAGATAACATTTTTTTCATTTTTTGTTTAGATAGAGTGGGAGGGAGAGAGAGGAAAAGAGAGAGAGAAACATCGACGTGAAAGGGACACATTGAGTGGCTGCCACCCGCACGACCAACCAGGGCCGGGGACAAACTGCAACCGAGGTACGTGCCCCTAGCGGGAACCGAACCCGGGTCTCTATGTACTGCAGGCCAATGCTCTAACCGCTGAGCCAAACCGGCCAGGACAATAACATTATATTTTGATTGTGGGTTTTTTTTTTAGCTTTGTGTTTTCTAACTCATTTGTATCTCAAACTTCCAGTGTAACTTAAATAAATGGCAAGCACTCTGTATACGTCTTTGTTTCTTCTATTCGTAGTATAAGATATTTCCATGTTCTGATAGTATAGGGAATGGTGAGCCTCTCATTTACTGTGACTTGATTAGCAACAGCTCTGTGATTAGGGCATGAAGACACTCCTGTGAATTACAAATTAGCCTTAAATGTGAGTACTCTTAAACCTCAAGTACTTTCCAATGAGTTTTTTTTTTTTTTTTTTTTTATCCCTCTAACGAGTAGGGATAGACTAGAAGTAAAATAGACAAGTATCTGTTTGGTCAGGCTGTAGAAGGGTTGAGATTTCTACTTGATGTAGAAAACTGATAGATGTTAAAGCTCTTAATGAGTTTGTAGGATTTTTTAATGTTAATGAACCAAAGGTGTGGATATCATAACTCTGATCCAATTTTGGAAATTAACCACAGGTTAGTAAATAAGATGAGTTAAATTATTTTAACTTACAATTTTTTTTTAATTTCTTTTTTCTTTATCGATTTTAGAGAGAGGAAGGGAGAGGGAGATAGAAACATTGATGAGAGAACATCGATTGGGTGCCTCCTGCATGCCCCCCACTGGGGATTTGACCCACAACCTGGGCATATGCACTGACCCGGAATCGAATCAGTGACCTCTTCGTTCACTGGTCGACGCTGAACCACTGAGCCACACTGGCCGGGCTTAACTTAAAATTTTTTAACTAGGTCATTAAAAGGTAATGATTTAAAGTGAAAAGCCCGGCCGGTGTGGTTCAGTGGTTGAGTGTTGACCTGTGCACCAAGAGGTCACCAGTTCGATTCCCGGTCAGGGCACATGCCCAGGTGTTGGGCTGATCCCCAGTGGGGGGCATGCAGGAAGCGCCCAACTGATGTTCTCATTGATGTTTCTATCTCCTCCTCCCTTCCTCTCGCTCTAAAAAAATCAATAAAAATATATTTTTAAAAAATGCAAGTAGTGGTTAGCCCTGGCTGGTGTGGCTCAGTTGATTGAGCGTCATCCCATGCATGGAGAGGTTGCTTGTTCGATTCCTGGTCAGGGTACATAATGAGGTTGTGGGTTTGATCCCCAGTAAGGGGTGTGCAGGAGCAGCTGATAGGTGTTTCTCTCTCATTGGAGTTTCTCCTCCCTCTCTCTCTAAAATCAATGAAAACATTAAAAAAAATAAAAGCAGTGGTTAAAATTACTGGAATCTTAGAATTTGCTCTTTATAATAATTAAGAGCATGGATTTTGGAGTGCTGTTTACTATCTACCCAACCTTGGGCAAGTTACTTAACGCTTTTTTATGCTTCAGCTTCCCCATCTATAAAATGGTGCTAATGATAGTATTTTCTTTATAGGATTGCTAGGCTTGGATGAATGAATGCATGTAAATCATTTAGAATAGTGCCTGACATGTACTAAGCACCCATCAAACTAACATTATTAAGTAGTTTGCAAGGTTAGTTAATATGCTTGCTAATTAGCTTCTTTAAAAATGAGTATGCCATAGGTTAAACATGGCTGCAAATTTTTTAAAAAATTGACTTCAGAGAGAGGAAGGAAGGGAGAGAGAAACCTTGATGTGAGATCTATCAGTTGCCTCCTGCATTTGTCCTGACTGGGGATCGAACCCACAACCTAGGTATGTGCCCTGACTTGGTAAGTGCCTTTTGGTGTAGCCAGGGCAAGATGGCTGCAAAATCTTGACATTCCTCCCCCTAGAGAGGCAGGATCTATTTTTCTTCGTGTGTATGTGTGTGTTAACCAACGTAGTAGAGGGGAAGTGATGCTATGCCAGTTCCAGAACTAGCCTGTAAAAGGACCAGCAGCTTCTACCTTAGGCTCTTTCCGTCTCTCCCGCACATCAGGACTGTAAGAGACCAAGGTGTGCGGGAGAGATGGAAAGAGCCTGAGGCCACATGCAGTGGGAAAGGGACTGCACCAAACCCAGCCTTCCTGTTGACCAAGGCACCTAGCATGAGGTTGTCACAGACCCGTTAAGCCCAGCTCAGTTGCCAGCTAAATAGCACCAAGAGCCCATTCATAGCACGTGGGGCTGGAGATTTACTCAGCCAAACCTAGCCTTAGTTGTTTCTTTACAAAATTTTGAGCTATAATTAAAAGGTGATGGTTTTAAGCTTTAAGTTTTAAAATGAGGTAGGTTACACAGCAACTGGAGCAGAAGATAACAGAACACAAATGGCTCACCTAAGATCACAGGTACACACCTACAGCAACAGGACAGAAACCAAGATTCTTCACTCTAGAATGCAGTGTTGTGGAATTATAGCATATTTTATTTATCAGTTAATTTGTTTGATTTTTAAATCATTTAAGATGTTCTGGAGTAGGGAATGAACCTCCTGGGTTCCAATTGTAAAAATATTTTTTAAAAAGCTTTATGAACAACTTTTAGCCAAATAAGTGAATTATTTTTGGCCATTATAAAGTTTACTTAAAAATTTACAGTATACCAAGGATTATCTCAACATAAATCACTGCACACATTTGTTAATCGTGAATATTTAAATATTAAAGTTTGCTAAATTCACATATTTTGTTTGTGCTAACACTCATTTTCTAGGCTTAGGCACAGGAAATTCTTGAGTCAAAGAGGCATCTCTGGTTCAGAGGACACATGCATCCTTAGCTCCAAGTTTCTGCCAACTGGGAGAAGCCTCAGCAGTGTGTGCTAGAGTAGGGACAGTGACACTGGAGGGACTCAGATTTCTTCTAAGAGATGGGTCAGTAAAACAGGTTTCCTTGGAGCCTTTGGGTCACATCTTAAATTATGAGGTTATTTCTATCTCTTTTGGTTGTTTCTTACAAGTAGCTGTTAAATCTTGTAGAAGCAGTTTTTGAAGCGTAATTTCAAATGGAATTGAAACAGATTTCCTATTGTTGAAAACAGCATTCATGCTCCTAATACATAAGAAACATGACTCAAACTGCAGATGTATCTCCATCTGGTGGTGACTGTCAGAAGTGTCCAACATGAAAAAGTTTAGAGTAAACTTGAAAAACAAGCTGGAAAATCTGAGATAAAAAGCAATTGCTGTCTTTAAGCTTTTGGAGATATTGACTTCCTTTTTTACATCTTCGTTCCTTTCTACCTTTTTTTTACGGCTGGGTTTTAGTCTTACTGCACAGATTTATCATAAAGGATCATAAAGGAGGGTGTGGACAGGTATAAAGTCATTTTTCTTTTTCAAAGTGTTTTTTTTTGGGCCAGAATGAAAGAGTTATTGATCTTGATGAAATATGGAAACACTGAGTTAGGTCATTGATTTAAAAAGAAAAAACTAGTAAGGATCAAGGAGATATAATTCAGTATTTCAAGCAGCTCTACAAAAAGAACATGGATTTTATATACCTGTAATCCCTCATATCACTCAATATTTGGAAAACTTTGTTCTACAACCAATATAAGTAATATTTATTGAGCTCCCAATAAGTACTAGGGCCTTGGAATACATCAGAGGAACAAAAACAGGTCCCTCCTGTTGTGGAGCTAACATGCCAGCAGAAAGCAGGACATGCTTGGATAAATAAGTTACAGAGTAGGTTGGTAGCAGGTGCTATGGGAAAAGATCAGAAATGCTAGGGTATTAATCAGGGTACTCATGGTAGACCTCATTGAGAAGGTGAGATTTGAGCAAAAACTTAAAGGGGGTGAGTTTGTCAGCAGAGTGGAGTCTGGGGAAGAACATACCAGGCAGAGGGAACAGCCAGGACCCAGGCAGGGGTTTGCCTGGTGTGTTTAAGGAACAGCATGGAGGAGGTTAGAGCTAGGTGAGCAAGGGGAAGAGGAGTAGGAAGAGAGAGACCAGAGGTAGTGGGGGCTCAGATCACATAGGATCTTCCAAACCTTTATGAAGACTGGCTTTTACTCTTTGTGACAGGCAAACAATGGCCCCCAAAGATGCCAGTGTCCTCATCCCAGAACCTGTGAATATGTTACATTACATGGCAAGGAGAAGAAGGCAGATATGATTAATGGTGTAGACCTTGAGATGGGGAGATTATCATTGATTATTCAGGTGGCCCCAATGTAGTACATTAGCCCTCAAACTTGGAGGAACTCCCCACTCCCCCTAAGTCAGAGACAAAGCCTCAGGAATCTGGGAACAGCCTTCACCAGACAGCCAGCAAGGAAATGGAGACAACTGTCCTTCAACTGCAAAAAACCGAAATCTGGAAACAACCTGAATGGGCAAGGAAACTGAGGCTCCTAACACCTCTTTCTTGATTTTGGCCTTGTGAGACTAAGCAGAGATTCATTTGAGCTCGCTGGACTTCTGACCTATGGGATCTGTAAAATAGTTGGTGTTAATTTGATTTGACAGCAATAGAAAACAAATGCGCCTGGCCGGTGTGGCTCAGTGGTTGAGCGTCGACCCATGCACCAAGACGTTGCTGGTTCAATTCCTGGTCAGGGCACTTGCCCAGGTTGTGGGCCCAATCCCCAGTGGGGGGCATGCAGGAGGTGGCCAGCTGATGTTCTCTCTCATCGATGTTTCTGTCTCTTTCTCTTCCTCTCTCTAAAATCAATAAAGAAAAAAATATTAAAAAAAAAAAGAAAAATGCACTTGGAATGAAACTTTTGAGTAGAGAACTATTGTGTCCTTTTTATTATTTATGTAAATTTCTGTAATCTCTTGACAACACAAGTGGTTTTTACAGTCTCTTACTAAGGGTAATCACCTTTCAGCTTTGGTAGTTAAAAGTCGAGTAATTTACATCCTTGGTATCAAGACACTTATGATAGGCAGAATAGTGGCCCCGAATGATGTTGGCATCTGTAAAACCTTTTACATTTTCTGAATATACTGTTTTCCAGGAAATCCAGATTAATGTGATTTGGAACAATTAAATGAATGTAAAGTTATTTAACTCATTTAGGGAAAAATTAATCCCTGTTAGCAAAGCCAAGTCTGAATTACCTCTGAAGCTCATCCTAACCTTCTATTTTCTTTTTCCGTTTTTTATCTTTTTTGCGTTTTATCTTCCCACAAACTAAGTCCTTATTAAAACCAAAGTTACTAAAGATTAAGTGAGGAATAAAAAAATGTATTAAGATTGTCTTTATTTATTTTTTTTATTATTATTTTTTATCGTTACCCGAGGACATTTTTTCATTTTTTGTTCAGATAGAGTGGGAGGGAGAGAGAGAGAGAGAAACATCGACGTGAAAGGGACACATCGAATGGCTGCCACCCGCACGACCAACCAGGGCCGGGGACAAACTGCAACGGAAGTACATGCCCTTAGCGGGAACCGAACCCGGGTCTCTCTGGACTGCAGGCCGACACTCCAACCGCTGAGCCAAACCGGGCAGGGCTTAAGATTGTCTTTAAACTCTTGTCTCAATGCTTCTTAAAATGTGGGTGTGTTTTCCACACTGTTCCATTTCCGCTGCCTCCCCCAGGTGCGTGACCTTAACCTTTCTCTCTCCTAAGCTCCAAGGGCCCTTCTTTTGCCTCTGTAATTTGTTTCCTGAACCCATTTCTTCTACGGTTCACTTCTACCTCTGTGACTTTCTAAATAAACTTTTGCTTGTATTTGAGCCTTGGCTCTGAATTCTTTCTTAGTTAGAACTCAGGTACTGAAGTTGCTGAACCAAGGTCCAATCGTCAGTAACATTCTGGTGCCATTTTGCAGCCAACACTCCCATCCTGGTGCCATCTTAATCCTTACTTTCTTGGCTGCAAAAAACCCCCACAAAACTATGATTCATTTATATGATATACTGTACTTGAAATTACAAAATTATAGAAAGGGGAAGCAGATTAGTGGTTGCCAGGCATTAAAAAGAAGGGTGTGTATATGCAAAAGGGAAATGGCTATGGTTCTAAAAGGAAAACATGACGTATCCTTCAGTGATGGAAATGCTCTGTGTTGTGACTGGATCAATGTCAATATACTGGGAGTGGTTCTGCACCTGTTTTGCAAGATGTTACAATTGGGAGAAAATGGGTAAAAGGTACGTGAGACCTCTGTATTATTTCTTATAGTTACATGTCAATCTACAATTATCTCCAAATAAAAAGTTTAATTTAAAAAAAATCACCTTTGATCTCATCAAATGTCAGGCATCAATGTCCTGAGGTTGCCTACTGTGCACTTGCCTCCATGTGAAGAACTCACTGTGCTCAAATCATCAGGTTTCCGAGGGCCACCTTTCATCCATGACAAATCCAGTAAGGGCAGCTGGTCTGTGAAGACTGGGGAACTTTGGAAGTATCCAGCCTTGACATTCGCCATAGTATTTTCCACTTGGAAACTTCTATACATTCTAACATTATTTCAGAGATGAATTCAAGTCCCACTTTTCCATGAAGTTCTGCTCCACCACCCTGGGGCTCCTTGATTTTCTGCTCTCAAGTCCTCTAGCACTCTTCCTATCTGTATTGTCCAATGTAGTGGCCACTAGCCTCACAAGGCTGTAGAGCCCTTGAAATGAGCTAGTGGGAGTAGGGACATATGGGGAAGATCTGATCTGGAGGGGCAGCTTTCTCCCAGATGGAAGTGCTGGCAGAGGCCATTGTTCCTTTTCTGAGCCCTTCCCCCACAGAGCCGGCAGCCAGGTGCCATATCTGAGTCTCCATCAACCTGGCTAACCTTGAATAGAATATTCTTAAAAAGAAGTTTCCTCAAAAGCCTCTATTTAATATAGTATACACATTGATGGAAGCTAATCCTCTATCATGCTTTTGTGTTTCAAGATAAATTTACCCAACTCTGCACACTAGAAGGCCACTAGCTTAAAAAACTCACTTTTAAGTAATAGAACTACACTAGGTAAGCCTTCTTAGTGAGAAACTCCCTTCCTCTGGAGAGGGAAGAATTTAACCCTCTTTGTGGTAGGATGCTGGGACAATAGGTATGCTGCATCTGTACTCCTTCCCAGTCTAAAAAGGTGATGTTACTTTACCTAATACGAAATTCACTTAAGCACTGGGAGTTGCCCCAAACATTAAGGCATTTGGTTCTCTAAGGGTCAGTGAAGCCTGTTCATATGAAATCCTTAGCATAATGCAGTTTCTCACAGCAGCGATTTCCATTCCCACCGAAACCCTAACCCAAATGTGACTGTCAGATTGAGGTTAAAACTTTTAAAATATTAACTATTAAATGTATGATTAATTTAGGAAAGAAAAGTTAGTACTGTGAAGTACTGAAAATAGAGACCAAGGGCTTGTAAAATTTGATTTAAACTTAAGAAAAATGAATTAAGAGGCTTCACCAGGGGAAGTTGTCGGAGGACCCAGACTCTTTATTGTGTTGATTCAATCAGACCTAGAACATTCTACTCTTCTACAAATCAAGACTGTAGCAGGCTGCTCATCTAATTCAGGTCTGGGGATACCATGACCAGTTATTTATACCAAAGATATCTATGTATGTATGTCATGCTATTAATGCTTTCGCTCTACTCTCCTTTGTACGACCACATCAACCTTGTCTTTGGCAATGAAGTGTTACAACTTGGTCCCTATCCCTCTGCCATTATCCCGGTTGAAGTCGAGGAGACAAGTTCAATGGCAGCATTTTCTTTTGTCTCCTTGTCTGCAGAGAACCGGCCCCCCAGAGCTTTAGGATGCTGGGACTCGCCTCATGATTGTATATTGCACAGCCTTGGTGAAGAGAGTGTCCTGTAGATCCTTGTAGGGGATAGAGTTAGGGGGTAGATGAGCAAAGTCACTCTAGCATTTCAACCTATCTAAACCTTTGGATACCTTACTCTTCAAATTCTCAAAAGTATTGTCTGGGGACTCCTGGGGGTTGCTGAGAGCCTTTCTGGGTGTCCATGTGATCAAACTGTTTTTCACAGAAATAAGACATTTGCTTTTCCATTCTTATATGTACAATGTTTTCCAGAGGCTACATGACGTGATGATAGCTAATAGAATATGTGCTTGTGTATATTTGTGTTTTAAATGGGTGTGAGGGTCTTTCAATTTCTAGATTACAAAGGGGTTCTGACACTAAAAAGTGTGAGAAAAAATGCCTTATACTATCTCAAGGAAATTTGTTATTTCAACTTCATTTAGTGTGAGCTACTTGTGATGTCATAGATTTTTCTCAACTTTTTTATTTTTAATTTCACTGATTTCTGCTCTAATATTTTATTTCTCTGTTTGCTTCAGGCTTAGTTTTTTATATTTTTGGATTCTAAAGGTAGAACTTAAGCTATTGGTTTTAGATCTTTGTTCTTTTTTAACATAGGCACTTAATGCTAGAAGTTTTCCCTGAGCACTGCTTTAGCTGTATTCTACGTATTTTGAAATGCGGTACAGTTACCTCCCCACCCCTTTAACTGGTTTTGCTTTCACAGTTTCAGTTACCTGTGGTCAACCTCAGTTGGAAAATATTAAATGGAAATTTCCAGAAATAAACAATTTATAAGTTTTAAATTGCATGCTGCGTTGATTGGCATGATGAAATCTCGAGCGATGTCTCTCTCTCAGTCCTGCCCCTGCTGGAATGTAAATCATCCCCTGGTCAGTGTCTCAGCGCTGTATACCAGCCATAGTCACTGAGTAGCCTTTTGGGTTGTCAGATTGATTGTTGGTATCACAGTGCTTCTGTGCAAGTAACCCTTCTTACTTAATGACAGCCCCAAAGAGGAAGGAAGAAGGGGGCTGCTGGCGATTGGGTATGCTGAGAGAAGCAAGCGGTCAAGTGGTTCCTTTCAGTGAAAAGGTGAGCTCAGTAAAATAAGATATTTTGAGAAAGCCCGGCCAGTGTGGCTCAGTGGTTGAACGTCGACCCCTACACCAAGAGGTCACCAATTCGATTCTGGGTCGGGGCACAAGCCCAGGTTGTAGGCCCGATCCCCAGTGCCCGATCCCCCGTGGGGGGCATGCAGGAGGTGGCCAAACGATGTTCTCTCTCATCGATGTTTCTATCTCTCCCTACTTCTCCCTTCCTCTCTCTCTCAAATCAATAAAGAAAAAATTAAAAAAAAAAAAAAAGATATTTTGAGAGAGAGAGACCACATTCACATAATTTTCAGTAAGTATGTTGTTTAAATTGTCCTATTTTAGCCCTGGCTGGTGTGGCTCAGTTGGTTGGAGTGTGGTTGTGTGTTTGATCCCTGCAGGGGGCATACAGGAGGGAGGCAACTGATGGATGTCTCTCTCTCACATCGATGTTTCTCTCTCTTCCTCCCTCCCTCTCTAAAACAATTCTTCTATTTTATTATTAGTTATTGTTGTTAATCTCTTACTTTGCCTAATTTCTAAATTAAACTGTATCATAGGTATGTGTGCTTTAGAGAAAACAGTGCAGGTACAGGGCTCGGTATTATCCACTGCTTCAAGCATCCAGTGGGGGTCTTGTAACATATCCCTCACGGATAAGAGGGAGACTACTGTATTTTCATTTTTGCTTTGTTAAAAATATTTTTAAATTTCTATTTAGACTTCCCCTTTGACCCATGGGTTCTTTAGAGATGTGTTGTTTACTTTCCATGTATTTGAGGATTTTCCAGGTACCTTTCTCTTACCGATTTCTATTTGTTATCATCTGAGAATGTACTTTTATGATTTCCATTATTTTAAATTGGATAAGATTTGTTTTATGGCCTTGAATATAGTCTCTCTTGTTGCATGTTTCATATATACTTGGAAATAATTGGGAATGGACCAGGTATTAGAATGTTTCAGAATAGCACAAATGAAATAGTGTGTGAAAGGGTAGATAAATCACAAAAAAGCCATTATTCACCTTGTGTGCATTTCCCCTTGCAGTGTGACCTTGCAGCTTCTTGCATCACAAAGTGGAGTCCATTTCCCTACCCCTCGAATCTGGACTGACCCAGGGAGTTGCTTTGGTCAATGGAATTAATGGAAATAATAGTGTACAAGTCCCAAGTCTAAGCCTCAAGAAGCCTCGCGCTCTTTTCTGTCTCCTGAAACATTGCCATCCGTTTAAGAGCAAGTCTGGGTTAGCTTCACCCAAAGAGCGGGTAGAACAAAGCTGAGTCATCCCAGGTATTTTGAATCAACCCAAGCCCGGCAGGATCAGCAGTTTCCTATCTGACCCACAGGTGACTGCCTGGGCGAGGAGAGCTGAGACTAAAAGAACTGCCTGGCTCACTGACAGACAAAGGAGAAACAATAAATGGTTGTTATTTTAAGACTCTACGTTTTGGGATGGTTTATGCAGCATTACTGTGACAACTGATAATTGATACGTGGCCCACGCTGAAATATAGTTACCCGAAGTATATTTACATGGAAACATATAGAGATACTAGAAAAAGAGTTACAATGTCTTTCAGGTAATTAAATTCAAGGTATCACAAATTATATAAAGGGCTTAGAATAGCACATGGGGTGTAGTAAAGATTATATAAGCAAATGTTAAGTAAGCTAGTCTTAGTATTATTATTATTTTTTTTTTACAAGTATAGGCATCTGATTATTTATTTATTTATTTATTTATTATTTTTTATTAATTTATTTTTGTTACAGAGGTTTCTCCTTTTTTCCCCATTGACACCCTCCTCCCCATCCCAAGTCTTAGTATTATTAAAGGCAGGCTTTCTATTGGTGGGATATTACAAAGCATATGTACTTAAAAATTACTTCATAAAGAGGTCAGTCTTCAAGAAATAATTATATTAGTGAGTTGAATAAATCTTAATATGTTTAATACATTTTATTCTATTTCCAGTTTCTGCACTCAACATGCTACTTAGACTTGCCGGTCGAGAGTGACAGGCAGGCTCTGGAGAAGTAATGGCACTTACAGATCAGAACAAGTAGCAAGTGTGCATTCTGTTAAGTCTTCTGAGGCCACCTTCCCTAGTGTTTTTAGAGCAATAGAAGTTTGAGGTTCGTAATTCTGTGATAGCACACAAAATATGAAGACTTAAAGCTTTAAAAATATCCTTAAAGCCCTGGCCAGTTTGGCTCAGCGGTTAGAGCGTTGGCCTGCGGTCCAGAGAGTCCCAGGCTCTGTTCCTGCTAAGGGCACGTAGCTCGGTTGCAGTTTGTCCCTGGCCCTGGTTGGGTCGTGCGGGAGGCATCCACTAGATGTGCCCCTTTCACGTCGATGTTTCTCTCTCTCTCTCTCTTCCTCTCTCTCCCTCCCACTCTATCTGAACAAAAAATATCCTCAGGTGAGGCTAAAGAAAAAAAATTTTTAAAAATATCCTTAAAGTTTTGGCTTTGGTTCCTTGCTGCCACAGATGCTGATTATATTACCGTTCAGCTATAAGGCCGTTTGCATCCTGCTAAAGGTAGTGATATTTAGTTATATATATTTTTATTGAACTTGATAGATGCTGCTTTAACCTTTATTTATTAAAAAATTTTTTTTTCTTTATTGGTTTTAGAGAGAGAGGAAGGGAGAGGGAGAGAGCCACACTGGCCTGGCTGCTTTAACCTTTAAAAAAAGAAAAGAAAAAAAAAAAGATGCCCTGGCCAGTTTGGTTCAGTGGTTGGAGCATCGACCCACAGACGGAAGGGTCCCGGGTTCAAATCCAGTTAGGGCACATGCCTGGGTTGGAGGTTTCCTGGGCCCTGACCCAGAGCTGTGCAGGAGGCAACCAATCGATGAGTCTCTCTCAACATCGATGTTTCTTTCTCTCTCTCTACCTCCCTCCCTTCCACTCTCTCTAAAAAAAGAAAATATCAGTGGGGGAAAATTTTTTTTTAAAAAGAAAGAAAACCACAGTCTGTGTAAAACGGATTTTTTTTCCAAAGTGAGGGAAAATATTTTTACAGAGATTAGAATGTGAAGGGTCAGAAGGAAATATAATATAGCTGTATTACACAAGTAAGTATGTCTATATTTATATGCGGTCCTTTCCAAAAGCATTTGAAGTAGCTTTAAAAAATACATACAACATAACAGGATGAAATTTATATAAAGGGAACATCAGTTGAATAACACATATAGGAAATTGTTTATTCCTGTGGAATAGGAATGGAATCTTTCAAGTAATGTTTTACTGAGCACCTACCACGTCAGGCACTTCATAGAAACTGTCACTATTCCTAAGCAACCTTGGTGTAATTGTTCCCTTTTACAGAGAAGGACATTGAGACAGTACAGGTAAGCAGCTTGCCCTAGGCCATAAAGGTGGTAAGGAGTAGAGTTTGATTCAGACCCAGAGCTGACTCTCAGTTTATGCTCTTCCCAGTGGTGGTTTCAGGTCAGTTCTGCAGGACCCTCTGAGGCAGCTGCTTGCCCAGAGCATTGTCTGTTTTTGTGTGTTCACACAGTGGGACTTGCACACGAAGTCACTTGTGGATACAGCTTATACAGTTTTGAAACACTCAAGTGGAAATACGATTATTATTTAACGGTTAAACATGTGGTGGCTTCTTGGATGACAAGTCTTAAAATCCTTGAGAACTGAAAGCAAATTGAAAAAAACCAAACCTATTTCTTTCATTACCTAGTTTAGTAGCTGTTCACTAAATATCTGCTCTAATTAAATAGAATCCAGGACAGTGAAAGATGTGCTTTAAAATAAATTAAATTACATTTATTAATTAATTAATTTTATTTTTGTTACAGATGTTTCTCCTTTTCCCCCCATTGACACCCTCCTCCCAATCTCACCCCCCTGCCCCCAGCATTGTTGCCTATGTCTATGGTTACACGTACATGCATATAAGTTCTGTGGTTTATCTCTTCCCTCCCCACCCCCGTCCCACTCTTCTGAGGTTTGTCAGTCTGTATCCTACTTCTATGTCTCTGGGTCTATTTTGTTCATGAGCTTCTTTTGTTCATTATATTCCACAAATAAGTGAGATCATGTGATGTTTGTCTTTCTCTGATTGGCTTGTTTTGCTTAGCATAATGCTTTCCAGTTCCCTCCATGTCGTCTCAAAGGATAAGAGATCTCTCTTTCTTACAGCTGCATAGTGTTCTATTGTGTACATGTACCACAGCTTTTTTATCCACTCATCTACTGATGGACACTTGGGCTGTTTCCAGATCTTAGCAATTGTAAATAATGCTGCTATGAACATAGGGGTACATATATTCTTTCTGATTGGTTTTTCAGGCTTCTTAGGGTATATTCCTAGAAGTGAGATCACTGAGTCAAATAGCAGTTGAATTTTTAATTTTTTGAGGTAACACCATATTGTTTTCCATAGTGGTTGCATCAGTCTGCATTCCCACCAGCAGTGTACTAGAGTCCCCTTTTCTCCACACCCTTGCCAGCACTTGTTTGATGATTTGTTGATGGCAGCCATTCTGGCAGGTGTGAGGTGATACCTCATAGTCATTTTAATTTGCATCTCTCTGATGATTAGTGATGTTGAGCATTTTTTCATATGTCTCTTGGCCATTTGTATGTCCTGTTTGGAGAGGTGTCTATTTAGGTTCTCTGCCCATTTTTTAATTGGGTTCTTTATCTTCCTTTTGTTAAATTACATGAATACGCTATATATTTTGGAAATTAACCCCTGATCTGATGTATCATTGGCAATTATGCTCTCCCATATAGTAGGTTCCCTTTCCATTTTGATGCTTGTTTCTTTTGCTGTGCAGAAGCTTTTTAGTTTTAGTTCCATGTGTTGATTTTTTCCTTTGTTTCAATGGCCTTAGGCATTGTATCAGTGAAAATTCTGCTGCATGTGATGTCTGAAATTTTGTTGCCTACATTTTCTTCTAGGATTTTTATGGATTCACGAGTCACATGTAACTCTTTTATCCATTTTGAGTTTATTCTTGTATATGGTGTAAGTTGGTGGTCTAGCTTAATTTTTTGCATGTAGCTGTCCAATCTTCCCAACACCATTTTTTGAAGAGGCTGTCTTTCCTCCATTGTATGCAAAAGACGTGCTTTTATTGAGTAGGTACCACTGGTCCCAGAAAACTAAAAAATGGGATTATCTGAGGGTAAGGGCCATCAGTTATTAATGTTCCTGAGGACATTTAGAAGAAGATGGGAACTTAATAAATGTAAAAGAGTTTTAATTGTCATTATATGTTTATCATCAATAGGCTAGGTTGGAAAATATTTTCCAAAACCTTTCTGTGCTCAATGTGAAATAAAATAAAGCACAGCCCTGGCTGGGTGGCTCAGTTGGTTAGAACATTATCCTGTATACCAAAAGATTGTGGGGTTTAATTGCCAGTCAGAGCACATGCGTAGGTTGCGAGTTTGATTCCTTGTTGGGTGCATTACAGGAGGCAACTGATCAATGTATCTCTCTCACATCAATGTCTCTCTCTCACATTGATATCTCTCTCTCTCTCTAAAATCAATAAAAATACCCTCGGGTAAGGATAAAAAAATAAAAATAAAAAAGTAAAGCACAAATTATTAGTAGAAAAATTCCTCTAATAATATATAAGAACTACATTGAAATATAAAAATTTGGGATGTTATAGATGCAATATCATTACATTTCTCCTGCTATACAATTTAAAACTTGTTGTCCACTATAAAACATTAATATTACTATCTTACCAGTCTACCTAATCTCCAATATATTTGTGGTTTAACCCCTAAAAGTTCATGTTCTCACATTACAAAACACATTTAGCTCAAATGAATTGACTTCCTCCTTCATAAAACAACTCTGTGATTAATGAGTTAGTTTATTAAACCTTGAATCGAAGAGGAACAATCAATGAAGCCGACATTTTTAATCCATTAGGTACAATGCTAACTTTAAACTAAGCCTCTTTGGTGAAGCTATATTTTCATATACTGTTTTCAGTGTGTTATACAAAAAGAAGTAAAGTTCTCAGGAAGGTTGTGGTACTTAAGTATTAATAAGCACTGAAGTCCTGACAGCACTAGCTGTCAGCCCTGTGTGTATTAATGTGAATAAATGAGGCTTTCTTCTCCAAAGAGGAAAACAGGTCGTTAGAGGTTAAACAATGATGAGCAAAACACAGGCAATGTCAGTTTGATCGAAAACATTCAATTTAGAGGAGTGACCTTTAAAAGGAATGCATACATAATCTCAACATAATCACTTGGTATAATATTTTGGGTTTACAATTTAGGTAGCAGTAAAGCATATTTATTTATTGATTTGATTTTTAAAAGGTATGCCCTTTGGGAAATCACCTCAGTGCATAATTAAAGCAAAAAGACAGTGATGACCACAACACATGAACAACTAAAACAATCATAGAATGAAATACGGATTTGAAAAAGCTACCCTTTTAATGACAAACTACAGTGGAAAGTCAGGTTTTTTAATTTTTATTTATTTATTTATTTTTTAACTCAGTTCCAAATTGCACAGCACAAGAGAAAGTAGTAATTGGTGTGGAAGGGATAATACCTTTGGGCAATTAAACCAATATATTTTCATCTTTAGTAATTCCTAGTTCCAAGTTGGTCCAAGTCTTTTGTTATTTATAATTGTGCCAAGAGGACTCAGGTCACACATTTTCTTCTGTAATATAGCAAGAGTAACCCTTCGACTCTTCAGACCGAGCAGTTAGGTTTAGTACTCGAAAGAAAAGAAGGAGGATATCATGCTGTGGAAGACTCTGCCAGAGGAAAGTGGAAAGCCTATTTCTTCTGGTTCCAGAATATGTGGGAGAGAGGTAATTATATATGGGTGTCTGACTCCCCTTCTCCAGGCTGATAAAGTTTTAATAAAGCAAAATATAAAGTAGTTTTTGTTCCATTCTCCTTTTGGAATGTTGGCATGAGGCTGCCACTTAGGTTGGCTCTTTGTCAACACGGAAGGCCATGGTTGATGAAGGTGGATAGATAGGTGAGTTTGAGGCAGGCTTCCTGGCTCCCGCAGCACAGCTGTGTCTGAAAGGGATCTTTCTGGGAACTTAAGTGGTTTGCTGCAGTGGTGGACTAGCCAACTCCAATGGGACTTGCCTCCAGATTCCATGACATCTCCACAGCAAGAAAGGTCTGACTGGGGGTTGAGTCACTGAGGGTTGTGTGGGGTGGGTGATGGAGTTGCTCTAAATCATGACTGAGCAAAGATAATGGCTCTTGTATTCTTGAGTCCTATAATTTGGCACACCCAAGGATCACATCAGACATCCCACAGTGGAGACCAGCAAAAGGATGGCAGGCATCTCCTCATCTTTCCAACTTCTCAGTGTTGGAGGTCTAAGAGTTCAGTCCTTGAATGTCTTCTCTTTTCTATCTACACTTATTTTGTCTGTGATCACATCTAATGTCATGGGGTTTTTTTTTGAGCCGGAATTTCCATTTTCTTTTTCTTTTTTTTAACTTATCTTTATTGTTGAATGTATTACAGATGTTCCTCATTTTTCCCCCATTGACCCCCTCCTCCCCATTCCCGCCCCCCCCCCCACCTTTCCCCACACTGTTGTCTGTGTCCATTGGTTATGCCTATATACATATAAGTTCTTTGGTTTATTTATTCCCAACCTCCAACCCCCCTTCCCTTTGAGGTTTGTCAATCTAACAACCAATTTGTACTTCTTAATCCCTTCACCTTTTTCACCCATCCCCCCAGCCCCCACCCATCTGGTAACCAACAAGAGTTCTCTGTATCTATGAGAATGTTTCTGTTCTGCTTGTTCATTTTGTTTTTAGATTCATTTGTTGATAGATATATATTCATTGCCATTTTGTTTGTTCATATATTTTTATCTTTTTCTTCAAGAAGACCCTTCAACATTTCATATTATAATGGTTTGGTGGTGATGAACTCCTTTAGCTTTTCCTTGTCTGGGAAACTCTTTATATGGCCATCGATTCTAAATGACAGCTTTGCAGGATAGAGTAATCTTGGTTGTAGGTTCTTGCTTTTCATCACTCTGAATATTTCTTGCCACTCCCTTCTGGCCTGCAAAGTTTCTTTTGGGAAATCAGCTGACAGTCTGATGGGAACTCCCTTGTAGGTAACTAACTGCTTTTCTCTTGCTGCTTTTAAGATTCTCTCTTTGTCTTGAACCTTTTGCATTTTGATGATGATGTGTCTTGGTGTGGGACTCCTGGAGTTCATTTTGTTTGGGACTCTCTGTGCTTCCTGGACTTGTATGTCTGTTTCCTTCACCAAGTTAGGGGAGTTTTCTGCCATTATTGTTTCAAATAGTTTTTCGATTTCTTGTTCTCTCTCTTCTCCTTCTGGCACCCCCAAGATGCGAATGTTGGCACGCTTGAAGTTGTCCCAGAGGCTCCTTACACTATCCTCATTTCTTTGGATTCTTTTTTCTTTTTGCTGTTCTGATTGGGTGTTTTTTGCTTCCTTATATTCCAAATCGATGGTTTGCTTCTTGGCTTTACCTACTCTACTATGGAATCTGTGTAAACTAGTCTTTATTTCAGTTAGTGCCTCCTTCATTTCTAACTGTGCATCCTTCATTTCTGACTGGTCCTTTTTTATGCTCTTGAGGCCCTCACTAAGTTCACTGAGGTTCTCACTAAGTCCATTGAGCATCCTTATAAGCAGTATTTTGAACTCAGCATCTGTTAGGTTGCTTAACTCCATTTCGCTTAGTTCTTTTCCTGGAGTTTTGTTCTGTTCTTTCATTTGGGACCTGTTTCTTTGTCTCCTCATTTTGGCTGCCTCCCTGTGTTTGTTTCTATGTATTACTTAATGAGAAGTATGGGGCTAGCTGAGACCAGATGCTGCTTGTTTGAAAGAATTTAGGAAAAGCTGAAGCAGGATCCAACACAGGCCAATCCTATGGTAAAGCAACTGGCAACAGCTTGGGTGGGCCTGAAAGTTGGGTGGGGCGGGGCCTCAGGGAATCACCAGGGCGGGGCAAACAGTGTGAGCCAGGTTACTGGAGTTCCAGATATGGCAGCATCTGCTGGCCCAGGGTAGGGCTCACCAAAGGAACAAAAGCCTCTGATAGCATGTCTGTCCAGGAGAAAGCTGCCTCTCCAGCCTTCGCTCCAATGCCAAACAGCTCAGTTCTTCCCCATATGACTCTGGTGCCTTTCAAGCTGCCTCCCTCATGCTGGAGCCTGGAGGGTGGGAGTCCGAGTAAGTCCGTTTGCGGGCCCTTTAAGAGGAGTTGCTGGGGGCTCCAGCCGCCTCAGCCTCAGTTCCCACTGGTTTTTCCAGCCAGAGGTGATGGGGACTTCTCTTCCTGGCACTGGAACCCTGAGCTGGGCGCCTGGTGTGGGACGGGGACCCCTCAGTCCTCAGGGAGGACCTTCCCAGTCGAGGTGTCCTTCTAATTTTTATCTGCCACACGTGGGTGTGGGACCAGCCCATCCCGCCTCTGCCCCTCCTACCAGTCTCCATGCGGCTTCTTCTTTAATTTCGTAGTTGTAGGACTTCCATTCAGCTTGATTTCAGGCGGTTTTGAATGATGGTTGTTCTGTAGTTTAGTTGTAACTTTGATGTGGTTGTGGGAGGACGCGATACCGCGTTTACCTACGCCGCCATCTTGACCGGAAGTCCATTTCATTTTCTTAGGGCACTAGGAATGTCCGTTATTAGTCTCACACCTGAAATTGTTTTTTAAAAATTGAATTTATTGGGCCCTGGCTGGTTTGGCTCAGCGGTTAGAGCGTCGGCCTGTGGTCCAGAGAGACCCGGGTTCGGTTCCCGCTAAGGGCACGTACCTTGGTTGCAGGTTGTCCCCGGCCCTGGTTGGTCGTGTGGGTGGCAGCCACTCGATGTGTCCCTTTCGCGTCGATGTTTCTCTCTTCCTCTCTCTCCCTCCCACTCTATCTGAACAAAGAATGGGAAGGTGTCCTCGGGTGAGGATAAAAAAAAAAATTGAATTTATTGGGGTGACATTGGTTTATAAAGTCATGTAGGTTTCAGGTGTACAGTTCTATAACACGTCATCTGTATGTTGTATTGTGTGTTCACCACCCCACATCAAGTCTCCTTTCATCACCATTTATCCCCCGTTTACCCTCTTCTACATCCCCCCAGTCCCTTCCCTCATGCTTTTTAATATCATTCCTATGCTATAATCTCCCAATTTTAAAAATCCAAAGTGAAACTGTCTTATGAATGCCTAACTGCTGTAGTACATTGCCTATTCATCAAATCCACTGGGATATCTGATACACATCTCAAACTTAACATGTCCAAATGAAACCTTCTCAATTGATGATAACTCCATTCTATGGTTGTTAATCTTGACTCTTCCTTTTCTCTCATAAGTTATATAAAACCCACCAGCAAATCCTAGAATCCAGCTCTCTCTCACCACCACCACCACTATATTTTTTTTGTTGCTATTTCCACCTCTGTTTCTTTAGCGTATCTTCTTATATAACCAGAGTAGTGCTTTTGAGTGTGAGGTCATGTTATTCCTCTGCTCAAAACCCTGCAGTGGCTCCATTTCCCTCAGAGTTTTAAAACCCAAAATTCTTGCCCTGGTCCATAAGCTCCCATGTAGCCTTCCCGCCACCTCTCCCCGACCGTTATACCTCATCTACTGCTTTCCCCCTGCTTACTCTGCTCAACCACACTGGTCTCCTGCTTTCCAAACACCCTGGGCATATTCAGATCTCAGGGCTTTTGCATTTGCTTTTTCTTCTGTCTGGAAAGCTCTAACCTTAATATCTGCATGACAAACTCTCACCCTATTTATTTTCATTTATCAAATGTCACATTCTCAGTGGAGCCTTCCCTGGCTACCATATTTAAAATGGCAATCTCCACCCTCTAATCTGGTATTCCCTATCCTTTTTCTGGTTTTGTTTTTCTCCATAGCTGTTATGACTTTCTAACATACTGTGCAACTTATTTTATTTTTAATAGAGTTCTACTTGAACGTTGTACGAATATTTCTAAGAAGCAGAAGTTGACTGTCATTTGCTAAAGATAGCATCCAGTTAACAACTGGACAAGAACTGGGCTAAGTACATTGGAAGGGAACTCTGTTCTCTGGGAAAGGTGAAGAGACAGAATTTATTTCTTGGGCAGTTTATAGAGAGAAATTTCCGGAGGACCTGAGGAATATCATTGGTTGATACAGATGTAAAACAAAAAGTGAGCGACCCTATGCAGAAACCTGTGCTAGCTTCATTCTTCCTAGGTAGATCAAATTTATGTTTACTGCAAAATCAAGTGTATTGTCCTTTTCCAGGAGAGAAGAGTCCGAAGAAGTCCTCTGATCCATTTTATGATGATACTATACTCTGTCTAGACCAGGACATAGGAGATAGTGAGGACTGCAGCTACAACTTACCAAACCACACTGGTTCTTGACAGTCAGGGTAAGAATCACCCGGAGCAGGCTGGGGGGTGGAGAAGCTGGTTAAAAATGCACCTCCCGGCTCTGACATAGGCACTCCGAGCAGGAAGGATGGGCGCCAGGTTGGTAGTGTGGGGTTTCAGCCTCCTGCTGTGGTGATTCTGGCTCAGGGGGCCCAGCTCCCTGCCTCTGTGGAACTGTCACAGCGATTATTATCGTAGACTTGAAAACTAGAAGACATCTGAAAGACATTTCTGGAGAATTTTGTGTTTGGTAGGACCTTGAAGGATTTAGGGATCCAGATGGCATTCTTATTTCTTCTTTCTGTTGATGATTTTTTTTTTTTTTTGTAAGAGAAGGTAAGGAAATTGAATAGCTGGAGACATTGTTGATGCCAGAAATCTGGATTTCACTTTCCATATCACTGTTTATAGTCAGAATGATGGAGTCCTAGCCAGGGAATACGTTTATTTTACAAACACCAAAACAATGTGTTTGACTGAAAGCTAGCACCTGATCAAAGTCAGCATTTGAGATGGAGAGAAAATGAGAAGGCTGTAAAACTGGATATTATGTAGTTTAAGAGAAAATGAAGCTGCATAATGGAAAGTGTTTTGAAATAACACAGTAAGCCTTTCTTTCGTTCTAATTATTTACAAGCATGCAATACCTCTTGTAAGTAAAATATTTAAACAAACACACAGATAGCTAAGAAAGTGGGCGCAGGCTGCGTTTCTGGTCTAGCAGATCACTTACAGGGACGTGAAAGTAATATAAGTTTTGGTTTGCATCCCAGGTAGAATAGGCTTCATCTTGGGCCTAGAAATTTATTTCAACCTGCAGTTTCTCAAATTCCTCAGCTTACAATATGGAAATATGCTAGTGTGCCGTAAGTTGGGATAGAATGTCCCAAGTTCTGTCAGACACATTTCAAATCTGGAAGCTTCTTATCCCATCTAACCAGCTAGGAGAGCATACTTCTTATCCCAACTAACCAGATGACTGACTTCAACAATTCACTCAATCTGTCTCAACCTATGTCTGTTCATCTGTGAAATCACGGAAGTGAATTACGTGATTTATGTAAGACTCCACCTTAAAACTAAATCTATGAAACTGAAATACATATCTTTAAAATTAATTTCCAGCTCAGAGATGTCGTGTATTTCTGTTTTCTTACCAATTAACTTTTAAAAAATATAATGTTTATTAAAATGAGACTATTGGATATTAAAATTCTAATTGTATTTTTAAGGAGACTCTATGTATCTTACTGAGATCATCTTTTATTCTTTTGCCTCAGCTTGTTGATTTTGAATTTTTCTATTACGCTTTTTTTTTGAACACTACTCATTTCTACATATACCCTTCATATTCCAATAAAATTAAACTAAACGTATGTCACTTCTCATGTAGGAACGCACAAGCAAATAAACAGTATATAGCCACATATTTCAGTAGAATTAACTGAGCTGAAATTATCCTTCATGCGAGCACTGTAATAGGCTATTGATCTCAGATTGCATTTTTCTGTTTCTTTATAATTGAATTTTGTTCCCAAATGAAAGAGCATGTTCATTTTCAGGTTGCGTGCAGTGAAAGAAAAGCTGCATCTGGGATCAGTTTCATCACGTGCCCAATGGAGGTTTAAGCCTTTCATAGACTTAAGCATGAAATACTGTGACTGAAAAAAAATACACCAACTTCTTGGAAGAGATTTTTTTTTTTCTTTCAAAAAAGCTAAATTTTAGATGTTTACTCTTTAAAAAATTCTGCATTATTATATCCACAGGTCAGAATATATGCAAAACTGCAGAGCTCTCCTCTGTAAAAACTAATGGAAGATATGCTACAATTACATAAATTAACCCCCTATAGGAACGAAAAGAAATTAAGACTGAAGAAAATAAGACAGAGGGTTTAATAATAAAATAAAAAGGTCTTTAAGTAGAAAATAGTTGTCTGCCAAAACTAGAGGTGATTTTTCCATCTTAGGCTAGACCTTCCTTTGATTTTTTAAAAAATATGTTTTCATTGATTTTTTAGAGAGGGAGGACAGGAGAGAGAGATAGAAACATCCATGTGAGAGAGAGACGTCGATCAGCTGCCTCCTGTACACCCCCACCACTCGGGATCGAGCCTGCAACCG
Source organism: Tadarida brasiliensis (assembly GCA_030848825.1). NCBI lineage: Eukaryota > Metazoa > Chordata > Mammalia > Chiroptera > Molossidae > Tadarida > Tadarida brasiliensis. Next base: position 63,567,841 of record CM061265.1, read on the forward strand.
GGCATGTGCCCTGACTGGGAATCGAACAGGGACCTCTCAGTCCATGGGACGACACTCAATCCACTGAGCCACACTGTCCGGGCTCCTTTGTCCAAAGTTCTTGAAACAAAATGCTATGGAGGTTGTGTGTTTTGTTGTTCACATTGGAAAGGAAGCAGCTTCATGGCCTGGGGAGAATGTAAGCAGTGGAAATACTTAAGTGAGAAGGATAGATGACCATATCAGTCCTTCCTATCAGACAGCATGACTGCGCTAGATGCCCACTGTCATTTTCTTGTTTCACTGTGTGTTCTCATGTGTGGCTCAAGAGTCCTCAGGAGTTAGTGGCGAACTCTCCATGATAGCACATGGTTGCTGAGGATTATTTTGCGATGGTGAACGTTCATTTTATTCTTAAATTTGTATGTATTTATGTTTAGATAAGCATTAAGTATGATATCAGATTGGCAACTAGATGACTTAAAGGTTAGAATTGGGAATGACTTTATTTTTCCAAAGTATTTACTAATATTAAATTTAAAAAAATGAAAACTATTGAGTTTAAATAATTTTGATTTAAAATTGATTCCATTAATAATTGCCTTTTAATTGTAAGAACTCATTTTTTAATGTTTTAAGAGAAAAACTATTTGAAAATATATGAGGAATAATTTTTCAACTTTTTAACATTTACTTAAAAAAATATTTTTTTCTATTTATCTTCAGATAGAGTGGGAGGGAAGGGGAGAAAGAGAGAGAGAGAGAGAGAGGAGAAAGAGAGAAACACTGATGTGAGAGAGACACATTGACTGGTTGCCTCCTGCAAGACCCAGCCTGGGCCGGGGATGAATTGCAACCAAGGTATGTGCCCTTGACCGGAATCGAACCAAAGACTCATTGGCCCAGCTCTAACCTCTGAGCCAAACCAGCGAGGACTTAACATTTACTTTTTAATTCATATTTTTGGTAGAAATATATCCACATTTGAACACTTTGAAAACAATTACATTTACTTCTTAATTCTTTAAATCATTGGGGATGAATAGGTCAAAACTGTGATAAAAATAGAAAAAAGTGGAATCTTATTTTTAAAGTACTTCCCTCAAAACTGGAACTCTGGAAAGAAGAAAATTGGGGGGAAAAATGAATAGAAAATTTACAAGAGGCAGTCTGCTTAAATTTTTTAAATTTATAAACAAATCAAAAGTTTCTTTTGAGCATGACCCACATAAAAAGCATAAATAAGACATTATAAATTTTTACTTAGTGATGATTTAATTATTGATCAAAATAAGCAAGAAAGTATTCTCATCAAACCCGCAACTTGAATAGATCATGGGAAATTCCTGAGACTTCATTTTCTTTACTAAATAAAGATTTAATTACTAGTTAAAATTATGAGAATTATATTAGTCTCCATTTGTACTTGTGCTGTGGTTTCTCAAATGTTAAGGATAGATCTTTCTTCCTCTTCCATTCTCTGTAAGCTCACCCTTTTCAGGCTTTGGTCTCCAGAATCCCAGTGAAACTACACGGACCAAGCTACTAATGCACCTTCCTAATTCCATGGTCAATTCTCAGTCCTCATTTTACTTGATTTAGTAGCAGCCTAGGATATAGTTGATGAATTACTCCCTTCCCCTTGATACACATTTTTACTTTCTCCTAGGACAGCATACTTTTCATTTTATCTTATTGTTACTCCTTCTCAGTCTCTTTTGCTAGTTTCTTTTTTTCTCTCTGTCTTCTCAATGTTGGAGCACCCCAGGGCTCAGTCCAAAACCATCTCCTCTTGTATCTGTACTCATTCTTTGGGTGATTTCATGTATTTTCATGCTTTTAAACAAGTTTATATTTCCTCCCTGGCTTCTCTCCTGAACTTCATACTCATATATTCAACTGCCCAATTGACATCTCTACTTGGGTGCCTAAAAGATAAGTCATACTTAAAATGTCCAAAATTGAACTGCTTATACTAACCCCAAAAGTTGCTACCTCTGCGATCTATCTCAGTTAATGGTAACTCTACCCTTCTGGTGCTCAGGCCAAGCAACTTATAGTCAATTCTTGACTGCTCTTCTTTTCTTATAAGCCTCATCTTGTTCACCCCTCAGTAAATCCTGCTGGCTCTATTTTCATGATATAATCAGGAATCCATCCAGTTCTTAATATCTCCATGCTCTGACCCCGTTCTCCTATCGCCTTTCACTGCACTAGCCTCCGAACTAGTCTCCTGTTTCTACCCTTGCCGTCTGTCGCGGTGTAACATTTCTTCACAAACTCTGACTCCTGAAGAGAGAGAGAGCCGAATTCCCTTCTCCCAGAGACTTGCTTCTAATTAATAGAACAAGGCAAAAGTGATAGTGTGTATCTTCTAAGGACTGGGTCATAGAAGACATTGCAGCCTTGGCCTCTTTCTCTCAGACCACTTGTTCTGGGGGAGACCAGTTGCTGTGCTTTGGGACACTCAAGCAGCCCGATGGAGAGGCCCATGGCCAGGAGCTGAAGCCTCTCGCCAGTGACTCTGTGGGTGGGGCATCTTGGAACCCTCTTGCTCCGGTGGGGCCTTGTGATGACCATAGCACCAGCTGACATCTCCACTGTTACTTCAGGAAGGAGAGACCCTTGTGATTTACTAAGTTATGCAATATGAAAAAAACACAGTCCCTTTCAAATGGTTAACAATCACATTGTAAAAATAGCTATAGGTCTGGGCTGAAGCAAAAGCCAGGCTCTTGCTGTTGCCATTTCCTCTCCTTTCACTTTGCAAGCCTCAGCACTGGCTTCCGAGCCACCAGTTTCTCCCTTCCCTTTGAACTTCTGTCCCTCCTCGTCCCTCTGGCCTCCTTCCTGCCTTCCCCCCTTCCTGTCTCTGCAGGCTCCCTTTAGATTCTAGCACAGCCGCCTCCACTCTCTCTCTGGAACTTTGTAAAAGAGAGGCATATAATTTCAGTGTGTGCTCTTCACCTCTTCAGCCTACTGCAAATTGATTTTGACTTCATCAATCTACTGAAATGACTCGTGCCAAGGAGACTTCATAAAAACCACGTATAATTAGTTTTAGTTTTTTTTTTGTTTCTTTTTTACTTTCTACATAAATCTCTTTAATTTTATATTAAAATTAAATCATGCACATGGTGGATGATTATTTGCTGAGTAGTTCACTTTGTATTAGCCAAAGGGAAAATTGACCTGTCAGTCAAACTGCGTGGTAGAAGAAATAATATATTTTTATTAGCAGTAAGCAGAAACTTGTACAATAAAAATACTTCTGTGTCACTTGAAATATTAACAATGGTGGCACGTTTTATAGGTATACAAGATGTTTTCTGTTCTTATTTATTTTAGTAAGGATTTTGATGGCAGGCAGCTTACCTTCCTTGTTTTTTCTGTGTGGCTTATAGTCACAATATTTGAGCACTAGCATAATGAAGCCTTGTTCAGTTTGAGACCTTCCTATAGTAACGTAATAATATTACAAAGATTTTTCAGAGACATTTTCTCATTTAATCCTCAAACAACTTTTTGAAGGGTATTCCATTCCCCTCCTACGTGCTGATGAAGAAACTGAAACCCAGAGGGAGGTCAGGCGTCACAGTCACATCGCCGCAGGTTATGAGTTTGTGTGTGCTCAGGTCCAGGTGTTCTGACCTGAAGTTTAGAGCTGTGCCTCAGCTACGCACAAGCACACAAGTGACAGTGCAGATATAGTGACACTTCAAAGTAAATGTATTTCATTTTGATTTTTGTTTCTTTGTTAATCCTCACCTGAGGATGTTTTTCCATTGATTTTTAGAGAGAGTGGAAGGGAGGGAGGGTGAGAGAGAGAAACATCTATGTGAGAGAGACCCATCGATTGGTTGCCTCCTGCACAACCCTGACCAGGGCCAGGGATTGAACCTGCAACCCAAGTATGTGCCCTTGACCCAGAACCAAATCCATGACCTTTTGGTCAAGGGCTGACGCACTAACCGCTGTGCCAAACTGGACAGGGCTAAATTTAATTTTTAAATTGACATTTTTTTTCAGACATTATAGGACCACACATTTCCCATCATTTTAAGCTATGTTGATGCCTTATAAAAAAGTTACATATTGAATGGGTATAGATATTAAATGAGTTTAGGCTGGCAGGAAGGACCCACCATACACTTTAGTAGATGTTCTTTCACACAGCTCTGTTCTGAATGGAAATGGTTATGTTGTCTTTGACATGGAGTGGGTGTTTAATACTCTGACAATGAGAAGAGGTTAAGGAGTTTGGATAGAAATGGTGAGAAAAGTAACTGGATATGATTGTTATCTTAAATATGGCCACCAGGCTGTTGGTTTTAATTTCAGTCTGTCTTAAAATATTAATAACAGAATTTCATGCACATCCCTGGCTCATTAATTAGTGTCTTTAAGCATACAAAATACTAATCTATCTGTCGGGCTGATTTGTATATGACAAACCAAAATCTAGGCTCTCTAGACACCTTTTAAAATTAAATAATAGATATGTGAACACTTGGATTAAGAAATCTGGCTTTGCTTTTCCCAGTTCAAATTTATATTAATAAAATGCTTCTCAAAGGCAGCCTCCTTGAGAATATATACAGACTACTGGAAATAGTCAAGACAATAAGATTAAGAAGATTAATTGGCTGACTCAGCAAGGAAGGGAATTCAGGGAATTTGATTCTAGAGGGGAACTTGAACAAGCAAACAGGATGAGCAATCACTTATTGGAATAAATAGACTTTTTTAGTTGTAGGTATATTTAAATTAGGGAAAGAGATTTTTTTTTTCGTTTTTTTTTTTTTTTTTTAGACCAGGATCAAAAGGCTAGAGCTGAAAGGATAGTCCATGTGGAAGACAATGAGCCCACCTGTCCCACTGCAGTAGGAGTAGGTGGACAGGTGTAGTAAGGCCAGGTTGTAGAGTCTGTTGTTGGGGTGGGAATATGTGTTGAAGGCAGCAAAGAGCTATTGAAGTTTCTTTTGTAACCTCCAGTTAAAAAAAATTTTTTTTTCTATTTATTTATTTATTTATTTTTTTTATCCTCACCTGAGGACATTTTTTCATTTTTTGTTCAGATAGAATGGGAGGGAGAGAGAGGAAGAGAGAAAGAGAGAGAAACATCGACGTGAAAGGGACACATCGAGTGGCTGCCACCCGCACGACCAACCGGGGCCGGGGACAAACTGCAACCGAGGTACATGCCCTTAGCGGGAACCGAACCTGGGTCTCTCTGGACCACAGGCCGACGCTCCAACCGCTGAGCCAAACCGGCCAGGGCAAAAATTTTTTTTCTTTATTAATTTTAGAGAGAGAGGAAGGGAGAGGGAGAAAGAGATAGAAACATTGATGAGAGAGAACATTGATTGGCTGCCTCCTGCATGCCCCCACTGGGGACCAGGCCCCAACCTGGGCATGTGCCTTGACCGGGAATCAAACCGGCCACCTCTTGGTGCAATGACCGATGCTCAACCACAGAGCCACACTGGCTGGGTACCCCCAGTTTTATTTGGATATAATTGACATACAACATTGTAAAAGTTTAAGGTGTACAACATAATGATATTCTGATGTCATTGATATATTGACATGTGATATATGTATTGATAAAATGATATATGTATACATTACAAAGTGATGACTACATATTACTACTGTTTCATAAAGGAATTGAATTTTAACATCGAATTAGTGGGAAGGATATAGTGCCAGAGTACAGAACATTAAAATGTATAAATGTGGTGTTATTAAGAACTTACTGCATTGTCCTTATTTTCTCATTTTCTCTTGTACCAGTAACATTTTGTCACACACTTGCATATTTTCTTACATTGATGTCTTAGATCTACTGATGTTCTTTATGTTTCTGGAGTTCTTTTCAATGTTAAACTCTAGAAAGGCTAAACTGACTTCCTTAATTGCTAGGTAATAGCTAGTATTGTCTTTGCCATAGGGCATTTAAAATGAAAATTTGAAGTATATTGAAAAAAGTTACCAGTTCACTTACTATACAATGGCTTGAAATGTGAATATTTGAAAGAAGAAAAAAAATCAATAAATGGCTTTGAGTTATTTGCTGGAATTCACAACACAATAACAAGAAAATTTTTTTCTGTCTTTTTTGCTTTAAAAATTTTTTTTTTCTTTATTGATTTTAGAGAGAGAGGAAGGGAGAGGGAGAGAAAGATGGAAACATCGATGAGAGAGAACATCGACTGGCCGCCTCCTGCATGCCCCTCACTGGGGATTGGGCCCACAACCTGGGCATGTGTCCTGACTGGGAATTGAACTGGCGACCTCTTGGTGCATGGGTCGATGCTTAACCAATGAGCCACACTGGTCAGACAGTCTTTTGGCTTTTATCATAAAGAAAATGAGTCATTTAATTTTATCCTTAGCACTGGTACACAATTTTAGTACCCAATAAGAAGTCTGCGTGCATTTAAAATAACAATTATTCAAAGAAAATTGCAAGAAATAAATGGAATTTATGTGAAAAGGAGACTGAGTTCACACAGTAGTTCTTTAAAACTTCCATAAGGGCAAATGCAAGTTTAGAAGAGGATTTAAGATTTAGTAACAATTACGATATTTCAACCCCTTTTTCACCATTTAACTACTGAACAAGGAAAGGAATAAAAACATAATGTTTATTCCTATCATCACGATGACTGAAAATGTATTATATATTGCAAGTATTTATGGCTCCATGTAGCTCTTTGATTTCTAGTTTAGGTATTGATATGTAACGAAATACTTTCTACTGTATTTGTAATCACTGGAAGAGCAGTGTGAATCATCCTTCAAATAAAAATACTTCCTTTTTTGACTTTCCAAAGACATTTCAAAGCACAAGATGCCTTTTCCTTTTGTCTGTTTCCAGACCTTTACTCATCATCTCAAAGGTAATTATTTTCTAAGTTGATCCTAGCCTCGCAAAAGCGCTCTATAGAGATTTAAATATATTACTAACTTAGAAAATAAATTTCAAACTACTGATACTATTTTATCTAGAATTATTACATTATTAAGAGTAAATATCTTATTAAACTCAATAGGGAGCCACAGAATGATTAAACAGAATTTCTAAAGGAGGTAACTGAGTATATATAAAAAACTAATAAAAAAATAAAAGTTAATAAAATAAGGCAGCTAGATCACATAAACCAACAAAATTTATATTGAAAAGACGTTATAAATATTAACTTTAATTTTCCTAGATTGCCATATGGAATTGCTATTATTTAAAGTCAAAACAAAGCATGGGGACAGCTGACATTTTACTTCCATTTATTTTAACAAAGTTTCCATGTGTTCTGAGCCAGCTACAGTTCGTATTTATTAGCCAGGTGCTCATATTTATTAGCTATTTAATCCTGACAACACCACCATGATCTGGAAACCCCGGTGGTTGCCCACCTTATAGACGAGAAAGTGTAGGGCTCCAAATGGACAAATGCTGCGTGGTCTGGGTCTGAGTCATGTCATCCAATGAGAGTTCTATTTCATGATTTCTTCACATCGCCTGTTGTCCTTCTGCCTCAAAGTGCTATAATTTCATCATTTCTTTGGATTGATTATTCTTTCTTCTTCTTTTCTGGGTTCTTCTCTCCATCTATGCCTGAATTCCATGATATAATCTTTTAATTTAGTGAATTTCAGGCATTAGTCTAAGGACTTAAGATGAAATTTTAACACCCACCCTCTTAAAGCTATGAATCTAGTTCTAGGTTTCAAAAGATGGTTCACATGTGACAGCTATTATTTATATATTGTTGCACGAACCACTTATTGCACTCGCTTACAAGGGCACTTTATAATTCCCCGTATGCTCTCCCTGCATCCACTGTTTCCTCTGTTTAGTTCTTTATTATACAGCAGCCAGAACTGCTATTTTAGAATATAAACAAACATGTCACTTCCATTCCAAAACCTTCCAAGCATTCTACTGCACTTAGAATAAAATCCCAAGTCCTACCCAGGACTACATGACCCTGAATGAACTTATTCCTGCCTACTTCTTTGGTCTCCTTTGCACAGTCACTCTGCTTTACTTGAATGCCTAATCCTTAGCTCCTTAGCATACTTTGTATTTCACCTCTCCAGAGAGGTGTTTCTTGACTCCCTTGGCTAAAGTACAACCCAGTGCTGTTCTTTCTTGTGCCACTCAGCTCTTTTCCTTCAGAGTTCTCACTTCATTTCATGATTTTATATTTATTCATTTGTTTACTTTTTAAATGCCTTTTTTATGCACCAAGCTGTAAGCTCACTGAAGGTATGGACTCTGTCTACTTTCTTCACCAATGTATTATCAACATTCAGCATAGTCTCATGTACATAGTAGATTCTGAATACATATTTATGAAATATGATTATAGTGTTATGTATTTAAATCTGTTTCAATGATGGCAGCACAAATATGAGCCCCATATAAAGATCTGTAGAGTCCAAATTTTGAGTCCATAAGGGATTAAGAAAAAACAACCCCCTTCCCTCCAAAAACCACATGGACACATACAACAGTATGGTGATTGCCACAGAGAAAGGAGGGTATGGGGAGGTAGAAGAGGGTAAAAGGGAGATAAATGGTGATGGAAGGAGGCTTGATTGGGGTGGTGAGCACACAATACAATATATAGATGATGCATTATGGAATTGTCCACCTGAAACCTATGTAATGTTATTAACCAATGTCACCCCAGTAAATTCAATAAAAAAGAAAAAGAAAAAGAAAAACAAATTTAGAGTCCAAAGTTAGAGACAGGGAATGCAAAATCTCAAAAATGGTGGAGGAAGGACTATGTCTTTCAGAAGACAGAACTTTATACTTTTGCCTCATTATGTGTCTGTACAAATTCTTTTAAGCAAGGAAGAAATAAAAAAGAAAATCATCATAGAAAACAAAGGGCTTCTCCTGGCTGTCCAGTGTGGCTCAGTGGTTGAGCGTCGACCCATGCATTAAGAGGTCACTGGTTCGATTCCCGGTCAGGGCGCATGCCCAGGTTGTGGGCCCAATCCCAGTGCGGGGCATGCAGGAGGGGGCCAATCGATGTTCTCTCTCATCGATGTTTCTATCTCTCTCCCTCTCCCTTCTTCTCTCTCTAAAATCAATAAAGAAAAAAAAATAAAAAAAATTAAAAAAAGAAAAAGAAATCAAAGGGCTTCTGCTTATGCACAAACCAGTAGTGATAGTCAATAGTGGCATAAGGGATCAGAATATGCTACCCTGACATATACCACTTTGGCAGAGATTGTTTCAAGCTGAAGGCAATTAAGTGGCAGCAAATGGGGAGAGGTTTCTGCCCTCCCCCTTTCTGTCTAAAATCAAGATGTCAATTTCACTTTCTGAAGGTCTTTGCCCTCCCCTCTGTCATATGAGGAGGAAAACCACCACTGTCACTGGAGACAGAAGGCGCTCAGGTGGATCTGCACAAACAACCCTACTAAAATGACCTTTATCTTCCATTAGTTTCCTCCAAATATTTACCTTTGCACAGTTTACCATGCTAGAAGCCAAAATCTCTTTTTGTCTTATCAACTCTCTACAAATGTATTGCCTTTTGTTAAAATGATACATAAGCCCCTTGATGGGTCTTCATTTCTTTTCTATGAAGATCCTCATGCACATAAGTAATTAAAATATTAAAATCAAATAAAATTTGTATGTCTTTCCTCTTCTTTTAATCTGTCTTTTGACACTTTATTCATTTATTTTTTTATTAGCCAGATCAATTTTTTTTCATTTTTCCCACTATTATGGGTCTTTATGTGAACATCAAAGACATATGGTTAATGAATGAACACTCAAAATCATAGTACAGAGAAGAGCCTAGATGGCATCATCTGGCCTTAGCTCAACATTATTTGTTGCTAGGTAACAAAAGATAATAAAAGGAGGTCTGAAGCCAGTCAGCCAAAGAAAACCAGCCCCTGTCAATCTTTAATGTCAGCCCTGCTGCCACCATAAATTTGTAGGAGGCCCCAAATCAAAATACAGCATCAAACTTGGGGAAGTTAAGTTGTCTTTACCCTGTAATCCAATGCCCTCCTTTCTACACCAATAAAAGGTTTAGCTGATAGGAAATTCTCTATTTAAAAATAAAGTCCAATTTGGGTATAGTCAATGCCCCTTTAAATTTGAGAATAATTTCTAATATTCTAAGACAGCCATTCAAATATTCTATTCAGTAAATATCTGAAAGCTTGATATACACTTTGAAGTGTCTTGGGGGTAGTTTTGGTTGATAGTATTTTTTTTTGGTTTGTTTTATTTTATTGTCCATTTGTTGTTGTTGTTGATGTAATTTATGATCTTAGTAAGAATTCAGAATCTCTTTAGGAAAGGAATATCTACATGGGCAAAGCAACAAAGAATCGTGGACCATGACTCCATTTAAAGACCAATGGGTACATACAAAATTTAGATCTCTGTTAAGAATGTTTTTGTTTTGCATTGGTGGGACAATGCAGAATTTAATTCACTTTAATTCACAGGCCACAGCTACTGAACCTAAGAGGGTAGAGGAAAATGTTTTTTCTCCTCCTTTACAATAGTCAGTCTTAGTTGTATGAACAATCAGAAGTATGGCTCTTGCTTTTTGAGGCTGAGGGCTTCCAGCACTGACCTCTTGTCTGACAGCCATAACCTGACGTATCTGTTTGCATTGCATTACTTTTCTTTTCTGGGCTCCTTTGCCAGACTTCCCAGTTTTTCACTTTTTGCTTCTCTCCTTTGCCTAGAGGGTACATATAGCTATTTAATTTAAATGAACAGATATTGTCTAGTGGCTCCCCTATTGGACAGTGCAGATATTGAATACATCCATTATTGCAGACAGTTATTTTGGATAGCACTGTCTTAAGTTGTTCCTAAAAGACTAGAATTGTAAGTAGACATAACAGCTCGGCTCTTCAGCTTTGAGTTCAGGTGGCTATATTGCTTTTTTGATATCTAAATAAAATTTACAGTCATATAGGCTCAGCTAATGGAGCAGTATTTCATATGTAATTGTCATACACTTTTGAAAGATAATAAAAATGGTAAATTATTAATTACCTGTATAAAACACTAAGGAGCAGGAATCATTTGGCCTAGACACAAAGAGGGAGGAACTGATATTAATGTAGTGTTCAGAAGAAAGAGAAATCAGCTGTAGATCTTTCATGCCGGGGTTGAGTAAGCTGATCCTGGTAGGCCAGGCAGGTGTCCATTTCCATCCATGTTATTTCTGGCTTCCGCAGTAAGAAAGATCTCTAGGTGAATATTACAATTGTTTTGGCAAAGATCTAAAAGTGTTAATAGTTTCTCAGTGTATGATAACGAATTAGGAATTGTGTGGTTAATAGTGCTAGTTACTATTATGCTGTTCTAAGAAATGATTGCTAAATGGTAGCAAAATGATACATCTTGTTGTTTTTTTTTTTGCAGAATTTTCTTACAAGAAAGCTGTAGTTGAGATTGCATTTCCTCCAGGTTCTATTTTACTTGTGAGTTTATTTTGTTCATTACATTCCACATATAAGTGAGATCATGTGATATTTCTCTTTTTCTGACTGGCTTATTTTGCTTAGCATAATCATTTTTAATGTTTTACATATCCCATTTATAAATAATTTAAATCAACAAGTATGTGGGGTACCCAATATTGAATATGAACAGAAACAGATGAACTTCACTGTATTAAAAATGAATAACATAGGGGGAAAGTAGTGATGGGAAAAAAATAAATAGCTATAAAAAATAAAATGAAATATATTTTAAATATTTAACATTAAAAATTAATAGCATAACCATGTGGAAGAAGAGAAACAGGCAAAAAACTAATGTAAGTAACTTTAGAAAACAGTATTTTGACAATAGGCTTTAAAAACAACATACAAATATTCTCTAATTAGTAGGTTTGTTTGCACAAGGGTATGGGTTAGCAATTCAGAAACTACTTCTAAGTATTCCAGGATTAAGCAAATCCATAAATATATTATGAGTAATGAAGGCCATATTCCTTACTGTCAGAGAACAGAGCTACAAATAAAGAAAAAGGGGAAAACTAGAATGAATAAAATGATGTTAGATTGGAATTGCTCAGATTTTGATTTTTAAATACTATTCCTCAGCAAAAGAATCTGGGCTCCATGGAGAAATGGCTGGTTCCAGGTCTGGGTTAGTGAAGACACAAAGTTGGCCTGGAACATCTTGTAGTTCCAGAAAGTAAGGAACTACACACACACACACACACACACACACACACACACACACACTTTTGTAACCTTTTTTTTTTTAGAAATATTTTGGGACTATATAAATATCCTTTTTATCATCCCACTTTTACCACAAATTTTGGTATCAGTTTATTCTTAACTAAAAAAAAAAAATTCACTGTGGTATTTTACAATGGTATTTTACAAATGGTGATTTTCCATTTTCATCTTCTTTGTACCTGTATTAACTGGAATTCTACTTTAAAGAAGAGCTTTCTCTTGTACTCAACTTATCCATTCATGATTGTGAAGTAGGCTATTATGAGATTTTACTTTATTGAGAGAGTTCAAGAAACCTGAGACTACCAAATTAAGTGATATTCCTAATAGTATACTCATCGGACATCTAATCACAAAGTGCCCATGATATTACTTCTATTATTTCCTTAAATTATTGTCTCTTTAATTCATTTTTAAGATGTTTATACATTTTTTCCCCCCACAACAACATCTTAATTAACCTGAGACAAGGACTAAGTTGTCATGCTCCAAATCAATGAGAGATCATTGCCTTGCATAGAGCAGGCATTCAGAAAATATTTAAATGGACGGAAATGTGAGTTTCTAATTCATAATAAAATTAAGAGTATCATGTTGCTTTCAGACATGGAATGTTGTAGGAACTGAGAAAATGGTGAAGTAAGATGCCAGACAATAGACTTGGAGGTCCTGGTAAGGACTGTTCACAGTCCTATGAAATACAAGAAGCCGTTAAACGTCACATTGTCAAAGTGGAATTAGTTTTAGATTGTCCTTTGTTAGCCATCTATCTCTTAACTTCCTCAGTTAGTTTTTATAATAGGTATCCTCATTGATTTTGCCTAAATGAGAAAGAGTTGGAGATATAGTTCCCTTATTATTTTAGATTTTTGATTAGTGAGACTATAAAACCAAATGCAATAGAATTTAAAAATAATCTCCTTCATCTTCTGTCAAGCCTTTCATACCTTTTCAATCCAATCATACTCTATTATAATCCTCACTTGCCCAAAGAAAGTCCCAAGTCTCTATGGCTGAATTTTGTAGATCCTGAAATCCCACATAAGAATGGGGCCTCTCACCCTGGCCGGTTTGGCTCAGCGGTTAGAGTGTCGGACCGGAGAGTCCCGAGTTCGGTTCCCGCTAAGGGCACGTACCTTGGTTGCAGTTTGTCCCCGGCCCCAGTTGGGGTCGTGTGGGTGGCAACCACTCGATGTGTCTCTTTCACGTCGATGTTTCTCTCTCTCCTCCTCCCTCTCTCCCTCCCGCTCTATCTGAAGATATATGCAAAAATGTCCTTGGGTGAGGATAAAAAAAAAAAAGAATGGGGCCTCTCATCAAATTGATGTGGGAGTATATAAAAGCTCTTGGCTGACTCATATCTCTGACATATTCTTGGGACACCTAGGGTCTAGAGTGGGAGATAGACTAAATATGAAAATAACCCCTCCTTCCCCACAAAAAGAAGATGCCTTTGTGGAGGTCCAGGATGAGTCACCCCAGGACGTGCCAGGATGTGCCTCAGTGGTATGCAGGTTACTTTGAACTTATGGCAACTTTAGCTGCAGGCTCAAAAGAAACTTCTACCTCCCCCACAAACTACCTAGAATTTGAATTAGGGGACTTGTTCATAATAAGCTATTATCAGAGATAATTCATTTGACTTATCTATAGGGCAGGACAAACTTTTTATTTACTAAACATCTGCTCTTCTTATCATCCTGCAATGACCCTTTGAAGCCCCCAAGGTGCCTTACCTCATCACTAGCTCAGAATATCTTATATATCTTCATCCCCATTTTATCTCTGAACCCCTGGTGCATGTGGTGTTCCCCCTACATATGTATGTGTTAAATTTAGTTATTTTCTCTTGCTAATCTGTCTTATGTCTATTTGATTATTAGACCACCCAGAATAACCTTGGGGGGGTAGAGGAAATTTTGTTCCTCCCTCACACCTTCAAAATAAGTATACAAACCTAGAATTATATAGATTTAAAGGGGTCATGTCCAGTTGGCACCATTAGGAATGGTTTGATAAAGAGAGGATAATTGAAAAGGATGAATATTGGAGGTTAAAGATAAAATATGTTTCTTGCTTACTTGCAAGAACTTCAAATTTGCATTGTTGTTTATGTAAAATTTAGTTCTTCCAGTTGTGTGACCTTGGGCAAATTATTTAATCTCTAATTTACTGAATTTCTTCATTTCCAAGATGAGGAAATTCACAGAGTTGTTGAAAAGATTAAATGAGAAATGATGACACAAGGTACTTAGTAGAGTGATGAGCTCAATGATGCTAATTTATATTATTATTATTATTCAACAGGTAAATGAGATGGGTTTCACAAAATTGTCTGGAACATGGTTCAGTTTTTGCATTTCTTAGGATTGTTTAATTCTCCCAAGTATCTTTATAATAGTGTGGTGAAAAGCCTTAGGAGGTAAGAATAAAAGACCTTAATTAGAGTCCTATTTATCTGCCTCTTGCCTGAACATTACTTTAGACAAGCCATTTTATTTCTTTCCTTCTTTTTCCCAGTTTCTAAAAGGGAAATAATGCTTAATTCACAGGGCTGTGGTGAAAATGAAATGAGATTATAGAAGCGAAATAGGGTGGATCAAACAAATAGCTGTGGGAACTTGGGCAAGTCTCTCCATGCTGCAGTTTTAGATTAGTGCTTAAGAAGCGAATTCTTGGGAGCCCACTGTATGGGAGACAATATTTGCCAATAATACATCTGATACAGGGTTAATTTCAAAAATATATAAAGAACTCATACCATTCAACAAAAGGAAGATAAACAATCCAATTAAAAAATGGGCAAAGGACCTGAATAGACACTTCTCCAAAGAGGACATACAAATGGACAATAGACTAATGAAAAAATGCTCAATGTCACTAATCATCAGAGAGATACCAATTAAAACGACTATGAGGTATCACCTCACACCTGCCAGAATGGCTACCATCAATAAATCAACAAACAAGTGCTGGTGAGCAGTGTACCCTAGTACACTGCTGGTAGGAACACAGATTGATGCAGCCACTATGGAAAATAGTATGGAGTTTGCTCAAACAATTAAAAATTGAACTGCCTTTTGACCTAGCGATCTCATTTCTGGGAATATATCCTAAGAATCCCAAAACACCAATCAGAAAGAATACATGCACCCCTATGTTCACAGCAGCATTATTTACAATAGCTAAGCTCTGGAAACAGCCAAAGTGCCCATCAAGTAGATGAGTGGATAAAAAAGCCGTGGTACATTTACACAATGGAATACCATACGGCTGTAAAAGGGAAGGATCTCTTACCCTTTGAGATGACATGGAGGGACCTGGAGAGTATTATGCTAAGTGAAATAAGCCAGTCAGAGGAAGACAAGTATCACATGATCTCACTTATATGTGGAATCTAATGAACAAAATAAACTGATGAACAAAATAGGTCCAGAGGCATGGATGCATGGATGCATGGATGCATGGAACAGACTGACAGAGCCCATAAGAAGCAGACAGAAAAGCAGAATGGAAAGTTTGACAGTTTTACCACAAAAGAGGTCAACTGAAATCAATGTTAGGCAGAAACAATTCTCAAGACTTCTCATTTACAGTGATGGTTCTCGAGCTGCAGGATCTTCTACAGGGTTTAGTAGTCATTATGTGTCCCAACAGAAGGTTGTTTTCAAGTACACTGATCCCTTGCTTAATGATTTTCATTGGTACTTGAAAACCCTGCTGTTAAGTAAAGGGTTTTTAAAATTTTTTCAAGTGTTTCCATTAAATTTAATGGGAAAATTGTGATGTTTTATCTCAACACAAGATACTCAAACAATATTCACAGATAGAAAAATATAGTAGTTGAATGAAAATGTGTTTATATTAGTAATAAACAGCAATTTGAAAATAAACAAATACAAGTTACACATAACAGGCAGTGTTATTGTTCTTATCCTTTTTTCTTATTTCTGGAACATTTTCTTCACCCATTTTTCAGATTTGGGGGCTCATCATTATTACCACACACAAAAACACCCTTTGGGCAAAATATGGTCCAAGTATGGGAGGGCATCACAGACCAAAGCTTCATAGAAGATACTACATTTTTGTCTCTCTCCTTGGAGCTCAGAACATGCTACCATAAAATACAGTGCCTTGGCATATTGAATATTTTAAACTGAAGGAACTTGAGAAATAGTAGGTGAGGAAAAACTCTCTGAGTTCCTTTCTCCCCTGAAGTATGTCATGGACCCGTCATGTAAGAGGTGGCCTCTCTATTCCCAAAGGAAAGGATTATCCTTCCCTCCAAAGATGGAAGGGCATAGAGAGGAATCCTAATGCACAGGCCTTGCTCAGTTTCCCCTGGTTTACTGGCCTTAGCTCATTCCTTTTGTCTTATCACATTTTTGCACAACTTTCCACTTTCATCAAACCTAGTATAAAAACGCTCAGATTTAAGCATTTCTTTGGACTTTTATTATACTTCCTTATGAAAGTTCCCATTTCATGTAAACCACATATTAAATAAACTTCTATGCTTTTCTCTTGTCATTTTGTCTCTTGTCAATCTAATTTATAGGAGAATAGAGGAAAAAGATATTTTTTTCCTCCCCCCCCACACAAAGCAAAATGTTTGGATTCATATATACATGGCAGGCAATTCAAATGTGTTCCGCATGATAACCTCTGACTAGACATTGTATGTCAAGTAAATTGTTGTATCTCTTTGCCTGAGACCATCATTTTTAAATGTCACTGTTTATAATGTATTTATTTAGTGTATCTTTTGGTTAACACGTTTTAAAAAATAAGAAGAAGAATCAATGATCAAAATGGTATCACTTTTCAAGATTCATGGTAAAAAAAGTTGTTCACTGAACATTTATTATGGGGGTAAATCTAAATAGAGTTACAAATGGAAAAAAGATTATTCATTTAATAAGAATTTTTAAAATGTTTACTGAAAGCAAATTGGACTGCTCGTGTAATCTAAGGCTTAGAATCATTCAACTGACTAATTTATCTTTTCTTGAGGTTCTCAGAGGGCAGTGGGGGTGGGGGAGCAGGTTAACCAAAGAACTTACATGCATATTAGCATTGCCCACTACTGTGGTAAAGGCCTAGGGCTGGGCGGGAGCTGGGTGGAGGGGGGCAATGGGAGAAGGAAAGGGAGGACGTCTGTAATACTCTCAACAATAAAGACAATAAAAAAATTAAAACCACACAAGAAAACTTAAAACCGCACAAAAATGAAACAAAATATAGAATTGTAAATATGAGTAAGAGAATTGTAAATATATATAACTATAAAAATTGACCAAACATATTTGAAAAAACCAAATAAAATTACTACACGTTTAGCATAAAAAATAAGTCAAACTTTAGAATATAAAAAAGATAAACTCAGAGGTGCGTTGTTCTCCCCATACCTTCTACTCCATTTTTGTTTTTTCATCCATTTCCATTTACTCCTTCTGGGTCAGCAATCTCATTAGATTCTGATTTGTATTTCCTGTGTTTCATTTTGCACAGATGAGCAGATACATGTATATGTTCTTATTTCCCCTTCTTTCTTATAAGATAGTAGCATACTATAGACTTTTGCACTTTGTCATTTTTCACTTAAGAATGTATCCTGGAAATCATCCATATCAGCATATGGAGATGTTTTTCCATACATTTTTTTAGCTGCACAATATGCCATTGTGTGACTGTTTCATTGTTTATTATATTATTATTCTATGTATGGACATATAGATTGTTTCCAATATTTTGCAACTGCAAACAAAACTGGAAAGAATAACTTTTTGCTATTGTATTTCTGTTTCTCAATCTTAAGAAAAAAAAAAAAATCGGCCTCTAGGATTTACTTACATTTTTATAATGTTACATAAATATTTGTAAATATCATATTAGACATACTTTTTTCATTTTTATAGCTCTAACACAATTATAAAATCATAACAAATTTATGCATTAAATATCAATTAAACCGTAAAAGCAAATAAAATTTGAATTAACAATATTAATTTAATATTCTAGAGGATAGTATTTATCTGAAATCAACCCATCTCTAATAATAAGAATTTTGGTTGATGGCTGTGATGTCACATCTAGTTGATGACTCACTTGTACCATGTTTTTTCTGTGCACTGAGAAATTTTATTCATATAGTAACTCTGTGATTCCATTTGGCTTCACTTGGCATCATTTTGGTGTTAAGTCCACTATGTCCCTTTGTTTTTGATCTATAACAACTAAAGCTATAAATTTTCTACTTTAGTACATATTTTTTCACATCATCAAAATCAAACCTCATTTAATCAACTACCTTAGAAACTAAACTCTTATTCTATGACATTTTCTCAATTATGAATTAGCATCACAAAATAAAAACTTGATTTTATAACCAGTAAAATAATTCACATGCATACAGAATTAAAAGCAGGATGATTGTTTTCACTCTCACATGAAGACATGCCAATTTTATGGCAGCCAGACATGCTGATCAACTCATTACATGTTATGTATTGTCATTTCTGCTTCCAGAAAGTTGGTGGAAATGTTCTTACTACAAATACCTAGAAATGCTTGAGAAAATATAGCAAAATGTTTTAAAAAATATATATGGATGACCTTGAAGAATATAAGGGAAATGGTCAGGTGCTAGCGCAAATAGGAATATGAGCATTCGTGAGATGAGCACAGACGTGGACACTGTGACAGCCTGGAAGAGGTCTTGAACCAGGTAGCCACCAGAGGCTGGGTTTGAACACATGCACAAGAATGTGAGAGTACGCCTTGGGCTCTTGAGGTGGAGAGTCGAAGGTATGACCCATGCACAAAACTCTGGACTATTGGAAAGATAGACTCCAAGAGAGGACTGAGAACATCCACCCCTTGTGGTGGGGGCTGAAGGAGATAAAAAGGAAGATTTTCTCCTCTTTATTTCGGTGGGAGAAAAGTTCCTGTGAGAAATTTAAACCTTGGCCTATTCTTCCCATTGGTTTGGCATTTGAGTTACAGTACCCTGATGCTTTAGGAAATTCTAAACTGAGAAATTAACATAAAAATGTATCTCAAGCTGGTGACATGTTTGGGCACCTAACAGAAGAAAAATAAAACTGCCAAGGAGAAATACTCCAATGACTCATGGTGCCCTGGGTTGGGAT
This sequence comes from Tadarida brasiliensis, assembly GCA_030848825.1. NCBI lineage: Eukaryota > Metazoa > Chordata > Mammalia > Chiroptera > Molossidae > Tadarida > Tadarida brasiliensis. The sequence goes on from CM061265.1 coordinate 63,587,232, forward strand.
GGGGAAGGAGAGGCTTGTTTAAGAACAAGTGTGGCTCTTGTTCTTAAACAAGCCAGTGTGGCTCAGTGGTTGAGCATCGACCCATGTACCAAGAGGTCACCAGTTTGATTCCTGGTCAGGGCACATGCCCAAGTTGTGGGCCCAATCCCCAGTGGGGGACATGCAGGAGGCAGCCAGTTGATGTTCTCTCTCATCGATATTTCTATTGCTCTCTCCCTCTCCTTTCCTCTCTCTCTAAAAATCAATAAAGAAAAAAAAATGAATAAGATCAGAAAAAAAACTTTATAGGGCAGGGATTATTATCAGGCCTAGAAGTGGGATTAGTAATCTTAATATTTTATCATTGTTATGGACTGCATATTTGTGTCCTCCCAAATTTCATATGTTGAAACCCTAAACCACAGTGGGATCGTATTTAAATGTGGGGCCTTTGGGAAGTAATTAGGTCATGAGGGTGGAGACTTCACGATGGGATTATTGTCCTTGTAAGGGGAGACACTGAGAGCTTGTTTCATTCTCTGCTCTCTCTGCCATGTGAGGGTACTACATGCACTGCTTAACAATGGGTACATTCTGAGAAACGCATTGTCAGGTGATTTTGTTGTTGTGTGAGCATCAGACAGTGCACAAACCTCGATGGTACAGCCTACTACACACCGAGGCTGTATGGTATAGCCTACTGCTCCTAGGCCACAAACTTGTACAGCAGGTTACTGTACTGATTTGCAATTGTAACACAGTGGTATTTGTGTATCTAAACATATCATCACATCTGGAGGCATGACATCAGGTTGTCCCACTTGTCTTAAGACTGAGGTTGATCAGTGGTTTCTAGTGGTAACAGCCTGATGCCTGCCAGTGAAAAGCTCACCACCAATCTCTTACCTAATGGTTTCATCCATGGATGAATGTTTCTTGAATCATTGTTTTCATTTCAGTTGCAAAATGGTGATATTCCAGTGCTATCATTTCTTTAAATTTATTAGCTGGAATTCTTCTATAAAGAAAACCTTTCTTCATAGAATAGTTTTGATTGAATAGAACTTTCATAAATATTTCAATCCAGTATAGAAGAAAATATAATTTGATATTTTTTTACTTATATGGATGTGTCTATGTTTATATTCCTATTCAATAGTTAGTCTCATGATGGAATCTTGGAGACTTTCCTTATTATGAATACAGCTATACATTAATATTAGAATTTCAAATATGCATTTAAAGAGAATCCAGTCTTGCAACTTGGTGTAGTGTTTTCCTCTGATTCCAGTTTTAGAACTGTCCTAACTTTTTGCAGGTCCATCACTTTTCTTCTCTAAGATGCAAGGTGAAAAGCAATCATCCTTAGCTTATTGCCATAACACTTATATGAAGGAATATGAAAACCAGATTAATTGGTTAGATTAGCATGTATCATTTTTCTGTTTTGCCTACCAGCTGTCTCCTCACGGAGGGAAGTATCCAGCATCTCTGCTCCTAAAGCAGCTCTGCTAACAGATGGTGGCTTGAAGGAATCCCATAGTTCATCATTAAATGTGGATGTCAAAATTTTGGAACACGTTGTGAGGAAATTGTTTAATTTTTTTCCCCCATTCTTAGGTGCTAACTCAGTTTAAAAAAAAAGTGCTGTAGGTTAGTGTTGAGAACATCTTAGGGAAAGAAGTGTGAAAAATATGCCAGAGTCTGTCCAGGGACCTGATTTTATGGTCCCAGAAAGTGCTGTTATTCATCCTTTGCATGTCTAAAGTCAAATTTTGAAGAAACTGTACTATTCTTTGGTATCACCGATGTCCTTCAAAATAGATGAATGTATGTGTGTTTGAAATTGTTCCAAGGTTGTCATGAATAAATGATATTATAGATAGGATAATGTTCTACAAAAACTTTTTTAGTGCAGGGCAGCAAGTTGCCAAAAGTCAAGTGAATGGTTTTGTAAGTTAAATGCTTCCAGATAAATAAAAGGCTTTAAAATGAAAGTTCATGGTTCTTAACTGAACCGCTAACTTTTGTAGCAATTTTCTGCTCTTCCTAATTCATGGGGCTTCTGTCATATGGGTCATTTGTAGATCCTTGAATATGTCAGGCATTTTCTTGTCTTGTGGCCTTTGTACATGCTGTTTCCTCAGTGTGCAATGATTTTTCTCCAAAGCATGGTTTTATTTCACATTTTATTCAGGGCAAATGTCACCTCCTTGGAGAAACTTTTCCTGGGCATGTCTTATCACACTCTATTCTCTTACTCTGTTTTATTGTTCTTCATGACACTTGAGATATTTCAGTTGTTTATTGTTGAATGTCTTTTCCATGAAAACGTTTGCTGTATTCACAGGACTTAGGAAAGTGCCTGGAACCTAGCCAGCACATACATGAGTTAGAATTGTTTTCTGCTTCTGAATTACAGAAAATGCAGCCAAGGAAACCTTTAACCATAAGAACATCTACTGAGATAAGGGGTTAATTTCCAAAGTATATAGAGTTCTCATACAATTCAACAAAAGGAAGACAAAGAACCCAATTAAAAAATGGGCAGAGGAACTAAATAGACACCTCTCCAAACAGGACATACAAATGGCCAAGAAACATATGAAAAAATGCTCAATGTCACTAATCATCAGGGAGATGTAAATTAAAGCAACTATGAGGTATCACCTCACACCTGCCAGAATGGCTGACATCAACAAATCATCAAACAAGTGCTGGCAAGGGTGTGGAGAAAAGGGGACTCTAGTACACTGCTGGTGGGAATGCAGACTGGTGCAACCACTACAGAAAACAATATGATGTTTCCACAAAAAATTAAAAATTGATCTGCCATTTGACCCAGTGATCCCACTTCTAGGAATATATCCTAAGAGGCCTGAAACACCAATCAGAAAGAATATATGTACCCCTATGTTCATAGCAGCACTATTTACAATTGCTAAGATCTGGAAACAGCCCAAGTGTCCATCAATAGATGAGTGGATAAAAAAGCTGTGGTACATATATACAATGGAATACTATGCAGCTGTAAGAAAGAGAGATCTTTTATTCTTTGAGACAACATGGAGGGACCTGGAGAGCATTATGTTAAGTGAAATAAGCCTAATCAGAGAAAGACAAATACCACATGATCTCACGTATTTGTGGAATATAATGAACAAAATAAGCTGATGAACAAAATAGACCCAGAGACATAGAAAGGAGTACGGTTCAAACTGACAAACCTCAGAGGAGGGGGTGGGGGAAGGGATGAGATAAACCAAAGAACTTACATACATGTATGCGTAACCAATGGACATAGACAACAATACTGGGGGTTGGGGGGTGGGATGGGGAGGAGGGTGTCTAGGGAGGAAAAAGGAAAAACATCTGTAACAAAAATAAACAAATAAAAATTGAGGGGGAAAAATAGAACATTTACTGACTCTTTACAGGAAGCCTAAGGGTCAGCTGTCACGGGGTTGGGGTGGGGCCTCAAGACTTTTTCTCGTATCTGCACTGCCTCTTCCTGTGTTGTTCTTTTGTCCTTGTGTTGTTGACTCAGACATAAGATGGCTACCTCTCTTCCAGGCATTGTGTTTAAAATCTAGGCGGAAAGAGGAGGGAAAAGGTGGTATTAGCACATTTGTTACTTTTATCAGGCAGCAGAGATGTGTTTCCACAAACTCCCCAGGTGACTTTTGCTTACATCTCCTTGAATAGAACTGTTTTATACAGCCACTCCTAGCTGAAAGGGTCTCTGGAAGGTGAATATTCAAAATATCCAAGTGCTATAGCAGAGGTAGGCAAGGGGGAAGTGTCTTGGAGTGACCACTGGGATGGCTGGTCAATAGTGTCTACCACAGTAGTCAATAAAAGTCCATGGAATGAATGCATGTTAATCAAAAAATAAGAGTTGCTTTAGCTCAGGAGCACAATAAATGTGTCAGACTCCTGCTTATCAATATTAACTTCTCTGAGGAAGATGGATTTTTGGATAGTTAAGTAAATCTACGGAGAATGTAAGTGCCCAGAATCAAAGACAATGAGAAATGATAACAAATGAAACAAAATGATTAAAGTGATAAATACATGATAAAGTCATTGTTTACGAAGACAAAACTCCTAGGAAGGTCATAGTGCCTAGTGATTAAATGAGTCAGCAAACCTAAATTTGGATTTCAGCTCATCCATGGGAGTTATTTAATTTCTTTAACTCTCAGTTTTTCATCTTTAAAATGAAGGTAATGAAGGATGAATTTCATTAATGACTATGAGGCTTTAATTAAAAAATACATGTGAAATAGTATAGTTTGGCATCTGGCACTTTACTAAAAAATGTCCAAACTTTACTTATAGATCTAAGTAAAAAACAAATACAATTATTCAGATTTACTTTTCATGATCCTAACTATTCTTTAGAAAATAATATTCTGTTTGGTGTCGTACTTAGCCTTTTAAACCTCACAACTAAAGTCTGGTTATATTTCCTTGTTTCTTATATAGTTATTTTCAAAATGGCAAAAAATACTGGACTAGATTATTTGGCAGTCTTAAGGCAATTCTGCTTAAAAGAACAAATGGGTCGAATGGTTTAAATTATGAAATTTTATGAGACTAAAAGAAAACCATGGTCTGTCATTAGTCTTTTTATGGTTCATTAGTTACAGTGCTTAGAAGTTAAATGCCACCTGGGTAAGGACGCCTTAGATTATTTTCTGCAGGCATGTCTATCTTGATATAGTGCTGACTCTGTGATTCTTGCATCTAATGTATTCAAGTTGGCATAGAAGTGAAAGACATAATTCTCATTACATGTGCTAAGCCAGGCAGCAAGGGAAACAAGCCTGACTAAATGCTTGGATTTCACCCAATGGTGCAGCAAACTAATGTTGTTTCTGAAAATGAAAACTGTGTCTGTATTTGTCAGCTGGAAATGTCTAGGGCTTTAGAGAAAGTATTCAATAAATGGAGGACACTGTTCACTAAGTTAACCCTCCTTAATTCAAAGGCATTGAGATGAAGTTCTCTATGAATAATAAAGGCGCTTGTTATTAATAACATAGAACACTTTGTGATTTTATGCTGAAGGACAAATTGTGTGACATTTTTATTTTAACTTGATGCCTTCCTTGGCAGCAACTGACTCTTGCAGGTCAGTTGTATTGTCTATAGTTTAAAAAGTGGCACCTTCAAGAATTTTAGTCATCTTTCCTTATTTATTATAAATTTTAAACTTAATTTTTCTGTGATTAAAAAGATTACCCTACTGTATTGTGGTTAGAATTACTCTTATTGTAACTACTGACCTGATTTTGAAATAATCACTTCATAATTACACATTTCTGTTTCCTTCTGGGCTCAAAGGCTTTCCCTCCTCGTTTCTCACTGTCTTGTCCCACATTCACTAAGCTTGTAAAGTGCACGATTATTTATTAGAATATATGGTGGTTCAAATGCTTCTTATTAACAATTACCTGTTAGGAAAGTAGTAGGTTTTGTTTATGATCTCACAATGAAAACTGATTTCCATAGAAATCATTTATATTTCCTTAAAATATGGAACAGTGTTGCAAAAAGATAGTGTATGAGAATAATTAATTGTGCATAAGTAGTCAACACTGTCCATAGAGTTAAGACTCTACCTATTTCTTCAGGCAATTTTCATTTCAGATTAATTTAATAAATCTTTTCATGTACCTGAAACTTGCTTTTCTAAATAAATTATTCTGGGGTTTCATGCATAATTACTCACATAATGAACATTTATATCTAGAAAAGGAGAAAGACATGAATGTTCTTTGATATCTTTAAAAGGAATCCCAAATTTTACCTTTTGTGGAATATCATAAGGCCGTCATGAAATGATCAGGACTGGTTGCCATTCACCCTGGAAGCTTCGGAGTAGCTGTATGGAGTAAGTGGTTACAGTGGCCCATTGCAGTGCTTTGGAGTGTAGTGAAAGCTGGGATCAACACAACTACAGTGTGTTTGACTTGCAGCTGGGGCATCTTTGCTCTGAAGGGTTGTAGGGATTGATATGACTGGTTTTGTGGTAGCCTCGCTACCACACTTAGCCTGCAGCAGCCTTTAGTCAACACTTCAAAAATCTATATTTTATGGTGAGTTTGGGAGTGGTTGTACAGACTTGGTTTAGGCACATATTTATTTATTCAACCCACACTTATTAAGCAACTACACTCACTTTTGAACACTATTGGATCTGGCACTTTTCCATGATTTCTCCGGTCTGTGCTTTCTCAGAATGAATTCATAAAATGTTTATTTGGGAACTTGAGGAAAATTGTGCCTGAGTTGGACACTTTAGTCTCCTCCTAATTCTGGCTCATAGGAAGGTCACAAAAAGAACTAGTAAAAGTTATTACATATGATTATGAACATGAGTTTTGAGATGAAAATACTTTTGCAGGTTTGAAGATTGAGGAATTGCATTTCCAATTCTCATTTAAGATTTTGAGAAATATGCACGGGCATAGAATCTGCAGCATTTTATGTACTCAAGAGAAAATAAAGCTTAACAAGATCAGAACACCAGCATCCTTCCCAATACATTTTGCATTATGGCTGGCTGGTCCCACCACGTCTCACCTCCTGCATCACATTCCCTGAGGGCCTCTCTCTAGGCTCTGCCTCAGGGACCTGATCATCTGCTTTGCCTGTCCTTTGCAGACACACAGATTCAGATGCAGTTCTTTCCCTTTCTGCAACCTAGAATTGTCCTTTGTTTCCTGAGCTCACCTGTACATGGACTCAGATTTCTATTTTTCTGGTAACCCTGGCCTGGAACAAAGAACTGGGCCTCTTCCTTGTTGTCATGGGCCCCAAAATGAAACCTACATGAATGGACATACATTTGAAATTTTAGTTTTCTGTCCTTTTCATGATTAAGAAAACATGATTAGGTTAATATTACTTCAATAATTGACATTAATGCTCTGTACATTTGTAAAAAAATCTTTACCAGATTTTTCTGTGCTCATTATCTTTAAGTTTTGAAGAACATAAAAGAGAATATTCAATCTTTAAAGAGTATCTTAGCTGAGATTTTAATATCTCTACACGAATTTTGAAAAAAAGAATATTTTAGAAAATGTCCTACCTGTAGTTTGCCTGTGTATACCAGAGTTCATCAAAATGATGCCAGGATAAGTGTGAAAAGCCAAGATTCCAAGGGCTTCTTGTTGTGCAGTATGAGCCCAAACATAGCTTTGTAAAATGAAACAGATTTACGTAATGACAGGATGAGCAGAACAATAGGAGCCACAGCAAGAGACAAGTGGAGAACAGGAGGCACTGAACTGCATAATCCATACGCCAAATGAAGGTGGATGGTGGTGCTACATCCCAGATATCAGCCATTGCGGGAGCCATTAGAACATACCCCACTCCCGGGGAGGGGAAAGGTCCCGCTCAGACAGCCTTCTGCAGGGCGTGTTGCTTACTCGCAGCACACTCCTGGCCACAAATATTGACTGCAATTGTCAGTAGGGAATGCTGGGCACAAGTACTTTTTTGTTTTTTTATTTTATAACAGCCTTATTCAGATATAATTTACATGCCATAAACCTTACCCATTTAAAATATACAATTCAGTGATTTTTAGTATATTTACAGAGTTGTACACAATCAATTTTGGAACATTGTCATTACCCCATAACAAAAGCTCTGTACCCATCTAGCAATCACTGCCCATTTCCTCCCAATTCCTCAGCCCTAGACAACCTCTAATCACTCTGCTTCCCATCTCTGTTGATTTGCCTATTCTGGAAGTTTCATATAATGGAATCATGCAATATGTGGTCTTCTGGGACTGGCTTCTTTCACTTAATATTTTCAAAGATTATGCATGTTGTAGCATGAATTAGTAGTTTATTCCTTTTTAATGCCAACTAATATTCTGCTATATGGATATATCACATTTTATTTATCTATTCACCAGCTGGTGAATTTGGATGTAAGTGCTGGGCAGTGATGTATTCTTTCTGTAATTAAATGGAAGCAAATAAAATGTTGCAGCTTGTATAGACAGTGAAATGGTTGTGCAAAAGAATGGAAAATTGGAATCTGAGTGAAAAGTCAATATATATATACATATATATGTATATATGTATATATATATTATTTTTTTAGAGAACAAATGTGTAGTACTTAATTAAAAATTTTCCACAGTGATGACATGCCACCCCCTCAGTGTCACCACCAAATGTCTACTGAAAGTCAATCACTGACAGCTGACTCATGTGAGTTGTGTTGAGAGCAGTTAGAGGAAATCAAAGAGATGGACAGTGTCACTTGTTTGGGTTGACATCTGTGAACAGACTTACAGGAACCACAGAAGACAGAAATGAGAAGAATTCAGAAGCAGGAAATGAATCAGAGGCACCTAGAACAAAACCAACCCTCTCAGATTTCGTAGCACCCTTAGGCAGGGCCTTGGAAATCCCATAGGCCATGAAAAAGAGCTCCTTTGGTATTTATCTACATCTCTAGGTACAGGGAAACAAACCCTAGTTGGCATGCAAGGAGCACAATGAATGAATTTCTGCTACGAAATATGACTAAGGTGAAAAAAAACTTACAGATAAAAGGGTCATTAAAAAATCTTGTTTTTGTTTTCTTTCTTTTTTGAGATGATCTTGGTTGACCTTAAGCATCCATAGGCCTGAGTTTGGTTTGTAAGAGAAGGAATAGAAGCAAGGAGAACAAAGATAATATTTAACTATTCATATTCAAAAATAATATTTGGCATATTTAAAACCCAGGCTATTCTCTTCAGAAAGGATTCTCTAAATTATTTTATCTTTTCTTTTAGCTTATTGAGGTGCAGGTTTCGTGGGTTGCTCTAGATGATTTTATATACAAGAAGTCTAGGTAGGAAAAGAAAGTGGGGACCAGCTGGTGTGGCTCAGTGGATTGAGCATTGTCCCATGGACTGAGAGGTCGCTAGTTCGATTCCTGGTCAGGGCACATGCCCAGGTTGCAGGCTCGATCCCCAGTAGGGGGTGTGCAGAAGGCAGACAATTGATGTTTCTATCTCTCTCTCTAAAAAAATTAAATAAAAAACATATTAAGAAAAAAAAATGAAAGTGTGGAGATCCTGCCTTTTCAGACCTTGAAAGGAAAGCAGGGAAAAGATGTTGGTGGACAGACATGGTATGCTAGAAGGGAGGGACGTTAGCTTTGTGTGGTAACATCTTGGGCAGAGGGAGCTCTTAGGACTGCACCCTCCTTCCCTTTCTTTGTTAGGGGGCTCTATAAAAGGGCTGTCTTTGGGGTTTCCCCACATAAAACTTAGAGCAAAGCCACCTGAAAGTAAACTTGGTAACAAAATGGGAGGATAGCGGGATTTGAAGTTTGGATTTCCCAAGGGATGTGGACTCTGGATTCTAGCCAGCCTGCAAAGGACCATCTGTGTGAAGTGGACACATGGGCTAGAAGCCTGAGGAAGATGATGCAGAGGATCTGGGGCCTGTAGCCAGGCAGCGCTGAAGGAACACAGAGCCAGTAAAAGGGCATCTGGACCTGAGATTGCCAGGCAAACACTGCTGTTTCACAGCTGTTTGATGTAGTCGTACAAGTTGGCTGTCAGGGAATTGTTTTAATGTACTGAATGAGCCTAGACTTTATACAAGATCAAACATTTAGCAAATCTATCTATCATCTTCCTTCCTTCCTTCCTTCCTTCCTTCCTTCCTTCCTTCCTTCCTTCCTTCCTTCCTTCCTTCCTTCCTTCCTTCCTTCTTTCTCTTTCTTTCTTTCTTTCTTTCTTTCTTTCTTTCTTTCTTTCTTTCTTTCTTTCTTTCTTTCTTTCTTTCTTTCTTTCTTTCTTTCTAATTTCTTAATTTCCTTCCTTCCTTCCTTCCTTCCTTCCTTCCTTCCTTCCTTCCTTCCTTCCTTCCTTCCTCCCTCCCTCCCTCCCTCCCTCCCTCCCTCCCTCCCTCCCTCCCTTCTTCCTTCCTTCCTTCCTTCCTTCCTTCCTTCCTTCCTTCCTTCCTTCCTTCCTTCCTTCCTTCCTTCCTTCCTTTCCTTCCTTCCTTCCTTCCTTCCTTCCTTCCTTCCTTCCTTCCTTCCTTCCTTCCTTCCTTCCTTCCTTCCTTATCTATCTATCTATCTAGCTATCATCCTTTTATGTATTTTTTGCTTACCAACAGGTAGAAACTTAGGCCAGAGTTATTAGAGGTGAAATAAAGAAATTGCATTTTCTCTGCACATTAGACTTACAGTGAGATTTAAAGTTTGTGACTCATCTACATACATACAATGATTATCTGTTATTAGAATATACAATAGTTCTGGTACTAATCGAATCTTTCCCACCAGGTATTTTGAAATGTTGTGGGGTGTAGCCAAGGAAAACCTGTCTACCCTGTTCTTTTTGGCATGGCATTTTCCTCTCCCATTTATTAATTTGTCCAGAGCCTAAAGAAACAGGTGGTTGGCCGTGCTGGTGTACTGGGTATGAAAAGTGGATTCCAAGTGCGATAGTGCTCTACTCTGAGACTGGCTCTTCATTTCCACAATAGCTTGAAACACTCTGAGGATACTAATTAGACTTTTTTTTTGAAGATTGCCTCTCTGTCATATACTACTTTTAATTCATCCAGGGTAAAATTTTCCATCTCACTCTGTTAGTTTTCATTAGAAATATGTTGAGTTTTGGTTGAGCAATTACTTATATTTTTGTAATAAGGAGTATATTGATTTATATAAATGCCTTGTATGGAATCTTCCTTTGCAAAAGGTTTATTGAATAAAATGATTGACTACATACTTTAGGCTCCATTGATGGCCATTGGTAGCCTAACTTAGAGCCCTCACAATTTTCAAAATAAGGGAGATTTTACTGGGGGTGATATGGTAATGATTGTATTCATTTGCTAGCCACCATAGCAAAGTACCACAGACTGGGTGACTTAAACCACAGAAATCTATTTTCTCACAGTTAGGAGGCTGAAAGTCTGAGATCAAGGTGTTGACAGGCTGATTTCTTCCGAGACCTCTCTCCTCGGCTTGTAAATGACATCCTTTTCCCTTTGTCTTCACTAGCTTTTTCCTGTAAGTGTGTGCCCTAATTTCATTTTATAAGGACACTAGTTATATTGGGATTCAGTCCCACCCTAACGACTTCATTTTAACGTAATTACATCTTTAAAGACCCTATCTCCAAATACAGTCACATTCTGAGGTATTGGGGTTAGGATTTTAACATATGAATTTGGGGAGGACACAATTCTGTAACAGTGATCTTTACTGAGTTTTACTCCTCGGAGTAACTGTCATTTGTTTTACACTTCAGGTTCATTGAGGTAGTTTTTTTGGAGTTCTCGCAGGCTTGCTCTGCCTCTGTCCCCAGCCCAAACACTCACCCTAATGATCCTTACTAAACAAATCTTACGCTGTTTTGAGTGGAAAGTCCTTGGGGCTCCAGCTGGAGATGAATGCCACAGCCCTGCTGAATGTACTTCTGTTCCAACAGAAAGACAACATCCCCTATTACAGCCTCATGGATGTAAGCAGAACTGTTTTGATTTTGTAAGGCTGGGTTTATAAATATAATTCATTTCTCTTTCCATCTCCCAGAAACTTATAAAAGTATCAGAATATCATATCTACAGAAGGCATTTTCTCTTGATTCCACAGTGCCATGGATTTACTCTTTTTCAGTCTACCTTTATTGTTATTTCAAAGGGAATCTGGGAGAGAGGAGAGGAATATGTGTGCTTTGTATGGCATCATGAGCCAGAAGATAACTACAAAATTCTAAATTATTATGTTTGTATTTGTATTTGTGGTTTGTATAATAATGTTTGTATGTTGGTTTTTAATCTTTAAAAAATTTTAAAAAATTGATTTCAGAGAAAGGAAGGGAGAGGGAGAGAGAGTTAGAAACATCAATGAGAGAAAAATCATTTGGCTGTCTCCTGCATGCCCCTTACCTGGGATTGAGCCTACAACCTGGGCGTGTGCCCTGACCAGGAATTGAACCGTGACCTGGTGCGTGGGACAATGCTCAACCAACTGAGCCACACTGATCAGGGCTGTTTTTAATCTTTATGACAATTTTGAGAGTTAGCTATGACCTGGCCTGAACTCCCTGAGTCATCGGCCCTTCATTAGTGTATTAAAGATGATGATGACGCAGCTTATATCACAGAGCTTTTAGGATACAAAGAGATCAGGTATGTAATATGGATATAGCGCCTGCACACAGCCGTCTCTCTGAAAATATTAGTTTGTTCGGTACTAAGTCCTATAGCATTTTTAGGGCTGGGAATCTCTGCCCATAGCATAGTTATGCTGTTACAGCAGGCTGCAATGCTCATTCATTCTCTTTTCTGAAGTGCTTTCGTGTATAGCTCCCTAGGCTGCTGGCTTATTTTCAGGTTGCTAGTTTGTAAAATTCCTCTCCTAAGGATTCACTTATATTAAAAAAGTTAATAGAAGTTCCTGCAAGACACTGTTAAATAGAATATGTTCATACAGATATATCTCTTTCATTTGATTACATGTATTGTTGTGGCCATTGAACATAAGGAAAACATGCTCTATTTTAGTATTGTTTTTAAGCTAATCATATTTGATTCATATTGTTTTAATGTGCAGGGAGCTTGCAAGATTGAGAACTGTCAGCTCACAGTTAGTGCAATGAAATCCTTATAATGCTTGCGTGCCGTTTTTGTTTCATTGGCTTCTTTGCTCCTTTCTCTATCCCCCGTGACTTTCTGATGTGTCTCTTGGGCTTGGATTACAGATCTGAATATACAGTGTTCATTTGGTGCCTCAGATCGTTTTATGTGCCCAAGTCACTGATCTGCTGTGATATGTGACTAGTGTTTCCAGACCGATTTATAGTCCTAGGTGAGGGAGAGATCTTCTGTGTTTAGGGTCATTGAATTTCACAAGAGTGGAGAATTAGATGAAAGCTCAAAGCACATTATCTGTTAGATTTTTAAACCCTGAGAATTTCAAGGGAAACATAATCCATATGTATCTCTTCTGTTTACAACTTTCCTTATCAAAATGTTACGCTGCTAAGCTCAGAGGTGCTTAGGATGTCAGTTAAGCCTTTTAAAGGCTCCTCATTTAATTGTGTAACAGGAAATCATGTTTTGGAAAGTAAAAGAGACTGCCTCTCTTCTAAGTCCTCCATTTCTCAATAGTTAGTTGTTTTTATCATCCCCCCAAAAGGGATTTAAGACATAGATTCATTTTTATATTAGTAAAAATGAGCTAAGGCGCCCAGCCAGTGTGGCTCAGTGATTGATAGTCGACTCATGCACTAGAGGTCGTCAGTTCGATTCCCGGTCAGGGTACATGCCCAGTTAGTGGGCCAAATCCCCAGCAGGGGGCATGCAGGAGGCACACAGTCGATGTTCTCTGTCATCGATGTTTCTATCTCTCTCTCCCTCTCCCTTCCTCTCTCTCTAAAATCAATAAAGAAAAAAAAAATGAGCCAAGGCATTTATAGGCATATAAAAAGAAAAGGGAGAGAGACTCTCTCACCTCTATTTTGACTATGAAACTTAAGGGGAAAGGAAAAGCCTAGAAAAATAATTTTCTTTTATTTCTAAAATGAAGGACTTAATTCTTTAATCTGTAGGGATGCAGCTCTTACTAAAGTTGGAGGATCTTATTCAATAAGTGGAAACAGTGCTAGAAGGCCCTTAAAAAATTCATGATACAATCAACAAGAATTTGCATATTTTATAATTCAAAACTGATTTAGAATAATTTGAATGCCCACCCACCACCCCTTTGTGTTCTCTGATGTTAAATAAGAGATGAATTGTAGATGAATGATACCCTGCAGTCATTGGCATTGCTTCCAAAGGATTCTCATATTTATTGCATCTTTCTGCCAATACAAGTAGAGAAAATCAGAATTAGAATTCAAGAAAACAAGTGGTCAGCTTTCCTAGAATTCCAGGAAACTAGTGGTCAGCTTTCAAATGTCTCTGTAAGTGTAGTCCACTCTTGATACTTTTCTCATGCATAAATAATTTTAAAAAATCTTTCAAATGGTATGAAAATATATGTAAATGAGTTAAATGAAACAATTATTTTATCTATATATTTTTAATTTTAATTAAATTAAAAATTTAATTAAAAATTTTTATTGATTTTTTTAGAGAGAGAGGAAGGGGGAGAGAGAGAGAAATATTGATGTGAGAGAGAAACACTGATCAGCTGCCTCCTGCATGCCCCTACTGGGAATGGAGCCCGAAACCTGGGCATGTGCACTGACTGGGAATCAAACCAGGACCTCTCAGTCCCTGGGATGTTGCTTAATCCACTGAGCCACACTGGTTGGGCCAAATTTATTTATTAAATTGAATTATAGTAAAAAAGTAGCAACATTTTCAAATATGAAGATAAAATTCTTTTTTTTCCTTTTTTATTGAATTTATTGGGGTGACGTTGCTTAATAAAATTATATAGGTTGCAGACATACAATTCTATAATACATCATCTGTACACTGTATTGCGTGTTCGCCACCCCAAGTCAAGTCTCCTTCCATCATCATTTATTCCCTCTCTACCCTCTTCTACCTCCTCCCACCCTCTGATAAAATTCTTAGTAGTGTTGATAACTATTATGAAATGACTCTTATAAAACCTGTCATTTTTGTTGTCTTATCCTCTGTAAGAGTTTCTGTGCTTGATTGTATAGACAATTCACAAAAATGGGTGTTAAGGGTAAATATTTTCACTTACTTTATTGTCCTACAAAATACATGCTCAAAAACTGCACCAGAGGAGATGGTGTGATTTCAACTGAGATGCCTTTTTTTTTCTAGTCTCTTGTTTTTGGCAAAATCTTAAAGATTTCAAATAGTACAGAGTCCAATACAGAATTCATTTGTCTGAATTTCTTCTCGCATTCAGGCCTTCCAGTTATATGTGAGTTTTCATTTTGGCTCTGTTATGTGTCATTGCGAATGAAGGCACCTCGCCGAGCCTGTTTCTAATGTATACAAAGGGAAGATAAGAACTACATGCCTCACAGAGATTAAATACTATTTTCAGTGCAGACTGCCTGGATTGTGGAAAGGTCTCAACAAATGCTAGCTATTGTTATTTTCATTGTTACTACTGCTAATACTGGTGACAACAAATTTCCCCAGTCAGAATGACTCCAATGGCCGTGTTGGTTCTATCATTGAATGCACGTTGTTACCTGAGACACCATTTCTTTGAGATCAAAGTACCATTTCTGCTTTCCTTTCCAGAGCTTTAAAAATTTTTATTTAGTTATTTTGTTAATCCTCACCAGAGGATATTTTTTTCATTGATTTTTAGAGAGAGTGGAAGGGAGCGGGCGGGGGTGGCAGGGGGAGAGAGAGAGGGATCGATGTGAGACACATTGATTGGTTGCCTCCGGCATGTGCCTTGACTGGGGCTGGGGATGGAAGCTGCAACCCAGGACGTGCCCTTGTCCGGGAATCAAATCTACCACCCTGCTGTGTGTGTTCAGGGCTCTAACCACTGAACACACTGGCCAGGGTTCCAGAGATTTTTAAAAAAACTAATTGTTGGTTGTTCTCATGTTGTAACTGCTTGAAAAAAAACAGCTTCTATGATGGAATTAAACTGAAGTTTGTCATTATAATGAATAGATTCAAATATCATTTCCATTTCTCTGGGCTGTAACAAAAAGAAACGAGCACCGGTGCCCCCTGTCAACATTGCATGAGTTCCAAGAAGTTAAGGCCCTTTCCTCCTCTTATAACCAAAGGACAATTCAAAAGTGTTAAAAAGTGAGAACTTTTCTTCTTATGAAAGTAAAGGAAATAAAAAAATCAAATAAAAAATTGCTGCCGAGAGAGTGAATTGGAGAACTGTGACAAGTCCCTCTGGGGTCCAGATTGTTGGTGCAATGAGGACAGGCAAAGGTGAATGGAACAATGGGAAATCAGTCATGAGCCTGAAGCTCATCGTCTGGCTTCTGAACAAAAAGGAGGGAGAACAACTATTTTAGAAAGAGAAGAAAGCAAGGGAGCTGGTGTAGAAGTAATTCCTTTATCCAAGAACAAAATGTCAAAGAGAATTAATCGATGATTTACTGGAACCTGAATGGCATGGTATAAAGAGGTTTCCTTTCCCAGACAGTAGAAACAATGCTATGAAATATTACTTTAAAAAATATTTGATAATATATTTCAGCCTTTTGAACATATTCTTTAATTTCCTTCCTTTTCTTCACAATTATAAACACAGCGGTCTCTCTAGGTCCACTGAGTATTCGACTGAAGCTAAAGATGTGTTGTTTTCAGTATGCCTAGAGTTTTCTATTTCCCCCCTCAATTCCATTAATATTAGGAGAGCTGTGTGTGTGTTCATATTTTTCCATTTTCTATACTCTGTGAGAGGAAATATAATAACATCTTTGAAAGATTGCACAATTAGAAAGAAACAAAATGGTTGTTTGAAAAGCTGTCCTGCCATTAGCTAACTTGAAATGTTCGTTTGACTATTTGTTAAAAGTCTGGCTTCTGTGTATGGAAGGTTTTTTAGAGGGGTCAGAGAATAAGGCAGAGAACTGTAGTTTGAGTGAAAGTGGATCCTGAATGTACTGGAAAACCCTTCCAGTGAATTTAAGTTGTTTGCTAGATTTGTAAATGAGCACTGTTTAGTTGCCAATAAAATGAGATATTTCCATTTTACTGATATTTAGATGGCATAATTGGGAAAGGGTGGGTAGAGACGAGATTTAAGTATTTACTAGAAAACTCTAGGAAAAGTCAATATGGAAAATATCAGATTTAAAAATCGTCTTTTTTCTTGCTCAAGGTGAGTGCTTATCTGTTTGGTACCCACGTTTATGTCACCAGCTTTATGGACTATTTTTCTCTTCTTTTTTAATCCTCACTGGAGGATATTTTTCCACTATCTTCAGATAGAAGGAGAGAGAGGGAGGGAGGAAGAGAGAGAGAGAGAGAGAGAGAGAGAAACATCGATGTGAGAGAGACACATAGATTGGTTGCCTCCTGCATGACCCCAACTGGGGCCAGGGACGAAGCGTAACCAAAATACATGCCCTTGGCTGGAATCGAACCCGGGACTCTTTGGTCCGAGGGCTGATGTGCTAACCGCTGAGCCAAACCGGCCAGGGCTTTTTCTCTTCTTTATCTGTCAAAACAGAGGTCACGCTGGAGCAAGAAAAAAGAAAAAGAGACACCCAGTCAATTCATGGCTACCTCATGCTATTCCAGACATTATCATTAGACATTTGGTTAACTTATTGGGGGAAAAGTAACTTAAGACTTTTAGTTGATGAAGTTTGCCATTTAACTTAGCAAAAATACAGGGTGGGGCAAAAGTAGGTTTATAGTTGTTTGTATGGAACATAATACAATAATTAATTAATAATAATACAAGAATAGACTCTGTTTCACATACTTGCAACTGTAAAGCTTCTTTTGCCCCACCCTGTGTTTAACCACTAATGCTAAAGAGTTACAACTCACTGTGAACAGGGACCTAGGATGGTGGACTGAGCCTGGCATCTGGTTTTGATGCTACCTGTAACTCAGTGTGCAAATTGGAGTATATCACATAATTTAATCAAGCCTGGGTTTCCCCCTTTGCAAAGTGGGTTGAATGAGGTGTTCTTTGTAATCTGTTTGAGTTCTAAAATTATATGATTCTGTTTTTCATATTCAAAACGTTAGAAAGTGATTGTCATAAATAAGTTACAAATAAGGTGCTCCAGAATTTCAGAAGAAATTGCTCCTAACTTTGAGCTTCACGGAAAGCCTCATAGATATTAATTTCACACAAGGACCGTGCCGTTGGGTCGGAGGGAGCTGCAAAGATATGAAGCAGAAAATGGCGAGCCCATTACAGAGAACAAATGGTTAAACTTTTAAAAAGCCTTGTTCTTTTTCTTTTCAAGGGAGGCAGCCTTTACAAAACAAACAAAACAGCAATACCTCCTTAATAAAAAGCCTTAAGGAAATGAAATCAAAGATTAAAGTAGAAAGAGATTTTATTTCTAATATCCAAAAGAATATAAACTAATTGAAGAAAATTTGTACAACACAAAAATTATAAGTAAAAAAATAAAACTCATGCATAATTCCAACATGCAGAGATAATTACTGTTAATATTTTGATATTTTGGTGTACTTCCTTCTAATCTTTACTTTATGCATAAATATCCATATATTTGTATAATTGTGCTCACATTTGGACACATTATTTCATTACCTGTTTTAGAATTTAATATATCATACAGGTTTGCTTCTTCCTGGCTCCTTTTTGAGAAATTTAATTCTCTGATCTTCTGCTTTGTCAGGGGTCAGCTTTGTCCTTAATTGTACACTAATAGGTCTCAGGAGGAAGTGAACGCTTAGGTTTGGTCATAATAAGAATATTGATGAAGACATGATGAGTATTTTTTTTCTCAGAGAAGCTCTTCATTTGGCATTACATTCTAGGTTCCTGGAGGGCAAGGACGAGTCTTGGGTGCCATCAGAGCACAGTACTGACTTGACGTGACGTAAGTGCTCATGTTTGTTGAACTGTGTTTTTAGCATGAGTGACTTTTTTCAGAGGAGGACCAAATGCAGAACATCTTCATGCTGGGGGCTAGAGAAAGCTTTGTGCTTTTGGCAATTCCTGATCAAAGGCACCATTTCCCTGCTTGCTGGTGTTTATATATATATCACTAGAGGAATGGGTGGTAGTTTAAGATGGGCCATGGACAAAAATATGGCAACTTAATAGAAATGTATTTATTTTAATGTGTATTAGTAAAAATATAAATGACAAACACATCAAAATTGTAATTCCAAGTGTACTACTGCATTAGAAACTAAATTCAACTTAAACAAAAATATTAAGTAAATAACAGGATACAAGAGTTGGGAGGATATGGCAAAAGTTGTGAAGGTTGAATCTGAATGGGAATGTTTGGAAACACTACTGCCAGATTTCCTGGAGTAGGCAAGGGGTGTGAGTACTTCCCTGCTTTCTTTCTTACTTCCTTTCATGGAGGAGGAGTTCCTAGTAACTGCATGTAGATTATTCCAAATGGGGAGTATTCTTTGATTCCAGGGTTACTTTCTTAACCATTCAGCAGATCTGAAGGGCTCTTGTCCAGTCTCCTCTGAGGACTCAAGCAGTTATTGTCACCATGTTTTCAAGCACAATTTGCTGTTCCCTTGTTTTTTTATTTGTTAATGATGATACTGCAATTGCATTTACCTTTCCTTCAATAACTGCCAAGGCTTCTGTGAGAAAGCTGAGCTGTTCTAGTAGTTTAAAATATTTAGCAACCTATTACAGAGCCATGGGTTCTAATTTGGGCTCTGCATTTAACCACCTATGAGACTGGAGATAGGCAGTTCTGCTATTGATAAAATAAATTAGTCTCTCTGGGGTTGCTTATAGCTCTAAAAAAATCCTATGCTCCTGGATTTCTGATCTCTGTGTTTAACTATATATCAAGTTAAAGTTGTCCTCCTTTGTACGCTGTGGTCAGCCATACCAAGCTACTTAAAGTTCCCAGAAGTCACCATGATCAGTGTGATTTCAGTTTGTCCAATTTCCCCCATTTGTGAATAGCAGATTGAAATCTCGTGAAGACAGGGCACTGGTTTCAGATGTGAGACAGTAAACAAGCGTGCACAATCACCCTGCCCGTTCTGTGCTACAAAGGTTCATTCTTAGACTCTGATGCACACACAGCAGGTTACAATCAACCCTAAAGATTATGATTCCCTAGAGGGAATCTCCCAATGTGCACACTTCAGAGCTCCTGAATACAAAATGCGGACATAAAACTTTTGGTGTTATTCAGTGTGATTTTTGTGTGCAGGGAAGATTATTCAGAAGTTTAGTTTTGGCTTAAAAAAATTCACAGTGCTAGTTCTTTGATAGGCTTTTAAGTTTAGCTTACACATGCTATCATTTGGTTTATAAGTTTAGAAAATGTTTATCATGTTTAAAGAACATTTGATTAATATTTGATCTAATTTAATTAAACATTAAAATATTATAAAGTGCCTATATATATATATATATATATTTTTTTTTTTTAATCCTCACCTGAGGACATTTTTGCATTTATCTTCAGATAGAGCAGGAGGGAGAGAGAGGGGAAGAGAGAGAGAGAAACATCGATGTGAGAGAGACACATCAACTGGTTGCCACCCACACGACCCCAACCAGGGCCAGGGACAAACTGCAACTGAGGTACGTGCCCTTAGTGGGAACCGAACCCAGGACTCTCTGGTCTGCGGGCCAACGCTCTAACCGCTGAGCCAAACTGGCCAGGGCACCTTTACATATTTAATATACTTGATTTTTTTTTTATACACACTCCTGTGACCTAATACAGCTTCCCAAACACTAATTCTAAAAAGTTGAACTGATAAATATGGTGAACCTAGCTGCTCAATGCTTTCTATAAACGGAGTAATATATGAACTTAAAATCATTAGTCTAAATTAACCATTCAATTATACATTTTAAATTGGACTCACAAGGCTGTCACTCAAACAGGCTTGATTCTGTTATGGACGGACTTCTTTCTAACACAAAATATTAATATCATGGTTTTGATTTTCTTAAGCATTTCCAAAAAGTCAGATGGTCACCCTTCTAGTTAACTGATATTACTTATGTATCTGGCTCACTGTTTAGGTTCCTGTTGGAGACTTTGATGAGACACACTGAGCCACATGTATAACTGCCAAATCAATGACTCAGTGGTTCAAGCAGGATGATATATAGCGTATAACCCTAGATTTGAGTTTTATAGATTGCTTAATTCTTTGGTGTGTTCAGAGAAATCTACAAGTTCTAATTAGGATAATAAATTGATTGATTTTACATTTCTTTTTCTTCTAAGATAGCTACATATCGTTCCCTTCTAACATACTGTTGAACATGAGATTCTAAGGTATAAAATACCTCTTCCAAATAAATTTAAATACATTTAAATCTGATGAAAACTTAGAATCTTTATTTTTCCTATTTTTAGCTCTTTACAAATATTAAAATAGTATCTGATTGCAATTGGATATTTCTCCTGCTTTTATAGTCATAGAGATCTATGACTACAAAGGCAAGCCCTGTCCTGCGTTTGACCCTCCTTGACTTATTAAATGGCAATCAGTTCGCTCCTGCTCAGGGTCAGATTAATACTGGATACAGAGTTTGTTCTAATCACTAAAGAATCCAGAGATCTTTATTTCTCTGGATGTAGTACAGAATTCAGACCAGGCCTAGAATGAATTCTGAGAGTAAGACAAAAAGGTAATTGGTTGGGAGACACTCTTGGCTAATAATTACCTCTCTCCTACTTTGAACTGAGGCTATGTAGAACACAATGTCTGGCTGAGTTATTGGTTCTCCACTAGGGCCATTAGGCATTTACTTTAGAATACACTAATTAGAAAAATGTAAGGTGTCAAAATAACAGACAATTTTGAATATGTCCAGACTCTTCTTGATGCTTAGTAAATGATGAATAAGATGATAAAGCTTTATTTTGCTCTAACAATAATTAGCTTTTTAAAAAAAATTTAAAAAAATATTCTCACCCAAGGATATTTTTCCATTGATTTTCAGGTAGAGTGGGAGGAAGGGAGAGAGAAAGAGAGAGAGAGAGACAGAAATATTGGTGTGAGAGAAGACACATTGATTGGTTGCCTCCCACACGACCTCAACCAGGGCTGGGGATTGAACCACAACCAAGGTATGTGCTCTTGACTGGAACTGAACCCACAACTCTTTGATCTACAGGTCGACGCTCTAACCACTGAGCAAAACCGGCCAGGGCAATTAGCTTTTACACCCTAAGATGTTGCTTCTGGGCATTGATGAGGCTTAAGTTTAATTACTTTTTAATGAAGTTTTCCTGTCTTTTAGTATCCTACATGCATTTGGGAGATGGTTGGGATGCGTTGGATTTTAGTCTGAGGATGTGGAGGGAATCGGCTGACCTGAGCAAGTGATATCCAGCCTTAGTCATATCAGCATCAAGGCCTACTCAGCCAGATGCTGTCACAATTTTTAGTCCAGCAGAACACAATTCTTTGTTCTAGATTGCTTTTTCTTCTTTCTTATAGTTATGTAGTCTTTATTTTATGCCCTTTTATTCCTTGGTTTCTTTTAGGTTCACAAGAAGTTATTTTCAGAAGTCAACTTGAAAAATTTGCCTTTTCGAATTTGGGACTAATTCTCACCCCACTCCATTTCTTCCACTCCTCTTAAGAGAAAACATTTTCTGGTTTACTCACTCAGTTTAGATGTCTTTGAATTAATGTTTCATAAACACAGGAAAATAGGATGTCTAAGTAAAGCCCCAACTGCAGCATACAAATTTACAACTTTTCTCTTAAAGTGCAGAACATTTTATTCTAATAAAAGGTAAGGCTTCATTTCACAGGCACTCTCTGGGTGATGCAGATTCTTGTATTCCTCTGTATTTTGTTGAAACTCATTATGTGCCTGAATCACTAAAGGGAGAATGGATGTTTTTATATTGCTCAATGGATGTCAGTTGTAATCAAGTTCAAGTGGAAAACAAAGCTCAAAGTGAATGAACACAAGGTGTCATCTATCGGTGGCATCTTCATTTTTAAGCTATTGTGCCATTCACAATAAAGGCAACAGACAGATTGTGTTGTAGGTTAACACTGAGTTTAGTTCATTCAGATTATTGTGGATGTGTCGTTAACATAAGAGTGACCTGGAAGGGAGCCAGTTTCTTTGTTCTGTATCTAAAAACGAATCTACTGCTGAGAATACTGTGAAACCAATGTAGAAAGTCATCTGTTATGGAAGGATACAGCCTGAAAGGCTGAAAATTCTCAATCCAGATATTGGACAGAAAAGGAATGAGGACTTGTTTGTAAAGCCCCCTTTACATTATCACTGACATTAATAAGAATCAAATGTTAACAAACTTTATGCCAGTTTTTTTTCTAGGAGTGACTTGTAGTTGTAAGAAAATTAACATGTTCAAATAGGTCAAGTGAAGAGGGAGGTGGTATTCACTGAAAAGTACTAAGATCTTATGGAATCTGAGAAGAGTAAGTAGAGTTGAGCTTCTAAACCCAAGGGCAAGAACTGAACATCCTTGCTCTGTCTTTCTTTCTCCGTGGGTGTTTTCACCCTTCTCCTTTCTCTGAGTCAGCTTTCTGAGCGTATTCGCCTTGCATAAGGACCTCTATGGCCATCTGATCATCAACTTCTCATGCTCTTTTTTTTTTTATCCTTACCCAAGGACATTTTTTTTTTTTTTTGCATTTTTCTTCAGATAGAGCAGGAGGGAGAGAGGGGGGAAGAGAGAGAGAGAAACATCGATGTGAGAGACACATCAAGTGATCGCCACACACACGACCCCAACTAGGGCCGGGGACAAACTGCAACTGAGGTACGTGCCCTTAGCAGGAACTGAACCTGGGAATCTTTGGTCCGCGGGCCCATGCGCTCTAACCGCTGAGTCAAACCGGCTAGGGCAGCTTCTCACGCTCTTTTAGCTCAAATGCCTACATCTGATGGGCTCAGACTTTCAGTGCTTCAATTCCAAAGCTCTTACAGAGAAATCTGATTGATTATTAGTAATACATTGGTGGGACTTAGGGTCCCATTCCTGACTAATCAGACATGTTCAAGAATTGTGGAGTAAGGTCATGTAGACTTGGGTGTGGTAGCTGTCAAAGTAGCTGTGGTTGGAGCAGGCAATGATAAGCATATCTATTATAGTCTCTATAGTGTGTCTAAATCAGTGGATGGCCTTAAGACTTTTTCCACCATGACTCACAGGAAGAATACATTTTCAAAAAATACCATCCCAGCATTCATCTATGTATTAATTCTTGAAGCAATACTTCCTCTTATTATGTGATATACTCTGGTATCTCCTTTTTTATTTCTTTCTATCTCAATTCTTTCCATTAAATAAAAGCATGCTGCCCTTGTCTTTCTAAATTGATTTCTTGCTCCACTAATGAGTTGCAACTTTAGTTTCAAAAGCAATGGTCTGTACCTTTCTTTATATTGTTTTCCTTTGTAGCAACTATAATTATAATAAGCTCCCCTCTTATATTTTGTAGTTTATATTTTGCAGGAGATATCACAGTGAAATTGCCTCCTTTGTTAAACTTTAATCCACATTAAAGCAGAGACGGTGTCTGTCTTGTTTGCTACTGCCTTCCCAATACCTAACGGAGTTCCTGGCACATAGTAGATGCTCAATTGAGTAAATACTGATGAATGAGTAAATGAAGACCCAAACAGATGGCAACCTTAATGGGCTCACCTGGTTCTTTGCAAGGAGAAGATTCAGATACATATAAAACTGGCTAATCTGGCATAGCCCTGGAGATAGAAAAAGCAGATGGAAAGGCCCAGCAGGAGACTCAGTGGAGCAAGGAGGGCAGGCCAAAGAGAGAGGTTCCCGTATAGTCCCGACAGCTGCCTGAAATTCTTCCACCAGGGAAAATGTACTGTGATAGGGGAAGAATCACTGTCAGGCCTGATCTCAGATCTCTTGGTTCCTCATCGAACATTTATTCCACCAAACTACAATGTCTTTTTGGTTGGATTTTCAAAAATTTATTTACAGTATTTTCATTATTGATAACTGATAGTAAAGAAAGGTAGAGATAGAACCACATAATACCTTGATCTAAGACACCATGGCACCTGCTTTCCAATGAGATAGACATCTGGTTGAGAGATTAATAGCACACACAGCTCTATTCCCTCTCTTCTTGCTAGCCTCCTCCTGGCAAATCACTGACTCCCATCACACCGAGATTCATCTAACTAACTTCTGAAACTTATGGCACTTTTGGCTCTAGCTGCTGTTTTATAAAGTACTTCCTATAAATGGCTATTTTAAATACTGTAACGTAATTTTTTCCCCCATTTGCCAAGATTTTGAATCTGTAGGACAATTTAACAATTACAGTGGTTTCTTCTCTAGACCTGCTGAATGATCTGAGGGTGTATTTCTATAAAAAGCAATTTGTAGACAGATAAGCTTTCTATCATAGCTCCCTGGCATCCACAATGCAGGGCTGAGAGAGACTATTATTTTAACACTCAGCCTGTTCCATATGCTCCAAAATATTAATTTACAAGGTGAGAACACTACACTTTTCAAAATAGTCAATATTGAGTTAAAAATATAAATGTACAATTTAATTAATTATAATCTGACATATAGATTTATCACCCATGCATCGTTGCAATTCTTACGAGAGGGAGAATTTATATCTTAGGCCAGTTTCTTAACCTTTTTAATGTGCTGTCCAAGCTGGCAGGGTGCAGAAGAGGCCGCGGGACTTTTCTTCTGCCACCAACAGCCATTCTAACTTGAACCAAATACATATGTGAACACATACGGTATGATTTTTGTCCACAGTGCTCAAATCAATTCAGTGCAACGCTTTTGGGCAACAGTCCTTTGCTCTTCAATTCAACCCCATTTGGTTCGTTTAAGAGAGTGGCTCTACACATTTTGTGCCGAGTTGAGAGTGGGGATTTTTTCTGGGGCTGGAATTCTTGGCCTCTAGTGTCCAGAGACTTCGTGAAGTGACTTTCAGCTTAGATCCTAGCAATCCTCCCGGCACTCTGTGGGAGTGGGGTTCGGGCTTCTGCTCTGAGTAATCCACATAACTGCCAAGCTGTCCTAAGGCCCTCTGGAAAAGAAATACATGTTATTATTGTCATTCATGGTATATTTTAAATAGAGAGGTAATGAATACACACACACACACACACACACACACACACACACTTTCACATGCTATGCTCTTTCTCTTCCTATGTATGTATTCCCTCTATATATATACTCTACAAATACTTTGTCATTGAACATATGTTGACTAATGCGTTTCTTTTAATTCATGAAAAAAAGACAAGATATAAGTTTCTGGATGTTATTTATTGATTATATAAACATATATTAAATATAGAAGTCATGTAAAAGTGAATCTATAATACATTAAAAATATCTTTTGATCGTAGTGTGGTTTACTTTAAAAACTGCTGTTTTAGAGATATATACTAAAATGTGTATAGAGAAATGACTGACATATATGATTTGCTTCCAAAGTGATCTGGAGTAGGAGGGTAATGAGTGGGCTTACAGGTGAGACAAATGTGGCCATGGCTAATAGTCCCCCATTTCCTATATATATTTGGAAATTTCCAATGAAAAGTAAAATGTGTATATATCTGAAGTACACATACTCCTGCCCTCCACTCCCACACTCATAGGGAACACCGACAGGAATGAAATGCACATTTCAGGATCATGGAATGCAGCCAATATACAGAGAGGGGCAAAAGTAGGTTTATAGTTATTATGGAAAATAATACGATAATTAATAAATAGTAATACAAGAATAAACTGTTTCGTGTACTCACAACTGTAAACCTACTTCTGCCCCACCCTGTATATCACGCCGTGTAAATGTGGGGCTCTCATGCCCTAAGTTGTCAACCTTCCAAACGCTCAGTGGCACTACGGTGCATGTGTTTATTTCCAGGAGTGTTTAGCCCATGTTTAATGTATTTCCTCATCATTAAATCTCGATTGCAATAGCGCAGGTGCCACAAACTGAGACTCAGGTGAAACTTCCTGTGAAAATAAATGCAGAAATTCCCAATTGTGTCTATCCTAATAAAAGCAAAAGAAAACACCTAAAGACCTATTTTCTTTTAGGAAATAAAATCATCAACAGGGTTATAGCCCTGCTATCAAACCTTACTACAGATTACTTTGGGTACAAAACAAATCTAGTTTTTCTTTTTTTCCCCCAACAAACTGCACAAGAATTTGCCTATACTGCTTTTTTTAATGCTGCTTTTTATTACACTAAGTTTATTCCATGGTACCTAATTATTCTTTCATGGATCCCATAGACTGGCCATGTGTAGAAAACTGCAAATGTTTATAAATGCAGTTGAATGAATATATATATATATATAATTTTTTTTTTTGGTCATAAAAATTTTGTATTTGAAGACATGCTTACTAAAAGGTATTTTATTTATAAAGGTTCAAACTTTAAGTAGTTTATCAGGAGGCTTGTTTTATATTTAACATTATTAGAAAACCAGTTTTTCATGCAGAACTTTTCACCCAAATGTCACAGTAACTGGGAATCCTAGAAAGGAAACTTTTCTTATTCTTCACATCTTGAGTTTTTCACATACTTTCTCTCTGTCTGAAACCCATCCTCATCTCGCCTTTGCCAGCGCGTGAATTTCTGTCCATCCTTCAAGAGCCAGCTCAGCTCTAGTCACCTGCTTTCTGATGTCATTCCTAGGGCCCAAGGCTGCAGCAGTGGCCGTGGCTCGCACAGCGCTTCCACTGTTGTTCTTATCTCACTGCGTTGTAATAGCTGTTTGTGCATTTTTCTATTAGATTGTAAGCTCCTGGAAGGCAGAGATTTAGTAACACTTATTAAGTTGTTGGGTTGAATTGCGTGTTCAAAAAGCTGTTGAAATAATGGGGAGATTTCAACCAATAAACACAGAAAAGTAAGAGAATGTCAAGGTTGAGGGAAATGTTAAGTGAAAAAATGACCTACCCTTGCAAAGTAATTGCTAAATATAACTTGCCTTTGGGGAAAAAATTAAATCACCTTGAAAAGAAGCATTGACCATTTGTCCTCCATTGTCACATCCAGTTGGAAAACTGCATATAATAGTTTACATTCAATACAAACTTGAACTCCTTCAAAAGGTAAGTTGATTTTCTTCTTTGCAACAAGATACAAGTTACTTTAAGTACTTCATAATAGAATAGAAAAATGATTCAGGTTCACAACATGAAAAATATACCAGGACAGAAAAAGATTTTACAGATAAACCACAATCTTATACGAAGCCAAAGCCTCACAAGATACTGGGTAAAGAATAATGTGCTTCCCATTCTGAATCCAGTATAGCTGATGAGTTCCAGTGGCCTCACAAGTAACAAAACCCAAGTTTGAATCATTCACATGAACTTATAATTGAAATTTTAAAAATGTGATTTAAGGTAGGAAAGGGGAAAAAAGGTAAAATATTTCAAATATAACGGCTATTGAACAAATTAAAAAATTTAGTAGAGAGTGAATATTAATACTGGGTAGTTTTTAAACATCTTGAGATAATGAAAATTCTCACTAGCCTAATTTGATAGTGAGAGAGAAAAGTATAGTACTAGCCTCAGAGAGAGGACTAGTCAGCAAAGAGGATATGGGACAACTTTTATATTTTATTTATTATTATTTTTAAAAATATGTTTTTATTGATTTTTTTAGAGAGAAAGGAAGGGAGAGGAGAGGAGAGAGAGACAGAAATGTGAGAGAGAAACATCAATTGGTTACCTCCTGTATGCACTCTGACCCCCAACCAGGGATTGAACCCACAACCTAGGTATGTGCTGTGACCAGGAATCAAACCGGCAAACTTTCGGTGCATGAGATGATGCTTAACCAACTGAGCCACACAGTACAGGGCTCAAATTTTACATTTTAAATGATAACATGAGTCATATTGATGAAAGCTGTAAGTATGGATTTGCATTTCTTTCCTTCCCTCTCTCTCCCATTCTCTCTCTCCCTCTCTTTTTAAAGAGTGCTAGATTAAAGCTTTGGGAAAAATAATGATGAAGCCCAGCTCATAGGTAGAGAACTAAACAGGTCAATTCCAAATATGGAGACTCTTCTTTTTATTCAAGTGTATTTAGTGTTATTACATGTTATTCAACATCAGGTAGCCTAAAGGATCTATAAATTTGCTGACTTGCAAACTTCTATCATAGTATGAGCCAAGAATGCCGTCAGTCCAGCAAGTCTGTTTGTGTAAACAACCACTGGATTTTCCAAAGTCAAAGGTCAGCATTTGTTTTCTCTCAATATGCCAGTAGCAGGGCAGAGAAGCACTTGGTAAAAACAAAATATAATCGAACTCCATTAGTTCTATAATATCAAGTGCTTTCTAGTGGACCCTCAAGGCACTGAATGGGGGTGCGCTGACATTTTTCACTGTGTGCAGGGAGTAGCTTTTTTCTTATGGAAGTAGCTCTCAATTCTTACCCACTTTCCTTGGAGCTCAGAATTAGTCTGTTTCTACATACGGCCAGCAGATGGAGCAATTTACTTTATTTATACTCTCCATTTCACACAAAAAGTCAATAAAGACTTATTTATCTCTGTATCTATCTATATGCAAATTTAACTGTATGTTTCAAAACTTTTCATATATTTGGAAACCATATATTACACATAGTTCATTTCATTTTAGAAAAGCAACATTTATTTGTTAATGTTTTAATTTAGACTTGCATTTTATCAGCCCTATAGATATCATAAAAGGAAGACATGGGAGGAGAGCATTAATTGCGGCAAGAAGACCACGTCTTTTGATCAGTTTCCTTCCGTAATTCACAATCACGTAATCCTGCAGGATAAGAATGAAGCTGGTTTTAACGTGCCATGGAATTCAGCAACACTTAGCTATAATTTTGACAGTACTGTAATAAAAAACTTTAAAATTCTCATTTAGGTAACAGACTCCAGTAGAACTTTCAGGTTGAAATTTATGGAATCATTGCAGATATTAGACTATCCATCCTATCTGGTCAATAGAGGATGGTTTTCTGTAGGAGGTAACTAATAGCTTTATAGAATTTGGGGATGCAATAGAAGGATATTGTCCCCTGGAGGTCACACTTACCAACCAAAGGGTAATAACTTTTATTACAAGCCTGAAATAGTCCATAAATGTTTCATTAAATCTTTAAAAATGTGCAGTTATCAATTTTCCACCCTTTTTTTTGATTTCTGGCTACCACACTGAGATGGATGAAGTGTTCCTGGGAACCTGGGGAAAATGTGATTGTGTTCAACTTATCACCTGTAATATTTCCTAGTGGGATTATCTGAATACATGTGGATTTTAGTAAGATTTTTCTCAGAAAATGTCATTATTATTTTAAATGCTAGGTTCTGCATCTAAATCCTGCCTTAATCTTTCCCTCTCCTAGTACGTTCCTACTGATTTACCCGGCTTTCGGCAGCAGGCGAGTGGGGACAGAGACACTGTGTTTTTCTGGCTCTCTCCATCGATTTAAAAGCATGAAGCATGTGTCTGTGCAGGACACTGGCATGGTGCTGAGCTGATTGAGTTAAAAGAAGACAGAGACAGTGTCCTTGAGGCAGAGAAGCTGCCGATCACTGACTAAAGGAAGAAGTATTTTTATCCTTCACTTTGGGCAAAGTTGCTGTGGGGCAGGTTCTGTGTATGTCTGAACAGGTAGGGGATGCCCATGTCATTCCTATCATCATAGAAAACAGACAGAAACTTCACTTTATCAGACTGCAAGAAAACACATCACATTTCTGAGAAATGAGAATCATAGAATATATAAAAACAAAATATGGTTCTGACGTTCAGGTTCACATTGTAACTAACAAAATATTGCAAAATCAAAGTCCCTTCAGGGCTCAATTTGATGGATAGAGCATAGAACTGAAAAGATAATAAAGAGATTCTCACACAAAAGGTGCTTGGATTTTGCATCTGAATAACACTGCTGCTATCACCCGGAACATCTTTTTTCTTCTTGAATCATGGAAAAGGATCTTGGCCCCTTTGACTCTTCTTTAGCATCATGACTATGCATAATTCAACGTGTTAGTGCTGGTGTTGGTTCTGTTGCAAGCCAAACTATATGCCAATCATAGTTATAAGGGTCAGAGGTGCAGAAATAATGAGTGAGCAGAAAGAGCAAGACTGTGGAGGAAAGCAGGGAGCAGTTAGTTGTTCACGGTAGTACCCCCATTGCCACGATTGAGCAAGGTTTGACACATGGCAGGTGCTTACGAAACAGGTGCTGAACAGTGAATATGTTGTTTTGGCAAGGGCTGTGAGTGTCACATATCTCTTGAGAAGGTTGTGTGTCTAGGGCAGGAAACTCCAAAAATTGTATTTAATCTGTTTCTTTAAAAATTAATTAAATTATACATGTACTACATGAGTACATTGTCCTTTTTAAAAAAGTAAAGCTCTACAGGGAAGGATAAGTTCTCTTGGATCATTTTTCCAACCTGTGTCCTCCTCTCCACTCCCCAGAGTTCGTCCAGATTTTACTGATACATTTACATACATACAGAGTGGCGCAAAATAGGCTTACAGTTGTCTGTATGGAAAATAATACAATAATTAATAAATAATAATACAAGAATAAACTCTGTGTTTCACGTACTCACAACTGTAAACCTACTTTTGCCCCCCCTTTATATAGACTATACTGGAGATATAAAGTATTATTTTGTGATTTACAAATATTTACATAGTCCTGGCCGGTGTGGCTTGGTTGATTGAGCATCGTCCTGTACACCGAACAGTCGCTGGTTCGATTCTGGGTTGGGGCACATACCCAAGTTGCGGGTTTGATTCCCAGTTGGGGTGCTTATGGGGTGTGTACGGGAGGCAACCAATCAATGTTATCAATGTTTCTCTCTCACATTGATGTTTCTCTTTCTCCCCCTCTCTTCCTTTCTCTCTAAAATCAATAAAAACATGAAAATATAAAAATATTTACATAAGCATCACAGTGTTTAATGTTTTCTTTCCTCACTTATAATGTATCTTAAAGATCCAGTCATATTATAGATGTTTGATGAAGGGAGAAATGGGCCAGACCTTGAGGAAGGCATGTACTGTCTTATGAGGCACCTGCCTCAGTTAAGGCCTCTGCGTGGTCTTCAGGCTGTGCAGTGGGGTCCACCATCTTTTAACAAGGAGCAGTGGGCTTCTCCTGCATGTCCAGAGGGTTCTGAGGAGTCTGAGAATTCGATGTTCTTGAGTGTACCCAGCTGGGTATCCCTACCCTTAGGTCCCTGGGAAGGGCTGCATTCCTTCCCTGTGTAGGAGACTTGCTGGGGCTTGAATTCAGCCTCAGCTGAAGTTGTCTACTCTTACAATTAGGTTCCAGGCCTGGTTTGCAGCACGGTCTGTTCTGTGACTAGAAGAGGAGTATCTCCATAAAGGGAGGAAACATCTCCATAAAGGGAGGGAGCCTTCTCACTTGCACATTTGGCCTTAAGTGGCTAATTGGCTGAATCGAGCCTGTCATTTTCTCTCTTCAATGCCTCAGTACCACTCAACAACAACCAAATAAATCCCCCCCCGTCCTTATAATCACTGTTTCCTCCATATCTCACACATGCCAATGATATTGCAGAGGCCATTGCATCCCTTCAACATGTAGTCCATTCCAAGTCACCACAGGTGAAATCCTTGGTAACTGCCGTGCTGCAGCATGCCAGAAGCCTTCAGTGCTCACTTAACCCAGAGATGGAGTCCCCGTTGCCATCTGGTGGGGGAGTGATCCAACTTCAGAATCGCAGCCCAGCGCTGCCGCTCCTGTCTCTGCCCAACCATTAATTCTGGTGGGCTGTGGAGTGAATACATGGTGAGAAATCAGAGCCAGCTTGGCCTTGAAAGGAAGATAAGAAGTAGGGTGGTAGATAGAAAGGAAATAAGATGGTGAAATAAGATGCAGAACCCGGAAGAGAACTAATTCGGTTATAGCAGAGAAAACAGCCCAGCAGAGAAAAGAGGGTGAGGACACAAAAGCCTGAGTTGGGGAGAGTAGATAAAATGTGAGATCGATTGGAGTGCTTCTGGTTTTTTTTTTTTTTTTACATTACATCATTTTTTATTTTTTAATTACAGTTGACATACAATATTATATTAGTCTGTTCTTGAGATGGGAGGGAGGAAAGGAAAGAAATACATGCAGATAACTTGGTCAGTGGTAATAATATAAAGAATTGAGCCATTACTATGTGCTTGGCACATTTCTAAATGCATAGGCAGAAATGAGTTTTCATTTAATAACACCAGAAGACTATTTTTAAAAATTTTCCATCAGATATTTGACATCAATCAGCACAGTTAAAAGGGAGAAAATAACTCAAGTGTGAAAACACATCATTTTCTTGCTATTAAGCCCATTTCCTTCTGTACTTTTCTTAAAAGAGCTAGGATTTATATTTTTTATTTAGCCAAATATTAGAAAAAGCCATTCATTTGATAAAGTTTCTATTGTTTCAATTCCTTCTCTCCATCATTATCTCTTTACTTTTAATTTAATGGGCAGACCTAAAAATAAAAATTGCCTAGTATATGGCATACTGAATATGAAACATGAATGAGGTGCTGTGAACATTTCTTTTTCCCAAGACATCTTGATTCAATGGCCCAATAGGCAGCAATTTATTGTAGTAGTTTCGGCAGAGATCTTAAAAAAGGCAGGGTTTGCCCTGAGCGAAAAGGGCACTGTTAACAAGAAGCCATATAATGTCTCACCACTGCAAATAATGATGGAAGGGTGCAAGAGATAATGTAACAGGACATGTGCAGTTTGAGAGGTCTTTGGAGTACTCCACTGTGGTGGAGACCGAGCACTGTGTTGTCATTCCCTATGTCCCTATGTAATTCCTTTTTTTTTTTTTTGGTAATTTAAAAAAAAATTTTTTTTCTTTATTGATTTTAGAGAGAGAGGAAAGAAGAGAGTTAGAAACATCGATGAGAGAGAACATCGATTGGCCGCCTCCTGCATGCCCCTCACTGGGGATCAGGCCCACAACCTGGGCATGTGCCCTGACTGGGAATAGAACTGGCGACCTCCTGGTTCATGGGTCGACGCTCAACCACTGAGCCACACCGGTCGGGCCCTATGTAAGTCCTTTTAATGAAAGTGTAGGAGAAACTATTATATAGTCCACCCTTATTCGGTGAACGAATAATTTTGTGGTCATTGCAATTGAATTACTTCAAGTATGAAACTGTTTCACTAATAAAAGCAAAGTGTATGAGTCAACTGTAAGGGCTTTGCTCTCAGTCTTACCCAGCAATATTATTCAAATAATTCTGCTTTTAAGGTGAGAGAAGCTTATGAACTTTCACTATACAAGCTGTTTTTCCTTTCAAATAGCAATGGTAGTCATTTTTGGCCCATTGAGAAGAGATTGACCAGGCCTTAGGATAATTGAATTGCTTATTTCAATTAACTTTAAATGATAATTTAATAAAATATAACCAGGAGGATGTGTATTTTCTCATTAATATTATTTTATTATTAAAAAATTTTTTTTTCTTTATTGATTTTAGAGAGAGACGAAGGGAGAGAGAGAGATAGAAACATCGATGAGAGAGGACATCGACTGGCTGCCTCCTGCATGCCTCCCACTGGAGATTGGGCCCACAACCTTGGGCATGTGTCCTGACCAGGAATCGAACTGGCGACCTCTTGTTGCATGGTTCGACGCTCAACCACTGAGCCACACTGGCCGGGCTCATTAATATTATTAATAATTTTTAAAATCAGTCCATACTTTGTACTAAAAATTTATCATATACTATAGCTTAATATAATTTTGAATCCCATTTGGAAAAGATTAGTTACTGAATACTTTTATTTGTTTATTTTTAGTTAGTGAATACCTTTATTTATTTTATTAAAATATGTTTTTTTCTTTATTGATTTTAGAGAGAGAGGAAGTGAGAGGGAGAGAGAGATAGAAACATCGATGAGAAAGAACATCAGTTGGCCACTTCCTGCATGCCCCCCACTGGGGATCAGGTCCACAACCTGGGCATGTGCCCTGACCGGGAATTGAACCAGCGATCTCTTGGTGCATGGGTCGATGTTCAACCACTGAGCCACACTGGCCAGACTAATTAGTGAATACTTTTAAAGTTGTTTTACCTTTAGCATTGACTTGGGATAACATTAGAGTAAAGTTTCAATTTATTTCCTTTTAATTAGTAGATAGAAAAACTGCTGTAAACAACTGTATAAGGGAAGTTAACATGGTTTGAATTTGTGTTCCCATATCTATTGATTAATAGAACTATAGCATGGGTCTTATGTTAAAGAAACATGCAAATCTGCTGCTAGAAAATTTCTTTTAAACAGGAAAACCCACCAAAAGACTAAAGACCATAAAAAGAATTTAGTTAGCAAAAAAGTTTATGTCATTTACTTTTTGTCAATCATCTAGAATCAACTAACTGGAATGCTGCTTAACTAGACTCACTTAAAATTATTTTCATGCTACTTTTAAAAAAATTTACTTATTTGATGCTAGTGTACTTGAGTTAGCTTTTAATGATATACATGATTGGCTACAAGTGGCAAAAACGAAGTTAAAGTAGTTTAAGTGATCTTGGGAGCATGGCAGCAAGTAAAGGCATTGCTGTGAATAACTCTAAATTCCTATGTAAAAATAGACAGAGGATCTAGATAGCAAAACTGAAAATCTATTGAACGTATTTACCACAAACCTAGATGATCAGCCATCCCTACAAACACGAAAGACAGAGAGGAAAAAATCACTTGACTCGAGACCTGCACAGTATCCACCTCTCTGTGGAAGAGAGCGGAAGGAAGCAATAGAGAATCTGAATGGGAGAACCAGAACCTCTTCGGAATTCACTCTCATGTGCAGCGGGCCAACTGGAGAACAGCAGCCAAAACTGAGAGCAGTTTTTTTCCAATCCAGTATTGGGTGAGTGCAGGAAACTGGGTGAGTACTGAAGGATCTGGAACAGTCTAGCCCCTAGATTCACTCTCAAAACTGACCTTCAGAATTCTCTTCCATAATAGGGTCTCACTCTGAGGAGAAAAGTCTTGGAATGGAATCAAAACAAGTCAAGCAGGACAGAGACAATTGAGACAAGAAAACCAGAAGGTCTAGAAAAAAGTGGAGAAGAGGGACAAAACTAGAAAGTGTAATAAAGCAAGTCACCATCTTCCTGAACACTACAAAGAAACATCAGAAGAGGGTCCTCTGGGACATTAGAAAAGCTGCCCTGAAACTTTCATCTTTCCAAAGGTTCAGGAAAAATAATTTCACATAAAATGAGTAACCAGAAAGAATCAAGGTCAAATTTCATACAAAGTTATTGGAAGAAAAACGAATAAGGAGCAGCATAACATTCTATAAAAATAAAAGCACATCAGAATGATATGCCCACAGAATCCAGTAAGAGTATCCATTTCAAAACATGACATTCAAAAAAAACAAATAAGACATGAAAGAATAAAAGAGTCAGAATTTAAAAAACACAGAAATGAGGTGGTGTATGGAAGAATCAGAAATGAAAGAAACTTTTTTTGTTTTCAGAAATAAAGACTAAACCAGAAGGAATACAAAAGCAAATAAACACAACAGATAGTACCTTAAGGGAAAGGGGACATAAAGGAGGAATAATTGAAAATCTGAAAGAAATAAGAATACTAGCAAATCAAATACAGTAATACATTAAAAGGATAATAAGAAAATGAAGTGACAGATACTGAAAATAGAGAAAGGAGATCTGACATACAGATAATAGGAGTCCCTGAAAAAAAAAAAAAGCCAAAGCAAGGGAACAGAATAATTATTGGGAACTATAATTCTAGAAAACTGTCTTGAAATAATAATAAAAAAGATTTAAGACTTCATATTAAGAGTGGTCCATGTACCTGAGAATATTGATTCCAAATAACCAATACCAAGACATATTCTAATAAAATTACTGGACCTTAAATAAACAAAACAAAACAAAATATTTGTGCTTTGAGGCAAACCCAGCAAATGGCTAATAGAGGAAACAATTAGATTATTATCACATTTTCAACATTAATGGTTTATGCCAGAAAAAGTAGAGTAACATATTTAAGATATCCAAAGGAAAAAAACTGACCTAAGAATTTTATATGCAGGGAAACTGGCTTTTAAGTATAAAAGGTAAAAACTATTATTAACATGCAAGAACTTTGAATTCTTTTATTCCACATGAACACTTCCTGAGATATCTACTGAAGATTTCTACTTCAGAGGCCAAAAGGAGTAAGAGATATTGATGTAAGGGTTGGTGGTGAAGATTAAAGATGTGATTTACTGTGGAACTAATACTAAATGAAGATGAAAAGGAAAGAGTGTAGCCATGGCCAGTGTGGCTCAGTTGGTTGGATGTCGTCCTGTGCATTGAAAGGTTGCTGGTTCCATTCCCCTTCAGGGCACATACCAAGGTTGCAGGAGGCAGCCGATGATGTTTCACTCTCACATCCGTGTTTTTTTCTCTCTCCCTCTCCCTTCTCTAAAAATCAATAAAGCATTCAAAGAAAAAGGAAAGAGTGTAATATGTCCTGGGTGTATGTTTCCACAATATAGATATAATATAGCTGTAAAGATGAGTGAGAGAAAAATGTTTAATGGTCTTTCAATTGGTGGTATTGGTATTGGTATCGGCACTAGTATTTTGAGACTGTTGTGTATGCAATTTGGGATAAAGTAAATGAATAATTATAAGATATTCTAATTCTATTATGCCCTGTATTCTTGAGTACCAGAATACTCTGTGTGGGGGAGAGGGCATATGGATGTAATATAGAAAAGATTAAGTAAAAAACAAAATAAAACAAAACTCCATAGTCCTGAATTTGGATTGAAAGTGTTAGTGTGAACTCATAAATATGGAGAGAGAGCAAGACTGAGACCTCTTAAGGTCTAGAAACACTGACCAGCTCAGTAGTAATGCATATTCCTAATGCCAAAGATGTGGTCTTTATTTTTGTATTTTTCAATTACACTTGACATTCAATATATTATATTAGTTTCAAGTGTACCACATAGTGGTTAGACATCTATATAATTTGCAAATCATCTCCTTGACAATCTAGTATCCATCTTACACCACACACAGTCATTACAATATTATTGACTATATTCTTTATGCTGTACTTTAATTCCCCATGACCATTTTGTAATTGTCAATTTGTACTTCTTAATCTCCTCACCTTTTTCCCCCAACCCCCTAACCCCCCACCCATCTTGCAACCATCACTGTTCCCTGTATCTATGAGTCTGTTTCTGTTTTGTTTGTTTTTAATTTTGTTTTATATATTATACATATAAATGAAATTGTATGGTATTTGTCTTTGTCTGACTTATTTCACTCAGCATAATACCCTCTATGTTGTCACAGATGGTAAGATTTCATTCTTTTTTATGACTGAGTAATATTCCATTGTATATATGTACCACAGAAAGTGTGGTCTTGAAATAGCATTTTCCACTAAAAGACACCAGGGAGAAATGGATTTGGAGAAATGGCTGCTTCCAGCATGAGATGTGAGCCTCAGTAGCCACTTATGTCATAATAAAAAGAGACAACTAGACATTGTTTTACCTGTTTTTAAAAAAATACACCTGTACACTTGACAAAGGCATTGAACTTCAGTCTCATCAAGCCTCTGGACCCAGATGCCCCTTTCTACAAATTGGAGAACAGAGGGATATTTTGACCTTCACCATGAATGTGCAATCAGCAAACTCTAGAAGGCAAACTAGACCAGTCAAGGACCCCGAGTTCTTCACAGAGCAATTGTAAAGGGGGAAAAAAAGGGGAGAGAAGAACATGTAGATTAAAGAGACTAATGATAATAAATTTTGATGGACAAGAATAAATGATAGCGTTTTGGAATATACATTTGGATGGCAAAACTATGAAGAACTATGAGGTAATGATTGCTGTAAAAGTCAGGATAGTGGTTACTTTTTTGGGTGGGGAAAGGGATTTGAGATAGGTATAGGGAACATGAGAGGGCTTCTGAGATCACTAGCAAAGTTTAATTTTTTGACTTGGATGGTGATTTTAAGAGTAGTGTTTTCTGTATTTGCATTCTACATTTTATTTTTCCCATGTACCATGGGAAAAGTCATGTTTAGTGTTCAATTTAAATTGTTTCAACATCTACATCTGAATTTCCTTTAATTAACCAAACTCTAGTAAATTCTGACTCATTTATATAATTGAGTGTTGGAAATTTGTGGAGAATAAATGAATGGACTCAACTGAAAGTATGGTCTGCCTCCCATTCACCTCAGACTAGAGTCCATGCAGACAGAGTAGTAGCTCCCAGTGATGCAGGCAGCGGGAAAGTGAGCAGAAGTTCATGGCAAAGCTGGCCTTACGGGAGAATACATGACTAGGATGACCAACTCCAGGGTGAACAACTCATGAGGGCTATAAGAACGTTATCCTCTCTGGTCATTTCCTTTTCAGGGGTGGACTTGTGAAGCTTCACTTTTGAGACAGAGAGGCAGGCAGACTGACAGACAGACTGACACACCCACACATGCTTTTATTGAACTTGGTGCTCTTGTGTTTATCCCTTCAATTGGATTGTAAAATTCTTAATTTTTTTTTCTTTATTGATTTTTAGAGAGAGGAAGGGAGAGGGAGAGAGTGATAGAAACATTGATGAGAGAGAACATCAATTGGCCGCCTCCTGCATGCCCCCCCACTGGGGATTGGGCCCACAACATGGGCATGTGCCCGGACCTGGAATTGAATCAGTGACCTGGTGCATGGGTTGATGCTCAACCACTGAGCCATACCGTCTGGACTGGATAGTAAAATTCTTAATGTTAGGGCCTGTATCTTTTGTTTATTATGCAATACAAATATTTTATACAGTTCTATATATTCTGAGGTACCTTAATAAATACTTAAGTAACTGCACTTGAGCTGCTTAGGTCATTACACTTCAGGATTTCCTTCCCTCCTTCCCTCCCTCCCTCCCTCCCTCCCTCCCTCCCTCCCTCCCTTCTTTCTTCTTTCCACTTCTCTATCTCTCTCACCTTTGTAACTTTTGTGCTTAGAAGAGTTTTATGTTGATTTAGGTCATGTTTTATAGAATTGGCTTTGTGTTTCTTTTTTTGAATTCTATGTCCTAGTAAAGGAGAGCATTTTAAAAGTCTTTTTCCAGAAGTTGAGTTATGTTATTTTTGAGTTCATCCCTTGATTCAAGTAAGTAGAATTGCCTTTAAATAGGCTATTATTTGATATCTGCCAAAGGCATTGAAAAGTCTTAAAATTATAGCCCAGTGAACTCTCTTGTCTGATATTACACCAATGTTAATCCACAGAAAAGTCCAAGGGTTTCCATGTGTAAATTTGATTTTAAATGAAGTTTTAAGAAACCTCAGAATTTCTTGGCTTGTGAAACACCATATGACTCTGTCTCCTGTGGGGGAAAATACAGTACTCCGAACTGAAAAAAAAAATTATTCTATTGTTCAGAATTCTACTTGTGCCCTGTGTACTAAGGGTCATGAGCTATACTATTCATTACTTATATGGTTTGATAATTTTATGCAGTAAAATCTTTCCTGGGTAAAATTTACAAATATTAAAAAATTTCAATATGTCAGTATTTTAATCAACATCTTTCTTTATAAAGATATGTTTGGATGGTTGGTGTGGGCATAAAGAAGAGTAGGAAAAATGTTTATCTCAGTGCCTGGTCAGTAACAATGAGGGCGCAAGAAGGCAGTGGCACCGTATCAAGGTCAGGGCTCTGCAAGTTACTGAAATGTTGATCCCTGCTAAAGGGAATTTTAGTCCTGCACAGCACCTACAGGCTGGGGAGATACTGCTTGTGTCATGGCCATGTATGCATAGTTTCAACATATGGGCCGAGAAAAGAAAAGATGACCCCACTATTGGCTGCAAGCAATGGGAAGTTCAGTTACCTCACTTGGAAAGGAATAAGAGGGGGCCTCAATGGAAAGTTAATTCTTCTCTAGGAATATATTATCTCACTCTGATAATTAAGTCTTTTAAAAAAAATAAGCCTACTATTGGAATATTCATCCATCAGGCAGGTGTTTACTCATCCATATCATCCATCCATCCATTCATTTATCCTTTTTCTTACTCAATCACTCATCCAAATGCTGGCAAATTGCATGAAGCCTTTTTAAAAAAATTTTTTTAAAAACTTATCTTTATTGTTGAATGTATTACAGATGTTCCTCATTTTTCCCCCATTGACCCCCTCCTCCCCATTCCCACCCCCCTCCTACCTTTCCCCACACTGTTGTCTGTGTCCATTGGTTATGCATATATACATATAAGTTCTTTGGTTTATTTTTTTTCCACCCCCAACCCCCCTTCCCTTTGAGGTTTGTCAGTCTAACAACAAATTTGTACTTCTTAATCCCTTCACCTTTTTCACCCATTCCCCCAACCCCCTCCCATCTGGCAACCAACAAAAGTTCTCTGTATCTACGAGAATGTTTCTGTTCTGATTGTTCATTTTGTTTGTAGATTCAATTGTTGATATATATGTATTTATTGCCATTTTGTTTGTTCATATTTTTTTATCTTTTTCTTCAAGAAGACCCTTCAACATTTCATATTATAATGGTTTGGTGGTGATGAACTCCTTTTGCTTTTGCTTGTCTGGAAAACTCTTTATATGGCCATTGATTCTAAATGACAGTTTTGCAGGATAGAGTAATCTTGGTTGTAGGTTCTTGCTTTTCATCACTCTGAATATTTCTTGCCACTCCCTTCTGGCCTGCAAAGTTTCTTTTGAGAAATCAGCTGACAGTCTTATGGGAACTCCCTTGTAGGTAACTAACTGCTTTTCTCTTGCTGCTTTTAAGATTCTCTCTTTGTCTTTAACCTTTTGCATTTTAGTCTGCAGGGATTCTAGCCTGCCTCTATTGCCTCATATTTTTCCTAGGAAAATGACAAAGGATTGTAGGATAATTTTCTCAGCCTGACATTTCTATGTGCTTTCTTACGGGGGTGGGGGGTTGGGGAGCAGTTTGGGGGTGTTGCATGGTTTACAGTGACGATTTCTGGTTCCACTGGGCAATTATTATTAGAAAGAGAACATATTCAAGCAACAGTAGGTGAGTTTTCCAAACACAATGCCTTTTCTCACCACAGCCCTTCTTGAAACCTGAGCCCTTTCCCTTGGGGAGATACACAGGTGATCCATCTTCTCAGTAAGAGGGAACACTTACTTTATAAGTTAGGACTATTTTGAAGACAGGTGATAGAAACTCAATTTGAATTCATTGGGCCAAGAGATGAATGCATTGATTCATAAAATTGGAAGGGCAGGAGTATAACTGAAGATGTTCAGAACCAGAAGCTATACAACTAACTTTCTCTCAATTTTTGTCTTTGTTTCTCTGTAGTTATTGATTTCATTCCCTTTCACTGTAAAGAGGTGAAAGTCAGAAAAAGCTCATCCCTTCTTTTCCAATTTGAAAATCCTTGGGATGGATTCTGATTTCTGTTATAGAAGTATGCTTCCACAAAGTACTGTTGTCGCCACGGAGATGAGGTTAGGTCCCATGCAGATTGCATGATTCAGG
Source organism: Tadarida brasiliensis (assembly GCA_030848825.1). NCBI lineage: Eukaryota > Metazoa > Chordata > Mammalia > Chiroptera > Molossidae > Tadarida > Tadarida brasiliensis. The sequence continues at coordinate 63,629,414 of CM061265.1, forward strand.
GTGGGAAGCTGGTGTTGTCCAAGAGGAGGGAATAGGAGACTGGTAGAAATTCCCCAGAAATGAGGGGTTACTATGAGCTGGGTAATCTGCCTTCACAGTCTGTGGTTAGTTACCACCTTGTACAGAATTTTTTTTTTCTGGCTTTTCATTCCTTGTACATTCTGCTGGAAATCAACCTTACTTAGAAGGTATTCTTTGTATATTTGTCAGAACAAGTATTTGTTGAGTACTTATTGAGTACCTGGCTCTGGGAGGGATTTGGGGATACAAAAATTGGTTCCACATGGTCTCTATCCTCAAGGTACACAAGTACATGCACTTATGACTAGAAAGTGCAGACATTATACAACCATTACTGCAAGGCTCTGATTAATATTTTTAAACTTAACTGTGTAATAAAACTACTGTAATTATAGCTTTAATTTAATTTTCCTTTCAGTGTTTATCTAGTACTCTATAGATCAAATTAGACTCAAATAAAGTTAGAGCTGTGGAAGCTGAGTGGTCGAATTCTCTACTTCCCCAACAGCCTCAAGAAGTACATGACAGTCTGTGGGCTAGTTGCCCTGGTAACATGTGTGCATTTTGCCAGACCCTCAGAAAGATGTGATCTCTAATTAACCTTAAAATTAACAGACTAACAGCAAAGATTTCATAACAACTCAGAAGGAGAGGCAGAAAATATTCTGGAAAATGTAAATCTGTGGTGACACTTGTAAACCTACTGAGACAATAAAATATTACAGGATTTCAAAAATCTGAGAGACTGCAAAGCATCAATATCAGAAGAATAATTGAATGTATTTTTCCCTCTGTCTGATCCTCCCATCTAAATGCTTTGAAGGAAATAAAAACAAATGGTTTAAAAATGTATTAAGCCCAACATCTTTTAGAGTAGATGTTAGGTACTAGTATCTAAACTTTTAGAGTTAGATGTTAGATTAATAATGGAATCTACTCTTAAAGAATTATTGATTACACATTTTGACCTGCTCCTTTTCCTGTCTTAGGAGGTATTTGATTAGGTATCCCCAAATTCTTTATTCTTTAAAGCCAAAATGAGTAATTTTTCATGCATGATGTCATTTTGAGTTGTAAAATTGGGTGGAAGGAACACCCCCCACCCCAGCCTAATTGGGATATAATTGACATATAACGTTGTATAGTTAAGGAATATAATTGACAATTTAAGGGGTATAATTGACACATATCATTATATAATTTTAAGGTAATTGTCTGATATATATATATATATATATTTTTTTTTTTAAATAATTACTACAATAAGGTTAATTAACACACATCACCTGACATAGTTCCAATTTTTTTTTTCTGGTAAGAACTTTTAACATCTACTCTCAGCAATTTTCAAATGTATAACATACTATTGTTAACTATAGTCACCATGCTATACATTACATCCCCAGAATGTAATCATTTTATAATCACCTGAAAATTTGTACCCTTTGACTACGATAACCCATTATGTCGACCCTACCCCCACCCCTGCCCCTGGCAACCACAAGACTGTTCTCTGTTATGATGAGATTTTTGTTTTTTTGTTTTTTAGATTCCACGTATAAGTGAGATTATACAGTATTTGTCTTTGTCTGTCTTATTTCACTTGGCATAATACCTCCTGTCTCCTCTGTTAACCACCATTTTGTTGTCTGTATCTATGAGTTTGTTTTTGTTTGTTTTGTTACTTTTTGTTATTTTTGTTTTATATTCTATATATGAATGAAATCATATAGTTTTTGTCCTTTTCTATCTGACGTATTCCACTTAGCACAATACTCTCAAGATCCATGCATATTGTTGCAAATGGCAATATTTCATATTTTTATGACTGGTAGTATTCCATTATATATATATAAATATATATATAAACATCTTTATCTAATCATCTGTCAATGGATATTTAGATTGTTTTCATGTCTTGGCTATTGTAAATAATGCTGCAACAAACAAAGGGGTACACATATCTTTATGAATAGTGTTTTCATATTTTTCAGAGAAATACTGAGAAGAGGAATTACTGGATCATATAGTAGTTCTTTTCTTAATTTTTTGAGGAACCTCCATACTGTTTCCATAGTGGCTGCACTTATTTACATTCTTACCAACAGGAAACACAACTAATTTTTTATATGTTTATTTTGCATCCTGCAACTTTTTTGCATTCATTGATTAATTTTAACTGGTTTTTGGTGGAGTCTATATAAGATCATGTCATCTGCTAACAGAGGCAATTTTACTTTTTCCTTTTCAATTTGGATGCCTTTTATTTCTTTTTCTTGCCTAATCGTTCTGACTGGAACTTCCAGTACTATGTTGTATAGGAGTAGTGAAAGTGGGCACCCTTTTCTTGTTCCTGATCTTAGAAATACTTTCAACCTTTCACCAGTGAATATGATATCAGCTGTGGGCTTGTCTTATATGGCTTTCTTATGTTGAGGGACATTCCTTCTATACTGAATTTGTTGAAAGTTTTTATCATGAATGTATATTGAATTTTTTTCAAATGCTTGTGTTGGTATCTACACATTTCAGTAAGACTCTTGTAGACTTTATAGATTCACTTTGGCAGGGACAATTCTTTGCCAGTCAGTTCAGCTTTGGGTTATGGATGGGTAAGCTAGTAGTGTCCTTGGGCAGGTGGGGCTTGCTCTTGGAGCCTCTATTTGTGCAAAGATACTGTCCATACTATGAGATCATAGAGTGTCACTGGCTGTGCTCTGCAATCACCTCTGGTTGGACGAATTTGCTAGATGTGTTCCCTGATAGGGTGGTGCCACTGGTTGGATTCCTCAATTGGGCAGGGCTACTGGCTTGGCTCTGCAATTGCTCCTGGTCAGGTAGAGTTTCAGGTCATGATCCCTGACTTGATAGTGCTGATGGGGCCTCTGTACGGACTCTGTGTTCAGGCAGGGCCAGAGGCAGGACTTTGAGATCAGACAAGAAGTCAGGCTGTGCACTGAGATCAGGCAGGGGATGCAGACTGTGCCCTGAAGTTGGGCTGCAGGCTGGGTTTCATGATAAGGTAGACTACTCACTGTTGAGAAAGGTCACTGGCCAGGTTCTTTTGTTGGGCTGGCCCTTCAGCTATATCCTGCAGTTGAGCGGGTCTAGCGACTGGGCTCTGTGGTCAGATGGGGTTGCTGTTCTTGTCTGTGGGGCTACAGGCTATGCTCCACAATTGAACAGGGTCACTGGCCAAGCTTCTTGCCTGGGTGAAACTGTAGGTGAGTTCAGCAATTGGGAAAGGCCTAGGCTGAGCTCTGCTGCTGGGTAGAGCTGTGGACTGGGCTCTGTGGCTTGGTAATACTGGAGCCTGGGTTCTGAGCTGCCCAGGGTCACTCTTCAAGCTGCTTCATTATACAGGGTCAGAGGCTGTACTTAACAGCTGGGCAGTACTGCTGACTTGGTGGTGTGCCCCAGAAGGGCTGTAGGATAGGCTCTGCAGCCCATCACAATGGTGTCTTATTTATGGATAGTTGCTAGTTTTTCTTCTTGTGAGGGGCACTGAAGTTGGGAAGGACCTATGCCACTATCTAGACAAAGCATCTTGATACTCAAGTTTGTATTGGGCGTATTTTGTGCAAACACAGGAAAATAATGTATGGCTTAAGGGGCTATTAGTGCCAATACATAGAATTGTTGTAAACAGACTTAACTACTGTATACTTTTGTGATAACATACAAAAATGGCAATCAGACATTGAAATCCTCTGGAAAAGAAGGGAGGAAAGCTCTCCTGATAAGGAGACCCAGGAAAAATGACAGAATTGACTAGGGAACAGATACTGTGAAGGAAAGGATTAGTATACATGGATATTTATGAGGAAGACAAGAACAATTCAGATACTATATTACAGCGAACCAGACATTTGAGGTTGAAATTAGCCAGCATGGCGTCTCCTTGACTTTTTTCATGTTTTATCTAGGGTTCTTCTTCCTTTGGTTGTGTCTTGGTAACACAGCATTAACACTCAGGAAATAAAATCTCTGAAGGGCTTATTCCTATGAAAAGACAAGATTAAATTAGATTCTTTATGCTCTCAAATATGTGACTGGTACAAAAAAATTTATTCAGCCTTCAACAAATTTTTCACGGCTTCCTCATTTCCCCTTCCCCAACATAACTTCTCTTTCATGGTGAATGAAATGTTGCTTTCAGCAATTTCAAAGTAACTTTACCTTGGCCACATGATTTTAGGGATCAGAGAAGAGGCCAGATTAAATATTAACCTTCAGCTCTGTTGTTCATGCTGATACTCAGACAAATTCGACTTTTCTGGGCTGATGTTTGGCAGGGGGTCCTATTTCTTCTAGCTGTAGGCTAGAAATTATGGAATTTATGCAAAGTTAAGGTCTGCTAAGTGATAAAGTGAACATTGGAAACTTGGCAAGGTATTCTTCCATATTAACAAAATGAGGAAAACCTCCTCTATCATAAGCTTGGAAGCTTTTTATTTTTCTACTTTTCTGCCTATCTGTTTTTTCTTTCTTTTTCTTTTCAGTAGTGTTAGGGAGAAGGGAGCAGGTGTTCCTAACCATAAAACCTACACCCCTGATGAGGTGGTTAGGTTCCCTAAGATTTTCTGACATCTTTGTGGATTGTCTCATAGCTGTAGGATATTTTTCGCCCCTCTGTGATATATGGGTTGTGAAGTCACTGGGTCGACTGTATTCAGTACCTGGGGGTTATTGTGGGTTGTGGAAGAGCATGTTATGACCACTGGGTACAATATAGCAGTACTGATTCAGATTGCACTGACAGGTAGAATTGCATATTATGTCTGACCATTGTGTAAGTACATGGTTAGAAGTTAAAGTATTTTTGAAGATCATGGTTAGAAGTCAAGGTATTTTTTAATTCTTCCATTCTAATTCACATATACCTCCCTTTTAAAAAATGATATTTTATTCTTCCTGGTTGGATCTGAAATAGCATTTTTTAAAACAGAGCTACAAGTTTGTACCATATTATTTATCATTTATCCTGAGCTCCCAGTTATGTTATTTTTATTTTAAATGTATTTTTTTTCTTTATTGATTTTAGAGAGAGAAGAAGGGAGAGAAAGAGAGAGAGAGATAGAAACATCGATGAAAGAGAACATTCTGCATGCCCCTCACTGGGGATTTGGCTCACAACCTGGGCTTGTGCCCTGACTGAGAATCGAACTGGCAACCTCTTGGTGCATGGGTCGATGCTCAACCACTGAGCGACACTGGCCGGGCTATCTTTATTTTAATCACTGGAAGAGTTGGGGATCAGAACTTTGGTACCTTTTTTGTTTTGTTTCAACATATCACTTGGCTTTCTAGATAGACTTTTTATCTAACTCATTTTTTTCCTCTTTAATTAATATAACTTTTTTTTAAATGAAAAAGATCCCCATCTACCTTTTTCATAGAAGAACAATGAGATGATAAAAAATATTGAGTTGATTAAATTGTTGGAGTGACAATTTTAAACTTCTATTAGAACCATATAATTCTTTGTACTGGACATCCCCTCCTCCCCCCCGCCCCCCTTTTTTAAAATTTTGCAAGACAGGCATTATTATGTTATGAATTTCCTAGTATTCGGACATTGTCACAACATTCATCAGGCTTTCAAAAGTTTGCTAACCACTTAATCCAATTGTTTATCACCCTGAAATTTAAGTTAGAATTGAACAAAAGTAATTTTATAATCTTTCACTAGATATATTCTAATTTTATAACAACAGATTCTTAGTTCAGGTTTTGGCTGCTTTTATGTTCAGAGAAATAAATGACCTCCTGATAAAAATCAGAGTTAATGAAATGTTTAGCATTTAAAGAATTTTTATACTATTTCCTATTTAAAGCTTCTTTTTCTATAAGGAACAATATTATTCTCAAGTTTTTTTAATGCTTAATATTTAAATATTTTCCAGTTTCTATAGAAGCTTCCTGCTGAAGCCCCTTGTGATGTGCTGAAAGGGGTCTATGATAGACGCAGCCTCTAATTCCTTATTTGTACTCCTGTGTCCCCTCTTGCTTTCCTTTTCATCTTGACCCTGAATTCTTTTTTTGTCTGGAGGATCTGCTAGAATCCCTGCTGGTAAGCCTCTGCTAGAGACCCTTTCCTGCAGAGGGCAGGAAATGTGGAAGCTCCTCCTTGATTGATAAGAGGTGCAGAGCCCTGCTGAGCAGCTGCAATAAGCAAATCCCTGTTTCAGCAGAAGTGGAGGTTTTCAAAGCATTGATCTTGACCTGAGAGTTGGCCTTACTCATGAGGTACCATGAAGGATATCTTGGCATATTGACACGGTCACTGGTCAAATGGTGATCATATTCACTGTGGAATGATCGTGCCAAGTTGGAAGGGTACCACTAAGTGCTGAGATTGTGGTGTTCAGTCAACATTTATGTTGATAGTAAGTGCAGCTACATTGCCATACTGGCCTTTATATTGTGTTGTTTTTATTATGATAATTATTGTTTAAGAATTGCATTTTCCAATTAATGGAAGTACTTTAGGTACCTTATCTATAATACTCATTTTTAATGATAACAGTGAATATGGAAATTAGACCAGAACATAAAATAAAGGATATTTGAATAATTACAGTGCAATCAAGTAAAAATTACTTGTCTTTTTTGATGTTGGATTACGTGAAAAACAGCATAAGAACACACGTGTTTTGAAAGTTGAAAGTACGTCAGTTTTGACAGCACTACTGTATAAATTACCAAGTAGTTTGACTGATTTTTTTAAAGAGAATTTTTATAAGAGTTTATTTGAACCAAACTGGGAAGCAAAATCTCAAATGTTCCCTGGGGGATTTTTTTTTCTCCATAAATCTTCAAGTAAAAATAATAATTACAAGAATGAGTTTTTAACTAAATCAGAATGAGTAAACCAATATTGTAAGTAACATCTTAAACATGTTTGCTCTTTGAAAGCAAAGTTATATGACCTGTGTTATGTTATATATATATAATATCTTTTTTTTTTTATTCCTCACCCGAGGACATTTTTGCATTCGTCTTCAGATAGAGAGGGAGGGAGAGAAGGAGGAAGAGAGAGAGAGAGAAACATCAATGTGAGAGAGACACATCGAGTGGTTGCCACCCACACGACCCCAACCAGGGCTGGGGACAAACTGCAACCGAGTTATGTGCCCTTAGCGGGAACCGAACCTGGGACTCTCTGGTCCGCGGGCCGACGCTCTAACCACTGAGCCAAACTGGCCAGGGCTATAATATCATTTTTTATGTTTCAAGAAGGTATACCATCTGACCAATAGAACTGACTAGAGGGAAATGTAATAACTTAAGTCATTAACTTAAGCATATAAAATGTATTTGTTTGGTTGTGAAACCAGACAACGAATAGGTCCGGACTGCCTGTCACTACTTGAGCCAATTAAGCAGACACAAAGTTGAATCATATATGAGCATTTACTCCAATATTGCAGGCAGCGTGGGAGAATAGTGGGTCATCCTATAAAATCTGCTCTGCCCCATCCCTCACTAGCCAGCTGCTTTTAAAGGGTAAAGAGACAAAGACTACATGAGAAAAGGCAGTTAGGTAAAAAGGAAAAAAAAAATGGGTAAAGTGGTCAAAAGCAATTACAATCATAGGGAAAGAATGTGGGCTGGGGATTGCAAAAGGTGGTTGCCACTGTGTCCCCTCTGGGGTTCCATTGCTCCAATAACTAGGTTGTTAATCTTTCCATGATGTCAAGCAGTTCCCCCTTATTCTCAGATCAGGAGAATGGACCGCATTCCTGAGGTAAACTCCCAGGGCGTACAGCTCCCAGCCAGGTCAGAATGGGCTTTTCTTTAATCAGAACAAAGCAATCATGATTAACATTTCTTATAACTATGGCTAGTGCCCCACTATGATTAGTTTTCTATTCTATTATTCTCTTCCAATCCTTTCAGTTGGAGGGGTATGTATATATAAAAATGTGTATATATATATATATATATATATATATATATATATATATATATATTTAATCCTCACCAGAGGATATTTTTCTATTTTTGTTCAGCTAGAATGGGAAGGAGAGAGAGGGAGAGAGGGAGAGAGAGAGAAACATTGATGAGAGAGAGACACATTGACTGGTTGCCTCCCGCACGACCCCAACCAGGGCCGGGGACGAAGCACAACTGAGGCATGTACCCTTGACTGGAATTGAACCCGCGACTCATTGGTCTGCAGGCCGACGCTCTAACCCCTGAGACAAACCGGCCAGGGCTATGAGAAATATTTTTTATGCCATGTTAGTGTTAGAATATAATAACTCAGTGGATTTAGGGGCACATGGCTTTATCAGTCATATATATGAGGAGACAAATGAAATAAGGAGGAGTAGGCTATAAATATTCTACTTTCTCGAGACCACAAACATGAAGTGAATCAGGGATGTAATTGGAATAAGAGCAAATCAGTTGGAAGGCTAGGTTAAAGGCGAGCTACACAGTCCCATTCCTAGCTTTTTCAGTGAGGTGACCTGTCTTAATTATTAAGGATAACTGTAGTTATTCAAACGAGGCTCTCCTCTCCAAAGATGTCCACACTGTACTCCTCAGATCCTGTTTAATATGATGCATTACATGTCATAAAGAACCTTGCAGATGTACTTAAGGTTATGGGACCTTAAATGAGATTATACTGGATTGTCTGGGTAAACGCAATATAATCACATGAGCACTTTAAAGCAAAACAGAAGGCAGAAGAGTCAGAGAGATGTGGCAGAAGAGGAACACGGAGTAGATGCTATAGAGGGTGATGTCAGAGAGATTTCAAGTGTGAGAAAGATTGGATGCACTGTTTCTGGCTCTGAGATGTGGGCAACCCTGTGCAAAGATGGGAAAGAGGTCTCAAGCTGAGAGAGGCTCCTAGCCTATAGCCAGCATGGAGATGGGGACATTAGTTCTACAGCAGCAGAAATTGGATCCTGCCAACAAGTTGAATGAACTTGAAAGATGATTCTTCTCAGAGCCCCCGATAAGAGCTTAGCTCGCCAACATTTTGATTTTGGCCTGTTGTGAAACCAGGAACAGAGAAACTAGTTGAGCCAATTTGGACTTCTTACCTATGGAACTGTGAGATAATAAACCTGTGTTGTTTTAAGCTGCTAAATCTGTGGTTGTTTGTTAGTGACAGGGCAGCAATAGAAGCTAATAGAGTAACATACAGTAAAATGCACAAATTAAAAAAATTATTTTTTCTTTATTGATTTTTAGAGAGATGGAAACATCGATGAGAGAGAAACATCGATGAGAGAGAACATCGATGGGCCGCCTCCTGCATGTCCCCCACTGAGGATCAGGCCCACAACCTGGGCATGTGCCCTGACCAGGAATCGAATCAGTGACCTGGTGCATGGGTTGATGCTCAGCCACTGAGCCACACCAGCTGGGCAAAACACAAATTTTTTTTTTATTCTCACCCAAGGACATTTTTGCATTTATCTTCAGATAGAGGGAGAGAGGGAGGAAGAGAGAGAGAGAGAGAAACATCGACATGAGAGAGATACATCGAGTGGTTGCCACCCACACGACCCAACCAGGGCCGGGAACAAACTGCAAACGAGGTACGTGCTCTTAGTGGGAACCAAACCCGGACTCTCTGGTCCGCAGGCCGATGCTCTAATCGCTGAGCCAAACTGGCTAGGGCAAAATGCACAAATTTTAAATGTACAGCTTTATGATCTTTTCTCCTTCTATAGTCCCATGTAACCATCAAATCAAGATACAGAATATTTTCAGATCCTCAGAAAGCTCTGTCATGCTCCTTCCCTGTCAATACCCTCTTGCCTGCTCTAGCGGTAACCACTATTCTGACTTACTACCACAAATTAGTTTTTCCTGGGTCTGAACTTTAGCTAAAGGAATCATGTGTGTACAGCATCTAAAGGAATTTCATCTAAAGGAATGTCATCATGAACTTCATCTAAAGGAATTCATCATATGTCTGTAAGCTTTTCCATGCTGTTGTACATAGTAATGGAACAGAGTGAAATACTCAGCGTCTCTGACCCAATTGTGCTCAAGCCTGCTGTGTTCTTGCATATAGACATGCTCATCATTCGAGGAATTCTGCTTGCAGCTTGGGCTTGAGTGTTTTTCTTTTTTCTTTTTCTTTAAGAACACACCCCCTTGCCTGAAGGTGCCTCTCTGGAGGAGATGGGGAAATATATATAAATGATTTTTTATCAAAAATCTGTAGGAGCCTCAAGATCGTTCTCAGATCAGCAGAGGTCAATGGACTGGGAACAAAGAGATTTAGGATCCCTGTTGGTGCCCAAATGTCTACAGTTATCAATCACTTTTTACTCTGCCCATTCTCTCTTCCCTTGACATAAAAGAATACTGAATTCTGGGCTCTCTTAAGATGGATTTGAAGAACCTCTAAGGCCCCCATCTTCTCAAGCTGGTGCCATCTCAATCAATAAACCTTTCTTACTCCAAACTCTGACGTTCTGAATACCGACCTTTTGAATTGTAGGGCACATGGACTGTGATGGGTAATAGCAATAGTTTTCTCTTTTTGATTGCTACACAGTAATATAGAGCTACATGGCTCTTAAAAATTGCTATTCATTGTATGAATATAGCACAGTTAATCTGTCCTATCTCCTATTGATGATATTTGGATTTTTTCTGTTTTTTGACCATTATGATAAAGCTATGATGAGCATTTCTGTGCATATGTTTTTGGTAGACATATGTACTCATTTCTCGTTGGCACTTAAGAAGGGAGTAGAATTGCTGGATTACATGATAGGTTTATCTGTGGTAAGTATTGCCAGAAAGACTGCTTCTTATTCTATACCAATTTTGGACTCTTTCTTTGTACTAATGGAAGAAAAGAGCGTCTGTGAAACAGATGCCATGCATATGGTTACCTAATTTATGTTGAGTAAATCGCTGAAATTCAGTGGGGAAAAGAAGGTCTTTTCAATAGATGATGCTGAATCGATTTGGTTATCTATATGGGGGAAAATATGAACCTTTTTCTTTAGCTCACGCTGTACACGAATTATGGGTCAAATGGGATGATAAGACTAATTTAAAGGAGAAAAAAACATAAAACTTCCAGAAGAAAATATAGAAGAATATAATCATGACCTTGAGGTAGGCAAACATTTCTTAAACAAGATATAAAAAGCCTAATTTATGAAAGGAATAGTTGGGAAATCTGATTTTATCAGTATTAAGAGAATGAAAAGACAAGTCTTAAACTGAGAGAATATATTTGTAATTTGTAATGCATATATTCAACATAAGACTTGTGTCTAGAACATATAAATAACTCTTAGAAATCTATAATTAAAGACAAGTAGTTCAATAAAATGTGGGCAAAGGCTTGAATGGGCACTGCACTAAAGTGGATATCCAAAAGGCCAATAAGCACATAAAAAGGTGCTTGATATTATCAGTCACCAGTGAGATGAGATAGCACAGGAAGATGCCACTGCACAGACATTAGAATGGCCAAATCGATGAGGACTGACAATGTTTTTTTTTATCCTCACCCAATGACATTATTTTTTTGCATTTATTTTCAGATAGAGCGGGAGGGAGAGAGGGAGGAAGAGAGAGAGAGAAACATTGATGTGAGAGAGACACATTGAGTGGTCGCCACCCACATGGCCCTGGCCAACCGGGGCGGGGACAAACTACAACCGAGGTATGTCCCCTTAGCGGGAACCGAACCTGGGACTCTCTGGTCCGCAGGCCGACCCTCTAACCACTGAGCCAAACCCGCCAGAGCCTGACAATGTTTTTCACAAGGACGTGGAGCAGCTGCAACTCTTACATATTGATGCAAGTTAAACTGGCACAACCAATTTGGAAAACTGCCCAACAGTATGTACCAAATTTAATCGCGTTAATATTTTAGTAAGTAAAACCTCAACAGAGGAAGAAAAATGCTTCCTGGGAGGGGAACTACCTGAGATTTTGTGAACTCTTTCTGAGAGAGAGAATACTGGGATGGTGAGTGGGAGGTGTATAAAAAGCCCTTGAGAGGTACATAAAGGGATTTATTGAATATGTATATCTGAGAGAAACTTGGACACTCTATAAGCTTGTTTTTTTCTACTAACAGGGCTAAAACTATTGTGAATAAATCAAATGCTTATGAAACTATGTGGCCTCACCTGCCTGACGTTCCCTCTCTGCTGCAGACAGGGTCCAGTATCGGGAGACGGTCAGTGAGTGCTTCTGTGAGCTGGCTTGGACTCAGCCATCCTGGCAGCCTTGCCCCGTTTGTGCTTCTGCCCCTGCTGCTGCTGAGCACCTGGAAGGGGAAGGGGTCTGCATCATCGTCAAGATGCTAATAAGTGATGCTTTTCAAGAAAAAGATGCAAAAGTTTTACCAGAGCAGTTTCACATTCCTCTGAAATTATCAGTGCATTTTAAATGACTACACAACGAAAAATGTTACTGCTTCTAGAGTTAACATTTTTCTTGCAAAACCAAGCTTTAGGTGTTTTAATTTTTAAGAAGACATTTCCAGAGCTAAGGATATTTGCATAATGGGATTTCTCTCTTTTTCTGTGTGCCCTCTCTTAAGAGGCAATTCTTTTCTTTCTTAGGACTGTTCTCCATTCTGTGTTCACACAAAAGAGTTTCTCTCCGATGACTAAGGAACACGAGGACAGCATTTTTAGCTGCTACTGCCACATATTCTGCTCTTTGTCTTGATGCTGTTGATAGATAGCACCACTGTCCCAATTCCTTCTTGTTCATCATCACTTGTCTCGTTATAGAAAACACTTTCAGGCATTTTAATATTGAAGACTTTTCGTTTTCTCCCATATCCATTTCTTCTATGATATAGATGAATATAGACTCTAATACATTTTTGTTGTTCTTTATTGGCCAGAGGAAAGTAAATAACTTGATTGTGCTCAGAGCCTGTCTCATGCCTCATTAGGTACTGGGGGTAAGCAGACGGCGGCAGCATTACATGGCTCTGCAGAAACATCTGATTTATTTTTATGAGCAAGTTATAGTCTTTAAGACATGAACACCAAAGTCACGGGTGGTGCCATATGCATCATAAAAATGAAAGATGTTTTCTTATATGTCATAAAATAACCCATGCATGTAATTCCTTTGAGGGAAAAAAATAATAGTCGCTTAGAGCAAATTGATTTTTTTTAAACCATGTTACACAGTTGTCTTTCCAAAATCAATTATTTGGTCATTTTGGCAAAAACTAAAAGTACAAAACTATCATCATTTAAATCTTAGAAAAGTGCAAAATTTCTAATTTTCCTGGCTTAAAGTATAATATTTTTACCTTATTTTTATAGAAAAGATTCTCTATTTGGAAGACTATACCTATTTACCTCTCCTAATAGCAAAATTCTTGTATTTAGAAATGTGTACCTTTCAATGATGTCACCGATGATGAATTAGCATGAGTAAACATCTTTTGATAGCAGACAGGCTGGGTGGATGAAGTTAGCCTTTGTAAACCTGAGATTAAGTATATGATGCCATTTGGATTTATTAGGCAATAATAATAACCTTGAATTTTATAATATTTTACCATTTACAGATTGCTTTCCCAAAGAATCATGGCAGGTAGTTTTTAGACCCTATGTTTTCAGGCAGTAATACCCATCAGAAGTTAATTTACATGGCTATAAGTGGCAGAAAATCAGGTTAAAATTCAGTCTTCCTACACTAGGATCCTAGAGGTTAGTTCTTAATTCTAATTTTGATATTAATTATTTATAATTGCTTTTCCTAAAGGCTATGAGGAGAACTGTTCCTTGATGGCTTAGCATGCTTAGAGCACCACATCTAGAGCTGGGCATCAAAGGCCTTGAGTTCTAATTTGAGTTCTTTAAATTCAGGAATCATGCTACCTTCAACAGGTTTCTTACTCACCAGTCAGCAAAATATTCCTCAGGGGCCTACAAAATACGAAGTATGATATTAGGCACTGTGGCACCAACAAGTAGGAAACGTTTCTCTCTAAGGAACTTATAGTCAGTGTCTGGAGATACGTTTTATTGTAAAGGTTCAGTTCACACTGGCATTAAGAGCATCACTAAGCTGTTGGGCATTTCTAAAGCCACAATCTCTTTTAGTGCTTCCCTGTTTCTTTTCTTTCTTTCTTTTTTTTTTTTTACAGGTGAGAACCCAAAGCTTGGAGAAATAAGTGACTTATAATGGGGTTCCTAAGGTAGAGTAACTGCAGAGTTGTACATAGACAGGGCTGCTTTGGTGCCTAGTTGGGTGTTTTTCTGTTTTGCCATACTGAGCTGGGCAGACTGTTAATGCAGTATGTTCTGAGAAGGAAAAGTCACAGCATCTGAGAACAGGCCACGAAGGAAGAGACATCTGAGTTGGTCCTTGAAAGATGTCCAAGATTTAGGTAAGGGGTGTGGGAAGGACTTTCCAAGGGGACCAAACAGGAAGGATTAGTGGATCAGGAATTAGATAATATGAATGAGGTTGGTACTTTCTCCTGGAAAGTATTGGGAAAGGAAGCTTGGAAATGTAACCAAAGGGTTACATCATGGTGACATTTTAGGGAGATTTGTTTTGTAGTGGAGAACAGGATTGATTGTAGTGTGTGAGAAACTAAAACAATAGAGGTCAATTTGGAGGTTATTGAAGCAGTTTGGGTATTAATGAGAAGAGCCCAATGGACATGGTAGTTGTGGAAATGGAAAGAAAGGTAGAAATGTGAAAACTCTTGAAGGAAGGACGGAAAGAATTAATAACAGCTTGGATTGTGGAGGTGACAGAAAAGACACAGGTGAAGGAGAACCAAGTTTGAGCCTTGGGAAAAGCAAATGAGAGATGCACTACTGTGAGCAAACAAAGAGAAGTGGGAAGAAGAAGCCAGTTTTGAGGGTAAGGTGATAATTTTGTTGGGCTTCAGGAGAGAGGGTAGCATCAAAGTAGAAAACTTTAGAAGGTGGACAGAAAGACACTTTATGTTCAATAAAGAGATCACGAACTAAAGATACAGATCTGGGAATTATCTGCATTATAAAGTGGTAGTTGAGATATGGCAGTGAAGTTAACTCTGGGAACTGGAGTGTAGTGGCAGAGTGCTGGGGAACACCCACCTCCCAGGGGAAGGATGGGAGAGGAGTCACTAGAGGTTGTCTAGGCCCCAAGGACTGGGGTGGCCCAGAAGCAGAAGAATAAAAAAGAGTGAGATGAGAATTCAGTTTCAAAAAGAAGGAGGTGGCTAATTTTAACAAGAGGATAAAAAAGTATTTTAAAAGATTTCTGTTGAAAAAATATCAGTAGTAATAATCCCTTTATAGAATGGGGCCAGGAAATCTATTAAAGCTTGTTGCCCAATCTTGGGGGAAATGAGTGGATAGGAGGTGTTTCTAGAGCCTGGTCAGGTGGTTTTCTATATTTCCTAAGGAATAAAGAAACAAACCCAAGAAAATAAACAAAACCCAGCCAAATAAACCCCTTAAATAGATGTAAAAAAAGAATCATTTCTTATTGGTGACAGATTTCTCCTTGTTTTGTTTCATCTTCATATTTTTCTGGTGTTAAATTTTCACTGTTATTATTAAAAAGCAGAATTCCTAATAAGAGTGTAAAAGAGTTGGATGAATGGTAAAAAATTTTTTTTTCTTTTTTGATTTTTAGAGAGAGAGGAAGGGAGAGGGAGAGAGAGATAGAAACATCAATGAGAGAGAACACTGGTTGGCCGCCTCCTGCATGCCCCCTACTGGGGATCAGGCCCACAACCTGGGCATGTGCGGTGACCAGGAATCAAACTGGCGACCTCTTGGTGCATGGGTTGACGCTCAACCACTGAGCCACACTGGCTGGGCTTGGATGAATATTTTTTAATTTCTCTGAGAGGTATCATCCCAAAGAAAAAATAAATAGATTTTGACAAGTAGACAAAAGAGATTTATTTTCAGAAAAGACTGACTTAGTAATTCTAATTTACATTATTTGAAGCACTATGTTTTTATTCATAGCTTTTTTTTTTAAATTGGGGATGGTAGAGAAAGGTGTGAATATATTACAGCGTTAGATGTGTAGAAAATTTATAAGAAGTTTAGTAGGTTTACTGCGAACTCTTGACATTCCAAGTTACTATGATTTTCATTTTTTAAATATCTATTATTAGAACATACTTGAAATTAATTTCTAAAACTTTGCTTGGCTTCGAGCTTCCTACTACTTTTTGCATGTCTGTATAGCTACTGTCAGAAGATAGAAAAATATTTTATACATGAATTATCTTGCATATCATAATATAAGTCAACAGAAATGAAGTTTATTTTCCACATTTGTAAATAACTTCTTAAATTTTATGGGATGCTTGACAAGACTGAAAAAATAAACCTGTCAAGATTTTTTAAGCCCAGATATTTATCAAATATCTTGTTCCATTTCTCTGGCTTACATGAAAATTACCTTTACAGTGTTTATTCTTATTTTGGATGATGAGGTTGAATGAATGTTGATAAGTACTTGAATTTTTTGGAATATAGTCTGTGTGGTAGATAACAGATCAACTACAGATTTAAAATCGGACCCCTACATCAAATGGTAACTTTTACTTTTATACTGCCACATTTTTTCTCCTAGGATTTCTTAATTTTCTGTCTCAGAGCCTGCTGCGTCTATATCTTTTTCTAAATGAAAGTGGAGAAATTGGGGATGTTTAGGAAGATTTGGGGCAAGGATGTTTAATTTGACATACATTTAATGCCTGCACACCAAGCATATAGCAAGATTGAAATACAATAATATCTCTCCAAACATGAGATCGCAATATAAAAACTTGAGATCATGTGAAATTACTTTGTAGTTACTTTTGGCAACTAAGAGATTTTGGATTTCATTGTACGTGATTTTGAATAATAATTCTGGGGACATTAGAAAAATGGGAACCAGGAATTGGGATATTAAAAAGGGAAGTAAAACTAATGGTAGAGAAAGAAAAGAAATTTTATAATAACTGGGAAAGATACTGCAAGATAAGTAGAAGAAATACTGGGCTTTGGAAAGCTTCCTCTAGGAGGAAGGGAGGCTACTTGGTTGAGGCCTCAGTGAACTAAGCACCTGGGCCCTGGGAACCTGGAGAGACCAGGAGGCTGGCAGTAGAGATATGGGAGTCAATTTTCAATAAAATAAAAAAGGCCAGGGTTGTTTAAGTATAGTCCCAGTCAAGGAAAAACGATGCCCCAAAGTATTTATGTTATCTGCAACAAAGCTAAATTAATTTATAAGCATGTCATTAGTGCTGGAGAAAAGTGATAGGGAAAAAAGGAGATTCTGAAAATATGTAGCATGTAATTTATAGCATTTATAACAATACCTATTTTTGCTAATTTAGATATGTAAAATGCATGGTTAACGTCTTTATTTAGTATGCTGTTTTTATAATTTTGTTTTATAAATATGAAAGTATTTTTTAAGCGTCTCACAGATTTAACTATGATATTATTTCCCCAATCCTGTTCTCCTATTGCTTTAGTTTCCTGACTGTAAATTATAAGACATCACCAATTTCAAAATGTTAAAAATGTTGGGGTGGGCCCGGCCAGAGGGGCTCAGTTGGTTGAGCATCGTCCCGTGTACCGATTGCCAGTTAGATTTCCAGTGAGGGCACATACCTGGGTTATGGGTTTGATCCCCAGTTGGGGAGTGTAGGAAAGGCAACTGATCTCTCTCTCTCTCTCTCTTTCTCTCTCTCTCTCTCTCTCTCTCTCTCTCTCTCTCTCTCTCTCTCTCAGCATGTCCTTGGGTGAGGATTAAAATAAAATGTTGTGGTGGGACAGGGACCATTCACTCATTTAACAAATATTCATTGTGTGCTCGTTAACCACTGACTTCCTGGAGGAGAGCAGGAAAGCTTCACAGACTGGTTAGCTAGAAGCTGGACCTAAATGAATGCGTATTTAATAAATTCATGCCCAATTACATTCCCAAAAGGAATTGAAGCAAATTGCAAAATACATACAATACAGCAAAGTAAGCAATAAAAAGATAAATTAGTATGACTGGAAATTAAAGTCTGAGTAATAAGATGGAGCCAGAAGGAGACTCTGAGGCAAAACTATATGCCATTAAGTCTCACACAGTAGCCCATTCTATTTATTTGTGTGTGTGTGTGTGTGTGTGCATGTGTGTGCATAGGGATTCAGGGGATGGGGGAGTAGTGAGACAATCTGTCTTTAATAATGAATCTAGAGGTTGTGTGCAGAATAGATTGGAAGAGGGGTGAAGGAGCAAGACTGGGTGGACAGAAGCCAAGAAAAGCAATTGGGAAGCACTTGGGACGGGTCAAGGGTAGGTGACCGGGATGTGAACTAGGGCAGTGGCAATGGTGGTCCAGTGAGGGGGAAGTGTCTCATTCCAGGAAATCAGGACTGCCTTTACTCCTGTTTTTTTTTTCCCCTCAATGACAACATTGTTTTTACTGTTGTTCAATAGATTTTTCTATGGGGACCACAGTCTGACATCCTGGTAACTTGTGCATTATATAACTTATGCTATAGCCCCAATGACAATGACCACACATCAGTCAAAATTGAGTATGGTAGGCTGTGTTCATCTGGTGGCCCTTCTCAAGGTGGTGTCAGCCTTGATTTCTACCAGAAGTCATGGATCTGCTTTTGATCCCTTTAAACAGATGAATAGTTTTGTTTAATCTCTGAAGTTATGAGAGGTGTGCACATCTCTAGTTTGTAGTTGCTGACAGTCTGTGGCTGGGTGATATTGAAGTTCACAGTTACATATTCACCACTAATAACCTGTTCAGACCTCAGCCGACACCTCACGAGAGAAAGGAAAATGTAGATACTGACCGTCAGGAACGTAGAACAAACAACATAAAGTGACGTCAGATCAAGAGATTTGCCACAAAAATTGCATCTCAAGACAGGACAGACCTAAAAGGAGCTGGGTTAAAAGTCCAGCATAGTTCCTTTGGAGGGTGATTTTTCTAGTCATCCCCACCCTTTCCCTCAGCGTTCTATGTCCAGCTTACTTTGACACTTTCCTTTATAAGTGTGTGTGCCTATAGTTCATTGAAGTTGTGAAAAAGTTACATGAGGTTTAAAGTATTAATGACTAGTGAGCCATTCTTATGAAACAGCTAAAAAAAAGGAACACTATGAAAGAAAAATAGTATGGCACAGTAATTTCATGACAAAAGTGCCTCTGTTTAATGATTTGTAAAAGAAGTAGGAAGCACTTTTAGTGCAAACTGCTAATTATTTTGGTTTACCATAGTAAAAACTGTGATGTTTAAATGTTTCTTCATTAGTTTACTCTGTGACACTCCCTTTTTTTCTTATATATTTTCTCACTTTTCTGCATCAAAATAAGCACGATTTGATCATTGATGAATTTAAAGTTTTTTTGGAAATTATCGTAATTCTCTCCTGACCACTAGAATCAATAACTTTTAAATTGTGCTACTTCAGGAGGAGAAGCAATTGTCCAATCACCCTTTTGGTCTGTTGTTTCATTTATCATCAAGTATCTGTTCTTCATTCGGCTATGTCAGAAACATCCACAAATCAAATAATTATTGATATATACTTGGTGACTTATGCCTAGAAATAAATTTAAAGGTTACTAAAGATATTAACCTTGGTAACAATTGTTTTGGCTATGCTAATGGCTCTTAAAGAATGATTTGATCGTGCATGTCTGTGACAGGCTGCTCAATGACACTGCTGTTCCAACCAGAAAAGAGACAAGGTTCTGAGGTCAAACACCGGAAATGGCACGTCCTGCTGCACTCGAACAAGACAAGTTAAAGAATTTTGGGAGCCCTGATTTTTCCTAAATTTGATGAGAATAGGGATTGTGAATTTTATGGACTCTCTCTCTCTCTCCCTCTTTTTTTCCCACCATGACTGCTGTCTGCTTTGCCTTTGCATACTGCTGACTTACTGCTGCAGCTTCTCTCCTCACAAGCCCTCTAGTATGTGGCGGAGCCATGCAGAAGAGTTTACAGCTGGGCTCAGAAACACTTTCTACCTGAGTCCCTGCTGCAGACTTAGGTGTGATCAATCTCCTAGCTAAAGTTCAAGGCCTCTGCACCTGTCCAATGAGTTCTGTCTGCCCTCCTCGGCCATCTTCTCCCCCTGCACACGAATGAAAATCAGATGTGATTCTGCAGACAGTGTCCAGTGTCACAGAGGGCAGACCCAGCTCTGCCTGGGAAGATATGCCAGCTAGGTAATCCTGTTGTTATTGGAGAAATGTGTGGATTGCCCTTCTCTGTTGCTAGTGGGAGTGGGGTTCTTGGTGTGCTGCTGGAATAAGCGTTTCCAGAGGCCCCCATGGGAGGATGGGATGTGCTAGAAAGCTTTATTTGTGTGAAATTACATCCCTTGGTTTCTAAACCATTCCCCTTAATCCAGTCCTGGAAGAGGTGCAGCTGGGGATTCAGCAGAGTTAGAAGCAAAGCCAGTGTCCAGAATTTCTGTTCCATGGTGGAACTGGGTTTGGTTTAGTATTAGGCTAGTTGCAGTCCATTCATCCATTGTGTGTGGGATCCACATGGCTGTGGACCATGTGGGCAAATGCAGGAGTGTGAGGGCCCTGCAGTCCAGAAGAACTCCTTTGTTTAGGGACTTAAGTTTCTTAAATCTTCCTGCACTTGCAGTGGCCACACCTAATCTGGCCAATGGCCTGTTCCCAGGTATGACTGACAGGCAAGTACCTTCCCTATGTCACCCAGACTTTACTGGGCGTGCGTCTAAATTGCAGATTTCTGCCAAAAGCTGCACAAATGGCATGTCTATACCATTTGGCCATTCCTTTGCTTCTTTCCTTTTATTTAATAACTGGGTTAATTATTATGGCATCACTGTGATCCCAGGTGTCTGACCTTGTTTCTGAGCTTGCTAAGCCACATTGGCTCTTTGGTGTTTACTCTAGAATTTATGGACAAAGACAAGGCCTCCTGCTCATTGGGTCCTTTCAGAAATGGCAATAAAATATTAGCAATCAGGCAAAAGTAAATATAGACAGTTAAGTGAGTAAATCCTCTGAAATTAGCTAAGTAAAATAGAGATGAAATAGTGAGTACATATTTTGTGATGTGCTCAGTGATTTTTCATAAAAGTCTTGTTCCAGAATTACTTTACTTCTGCCTTTCCACTTTGCCATGCCCTCTGCTAGGCTGCCCGCCTCTTGTTTGCCAGACTGCTTCCTTTTTCATGCATTTGGCATCATCCCAATTAGACTGTCTCCGGGAAGGCCTAAGATCTTTTGGGCACTAGGCTATATGATTGATAAGGAAGGAAAGGAATGACTGCAGTTGTAATTTAGCTAATGAATACACAGGAAAAACTTTAAGTAGCAATCGTATTTCTTGGATAAGGCCTTTTCTCTCTACGCCTAGGAAGGCATGTACTCCCCCTTCTTCTCATTATATATTTACATAGTCACAATGGATGGCTAATGTGATGTCTTCCAATTTTGAAACATATAAAATTGTGTTCTAACAGGAGAAGAAAATTTCCTTTTACAGATTTCAAAATACAAAAGTGGCACATTTGAGATATTTGATGAAAAACATCTCTATCTGGTTGACACCAATTCTCACTGACTTACTGTTGAACACAGTCTGCAGTCTCTCTCAGCTCTGCATCTTTCTGTGTTGGCTTCCTTCTTGGGTCTCTACACAGTGGGAAACAGCCCCTGCAGCTCCTGGTACATGGTCCTTAAGTTAAGGGTCTTAGAGGAACCCGGAGTGCCTTTATGGGAAGCATTAGCAAAAGTTCTCTGGGCATTTTTGATGGGTCGGGTCAGCCTCACCTGAATTATATCAACCAAAGAAGATGACCATGGGGAAAGTGATTCCCCAAAGGAAAAACATACTGGGCAGGCAAAGAGCGACTTCAGTAAATATGATAAAAATTTCGATAACTGTATGAGGTTATTCAGAACTAAATGAAGTAGGAAACACTTAAACCTGCCTTAGCAGCTGAGCAGAGGGTGATTTTGCCTGAGGTTGTTTTCAATCCTACTGTACTAAAGAGAGCCTTGGGGACTTACAGTTTTATGGGGTTCTAAATGAGAACATTTAAAAATTATGATATAAAACATATACTAGACTTTCCACTTATATTAACTGAGTAGTTATTTTTTTCTTTAAGGCAGTGATCTTCAGAATGGAAAAGTAATAGATTAATGTTTTCAAATTTAGATTACATAGAATTATTCATTTCGATCCTTGCAAGCTAGAAAAGCAGATTGATACAAAATGAGAAAATGTTGCACTATTTCCAATAGTGATGAGTATGACAGCCTTTATCAGCATTATAAAGGCAGCTAATTAATAGCTAGTTAACAGTTATTTGTATGTATGAGTGCTTTAAAAAGTTCTAGTTGTAAACATGCTTGTGGAGTCAAGCGACTCTTGCTGCATGCATGTATGTGTGAGCAGGAACGGACACACACCCAGAGCTCGGAGTGACTGCGTCCTAACTGAATAAGGAAAGGAACAGAAAAGAAACCACTTTGTTACTCAGGTCTCTGGGAAGGAGATGACCGGGACAGGAGGATGAGGCCAATAATGATTGAGCTGCTCTAGGAGGGGTTGGTGGTGTGAGAAAGACAGCTAAACTTTCCCACCCCTGAACAACATCTCCATAACTCCCAGAAGTTAAAAGCATGGAAATAAAAATCAATGATAGGATTCAAATTACTTCATAGCATTACTTATAACTAAGTCTGTGAGATAGATACTCATCTGTATTTCTCATTTTGTTTATATAGGGGTGATGCTAAAAATATTTGACAACTGATATGATATAGGCCCTGGCACCAAAACAGCACTGACCAGTCAGAGCAGACTCCAGCTATAAACATCTGGAACACCTTACAGGTATGTTTTAGCTGGATATCACCCCTGTATACATACATGCAAAGTTGTGAAGAATTGCTATGAACAAATAATTTATCTGTCAAAATACATACTCTAGCTCTGTTTTAGTCTATTTAAATGATATCAAAATGGTATCTGGTAAAAAAAATTCAGTGGGAATTTTATAGTTTTCTAGCTATTGAAAACTTACATATGTAGTTTGTCATTAAATATTCTACCTAAAGATGGTATTTTTGGAATATTAATTAACAAAGATGATTGATTAACTGATTAATTATTGCATTCACAAATATTTCTTTGTTCCCTGTGAGCCAAGTTATGTGTTGGACTCTGAGTGCATAACAAGAAGTATAAGGTTGCTGCCCCCATGGACTATATAGCTCCACTGCGGGGACTGGTAGCAGACAACTCCAAAGCAGAGTAATATGTTTTGGCTCGAGGAAGTTGAGGGAGCTATGAAAGCAGTGGGGAGTGGCAGATAATACACACAAGGGATCTAGGAAGACTTCATGGGAGAGAAGATAACTAAACTGTAACAGAAGAATGCATCAAGAAATAGGAAGTAGAGACTTTCTTTTCTCCATTGTATGTTTCTGTCTTCTTTGTCGAAAATTATTTGCCCATACATATGTGGGTTTATTTCTGGACTCTCAATTCTGTTTCATTTGTCTGTGTGTCTGTTTTTCTGCCAATATCATGCCGTTTTCATTGATTATTGTCACTTTCTAGTATAATTTGAAATCAGAGAGTATGATAACCTTTGGCTTTGTTCTTTGTTCTCACGATTGCTTTGGCTGTTCAGGGTCTTTTGTGGTTCCACACAATCTGATGATTTTTTTTTAGTTCTATTTCTTTAAAAAATGCCAACTCCTTTTCTGGGTATCTACCTGAAAAATTTGAAGATATTTATTCATAAAGATATATGCACCCCTGTGTTCATTGCAGCATTATTGACAGTGGCCAAGACACGAAAACAACCAAAGTGTCCCTCAATAGATGATTGGATTAAGAAGGTACATATATACAATGGAATATTACTCGGTCATAAAAAATGAAACACTGCCATTTATGGCAACATGAGTGAATCTCTTTTTTTTTAAGTTAATAAATTTTTATTTAAGGAATTTCACATGTTCTGAGTCCTTCCACACACTGCCTTAGTTTCTTCGGACTTAGACTCATTAATCCCCTTTTTTTGCTCAATCCAGTTGTCATTTCAGTTAGTCCACCATTCTTTCAGTTGAGCTTCTTTGAGCTACACTTGAATATGGACATACTTCAACAATTCCCCACCTATATCATTGGGACCCAATTTCTTCATGCAATTTACTTTAGTGTCACAGTTAAGGTCAGAGTAGATGGATCGGCCAGGCTTCTCAATTTCACACATTCTCTAAACATGAGTAAGTTCAAATCATATTCACTCCTAAGCTATCACTTCCTAGCCTAGTACAGATCGTTGGGATATACAAATACCTAAGACCAAAAAAATTAGATTATTAGGTCTTTCATAGTTTTAGCAGCTCTGTCTTGTAGTTCCTTCCCACAGATCTAACATTTAGTTCTGTGAATAAAGGAAGCAACATATTTCCTCTATGAGATGTTTCCAACGATGTAGGTCTGCAGAAAAAACCCCCCATCGGGATAGACTCAATTGAGTGAATCTTGAGAATACCATGCTTAGTGAAATAAGTCATATAAAAAGTCAAGAACCATATGATTTCACTCATATGTGGGATATAAAACTGAAAGCAATAAAAGAAAAAACAAAAGACAAACAAACAAAAAGTTATAGACATAGACAACAGTATGGTGGTTGCCAGAAGGAAAGGGGTGGGGAGAGGTAGTAAAGGCTAAAGGGAGTCAAATATATAGTGATGAAAGATTTGATTTTGGTTGGTAAACACACAATGCAACATACAGATGATGTATCATAGAATAGTATACTTGAAACATAAATAGTTTTATTAACCAATGTCACCCCAGTAAATTTAATAAAAAAGGGAAGTAGAGGAAAAGGGCAATGGGAAGAGAGTGGCTTAAGCATGTGTAAAGTTCCAGAAATAAAGAGATGGAAAGACCATCAATAACCTGAAATTGGCTTAATATCTTGGAAACCCTAGCTAGTGACTCTTATATAAAAAATGGGAAAATTATCATACTTAACTTTCTTCCACTTATTACTGCTACCCCCTAACATTTGTTAATTACAGGGTGGGGCAAAAGTAGGTTTACAATTGTTCATATGGAAAATAATACAATAATTAATAAATAATAATATAATTAATTATTGTATTATTTTCCATATGAACAATTGTAAACCTACTTTTGCCCCACCCTGTATTTTTTCCTCTCTCAAGGTGCATAACTTTACAGTCTGTTCTTTAAACAGAATTCCATCAGTTTGTCCCAGGTTCTTATATGTGTGTAGTGTTCAGTAGCACATGAAAAGGAACGTCTTAACTCATCTGCTGGTTTATGCCTCTCCCTTTGCTCATGCTGTCTCTTTGACCTGGATTGCCTTTTCTTTTCTCATTCACTTGGAATATCTACCCGTCTTTCAAGATTGGATTATATCAGCTGAAATTATTTATGTCTCATTTAGCCTATGCATTATTTGAAGGTAAGGGCATTATGACTCCATTATTGGCACCTTGAATAATATCTATCACAGCATGGATATTAGGGGTTTGTGGTACCTCTCACCCCTCCCCCCTTTAAAAAATATTTGTGTGTACACATGAGGCTTACTATACAAACACGAACAATATTGCTTTTATTACTCTCTTCTAATATCCAAAACAAACTGGACTGGAAACAAGGCTTGGATCGGGAAGTTTACGAGGGACTTTCTACTCCTTACCCACTGAATTGGAAATGAGTTTTGTGGTATGGGCCTGACCTTACTTTATCACTCAGTCAAATAAACAATAAACCACAAGGTTGGACAAAGGCAGTGGGAGGAAGCGCTTAACACAGGATAGGATGTGAGGGGCCCACTTCCTGCCTTTGGGCATAGTAGCCCTGCCCACCAGTAAAACATGAATGTTAGGAATGCCATAGAATGTCAGGCTCTGAGTAGTCCAATTAGTTATCTTTTCTTTACATGCTAAATGATCATTTGCAAACAAAATTTATCAGCATATATAAATATATATATATTCAGTAACTCTGAAAATCTTCAGGGTCCATTCAAGCAGAGGCTGGGGATGACTATCTGACTAAAATATTGTACACTATTGGATGGATGATTAAACTTGATTGAAAAGTGCCTTTCAACCCCGAGAATCTATTTTCCTTTTATCTTTGACATTCATTTCACCTGAAATTATGCAATGCCTTTGGAATTTGGTGGATCTGGACCAGGGGATATTCTGGAAAGGGACTGGTCCTATGAAGAAATACTGTTGCTTTTCAGTTTGTTTTCTTTCACTCAGTATTTGGCCTTACTGCAGGATGGTGGTACAATGAACAAATAGTTATCAAACACTATAGGCACCAAAGTCTATGCCTGAACATCAAAGAAATTTTTGCTAATGAGAAGCTGTGAGCCTTTTGGTGCATTGGCCATGATCAGGTGACTACCAAGCTATAGGACGGAAGCTTTAGTTAAATTTTTTATTAGGTATGATCTCTATAAACTATAACTGTCGGATAATACCTGTCATGACTTTGGAGAGCACTGTAATTTAAAATAGAAAACTAATCTTGATCTTTTGCCTAAAATATACAGAGAAGTATATTTTTAAAATACAGCATGTTTAATGAAGATTGGGGATAAATGATCTCATTGATTGGTGTGCACTTAGCAAATAATTTCAGATGTGTAAGACATGAATACCATAAGAAAGAGTGCTGAGTCTCTTGCCTTGAATCTGTATAGTAAGCGCACATTTCTTCTTTGCTTATCTGTTTATTTGTTTATTTATAAGTCTTCTATTCAGGATAGAAGGTATTGAGGGAATTTATGGGGTTGTGGGGAGAGGCAAGCTAAAGTGCCCAATATAACCTTTGGTGTTTGCCTTTGTTTTTTATTGAGAAGAATTATTTTCAGTCTTTATGTTTTAAAGTTCATTTTAATTTTATTTATTATAGCAACAGTTGATATTTTTCTTATACCACTAATTCAATATTTCATGGAAGCATGTCTAGATTTGTTGTTCGTAGTGCTGTAAGTGGAATGATACAGAGCATAGTGAAAATGCTAAAGGCACATCATACATAGTGGCTTAAACCTGTAAAACAGTATTTCATAGGAAGTATATAAAGTGTTACATATCCTTTAACATTAAGTTAACAAATATTTTGTTTGAATGGAGTTTTGGTCAGGAAATAGAAATTTAACAGTTTTGAGGCAACAGAATTAAACAAATTGGTATGTTCATTGTTGGAGAATTAGATAACCTTGTAAAATTTCATGCTCTTGTTTTATGAAAAATGTTCATGCAAGAAATATTTTTTAGAAAAATGGAAGACTTTAGCTCATTCTCTTTAGTTGTAATTGTCCCCCATGGCCTTATCTATTTTTTTTCTGAATTATTCCATAGAAATTACTCTAGCAAACTTGCCAGGTAAGAACTTTTCACAGATTGGTGGTAGTCTATGAAGAAAAGTTCTTTAATGCACTTATCTGTGTTCTGTTATTTATGTGTTGCATTAAGAAAATATTTTTCTATTATGAAGTATAACAATCAGAGAACAAGTGCAAAAAAATCAAAGTGCAGTATAATGAATTGTTTTTTGCAAAGCAAATATCTCTGTAACATGTACTAGGTCAAAAATTAGAATATTGACAGTTTTCAAGAAGCTGCTCCTCCCAGATATTTCCTCTGTTTTATCTAGAGGATGTGACTATATTGACTTTTGTGATCAAAATGCCCTTGCATTTCTTATTGCTTAACCAACTGTGGATGCATTTCCAGACAATATAGTTTTTGAAATTTGTGTCAATGAATTGTAAATATTATGTAATATTATACTGCATATACTATTTTTGTGCCTTATTCATTTTTAAAATGAAATTAGATTGAATTAAATTTTTTCCATCACCATTTATCTCCTCTATGCCCTCTTCCACTTCCACCCATCCCCTTTACTGGCCCCTTGAAATCACCACACTGTCGTCCATGTTCATGAGTTCTCTCTTTTTTCTTTTTGCTCAATCCCTTCACCCCTCCACCCCTGCCACCAGAGCTGTCTGCCTGCCCTATGAGTCTGTCTCTATTTTGCTTAGTAGTTCAGTTTGTTCATTAAATACCATGTATGAGTGAAATCATATGGTACCTTGTCTTTCTCTGACTGGCTTATTTCACTTAGCACAATGTTCTCCAGGTCCATCCATGCTGTTGCAAAGGGCAAAATTTTCTTCCTTTTTATGGCAGAGTAGTACTCCATTGTGTAAATGTACCACAGCTTTTTTTTATCCACTCATCTACTGATGGACACTTGGGCTGCTTCCAAATCTGGCTATTATAAATAATGCTGCTATGAACATAAGGGTACATATATTCTCTCAAATTAGTGTTTTGGGTTTCTTCAGATATATTCCCAGAAATGGAATCACTGGGTCATAAGGCAGTTAAATTTTTAATTTTTTGAGGAAACTCCATATTGCTTTCCACAGTGGCTACACTAATCTGCATTCCCACCAACAGTGCACATGGGTTTCCTTTTCTCCACATTCTCACCAACACTTGTTTGCTGATTATTGATAATAGCCATTCTGACAGGAATAAGGTGATATCTCACTGTGGTTTTAATTTGTATTTCTCTGATGATTAGTGACGTTGAGCATTTTTTCATATATCTGTTGGCCATCTGTATATTCTCTTTGGAGAAGTGTCTATTCATCTCTTTTGCCAATTTTTTAATTGGATGTGTGTGTGTGTGTGTGTGTGTGTGTGTGTGTGTGTGTGTTGAGTTTTATAAGTTCTTTATACATTTTGGATATTAACCCCTTATCAGATATATCACTGGAGAATATGTTCTCCCATTCAGTGGGGTATCTTTTCATTTTGTTGGTGTAGTCAAATTTGTTTATTTTTCTTTTGTTTCCCTTCCCTGTGGAGATATATCAGAAAAAAAATATAGTCCTAGCCACAACAATCAAACAAGAAGAAGAAATAAAAGGAATCCAAAGTGGAAAGGAAGAAGTAAAACTGTCATTATTTGAAGATGACATGATATTGTATATAGAGAAGTCTAGAGATTCCACCAAAAAACTACTAGAACTGATAAGTGAATTCAGTAAAGTAGCAAGATACAAAATAAATATCCAGTTCACATTTTTTTACACCAATAATGAACTATCTGAAAGGGAAACTAAAAAAACAATCCCATTCACAATTGCTTCAAAAGAATAAAATACCTAGGAATAAATTTAACTAAGGATGTAAAAGAACTGTACTTGGAAAATTATGACACTGAAGAAAGAAATTGAAGAAGATGGGAGCATATATCATGTTCATAGTTAGGAAGAATTAACATCATTAAACTGTCCATACTACCCAAAGCAATCTACAGGTTCAACACAATTTTTATCAAGATACCAATGGTGTATTTCACAGAATTAGAACAAATGGTCCAAAAATGGTTACATGAAACCAGAAAAGACCCCGAATAGTAACAGAAGAAAAAAGTTGGAGGAATCACGCTACCTGATATCAAACTATACTATGAGGACGTAGTAACCAAAACAGCATGGTACTTGCATAAAAACAGACATTTAGATCAATGGCATAGAATAGAGAGCCCAGAAATAAATCTATACCTTTATAGTCAATTAATATTTGACAAAAGAGGAAAAAACATATAATGGACTAAAGATAGTCTATTCAATAAGTGATATAGGGAAAATTGGACAGATACATGCAAAAAACTAAAACTAGACCACCTTCTTACACCACACACAAGAATAAACTCAAAATGGATTCAAGACTTAAAATGTTAGACTTGAAACCATAAAAATCCTAGAAGAAAACATAAGCAATAAAATCTTGTGCCTTATTCTCTTGTTCAATATCATGTTTAAAATTCATTAATGTTATACTTCATTTTGAGAAATTTTAATTATCTTCCATGTGAAACAATTGTCAGGATTACTTGGGATTTACTCTTATATATTATTAGCAGGTATTTGTCTCACCTCTTTTCTTTTCAAGTTTTGTTCCTCTAGTTGGTTGTTTTAATGCACAGTTACACATAGATTCTCATGTGTTTGCCATCATCCTGTTTTTTTTTTTTCTTTATTGATTTTAGAGAGAGAGGAAGGGAGAGGGAGAGAGAGATAGAAACATTGATGAGAAAGAACATCAATTGGCCACCTCCTGCATGCCCCCCACTGGGGATTTGACTCACAACCTGGGCATGTGACCTGACTGGGAATCGAACTGGCGACCTCTTGGTGCATGGGTCGACGCTCAACCACTGAGCCACACCAGCCGAGCCATCCTATTTTATTTGTAGAGAATTTGTTTGTTTGTTTGTTTTTTGTTAATCCTCACCCTAGGATATTTTTTTCATTGATTTTTAGAGAGAGTGGAAGGGAGTGGGGGAGGGGGATAGAGAAAGAGAGAGAGAGAGAGAGAGAGAGGAGAGAGAGAGAGAAATCAGTGTGAGAGAGACACATTTATTGGTTGCCTACCACACCCACCCTGACTGAGGTTGGGGATCAAACCTGCAACCCAGGTACATGCTAGGAATCAAACCTGTAACCCTTTGGTGCCTGGGCCAGCACTCTAACCACTGAGCCATGACCACCAGTGCATTTGTAGAGAATTTTTGATTGCTGTATTTTTTGTAGCTCCTGGATTATCATATAAATTTATACAGTGCAAAGATTTTGAGCAGAAGGTAGAGAAATAGATGTTGCCCTTTAGAATGATTGAATAAACTTGCTAGAAAAGCATATGGTATGAAATATGGCATGAATTGATAACAAGAAGATTTCAGGGAGTATGGTGTCTGTTTATAGTTTCAAGAGGAGAATCAACAAAGAAAGAAAAACAGTTGGCATCTTCATGTTTAGTAACCTTTTGGCTTTGTTGCTTGGAAAATTCAGCATTCTGACAAAACAGCTGCAAATTTATGACAGTGCTAGAGAAATAAGCAATTTTGATTGAAAGATTTTCTACTTAGAATCCTTTCAGATAAGAAATGTGATTATATTCTGAGCCTAAATATATATGTTATAAAAAAGAAAAAAGTTAAGAGCAGTTCTTTTTTCTATCATTTTAACTAAGACAATCCTATTGTTGGTAGCAACTTGATTCCACAAACCCACAAATATTTCACCTTACATGTTTTGAGATGCTTCCTGTGGAGTCCCAGCGTAGAGATTTGGCCAGCACTTTGTTCATTAAAGCCAGTGATAAAAAGCAATGTTGGAAATTTTGGGAAAACTAAAGACAAACTAAAACATGAGATTCCATTAAAATGAAGTTACTGTTAATTAAATTCCAACTCCCTCTCTTTATTCTCTGTTTTTATAATTTAATTACCACCCACCCAATCAATACCTCGAGTCAGAAATATGGAGTAATCCTAGACTCACCCACCTTCTTTAGATCACATGTTACCAACTATCAAAAAATTTATTGCTTCTTTTTCTTAAACACTTCATCATTAGCATACCTCCCCCTTTTCCCATCACCATTACCTCAGTTTAGGGAAGCACTGGTTATCTAGTTAATTGGAATTTTCTTTCTTCCTTTTAAAAGATTCATTGTCTTAGACATTTCCAGAGGGAAAATTCTAAAACTAATTTTAGCCTGTCACTTCTTTGTTTAAAATCTATGTCTACGGTTTAAATTCCCTCTTCACATTCAGGATAAAGACAATTTTGTTCTCAGCTGTATTAACATGACTCATCCCTTGTCACTTCCCCCGACACACCTGTGTCAGCCATATCAGAGAACATGCACTTGGTCTTGCCTTACTGCTATTGTACCTTCTCTCTAACTTGAACATCTTTGTCCTTCTCTTTCACTTGGCTAACTCCACTTACTATTTAAGATAGAAATCAAGTGACTTTAACCACCCAGATTATTTTAAGTGAGACCCCTTTGCATTCTACATTTTCTATACTTATATACTCATTTTATAACTTTCTACAATATTGTAATTGTATATTCCTCATGTCTGTCTCTGCCACTTGTCTGTGAATTTCTTGAGGTATGCCCAGTGTTAACATTCTAAAAGGAGTGCAGCAGATGTTCAATATATGGATGCAGGTGTCTGGTGAATGCATGGAAGCAGAAACATTCCCAAGCATGAGGAACAGACTTTCCCAACCATACAGAAAGCTGTATGACTTTAAGCCCCTTCATAGATCAGCCTTATCTATTATTATTATACCAATTCGCTGAAAATTTACTAATTGTTTTATCTACTTTTTTTTTTTTCTAACCATAGGCTTTTCATTTCTGGTTCTACTTAATTTACCTAAGTGGATCCCCTGCTCAGGCAGTTGTCATTGAAATTGTTGTTAAAATTCTTAAAGCATTTAGAAATGAACTGTCTTATACATACATGACATGCTAGCACATTGTATTGGTTCATGTATGGTAAGTTATGTTTATTGCAGAAAATATTTTAACATTATCATATAAATCACTATCACTTATATTGTAATTTTATCATCTCTTAAATCAATATTTAGAGCCATACAACATTTTAAGATCTTATTTTCATATTTTTCAAGACTGGGATATTTTAAAGAATAAAACATGTGCTTTGATTTACAAGGGTGAGAAAGCAGTCATTAGAAATTGGTATTGAAATCTTAAACACAGAGATCTTCCCTTTCCTAGTCATGCAAATGTTTCCTTACTACTTTCTTTATATTTTACTGGAATGTCAGTTTTGTTGCATACTCTCATGTTTTTGTTTTGATTTAGAAAAAAAAATTCTCTAAAAACTAAAACAAACAAACAACACACAAAAAAGAAAATCCTATTATAAACCAAATTTAGATTTGTTCTGTTTTTCAAATCAGCTTTTCTTCTGAAATTATTAGTATCAAACAAAAATTCATACAATATACCTGGAGAACTCAAATTAAAATTATGTTTGCAAAATACAGCATAAGGAATATAGACAATAATATTGTAATAACTATGTATGGTGCTAGGTGGGTACTAGACTTATTGGGGGGATTACTTTGTAAATTATATAAATGTCTAACCCCTATGGTGTACACTTGAAACTAATATAGAATAATATTGAATGTCAACTATACTTGAAAAGATATATGCTTATATTCTGTCAAAAACCATGGTCTGTTCTTTGAGAATCTTCTGTTGTTTTACTTAACTCTTCTAGTACATTTTGCATCTTGCCTAAATTAAATTGTTTTAACAACATTAGATGACAACGCTATCAGACTGGTTGTGAGGTTAAATTTACATGTGTTTCAGCAAGATGTTTCCTCTTTGGTCATATTAAGGAAATATCACATATACTCTCTGAAGTACTTGCAAGAGTATTATTGTTATAAGCACAACTGTGGCCATATCTTCTTGGAACAAATTCAAATTATGTGCTTTACATGACCAATAGAATGTTCCTAGTGTTTTGGTCCAATTTCTGGCTTATACATACACTGTTTTCTTTACCAACCACGTTAGCTTCCCTTGGACAATGTTTTGAATAAATGACTAAAGTGGAAGTACACTATTTTCTTTGTGTAATTTGGAATTTGCACTTTCTACAACAGGCATAAAACTAATGAAAAACTTAAAAATTTTAATTTTCAGGATTGGGCTCTGGAAGCAGATTACTCTGGAAGTAGGCTATAAGGGAATGTTATCTCTAGAGAATTAAAAAATAACAAAACTGGCTAAAAGTTGGTGTGCTTTTAATGGTCATCATGCACTACCAATTCTAATGTCATTGGTAAAATCCTTCTCTGGAAAAAAAAATGTCTTGTTCATCGAAGTCCTAAACAGTTTCTGTCCTTACTATTGAGATTTAATAATATATACTCGAATGAACATACTTTATTACTTGCCCTTCAGTAAACATTGTATTCTAAATGGCACTTAATTTGCAGAACTTGCAGTTATACTGTTGGTCCCTGACATACTGTTGACTTGGCTACGTGATTTGAAAGTTATTAGTAGTTTGAAATTATTCATATTGCTTCAGACTCAGTCTTTTTTCAACCCCCCTTACCCTTTCTTCTTTTTCTTCCTACTTTCTTATTAAAATTACTCTTACAAATAATTCTGAGACTTATTCAAATTAAAGATAAAATGATTGATAAAATTTTGCAATATGCTCAAGGATATTGATATTTTATCAAGTTATACCAAAGGCATAAATATTCCAGGTGTCATTTAACTGTGTGAATAGGGTAGATATTTATAGGAAGGAGTGGGGCCCTTCCTGAAGCAACTTTGAAATATAATATATTTCATGCTACTACCTCTATATTTACTTAATTTTTTTTTATGATTATGTGGTTTTCCCTGGCCTTTGTATGTACTCCATAGAAATCATTTTACCTTTTTTTTTTTTAAATGCCATTCTGGTTTGAGCTTTAGTACTACTGGCATAAGCAAAATCCAGGGGATATTGAGGACCCAAAGCTGGAGATAACAAAAATTTGCTCTGGGATTCCCACTGAAAGTGCCCTAAGGATTAAAGCTATGTTTTTAAATCAAAAAGAAGGCATTTATAGAATGTTATTAGACACCTGAAGCTCCATAAAAAATGATATTTATGTAAGATATTTCAGAGGAAAATCACTCACTTTCTGTAAATAAAAATTTCAAATTGTAGAAGTTCCATTAAACCCAAAGATGTGGTTCATAGAGAAAGTGCAGAAAGCAATAGAAGACCATCCCTATTATAGTCCTCCTTTTCATCGCTCGTAGACCGGGTATCATAAGGTGTTCTTGGCATGGAATTGGAGATCTGGTTGTAATTCATGAAGGAAGAAATAAAGAACATATATATAGTGCTTAGAGTTGACAAATTACTGTATTATATTACTTTTGGTGCCATAAACTACTAGTTGACTATACCATTCCTGGAATTATGTAAAATAGTTAACAAGAGGGTGCTTGAGTTTTTAGATTTAAAATCGAGGCATCCTGTATATTTCTTAACTAAAAACATTGTTTCTTCTTCCTGATTTCAGTGAGTAGTCACAAAAGCTCCTGTTCATTTTGAATAACTGGTCAATAATGAGAGAAATCAGCCAGAATCTGGAAGCCAAATGACAAAGAGAGATCAAGAGCAAATACTTCAGAATAATGACATTTTTGATAAGCCTATTACATTGGCATCTTTAAACTATGGGAAATCTTCATGGGAATTAATGAATGATGGGTAGTAAACATGTAAACAAAGAACCTTCAAGAGAGAATCTTTCTTGGTAGTTGCAAACAATAAAAGAGACCAAGGGCTAGTCTCTGTGGCAGGGCAAAGTAATAAAGTTCAAAACAGGATCAAAAGGACTAGCTATGCCAGGCTCTCTGAGAAACTGCAGGAGAGATCAAATTCAACAGGGAAACCATTTGCACTGTAAACTACAAAATACTAAAAAGTTAAGTTTGAAATGCATAGTAAAACATATATATCTGAGTCTTTAAAAATATTGTAGAGAAGTAACTATTAAATAGTATATATCCTCCTTAATTTTAAATTTAAAGAACAGATTTGTTTTATAGTGTTTATCACAGACTTATAGTATTTTTTTCATGTCAGATGTTATAAAAATTTTATACTGCAAAAATATTCTCAAATATTATTTACATATTTTCTAAACTGTTAAGAGCTCAAGTGTTAGATTTTATTATAGGAGTACATTGTTTTAGCTCTCGAAAGTTACTATAGTAGGAGTGCATTAACCTAAAAAATTATTTATTGGTAAGAATGTTTTATAAATTAAGGACACCAATCTTTTGGGTATTATGTATATTATAATATTTTTCTATTAAAATTGTTTTGTAACAGTGAGTACTTATGGGTTCAGTACTTTACTAAGTTGCAGGGACGCTGCTTAATCATGGAACTATGAACAAGGATCACATTTACTTAGAAAGTCCTTCTCCATCCCAAGATTTAATAAATATTTACCTATTATTTTATTCTAGTACTTGTAATAATTCCAATTTTTACATTAAATCTTGTCATATTGAGAATTTATTTTGATATGTGGACCATTGAACTTTTATTGTTATTATTTTTGTTAATCCTCACCTAAGGATATTTTTTCCATTTTTTTTAGAGAGTGGAAGAGGGTAGGGGGAGAGAAACATCCATGCGAGTGAGACACATCGATTGGTTGCCTCCTGAACGTGCCCTGACCAGGGCCGGGGATCAAACCTGCGACCCTTTGGTGTGTAGGTTGACATACTAACCACTGAGCCCACAGGCCAGGGATGGACCATTGAACTTTTAAATAATTTTAGTAGCCTAGCTCTAAATAAAATGTTATACATTTCCAAGTATTTAGACATATTTAGAATATTTTATTTTGATTGTTTCTGAATAGATATATGCTAATATTTCCCATTCTCAACCCTCTTCCTCATTCTGTGGTAATAAATTGGTATGGGGTGGTTGGGAGAACTAGTCAGCAGGAAATTGGAAAGCTTAACTTTGAGCTTAAGTGTATCACAACTGAAAAGGCCCAGCTAGAAAACGTAACTCTCAACACAGAGCTAGAGCATCTTTATTTATTTAAATAAATATTTCAAATGTTTTATTTTAAATCCAGACTTTAAATAAATAGAACTTAAGCAAGGGGAAAGTCTTATAATTTTGTCTACTTAAAAAAAAAATTTCATTACAAATGCAATACAAATTTTTGTTTTGTTTTGTGTTTTGTATTTTTTTTTTAAATTTATTAATTTATTTTTGTTACAGATGTTTCTACTTTTCCTCCCATTGACACCCTCCTCCTGATCCCACCCCTGCCCCTGTCCCCAGCATTGTTGTCCATGTCCATTGGTTATGCATGCATGCATATAATTTCTGTGGTTTATTTCTTCCCTCTCCCCCAACCCCCTCTTCTGAGGTTTGTCAGTCTGTACCCTACTTCTGTGTCTCTGCATCTCTTTTGTTCATCAGCTTGTTTTGTTCGTTATATTCCACAAATAAGTGAGGTCATGTGATATTTGTCTTTCTCTGCTTGGCTTGTTTCGCTTAGGATAATACTCTCCAGGTCCCTCCATGTCGTCTCAAAGGATAAGAGGTCTTTCTTTCTTACAGCTGCATAGTACTCCATTGTGTACATGTACCACAGCCTTTTTATCCACTCATCTACTGATGGACACTTGGGCTGTTTCCTGATCTTAGCAATTGTAAATAGTGTTAGAAATATGAACTGTCTTCACTGTACTACAGATACATGGTGTGTTAGTCTCCCAGGGCTGCAGTATCACAGTCCAACAAATTGGGTGGGTTAGAAAAACAGAAATTTATTCTTTTATGGTTTTGGAGGCCAGAAGTCCTAAATCACGATGTCAGCAGAGTTGGTTCTTTCAAGGAGAGTCTGAAGGAGCATCTGTTCCATGCCTCTTACCTTGGCTCCCAGCAATCCTGGTGTTCCTTGGCTTGTAGCTGCAGAACTCTAGTCTCTGCCTCCATCTTCATATGTCTTTTCTGCTCTGAGTGTGTCATCTTCTCTTCTCACAAACACAGCAGCCACACTGGATTTAGGGAGCACCCCAATCCCATATGACCTCATCTTAACCTTCTTACATGTACAAATAACTTATTTCCAAGTAAGGTCACATTCACAGGTATGGGAGTGGGGGTAAGAACTTGAATATATCACTTTGTGGGGGAGGAATGGGGCACAGTTCAACTCACAGCAGGCAGGGAGAAGAAAAGAGAATATCCCAGGTTAGAAAGTTAGTGTGAGTATGAGCAACACATTTTTGAACTTTCCCTAGTTGTTTCTATTGTTTACTTGATTTTGGCCCCTTTCTATGTGTCTGGGACATTAGAAAATCTGAGTGCTTTCTGTTAAAGAAAATATTAATATTTCATTTTATACTTAAATTTCACCATTGAGTTCTTTTTGTTTGCTATTATCAGGATATAATTTAGTTGAGATTGTATTATTTTTGAATACTGTAAATTTTCATATAGAATAATACTAGTGACAGAATAAAAACAACCCAATAATTTCGCACAGTGGTTCTAGGACTAGCATTACCTCGTATTTTAGGACAAAGAAGTTTCATTGATTTTTCTGGTCAGTTTTTCTATTTCTCTTTTAGCAGAGTTTTCTTGATAAATAAAAGCAAATAATCTCATAAACATTCAAGGAAAAAAAGTTTAGTCTGAAGAATTAAATGAACAATAAGGTGAATATAAAAACTGCATTGAAACTGACAACTAATGTGCAGTGAAAATGAAAGGAAGAATATATGAACTCCCTATACCTAGAACTGGAAAATCAGTGACAAAAAGGCTGTATTTTACTGGGTGTGTCAGTTATTCAAGTTATTATTATTTTCAGTAGAGAAATGATACTACAGAATTGGAGATGGAGTCTCTTAATATCCAGATTAGAATTGCAGGTATTTTATCCACACCCCCTTAAAGATAATATGAACAATTGGAAATACTGAAAATGGAAGGAAATAATAATTGAGTCAATATATTAACTTGTTTAACAAATGTTTCCCTCAGATATTTGCTTGCTGGACATTTGGTCCTCTTCAAAACATCCACTAAAACATTTGGTCCAATTCAAAAGGTCCTTGAAATTTGGTCCCATCCAAAACGTCCACAGAGACATTTGATCCATGCCAAAATGTCCTGGATATTTCGTCCTGTCCAAAATGTCCATGCTTAGAAAATATCCCTGGGTTCAAATAGCCCATAATGCTTATTTATACTTTTGGTTTACAAGATTAATACATTAAAATACTATTATGTTTTATTGGCTGAACAATTGTGTTGTAATTGTACTACCAATTATAACCCTTCTTGCCTTGGTAGTCCAGCTGGTAATGGCACATGGGGTTAGGTAGATGGGTGTTCTTGGAGGTTTTGGATGGAACAAAATGTGTGCTAATCCAGATAATCATATATTTCATGAGTTTCTGCAGTCATAGAAATTCGTATTTATTTTCTTTAAGCAGTTTAAACCTTTCTTGTACTGTTGAAAATCTTCAATCAATGCATGTAAGGCCATCTATGAACAATAATCTAATTAAGGAGGAAAATGAGCCGTTAATAAAGGTCAATGAAGCAAATAACTATTCAGTTTTGCTACTGAAGAAATAAAACAATTTGTTGTTATAGAATGTGTACCAAATCATAATAAAAATATTAATTATTACCCAAGTTAAAGGAAAAATACACTCAGTATCTGACAAATGAAGAGTATATCAGCATGCTAATCAGAAGATACCAACCAAAACAAAATATTAAGTTTAGAGAAAAAAAAATTCAAAGATAGACATTATTAGACTGTCTGTTTGGAAAGATATGATTTAAAAATGAAACCCCTTATCAATAGAGTGAAAAGATATTGTAACTTCCTCTTCCAAGCAATGCACTAAATTAATAGAAAACATCTTTACCCTGTATGCAGAGCAGGTTTGTTACTAAGTGCAATAGCTCCTCCAGCTTCACTTTATCTTACTCCCATATATCCATAATTTTCATGGAAAGCACTTTGAGAAACAACCTGCAATGAATGAGCTTCTCAGATGACAGTCTTGTCACCCTGTGAAAAATGTAATCATCCATAGCAGAACCTCTTCTATCTACAAATCAGTCATTAAAGCTAGGAGGTCTTAAGCCAAGGGCAAGCAGGTTTTTCTTTTTTAATATCAACCTTCTAACTTATCACTTTTGATTAATATGATATGTGCACATGGAAAGAAATCTACAGGTATATTTAGATAGACAGTGACCTAAACCTTATTATGGTTTGTCTTTCCTGCATAATACCAGGAACTGACTTAGAGGCATGCATTGATGTATTGGCAAACCTAGGCTATAGCAGAAGATCTCCAATATTGAGAAACTCTTCAGCACAGACTCATTTAGAATTTAACTGTTAAAATACACACACACACACACACACACACACACACACACACACACACACATATAGAGAGAGGTGATATTAGGGGTGTGTGTATATGTGTGTGAGAGATAGACAAGGAGAGAGACAGAGAAAGAGGGAGAAAGGGAAGTGAGGCAGCATTGTGATAAAATGTTGGGATAGTACACAAAATCTTGACAAAAGCATCAATGTCCCACCCCAGTCCTCCCCACCCCCTCCTGCCCGGAAGCACTGTAGTATGGAGTATCTTGATAGTTGTTTTATATTTTGTCTTGTGTCTGATTTTGGTATTAGTTATTCTTTCTACATTTGCTTGTCCCCTAAAACACTCTTCTATATTCTCTATTTGACTTCTGTTTTCTCATTTTCAAGTTGTCATTTACTAGTTGTTCCCATGTATAGCCTCTTGGACATAACAGAGTAATGCACTAAATAAATCTGTAAACAGCCTTTGGTATATGCAAAAAATAATAATGAATAATTCTGGATTATAATTTTCCCTCTAAAGTTGAACTTTCTAAATCCAGGGTGTATAAAATACTACACAAACATGAAATTATTATTTATGTGATACATTCCCTGCACTTTGTATTTAACCAGGATATTATTACCAGTGATTTAATTTTTATAGACAAATTGCTTTGCTCACTG
The DNA here is from genome assembly GCA_030848825.1 of Tadarida brasiliensis. Taxonomy (NCBI): domain Eukaryota; kingdom Metazoa; phylum Chordata; class Mammalia; order Chiroptera; family Molossidae; genus Tadarida; species Tadarida brasiliensis. The sequence goes on from CM061265.1 coordinate 63,669,967, forward strand.
ATTATATAAAAGAAGACTAGAGTGCTCTTATTATTTGCTGGAATTATTATTTTTAGAAAAAACTCAAATCATGATATCATGCTTTATACTGACCTCCTGGACCATGAATCAAAAAATGAGATAGAAAACACATGGAAAGCACTCATTCAAAAGAAAATAGTTTAGTAGTTAAACCATAGAATGTCTGAAATTTCCATTTCTTTGCTATGCTATATCTATACTACAAGTGATATCTGGCCAATTTGTAGCTACTAAAACTAGATTTTCATTGCATACCCTCCTCTGTATCCTTAAATTTATATGTTCAATTCATATATTCAGTTTCCTGCTTGACAGCTTTGTCTGGTTGTTCAGGAAGATAGCCAACTGAGCAGGACAAAACCAACCCTCTTGATTCCCCTGCCCCCTCAATCCATCCACCAGTCCTGCTCTTCTCCCAGGCTCCCCTGAGTCAGTAAATGGTACCACCAACCATGTACTTGCTTAAGCAAATAATCTAGGAGTAATTTTAGATTCTTCCGACCCCTGCCTTCACATATGTTCTTCAACAAGACCTGTCTATTTTACCTGCAGGGTATATCCTGAATCAATCTCGTTCTCTCCACTTGTGCTACTCATAATCTAAATTACCACCATCTCCTGCCTGGATGGCTGCAATACCCTTCTAACTGGTCTCCCCTTTTCCACCCTGAACCCCTTACTATCCATAGTGATATCCTTAAAAAACATAAATTCTATCATATTTCTTGTCTGTTTAAAACCCCCCAGTAGCTTCTCACTGCTGGTAGAATAAAACCCCAATTCCTTACCCTGGATCACAAATCCTAGAAACTGCCTACCTCCCCAGCTACAACTCACCATTTTACCCCCTGCTCACTACTTTTTAATTAAATGGAATTTTCTGTTTCCTTTTTACATGCTAATCCTGGTCTTTCCTTAGGCCATTTGCACTAGTTAAACATTGCTCTACCTTCAGTGACCAACTCCCTGATCTCTATGTCACACTGGCTCTGTTTTATCACCAGAATTTAGTATAAATATCACCTCCTGTATAAAGCTCTCCCTGGACAATTTGCAATAGCCACCTAGTCACTAGTCACTAATTGTATTAGTCAGCTATTACCATGACCCCAAACCACCCCAAATTTCAACAATTTACAACAATAATCATTGTTCTTGCTCACAGGTCAGTGGATTAGCTGGGACAGCTCTACTTCATGCTAAAGGTTGGCTGGGCTTGGCCCCAGGCTTCTGATCAGATTCAAGGATGCTTCACATGTCACATTCTATTGCTCAGTGGTTACCTGGGCATACTCTTTTCATGGTGATTGCAGAGGTTCAATAGGCCAAACCAAACTAAAAACACACTTAAGGCCTCTTGTTCTGTCACATTTGCTAGCATTCTATTGGCTAAAGAAAGTCATATGACAAAGCACAACATTAATACTCAGAGGACTTCACCTCAAGTCTCATTGGCTCAGCTGTTGTCATATACTCATACCTAAGCAAACCATTGGCAAAGGCAATGGAGTTACCATTAGACCAATCAACACTCATTCAGGAAAGGGGGAAACTTCTTCTGCAGCACTTGGTCATTTGCAGAATGACAAAAAAAAACTCCCCAAAACTCAAGATTCTGTTAGAGGAAGGGAATGGATAAAAAGCTGTTGGTAAATCAATTGTAAATTAACATCTGAGCCTTAATGAACAATAGCTGTAGTGGGTAGAATGTAATTATGCTAATATAAATAAATAAATAAGTATATATAAGTAAATATATATATATATATATATATATATTTTTTTCCCTCCCTCAGAGTAAGAGTCATCTACTCTCATCCAATTCTGTTATGATGTTCCTGAGTTCTGAGTTACTAGCTAGAAAGCTGGACTGTGTCAATCCTGAATGACTAGTATAGTCCAAATTCTGGTTTGCAGAACAGATAAAGTAAGCCATATCTGCTTAAAAAGAATTTTTAACAAAAATTAATCCTGTCTGAATATAATTACTTTATATTTTGTTAAAGAATGGTGATCTTAAGGATGTTCCTAGAAGTATTCTCAACTACTTCTTGTATTAAAGGGGGGAAATTCAAACTTGAGAAATTATTTTAATTTTTTTAGTTAGTGTTTAAAATTAAAAAATCATGCTGTAGATTTAATTATTATTTTTTTTTTTGAGAGAGAGATTTGCCATGGTCAGTTTCTTTCATAGTTAATCAGCATGCTTTGTTCCATTTTCTAACATGTAAATATGGTTTCCTACTAGTGTACTGGATATAAAACAGTGTTAATAAGCATATAGGCACCAGTGGATGGAAGACATTATAGGCAGAGCCCATTACTTAGAGACAAACATGACAAAGCTTTACAAATTTGACTCCTGGTATCAATGAAAAAAAAAAAATCCAGGCCATATGATCAGCATTACCCATTAAAGCCATTTTAGCCATTTAAAGTGAAAATGGGTTCTAGTTTCACTTCTGCAGTATCTTGTATGTGTGACATTGGCAAACTGCAGTCTTCACATCAAATAGGAGTGAATTCAATTGCCCTTCCTACACCATAGAATAATAAGATGATAAAATGAAACAGAAATGTGTTAAATTTCCTTGAAAACTCAAATGTGATATACACATTTAAGTTTTTGAAAATTATGATTGTTATAATAGATATGATCTGAATTTCAATAGTGATGTTCAAATGTGGAATATTTTTCACATTTGATTTTCTACCTCAGAACCCCTCCACCCTTCAATCATTTTCAGTTTAAAGTAGTTTCATTTCTGTGAACTTGAGATATTGAATGTGAGCGTCCATTTCAAAGCCTCTTTCCCAGGGTTTAGGCTGAGCTCCCACACAGCTGCGGAGTCCCACTGGCCAAAGAAAGACTGGTGTCTGAATTCGTTCCCCTCTCTCCTCCCAGCTTACTGTGTCCACACAGCTGCAGAAGCTGCAGGTGTGTGTGTGGGGTAATGTCTGCTCCCATGAATGACCATAATTTGGCTGTGGCAATTGTGATCCCCTCTTCTGTTGGTCATTATTGTTTCTCCACCTAACACCAGCTGTCCGCTGGCTCTCTGTGTGCTCCTGGCTCTGTCCTCAGCCTAATCGTTCGTTCTGGGGAATCCACATTGGCTTCCTCTTAGCTAGTTCCCCAGTATGGGTGGTTCTTTCCAGCTCTAGCTTTTTTTTTTTTTTTTTTTCATCCTCACCCGAGGACATTTTTGCATTTATCTTCAGATAGAGTAGGACAGAGAGAAGGGGGAAGAGAGAGAGAGAAACATCAATGTGAGAGAGACACATCAACTGGTTGCCACCCACACGACCCCAATGGGGGCCGGGGACACACTGCAACCGAGGTACGTGCCTTTAGTGAGAACCGAACCCCGGACTCTCTGGTCTGCAGGCTGACACTCTAACCACTGAGCCAAACTGGCCAGGGCCCAGCTCTAGCTTTTTATCCTCTTAGTGGGAAGCCTTGTAACTGGGGTCTCCCTACTTCAGATACTGACAGGTGGCTTAAGCCTGACTTCCCTTCAGAGTTTGTTTGTTTTTTGCTTTTTTATAACTCAAGGATACATGTAGGCTAGGCAGTGGGATTATATACAACCTTTGCAGACTACCCTGAGCATTCCAGCTCTCAGCTCCACATTTCGAATTTCCCCCATATTCTGATGCAATGAGGTTCATCTTCAGACTTGTTCTGTGGCTTGGAGATTGGGGAAAAGAAAAACCCACTCTCAAGGGAAGAGGAGTAGAGGTGGGGAGTGATCATTGATAACTCACAAACTTTATATGCAGATGCAAGAGTCGAGAGAAGAGGCAGTGTTTTGCCAAACTCCTTTGGAATGTTACTAGATTGAAAACTTTAGATGGAGGTACTTATGTGGCTTTTCTTTGAATTTAGAAGGTGAATCATGCACTTCTTTTTGTTCTCAGCTCTGAACTGTTTCCAAGGTAGTCTCTACCCCAGGTGGAAGCCTTGGGGGAGCAGAAATGTTCTTTACACGTAACTACAATTTATACTTTTTTTTCAATCCTCACCTGAGGACACCTTTGCACTTATCTTCAGATAGAGCGGGAGAGAGAAAGGGAGGAAGAGAGAGAGAGACACATGGAGTGGTCACCACCCACACGACCCCAACCCGGGCCGGGGACAAACTGCAACAGAGGTACATGCCCTTAGTGGGAACTGAACCCGGGCCTCTCTGGTCCGCGGGCCGATGCTCTCACTGCTGAGCCAAACTGGCCAGGGCAATTTACACTTTTATGAATACTTAATTGTCTTGTGCCCCATCACCTTTGGTCCATGCCTGATATAAAGGTTCTGATCACATCTGACTATCAGTCAACTGTTTACAGATGCTCCTCAACTTTCGTTGGGGTTATGTCCAGATAAACCCATTGTAATTAGAAAACGACATGAGTCAAAAATGAATTTAATACACTTAACCTAATTAAAATCATAACTGAGCTTAGCCTACCTTATACATGCTCAGAATACAATATCCAAAAAAGACTAGCAACACGGTACACTGTAGAGTGTAGAGTATCAGTTGTTTACCCTGGCGATGCCCCTGACTGGGAGCTGTGGCTCACTGATGCTGTCCAGCATCATGAAAGAGCATGGTACTGCATACCCCTAGCCTGGGGAAAGATCAAAATTGAAAATTTGAACTAAAGTTTCTATTGAAAGCCTGTTAATTTTGCACCATTGTCAAGTCCAAAAATCATAAGTTGAACCATCTTAAGTTGGGGACCATCTGTACTTACCTGGTTTACCTGCTTGATTAGAGCTTTTTGGTTACAGCTGCTCAGAGGCTTGCACATAGTAGGTGTACAGTAATGTTTGTCACATGAATGAATAAAGTAGATGAATGAGTGAATGAAAGAAATTCTGGAAATGCAAGGGTAGCACCTACCATTTAATTATTAAGTGACCATGAGCAACTTTCTAGATTGCAAATACTACACGATCCCTGTAGACATTTGCTATTCTTCTTTGTCAAATATGGTTTTATTTGTTCACATCAATATATACCCAATTGTCATATACTGAGTACAAGGCAACTGAGTGTCCAGAAAATAATTTTTATTTCCTTATAGAAAATGTTTTAATGCACTTCTCCCCAGAAGCCAAAACTAGGATGGATGCAACATAAAGTAATGAACTTAGCTTCTCTCTGATATCTACTTACATGTCCGGATTAGTATGGGTTTCTTTTGTTTGTTTGTTTTTTTTGTTTGTTTTTTTAAGTAAATCTAGAGGTGCTTTCCAGGTGTGCAGGTCTCATGTTTGAAGGGTGAACCTTCAGAAAATACCCTCCCCTGAGGCTGTGGCAGAGCTTGTCTTATTAAGTAATCTCAGCATGACCTTTTAGTAAGTCTCATTTTTATAATTTCATCATTTGAAGGAATACTTTATTTTGTCCATTATCCTCTTAATTTTCTGTATATTTGTCTTTTTTTGGGGGGGATTTTTGAACTAATATTAACATTTCTCTTTTTAAAATATGAGCTTAAGAGAAACCACAGTAAGCTGTTCAATTATCCTTGACATTTCAGGAGCAGTGAGGTGTAAACTTTTTCACGGAATTCACAGTGTGTCCTCACCTTACTAGCTCAGCTGCTCAGTTCATGGCAGTGAATTTACTGGCTCTATGTGCTCCTCAGCAGATGCAAATGTTCAGTTATTTGCAAGGAAGTCTGATTTTGAGAAATCCCTGAATTTCATATTCATGTTCTCTGTTATGTAAACTTTTCTGCACTCCTTCCTTTTTTCTGGAAAGTTTTCAGTTGTGTTTCTTTTGTATGTCATGACACGCTCATTTTCTCAAATCTTTGCTTTCAAATATAGATTATTTTTCTCTTAACTCACATCTAAGGTAAGTCAGGTAGAAAACGGAATGTCTGTCTTCAGGGGCTTAGAGCTGAGAAAGTCAGGCTGACTAACTTCCCTGTTTCATTGCGAGCTGCACAGTGACAGAGAACCAGAGAAGGTGCAGGTGGGATGGATCTGGGGCTGGGTGTTTTCAGGCAAAATGGGACTGGAAAGGCACAGAGGGGCAGGACAGAGCTGGGTATCGGCAAGAGAGCAGCTGTGCTGAAAGAGGATCTAGGTCAAAGGAAGACGTGAAACCAAAATAGTGTAGATCAGAATAAATCATCCAAATAATGGAGCAGGGAGTTGATAGGAATCATTCAAAACAATATTTATTTTACTTTGTTTGTTAGGGCTGCTGTAACAAAATCCCACCACCTGGATGACTTAAACAACAGAAATTGTTTTCTCACAGTTCTGGAGGCTAGAAGTCCAAGGTCAAGGAACCAGCAGGACTGATATTTTCTGAGGCCTCTCTCCTTGGCTTACAGATCTCTTCTTAGAAGGACACTGCTCAGCCCAGCTGGTGTGGCTCAGTGGACTGAGCATCGTCCCATGGACAGAGAGGTCCCAGTTCGATTCCCGGTCAGGGAACATGCCCGGGTGGGGGTTTGGTCCCCAGCAGGGAGTGTGCAGGAGGAGGCAGCTGATTGATGTTTCTCTCTCACATGGATGCTTCTCTCTCTCTCTCTCTAAAAAAATCAATAAAAACATATTAAAAAAAGCACACTAGTCAGATTGGATTAAGGCCACCCTAACCCTGTTTAAAGGCCCTGTCTTTAATACAGTCACATTCTGAGGTACTGGGGTTAAGGCTTTTCCAAATGGATTTTGGGGGGACACATCAGCTAATAATACTTAGGAAAAGTATATTTTGAAAATATTTGAAGTTGGTCTGTAATCCTAGAGTTGTGGTTTCCAAACTTTAATATACACATTGCTGGATCCCATCTGCTCCTCATGAGTTTCTGATTCAGTAGGTCTGGGGAGGGGCTGAGAATTTGCTTTCCTAGCAAGGTCCCTGATGATGCTGATGTTGCTGGTTCTATGATCACACATGAGTGGAAAAATTAGGGAAATGCATTAGTAACAGGGAATAAGTAGAGCAAAGTAATATAGTACCTTAAGGATTCAGCCCAGATGGTGTGGCTCGGTGGATTGAACGTCATCCCATGGACTGAGAGGTCCCATTTGGATTCCTGGTCAGGGTGCAACCTACCTGTACTGGCTCTGTCCACAGTGGGAGTCGTGCAGGAGGCAGCTGATCGATGTTTCTCTCTCGCATCAATGTTTCTATCTCTCTCTCTCCCTTCCTCTCTCTCTAAAAAAATCAATAAAAACATATTAAAAAAAGAATTCACTGCTGTCCCCTCCTGGCAGCCAGAAAGAAGAAATGGGGATATCATGGAACTGAATTCTGCAACAACTAACTTTGTTAGATATCATTAGATATGGCTGTGTCTGAAGATCTTGAACTTTATCAGGTATGACCAAATTGTTCTCTGAAGTACTTGCAGCAGTTTTGACTCCCACCAACAATATTTTAAAATTCCATAACATTTAAATTTTTTTAAATGAAAAAATTGATATCAAGCAAGTATGATGAAGAGTACTAAATCGAGTGGTGGGTTGGGTAGACATGTGTCTATTTTCTGTGTCTTTTTATATGTTTGAAATATTTTATAATTAATCATAAGAGTTAAAAGAGATAAAAGAAGGGGTAGAGGGAAGCACAAGAAGAGATTTAGGGACTGTGGCAAGCTGGAGAGCATGACCTGTCTCAAGCAGGCAGACTCTGCTTGGCTCCAGGTAACACTGCCATGTAATACGGTATTGTGAAATCTGCTGAATTTTTATGAAAAGCTGGAAATTCACGTTTTTATTGGAAAATTCCCAACATTTAAACAGGGAGTGACCAAATGAAACACATTTGTGTCTGAGATTTGACTGGTGGACCACTGGTTTTGATCCTTTTTCCTGTCTTTGGATGATCTCACTGGCCATACTCCCTTCCCCTACCACTGTGTGAAATTTGTGAAGGTTATTTATCATAGAGTCTGCCTCTCCTGTGCCTGGCAAAAGCAAGTATGAAGAGGTAAATTTCTGAGCTCTTTAATATCTAGACTAAAAAGCAATAAGCATTCTTGCATGAATGGTTTTTTGAAGCCCAGGACCTATAATAGGCTTAATAACTTCCTGTTGTCCATATAATAAAATACAAACATTACCAAACATTTAAGCCCTGATTTATTTTTCTTATTTTATTTTTGACTCTTCTTTTTCTTATGCTCTTTGTTCAGACCAAAATGAACTTATTGTTTTCTGGAATATAATAGAAATTTAAAGCTAAGGCTCTGGAATTAAACTGACCTGGAGTTGTAACCAGCCATCAACATTACTTACTGCATGAAATTGGGCAAGATTCATCTGTCTGATTCTTATTTTCTTTATTGGAAAATGGGGACAATCATATTATTCATATCATAGGTTTGAGAAAAAGATTAAGTAGAACTATATATATGTGTGTGTTAAGAACAATGCCTGGTGCATAGCAAGCATTCTATAGATGTAAGCTCTTAGCATCTGTAAAGTCAGGATAAAAACATCGTTACTGTGATGGTGGACTTAGATAAAATTTGTAAAGTGCTGAATGAAGTATGAGGCTCAGATTGTACCTTTAGTTCCTATTCTCTGTGCTTTCCAACCTACCTGTACTAATGCTAGTCCCTCTGATTTAAGGTTGTTTTTCAGTCTTTGCATGTTCATATTCTACTCATCTTCAAATGTTATTTCAAATGCCACCTTCTTCAGTGAGTGGTCATTCACTCGTTCACAAAATATTCATTGAGAATCATCTTCTGAACCCATATCATTTTATCTTGGCACTTTTACTTTTATGCTTGTAAGATATTGATTTTATAAAATAAAAATGTCAGTTTCCAGAAGACAAGATATATATTTTCATTCATCCTTATATCTCCCACCCTATTTAACACAGGGCTAGACACAGAGTAAGCAGTAATTCCCCCCCACCAAAGGAAATAAACCTTTTTGGAAATTCTCCACTTCTGACTAAGGAACCTAATAACAGTGGCAGATGTGCTTCCATCAAAACACACAGGAATTCAAAGTCCTAAGAATATTATGTTAATTGAGAGATGGTGCCTCTAATGATGTTTTCTTTCTTTCTTTTCTTTTCTTTTTTTTTTTTGCTACCTAGCCACAAAGGTGATTGACATGATCAAGCAACCTGGATAATTAGGAGGCTGGGTACTTGTCTCATTAGAATTGAAAGGATAATTCACTGTACACATCTTATCATTCAAGAAACGACAGAGTTCCCATTTAAAAAAAATGGCTTCCAAATCAGCAATAGATTAATATATTTAATACTTCCCAAATCTTCCCTCCCTCCTTTCCTTCCTTGCTTTCCAGCTTAAAAATGAATATTTATTACCACATGGCTTCTATGGGTCAGAAATTTGAAAGCAGCTTTGTTGGGGTTCAGGTTCAGGGTTTCTCAGGCAGGTGTAGTCAGGATATTGGCCAGAGCTGTAGTCATGCAAAGGCTTGACTGGGGCTGGAAGGTCCACTTCCAGGATGACTCATTCCCATGGCCATCGGCAGGAGGCCTCAGTTACTACCATGGAGGCTGCTTGAGTATCTTCCTGACATGGTGGTTGATTTCCCACTTCTGAGGTGAGAAGTTCTGAGTCATGTTGTCAGCAGGGCCAGGCTCTCTCTGAAGACTGTAGGGGAAGTCTCCTTCCTTGCCTCTTCCGAGCTCCTGGAAGCTGCCAGCAATTGACATTTCTTGGCTTACAGAGGCACCACTCCATCTGAACTTCCCAAATTATTTAAATTGTTTCCTAAATCCTTGACAAAGTATAACAATTCAGTGGAAACTTGGTTCTCAAAATTAATTGAATTAATCTGTTCCAGACCCCCAAATGATTCCCTGTTTTAACCTTTTTTATACACAGTGCATGTCAAATGTGCTGTTTAATCTACAAATAAACATTTAAAAAATATAAAGGACATGAAGTGTAAATGAAAATTTATAAAAAGGAAATAAAATGTACAGTAAAAAAATTTAATAAGCAAAAAAACAAAAACAAAAGCAAAAAAACCATGAAAATATTCACAGCACAATTTCCTGAGATGTTAACAATATGAGATTTCATGGTAAACTGACTCATACTCACACGGTCTCAGGTTTGTTGCCTGAGAGACGTGACCAATCATACAGATATGAGCATGACAGTGTTGTCGGGTTGAGAATCCAATTGTTTGAGATGGGAGACGTTCGCGAACTGAGGATTTTCTTAGCAGTAAGCTGTCATGCATTCATTTATCACATCAATATGAGAGCTGAGGCTGAAAAGACTGAGAGAATTTATTAAAGAGAGTTCTGTGTTGGATTATTTTCCTTCACCAACCATGCCCCAGTGAAGGTAATGAGTAGGAGGGTGCTTCCTTTTTACTTTATTTTTTATCTTCACCCGAAGATGTGTTTCATTGATTTTTAAAGAGAAAGAAAGGGGTGGGGGAGAAAGAAACATTGATGTGGAGAGAATTGTACATACCCCGACCAGGGATTGAACCCGCAATTTAGGTATGTTCCCTGACCAGGAATCGAACCCATAACCTTTTGGTGTACGGACACTCTAACCAACTGAGCCATGGCCAGGGCTCCCCTTTCACTTTAGACCCAGTGTAAAGTTTATCTTTGTCCTTAAGGATATGATAGGTTTATATTTTGGAGGTGGCCTGGATTTATACATCACTTACAATGCAAGAAGTGATAAAATAAAGTAGCATACAGAGCAGTGTAATCTGTGAATTATAATTAGTTAATTTGAATCTATATCTGATGATAAAAACAACAAAACTAGTGCTAAAAAAGTGCTTTCAGTGGTTTGGAATGGTTGTTTCTTTCTCAGAATAGGGGAAATAAATTTGGAGAGTATGAAAGTACCCAGCCTTAAATGAATAACCATAAGAAAGATGTACACAACACAAAATCTTTTAAATAATATTTAAAAAACAGGAACAAGTTATTCTTAACAGTCTCATGATAATTATATTTGAATCCATAGAAGTACTCTTGCTTTTTATTTTTGAAACATTCAAGTGCAGGATTAAAATAAAAACTCAGGGGGACTACATAATAGGGTCATTTTGATGTCATTATGTTCTGACATTATCTGGGGAAGTAATTTAAAGTATTTCATTAGTTAAATGCCTTGATGAAATTACAAGTAGTTTGAGAAGGTGATACATTACAGTGAAAAGAAAAAAAAAAAAATCCCTGTAAGATAATTGAGATAGAATCACCATGACAATATGAGTTACTTTCACTTGGAAAAACAAGTGCTCCTATCAGTAAAATATAGTTCTGCTTTCAAAATTAATTTGTAATAACAGGAATTATATTATTAAAAATGATAGTAATATATTTACTTGGCACCAATCGGCCACATATTTCAGCACTAAAGTCAAGCAGAAAATGAGAATAATTGGTAAGGGATATTTAGACCTAAAAGCAACCTTTATTTGAGTTAATTATTCAGATAAAATAAGAGAACCCAAATCAGTCATCACTAGATAGTTTTGGAGAAAGGCTGTCTGCCCTTTGCAAAACTTCCACAGAAGGGAATGGCCCAATCAGATGCCTGATAAGCTTCAGATAATATCTGAACTTCAGGGACTTATCTAAAGTGGCTTCATTTTTTTTTTTTTTTGTAATTTGTCTATCAAGTACCAGCAATTGAACTTGGGTCAACTGAAGAGATACCAAAATAAACCATTTATACATGATTTTCCACTCTCAGAAGCAGTGGGGTACATTGTTCTATTGTCTCTGGGTCTAACTTGGGGCTTATAGCAGTGTTTTTCAAACTTGAATGTTCCTAAGGATCTCTACAATGCTGCAGATTTTCTCAGGAGATTTCTACCTAGTAGATCCATGTTGAGGTTTTAAAATTTTAACTCTTAACAAATATCCTATATGATTCTGATGCTTATGGTCTAAAGATCATATGTTGAGAAACACTGACTTATGATTTCAGTTGTTTGCTACTTATGCCCTATACAGTGTAAGACAAACATGATGTGGGTGCAGGGTGTGAGATCAAAACACATCAAATTCCGTTCCAGTCTGTCTCATTCTATTCAATTTCATTAACTTCAACACATACTCATTTGGCAATAGAGTGGGACTAGGAGCTAACCAAGGGGAGAGACTGTGTACTTGAATAAAAAAAATGCATTTTGCTATTAGGAAACTTTCATACTTTATAACAAGGCAAACTAAAGGGAATTAATTTTGTTCTCTACTGTGTCCTGCACACTTAGAGAGATGCTTATCATTTTACATGTGCCCAATAAATGTTTGTTGAATGTTTAATACATGAATGACAAAGCAAAGTGAAATTAAATGATGTAAGTCTGTAAGCAACATTCTGGAGGTGGGTGGAGTAGGGTAGGGGGCTAGTTGTACAGTTATGGATGTTTCTTAAATAACTTCACTCCTATAATTTCCTTCCCTCCAAATGCCACCCATTGTGCCTCTCACCTTACTTGTGGAAGACGATCATTTTACCAGCTCATAGAATTTTTAGTGAGAATTTTCTGATTTAGGTGTGCAAAATAGGCCCTGTAGAAGAATAGGTTGGCAATCAGAAGAGCTGTGGCCTAATCTCAGATCCACCAGTGACTCACCACATGGCAAAGTGTCCTTATCCCTCCATTTTGGTGGATTGGAAGGGACATAATCTGCCCGACTCACAGAGATGGTAGCCAGTTATTGAGAATGTATCACTTGAGAGAAAAAACGAGGTGTAAGATGATGAGTTCCTCAGTTAACTTCATTACTCAGGACATACACTTTCCTTAGGGCAGACCTTACCCAAAATTGCTGCTCAGGCAGCCCCGTCACTCATTTCCCTCCAGGATGTACTCTAGCTACTCAAGGCCTTTGCATTATGTTACCTTCTCTTTCTGGGGAGTCATTATCAAATTTCAACTTTTTTTCCCCCTTACAACTCATTCTGTTGAAGCAATGTTTTATTTTATTTATTTATTTAAATCTAGGATTAATAAACAAACTAATTATATAAAGGTTTTAATGAGTAATTATACTTAAGTATGTCATCTTACTTACATGTTGACATTTTAATAGAGTTCTATTCATAGAAATGATTCTAATTGTAGAAATTTCTGGCAGATGATAGGAATATATTTTTATAGGTAGACCCCTTTAGTGCTCTGAAATTATATAACTTATTTAGTCACTTAAAAATGTATGTAAATAACTCTGTGCTAGGCTCTCTGTTAGGAGCTGGGGATATAGCTATGAATAAAACAAACCAGTTCCGGCTCTCATGGAGTTTACATTCAATAAATAAGGAAGTAAGTAAGCAAAATATCAGTCGGCAACAAATACTCTGAATTAAAGCAGAGCGGTGCGATAAAGAGTGACAGGTGCTTATTCTAGGCTGTGTGGTCAGGAAAACCTCAGGGAAAGGCTGACATTTAAACTGAGGTTTGAACAACAAGGAGAAGTCAGCCAGGTGAAGCTCAAAGCGAAGAGGATCTGGAGAAGAGAACACCACAGTCCTAAGGCAGGAATGTGACTGATGGATAAGTTGGGGAAACAGCAAAGTTGAAGGGGAGAATGATATGAGACCAGCTTGGAGAGGTAATGAGGGCCCAAATAGTACAGGGCTTTGTAAACTGGGCGAGAAGTTTGGATTTTATTTTAAGCGCAATGAAAAGACATTGGACATTTTTAAGCAGGTGAATGTGTTATATGTTTAAAAAGGCCACTTTGGCTACTGTGGGGAGATTGGCCTGGAGAGAAAGCTGGAGACATGGGGGGAGGCTCTGCACTGTCTGGGTGAAAGATGATGGTGGTAGAAAGAAGTGGTTGGATATATTATATGATTACTTGGTGATAGAGTTAATGCAGCTTGTTTATGAATTAAATGTGGGAGTAGAAGGAAAGAGATAACCTATAATATGCCTTCATAGGACACTGTTTTCATCTAGGCATAATTAAGGTAACTTTGGGACATCATTTAAATGATCTTTGGTGATTTTTGTTACTCCTTTGTTAAGCAAGTTATTTTTCCATCTGGGCACTGTATTAGTCTGCTCAGGTTGCTATAACAAAATAACGTATACTGGGTGGCTTAAACAACAGATATTTCTTTCTTTAAAAAATATTTTTTTTTCTTTATTGATTTTAGAGAGAGGAAGGGAGAGGGAGAAAGAGATAGAAACATTGGTGAGAGAGAACATCAATTGGCTGCCTCCTGCATGCCCCCCATTGGGGATTTGGCCCACAACCTGAGCATGTGCCCCAACCAGGAATCGAACCAGCGAACTCTTGGTGCATGGGTTGACGGTCAACCACTGAGCCACACCGGCCAGGCCAGACATTTATTTCTTACAGTTTTTGAGATTGGGAAGTCCAAAATCAAGGTCTGGCTGTTTTGGTTTTGTGAGAGTCTGCTCCCTGGCTTACAGTCGGCCACCTTCTCTTTCTTCCTCTTCTTGTAAAGCTACTAAACCCATTACGAGGGCCCTACCCTCATGACCTCATCTCACATTAATTACCTCCCAAAAGCCCCATCTTCAAATACCATCACTTTGGAGTGTTAGGGCTTCACAATATGAATTTTGGGGGGAATACAATTCAGCAGACACCATAAAGATAATCAAAACTGGGTATGCCCTAGTCAAGTTAGAACTCCTGGGCAGTTATTCTTGGTAAATTACTAGCAACGATTATACTAGAGTACATGCACAAGATTGTTCTGCTTATTATTTTATAGTATATGCCTTCTTATCCAATGTCATTTAGATTACCTGTGAGAACTCTCCAATCTGAGATTTGTGAAATTGATTTCATCACTAGAAATATTATATTTATAAATTATTGACATTCAAATTTAAACCTGTGACCATTTTGAATAATTAGGGAAAGAGGAGAAAATGGTCATAGGATATTATATGAACCCCACTGTCTATGCAGTCTGCCTTTGTGGTTTTGCATAACGCTACCAGAATTTATGACATGCTACATGAAATAGCCCTACTTCTAAAACCTTTTCTAACCTAAAATAGATAGAAACAATGAAGGTCAGATAAAGACCCTGCAGCCTGATTTCCTTTTCTCTATCTGCCAAATCTTCAGCTGATAATAGATGACTGCACAGCAGCCCAGGCTTCTAATGCTTTCTTCTCTGCCATCAGGAGAAAAGATCAACTGAGATCAGTTAACCAGAGCTGCAAGTCAGAGCAGAGTGATGAAAAAGGTGGTCGAAAAGAAGGAACTAAATTTCAGTTGGATATATTCGAAACAGCAGTCTGCCGACAAGTACCCTTTTATACTTAAGGAGCTTTGCAGAAACTGGTAATGATGCTATTAGTAACGTTCAGAACTGAAATCTTAACTTTAACACAGTATTTATTTATTGAGCTGGAGGGTCAAGATTAATATGTTTAGAGACTAGTCAAAATTCACACATTAGTCACAAACTGTCAATTTCCTACTCTGTTTCTTCAGTACTCAGCTGTTTTCCAGGCATCTCCTCCTTCTCCAGCTCCATCAGGCTTGGCATCCTGCCTCTGAGCCCGGCACCAGCTCTGCCTGAGGTGGCAGGAAATGGTGCAGACCCATGCACAGATGCTTTTGGCAGTGGTCCAACTTAGCCTTTGACCTTAAACTTCAGGAGAAAATGAAATTTTCTTGTCCCAGCACCTGGAATTACAGTGTGTAAATATTTTATAGAACAGGGTGTAATTGGGAGACTGGCTGGGAAGACACTGTTCAGAGAACTGATCGGAAAGCTAGAAAAAAGAAAATAAGTAAAAGAAACTGAAAGTGACTCTCTGGCCTGAGAAATAGAGAGGGGGAAGTGACGATGAAACCCAGGAAAGTAAGAAAGTAAGATTTTCCCATTTCTCTTCTCACTCTTCCCAACTAGAGCGGCGCTGTGTGTGCTCCACTGACAGAGCAAAGTAGCTGAGATACAGCTGATAGAAATGCAAACCCTGAAAGGCAGCAGGAGAGGCCAAAGGTAACAAGAAAGACCACTACCCCCTTGTCTTCAGCCAGAGCAAGCAAGGCCAGGATCATGGGGAGAGAGAGAGAAAGAGGAATTTGTCAGTTCATTATTCCAAATACTGATAAATGTATAGTTTGTGTTTGCTTCAGCTACCCTTATTAATACTTTTCAGTGTCAAAAGTACTTAAAAGTGCCCTGGCTGGTTTGGTTCAGTGATAAGAACCTTGGCCTGCGGACCGAAGGGTCGTGGGTTGGATTCCCAGTCAAGGGCACGTACCTGGGTTGCAGGTTCCATCCTTGGCCCCGGGCCAGGGTTGTGTGGGAGGAAACCAATCGATGTCTCTCTCTCACACTGATTTTTTTTCTTTCTCTCTCCCTCCCTCCCTTCCACTCCATCTAAAGATCAATGGAAAAATATCCCCAGGTGAGGCTTAATAAACAAAAAGTACTTAAAAGATATTTCTATTGAATGTGAATACCATTTGGCTTAGTGTAATGTGTAATGGGTATTGCTGGTTATAACACGTTAAATGCAGTGTTTCTAGAGATTCCAGCCTCAGCCATTTGCTCCATGCATGTTCCCTACATGACAACATTTGCCCATGACTTCAATTGTTACTTATTTTTTTTGTTTGTTCAGAGAAGTCAAAGATATTTATGTTTTCTTATTTATTGATATATAATTGACAAATAAAATAGTAATATACTTGAAGTGTGCAGTGTAATGATTTGATGTACAGTGTGAATCAGTCACTTCACATAGTTACCTTTTTTGGGTAAGAACATTTAAGTTCTACTCTCTTTTCAAATTTCAATGATACATTACATCCTGAGACCTTATTCATTTTATCACTGAAAGTTTGTACCCTTTTACCAGCCTTGCCCTACTTTCCCCACCCTTCGGCCCCTGACAACGACCATTGTACTCTGTTTCTATGAGCCTGATTTTTTTTTTTTAGATTCCACATAGAAGAGGAACTGACCTTGCAGTGTTTGTCTTTCTCTGTCTAGCTTTTTTCATTTAGCATAGTATCTTCTAGTTTCATCCATGTTGTTGCAAATGACGAGATTTCCTTTTTTATTGCTGAACAATATTCCATTGTGTATATATACCACATTTTTTGGATCCATTCATCCACTGATGGACACACACGCTGTTTTCATTCCTTGAATATTGTTGGAATGATTCAATGCACAGAAGAGAAAAGATACCTCTTCGAGATTCTGATTTTATTTCACTTGTGTATTTACCAGAAGTGAAATTGCTGTATCATATGGTTGTTCTATTCTTAATTTCTTGAGAAACCCACATACTGTTTTCCATATTGGCTGTACCAGTTTACATTACCACCAACAGTGTACAAAGTTTCTCTTTTTTCCATGCCTTACCAGCATGTTATCGCTTGTCTTTTTGATAATAGACATTTAGCAGGTGTGAGATGCTATCTCATTGTGATTGTGGTTTGCCTTTCTATAATGATTAATAAATGTCTGGCATCTTTTTATGGCATCTTTTTATGTATCTGTTGGCCATTTGCATGTCTTTTTTGGAACATCTCTATCAGGTCTTTTGCACATTTTTAAATTGGGTTATTTATTTATTCACTTATTTTTGCTATTGAGTTATATGAGTTACTGTGTGTTTTGGATATTAACCCCTTATTAGATATATTCTAATTGAAAATATATTCTCCCAATTCATAGGCTGTTTTTTCATTTAGTTAATGTTTCCTTTTCTGTGAAAAACTTGTTAGTTTGATGTAGTCCTACTTGTTTATTTTTGTATTTGTTGCCTTTGCTTTTTGGTGTCCAATCCAAAAAATAATTGCCAAGACCTTTGTCAAGGAGTTTACCTTCTGTGTTTTCTTACAGGAGCTTTATGGTTTCAGGTCTGATGTTGAAGTCTTTAATCCATTTTGAGTTGATTTTTATGTGTGGTGTACGATAAGAGTTCGGTTTCATTCTTTAGCATGTGACTGACTGTTTATTGAAGACTATTCTTTCCCAATTGTATAGTCTTGGCTCCTTTTTCAAAAGTTAATTGTCCGTGTATGCATGGGATTATTTCTGGGCTCTCTGTTCTGTTCCATTGATCAACATGTCCCTTTTAACGCCAATGCCACACTGTTTTTGATTACTATAGCTTTGTAACAGTTTGAAATCAGGAAGTGTGATGCCAGGAGATGGGAAGCAGTGAGAATGAGGTGAAGGTATTTGTTCAACTGGTTCCTCTTTGTGAGGTTTCCTGTGATTGAAGATCACTGCTCCTCTAAAGGCTGCAGCCTTTACATCACTCTCTCCTGGGTCCTGATAAATGCTTTTTCTTTCCATCTCTTTGGGCCTCAGGGTAAAAACCCTGTATTGCTAACCTATACTATATCCCTTGTGGTTCCTGTACTATATCTGTTGTGGTTCCCCTACACTTACCTACATCTTCTTTTTTAAAAAGGTCATTTTCAAATTGTCCTCAAATTACCCTATATTGGATGTACTATTTATATTTTGTGGAGACTTTGATGGATAAAATTATCACTATTCTGGAACCTTCAGATTATTTCACATCTTAGTGATTGGTTTAATAAGAAATCACTTCTAACGACTGACTAAAATCTTAATAACTTGCAAACAAACAAGAATGACTAATAGGCATATCAGAAACCACAGGTCTACAGCAGAGACAGAAATTTCAACAGATTCCATTTGCCCCTCTACATTTCCCAGGCTTTTTGAAGTTAGGTGGGGCCATGTGACTACTTCCAGCCAGTGACATGCAAACCCAGCTGTTCTGTAGTGAAAATCCCATGCATGATTCTCCAGTCTCTCTTTGTTCTAATGGGAACTTGGTGATTTAAATGCTGCTCCTACAACACGTGGAACCTCTATTATCATGAGTCTCTGAGGGACTGTGCGGATTATAGCCCCCTTGGTAACCTGTGCTGGACATGTAGGTTGAGTGGGAAATAAATCTTTGTTATGTTAAGTCAGTGAGATGAATATTATTACCATAACGTAATATATCCTATCCTAATACAAGGACCATAAAAGAACCTTGAGAAGCCTTTTCCCCAAACCTGTTTCTCTCCAGGCTTTTCCAGGTCAATAAACAACACCATATCACATTAATAAATTAAGGAGTTGTATATATTCCTTTCTTTATATCACCTCCAGATACACAAACCATTGGCAAGTCCTGCATGCTCTATCACCAAAATACAGCCCCAATCTGTTTCTGATGATCTGTCCGATCTTACACGGCATCGGGGCGCCATCTCTGTTCTCCTAGATGCTGCAATAACTGTGTAACTGGTTGCCCTGCTTTTGCTTTCGCACCATAATGATCTAATATTCACTCAGCAGCCTAAAAGATCTTTAAAAAATATAAATGGGATGTTTTCTGCTTCAGATCATCTGGTAGCTTCCCACCGTACTTAGAAATAACTGTCCATCCAAAGCAGCATCCCCACTCAGACCAGTCACTCTCTGCCATAGTCCCTACTATAGTTCGTTCACAGCACAAAGCACAACTGAAAACATTTTAAATGTGTTTGTTTACCAGTTTACCTTTTGTCTTCTAGTATAATGTGAGTTTCAGTAGAGCCAATAATTTTTTCCATTTAATTCATTTCTGTATTCCCAGTAACTAAAACAGTACTTGGCACAGAGTTGGGACTCAATGATCATTTGTAGAAAGAGTGATACATTATAAGGGAAAATGATCTAGGCCATGTTTGCTAACCTCAATGCTCTATTTTTTTCTGTTTCTACTTTTTCTTTCAAATTTATAACTAGAAAATTAAAGTCTATCATAGTCAGACTCTGAGCCTTAGGACACATTGAATGCAACATCACATTAACCATAAAGAGAGAATAAACGAGGTTGAAAACATTTTGTTGTATCATTTTTCCAAGAAAGCTTGTAAGAATACAGTCACCACACGAACTTATTCTTGTGTCAATTATTGCTGCAAAATGAAACGTCTACCATCGTCTGTGAATATCCTTAAGTGGCCAACGACTCTAAATTTATTGAGGATCTGTTCTACACAGTCAGCTTAAATGCCCACAGTGTCTTTGGTGAACTTTCAGTAGTGTGGAGACAGTTTTACAGGTTGTTTATTATCGCCAGGACAGAGCTCAAAGCTAGGTGTGCAAATTTCCACTATTGCTGGAGTATATGGAGATCTCCTGGACACTGCATTTTAGGTCTTCGCAGCAGAGCAGTTTACTTTTACCCAAGGGATAACTCAAACACTTTCCTAAAACGCCATTCATTTGCTTAAGAACTACTTCATTTCTTTTCTTAGTTGAGAATTTTTCAGGTACCTAACAGATTAGCTTGCTAAATGATTTACACCCTTGTGGACAATTTTCTTTGTATTTCTTTACATAGTTGGTCTCTGAAAATATATCTTTCCTGACTTCCGGTCAAGATGGCGGCGTAGGTAAACGCGGTATCGCGTCCTCCCACAACCACATCAAAGTTACAACTAAACTACAGAATAACCATCATTCAAAACCGCCTGAAATCAAGCTGAATGGAAGTCCTACAACTACGAAATTAAAGCAGCAGCCGCAGGATCGAGACTGGTAGGAGGGGTGGAGGCGCAACGGGCTGGTCCCACACCCACGTGTGGCGGATAAAAATTAAGAGGACACTCGGCTGGGAAGGTCCTCCCTGAGGACTGAGGGGTCCCCGTCCCACACCAGGCGCCCAGCTCAGGGTTCCAGTGCCAGGAAGAGAAGCCCCCAGAACTTCTGGCTGTAAAACCAGCGGGAACTGAGGCTGAGGCGGCTGGAGCCCCTGGCAGCTCCTCTTAAAGGGCCCGCGCACGGACTTACTCGGACTCGCTCCCTCCAGGCTCCAGCGTGCGGGAAGGAGCCTGAAAGGCACTAGAGTCATATGGGGAAGAACTGAGCTATTTGGCATTGGAGCAAGCACTGGAGAGTCAGTTTTCTCCTGGACAGATGTGCTATCAGAGGCTTTTGTTCCTTTGGTGAGCCCTTCCCTGGGGCGGTAGACGCCGCCATTTCTGGGACTCCAGCAACCTGGCTCACACTGTTGGCCCCGCCCTGGTGATTCCCTGAGGCTCCGCCCCACCCAGCTTTCAGGCCCACCCAAGCTGTTGCCAGTTGCTTTACCATAGGATTGGCCTGTCTTGGATCCTGCTTCAGATTTTCCTAAATTCTTTCAAACAAGCAGCATCTGGTCTCAGCTAGCCCTATACCTCTCGCTAAGTAATACATAGAAACAAACACAGGGAGGCAGCCAAAATGAGGAGACAAAGAAACAGGTCCCAAATGAAAGAACAGAACAAAACTCCAGGAAAAGAACTAAGTGAAATAGAGTTAAGCAGCCTAACAGACGCTGAGTTCAAAACACTGCTTATAAGGATGCTCAATGGACTTAGTGAGAACCTCAGTGAACTTAGAGAGGGCATCAAGGGCATAAAAAAAGACCAGTCAGAAATGAAGGAGGCACTAACTGAAATAAAGAATAATTTACACAGATTCAATAGTAGAGTAGGTAAATCCAAGAAGCAAACCATCGATTTGGAATATAAGGAAGCAAAAAACACCCAATCAGAACAGCAAAAAGAAAAAAGAATCCAAAGAAATGAGGATAGTGTAAGGAGCCTCTGGGACAACTTCAAGCGTGCCAACATTCGCATCTTGGGGGTGCCAGAAGGAGAAGAGAGAGAACAAGAAATCGAAAACCTATTTGAAACAATAATGGCAGAAAACTTTCCTAACTTGGTGAAGGAAACAGACATACAAGTCCAGGAAGCACAGAGAGTCCCAAACAAGATGAACCCCAAGAGGCCCACACCAAGACACATCATCATCAAAATGCAAAAGGTTCAAGACAAAGAGAGAATCTTAAAAGCAGCAAGAGAAAAGCAGTTAGTTACCTACAAGGGAGTTCCCATCAGACTGTCAGCTGATTTCTCAAAAGAAACTTTGCAGGCCAGAAGGGAGTGGCAAGAAATATTCAGAGTGATGAAAAGCAAGAACCTACAACCAAGATTACTCTATCCTGCAAAGCTGTCATTTAGAATCGATGGCCATATAAAGAGTTTCCCAGACAAGGAAAAGCTAAAGGAGTTCATCACCACCAAACCATTATTGTATGAAATGCTGAAGGGTCTTCTTGAAAAAAAAGATAAAAAAATATGAACAAACAAAATGGCAATAAATTCATATCTATCAACAATTGAATCTATAAACAAAATGAACAAACAGAACATAAACATTCTCATAGATACAGAGAACTTTTGTTGGGTACCAGATGGGTGGGGGCTGGGGGGAGGGGTGAAAAAGGTGAAGGGATTAAGAAGAACAAATTTGTTGTTAGACTGACAAACCTCAAAGGGAAGGGGGGTTGGGGGGTGGGAAGAAATAAACCAAAGAACTTATATGTATATATGCATAACTAATGGACACAGATAACAGTGTGGGGAAAAGCAGGAGGGGGGCAGGAATGGGGAAGAGGGGGGCAATGGGGGAAAAATGAGGAACATCTGTAATACATTCAACAATAAAGATAAGTTTAAAAAAAAAACAAAAACTCATCCTTGGGTGAGGATTAAATATATATATGTAATAAAAATATTTTAAAATTACTTTAAAAAAACCCACCAAAAAAAAAATATATCTTTCCTGGTGTCATACCTACTAGATATAATGAAGGAATTATTTTCATCTTGATCTATATACATTATACTTTTGTCACATGTTTAAAATCACCTGAGAATAAAATGTTTTCTCTCAAAGTTCCCCATTGAAACGTGAAACATGATTGCTTTACTTTCCTGTGCCTTAATACAACAGAGACTTCTGGTTTTCCTTGTTAAACTCTGCATATACCAGGTAGATATGGTACATTTTAAGGGTAGATGTTGCTCATTGGGTCCAATTATGCATGTTCTATTTCCAATAAAATACGGAAACAACTATTTATCTCGAGGAATGCGCTGGTAGGAAAACAAATGCCTTAGAAAGCAAAAATGCTGTTATTATCTAACCAACTCACATTTAGAAACTCTCTTAAGCCTCTTTAAATGACCTGTTTTATGTTATGGATTAAAACTGAGAAGTGTTCTTGCCATATCCCTAATCAAAAAGATAATAGAATCATTAGAATTTAGTCATCCACAATTAATTAATTTACAGTAAACACTAGATATAGATGTTTATTAATTGTGATTGGAATAAGATGCTAATAATTTAACAAGAAAAC
Source organism: Tadarida brasiliensis (assembly GCA_030848825.1). Classification (NCBI taxonomy): domain Eukaryota; kingdom Metazoa; phylum Chordata; class Mammalia; order Chiroptera; family Molossidae; genus Tadarida; species Tadarida brasiliensis. The sequence continues at coordinate 63,693,164 of CM061265.1, forward strand.
AAATTACTCACACACACACATATACCCTATACTGTATTTGATGTATACAAATGCCAAGGAGATGGCTTAAAGAGATAATAGTCACCAAAGCACGAGCGGCATTTGCAGATTACATATACATAAATTTATTTATTTGTCCCTTAAAATTTGTCCCACCCTGCAAAATGAAGAGAGTCATACCTAACATTGGGTGTAAGTTTACTTTACAAATGGAACTTTTAGAAAAAATTACTCTGAATATTCTCTAATACCTTATTTTTGTGGGTAACCATATACAAATCATTTGACTCTCTTTTCCTAGAAAGAAATTAATATCAAATAGCTTACAAGAAAAGCAGGACGAATGCAAACATTTTCCTAAAGCTTTATTATTTTTCAAAAGACATATATAAAACTAGTACAATATTAACATCTCATTTGCTTAGAACCATTAAAATTTTTGGAATTTGTTTTTATCTTTTCTTTCCATCAACTTCATCACCAAAAAGGATTGTAGTTACTTAGTAAAAATTCAGTTTTGGTGATATTTAGAATGTGGATATCAAGATAAAATTATCATATTTGATTAAACCACTAAGTTCTGAGTTTCATATGAGCAATATTTGTTCTTTATAGGGCTTATTACATCATAATTTTTACCTTGAAACAAGGAAAGGCAAAATGTGTTTCTCAAACAATTCTCTTTAAAATAGAAGCCATAAATTACTCTACGAAAGAGTACATTGCAACTTGGAGGCTAAAAAGAATTTTTGATGTGAAACATGAGTAGATCCAGCCACACTGAAGTCCTGGGTAATTGAGAGGTCGTTAAAATGCTTTCTTGACTGGACTTTTTCTACTAAAGGTAGAAGCACATTTTAAACAGCTGCTGGCAGTCTCCATTTGAATATCTGTCTTAGTACCTCAGACTCAGTGTCTTCAAAATTCTACATGAACCTGCACATAGTGCATGCTCAAAAATATTTATTGAATGAATAAATGAATGCATCATTCTAAATCTTCTGAATTTCTTATTATGATATTGCTCTTAAAGTCTCAGAGTCTTAATCACCTTCACTTTTTTCCCCCATTATTAATCAGTTTCATAGATCTGCCAGCATTACTTCTGAAGTATCTCCACTCCATTTCAGTCACTCAACAAGTGTTTACTGAGTGAGAGCAGTATGGTTTGTACCACGATGGAACTTGGCTTTTGTGGAGATACCTGCAGTCTCATATCAGTTCTCTTGGCACTAATCTAGACCTGCCCTTCCTCTCATCTGGACTACTGTAATGGTGCCCTAGCTCATCTCGTGGCATCCAGTGTCTTTCCATTCATGTTATTTGATTAATCTTCAATGCAAAACACTTATTACCTTTTTGGACAATACCTTAAATCACTCCCATTGTCACCAACTAATGTAGATATCCTTTAGTTTGCTGCACCATGACCTGGCCCAGCCAGCCGTATTCATTAACTTTCTCCTTGAACTCTATTTGCAGACCAGCTAGGCTTACACCAATCTCTCAATATCACCACTTCTGTACCACTTACTTTCTCCTTAGAATGGTCTTCTCACCCATGTCTGCTTTTTAAAATTTCTACCCATCTTTCAAAGCCAATTCTGCTACTCTTCCCTGATTCCTTCAGACAGAACTATTTTCTCTAAACTTACATGGAAATTTCTTTGTGTTTCTCTTGTTGCGCTGATCAGTTTTGACACTGTTGTAGTTTTGGTGTTTAACCCGCTTGAGGACACCCTACACATTGCTCCATTCTTCACAATCACTAGAATAATATTTTGTACATAACAAACTGAATAAATGGACTGACCTGGCTAATTAATTGGCAACATTGCATATGTTGTATAGGGGAAAATGTGGTATAATCTAAATTAATCTAATCATATCTTCACTATGAAATTTGATTGAACCATTTGAACTTGCATAAATAACATCAAATTTGTTTCATAAAAATTATATTTAAACTAGGCAGAGATTCTTAGTAAGTGATTGAATTGTGGGCAAATATGTTTCTTTGTGCACTAAGGCAATGTATTGGTGCTTTTTTAGGCATACTAAAAATCTGAAACTAAACTAAAATAAATGTTGTAATTTAATTTTAAATCAAATGATCAAGTTGTAATATTTTCTTCTGATTGGAAATTCCCTAGATAACATATAGTTATTTATAAATACATCTGCAAACTTACAGAACTCTTAGTGTTCAGGCTGAAAGTACCTGTTGTTAGTTTGGTAATTTAAAAACTTCTCTTAACTCTGCCCTTTCCACCTTTCCAGTTGCACTTAATTTTACAGGCACAAGCTATTGGATACTATGAATGCTTTGACAAAATCATCTAAGGGGATCATGTTGAGGGATGTTGAGTCAGATGATGTCCAGGCTTGTCCAGAATTCATATGATTTTGAGGGAAGGGGGATAGAATTGTGTCTGGCTGTGGAAAGAGCTAGAACAAGAAAAGTGCAAGAGAAGAAAAATGGACCGCTAGTCAGGTCTATCCCTGGGAGCAGGCATAGTGCCTGCCATGGGACATATCTATAATTGTAACTGCTTTCCCATAAAACTTGATCGATTCTATCATTTGGTGGACTCTTCCCTGTGGAAACACATATGGTTTTTATAACAGACATTTACAACATATGATTCACTTTGCCTTTATATAGTGAATAACCTAACATGACTATTCCATAAAGTGAGGGATACCACATTGTTTGATGAGATATATTTCTTACTACATTTCATAAGTTTAATAACAATTCATTTCATAGAGTGATCCCTTGGTTCTCTTAGAAACAATGCTGAACTAATGCTTATGTCATTGCCAGAATGCTTTCCTGGCCCTTGAGACTGAATAACTTGTTTCTATGAATTTGCTTCCACACACTGAGGGAGGGTATGATTCAAGCTAACTCCCCATGAGTACTGTTCCCAGATGCACAGTACATGATGCCAAAGCCACATAGTCATCCCTTGGGTAAGCACATTTGTATTAAAACCATCATATTGCTCTAATGTTTATTAATTTATTCACTGCTATGTTTTCTTACCAAGGCAACCAAAGGGAGTATTAAAAAAGAAGCAAAGGGATTGAAATCTCAAAGAAGCAGGTCTTTGCACTTATTTTTAAAAATATTAAACTGAGTTGGTTAAATGAATGCTTTTTAAATAAAGACTTTTCATCTGGAATGATGACCAGGAGAAGGCTTTTGCATGAAGGAAGCTTGGAGAATATGAAAATCTCTGAAGCTGAGGTTGGGGCTTTTGCTAGGTGAGAGACTCTTCCTGAGCTCTCTGAGTTTCTCAGACACTCCCAGGAATCCACCCTGAAAGAGATGCTTCAGGCATTCTAATGGCCAGGAGGTAAGAGCCTATAATATTTCTGAGTACTGTTCCTGGCTGTTTCCACTTGCTCTTTGGATGGGATTAGGCAGGGATTCAAGGAACATTTCAATAACTCTGGAGTCCTAGAGATATAGATAGATATAATTCCAAGGAAATTAAACTCAAAAGACCCAGGATTAGAAGAACAATCTATATAAGATCACTGACAAAAGATAAGATAAAATGTTAATTCTCATTGGCTGGCTAAGTAAACATTTAAAACCAAAATTGATAAATAATGTTGTTTTCAATGCTCCTTTGAATGTCTGCCCAGAGTGCTATAGTGCATTGATCAATTAGTGATGTCTGTCACAGGCAAGTTGATAGAGGAATAGGAGTGATTCACATTTAATGACTTGGTATAGGTCTTTTAAATATCTTATTACTTTTCACAATGAAGGCAGAAATATGATTCACATATTTTGTACTCTAATTTCATGCAATACCCAAATGAAGCTCTGAAAAGCCACCAAAATTTTTGTTGAGACCAGTGAAAGTCTTTGTTCAGTGTATAGCACATCAGTGGTTAACTGGGATTAAATAATGGAAGTCCTATCTTTTTTTATCTTTTATACAGCCAATGGGGGACCTAAGGACAGTTTACATACATGTTTTTGAAAAGTAAGGGTCTACTACAAGGCAGCATTTAAAAATCTTTCTATAACAGAAAGTAGTAATACATAAGGTTAATTTCTAATTTTAAACTCGTAACATCTATAATTATGAATAAATTATATAGAACATACATAATATACTTCTTTTTTCATGCTTGTCTCAAACTTGAATTTATGATAAATACAAGTCTCTATCAAATTGGATTCATCAAAAGAGACAGTTTAATGGTAGTACAAAGTTGGAGAGGAGGGGAAAGAATCAATGCATGGATGAGCACATTAACTATATGATAATTACACTTTCAGTAATTTCAAATGTTGTCAAATTGGATTTCTTATATTCAGAGAAACATGTTGAAATAGAATTTATGCAAGTGTTTTATTATCAGGTCCAGAGATTCTATTAAATAAAATTTCTTTCTCATAGAGAAAATTTCAGAACAAAGTAAAATAGATATTTGTTTATTTTTAATCTTTCTCAACCTCATTCCATTTCCTTTTAATGGCACCCTGACTTTACAAAAGGGAATCACTCTATTCATACCCATACCCTTTGTCCACATGGTCCAGGGGTGGGTTCATGACCAAGGTCCAAATAGTCAGTCGCAGGGATTTTTCAGTTAGGTATATGACTTAATCTGGGCCTGCAAAGACAATCCATGGAGCTTCTGTTGTAACTTTTGGGTAAGGGACAATCTCATTCTATTGTGGTTTTCAAATCTTAAATTGCTTGTGGCCATATTATGGGGAGAGAAGGAAAAAGAGAAAGTGAGAACTGGAGACAGATCCTATTGACATTCTTTGAGTAAATGGCTTGCAAAGTTCTCAAGTCAGTTTTATCCTTTTATCATCTCTGTGTCAACAAATTTCTTTTTAACTTAAGCTAGTTTGAGTTGGCTTTCTGTCATTTACAACTGAAAAAGACCTGATTAATTAATGTCCGAAGCGCTATAATTCTATAAAAGGTTGTTGTAGAACTCACTTTAAACTTTGGTTAATAATTCAAACTTACAGAGATCCTAGACTTCCAGGTATTCTTACTGTCATACATATTTGGAGTATATAATATATTTTTGCATACCTATTACCTATTTGTCTGTTTAAAATTAGGACTACCACTTATGTCTAGATTGATTTTATATATTAAAATATTATGGTATTTATAATAAATTTTAGTTATGGCTAGAATGATCACATGGCTGTAGCTAAAAAACTAATATGATAGATGTTGGATTTTGTCACTATTATGATGGCATTATGCCTAGAGATTCTAGTGTCCAAAATCTGCCCTACTGATTATCTATTCTCCCTTTTTTTTAAAATCCTCACCTGAAGATATTTTTACATTTATCTTCAGGTAGAGTGGGAGGGAGGGAGAGAGAGAAGAGAGAGGGAGAGAGAGAGAAACATTGACGTGAGAGAGACACATCGACTGGTTGCCTCCCGCACAAACCCAACCAGGGCTGAACGATACACAACCCAGGTATGTGCCCTTGACCGAAATTGAACCCGCCACTCTTTAGTCCATGGGCCGATGCTTTAACCGCTGAGCCAAACCGGCCAAGACTCCCCTCAAGTTTTTATAAAATGGGAACTATGCATTAGAAACAACAAAACTGTCAATCAAAATGAAAATGTGTTGTTATTATCAGAACTTCCAATAACTGCAATTATAGAGCCCTCTGGTACACCAAATTGGAGCACACCCTCCATAAGTCTAATTTGGTACACCAAAACATGTCTGTGAAGGAAAAGAAAAAAAGTCTGTATATTCAGAGATGGCCCTTACCTAATTGATGACATAGTTGGAAATGTAAAGGAGGAGAGAAAAAACTGAAGTTTTGGCACAGAAAGTAGAAGGGAGTACCATACTCTAGAGTGCTGACTGGAAGGCACAATTACCTCAACTACTAGCACATCGTGGTCAATAAATATCCATGCTCTGACCCATCAGATCATGGCTCCACCATCCTTGGGAGGGATTGTAACTATCAGGAAAGTGGCAATAGTGGGATTGGTGTAAGAACAGGGAAGAGACATTTCTATTTCTAATGTAATGCAGAGTCAAAAATACTTTGTACACTAGGGAAAGAAAATTAATTATTTGAAAAAATCAGTTGTTTATTGATCTTTACTAGAGTTTGGCTTCTGGCTTTGCTTCAAGAGTAATCCTTTCTTGATCACCACTCGCTGTGCTGGACTCTCTGCTGCTACTATTTCTCAGAGAGGTGTGCCTGTCACTCTTAAACATTAATTACTCTTTCTGCTTCTGGCTATACCGCATCAGGTCATCATTCAGCAGCTACTTGAAAGTCATTTTAACATTTGGCTTTCAAATGTCACCAATACAACAGATTTTCAGCCAACTTGACAGAGTTGTATTGTTATCAGTGGAAAGGGGGTATTCCTTTCCCCACTGAGTGCTGGGGGTGGGGTTCTCATGATATCTGGAGAAAAAGAATTTTCTGAGACACTCGCATGGGTGGATGAGTGATTTTTATTTGCATGAAATTATATCCCTGGGGTTGCAAAGTCCCATTTCCCTTAATCCAGTCCTGGAAAAAGTACAGCTGGGATTCAGTAAAGCTAAAAGCAAAGTTAGTGTCCTGAGTTTCCATTCCATGGTGGAGTTGGGTCTGGTGCAGCATTGGCTAGTTATAGTCCATTAGTCCTTTGTGTGGAGTCCATATGGCTGTGGGCCATGTGGGTGAATGCAGGAGCATGAGAGCCCCACAAGCCAGGAGTCAACCAAGAGGAACCAAGAGAGACTAAGAGTGTGAATCAAGAGCAAACTAAGAGAGCAAACTCCTTTGTTTAGGGGATTAAATATTCCAAATCTTCCTGTGCTTGCAGTAGCCATGCCTACTATGGCCAATGATCTGTTCCCAAATGTGGGTGACAGGCAAGTACCTTACCTATTTTACTCAGGCTTTACTGGGAATACATCTATTCCCCCCACTGTCTAGTCCCTTCCCGCAGCGATCTGTGGGGAATAGACTGGTGGCTTCCCCGGAGAGTGTTAAACTGTAGCTTCCTGGCAAAGCTGCACAAATGGCATGCCTATACTATTTGGCCTTCCCTTTGCTCCTTTCCACTTATTAATAGCTAAGTTAATTATAATGGTGTCAATATCACTAGGAAGCTCTGGGATATCACCTGTTTTTCATGGTGGTTTGTGATTTCACTCTATCAGTAAAGTTTGTGATTGATGGTGAAAATGAAGCAATATAAGAAATATATATGATTTTAGTAGCTATGGACTCACATTTACTTGATGAAACTTATGAGTCTCTTTTCTCCTTACCCCTGTATTACCCCTATATCTCACATTCTATTGGGAGGAATGAGCATTTTGACAAACATAATGAGACTCTTAAGAATTTCCATTTTAGCCCAATTGGGGCAGATAGCTCATGGGGAAAAAAATTCGAGTGCACTATGAGATTTATAAATAGCATTATGTAATATGGCTAGTCACACCTCTGAGAATTGGAATGCTTTTCCTGAGGCTTGTGATTAAAGTTCAAAGTAATTTTGTTCATACAACTATTGCCTTATTAAGTGGCATAAACTATAGTTGAAATTATTAATTGAATAGCTATTTATAGGACCTGTACATATATTATTAAATTTTCTCTTGATAACTGGTTAGTTATGCATTCTTTCATCATCCTTTTAGTGATCCTGACATGAGAGATTATAACATGCATCCTTCACTTATTATGGTCTAATACCAGTGATTAGTTTTACCACTTCCTGATAAATGACTGGAATTTTATGATGCTACATTTACCCACAACCTTCATTTATGTTATTGTTGTTATACATTTTAATTATACGTGTACCTTCAACCCAAGAAGGCATTACTACTGCTGTCAAATTAATATGTATTTGTATTAACATGAATATTTACCCATTCATTTACATTGCACTCTTCATTTCTTCAGCATTTTGCTGACAATTTTCCTTCTGCCTAAAGTTATCCTTTTAGAATTTTTTTTAGTGAATATCTTATGGATATATATTCTCTCAGTTTTTATTTATTGCAATAATGCCTTTATTTCATTTTCATTTTTGGAGAATATTTTCACAAAGAATTAGAGATTGGCAGTTATTTTCCCTCAGCACTTTAAAAAATTCTTCTCATTGTCTTTAGCTTCTATTATGTATGTTGAGAAGTTTTCTTTCAGTCTTATTTGTGCTCCTTTGAATTGATATCATCACTTGTTTAATGACTTTAGTTCTCGAAAGTCCTGACATTAGGTGATGACCTATTAAATTTTTAAAAATTCTATTAATTTTAATGAGATGTTATAACAAAATCCATTTCAACCTAAGATACCCAAATAATTTTAATTGAACAAAGAAAAAAGATTTATAAAGTAATAAATCAGAAGTTGAAAATAAATAAATATGGTGAATGAAGTTTTACTCTACTCACTAAAAGAGGAACAGATGATAGGACGTAGAAGTTGGTGAAGGAGGCATGTAACAAAATAATTCTTTGGAAGGTACATTTATTCTACACCATTTTATGACCAATTTTTCAACTTTTTTGAGGCTCTTAGTTGACTGACATTCAAACTGTGCTTAATCAGAAATTTGTAGCCATGAGGATACCATTAGTGGAAAATGAAGGCTAAACATGGGAGAGGTTTAAACACATTAACATAGCACATACATACAACAGACTGAAGAATGGTAGAAGATGCTACTTCAGGAGAATTGTTGAAAATGCTATTCCAAACTTCTCCCTTGTGTTTTTGTAAAAAAAAAAAAAAATGTATTTTGGGCATCATCTAAAAATGTTGTGCAATATTTATTTTTCCATATTACTCTCTGAATAGAAATATTGTTGTGTTGGGTAAGTTGGTGAGTTTGTCTTTGCATAAAATCATATTGAAATATCTATCATAATATAATTATTTAGTATGAATTGTGTCCTTCAAAAAGCTAGGTTGTGTTTTTGAGGGAAAATGTTGCTATACCAAAATTTTCTTTTTTATGAAAAGTGGTATAATTTTTCTAGAGCTATTTTGTTAAAATTTATTAACTGAAAAGTTACATGTTATATAGAGAAACCCTTAAGAACATTCAGATACATTATAGACTTTGTCTTTTGGTTTTCAGCTGTTTTGCTATTATATGCCCAAGTATATACTATTTAATTTGAGTTTATCCTACTTGTAGTTAAATGGATTACTTAAATAGGAATTGATGTCTTCTAGCAGTGGAAAATTCTTGGTCATTATCTTTTCAAATAATTCTTTCTCCCCATCATTTTTATCCTTTTCTTCTGGGCTCCAACTGCACATTGTATGAGACTTTTTCCTTATTTATTACATTTCTCTAAAATTATTTCCTAGATTTTTTCATTCATTTTTCTTTCTGTTTTGCCCCCCCCCCCCACAAATCGGCCTGTCTTCCACTTTACTAATCATGTTTTCTGCTATTTTTAACGTGTTGTTAACCCATCTGTTGAGTTCTTAATATTAGATGTATTTTTATTCTAGAATTTTTATTATATTATTTTACAGATTTCAATCTTGTGGTGAAAGTCTCAATTTTATTATAATTCCTCCATCTTTTCTTCTCTTCCCATGAACCTATTAATCATAGTTCCTTTAAAGCCCTTGTCTGCTAAAGCAATATTTGGATCACTTCTGTGTCTATTTTTATTGCCTGTTTTTCTCTTGGTTTTCATTCTTATGGTAGTATCTCTTGCCATGCCTACTGATTTTGATTCAATATTAGACATTGTTTATACAAATTGTGGCTTATACAAATGTAGATGTCTTCCACTAGGGAGTGTTCACCCTTTTTTTCTGCCAGGCAGAGAGCTATGGCTGAATTGCAATTATTTATTCATTTAGTTTTTGAGGTTGAAGTCTACCTTTGCTCTTGTTCTAGGGTATAGTTCTCCAAAGCTTTGAACTAACAGCCTGTTGTATTCACTGAGAACATCCCTCTCGTTGGTCCTTAACACCCTGCTGTGTTAAAAACTTTGAGAGACTTTGAAAAACATTCTTCTTTTCAGAGGTTTCTGCCTCCAGTGCTATGTGCCTTCAAAATATGGAAAATGTCCTGAGGGGATATGGCCATTTTGAGATCTCCGAGGTTTCCAGTTTTGTTACCCTAACTCCATGGAACTCTGTCTCAACCAAGGCCAGATTCTCAGCCTTTTTCCTGAGCCTAGAGTGCCCCCAGGAAAAAGCAGCTTCAGATCATTTGTCCATCTTTGTTAGAATTTTAACTTCTATAGTACATATTTCTTCCTAAGATTTCTGATGATTATAAACATTGTTTTTTTTTTATTAATTTATTTTTGTTACAGATGTTTCTCCTTTTTTCACCATTGACACCCTCCTCCCAATCCCCCCCACCCCGTCCCCAGCTTTGTTGTCCATGTCCGTCGGTTATGTGTACATGCATATAAGTTCTGTGCTTTATCTCTTCCCTCCCCCCACCCCCTCTTCTGAGGGTTGTCAGTCTGTATCCTACTTCCATGTCTCTGGGTCTACCCTGTTCCTCAGACTGTTATGTTCATTATATTCCACAGATAAATGAGATCATGTGATATTTGTCTTTCTCTGCTTAGCTTGTTTCGCTTAGGATAATACTCTCCAGGTCCCTCCATGTCGTCTCAAAGGATAAGAGATCTTTCTTACAGCTGCATAGTACTCCATTGTGTATACGTATCAGCTTTTTTATCCATTCGTCTACTGATGGACACTTGGGCTGTTTCCAGATCTTAGCTATTGTAAATAGTGCTGCTATGAACATGGGGGTACATATGTTCTTTCTGATTGGTGTTTCAGGTTTCTTAGGGTATATTCCTAGAAGTAGGATCACTGGATCAAATGGAAATTCAATTTTTAATTTTTTGAGGTAACACCATAGTGATTTCCACAGTGGCTGCACCAGTCTGCATTCCCACTGGCAGTGTACTAGAGTCCCCTTTTCTCCACACCTTCGCCAACACTTGTTATTTGATGATTTGTTGATGGCGGCCATTCTAACAGGTGTGAGGTTATACCTCATTGTTGTTTTAATTTGCATCTCTCTGATGATTAGTGATGTTGAGCATTTCTTCATATGTCTCTTAGCCATTTGTATGTCCTGTTTGGACAGGTGTCTATTTAGTTCCTCTGCCCATTTTTTTAAATTGGGTTCTTTGTCTTCCTTTTGTTGAGTTGTATGAGCACTCTATATATTTTGGAAATTAACCCCTTATCTGATGTATCATTGGCAATTATGCTCTCCCATACAGTGGGTTCCATTTCCGTTTTGATGGTTGTTTCTTTTGCTGTGCAGAAGCTTTTGAGTTTGATGTAGTCCCATGTGTTCATTTTTTCCTTTGTTTCTGTTGCCTTAGGTGATGTATCAGTGAAGATTCTGCTGCGTATGATGTCCAAAATTTTGTTGCCTACATTTTCTTCTAGGATTTTTATGGATTCATGAGTCACATTTAAGTCTTTTATCCATTTTGAGTTTATGTTTGTGTGTGGTGTAAGTTAATGGTCTAGTTTCATTTTTTTTGCATGTAGCTGTCCAATTTTCCCAACACCACTTATTAAAGAGGCTGTCTTTACTCCATTGTATGCTCTTGCTACCTTTGTCAAATATTAATTGAGCATAATGTCTTGGGTCAATTTCTGGGTTCTCTGTTCTGTTCCACTGATCTACATGCCTGTTCTTGTGCCAGTACTAGGCTGTTTTGATTACAGTATCTTTGTAGTATAACTTGATATCCGGTATTGTGATCCCACCTACTTTGTCCTTTTTTAAGATTGCTGCGGCTCTTCGGGGTCTTTTTTGGTTCCATATGAACTTTTGAAGTATTTGTTCTAATTCTGTGAAGTATGTCACTGGTATTTTGATGGGGATTGCATTGAATCTATAGATTGCTTTGGGTAGTATGGACATTTGAATGATGTTAATTCTTCCAATCCATGAACAAGGTATGTGCTTCCACTTGTTTATATCTTCCTCTATTTCTTTTTTCAATGTCCTGTAGTTTTCTGCAAATAGGTCCTTTACTTCTTTGGTTAAGTTTATTCCTAGGTATCTTAATTTTTTTGCCGTGATGGTAAATGGGATTGTTTTTTTAGTTTCTCTTTCTGTGAGTTCATCATTTGTGTATAAGAATGCCGTCGATTTCTTGACGTTAATTTTGTATCCTGTTACTTTGCCAAATTCATTTATTAAGTCTAGTAGATTTTTGATAGAGTCTTTAGGGTTTTCTATGTATAATATCATGTTGTCTGCGAATAATGGCAGTTTCACTTCCTCCTTTCCAATTTGGATCCCTTTTATTTTTTCTTCATGTGTGATTGCTGTGGCTAAGACTTCCAGTACTATGTTAAATAAGAGTGGCGAAAGTGGGCATCCTTGCCTTGTTCCTGTTCTTAAGGGAAATGCTTTTTGTTTTTGTCCACTGAGTATAATGTTGGCTGTAGGTTTTTCATATATGGCCTTTATTATGTCGAGATATGATCCCTCTATTCCCAAATTGCTGAGCGTTTTTATCAGAAATGGGTGCTGGATTTTATCGAATGCTTTTTCAGCATCAATTGATATGATCATATAATTTTTATCTTTTATTTTGTTTATGTGGTGTATCACATTTATTAATTTGTGAATATTGTACCAGCCTTGCATCCCTGGGATGAATCCCATTTGGTCATGATGAATAATTTTTTTGATGTATTGCTGGATCCGATTTGCTAGTATTTTGTTTAGGATTTTGGCATCTATGTTCATCAGGGATATTGGCCTGTAGTTTTCTTTCTTTGTAGTGCCTTTTTCTGGTTTTGGAATTAGAATTATGCTGGCCTCATAAAACGAGTTTGGAAGTCTTCCTTCTTCTTGAATTTTTAGAAATAGTTTGAGGAGAATGGGTGTTAGTTCTTCTTTGAATGTTCGGTAAAACTCCCCCGTGAAGCCGTCTGGGCCTGGGCTTTTGTTTTCTGGGAGAGTCTTGATTACATCTTCAATTTCCTTAGTTGTTATTGGTCTGTTCAAGTTTTCTATCTCTTTCTCGGTTCAGTTTTGGGAGACTATGTGTTTCTAGAAATTTGTCCATTTTGCTTAGATTGTTGAATTTGTTGCCATATAATTGTTCATAATATTTGTTAACAATCCTTTGTACTTCTCTGGTGTCAGTTATTATTTCTCCTCTTTCATTTCTGATTTTGTGTATTTGGGTTCTCTCTCTTTGTTTCTTGGTGAGTCTAGCTAAGGGTCCATCAATCTTGTTTATCTTCTCAAAAAACCAGCTCTTTGTTTCATTGATCCTTTGAATTGTTTTTTTGGTCTCCATGTCATTTATTTCTGCTCTGATCTTTACTATTTCCTTCCTTCCACTTGCTCTGGAGTTTTCTTTTTGTTTGCTTTCTAGTTCTTTAAGTTGTGAGGTTAGGTAGTCAATTAGAAAATTTTCTTGTTTCTTGAGGTGGGTCTGCAGTGCTATGAACTTCCTTCTCAGAACTGCTTTCGCTGCATCCTATAGATTTTGTGTTGTTGTGTGCTCATTTTCATTGGTTTGCAGGAAGTTTTTAATTTCTTCCTTGATCTCCATGGTAACCCGTTCATTGTTCAATAACGTGCTATTTAGCCTCCATGTTTTCAAATGTCTTTGCATGTTCTTTTTGCAATTGATTTCTAGTTTCATGCCATTGTGATCTGAGAAGATGCTTGATATGACTTCAATCTTCTTGAACTTGTAGAGACTTAGTTTGTGCCCTAACATGTGGTCCATCTTTGAGAATGTCCCATGTGCACTTGAGAAGAATGTGAATTCTGCAGTTTTGGGGTGTAATTCTCTGTAGATATCTATTAAACTCATTTGATCTAGTGCTTCATTTAGAGTCTCTGTTTCCTTTTTAATTTTTTGTCTAGAGGATCTATCCAGTGATGTCAGTGGGCTGTTGAAGTCCCCTGCTATGATTGTATTGTTGTCGATTTCTCCTTTCAAGTCCTCCAGAAGATTTTTAATATATTTTGGTGCTCCTATATTGGGTGCATATATGTTTACCAAGGCTATATCTTCCTGTTGGATAGATCCTTTCAATATTATGTAGTGGCCTTCTTTGTCTCTAGTTATGGCCTTCATTTTGAAATCTAATTTATCAGCTATGAGTATTGCTACCCCAGCTTTTTTTCCCTTTCTGTTTGCTTGGAAGATTTTTTTACATCCCTTTACTTTCAACCTATGTGAGTCTTTTGTTGTGAGGTGAGTCTCTTGTAAACAACATATGTGTGAGTCATGCTTTCTTATCCAGTCAGCTAATCTGTGTCTTTTTATTGGAGCATTCAAACCATTTACATTTAAGGTGATTATTGATATGTACTTATTTATTGCCATTTTTGTTTAGCGTGGTTATATTTTTCTTCCTATTTCTTCTAGTAATTACAGCAGTCCTTTTAACATTTCTTGCAGTGCTCGTTTGGTGCTAATATATTCCCTTAGCCTTTTTTTTTGTCTGGGAAGCTCTTTTTTTGACCTTCTACTTTGAATGATAGCCTTGCTGGATAGAGTAGTCTTGGATTCAGATCCTTGTTTTTCATGACCTTGGTTACGTCATGCCATTCCCTTCTGTCCTGTAGTGTTTCTGTTGAGAAGTCAGCTGATAGCTTTATGGGGGTTCCTTTGTAGGTAACCTGTTGCTTATCTCTTGCTGCCTTTAGGATTCTCTCTTTGTCTTTACTTTTTGGCATTTTAATTATTATGTGTCTTGGTGTGGGCCTGTTTGGGTTCTTCTTACTTGGGGCTCTCTGTGCTTCTTGAACTTGAATGCCTTCTTCCTTCACCAAGTTAGGAAAGTTTTCTGTCACTATTTCTTCAAATATATTCTCTAACCCTTGCTCATTTTATTTCTTTTCGAGGACTCCTATGATGCGAATGTTATTACGTTTCCAGTTGTCCCACAGTTCTCTTAAGCTGTCTTCCTGTTTTTTTCATTGTTTTTTCCTTTTGGTTTTCTGATTGGTTGATTTTTTCGACCCTGTCTTCTATTTCACTGATCCAGTCCTCAGCTTCCTCTACTCTGCTGGTTAGTTCTTCTAATGTGTTCTTTTTTTCTGCTATGTCATTCTTCATTTCTTCTTGGTGGTTTTTCATTTCCAATTGGTTGATTTTCAATGTTTCTATATCTTTACTCATGGTGTTGATGTCCTTACTCATGCTGTTAAGCTACCTCAAGATCATGGCTCTGAACTCTACCTCTGATAACTTGCTTAACTGCATTTCATTTATCTCATCCTCGGTAGAGTTCTCGTGTTCTTTCATTTGGGCTTTGTTTCTTTGTTTCACCATTTTGGCTGTCTCAGTGGGTTTTGGAGCCTGCCAAATTTTCCCTGTGGGTGTTGGTGTTCTGCTGTTTGTTGCTTCCTCTACTGGGTTTGGATGAGTGTGGGAAGGCCCACATTAAACACCACTGTGAAGTCTTACTTTCCTGGGTAGATTTGCAAGCCCAGGAAAGGTTCAGTTATTCTCTAGCTTTTTGCCTGGAGGCTATTAGTCTTAGTTACTCAGGGCCTTGGAATGTAGCCCTCTGGTATTCTGAGTAAGAGGGTTTCCAGAGGGTGGGACAGATGCTGGTTGTTAATGAGCCTCAATTTGCATTTCTTTGACTCACCTGTAAGGGTCTGAATCTCTGAGGGAGGAGCTGCTGGTTTTCCCCACAGCTCTGGGAAGGAGCAAGCTGGCCACAGACCTTTGTGGCCGTGACTCAGCAAAAAGTCTGAGCACCCTCCACATCCTGGGTTTCCCCACAGAGTTCCTGTCCAATCTGCCTTCCCTCTGCCGGAGTCCAAGGTGAGTAGCTGTGGCTAATTTAGTGCTCTCTTCCGGCCCTCTGCACTATGGAGTGGGCTTGAGACTTTAACCCTGAGGGCACTGCTCACAGCTAAGGCCGCTGCTGTCCATGGGCTCCCAGCCCACCACCCTCTCATGCTTCCGGGATCCTACCAGGATTGATTCAGTGTCCCTGGTTATATGGTCCTTTCCTGCTGCTTTTCTGTTGTTTTTTTCCTGACGATTTGTCTTTATTTTAGTTGTGATTCCTGTTTGGTCCTGGGAGATCATCTGTGTAGCTTCCATTCACTCCGTTGCCATTTTTTCCCTCCTGGGAACTTTTATTGACCCACTTCTCATCAACTTTCCCTGATTAAATTGACTCTTCCTTTGTTTTGCCATTGAATATACTTTTGTATAGATTCTTTCACAGTTTTCTTTTTGCTTATATAGGTCCTGATGATTTATTAATACTTGAAGAATAATAAAAAGCAGAGAGTTAGTTAGATCATCTTAATGACTAGAAGCAGAAAGCTATGATATTTTGAAGGATTAATCTCCATATGTGAGACAGCCTTGTCAACGGGACACTTTTATCAGCTGGTGAGAAGAGAAGATAGATAAGAAAAGGGAGGTCTAGCAGCCTAGAAGTTTTGATTTAATGCTGGCTAAATCTAAAGTCACCTATCATGTGGTTTGATCTCTGAGATGCAAAATCAGTGTTTTAAAATCAGCTACTATTCTCTTATATCATTTTTCTATTAAAATATATTTATTACCCACTGTTGAGGTTTTTGGTGTTAAACATGATGACTTCCTGTTGGGTGCAGTTGAAAGCACTGTGCATATTTAGACTGGAGAAGACTTTGATAGACCTGAGCTGCCTTAAATATCATGGCCTCTCTCCTTTGACAGCAGACTTGACAAGAGGCATGATTACTACTGTTGGGAAGAATTTACAGAATGAAAGATTCCATCCTATGACAAATGTAACAGATGAATTATTAAAATTTAATTATGTAGAACCACCCAGAGAGATATTAACTGCATCTTGTGCATGCTTAAACAAATTAAAAGTATTTTCCCCTCCTTTCTTCCAAAGAAGTATACAGAATTTTCTTTGAAATACAGGTTTTTCTTCTTATTCTTAAGTCAAAACTCTGAAAAGGAAATAGAGCCAATTGTTCACGTGGGGAAGGGATATAGGCTGTATGCTTAGACTCAAAGGGTCTATTGAAAAAAGAGAGAGTAGTGTATTATCTTGAACCTGGTTGCTGGAACTTCCATGAATCCGTCAGCTCTGAGATGACAGGACCTCAGACTTGTTGCTGGTGAGAGGTAATGAAAAACTTGTTGCTAAGTGTCTTGGTTTCAGGGAGAATTATGCTGGTCAGTTGAGCTGCCAACCCACATTGAATCATAAGCACCTGGACCCACTTTATACAGAACCATTGCACTGGGCAGAGGGTGGAGGAGGAATGGGAGCATGGCTGAGAGATCATGTTTGATTTTCACTTCAAAATAAATTGTGTGTGTGTGTGTGTATGTGTGCGTATGAAAGTGAACATGTATTACCTATCTATGTACAGGTGTTTGGTTGGGGGAGGGTATGTGTATTTTTTCCTAGAACGACTGATAGTGACTTTCCTTGGTGAATTTGTTTGAATTTGGTTTTCCTTATTTCACGAATATGACATTATTTGTGCCCTCAATATTTTGAAACAGCTCATACCTATTTCAAGTGGAATTTTAAAACATTTTTATCAGTCCAAAAATGGAATTGGATGCCTGGGAAATTACTAAGTTTTTTTTTCCCCCCTGTCGCTGAATCTAGTCAAACAGACTAGCATCCAGGGACATTATAAGAAAGAATCCTATACTTGTTGGGAGGTTAAAACATTTTTTTATTTATAGTTGCATCTTAGTATCTAGGAAACTACCAGGCACCTAACAAGAGTAGTGTATGTATATGTTGAATAAGTGGATGAATTGATAGATGCATCAAAGTTATCCCCAGTGTGGATATTAGATGAATATATGGATGAACTAAAAGTTACTAGAATATAATTTATATGGATGCTGTATCAAGCAAGTTATATATTTCTAGGGAAGATTTAAAGAAATCAATGCTTAAACCTATTCATTTCACTTGCAATCACAATTCTTACTGATGCTACAAAACACTCTAATGAATAGTGCACCCTCAGAGAGGGGCCTGTGCACTCAGAACTTGTTTGGAATTTGTGGCTCCTTTAACTTTGTCCCTATTCTCAGCACTGAGTTGCTGACTACTTGCCTTTTTTGTTCATTCACCACTTCACCACTGCCTTCTGGATTACATGGTTCTTATCTCACTCAAATAGTTACATGTGGGCTTTTCATTTCCAAGGGTGACCCTCTTACTGGAGCATACAGTGAAAACATTTCCTCATTTTGTTCTTTTGTGCCCTTTAAAAACTAAAACTAAAGCTCAAATGCATTAAAAAGATAAACTTTTTCAATCGTTGTTCCTTCAGAGACAATATTCAGGGATGGTCAGTCATGCCATTAATGCATGTTCTTTGTCTGACTTAATATTTCTAGTTGTTCTGTCTACTGATAGAAGTGCGGTTCATCTTTATGCTCTTTGCAGCATCTGCTTTCAGTGTTACTCAGTTTAAACGGAGCAAGATATAATAGAAAAGATTCTGGTTCAGACATTCTGGCTTGAGTTAGGTAACTAGTTCTTCAGTTTAACCAGGTGGACCCAAAGGTCCATTCTATTTTAAACATTCTGTGAGTCCACCATACATTTGACACATTGTTTGCAGTTTTAGACAAATAATTTTAAAACAAATTTAGGCATAATATATTTTGAACTAAAAAATAGTTGTCTAATGTTAGGGGATCTTTTTTACACTGTATATATTTAGATTTTGAAAGTCTGGTTCAAATTTGCACATGTTAGAAGTTGTACATTGCAGCATTCATGTTTCCTGTTTTGAATAAATAGCTCTATTTTAGAAAATATTTTGCTAAAATTTTTCTGTTTGTTTTAACATAAGTGTGTCACCCTTTGAATTTCTCTGGATAATGTGGGAAAACAACATTTGTTCCATTATAGTTTTTTTTTTTTTTTAAACAACTGGAGTCTGGGCTGGTCAATATAAGGGGGGTAGAGTCTACACATACTAATGCTTGTAGCCAGAGAAGAAGATCATTGTGGGGAATTTTTTTTTTTTTGGCAAAACACTTTAGAAAAATCCATCTTCTTACCTCTTCTGAAATTACTCCACCAATTCTCTTGCAAATTAGTCATCCAAGTTTTATTGAATATATTTAGTCAAGGAAAGTTGACTGTGTTTTAAGGTTCCATTTTCAATTTACAAACTTTTAATTGTTAGGAAATCTTCCCCACTCTTACACTGAGCTGAAATCTGCCTCTCTTGAACTTCTATACTTTGTTTTAAGATCTAAAATTTGAAGTTTTGCAGAATAAATTTGATCTCATTTTTATTTGCTAGTCTTTCAACAATCAGGCCTTTACCGCCTCCTCTTCCTACTTTTCAAGACTAAACATCTTCAGCTCCTCACCCTTTTTGTTGTCCTCTGAGGCACTTCAATCTGTTCATATATTTTAAAAACAGAGAAATAATTAAGAACTGTCTTTTAATCTTGACAGTATGTAGGCAGTTCCTGACTTATAAATATTTGATTTACATGACAGCAGCCTTGTATGAGTAGTGGGGAAGCCTGAACCAAGAACCCCTATTTTCTCAGGAGGAAATGTTATTTTCAGAATATAAGTACTGGGAAATGACTCATTTTGGCCCTTGCCAAAATCAGGGATGACTCTTTTCTCTAGACTGAACCTATGGTTTTCAATACTTTAAAAACAAATTAAAGAAAACCAACAAAAAACAATAAGGCAGAAATTTCAGGCAGGAGTCCAAAGACAAAGAGGTTTATCAATCCCTGCTTGTGAAATCTTTTAAAATTTCCTATGTCCGAACAACTCTGGACCTCCTAGACTTTTGGGAGGTGAATAGAACTGTATTTACCCATAGCTGAGTAGTGTCTGCTCTACCAACGTTCTGGGCCTTTGATAAACTTTTCTGGAACAGATAGTATTCATGTGCTGATATCAAATTAGAACTCCATGACTTCATTTAAGGAAGATTAGCAGTAGTGAATAGAAAGCTGGCAAAAATGTGGACAGATGTTTCTCTTACAAACTTTTTAATCATTGAATATTGATGTTTTTGTTGACTAAGACAGTGTTAACATTCTCTTTGGCTTGACTAAACTTTAGACAGGTTTTTTTCCTGTCTATAGTCCCTGACCTCCCTTTTCTTAGAGCATTTACAGCAGGTCCTCAAATAACATCATTTTCTTCAATGTTTCATTAAAATGTTGATGATGTGATAATTAACAGCCATAATCAGCCACAATCTGTTATTTATATTATTATTTTTCTGTTAATCCTCACCTGAGGATATTTTTCCATTGATTTTTAGATAGAGTGGACAGGAGGGAAGGAGAGAGAGAGAGAGAGAGAGAGAGAGAGAGAGAGAGAGAGAGAGAGAGAGGGAGAGAGAGAGAGAGAGAAACATTGATGTGAGAGACACACATAGATTAGTTGTCTCCTGCATGACAGGAGCTGGGGCTGGGGATTGAACCCGAGATCCTTTGGTCTGAGCGCTGGCGCTCGGACCTCTGAGCCAAACTGGCCAGGGCACATAATCACATAATCTGTTATTTTTATCTTTTTTTTTTTTTCCTGGCAAAGTAGAAAATTATTAAATGTATGGTGATATCAGAGGGATTTAGGACCATAAAAGGGGGTTTGACCAAGGGACTCCCAAAACACAAAGCCAGGGAGAAGGTATATAGACAGTTTCTTTCTTATATGCAAGTCTAGTTAATACATTTATTGGTAGCAGGAACTCTGGGAATGTTTCACCTTTGAAAGACTGACAAGCTTCTGGTATACCTTATTGGAACCAGGCTTGATTTTTATGTTAAAGTTATTTATAATTGTAGCTCGTTTTGGTCTCAGATAGAATCAAGACATGGTTGGGCATGTCCTGCACACTTGCAGATCAGACCTACGATAGGCCTCTTGGCCCTAGGACTTAGGGTGACGAGGGGAATGTATGGTGAGGGAGGGAGTAGCCCAACTTAATGAACTTGCCCTTTTCCCTTTGATGTGGTCTTCTTGAGTCCTCTGATCACTTCTCATCATGTCCTCCACTTCTGTCATCCTCAACTCTATGTGGACTGTGGAGATGGCCTCCTAACTGTTCTCCATGCTTTCTCCCTAGTGTCCTTACAGTTTATTTTCTGCCTGGCATCCACAGTGATCATTTAGAAATGTCCTTTCAAAATGTCACTCTTCCACTCTCAACTCCCCAGTGATGTCTCAACATGTTCTAAATCATATCCAAAGTAATCTCTAGGGCTTGCAGGCTTTAGTGACCAGGCCCTTCTTAGATATCATTTTCTATAATTGGCCTCTTCCTATGGCTCTCTAGCTGCCAGACCTTCTTGCTTTACCTTCCTAGCCCAGTCTAGTCGAAGCCTTTACACTGCTGTTCCCTCTGATTGGAATGCTTCTCCCCAGGCATTTGCCTTGCTCCCATCCCCATTCTACTTAAGTCTCTGCTCAAATGCCATCTCTTCCAGTGGTTTTCAACCTTCCTAATGCCACGACCCTTTAATATAGTTCCTCATATTGTAGTGACTCCCAACCATAAAATTATTTTTGTTGCTACTTCATAACTGTAATTTTGCTACTGTTATGTCTTAGGTGACCCCTGTGAAAGGGTCGTTCGACCCCCAAAGGGGTCGCGACCCACAGGTTGAGAACTGCTGCTTTAGACCTTCTCTAAAAGTACACCCAAATATTCTTCTTCTTTTCCTACTTTTTATCTTTCATAGCACTTCTCCGTATTTGAAGTTATAAAATACTTATCTGTTTATTGTCTTCCCCCTATTAGTCTGTAAACATGATGAGGCCAAGAACTTTGTCTTATCACTGCATCAGAAGTACCTAGAATGGTGTCTGGTATTTAGCAGCAGGGGATGCATATCATATTCATGTGCTGAACAAATAAACAAATTTAGACTTGCAGGCTGATGAGCCTCTGTGAAAACCAGAGTTACACAAAATGAGACTAATTGTGCACATCTGTGTGTCTGGTATGCTACCTCAGGTGGATTACATCATGGATTACAGTGGCACGTGTGTGATAGTAGCGCTAAATTAAATGTGTAACATTTTATGGGAAATGTATTTTGAGTTCCAACTAACTGGCTTACACATGACTTTTTGGAACATGATGCATTTAAGTTGAGCATAACTTGGCCTTCCACAAATGTAGCCAAAGATTTTAATAGTATATTTTGCTAATGTTACTAAGATTATGCTGTTTCTGGGGAAATGTTATTTTCCCTGGTAACCATGGAATCCAATTGGTGAGAAAGATAGGAGTTTCTTGACACCAACATTACTCAAAGTTTTTAGCAAATCCATTTATTTGGAGTAGTAACTCGAGCCATCCTTAAAGGATATGAGGATGAGGGCTGAATTTCTCTGGCCACTTGGAGAACGGTTGGAAAGAGGTAGGATGAGTGTCAGTCCTAGGAAATAAACAATGCTCCATTTTCCTCTGAGAAAACATGTCCAGTCAGAACAGAAACAGAAGGTTCAATGGTGATAACTGGGATTAGGTGAAAGCTACAATGTCATGGGTGTGCAGGGACCCAAGATTTACTTATGCACGTTTGATACTAAAACCATGGCAATCATAATTACAAATCCCATCTGCATGTGAGGTTCTGCTCCAATTGTGTAGTTTTGCTGTGCTGTGCTCCACAATAGTTTAGGCATTGCAGAAGGGGCGTGGAGGAAGGAAGGAGCTTGTACTGAGCACTTGCTGTGCCAGACACTGCTGCTGTACACGCATTGTCTCATAAAAGCTCCCAGCAACCCTACGAAGTGGGTACTTGTATTATCTCCATTTCATAGATGAGGTGGCTGAGGCTTAGAGTGGATGAGCAGCACAATAAGAATACTGTGCTGGAATACTAATCCAGGGCTGTCTGACTCAGAAGTCGATTCTGTCTTCTGTGGCATTCTGTGATTATAGCTGCATAAGACTAGGGAATAAACAATCGATGGCATAGACTCTGAGGCCAGCATTTCAGAAAGTTGCCAATATTCTTGTATTTTTCTTGAGAGCTTTTCAAGTCATTGTTAGGGATTTAGGGCCAAACTGGAAGGACTTACAAGACAAGAATAAAGTGCACATTAACTCTTAGGTCTTCAAGTTTCCAGGTAACATATTTTTATCAGTATTCATCCTTCCATAAGAGCACACACAGTCAAGAGAACAACTGAAATGACTCGTTCTTATGAATATCCATATACATGAATTCACAGTCAGTCACCAAAATATAATCTCTGCTTGAATTTTGAAGTTCTTATCAGTTTTATTTCTTATTTGTGTTATTAAATAATGGATATCTACTGCAATGAATCCAACACAGGAAAAGGGAATGAATGCTATGTGTAAATACCACAAAATAATTAAAAAGTTATCTGTGTTTCTGAGAGGTCTGTGGGTTCTTCAGGAAATTGGAGTGAGGAAATTCTGCTTTGGGACATGAGGGCATATAGGAAATAGCTTCTCCTTCATGTTATTTCCATAAGAATCCTGATTTGAGGCTTTTGGGCTAGCAGGGGTGGGAAGCTCTTCTTCTGCCAAGGGCCATTGGGATATTTATAACATCATTCTCGGGCCATACAGAATTATCAACTTAAAAATTAGCCAGGTATTTTTGGTCAGGCTAATTTGGTGAGGCGTGTGATGTTAGCTGGTACTGATTTCACGGGCCTTATACGGCCCACAGGCTGGATGTTCCCCACCCCTGGTAGGGTATGAAGGCTTCAGATGCGGTACTTTGCTATGCTCTTAGAGTCTTGCGTTATTTACTTTGTTCAAGTCACTTCAGTTTTAAAATAATCCGTTTAAACTCGCAGCGGTTCTCAACCTGTGGGTCGTGACCCCTTTGGGGGTCGAACAACCCTTTCACAGGGGTCGCCTAAGACATAACAGTAGCAAAATTACAGTTATGAAGTAGCAACGAAAATAATTTTATGGTTGGGGGTCACTACAACATGAGGAACTATATTAAAGGTTCGCGGCATTAGAAAGGTTGAGAACCACTGGGAGAGCTTTGTCCTTCTGCCTGCACAGAAGACTTTATATGGGTGTATGTTGTGATTTGCCCACACCAGACTTCCAGTCTCTCATGGCAATAACCTCACTTATGAACTCCCACATAAACCTATCTCAGACATAAAGCTCCCAACCAGAGTCTTAGTCATGAAAGTAATATGCAATGAACAAGGAGTTCTAATGGTGGGACTCTGTAGTCTGCGGAGGTGGGGAGGCCTTTTCTCCCCCTTCTTCAATGTGCTTTTCTGTATTCCTAAAATCAACTAAATCATACTATAATTTCTAAGCCATTGATGTTCTAAAAAAGCATGTATATATTTTCTCCATTTAAAAAGAAAGCATAATTGTTAGCCCTTAATAGATTAACAAGCATTTCCCATCTGTGTGGTTGATAGTCTGTCTTGCTTTTTTATGGTTAGTTCCTATAGAAACACAATTGGGTTTATAATCACACACAAAAAAGAGAGATAAAACCAAGCAGGGTTGATTGCTTTCCCATCTGTCTTTATATATATATATATATATATATATATATATATATATATTTTTTTTTTTTTTTTTTTTTTTTAATTTGTATTTTCAGGTGTGAAATGCACTAAGATGTCCATGCTATGGATACTTATGAAAAGAAAGCAAATGCCTACCAAAATGGTGAAAAATGTTTAATAAACAAAATGTATTTATTCTATAAACTCAATTCTAGAGAAAACCATCTGGCAAGCAGTCAAAAAATTTTAGTGTAAAATTTAATGCAGCAAGATGACATATTTTAGTATAAATTAATTAGGTTAGTGAAATGAAATGTCCTGAGTCAGAAAAAAATAAAATGAGTTGCATAACATGGGTACTTTTCAGTAATTCTTAGGCTATCAATTTTGTTACTTTGCAATTTGAATTCTATTTAGATAATAAAAAATCATATAAATCCAATTCCTGTTTTTTTTGTTTGATTACATAAAAATATAACAGTGAGTTCCATTTATTTGAAAAATGCACAGAACATAACTTAAATAAAAAATTTCTGATTTGTAAAATACCTTTAATTATTTCTTTAATTTTTCTTGCTTGTGTTTATACAGTGGGCCTGAAGAGAAATTCCACTTATTTGGTATTAATTAATTTTATTTTACTTTATTAATTTATTTGTACCTCAATTTATTCTGTAAGTAATATGTGGTGGTTTATAATAAAAATTGAAAAAGGTAATACCTGTGAATATAATAGTCATGACCAGAAAAAAAAATAGAAAGATAGGTGAGAAAATGGGAACTTGTTAAAATGAGACTAAAAATGCAGGTCTCAAGGCTTATATAATTTTTGTGACTGAATTTAAAATTTGATTCTAAATTCCTGGCAGCAAAAAATGAAATATGATTAGTTATACAGTTGTCTTAATTCTGAAAGAGAGCTCTGTTAACTGTATGTGTTGGAGTATGTTAAGCTATAAGTAATGGAAAACTCAACTCAAACTGGTCTTCAAGGGACTAAAAATATCCATAGGTGGGTGGCAACCAGGCCTGGTTTAACCAGATCTTGATCTGGTCGGCTGAGATAGTCTTGGCATTTTCATCCTTTTGTGTTGATTTTATCTCAGTCTTGTCACAAGATCCTGCAGCAGTGCTGGCTCACATCCATATAAAACTACTTGCACAGGCTGTCTTACTTTCCTTTCTCTTAACACAGGGACTTTCTTTCCATGTTGACCAGTAAACTTCCCCTTACATCCAACTAACCTAATCATTTGATCAATAACCTACAACCAAAGGAATGCTACTGGATGATGGCTTAGGCCCAGTTTCCTGAACAAGGAAACTAGATTATGCTGGAACATTCAGGGTGTCCCTGAAACTGTGAGTATGATCAATATCCCTTCAAGTTCATGAGCTATTTGGTTTACAGATGAATACCTGAACAGATATTAGAAATTAGGAAGGGGAAACAGGTGTGACCAACATCGTCTTCCATACAAATGACCAACATCGTCTTCTACACAAGTTACCCAAAGGAAATTAACTCCGTTTATTACGTAGGAATTTAACATCCTGGATTCATTTATTGGTTATGAAAGGCTGTTTTGGGTTTGCATTCAGAGACAGTCATGACATTTGGCAGATTTTAATGTTAAGTATAAATAAATAATAAATTGATCTTATAATAACTATATCTTCTTAGTGGAGTCTGCTGAAGATAGTTGACTAAATAAAAATTTTACATGACAGATAAGATGATGGGGTTAAATGTTTTCAATATAAATTGTGCAGTTTTGCCTGTCTTTTCCTACTTCCCACTATATTCTCCTAATATTTTTCTAAAACAGAGGTAAAAATCATTGCAAAATAGGTTGATTTGGAAATCTTTTCTCAATATAGAAGAAACAATTTTTGGGGAGTGGGTGGAGGAACAAATTTGAACAACAGAGTAATAGGGCTAAAAGTTTTGGGTTTAAAGATATATCCTAAGGTCAAAAATGCTGTTTTATGGTTAAGGTCTTAGATAATGATGTTTCTGACCCTTGTGTTCACACACACACACACACACACACACACACACACACACACACACACTTTCCAGTAATATGAACCATGATCTTGAGGAGACTCATTTCTAATTGTTATTTTTTTCTCTCTGAGAATCTATGGGATTTTAAATACTTTGAATGCTGTTGCCTAGGTATGAAGGACAAAATCAACATTGGAAAACTATTTTACAATAAACTATTTTACTATTTTATATAAATAAAATTTAAGGATGAATTGGTGATAATAATTATTCAGTCTTGCTTCTCTGAATTTGATAATATTGCTTTGTCTTTCTCCCTCCCAGTTTTTGAGGACAGTGTTTACATTTAGACAATGACACCTAATTTTCTGGCTCTGCTTTGCTTTAAGATAACTATTTTCTTTATAGACAGTGGTCTTGGCAGGTAAATCAATTTCCGTAAGTACAGTCTCCTGAAATGAAGCAAGTTCAGTGTCCTCTCTGGAGGTAGCACCAGCCAGTATTTTATTATCTCTTCCAAATCATGACACTCAATGAAGTATGGAACTGATAAAAGATGAATTTATTTTGAGTTCCAAGAGAGAAAACATAACAGAAAATGAGAAGTTTCATCATAAATGCATCAATGAAGTTGCCCAGGGAGATTTGGTGATGGTGAAACTATTACATAGCCACAGAAATTGCAACTTACCTTATTCATGACTGACACGCTAACGGAATCTCAGACTGTCTCAGTATACTGTCTGTTCCAGCTTCATTTTCTCTTTCAGGTGCAAAGGAGTGTTTCTGGTTTGACCCATTGTCCTAAGTTAGGCAGAGAGTTTCTTTGGCATTGGCCCAAAGGACAATAGGGAAGCGATCTAGCTAAAATTACATATCGATCTCCCCTTCAACCATCATCCTTTTCAGTTAAATTACCCTGATTTTCCCTGAGGGATGACTGTGAGTTTTCAAAACCTGCTCAATCCAGCTTCTTAGGTGATAATTTTTCCTCTTATAGTCTTCTGATTTAGATTCTGATATATTTAAGTAGCTGTTATTTTTTTAAAAAAGAATACCAATTTTAGAGTATTGTAAGCATAGACATTAGGTAAAAAACAATTCTAGAAGTAGGACAAATGAAATATTTGCCAATATAAGCCTTTAGGAAAAATTTTCACTATTATGGGAAACTTGAATATTTTTTCTTCTTATTCTTTTCCCCTAGCATGGTTTCCCTACAATTTTCCATATTTCTAAAAAATTCTCCTTCTTTACTAGTGTTTACTAATTTTTAAGCCTCTTGAGTCAGGAAGCAATGTTTATACTTGTTCTTTCTTAATTTCAGATGCATGGAATTGAATTAACCATACTCCTTGGTTTATGGCACACCTTCATTAGTCCATGAAAGGTCCTTCCCTGATTGATATAGTAGGTGTTCAATGAATAGTGTTAATTAAAGTCTTACCACTTCAGAAACTTCTTCAATGTGGGACATGGATAAGAGGATTGAAAATTGATGAGAACTATTTTTTTTTAGCAAACACAGTAGAGGTAATTGACATCTTTTAGTCAAAATTGGTTTCTAACATGAAAACTATTATATATTATTTATATTTTATTTTATAAAAATATGAATGTTAAAGGGCACGTTACTGAATATGATTCAACTTTTTCCGTTTTAAAATAAATTTATTAACTGCTTTATGTATTTTTATAGATAAATGTCTGATCTGGTGAACCCTAGTAACCTGTTCTAGTCAAGATTCAGATGTTTGGAATATGTGCAATCAGGAAGTTTCACCCTTTGTAGATTTCTGTCTCAAGGAGGTTCAATTCTGTCTGGACTCTATAAGTTGAATAGACAATTACTAAATCTATTTGATTGCATGCTTGATGTTTCACCATTCACTGAGTGGCCAGGCTTGTGCAATCAAGGTTAAACGGCAGCTAAGTGCCACTCAGGGAAGAAGCCAGTGCATGATTTGAGGTTGCTAAAAAGAGACAACATGCATATCAGGCTCAAGTGGTACAGTGCTTGTTTATAGCAAGAGGAGAGAAAGAGCTAACAGGATCCAGCCTCTTGCAATGTGTAGATCCTCCATGGCCAGTGGATGACTTTGCAGCTAGCCAACGCAGGCAATGTAGCTGTACACACCCCTCTTGCTGCAGCAGTAGAATACCATCATCCCTCTCCTGGGGGATCTGAAATGCAGAAAGCAGGAAGACCTGAGGACCACTGATGCATGTGTTTACATAGAACAAAGAAATGCACATTGGGTCTGAAACTGGGAAAGATACTTTCACAAGAGGTGGTAACCCAGCACAGGTTGTGAGGACTCTAGAGCTTGGTGAGTAAATGTTCTAGGCCCAAGGTCTATTTCTATGTAGCTGGGTAGGGGTTGAAAGACTATGAGACTGCATTTCCCAACACTTGATGATGACTAAATGTTTTTATTGCAAACAGATTCACTCATATATACTTTGGAAAAAAGAAAACACTCCCTTGGCAATGCTGTTGACTTTTCTGGCATGTAAGTTTCTAAAACAGTGTTTCTCCTATGTTTTTGACTATGATAATAAGTAAAAAATGCATAACAAAAGCTTTGGAAACAATAGTTTCCATTATTAAATAAAATGCACTTTAACATTTTTTGGTTTGCTTCTATTCCATTACATTTAAAAAATCAACCAATTTGATTGATTTCATTGAGTCCAAACTACTGTTAAAAAAGTGCTAGTCTAGGAAATGGGCTAAACAGAAACAATAAAGTTTACAAGAGCATTCAGGGTTTTGAAAAACAATAGGGAGGGGTGAAAAAAACATATTTTCCCATGTGTTCTGGGCTCCCCCCTTTTTTTTCTTCTTTTCTTTCTATTTATCTAAAGGGCAAAAGCAAGGTCTTTGGGCATGTTGTTTGCTCTGCTCAGGATGCTATCTTTCCCGCCATTCTCCTGCTTCTCTCTCTCCATAGCTTATTTCCTTTAAATCTCATCAGAATTGTCACATTCCAAAGTTCATCTACACTCTTCCAAGACTAATTCATGTCAATCCTACTGTGTTCTTTTAACATAACTTTCCCAATAGTTTTCATAGCACCATGTTCATTTTGGTTCACCAATCACAACATACTGAATGCTTTCTAGATCTTATAACTTCCACTTAGATCATAGTTGTTTTTCTACAGCAACACATATATTCCCTTTCATATCTTGAACCATCAGATTTAGTCGTGATTTGCATATAAATGTCTTGTTAGTAGTGACTTACTAATAAATTGCATGTATATGTTATTAATGTAATGGGACCTGTGGAGAGGGGAATATATTTCTAGCATAACATTAGAGCAAATTTACATCGTCATTATACTTGTGTTTATTGATTTCCATCTTTTAGAATCAATCTAATAAGAAGCAGAAAAAATGTGTGTCAGTATTAATGTGCTTATGTTACCAAGTGTGTTTAAGAGTTCCTGTGGAAGGAATGCGGGGAGCCTGGCGGTGGCCAACACGGGCGCGGAGGAGTCCAGTCTGGAAGAGTCGGGTCCCGACAGGAGGAGCCACCGGAGCTGCCCCAGGACATCTGCAACCGCAGACCACGCGTCATGCTTCCCAAGTGACACAACTTCCACTGTGAGCCACGCTGCTGCCGAGCATGGGCTACTGCATCCACAGCTACTCAGGTCACCTTTGGCTCTTCCGAGATGCGGGAACATACAAAGGACTTCTGGTTAACCAAACTGAACTGTTTGTGCCATCTCTCAACATTGATGGACAGCCTATTTTTACCAACATCACACTACCAGTGTATACCCTAAAAGAGCAACGCCTTCAGGTTGTTCGAAGCCTAGTCAAGCTTGGGAATTACAGGAGACTGGGCATTGTGAGATCCCTCTACCCAAATGTAAGCAAAGACCTGGAGCGGCCGACACAGGAGCATATTGAAAATCAACGGGTGGAAAAGGAGATTGAAGATTTAAATTAAAATTTGCACTCCCGAGTCTCAGCTTTTGAAGAAAGTGACCAGTCTTGATCTAGATAAAGGACTTGTCACTTATTCTCGGTTTCAAGTTGTCTCATTCTTGGAAAAAAAAATACAAATACTCCATCGCTTAGAAGAAAGTTAACTGACTTCACTAGGTATTGTGATGTTTAGGGGCATATATCACAAAATGTAATACCTGCCCTCTCTAGAAGTATTTATCAAGGGAGAGTAGTTGCATTTTTGCGTCTTAGTAAGTTAGGAAAGTGTCTGTTTAAGCGCTTTTGTGCAAGTAATTTGATGAGAGTTGCAACATATTCTTTGATTGTAAGAAAGTGGCATCTGCTTTTAATTGCTGTATTGTGTTGGGTGAGGTGTCGGCCTCCCACTTTGAGAAGACTGAGATGTCCTTGAGGCAGGGACAAATCTATCTGCTTTTTAAGACCCAGTGCGACTCACATTATGAGCCTTCATCCGTGTTTGTTGAATGAACAAACCGCAGGCCATGCATCATGCTTCCCAAGTGACAACTTCCACTGTGAGCCACGGTGGAAGCTGTACCTACAGCTTTGTAATCTTTTTCATTTAACCTTATAACTTAAATATCTTTTCATGGCATCTTCATAAGCTCTTCATAAACATTAGTACAATCTTTCTTTTGTCAACAATGTAATATTGGGATATCTCTTGGCATCTGTGGCTCCTGTGCTAACCTTTGAGCACAACCCTGTGCTCTGCAGAGTGAAGTAAATGAAACAAATGCCCCACAGTTATCTCACTATACTTTTAAGTTTCACCAATCTCGTTCCTTTCTTCCAACATTCAGCAAAATAGTTAGCTTTTGTTTTTATAGCACATTGTAGTACTCATTCAGTAACACACCTCTAAATATTTATTTATTTGGTATGTGTGTTGAATTATTGGGTAGGGAAGAAGAGATGCTGGTGCAGAAGGTGGCTATGTGAGTTGCAGAGTGGAATAGGATGGGGCTTCAAGGAAGTCTGATGGTGCTGGATGAGTTCAGTGTTGGTTTTATTTCATTTTTAGCCTGTTTTTGTGTCAAAATGAGATTTCATGTTCCTCTTGTTAAAACATACAATTTGATTACTGTGTTTTTTTGTGTTGTCCAAGGAAGATTGAAGACCTGTAGCATGAATAATATGTTTTGCATTTGAAGTCTTATGAATGTATTAAGTGTATTAAGAGACTGTGTTGTTTCCTATTTTGAGTTTTAAAAAGCTGTTTCTTAATACATTAAATGGTGCTGAGTAAAAGAAAAAAAATAGTAGCTGTGGAAAGTCACTGTAATGAGAAGTATGTGTTTAGTATGTCATTTATAGTTAATGGTTACCCAATCAAAAGCTAAAAATAACCATATTAATATCCAACACTGGGAAGAGGTAAAGGAGAGGAGGGAGCAAGGTAAATGAACTCAGTTCTTACATTTTATAATGATGGCAGTCAGTTGATAGTATTTAAAGTTAATAAGTCAAGATAATAAAAAGAAACAAACTCCTTGTTTACACTTAGAGAGATAACCACTAAATCCCCTAGAAACAGAAAAAGAAATTATCCTTGGATAGTGTATCTGCAGGGGGTGAGGAACTGCATGAGAGATTGCTGCTTTTCATCTTGGATCTTTGGTACTAACAAGGCAAAAAACTAGGAGAAAAGTTATACAGAATTCTACTTTATTTTTCAACCTCCTTAAAGCTATTTTTGAGGCCTATGCATTTTTCCTTGCCTCTGGCTCTTCCTCAATATCTTACTGTGAACTGATTATAATGATTTCTTTTAAAGCACGTGTTGAATTGCTATGATGGAACATATTCAGGCCTTCACACTAGAACACTGTTATGGGTGGAAATCTGGATCCCTATAAAATTGGCATCCACATAGTATACTAGCATTTAGACTTTCTATGCAAACAGAAGAGTCTTAATACTTCCCACAGTTTCTTATAAGCAGCAGCATTATGAAACCTAGTTAGTAGTTCATTATAGTTCCTTCCAAGGAAATAGCATATATTCTTCATTGATACTGTTCTGTTCAGATACAAACCCATGGTTCAGACACTTGAAAATGGTTACATTTGTGAATAGATATTTATAAGAATGTTGATTATTTATTGAAATTAAGAGTTCTGGAGGCTCAAGAGTCTGGGTTAAATGGAAGTCAATTTATGCTATCAGTTCCCAGAAGCTTCAGAGGAGTTAGTGGTCTCTTAAAAAAAATTATATATATATATATATATATATATATATATATATATATATATATTTATTAATAGTCTTTATTTCTTAGAACAGTTTTATTTATTTATTTTATAATGATATGCTACTGCTTTTTAAAAAATATTTTTTCTTTATTGATTTTAGAGAGAGAAGAAGGGAGAGGGAGAAGAAGATAGAAACATCGATGAAAGAGAACATCGATTGGCTGCCTTCTGCATGCCCCCCACTGGGGATTGGGCCCACCATCTGGGCATGTGCCCTGACTGGGAATTGAACCGGTGGCCTCTTGGTGTATGGGTCAACGCTCAACCACTAAGCCACACTGGCCGGGTTTTCTTAAAACAGTTTTAGAGTCACAGCAGAAGTGAGTAGAAGTGACTTCTGGTTTCCATTTCAAAAGGAGCTTGGAATTTGCTGTTCCTTCTAACAACAAGTAAAAATATGAACAGATTGAAAGATCAACAACTCTTCTGGGAATCATAAGAGAGGTGAGGACACAGGGTAAACCACTGCTCCAAGACTGGAGAGACAGACAGGCAAATACAAGGAGTCATGCCTGACCAGAGCAGAGGCTCACAAGAGCACCAGTGTAGGGTAGGAAAATCTGAACAAGAATTGATGAATTGCTGAAAGCTCAGGGTGGTCAACTCTGAGAGTTAAAAACTCCAGGGGAACCCAGTCATAAGGGAGGCCCACATTTTTGTGAGTTTTACTTCAAGGAGTCCCATTAAGTTCTCTCAGCAAATATTGGGGGGAAAAGTCTTCTTACCTTTCTGGCAAGGGAAGGGTAAAGGAACCATTTTGACATATACCAGTATACTTTGTTATTCTTAAAAGGTCTGCCTGCAGAGGAAAGTAGTTAACAGAGCCTAACCTGCTGGGGTTTTTACCAATGCCTAACTTACCTGAGGGAAGGGAAATACTACTCCAGTCAGCTCTAGCCTTCCATGTGAAAGAAGGGAAATACACAACTACAGTCCACTTTAGCCATTCTGCTACACTTAAAGGGGGAGAAACAAAATGAGAAACATTTGTGAAGTTCACAGGTCACTCAGAGACTGAGACCTAATCACAGGACCATGGAACACAGCTCTCCCACTCGCCCACCACATTTGTACAGGACTATTTACTCAGTTCTTTTTACTCAGTACATAATGTCTGGTCATCAAGAAAAAAAATTACAAGGGATACCAAAAAGCAAAATCCCCAGCTTGAAGAGATAGAGCAAGCATCGGAACCAGACATGGCAGGAATGTTGGAATTATCAGACTGGAAATTTAAAGCAACTATGAATAATATGCTAAGGGCTCTAATGGTTAGAGTAGACAGCATGCAAGAAGTTTGTCAGTGTATGCAGAGCAATGGAAATGTTAAGAAAGAACCAAAAAGAAATGCTAGAGATAAAAACACTGCAACAGAAATGAAGAATGCCTTTGATAAGCTCCTTAGTAAACTGGACATGGCTGAGGAAAGAATCTCTGAGCTTGAGGATATCTCAGTTGAGATAGCCAAAATGAAAATGGAAAGATACCATGGGCTGGAAAAAAAGAAAACAGAATATCCAAAGCATATGTGTAATGAGAATACCAGAGGAGAAGAAAGAGAGAAAGAAACAGAAGAAATGTTTGAAATAATAATGATTGGAAATTTCCCCAAATTTATGTTAGTCATCAAACTACAGAACCAGGAAGCTCACAGAACATCAAGCAGGCTAAACGCCAAGTATAAAAATAAATAAACAAACATCCCCTAGAACAACAAAACAAAATAAAACAAAACAAAACAATCCCACCAAAAATAACTCCCCTCTAAGCATATCATTTTCAAACTATAGAAAATCAAAGATAAAGAAAAAATCCTGAGAGAAGCCAGAGGGGGAAAAAGACACCAGTCTATTGAGGAATAAAGAGAAGAATTACATCCAACTTCTCTTCAGAAATCATGCAAGCAAGAAGGGAATAAAGTGAAATATTTAAAGTGTTGAGAAGAAAAACTCACCAACCTAGGATTATGTACCATGTGAAATTATCCTTCAACAGTGAAGGTAAAATAAAGGTTTCCTTTCTCAGACAAAAACTGAGGGGATTTGTTTTCAGTTAGTGTATCCTTGATTTCTGACTGGTCCTTTTTTATGCTGTTGAATTTCTCACTATGTTCACTGAGCATGCTTATAACCAGTGTTTTGAACCCTGCATTTAGTAGATTGTCTCTATTTTTTTAGTTCTTTGTTTGGAGTTTTGTTCTTTTATTTTATTTGGGATATGTTCTTTGGCTCCTCATTTTGCAATCCTCCCTGTGTTTGTTTATATGTATTAGGTAGATTTGTTATGTCTTCCAGGCTTGGTAAAGTGCCCTAATGTAGTGGGTGTTCTATAGGGTCCAATGGTACTGATTACCCAAGCTGAGCACTTGAGGTGCATCTCCCATGTGGGCTGTGTACACCCTCCTCTTGTAGTTGAGCCTTGATTGCTAATCAGTAGGAAGGATGTAGCCCCAGGCCAATCAGCTGCAAGGACTGGCTGAGACCACCATGGAGGATCAGCTGTGTTGGGGGCCACCCCATGGAGTAGGACTTAATTCAGCAGGGCTCTGGTGCCTGCTGAGTCCATCCTTTGAATGTGTTGCTTGTGGAGGTGGCTGAGTGGTGCTTTGATGTGGTCTGAAGCTCTTCACTGGGTATGCTGTCTCTGGGGCTTCTTAGGAGGTGCAGGCCAAGGTCAACTGCCACCTGTGTTATGCCCGGGGCCACCCAGCATGAATTACAAAATGATCTGCAGATAGCTGCTGCTTGTGCTGGGCTTGGAGGTGCCCAGGAAAGGCCAAGTTGCAAACCAATGCTTGCTGCTTCTAGTGCTGGGCCTGGGGCCACTGAATGAGCGGTACAGGGCAAGCTGAGGCCAGATGCTGTATGTTTGAGAAGCATGAGCCAAGATAGGTCATTTATGTGGAATAGCCACTGGAAACAGCTTGGGTTGGTCCATAAGTTGGTGGGGTAGGAGTCACAGGGAATCACTAGGATGGGGTGAACCAGGTTGAAGAAGACTCATATATGGTGCCCACCTGTCAGTTCTGTGGGGTCAAGCTCATCAAAGGAACAATGGCCTCTGCCAGCACTTCTGTCTGAAAGAAAGCTGCACCCCCCCCCCCCAGCCTCAGCTCTTGCCCTGATGCTGGAGTTCTTCCCGTATATCTCTGTTGCCTTTAAGCTGCTGCCCCAGTGCTGGAGCTCAGAGGGAGTGAGTCCCAGTCAGTCTGTATATGGGTCCTTTAAGGGGAACTGCCTAGACTCCAGAAGCCCTATGTCTTTCTCAGCCTCAATCCCCACTGGTTTTTATAGCCAGAAGTTATGGGGACTTCTCTTCCTGGCACTGGAACCCTAGGCTGGAGGGCCTGGTGTAGGGCTGGGATCCCTTGCTCCTCAGGGGGGACCTCTGCAGCTGAGATATCCCTTCCAATTTTTTTTTCTTTTTCTTGAGACTTCTTTAATTCCCTAGTTGTAGGACTTCTATTCAGCCATATGTCAGGTGGTTCTGAATGACGGTTGCTCTGTAGTTTAGTTGTAGTTTTGATGTGGTTGTGGGAGGAGACAAGTCTTGCTTTTACCTATGCCACCATGTTGAGTAGCAGTTGACATGATTCTGTATGTAGAAAATCTGAAAGAATTGACAAATAACATCCAGGAACTAATAGTGATTATAGTAAAATTGCAGGACACAAGGATAGTACACAAAAGTCAATCACTTTTCCAAATACCAGCAATGAATAAGTGAAATCTGAAACAAAAAGCACTATGCCATTTATATTAGCACCCCCCTCAATGAAATACTTAGATATAAATCCAATAAAATATGTACATGATTTGTGTAAAGAAAACTACATAACTCTGATGAAGTGAAGAACTAAACAAATGGGAAAATATCCTGGGATCATCAATAGAAAGACCCAATATTATCAAGATGTCAATTTTTCTCAACTTGATCTATAGACTCAATGCAATCCTTATCAAAATCCCAGGAAATTACTTTGTGATTATTAACAAATTGATTCTAAAATATATATGTTGAGGCAAATGAACCAGAATAGCCACCATAATATCACAAGAGAAGTAGACAATTGAAGGACTGACACTATTGTACTTTAAAACTTACTACAAAGCTATAATAATTAAGGCAGTATGGTATTTGTGAAAGAACAGACAAATAGATCAATGGAACAGAATCGAGAGCCCAGACATAGATCCATATCGATATGGTCAACTGATCTTTGACAAAGGAAATGCAGTGGAGTAAAGATAGTTTTCCAACAAATTGTGCTAAAACAACTGAACATCCATGCAAAAATGTGAATTGAGACACAGACCTTGCATTCTTCACAAAAATTAACTCAAAATAGATCACAGATCTAAATGTAAAATGCAAAACTATGAAACTCCTAAATGATAATATAGGAGAAAACCACACCTAGATGATGTTGGGTATGGCAATGACTTTTTAGACACAAAACCAAAGTCAGGATCCATGAAAAAAATAGTGGTTTTCAATTTTGCTGTAAACCTAAAACTGCTCAAAAATATAAAATTTAAAAAATATATAACAACATAAAATTGAGAAAATTAAGGCAAAAATTGAGTAGAATACATATTCCATATACTACCTTTCCCCCAACACATTCATAGTCTTCCTTATTATCAACAGCCCCACTAGAATGGTTCATTTGTTACACCTGGTGAACCTACACTGACACGTCATTATCACCCAAAGTCTGTAGTTCACATTAGGGTTTTACTCTTGGTATTATATATTGTATGGGTTGTGGAAAATTTATAATGTCATGCATCCACCATTATAGCATCAAACAGTGGTTTCACTGCCCCTAAAAACCTCTGAGCTGAGCTTATTCATCCTTCCTTCCCTCCTAACCCCTGGAAACAACTGATTTTGCCTTTTCCAGAATGTCATATAGTTGAAATGATACAGTATGTAGCCTTTCATATGAGCTTCTTTTGCTTGGTAATGTGCAGCTAAGGTTCATCCATGTATTTTCATGGCTTTATAGCTCACTTCTTTTTGAATGTCTAGAGTTGCTACGGTTTACTTATCCATTCACCTACTAAAGGACAATCTCGATTGCTTCCACGTTTTGGTAATTGTGAATAAAGCTGCTATAAATATTCATGGGCAGTTTTTATGTGGACAAAAGTTTTAAGCTCCTTTGGGTTGTACGAAATCGTGTGATTACGGGGTGGTACGGTAAGAGTATGTTTAGTTTTTTAAGAAACCTCCAACTTGTCTTCCAAAGTGGCTGTACCGTTTTCCATTCCCATCACCAATAAATAAGAGCTCCTGCAGCTCCACATCCTTGCCAGCAGTTGCTTTTGTCATTGTTCTGGACTTTGGCCATTCTAAGTGATGTGTAGTGGTATCTTATTGCTGTTTTAATGTGCATTTCCTTGATGACAGATGATATGGAGCATCTTTTTATGTGCTTATTTGCCATCTGTATATCTTTGGTGAGGCGTTTGTTAAGGTTTTTGGTCCATTCTAAAAATTCGGTTGTTTGCTTTCTTATTGTTTTGTTTTAAAAGTTTTTTGTATATTTTGGATAACCGTTCTTTACCAGATACGTTTTTTTGCAAATATTTTCTCAGAGTCTGTGGCTCATCTTTTCATTCTCTTGACAGTGTCTTTGGCAGAGCAAAAGTTTTCAATTTTAATGAAGTCCAGCTTATCAATTATTTCTTCCATCAATGATGTCTTTTGTTTTGTATCTAAAAAGACATCATCATACCCAAGGTCACTAGGTTGTTTTTTTTTTATATTATCTTCTAAGAGTTTTATAGTTTTGTGTTTTACATTTAGGTCTGTGACCTGTTTTTACTTAGTTTTTGTAAAGGTTTTAAGGTCTGTGTATAGATTTATTTTTTTGCTTGTGGATGTCCAATTGTTCCAGCAACATTTAGTAGCCTCCTTTCTAATGTTAAATTCTGACTGATTTTAAAGAAACTTCACTTAGAAAATTAGAGAAAGAAACATTAGGTCAGGTATAAGGAACCACTTTGGGCTGGCTTAACAAGTTAATAATTTATTTTTCCTCATGTAAAAGAATTTCAGAGGTAGACAGTGCAGGGTCCATTCCAGATTCCTTCAATCTTTCGGCTCGCTTTCCCTCAATTCATGGTTTCTATCCTTGGCTTCTCTCTTGATTTCTGTTCTTGGTTTCTAACTTCACTGGTTTCTCCTCTTATGAAGTAGCACAAAATTGCTATTTTTTTCAGATAGAAACAGGAAAGGAATGAGGACTTCTGCCAGATAAATAATCCCTTTAAGAGAACTTTCCTAGTAATTATACCTTAAGACTTATTTTACATCTCATTTGGTACCCTTTTCTTCAAGGGCAGCTTAAAATTTAGGTATTTTGCTGGAAACTTTGCTACAACAATCACATAGGAGTAGGGAAGAAGGGGAAACAATTTTGGCAGGTGACTTGCCATCTCTGCCCAAAGCTTCGTCTATGCCAGAGTTTCGCTTTCAGTTGTCTATGCTGTGAAGGAGGGGAACAAGATACGGATCTATAAAATGCCACAGATGTGTTTTAATAAATTATCTTACTTGTGTAGACTATAGTTAAAGAACTTTTCTAAGCAATACCCATAATATTATATACTATAATAAGTTATTCCAGGGTCATAAAATGGGGCTTGTGGAGAGAGAAATGCATCCCTAGGGTGTCTTGCTAATCTCATTATCTCTAGCACCCAGCAGAGCTCTTGCCATATAGGTAATAGTATTCATTTTCTATTGCTGCTGTAACAAATTACTTCCAATTTAGTAGCTTAAAAAAAAACAAACTTACTGTCTTACTGTCTTACAGTAGGTTAGAAGTCTGACAGAGGTCTCATTGGGCTGAGGTTGGCAGGGCGGCATCCCTTTCTGGAGGCTCCTTGTCTTTTCCACTTTCAAGATGCTGTCCACGTTCTTTGGCTCGAGGACCCTTCCTTCATTTTCAAAGCCAGCAACACTGAATTCTTTCGTAGTTGCATCTCCTTGTACTCAGACTCCCCTGCCCCCCTCCTTTACTGTGAAGGATCCTGGTGATTACACTGAACCTACCTGGAGAGTCCAGGATAACCTTCATATTTTAAGGTCCACTGAATGTCAACTTTAACTCCTTTTTGCCCCATAAGATGACATATTTATAGGTTCGGGAATGAAGCAGTGAACATCTTTGGGGGGCCATGGATTTGCCTACCATAGTGATGCTTGGTAAATTTCTGTTAATAAGTAATAATTATAAATAGTTCACATACTGTGTTTTAGTTTACCCTTCAACAACTCTATGAAGTGGGGAAACTGGTGTTTAGAAACTTGGGCTAACTTGCACAAACTCACTAGGCCAGGATTTTGCCCACATCAGTATGACACAAGAACCCACTTTGCAAACATTGCACTACACTCTACCTCACTCTGATGAGCGAATTCACGAGGGGTGAGGCAAACCTGATTCTATGGCAAGATTCCATGGTTTTGCCGGAAAGCTAGTACCAAATCAGGCTAGGCTGGTGACCTTTTAAATGTATAATTGTGAAGTGAAATAAAAATCTTATTGTGTTCTATGATTTAGAATTTTTCTCATCATGTACCCCAAACTTGGGTAGGACCTGGTAGCAAGAATTATTTTTCTTTTCATCTGTCCTTAGTCACACTATATAGACCTAGTTATATTTTAATTAATAATGTTTTTCCCCCTTGCTTTTTCTTTTTTCAAGCATTGTTATTCTTATGAACTAGAGAAAGGTCCAATATTTTCAGCATTATACTGTATTTGAACACCTTTGGGACCATAAAGAAATCATACTAACCAGGAATGGTGTGAGGGTTTCTGAATATATTTTCACTTAACTCGTCCTCATTTAATTTAACATTCAGAAAATGTAAAACATGATATAGGTTAAAATATTTAGTGCTGTGAAAACCTGTGCCAGTTTATTATTGTAATTAAATATTAAAGTAGAATATTGGAGTTTATATTATATTGTTTTCCATCTTTTTCAAGACACATTATATTTTGAGCTGCTAACATGTATGTGCAAAAACATTTATTTTATGAGATTGCAATGAGAATTCATATTGTATTTGAATGTGGAAGTCAATGAAACTATTGAATAATGTTTGAATTTAAAAACATTGAGAAATGGACTTCCACAGGATAGACATGGTCTGTAGCAACAAAACTTTTATGTGTTGGGTTCTGATGCTTTATTGACATGGTAAATAATTTTATTTAATAATTGAAGTGGTTGTCTATGAAAGAGTGTATGCTATGTTTGTGAGTTCAAGTAATGTTCTGTTTAGGTTATGTAGAGATAACTTTTTCTAGCTACTGGTTTCATTTCAGCCCCAAATTCTCTCTTCTCACAAAATGTTTAGAATTCTCCATGATTGTTCTGATAAATTCTATGAAAATGGAATGAATTAGAAAGATCTAATTAAACTAATATATAATGATCATCTTTCTACATGATGACATTCTGTGAATAAGTGGTAAAGATTCATTAGTGTGGTTTTTGGGGCTTATTTGTTTTATAGATAGAACAGAAAGACCTGAGCATAATTGTTAAATTTATTTTTTATTAATTCTAGAAAATCTAGAAATGTGTATTTTGAAC
The DNA here is from genome assembly GCA_030848825.1 of Tadarida brasiliensis. Classification (NCBI taxonomy): domain Eukaryota; kingdom Metazoa; phylum Chordata; class Mammalia; order Chiroptera; family Molossidae; genus Tadarida; species Tadarida brasiliensis. The sequence continues at coordinate 63,734,539 of CM061265.1, forward strand.
TTAAATATTTATAATATATATATATATACACACAAAAATTTGTAGACTTCAGTCTGATTCTCATTGCTTTGTATGTGGTGATGCATAAATGTGGAGTAAGAAGGAATAGAAAAAGGAGAAAAATGGAAGAGGGTTTATTATTAAACATTTTCCACAGCAAGAATTCTTAGCAAAGTTACCATTCAGTGGCAGTGTTTACCAACATTCTCCCTATTAAGAATTCTTTCTTTTTGCCATTTGGCTAGAATTTTCAAGTGGTATTAACATAAGTGTCATGATATACTCAATAATCAATTTTTGAAATATTATTATTAGCATATTTAAACTATAAATATATAGATCCTCACGGGCAGGACTATGTCTTATGTATTTTTTATCCACCAGATCTTATCTTAGTGCCCGACACATTGGGAGTACTCAATACATGTTTTTAAATGAAGTAAAGAGGACATTAAATCATAATTCTTTTGTCTTCCACTTACATGAAATGTTTTATTTATTCTTGCTGAGATATGTTTCCTCGTTTATAAATTGGAACCTGGATTAAATGGTCTCTAAGGCCCCTTCTAGTGTCAACATTTTATATCTCTATGATTCTTTTCATCATTGGTTGTAGTAGATCATGGGGCCTCACTTCTCCCTCAGTCATTACCTCTGCCTGGTGGCAGAGACGATAGACCCTCCAGAGTAATAAGGTCCCTTCAATGTGGCAGGTTACTGCTGATCCCCATGGTTGATGACAACAGTGAGAGGTGGATTTTGATGGACGGCAAAGGCTTCTAGCAGCTTCTACTTTCCTGATGCCATGGTGTTTGGGACGCTCAACCTAACATTCTTAGCACTTTATCTTTTCCTGCTGAGCTTTCTAGAGGTGGTAGAATGTTGAATGGCTTTTGCAAGAAGCAGCTTTGTCAGGGGACTTATTCTAACTGACCTAGAGCTGCTTTAGAGCAACAACGCTGTTTACCCTGCTGTATCCCGAGTCTTCAGCTTCACTGACTGTTTGTAGGGGGTCATAGGTTCCAGTTTGCCTGGGACAGTTTCAGTGAATGCCTGATGTAGTGGTTAATGGTGCCTCTTTTACTCTCAGAAGTGCCTTGGTTGGGACAATAAATTATGGGGTAACCTATTAACTTGGCTCTTTACTCCTGAGAGGTTCTTCTCCTTGTTGAGGTGTACTCATTCCTGCCAGTGCGGAGTCTTATGTATTGGCAACAGTCCTGCATGCCTCCATCAGCACCTCTTGTGAGAACTTTGGCACAGAGGAAAACTTAGTTTACTTCCTTTCCTCACTTTCTTTGAAAAAAAGAGTCAATTGAGTTCTTCTTGGTTAAAAATTTGACCTTTTCCCTCGAAGAGCTACTAAGATAGAGCAAACTAATACTAGTAATAATAATATTAACAATCACACCCTGTAGGTCCAGTCGTCTATAGATAAACACTTAGATTGCTTCCATATCTTGGCTGTTGTAAATAATGCTGCAGTGAACATAGGGGTGCATATATTGTTTTGAATGAGTGTTTTGGATTTCTTTAGATAAATACCCAGAAGTGGGATTGCTGGGTCATATGGTAGTTCTGTTTTAAATTTTTTTAAGGAATCTCCATACTGTTTTCCATAGCAGCTGTACCAATCTGCATTCCCACCAACAGTGCACGAGGGTTCCTTTTTCTCCACATCCTCACCAACACTTGCTGTTTGTTTATTCATTGATGATAACTTTAAGTGAAATAAGTCAGACAAATACCATATGATTTCACCTATGTTTGGAATCTCAAAAACAAATTAAATGAACAAACAAAGCAGAAACAAACTCATAGATACAGAGAATACACTGGCAGTTGCAGGATAGAGGGTAGTTGGGGGACTGAGTAGAAGAGGAGGAGGGATTAAGAAGTACAAATTGACAGTTACAAATCAGTCAGGGGAATGTAAAGTACAGTATAGGAAATACAGTCAATAAAATTTTAATAACTATGTATGGTGCCAGGTGGGTACTAGATTTATTGGGGGGATCACTTTGTAAGTTATATAAATGTATAACCACTGTTTGGTACACCGGAAACTAATATAATGTTAAATGTCAACTCTAATTGAAAAAAAATGTAAAAAATAAACCAACAATCACGTAGATACATTTAAAATGTTTTTGGAAAAAAATCTACTAGTTTCTTAATAGGAAAGGGTGTCAGTGTGATAAAAATGAAGGCATTATAAAATACTTCAAATCCTTTTATCTTCTTGGAACCACCTTTTCCATCCATTTCCAAGTATGCTTTCTTTATGGTGTAGCCTCTGTGGCCCTCCAGATCAGGGCTATTATGCTCAGTGTGCTTCTGGGATGCAGAGATAAGGAAGAAACTCAAGTCTTATGGAAAATTATATCAAGTGTATACATAGTGCATTTGAAAAGGAAAGAGGACAGGGACATGTTGGAAGAAAAGAACAAGCAATGTGCTGCAGTCTTCCCAAGGGGTTTAGAATTGAAGCTAGTCTTTGAAGCTTGGGTGGGATTTCTGCAGGTGGAGGTGAAGGCAGATGTTAGGAGGAAGTGCAATGTTTTGTAGTGGCCTGCCCAGCCGAAGTGAGAAGAGAGAACAGTGAGAGATGTGATGCCTGGGTCAGAAAGAGAGTTTGAGATCCAGGAGGTGAAGTAGTTTGAACCTTCAGGTATTCAGCTTTCCATGACATGCACTTTTTTTTCTTTATTTTTTAATCCTCACTGAACAATGTTTTTCCATTGATTTTTTTTTTTTTTTTTTTTTTAGATAGAGTGAGAGGGAGGGAGGGAAGGAGAGAGAGAGAGAGAAACATCGATTAGTTGCCTCCTGCACGACCCCAGCTGCAGCCAGGGATCGAACCCACAACTGAGGTACATACCCTTGACCATGGGATTGAACCTGCGACTCTTTGGTCCACCAGCTGATGAGCCAAACTGGCCAGGGCCCATGTCATGCACTTTTATTACATTTTTAATATTATTTCAAAACCTTTATTTCTGCAGAGGCGTTTTACCTTAAAAACAGGTGTGGATAGAACTGAAAGCAAAAAGCAGTTTAAGGATGCTCCAAGTAGCTTTACTGCTGTCCCTTCTTTCACTCCTCCAGTGTATAGAACATAAAAGGGAGTGAGGGGGGAGGGAAAATCGACTATATGATCTGATTGTCGCTGGCTTGCTTATACTGGGTGTGTGTCCACAAGCAAACTGTAGGCTTCCTTTTGACAGAAGTGAGAGATATCAGCTTTGGGTACACAGCTCCGGGTTCTATTTTGGAAGATTAGCTTTCTGCCGGGACATTCCTTGTAGCCCATAGCAGGGGGTGGGAGTTTTAGGGTGGGAGTGGAGGGCTGGAAGATGTCCCTGATATTGCTCATTTTTAAAGGACCTTGTTGGAAGCTTTTATCCATTCAACTAGGTGTAGCCTGGAGCATTAATGCCAGAAGCTTGGGCCACCAGTGCCAGCAGACCTGCCCTTCACCCATGGTAGAGATCCTGTTTCCCCTGTCCTCCCTTCCACCTGCCTTTTCTGTACTCTTAGTGCCTTAGGTTCTATAGGTAATCTTCTGCTGGGCACTCTCTCAGGATATAATTTACTTTCTGACTTCAGAAGATTTTTAGCTTATGTCCTGTCTGCCCATCCTAAGTGGTTTTCAGACATGTATTTATACTCATATAAATATTTGGACTAGTAAAAATCACCCATGTATTCATTCAGTACATTTTTATGGAGCTTCTACTTATTTGCCCATGACTGTTCTAAATGCTAGAATGCAGCAGTGCAGAATAAAGATAGCCTTCATGGAGCTTAGATTCATGGGTGGGAAGAAGTGAAGAATGACACAATAAGCAATAAATTTAACACATAAACAAATTATATAGTGTGTTACAAGCAGAAAATGCTACAGTGAAAAGTGAAGTTAGATCAGGGTATGGGGGCCTGGGAGAGCAGGGGAAAGGGGACAATCACAGTTGTTATTAGAGTGATCAGGAGAGGCCTCATAGCCAAGGTGATATCTGAGCAAAGACTGAAAGGAGGTGAGCATTGGTCAAGCAGGTATCTCCCAAAGAATGTTCAGCAGAGGGAAGAGCAGTAGCCAAGGCTGGAAGCAGAAACATGCCTGGTGTGTTTGAAAAGCAGCAGGAAACCCAGGAAGCTGGAATGGAGTAACTGAAAGGGAGAATAATAGCAGAGGTCAGAGAGGTTACACGGGGCTAGTCATTTAGGGCCTTGTAGGATTGCAGGAACTTTGGCTGCTATTCTGAGTGTAGTGGTAGGCCATTTCAGGATTTCTGACATAAGAGTATAATAATGTACTATGCTTTAAAGGATCACTTTGGCTTTCTGTTGAAAATAGACCATGGGTGGGAGGTGGGTGAGTCAGAACAGAAGCGGAGAGACCTGTAAGGTCTCCAGGCAAGAGATGTTGGTGGGTTGGATTAAAGTGGTAGCAGAGTAGTCAGATTCTCTGGATATATTTTGAAGCTAAAGGTTTTCTGATGGATGTGGGGTGTGAGAAACAGAGAAGAGTCGGGGATAATTCTATGGTTTTTGGCTTAAATATTTGGAATATTGGGGTTTCCAAGGCAGTTCAATACTTTATAATCAGTAAATTTAATAATTTATCACCTGCAAGTATTCTCATTAATGTTTTTCCTATAGCATGTCTGAAATGGAGATTGGGTGAGAATTCTAAGGGTGTGCAACAGGTGAAGTAAAGTTACTGGCTTACCCCAGTAAAAATGCACACCTCAAATATAGGGACCATGAATGATTTCTCTTGTATTTTTGGTACTTATCACAGTGCCTGTCATATACCTTATTTCATTAAATCTATTATCATTGATTTTAAGATGAAACATTATTTTATATACTACTAAGAAACGCTACCACTCATTTAGGTGGCATTACTTTAATTGAAATTATGATTTAATTTAATTGACTTATTTATTGAAAGAGTTATTTTGGACTAAGATATATTGTCTGTAGGTGCATTTCTTGGCATGTGAAAGACAATGTTTTTCATATATATACCAGTGGAAAAAAGGTAATAGAGATTCATCTACTGGATGTTATCCTTTCTTAGGTGTTCAAAAGCACTTGGTGTTACTTTGCAGAAAAAAAAAAAAAGTGGAATTGCAATCACTCTCCCAACCATGAATATGTGCTTCATTAATATTAAATGCATGCCTGTCGCACAGATTTCTTTTCTGCATATAAAATAACATTAATTTTAATGGTGGATCATAGTTTAATCTTTTTGAAGATATTTTAAACAACAATTGAACTCTACAAATAGAGTATTAACAATGCACATAACTCAACTGAAGAGATGAAAATATGAGGAATTACGGCTGAGTTGCGTGCAGACTTGGAAAACTATATCACAGCTGCCCCCTGGCCAACAGCGATTACAGAACGTCATTCATTGTAAGAAACATTCTGCTATCTGAATTGTTAAAATGTGAAAAATGCGCATCTCAGAATCAATGAAATATGGTAGTAAATATTCAGCAATTATTTAACTGCCTGAAGTGCGATACCCACCCCCTGGTGCCCCACACTTGTGCCTCTGGCTCCAGGCTGCACTGCATTTTCACCTGTACGTGCACTGAAAATCCTGCTGCAGTCTTCGATGCATTATTTCCATTTTCATTTTTCTCCCTGCTCAGCATCCTTTCCTATGGGGAACTATTTATCCCACCTGTGCTCTGTCCTTGTGGTTGGGTGGGCTTGAGTTCAACGCCCTCTCTCCCCAAAATGGGGCTGGGGAGAATGTGCAATTACTCCACAGGACCTCCTTCATCAGGCCATAGTGACTGGTTCAGAGCTGGTCACATGATCCAAGCCAGGTCAGACCTCCAGCTATCAGGAAGCAAGCTTTCTTGCTTCTGGTGGTCACCTTGTTATTATAGGGATTGTCTACCTGAGGATGAAGTCTATAGAGGAAAGCAGAATTAAGTTTAAGACAAAATTCTCTGGAAACCCCTGATCACCTCTCTATAACCATAACTGAAGCCAGATTTATTCTTGAAGTTTTCAGTTATATAGCCAGTATTTTTATTCCCTGTGGTGGACTGAGTTCATTCAATGTCTTTGGTTTAAAATTGAAAATGTCCTTACTAATGCGGAAGCATTTTCCTATCTGCTGCTCCTGACCCTCTTTCTAGTAAATTCATTTACTGTCTTCACTCCATATGACTTTAGGAGTTGGAATTCTTCCTCTCACCCTTAACCCATTTTTCTCTGAATTATTCCCCTAATCTAAATTGATTTTATAGTTAATTGTCGAAACCAGAGGTGGAAGTTAGGGTCTTCACTTTTTCTGGATCAGGTTCCCAGCTCAGTCTTAGTCATTGAGTGGCAATGACAGCTTCTTGCTCTCAGATACTTTTGACAGATTCAGACTACTGTTTTTGAAAGAAGCCAACTTTTACAGTCTTTTTCAAAGCTTAAATGTGTCTTTGTGGCTCCCACAAGGCTCTGGACACTTTTGGTGATGAATACCTCAAACTCCCGATTCATAGGCACAGCATAGAGGCCTATGATGCTTCTAAATTTATGTGAAGGTTAAAACTGTTCCAGGTCAGATTATCAACTCCAGCTAGTTTCCAAAATCTTCTTGAGGGCTCAGATATTCTCAGTACAGAGATTCAAATCCTCCCAACACTTCCTAGTTAGGCTATTATGCCATGTACAGCAGTATTGCATTGTGGGGATAAAGATAAATTTTGGCACTAGAGAAACCTGGGTTCAAATCTTTGTTCTGGCGTTTTTGGTTCTATAGCCCTGGGTAAATTATTTTAACTCTCCAAGCCTTCATTTGTAAAATGGGGATGGAAAATTTTGTCCTAGCTCAAATAATTATAGTGAAGTTTAAATGTATCTATATATTGATCCATATTCTTTCTATCTATTATCTATCTATCTACCTACCTACCTACCTACCTACCTACCTACCTACCTACCTATCTATCTGAATCTATCATATCTGGCACTTAGCAATTTCTCACAAATAGCAGCTATCATTAGAAGATTGCATATCATTATTTCTGAGTGGTTTAATGTATGATTTTGTTTTAGATTGAATTGTATATCACACATATTTATTTGTTCTTATTATTTTTCTTATTCTTTCACATATGCACAATGTCAAATAATTCATACTTAATCTAAGACTTCAGATCCTTGTAAAACAAAAATCCTTTAAATATTGCAGATAAATCCACATGCCTTGCCGTAAAATAAAAGTAGACAAAACTCTGAAAGCAGAGTCAGAATGGTAGTAGAATTTATTACCCAAAAGACAGAACTTGGCCAGGTTTTGCCATCTCTTATAGGTTCAATATGTCTCTACAGAATTCTTCGCTGCAGATAAAGCAATCCTGTATGATTTATATGGCCCCAGCTTAAGAAATCTACAGGAGGGTAGGTCTATACCAATTCTTTATCTGAGGCCTTTTGTTGGCAGTGGCTCTGTGTTCAAAAAGATATAAAGTAAGGAATAAAGGACTTTTCTCTCTATGCAATTTTCATTTGCTCATTTACTTCCTCAATATGTAGTGATATTTGCTGAGCTAGACTAATTAGGTATTTAAAAAAATGGTCTTCTTAGTACTTGAGAAAAAGTGCCAGATTGATTGCCAGGAAGCTTGTGTCCTCTTAATACATCATAATTAACTAAATTTAGTCTCTTCTTTGCCTACTTCCAATACTATCAGAATTACACGGCCTTAGGAGGAACTGCTGTCAAACACGAAAAGTCAATCCTTGCATTTCTTAATAGAATAGAAGAGGAAAAAAGTGATTAAAGATTCAGACCCATGGTAAAATTATCAAAAATTATTTATTATAGAGCCTGATTCTTAACCTTTATGGATCACAGACCCCATAGAGAAATTTATGAAAATTATGGTCACTCTCCACAAAATACAAAAATAGACATAGGCAAAAGATTCTGTACCTAATTTCCAAGATATTTTGAGTCCTTTGAAGCTCATTCAGGTTAAGAATCTTTCTTAAAATCATAGAATCTTAGAATAGTACAGGATGTTAGAGTCCAGTTAGATTATTCTTCAGTTTAATTTGGGGGGTTTCAAACTCAGCACTGTGGACATTTGAACTGGAGAATTCTTTGTTGTGTGGGACTGTTCTGTGTATTGTAAAATGTTTAGCAGCATCACTTGCCTCTACTCATTAGATGCTGGAGTAGGGGTGGTGGCAGCCAGAATAATTAAGAATGTCCTCTAGGGGACACAATCAGTTGAGAGCCACTAGTCTAACTTAAAAATCACTTCTATTTCCATAGCAAGTGACCATCTGGTTCCTAAAGGCATGATCATTAACTCCAAGTTGACATATCTATTTTAATTTGAATCTGCCGAAAGTAGAACCTGAGATCAGTTCTTGAGTGCAGGTAGTTTATTTGGGAGGTGATCCTTAGAAGTACAAGTGGAGAAAAGATGAGACATAGACAGGGGAATGCTAGTGTAGTTTGAATTAATGAGGCAATTAGGACTTAGTTGCAATGGGGATTCTCTGATGGACAGTAGAGAACCTAACTGAGAATTGTTCCACCTAGGGAGGGAAGCTGAGGTGTTTATTCTCTTTCTCTTAGACATTATTGGTTAAGATTGCTCCAGCTCTCCCAGGCTGCCCTGCAGGTGGGCTGTGCTAGCTCCTCTGATACTGGAGAAAGGCCTCAGGCAGAGCAGCAGAGTAGAAGGTATTTAAAACGGAGAGCTGTCAGTTTGCAGAGGAATTGTCTATGGAATTCAGAGGTGGGCCAAGGGGATATGGGACAGGATATCAGCAGCATCTGCACAACATTGCATTTTATGTTTCAATTATTAGAACAATGTGTTTTTAAACTGACATTTGCTTTCTTATCACTAGGACCCAACTGCTTAGGTTGTTATCTATAGCAGAGTTTGGCATACTTGGCCTATGTGTCAAATTCACTCTGCTGCCTATTTTTGTATGGCTAGTGAGCTAAGAATATTTAAAGTAAATTTAAATAGTTGAAAAAAAATGGGAACAATATTTGTGATATGTGGAAATTTTATTAAATTCAAATTTGAGTTTCCATAAGTAACATTTTATTGAACACATTTATGTAAATTAATTTATGTGTTGTCTGTGACTGCTTTCCTGTTACAGTGATAAAATTGAGTGGTTGGAAGAGATTACAAGACCTACAATACTTACTTTCCAGTTGGCATAATAAAAACAGTTGGCCCACCCGTTGCCCTACATATGGCCAACCCTTGATCTATGACAACAATCAGTGAAACTACTTCCTCTTCTGAATGACAGCCTGAAAACATTTCAAGATGTTTCTCATGTTTCCCTTCCTTTCTTGTCTTTTTCTTTTCCAAGATGAACTTTCCAAATTCCTTTACATGTTTATCACATAGCATTTTTGAAGAGCCTTCATTTTCTTGGTTACTTTCCTCTAGAAGCATTCAATTTAATCAATGCTTCTCTTAAAATGGAACATATTTTTATTATATGTGATTTGAACAATCAAAAGACTAGTAACAGTATCCCCTGGGTTGGGTATTCTACTTTCTAAACATAGCCTGATTTTATTAGATTTTTGGAAGGTTCATTACAATGTCAGTTCATAATAAGTGTTGAATCAACTAAAGTCCATTTTCACATAAATTGATGTCCAGTATAGGTGTATTATTTCTTGACATTAAAAGTTCCTCCCTTTTAACTATTAGATTTATTTTCTTTGTATAAACTTTAACTATTAGCAATAATTTTAAAGAGCTCATTTATTGACTAAATATTTGTTAAAAACACAAAAATCTTTGTGTTTATATTCAGGTGACCCTGCTTTGGGATCTAATTCATTCCTGGAAAAGAATCTGAATATGAAATCTCTAGAGGTCAAGCTTAAATTTCTATACTGTTACATATATATATACATATATATTTTAAAAATATATTTTAATTGATTTTTTGGAGAAAGAGGAAGGGAGAAGGAGAAAGAGATAGAAACATTGATGTGAGAGAGAACCATTGATCAGCTGCCTCTTGTATGCCTCCTACTTGGGTTTGAGCCTGAAACCCAGGCATGTGACCTGACCGGGAATTAAACTGGTGACCTCTTGGTGCATGGATTGATGCTCAACCACTGATGCACACCTGCTGGGCTCTATACCGTTATATTATAAAATGGGGCTCTTTTGGCAGATTCAGTCACTGTCCCTAATTCTTCTCTCTTTGTAGTAGTATTATGCAACCACATTATTGTCATGGCCTCATGGTGGGTGTTCAGTAATGCACTTCTCTGCTTTTGACTTTGAACTTGGCCATGTGACTTGCCTTGACAAATGGGATAGTAACAGACAATAAATAGGCTTGCATGGCTAGGTCTGTCCTCAGGGAGATTCTGATAACTACCATGAATAAAAGAACCCTGCTCCAAGAAATTACTGACGTACTTCCAGAACCAGAATTTAATCAAGGAACACTCCTTTACTTTAAAGGAGAGGGCAATATTTTCCCAGTATAATTTCAAAATTTTCAGTGATTCCTATGTACCTACCATTCTTACCTTTTTTATTTTTATTTTTAAATTTTTTTTCTTCATTGATTTTAGAGAGAGAGGAAGGGAGAGGGAGAGAGAGATAGGAACATCAATGAGAGAGAACGTCGATTGGCCGCCTCCTGCATGCCCCACACTGGGGATTTGGCCCACAACCTGGGCATGTGCCCTGACTAGGAATCGAACTGGTGACCTCTTGGTGCATGGATGGATGCTCAACCACTGAGCCACACCAGCTGGGCCATTCTTACCTTTTTTAAACACTTTTTTTTTTTTATTATTGCTTTTTTAGAGAGAGAGGAAGGGAGAGAGAGAGAGAGAAATGTCGATGTGAAAGAGAAACATTGATTGGCTGCCTCCTGCACACCACCTACTGGGGATCGAGCCTGAAACTCGGGCATGTGTCCTGACTGAGAATTGAACTGGGACCTCTCAGTCCATGGGATGACTCAGTCCATGGGACAAAGCTCAGTTCACTGAGACACACCTGCCGGGCCATTCTTACCTTATTTGAATGGAAGTTTTTATTGTAATATTCCTATCCTCCTTTGACAATTATAGAACTTGTCCTTTTACTTCCTAGATCTACAAATCAAGAGTGGCTATATTAGGACCTGATGTAGAACAGAACTTGAGCTTAATGCTTTGTTTGAGTGAATTTTGGAGTGTTGTTGGATAGGGGTGAAAATATTTTGCTTATGATAGGGATTTGAATACTTACAGCCAATATGATGAATTATGGCAGATTAAATGATCACCCTCCCCTTTTTTTAAAAAAACTTTCCTATACCAATGTTATCATGGCCTAATGCAGTGATAGGCAAACTGTGGCCAATGGGCCAAACCTAGCCACAGCTTGTTTTTTTTTAAGGTCCTCAGCTAATAATAGCTTATATATTTTTTAAGTTTCTTTTCTTTTCTTTTCTTTTTTTTTATAAGAAGAATTTACAAAAGAAATTTATGTAGCTTAAAAAACCTAAAATATTTCTATCTGGCCCCTTACAGAAAAAGTTTGCTTAATGGAAGGTGAAGTACACCTCCCAACCTTGGACTTTGGACTATGCCATATGACTTGCTTTGCCCAATGGGCTATTAGCAGATGTGATATGAGCAATGGCTTGAAAACGGTTTAGGAGTTTGTGCTTGATCCCTGGGAGACCCCCACCAGCCCCATATGTTTAAAGCTGTGAAGTGTGAAATATAATACAAATGCAGAAAAATATACAAAGTAAAAATGTGTAGCTCATTGATTCATTACAAAGCAGACAGCTGTGTAACCATCATTCAGGTTAAGACATGAATATTGCCACCACTTTAGAATTTAATTGTGCCTCCTTTCCACTCCCAGAGTGGCCCCTATCCACTGCATATCCTTGACTTTCCAAAGGTAAATATTAGTCAGTATTTTCCCCTTCTTCCTGGAAAATGCAAGGACCTTAGCACTCTTTTATTCAATTTAGTGCCTCTGCATTCATATGCCATTTTTGTCCTTATTCTCTATATATTTTAACTTGAGATATTATTATTTTTCTTTACATTTAACATTCATTTAATTTACCTACATATTTATAATTTTTATTTCTATGTCTCTGAGAAGAGTATCTATTAGTGTGGTCTGCTGCTGATGTTCTTAGCTTTTGTCTGAAAATATTTTTGTTTTTACTTAAATTTCTGATGAACATTTTTCACTGAATACAGATTTTTATTTTAGCAGTAATTTATTTATTTATCTTTTGACATCCTATGTTTCTATTTCTGTTTTTTTAAAACAGAAATGCTGTATTGAGATAAAATTGACAATTGACAAAGTATACATGTTTAAAATGTCCAACTTGGTAAGTTTTGACATACATAAACTGTGAAATCATGATCACAATTAAGATAATGAACATAGCCACTAGCTGCAAAGTTTCCTAATCCCTCTTTATTCTTTCTTCCTTCCTATTCCTCCCTACTCTCCTCCATAACCAGGCAAAAGGGATCTGCTTTCTTCCTTATAGATTAGTTTGCATTTAAAAACATTTTATATAAATGATATTATATGGTATGTTATCTGTTTTGTCTGGTTTCTTTTACTCAGCATGATTATTTTGGAATTCATCTTTATTTTAGTGTTATCAAAAGTTTATTCCTTTGTATACCATTGTGTATGGATATAGCACAGTGTGTTTATTCATTCACCTATTGATGATACTTGGGTTGCTCTCAGTTTTTGGTTATTATGAATAAAGCTGCCATGAACGTGTATGAACGTTCAAGTCTTTGTGTGTGAACATGTATTTTATCACCTGTTGGGTAAATTTCTGGGCATGGAATGACTAGACTTATGGTAGGTGTACACTTAACTTTTTAAGAAACTGCCAAATTCTTTTCCAAAGTAGATAAAACATTACACATTTCCACTATCAGTGTATGAGAGTTCCATTTCCTCCATACCCTTCCCATTTCTGGGTATTGTCAGTCATTTTAATTGTGACCCTTCCAGTAGGATTTAGTGATATCTCAAAAATTTCAATTTTCATTTTCCTAATGACAGATGACTGTGAACATCTTTATATGGGTTTATTTGCCAGGTATGTATTTCATTTGGTGAAATGTCTATTAAAATCTTTTGCCTATTTTAATGGGTTGTTTTGTTGTTTTTTTTATTGAGTTTTGAGAGTTCTTTATATAATCTGGGTACAATTTCTTTACAGGTATATGATTTGAAATGATCTTCTAGTCTGTAGCTTGTCCTTTAATTTTTTTCGATTGTTTCAAAAAGCAGAAAATATTAATTTTGATGTCAGTCCAATTTAGTAATTTGCTCTTTTATGAATTTTGCATCTGTTGTTATAGTTAAAAAATATTTTCCAAGCCCAAGGTTAAAAATGCCTTCTTCTATGTTTCCTTCAGTATATTTTATTGTTTTGGGTTTTATAATTAGGTCTACAATGACGTGCTCTCTATGAGACCCGCTTTTATCTTTCTGAAAACTTGATTGGTTGAAAGTGGGGAGGTACTTATACTTAAAGCTTCTAGCATTTATTTTTCCAGTGTTCTAGAAGTAAAGCTAGAATTCCACACTTGGGAATAGATTGCTTCAGAGTTTTTTTTTTTTTTTAAAGAAAAAAAGCACTTTAGTAAGACTTTTATTTATGCAAAGGAAAAGCCAAGATTCTGTTCTGGAATGGAAAGGCTTAAGACAATAAAGAGGTAAACTACTTTCTATGAATATGTCTCTTTTTCTTTTTTTAAAGTGAATTTATTCTCATCAAATTATTCTAATAATTGGGGTTTTGGCAAGAAACTGGAGATTAATAGAACACTTATTTTTATTCTCCCTCCTGGTCCCAGTTTGGCCAAGACAAAGGGTGCTGGATTCTGGATGGGGAGAGATACTCAAAGGCCCTCCTTGGTGCATAAATAGACTGTTTACTGCCGGGTGGTTTATTATAGAAGGCCAGGTCTTTGAACTCTAAGGTCACTGAGGGTCAGAGTCAGTTTTAAATTTTCTTTCTAAGATGTTATTCATTTGGCTGGACTCAACAATTTGTTAATATTTGTTTTAAACACCACAACCAACTTATGTCTGTGCTTTGTTGAACTGAGGTATGACTGGCAGAATTCTAAGGCATCTCCCAAGACCCTTGCTTCCTGGTGTTCATGATCTGTATAATGCCCTTGTGTGTGGGTGGAACCTGTCCCTATTATGGGAAGTCAGTCTCGAGATTGTTATTTCATTAGGCAAAGGGATTTTGGAGATGTAATAGAGGTTCCTCATCAGTTGACTTTGAGTTAATTAAAAGAGAGATTACAGGGGCAGTCCTGACCTATTCAAGTGAGCCCTTACAAGAGACAAAAGCAGTAGCTGACACTCTCCTGAAGGGCTTAACCAACTGAGCTGCTTACTTTGTTGTGGGAAAAAGGGACCATGAGTCAAAGACCTAAGGGTGGCCGGTAGGAGCTGAGAGCAGTCTCTAGCAAACAACTAGCAAGAAAGCAGGGAACTCATACTTACCGCCAAGAACCAGTGAGCTGGCAAGAGGATCTTGATCCTCAAATGAAATGGCAGCCCCAGCTGACACCTTAATCACAGCCTAGAGTGACCCTGAGCAGAGGAGCCAGTTTATCTGTACCTGGAACTAGGCCTAACCCACAGTGACTGTGAGATAATAAATGGTGTTGTTATAAGCCATCAGGTTTGTGATAGTTGGTTAAGCAGCTGTAGAAAACGAATACACCAGTAGAAAGCCAAATGACACAAGAGAGCAGCAGCCTCCAGTAGTAGATATGAAGCAACAGAGGGAGGGGAGCGGTGATTTGGGGGAGGAAGACAGGCTGAGGGGAGAAGCAACAACCGGGGCAGGTTTATGAGATGTTTCCCTGGAGATCCATACAAATACTGGGACAGAACCCAAGTAGATTTTATATTTCCTGCAGTTATATGAGATAGACTAATTTGTTCACTGAAGAAAAGTTTGGTATTTGAGTTATGGAGAAGTTGGTGATTTCCATGTCATGTTTTACATGCCTGGCATTATGCTAAGAGCCGTGTATTCAGGGCAATTTCTGTGCCCTCATGAACTTACAATGTAGTGGAGAACACAGTTCATTAACTAAGCACTTACAATAGACCATAGGCACTGTCATGGAGAAAGGGCAGGGTGCTATAGGAGCATGTTGCAGTGGCACAGAATCTGAATTTAGGGATCCAAGATCTCTTTCTAGAAGAGGTGATCCATTGCCTGAACCTTATGGAAGAGCTGGAGATGGCCAGTTGAGCTGGGATGGTGGCATTGTCTCCTTGGCACAGGAAATAGCACAGCCAAAGGTTGAGAAGCAAAAGATAGGATTGCTTTTGAAGAACTAAGTTTTCATTCTACATACCAAGAAACACTCTACATACTGATATGTAGACTAGGACTGACCCATACTCCGTTCTGATTCAATGTCTTTAGCCATGCTATTTTCTCTGGTTGGGGTGCCCTTGAAGTTAATTGGATTTCTCCCTCCCTCCCTTTCTTTTCCTCTTCCCTCCCTCCCTCCCTCCTTCCCTCCTTTCTTAGTTTTCATAACTGTTTAAATGTGACTTCCTCAGGGAGGCCTTCCCCTATTCTGAAGATTAGATCAGGTCCTCCTGCTCAGGTTCTCATATCTATTTAGCTTTGTTTATTGTTCTTTCCTAACACTTGCTGCAGTTAGTACTTATATACTTTCGTGATTATTTGGTTAAGGTGTGTTCTTTTACACTAAGCTATAAACCTCATGAGATTGAGATGATATTTGTTCTGCTTTTACTCTATTCAGAGCTCAAGCACATCTACGTGGCTGGAATAGAGAAGGAACTCAATAAATATCTGTTGAATGAATGAAATTTATAAATAATTATCATATAGTGGGAGAAGGGCAAATAAAAATGTTACCAATGAGAGGGAAGCCTTCACAAGAAAATCTGAGCTATCTTCAAGGATAAGTACAAGCTCATTGTGGGACAGAAGGGAGGGGCTTTCCGTAAATTGAGAGCTTTATGTAGGTAGAGACAAGGACATGTGACAGAGCAGAGGGGAAGTAATTGGCTGATACACGGAGGGCAAGGCGGGCCGAGGCTGGAGTGACCCGCAAGGTCAGCTAGTAAAGGCACTGTGCTCCTACTGTAAGATATTCTGACATATCTTCCAGGAGATTATGGGGAATGACTGAAGGATTTAAAGCAGAGCCAATATGATCACATTTTTACTTCAGAAAATTCATGGGTTTGAAGGACTGAGACTGAAGTCTGAGGGACTGCAGTTAGAAAATATTGCAGTCCTCCAGGCCAGAGATGAAAACAGCATCGACTAAAGACATGAAGTGGAACTAGAGAAAAAGAGATAAGATAGTAATATTTTACTAGCACAATCTACAGAATGTGGTGGCGGACGGGATGGAAATGGCGAGGTGTATGCGGAGAGACATGCACTGTTGCTGGGCAGCCTGACCTGGGTTCAGCCCTGAGAGGACAGTGGGTAGGTGTTGGGCAATCCTGGACAGGGAAGGGGAGGGATGCTTCACTGGGATCCTTTTACATTCTATAAATGCTCATCACCCCTTTTTCTTTATTTTCATGTAGCCTTGAAACATATAAGTCACAACATTTAGGCAAGGAAGGTTTTTAATTGGGAAGAGAGCATTAAAAATAAATTTTACCTAGTCCTTTTTAATTTTACCAGGGATTTTCCTTTGTCAAGGAAGAATATTTAATCAGAGACATAGCCAGTATCTCTGGCTATGATATCCTCCGACTATAAATTCTCTGAGGAGAATGAATAAATTATAGAAAATAATTGAGATGTGAGGTGATATGCTAAGTTGCATGAAAGGCTGTGAGTCCATGGTAGGATGGATGGGAATGATGTATATTTGACTTTGGCACATGTATCTGTATTAGAAGATCATGTTGTTCTAAGAATCAAAAACGTGGCAGATGGTATATTGTATTTAAATATCATATGCGACCTGGCTCTATGAATGCTTGACTATTGTATCTCCGTCCACAGAAGACTTAAATATCACGGCTCCAATTTGAAATAACAGGTACAGCAAATTGACTCAATTTGTCGATTCCAAAGTCTGCAGGAGCCCTAGTCCTCGAGAATGTAAAAGTTAAGCAAATTTTGGATCTGACAGGGTAACTGCAATTTCTTCCCTCGAGCTGCAGGCACAGCATGTACTTTCTAATAGCCTTCCTTCGTTTCTGATTCAAATCCTTCAAATTGATATAAAAGCATTTAATAGGCTTTTAAAGGAGTATCCCCCTTAAAACAAGCTCTCCAATGAGCAACGAAGCTAGCTCACTACTACCAGAAAGCAGATTTTCTTGAAACTCCAAAGACCAGAGTTATTTCCCCAGCTCTCCAGGGACAAAGAATATAAAACCTTGCTTTGTCTCTCTCTGGGCTTTGTTTGCTATTACTGATATAAAATCTGGATAATCGTCTTCCCACTGGCATCCCTCTTGGGAAGGTTGCACAGACAGATGTGATCATATCTGAAAAATGCTGTAAAAGAAAATCTTTTCATGACTATAAAGGAGTGATGCTGCTGCCGTGTCCCTAAATACTCTATTTTCATACTGTTTGATGCAATATGATTTTAGCACGTTCTTTTCCCAGTGCTTAACAACATCTAGCTGAAGATGTTAACCAGGGAAAACTTGTGCCTGGGATGGCTTTATGAGTGTAGGTGTCATGGCAGAATTTGAGAAGAGGTGAAGGCACATGGATGTTAGAAGCAGTCATGGGGTTCAGAGGGAGAAGGCTGTGCTGGTGCCTTCCCAAGTATCTGGCACAGAGAAGCAAGAATATACCTGGCTACTACCAGAGCCGATTCTGAGTGATTGTCTATAACGGTACATCCGTACACCCATACACCAGCTGTGCTCAGCTTTGAGGTATGCCATCTGACTGTTTTAAGCATTCCTGTCTTGAATTTATATCCAAAGAATATCAAACCTTTAGGACCATGATAAATTGAAATGGACCTTCTGAGGAGAAACTGATGCTGGCCTGACAGGTGGCTATAAGCACTATTGGCAAAGGCTGGCAATAATCAGTCCTTCTAATGGTAAGTGAAAGCATTTAATTGGATACTGAGATGTGATTGGGATGAAATGTTAAAAGGAAAGTGAGAAATTCAAGGTTGTTGGTCTTCTCAGTCTTATTTTAAAAGGGCATCCTGGCAAGATTTGTGGTTTAACATTCTGGATGTGGTATTATAAGAGAAGTTTCAGGGCTTAATAGTTTTAGCTACGGCCCCAAAACTATATTAAATTTAATTACTTCCTTTTCTTGGCTGGACTAAGAGAAAAACTTTAACAAATCAAAACTTGCTCTGGGGAACATTAAATTATAGTTATCCAAGTCTACTGGAATATGAATCATCCAATGAAGTTGAGAAAGAAAAATTTGAACACGTCACACATTATATTAAAAAGCAAATACAAGTGATTGTTATTACTTTGATTATTAGCATAGTTAGCCAAAGGTATAAGAAATTGAAAATGGCACCTCTCTCTTTAAAATGAGTGGAATGTTCTAGCATTTTGGGTAGGTTGTTAAACTGATATTGCTAGTTATTCTCACACACTTCAAGTATTATATATATTCATTAAGGTCATTTTCAAACTACAGGGCTTATTTCTAACTAATGGCACATTCATAGACCCTTCATTATGAGGACGCTGTTGCAACATGAAAGTAGAACTTTTTTTTTTTTTAACTTTAATAGCAAACACTGAGAAGCTTTATTCTAAGGCCTATAGTACCGCCTAAGTTGGTTGTGATAAGAGAAAAAGTCTTTCCATTTGTACTTGATTGTATAGTACCATAAGTATTATGTGACATTTGGGTGTAGAATAGTGATCTTGGGTACTGTAAGGGAAAAAGATCCCTCCAATAAAGTGTTCAACAATAGTGTCAGTGATTATTAAGTAAACAAAAAACAAGTTATTAATTTTTCTTTCTAGAAATTCAAAGTTCAGGGGGACCACCAAACAGGTAAAGAACTCAGCGCAACCTCTGAGTGAGCATCGAAGTTCTAGTCTGATGACACGAAATCATACCCTCTCCCTGTACAGGGAAAATTCCCCTAGCATAGCCTCATGTGAAGTTGGAGGGCTCTGGGGTGAATAGTGCTGGATTTCTTTTCAGCTGTGTCCTTCCTAGCTGTTCCCTTGGGTAAGTGACTTACATCTGTATAATAAGGCATCTGAGTTTTCTCACAAGGACATTGTAAACATTGATTAAGACAGCTTTTTACAGATTAAGACAGTCTTAGTATAAGCCTGGCATATAGTATTTGCTAAATAAATGAGACTTCTCTTCTTTGTTTTCCCTGCTAGCTTTAGTATGTGAGGCCCTTCCTCAATCCCACTCCCTGCTCCGGCCCCCAAGTGTGGCTGTCAGTTGCTTGGTCATGAGCTCTCTTGCAGTTATTTTCGAGTCCAGGCTTAGTGACCTACAGTAGGACTCTAAGGTTGGCTGTATTTTTTCAGTGTTTCTGTACTTTGTTCTATTTATTGACCCAAAGTGTATTATTTATGTGACTAATTATTACAGTGATTACAATAGTTGGCCTCCCCCCTCCCCACCAAATATCAGATTCAAAGTCCCAGAGGACTTTATTTTAGGTGTGAAAGACCTCCTATAACAAATAGCCAATTAAATGGCAGATAAACAGCATGGAACATGATGACACAGATCTTTAAACTAGCTTCTTTTTAGGATAATACTCAGAATGGTTCATGCACATGAAGAGGGTTCCAGCCATAACATTAATCAACAGTTCAGTTAGGGTTCATGTCTGGAAAAGGGCAAGATTGGAACTACTTTCCCTGTGAATTCTGATGGTTGCCCTGTAGCGTAAGCTGGTTTCAGCTGCTTGGTTTTGATGAAAATTTATAACAAAATTATTTCAGAATATTGTTTTTCTGTGAATAAATCTCAGTGTAAGGTAGTTTATAATATTATTTTAATGTTGAAGATACAAAAGGGATTGAGATCAAAAGTAGTCTATGTAGAATTGGAAAGAATATTTTTAAAAAAGAAACCTGAATGCTGAATTCTGATATCATTTCTAATTGGGTTTTGTGAGTGCACATGATTTTGGGATAGTTTCTGGAGAGTTAGAGTTTCTTGCTAAATTAACTTTCAGAGGTCAAGAAATGAGGTCAATGCTTTTGAAGTTCCATGAAAAGAACTTAATATAATATCAATAAACAACGTTTCAGTCTTTTTTCCTCGACTGCGGCTACCCGGCTACCGGTATGCATACTGGAAGCTAGCAATTCTAGAGTGGCACATTTTAGCATATATTAGCAATTATTATCTTTGCTTTGGTAATAAATACCTTCCTAAATGTCTGTGTCTTATTTACTGAATGCTCAGCAAATGGTATTTTAGAAGGGAGAATTTTCAGGATGCGATTGTAAGTCATGGCATAAGACTTTATGTTACTGCACAGTGTCGGGTAAAGACTCCCCTGCAGAGGAAGGAGCAATAATTACTTCATTAGTTACATAAGGGAGTCATAGGTCTTCAGCATAAATTGATTCTGATTCATCAAGGATATTATTAAGCTGTCAAAATCTGTCAATATGGAGTGCGACAACAACATGTAAAATTCCATTAAAGGGTCATTAAGGAGGTCTTTAAGCTCATGTATAGCATTATCTCCGAGTTCCTAATGGAACTTTTCTCAAAACAGGATTTAAGTCAAATGTCTTGTAAACTTTAAAGCTGTTAAAAGTTTGCTATTGGGAGAAAGTATTAATCTTTTCTGAGTTTTTAGTTCCTATGTCAGCCAAAATGAAACAGCAGTACAACCATAGTGATTTTCAAATCCTGACATTTACACCCATTATTTTTTAAAAATCTGGTAAGCTCTGAAAATGGGCTGCAGTTGACATATTAGTTAGTATGTAGAGACTTAAACACTCCTCTGCCACTAACAGAACCATTATTGAATTTTGCCATTACTTTGATAGACTTTTTTTCTGTAGAAGAAAAGGAAGTACAATTTATGCTAAAAACTTATTTTTCTTTCATTACGCTGTCAGTTGCTAAGATTGGTGGTATTTGCAAATGACAGTGTCCAACAAGGAAATTCATGCAATATTTTTTTCTTTCTATAGAAATATCTGACAACCACAGAAAAATGAAGTGAGTCATTACCATTTTTCTTACTGCCGTAAATATAACGCAAAACGCCAAATTGATTGAGTCTCAGCATTGTAGGTGATGGCAGCTATGATCCAAACAACTTAGTTCTTCATTTAAATGGCAGACAGGCAGAGATTAGAGCTATTCTATCATTTTAATGAACACAAGAAAAAGTTATCTATGATGTGTAGAATAACAAGTTGCATTCTTTGGAAACAATAATAAAAGTTGGAGCTGTCAAGAAACCTTATGAAATTTTGAATAACTAAATGAGTTTTCTTATACTACTCATTCCTAGTATTTTAAAAAAGATAATTAAGATATAAATTGGAGCGCTGGCCAGTTTGACTCAGTGGTTAGAATGTCGGCCCGTCAACTGAAGGGTCACGGGTTTGATTCCCGGTCAAGGGCACATAGCTGGGTTGCAGGTTCGATTCCCAGCCTGGTCGATATATCTCTCTCAACAACCATTGGCAACCAGTTGATATGTTTCTCTCACATCAATGATTCTCTCTCTCTCTCTCTCTCTCTCCCCCTCCCCTTCCACTCTATCTAAAAATAAATAGAAAAATATCTCAGGTGAGGATTAACAACAACAAAAAGATATAGATTGGAAAAAGATAAACACCTGATGAGAATATATTCTGAAAATCTGATGTAGGATGACCTAGATGGAACAGACCTTGATATTGTCATTACCGGTCTCCACACAATAAACGGGTGTAGGCAAAATGACTGTTCTATTTTTTTTAATTGAATATATTTTGCCAAAATTTTAAACATGCAACAAGTCAAATCAAGTAAAAATGAAAATCTACCATGAATTTGTATCTTCCTGCTCTTAAACTAGTAATCTTGAGAGAATGCCACTTTTTTTTTTAAATCACCAAGGGGAGAAATATTTATAAATACAGTTAATTTGAATTATGTAATAATTTTTCAAAAATAACAGTTTAAAATTATTTGAAATAGTATTTTGAAGATTGGGAATAGGAAGTAGTTTTTCATGGAGAGAACATGAGAAAGATGAAAATAACAATGGAGCCCTGGCCGTTGTGGCTCAGTTGATTGGGCATCAACCTGGGCATTGAAAGGTTGCCAGTTTGATTCCCAGTCAGGGCACATGCCTGGGTTGCTGGCTTGATCCCCAGCAGGGGACCTGCAGGAAGCAGCTGATGGATGCTTTGCTTTCACATTGATGTTTCTCTCTTTCTCTCCCTCTCCCTTTTTCTCTCTCTGAAATAAAATAAAATAAAACAATAGACAGCATCAATGAAACTAATGGACTTCAAACATTATTATTATGGAGACACAGTTTGAGTTCTCAAAAGTCAGAGTTTTAGGAAAATGATTTCTGCAAATCTTCTGTGATTTATTCTTTTGAATCAATGATTTCATTTGTCAAATCCTCTATTTGTTTTGAAGGCCATTAAGATCTCAGGAATTTTCGTACAGGTTATTACAATGCCTCTTTTGGAGAGCTTACCTCCTTTAAAGTTGACTTCCAAAGCATTGGGCACTTTTATTTTTATTTTTTAAATCCTTACCTGAAGATATTTTTCCATTTTTCTTCAGATAGAGTGGGAGTGAGGGAGAGAGAGAGAGAGAGAGAGAGAGAGAGAGAGAGAGAGAGAGAGAAACATCGATGTGAGAGAGACACATCAATTGGTTGCCTCCCACATGACCCCTACCAGGTTTGTGCCCTTGGCCAGAATCGAACCCGGGACTCTTTGGTCCGCAGGCTGACGCTTTAACCAGTGAGCCAAACTGGCCAGGACAGGACTGGGCACTTTTAAATCTCATTGCACACTTGTGTTCATGACCTGTCTCCCAGGTGTGGCTCCGCTCTGGCTGCCTCGGATCCTGTTCACTCTGAGGACCTTGCGGGATCAAGAGGTTTGACAAAGGCATCGTCTCCCAGGGGCTGATTCAGAGGGGGCCGCTCAGGGAGCATGCGTGATTATCTCATCTGGCTAAGAATATTTCTCATTATAAATAGAGGAATGAGACATTTCATTTGTGTAGTAAATCACAGTTTATAAAACTCTTTCAAATGAGCTAGTTAAAATGTCACTTTCATAAAGGATTTATTTATTTTTATCCTTAGGTTACTCCAATAATATTTATATATGGTATACCATTCTTATGGTATTTTTTCCATTTTACTGTATTCATAAATATCTTCTCCACTAGAGTGTAATAAAAGAGCATAAGACATATTTTATTCATTTTTGTATCTTTATCTAGTTTGGTACTTGGTACAGTGGAACTTTATTTCTTCTTCTTCCTTTCCTTCTTCTCCTTCTCCCCCCCCCTTTTTTGTATATTTCTCACTTGAGGATATTTTTCTATTTATCTTCAGATACAGTGGGAGGGAAGGAGGGAGAGAGAGAGAGAGACATCGATGTGAGAGGGACACATTGACTGGTTGCCTCCTTTGCCACCCCGACCAGGGCTAGGGATGAACTGCAACTGAGGTACATGCCCTTGACTAGAATTGAACCTGGGACTCATTGGTCCGCAGGCTGACACTCCAACCGCTGAGCCAAACTGGCCAGGGCACCTACTCCTTCTTTTTTAAACAAAGAACATAAGCTTTGCAATAGATAGGGTTGTAGTTCAATGGACCACTTGCCCACTTAAACATTAAGAAACCTTTACATTTCTGAATTTCATGGTATGTAATTATTGTTAGCTGGGAAATCAAAATATAACTGTGTTATATTTTAAGGATAGTTCTTTCATATTTTTAATTATATGGGTTCCTTAGTTTGTGTTCATGTCTGAGTTTTTGAACTGTGTTCTTTCTGTTTATTTAAAAAAATTTTTATTGTTTTTATTTTTACTAAGACTATAACCCAGTTAACTGTTGTTTATTTTCAAATATACAGAAGTATACGATAGTTATGTTCTAGGCTTGTTGGAAATTTTAATTAGTTAAAATTAAATTCATATGTAAAATATATAAACATGAAAAGTAATACTGCAAGTATCAGGAAAATAGCATCACATTGAGTCACTGAGAAAGATGAGATATTTTTATATTTTAAGATTCTCATTGTGTTTGTCAGCTGTATTTAGCAAGGTCAGGAAGGGAACTGACAATTCGTAAAAGGTCAGAGGAAAGGTTTTGTTGTTGTGTTTAAGTTCAAAGTATTGTCAAACAGTGGAATAAATTTATGATAACAAGAAGAATAGCCATTGGGTATTCAGTTAAGTGCTCACTGAAAGATCAGTTTCAGCAAAGATCAGATCTTTGCCTTGCACTGGACAGGGAAATGGACTGGTGAAACTATTCATTGACATTTTGGCTATAATTGGCATATTGGAGACTGGCTGTCTAATGCCTGAGGAGTACCAACCTTGATTTTTTAAGCAAAAAAGTAGCAAAGGGATGTCCCTCAGACACAGGAAGCCTCTGGGCTTTTCTACCTGTCTGGTCTCACAGTAGGGAGGATGCTGGTGCCGCAGTGTGAGTGCTGAGTCAGCCTAACGGCCACATCTCTGGCTACTATGTATAGACAGCAAAGGAAGAACTGTGAGCTATGAATGCAGAGTGCCCATCCCCCATGTTCTATGGAGAATCTTCCAGACAGGTGTGGCGCTTGCTCTTTACAGGAAATGTGCCCCCATTGTCTGTCAGCGTGTGTTGTGAGCTAATTTAGGTTCGCTGAACAAACCTGGAATTCTCAATAGCTAAGATCCTCATTATTGTATCTGAGACTTTTTATTTTGTGAGAAAGATAGAATAAGCAGGAAGAATAAAAACACTGCTCCGGTGAGATTTCTACTCAGAGCTTGTTCAAAGGGGTCTATACATTATAATGCAAAAGGACTTTGCATTCACTGCAGGCTGATCTGGTTTTGAAAGCAAAGCTTTTCTGTGATAGCTAGAGAACAGCTAATTCTAAAGATCAAAATACATGTTATCGGAATAAGAAACCCAAATCTACGACTGTGTGCGTATCAGTTTTCAGCATGTTCAGTTATGTATTTTCTGTCACCTCAGTGTTCAAAAACTAAAATGAACCATAGGATCAGGAGATAGTGATATCATTACAGCCCATTTTGGGCAGCCGTGTGGATTGTCTTTAAGGCTGTCAAACTTTTCCTTCACTGTCTTGCTATCTCCTATCTCCTTGGAGGTAACTCTCCAGGTTTCTCTTTCTCTCTCATGTGCTGAGTTTCTGGCAACATGAGAAGATAAAAAAATGAGGAATGCAGGGCTTGGTGAACTGAGGCCTGCAGGCCAAATCTAGCCCCTGGCACTGTTTTTATACTGCTGCAAGCTAAGAGTGGTTTTTAAACTTTGAAAGTGATGGTAGAAAAACAAGAAACCAAGAATCTGCTGACAGAGACCACCTTTGTGCCTAGAATGCACACTATCTGGCCTTTGACAGAAAAGTTTGCCAACCCCAGCACTGCAGAATCAAAGTCAAGTGACTCGGCGTGACAGCCCTGCTTTCTTCCACGGCCTCCTCTGAGCTCCTTTTTCCACTTCCCTGTCCATCTTGACCTCTATTGCTGCAGCAAACGTCCTTCAGCACTGCAAAGCTGTCTCTTCCCTCTCTCCCATGCTTCTGTGCCTTTGCACATACTTTTCTCTTTTCTGGAATGTTCTCCACTCCACCCTGCACCGTTACCTGTTATTCAAGTTATCTATTTTCACTTTTCTGAAAACAGTAATGTACACAATGCTGATATCTAAAAACTATTGTCTAATGATGAAATAAATCTTATCAAATAAATAATATCTAGCCAGAGACAAACTTGCAGATACTAGACAGAGAGCCTGTGAAAAATCCGTGGTTCCTGCTGTTATTGTCTATGCTGCTGTTGTTGACCACTCTGTCCTCCACGGCCTTGGCTATTTACTCTCAGCATAAATAAGGCAGTGTTTATTTTCATCTCTCTTTACTCATTTTTTACTCATTTGTGTTTTGTTGATACTTTTTTTTTTTTTCAAGCACAGAAAAATATAAAGCCCAAGATCTTAGAGAGTAGTGGCCCAGTGCTCTAAGCAATGTTGGGAAGGAAGATAGCATTTCAGGAGAGACAAGGCAACTTATAATAGCAAGTGCTTTGCAAGGAAATATGTATCAGATAGTACGCTTATTATGGAAAATAATTAAGGTCATTATCCACAACTGGCCATTTTAAAGTGCTAGGTATTACCAGGGCTACGTTGAAGAACCTGTCATAGTCATCCTTTTAGTATACACAATAATAAAGGGAATTTATTACATTTAGATATAATTATGAATAATAAAAAGTTTGTTTTCAAGTCAACAGGAAAAAAGTGAAAATGAATTTGTTCAGTAGCTTATCAGCAAATGGAATTAGAGGTTGCAATGAGACTAAGAAAATTGGCCTATGTGTTAGGTTAAAATAAAGATATGGTAATTTAACACTAATCTTGAAAAAAAAAAAGATATAATTTTCCATTGTGAAATCTTGACAAAAGAGTTTGCAAAAGGGAGTAGCGCCATAACGTAAACAATGCCAACATTCTTAAGTGATCATTTAGAAATAATAAAATATAGAAGCAAGTAACCTGTATTTTCCCCATTTTTAAATCTTATGTTTTGGACATTCTTGTAATTTGAAACTGTTCAAAACAGTTCTTTTTTCATTGTCTGTTTCCCATGACCTTTAAGGACTCTGTGATTAAAGTTCCACCTCCATATTTTCCCATTTTAGAGCTCTCCAGCAGAGCTGTTCTATAGCCAATATAATGCCTTTATCTCTTATTCTGCCTTGACCTGAATTTCCTTTGTGATTCTCTTCTCCTAGAAAAGCCTGTTTCAACCTTTGGCATCAAACTTACTCCTTCTGTGGGCAAGTAAAATAGTAGCCAAGTGTCAGATTGCATTCACTTTAATCTCCTTGAAAATCCAGCTCTCTCACTTATCTATTTATCATCCTGGAAGTGGCAAGCAATCTGTATTGTCATTTTTCTTAAGACTCACTTTTCATTGTCATTTAAAGAACATCAAAATGGATGTATCACTGTCCTTTTGTGATGTAAGGTCAACAAGTTATGATGTGGCTGTCGCTAGGCTAACACTGTATATTCTATTTTATTTATCATACTTGGAAAACTTTGGGTCTCATTTAGAAAATGTAAAAAAAACCTTTACAAGGCTGTGTAAAACTCATTTTACTGAATATTTTAGTTCATACATCCGCCAAATCGATACTATCTAATTCTAAAAGAACAAATGTCCAGTTTTTTATGTTCAGTACACTGGACCTTTACTGGGTACTGATCTTATTTATTTTTGCTTTAAGTAATTTTATGTGTTCTAAAACTTTAGACTTTGCATTGAACTATGACTCTGAAATTCCTGGTGGAATTGAAGAAGAAAGTTCTCAACATTGTCAATTAACTCTTTCTATAAACCTTTTGACAACTGCTGTTGTTGACAGTATCAGTTAGACTCAGAGAGCTCTTTCTTTCACATTCTCTTTCAGGGGTGTACAGATAAACCGGTCAGCAAGCCTGCCACCCCACCGGCCCATGGCCACAGCCTGGTGCAGACCACTGACCCCTCCCTCCCTAATCGCTCTCTTTCAAGCAACTGGTGGAGAGTGGTCACCTTGACCCAACATCAGCCAGTCTGCATGGCACGGACAGGAGGAAATGAGTTTGGAACAGTGGATTCTCTTCTAGTACTTTTCATTAGAAAACGGTGATCCTTGCAGTTAAAAATGGAGGATGAGACACAAGGATGCAAAGAGGCACCTATATGGTAGAGTTGGGAACATGAGGATTTATGAGAAACTGAAGTTATAACCTAGCACATTTCCCAGAGATGAAATGAGAGACCATGTGACCTCTGGGCATAGCTGAAATCTCAGTGCTCTGAGCTGCCTCCATGTTTGACTCCAGTCCAATTCTAATTTCAGTTCTTCTTTTTTTTTTTTTTTAATATTTTTTTCTTTATTGATTTTTAGAGAGAGAGAAAGGGAGAGGGAGAGAGATAGAAACATCGATGAAAGAGAACATCAATTGGCTGCCTCCTGCATGCCCCCCACTGGGGATTGGGCCCACAACCTGGACATGTGTCCTGAGCAGGAATCGAACCAGCGACCTCTTGGTGCATGGGTGGACGCTCAGCCATTGAGCCACACTGGCCAGGCTGATTTCAGTTTTTGTAGCTTTACCATCCTCTCTCCCCACCCATTATTTCCCCCTGAGATAACTTGAGTTCCTTATAGTCAAAAGAACTGACCAGAAGCAAATGAAATGCTTGTCACTTAGCCCTTTCTCCCTGAGCAGGCAATCGGCGTGCTCCATCGTCCACTGTGCTGTGCCTGCAGCCAGAGTGGCTGTGCCCCTGGAGCTGACAGGTGGCCTTATCCTCCAGGAAGTGTCATGCTCTTGAGCTTCCCCTCTGACAGCTGGTCCCCAAAGAACTGTAGCACTGTCAAAATGGAAACAGCTCTCCCTAAATGTGCTTATGTGAGAAACATGCAGCCTCTGCACTTAATAGACGATCTAACTATTTGTGGAATTGAATTGAATTGCATGTGTATTTCACACTTGGTTTTCTCTCTAGGAGGAAAACACCATGAAGTAGTGAAGGGGCAAAAGCCCTACTCCGTTCCCATTCTGACCTCTAGCCTCCAGGCTTGTACCTTACTTGCTTGAGAGATATAAGTCCATATAGTTCAAGACAGAATAGTTTGAGGGAAAGTGTTGTCTTCTAATAAACTACCCTTCAGGACATGGGCTTGCTGACTGGGCCTGTCCTTGGAGCGAGTGCGGTGATGGTGTGATATAATAAAATATATATATTTAGTCTTTGTCCCTGGTTCCTCGAACAGAGTTCCTAAAACCTTTGTAATTTCCTAAGTGATATGAGTGTATTTTGTATTCTAATGAGGTGACCGGTGGATGGGAACCTCTAGATAGCTTCAGGATGGGGATTGTTTACCAAAATGACCAAGACATATTTTGAAGGTTGGAAGTTTCTGCTCATCTCCTGACCTTTGAGGAAGGAAAGGGGCTGGAGATTGAGTTAATCATCAATGGTCACTGATTTAATTAATTATGCCTGCACAATGGAACCTCCATAGAAACCCTGAACTACAGGGTTTAGAGAGCTTCTGGGTTGGTGAGCACATCCACATGCTGGAGAGTGGTGCACTACAGCTCCATGGGGACAGCCATTCCTGTGCTCTGGGCCTTTCTGGACCTCACCTTATGTATTCCGTCAGGTCTTTTATTTGCATCCTTTACAATAAACTAGTAAATGCAGGTAAATGTTTGCCTGAGTTTTGTGAGCCACTCTAGCCAATTATAGAAACTTGGGGCAGGGGTACGGGCAGGGGAGGAAGATTATAGGAAGTCCTGATTTTGTAGCCAAATGAGACACAAGTGAGGGTACCCTGGGGACACATTATTTGTGACTGTCATCTGGAGTAAGGGCAGTCTTTGAGACCGAGT
The DNA here is from genome assembly GCA_030848825.1 of Tadarida brasiliensis. Taxonomy (NCBI): domain Eukaryota; kingdom Metazoa; phylum Chordata; class Mammalia; order Chiroptera; family Molossidae; genus Tadarida; species Tadarida brasiliensis. The sequence goes on from CM061265.1 coordinate 63,764,228, forward strand.
CTTTAAATCTTTGGAGCTGGACACTAAATCTTGTTATTGGATTAAATTATAGGACACCTAATTGATGTCCAGAAAATTGCAAAAGTGATTTATGTGGGGGAAAACCCCCATACATTTGATGTCAGAAGTGTTGTGAGTAGAGAAGCAGTTCTCCTTTAACAGTGATTATTTATAATATACAAGTAATTCTGGGTACATAGCTAAACGTGAAGACACTACTAAACATGAAGAATAAATGAGGTGGCAATTATATAATGAGCATTTTTATTAACTTTAGGAGTTTTTTTTCAACATGCGAGCTTAATTTTTCTTACTTAGGAAAATCTCTCTCTCTCTCCCTTTTTTTTTTTTTTTTTTTTGGTGTGTTGCTGGAGGAGATAGGATTCTTCCATGGTATCACAGGAAAGCATTTCAGGGATATACACATGTAGTATTTGAGATATCGTGGCAAGATTTATTGAAGCAAAAACAAAGGACTGCCCCCAGGTTCACCATGGCCCTTGTCTCATCCGCCACCAGGTGGCTCAGCCCTGTCTCGCTGTGGAAGAAGTCCAGCCTGTAGGCTCACACTGGTCCCCACAAAGCCAGGAAGAGGGCCAGGACACAGAGCTGCCATGCCATTCGCCCAGCGCCTGAGGCTGCAGTAGTCCACACAGTCTCTGTTGCCATCTGGTCCATGATCAGCGCTGTACTTGGGCCCGTGCAGCTGCTAAAGGGAGAGAGCACACGAACGCCTCGGCCTTTGCTAAGTTTGGTTATATTTCCTTGGGTTTGGGAAGGGGTAAGCTTTCTTTCACACTCTCTAGTCCCTTTCCTGAATCTTCTGGAGTTTAGGGGTCTTATCCTATCCAGTCTTTCCCCCAGATTTTCCCAGGCTAGACTCCTCCCCTTCATGGTTGCCATTTTGGCTCCTACTGTACATGCCTCATGGTTTTCCTTCAGCATCGACTTTCACTGCACATGGTCTTAGTAGAAGGACCTCTCCCTGCGTCGTCTTAGCTTCTACTGCAGTGCACTCAGTTAACGAACTTGCCCCTTACTGTTTATCTCTCCCCCCAGTAATCCAGATGAAGGGATCAGTTGTTCTGGGGGAGATTGGAAATGCAGTCTTTCCTGCCTGCTTGGGGATGAATGGCCCTTTGGTGGAGGATGTGGCTGTCTCTTGGGGTGTCTGTGAAGCTGTAAATTCCTGACTTAATTAGACTTTGCCAGTTTTGCTCCCTTCTCCTTTGTTAGTATCTAACTAGCTACCTAGCTAAACAGGTGCACCTGGTACATATGTATAGGGATATAAATAATGCCCTTAAGTAGACATTGATTTTATCTCATTTAATTCTCATAAGAATACTACCAGGTAAGTTTTCTAATCCATATTTTGTGATGAAGAAATTGAGGCTTAGACTCATTAATGGACACTGACCAAGGTCTGGCTAAAAAGCAGATTTGAAGCAACATTTGATTTATTCCAAAGCCCATAATCTTTCCAATTTGCCATAAGGATATTGGAATACAAATGAATTATCCTAGCATTAGTTTGAAGTGCCTTTAAAATTTCCATTTCATTTTTTTCACTTTTTTTTTTTTTTGGTAAAATTGATTATAAATTTAAAAACTCATTTTCACCCACAACATTTTATTTCTTTAAAAAAATTTAAAAAGTCATTCTGTACTTGGAAGCATTGGCCATGAGTAACTGTAGGCTTCTGAGGGTATAACTCATTGTTCCCAATCAGGTGGTAGCAAGGATTTTTTCCTATTGCCTTGACTCAAAGTAATTGCATATTTATCTATTTATCTGAGCAATTAATCAGAGACCCAAGAAGTCTAAGTAGCAGCTGAATTCCCATGTTGGATTTTCATGTTACATTTACCAATTCTCAGCACTTTAAATGATTACTTATCTAAGCAGCATAAAACCACATGAATCATATGACCAAGTACTAGCTCTACTAAGGATGATTTACCCATCCCAGAGAATGCATTTCAGATGACTTTGCAGGAAATATAAAGAAAAATGATTACAGTAAAGATATTTTTAAACTGAAAAGCATTCACTAGTTTATATATCTAGAATGACACTACTGGGTCTTCCATTTATAGTCTAAAAATTGTTTTCCAGAAGCAACGGGTATAATATTCTGTTACTGTAATAAGAAAGCTTCTGTGAAAACATCTTTGTTTAAAAATGTGCATTTTTACCTGACTCAGAATCAGCATAATGGCCATTTTCCTTAGCTATCTGTAGATGGGTAGGAAACAACAATAGACCCATGGCATCTATTAACCAAAATTCAAAAACAGAACCGCCTTTGACCAAATGTTAAGTGGCAGGTTTATTTTGAATGGGAAACGGTTTCTGAAGATTCAAAATGAATTACAACATTAGCCGATAATTAAAAATTTAGTTAAATTGAGTTGCCTAAAGCATCCATCTGGATCACATTGACTGGGGTTCTGAAGGAGCTTAAATTTTGGAAGCTGGGTGCTTGAGAGGCTACAGCGAGGCTTCCTGTCATAGGTATATCGTGTTGGGTCTGTACAATGTGTATAAATTAAAAGTTGACAGGAAGGTTTCACATAAACATCAGAAATTTTGGCTTCTCTTGAAAAACATCAAGAGATGTGGCAACGCAGGGCCTATTGTTTCTGTTGAGGTGCATTCTTTCTAGTTCTTATTCCCTTATACATGATATGTATGCAAATGTTTTCTCCACAGCTGATCTACTCTTTTAAATTTACCTGAGTAGCTGTGTAGGCATTTGAATTTAAATCTCTATTTTAAGGCCTGCTTGCTGCTGGTTCCCAGACCATGTGGTCATACGTGACATTTGTCTTTTGAGATGATGAAAATGATGATGATGATGATTGCACTTGCAATTTGGTTCTACTATTACGATCTCAGAGACTTTTTGAAACCATATAGACCTTAGAAGGGAAGAGCCATTGACATAAAGAAAATAGAAAATAACAACATTAAAATGATGAGATTTGGTAGCATTATTTGTTATGATATATTTACGTGTTAAGAAAGATTTGAAATGTAGGAGGAGAATCCAAAACAACCTCAGTTATAAAAGGAAATCAGCTGCTGTAAGTTTGGGAATACAACAGGAAATTCCATGCTTTAGGTTTGTCTTCCTCACCCCCACTCCCTGTCCCCCAGTGAATAAAGCCAAACAAAAACAAAATGCATAGTCATAGGACGCTGACGTAAAAGTGCATCCTATTATACAGGATGGGGCAAAAGTAGGTTTACAGTTGTTCATATGGAAAATGATACAATAATTAATAAATAATAATACAAGAATAAACCCTGTTTCCCGTATTCACAACTATAAATCTACTTTTGCCCAACCCTGTATTTAGCACGTTAGAATTAGATGTAGACTAGGGTAGGGTGCTAAGATTTAGCAAATTAAAATACAGGATGCCTAGTTATCTGAATTTCAGATAAACAACAACTACATTTATAGTATAAATATGTCCCATGCAATATTTAGGGTGTATGCTGTGGTCTGAATGTGTCCGCTCAAAGTTCACAGGTTGAAATTCTAATCCCCAATGTGATGGTATTAGGAGGTGAAGCCTTTGAGAGGTGATTAGGTTATGTGGGTGGAGCCCTCATGGATGAAATTAATGCCCTTATAAAAGAGGCTCAGAGAGCTACCTCGTCCCTTCCACTGGGTGAGGCTAGAGTGAGAAGTCAGCAGTCTGTGACCTGAAAAAGGGTTTTCACCAGAACCACACTGATAGCGTGATCCTGGACCTCCAGCCTCCAGAACTGTAAGCAATAAATTTATGTTGTTTGTAGCCAACCAGTGTATGTTATTTTGTTATAGTATCCTGGGCAGACTAAAGCAGCATACTTACATTAAAAAAAATTCATTGTTTATCTAAAATTCAAGTTTTACTGGGTCTCCTGTATTTTATCTGGCAACCCTAGAAGAGGGGAAAGATGCTGCATGAGGGGCTTGGTTATTACCACAGTCCAGGTTTAGTCAGCAGGTGGATAGATAGGCCAGAGGGAGCCTGGTTCCAACTCAAGGACCTAAATACCACGCCAAGTTGAGAGGGCATTTTTGTATATTCTAAGCAGCCGGCAATCAGACTATGTTCAGGCTGGTAGGCAATAGGTTGAGGAGGTTCCAGGTTTTAAAGATAATGTGTGTTAAAGTTCTTTCTGAAATGATAATAATAATGATGATGGTATCAAATATGTGAGCTTTATGACATTAAAAAGTTGATCGAGACAGTGAAAATGATACAGCGCGCTCTCGGTTGTCTGAGTCAATTTTACACCCCTGTATTAAAATTAAAATTAAAATTAAAATTAAAATTACTGTACGTATGGACTGTAGGCCTGCGTATTCCAGCACCCCAGGAATCCTTCAACGCCAGGTGCAACCACTAGAGTCTGGAATGGATTAACTGTGATAAACGAGGGACGACTGTATTTTAATTTATTTATTGTTAAAAATTTTTTCTTTATTGAATTTTTTTTAAGAGAGAGAGGAAGAGAGAGGGAGAGAGAGATAGAAACATCAATGAGAGAGAACATCAATTGGCCGCCTCCTGCATGCCCCCCACTGGGGATCGGGCCCACAACCTGGGCATGTGCCCTGACCAGGAATTGAACTGGTGACCTCTTGGTGCATGGGGCGACACTCAACCACTGAGCCCTACTGGCCAGGCCTAGACACATTTTTAATAATACAAGCTCCTTACAAATCACTGGAATGGAGAGAAGCTCAAAATACAGATGCTCCTTGACTTATGATGGGGTGTGTCCTGATAAACCCACTGTAAAATGAAAATATTGTAAGACATAAATGCATTTAATGCACCTAAACTACCAAAAATCATAGCTTAGCACTAACCTACCTTAAACATGCTCAGAACACTTCCATTAGTCCACCGTTGGGCAAAACATCTCACACACCGAGTACATTGTAGAGTTAAGTTGTTCGTTGTCATGATTGCATGAATGACTGGGATGACTGGGAGCTATGGTCACTGCTGCTGCCCCAGATCATGGGAGAATATTCTACTGAATATCACAAGCTCAGGAAAAGATCAATTTTCACAATTCAAAGGTTTCTATTGAATGGGTATTGCTCTCACACCATCATAAAAGTAAAAAAATTTGAAGTTGAAACATTGTCAGTTGGGAATTATCTGTATATTACTTTTCAAATACCAGAAATTATACCAAGTTGTATACTTTTAGAGTAAAGAAGACAGAGAAAGGGAGAAAGAAAAACAACAAACTGAAGCAAATTCTTTTATATCATAAATAATTTTAAATTTGCATCAGGTGCAAATTTATAATGATTCAATATTTCTAACCAGAGACTTCCGGTCAAGATGGCGGCGTAGGTAAACGCGGTATCGCGTCCTCCCACAACCACATCAAAGTTACAACTAAACTACAGAACAACCATCATTCAAAACCGCCTGAAATCAAGCTGAATGGAAGTCCTACAACTACGAAATTAAAGAAGAAGCCACATCGAGACTGGTAGGAGGGGCGGAGGCGCGAGGGGCTGGTCGCACACCCACGTGTGGTGGATAAAAATTAGGAGGGACACCTCGGCTGGGAAGGTCCTCCCTGAGGACTGAGGGGTCCCTGTCCCACACCAGGCGCCCAGCTCAGGGCTTCAGTGCCAGGAAGAGAAGTCCCCATAACTTCTGGCTGGAAAAAACCAGTGGGAACTGAGGCTGAGGGGGCTGGAGAACACCCCCCCCACCCCCGCAGCTCCTCTTAAAGGGCCTGTGCACGGACTTACTCGGACTCGCTCCCTCCAGGCTCCAGCATGCGGGAGGGAGCCTGAAAGGCACCAGAGTCATATGGGGAAGAACTGAGCTGTTTGGCATTGGAGCAAGGGCTGGAGAGGCAGCTTTCTCCGGGACAGACGTGCTATCAGAGGCTTTTGTTTCTTTGGTGAGCCCTTCCCTGGGCTGGCAGATGCCACCATATCTGGGACTCCAGCTACCTGGCTCACACTGTTTGCCCCTCCCTGGTGATTCCCTGAGGCCCCACCCCACCCAACTTTCAGGCCCACCCAAGCTGTAGCCAGTTGCTTTACCATAGGATTAGCCTGTCTTGGATCCTGCTTCAGCTTTTCCTAAATTCTTTCAAACAAGCAGCATCTGGGCTCAGCTAGCCCCATACTTCTCGCTAAGTAATACATAGAAACAAACACAGGGAGGCAGCCAAAATGAGGAGACAAAGAAACAGGTCCCAAATGAAAGAACAGAACAAAACTCCAGGAAAAGAACTAAGTGAAATGGAGTTAAGCAACCTAACAGATGCAGAGTTCAAAATACTGCTTATAAGGATGCTCAATGGACTTAGTGAGCTCAGTGAACTTAGTGAGAACCTCAGTGGACTTAGTGAGGACCTCAAGAGCATAAAAAAGGACCAGTCTGAAATGAAGGATGCACTAACTGAAATAAAGAATAGTTTACACAGATGCAATAGTAGAGTAGGTAAAGCCAAGAAGCAAACCATTGATTTGGAATATAAGAAAGCAAAAAACACCCAATGAGAACAGCAAAAAGAAAAAAGAATCCAAAGAAATGAGGACAGTGTAAGGAGCCTCTGGGACCACTTCAAGCGTGCCAACATTCGCATCTTGGGGGTGCCAGAAGGAGAAGAGAGAGAACAAGAAATCAAAAACCTATTTGAAACAATAATGGCAGAAAACTTTCCTAACTTGGTGAAGGAAACAGACATGCAAGTCCAGGAAGCACAGAGAGTGCCAAACAAGATGAACCCCAAGAGGCCCACACCAAGACACATCATCATCAAAATGCAAAAGGTTCAAGACAAAGAGAGAATCTTAAAAGCAGCAAGAGAAAAGAAGTTAGTTACCTACAAGGGAGTTCCCATCAGACTGTCAGCTGATTTCTCAAAAGAAACTTTGCAGGCCAGAAGGGAGTGGCAAGAAATATTCAGAGAGATGAAAAGCAAGAACCTACAACCAAGATTACTCTATCCTGCAAAGCTGTCATTTAGAATCGATGGCCATGTAAAGAGTTTCCCAGACAAGGAAAAGCTAAAGGAGTTCATCACCACCAAACCATTCTTATATGAAATGTTGAAGGGTCTTCTTGAAGAAAAAGATAAAAAAATATAAACAAAAAAAATGGCAATAAATACATAGCTATCAACAATTGAATCTACAAACAAAATGAACAAGCAGAACAAAGACATTCTCATAGATACAGAGAACTTTTTTGGGAACCAGATGGGTGGGGGCTGGGGGGATGGGTGAAAAAGGTGAAGGGATTAAGAAGTACAAATTGCTTGTTAGACTGACAAACCTCAAAGGGAAGGGGGGTTGGGGGGTGGGAAGAAATAAACCAAAGAACTTATTTGTATATATGCATAACCAATGGACACAGACAACAGTGTGGGGAAAGGCAGGAGGGGGGCAGGAATGGGGAGGAGGGGGGCAAGGGGGGGAAAATGAGGAACATCTGTAATACATTCAACAATAAAGATAAGTTATAAAAAAAATATTTCTAACCAGTCACATCTTTATGATTTCATATTTTACAAAGCTTAAAGTTCACACAACACAGCTGTTTATATAAATACACACATATGCAAATATATACACAGTATACACATTTATAACCTTTTATATGGCATTTTATATGTATTTTATACATATATGTGTATATATTTTAATATCAAGACAGCTCTGTAGAAACCTGAGAGTGCTCTTATCTCCTCGACCTTTGATGCTGGGAAACGTAGGGAGGGCAAATGCCTGTGAATACGGGAGACGGGGACTAGCTCCACTGATGGGGGACCCAAAATGGCATTGTCAGTTCCCGGAGTACACAGTCTACTCCACTACTTCTGGATAAACAAAAACTTTATGTGGCTACTTCAGAGTCTACTTTTATTGAAGCTGACTTTTTTCTTAAAGGTAGCATCGTATTTCTGATTTTTTTTTAAATCTCAAAGAGCAGGCTTTTTATTATTTTTTCCATTATGCTTTAGGATCTCCTAAAAATTTTTATGAGTGGGCCAGACTCAGGTTCTTTTAATTGCAAAGAGAAGTACATATAAGGATAGCAACAGACAAAAACTGGTCAAAGGTTTCATGTGACCTTTTATCCCCAATTTCAATGCAGTACTCCAAGCTTACTTTTAGCTCTGTGCTAGAAAGTGAGAGATTTCAAGTGTCTGAGGGTCCTGAGTCAAGCCTGTGCTAAATGCTAATGTTTGCAGTGGAAAATCAGAGGGCAATACAAACATTTTCTGCTGGACTATTGTGGAGACTTTCTGGACCATCCTCTCCAGCAACTTATAACCTTTACAAGGTCCAGAGATGGCAAAGATGAAGAATCTTATTGAGACTCTCTAGATGTGAACACTACTGACTCTTTTGCTCAGGTCAAACAAGGGAAAAGAGCAATTCCTTAAATGTGAAAAGGACAAGCACCTGCATAAATAGATTGGGGTAACTGATACATTATAGGGTGAGGTATGCTTAAACCAGGGTGTGGGATTTATGTATGTCATTCATTCTCCCTGGGCGAAACATGTAGAACCTTGCATGAAAGGGTGCAGTGGTTTTAGGTAATCCATCCTGGGCATTGTAAGCATATATTTTCAGATATTTTCTTTCCCCTTAATGAGGAAAGAAAAATTGTGTGTCAGGGCCGTAGAAGATTTAGCTCCATGGAGGTGCATCTCCCCCCCACCCCCGCCAAATTCCTTATCTCTGTTATACTTTATTATTATTCTTGTTTTACTCATGAGAAAACTGAGCCTTAGAGAGGTCAAGTGAAATAGTTTAAGAGTGTATACCTAGTTAATGGTCAGAGTCCTCAGATTTGTTTGACTCCAAGCCTGTGTGCTTTTTCTATACATCATCTCCCAGGACAAGTTGCTCTGCATTCTCAGCCTCAGTTTCCTAACTAGTAAAACAGTGATGCTATCACTTGTCTTGATGGGCTGTGGTTTGGATTAGAGATAACTAATATAAAGTTTCCAGTGCAGGGACTGGCCTCTGGTTATGCTCAATAAGTAAGAACTTTTACTATCATTAAGCAGGAAACAGGTAAGTGTTCCAGGTAAGGGTGGATGGAACACAGTGTCAAGCAAGTCTAATAGGAGGCACTAAGTGGAGGTCTAGATAGGAAATAGGTTTCATTTAGACCATAGTGGGAGCATTGAGCTCAGGGAAGGGCTAGACTGAGAACAAAGTAAGGGCCTAGTTTTGCAGAAAATGAAGGCAGAAACCTAGAAAGGGGATGGCTAAACTTATTCCATCCAGGATGAATTTGACCTTGAGTGAATTTTTTGAGAAACAATGGAACACATCCCTATAATTCCATTGGTATTTTTCAAGTGTTTGATTGCTAAATAACTGAAATGATTAAGTTAAAAGAAATCTTTATTGTTGAAAGCATTACAGATGTCCCCCCTTTTGTTCCCCATTGGCCCCCACCACACCCCAGGCCTTCACTGCACCATTGTCTGTGTCCTTGGGTTATGTATACATGCATATAAATTCTTTGGTTAATCTCTCCCTCACCCCTTCCTGCTTAGATTTGTCAGTCTGAAATGATTAAATTTAGAAGATTATATTTATTAAGAAAAGAATCCAATCATTTTTTAAACCACAAGCATAACAACAGAGGTCACTTTTTTTTATTTATCATGGTCTGGATTGGTCATTGAAATAATGTTTAATTTGTCATTTCACATGCAATCAAGACTAGAATTTTCTTTAGTTTCTTTTTTTTATCCAGTGTAATACAGGTTTGACATTAAAAAATGATGATTTGTGACAGCAGCAAGAGTACTTTTGTATGTGACTATATAACCTGTCAAAGGATTTGCATCAGGACTTTCGGAAGCACTGTCATTCTCATTCACAATAAAGGCCCTCAAGCCCCTCACTGTCCCGCAAGCAATAAAGGCTGTCACCCAGTCAGCGCCAATTTCATTCCTGTGAGAGTCGGCTGTGATACTGCTGATGCATGTCAAGCTTTGTTAAATTCACTGTGGGTCAACTACCTAAATGTTTCTTCTAAATGATTCAATCATAAAGTACAAGGCCCCGAAATACCTAGAGAATTATGGCAGCCCTCATTCTTCACGATAGAAGGGTTAGGCGATTGATGAATGGGGAGAGGAGCTGAATTTAACACAAGTACAAATAAAAATGAAGTAGTGAAAATTCCTATACATTTATTTTGTATATTTGTATATTATTCCAAAGACATTTGGTTTGATTACTTACTAGCTTTCTTCTTATTGAAAGGATTCAAATTATTATTTATTGATTCATTCATCAAACTTTCCTTGAGCCAGGTGCAGTGCTGAGCGCTGAAGATACAGACAAGCGAGACGTGACCTCTATCCTTCTGGGTCTCATGGACTATTAGTAAGATAAATTTAACTGGATTAATAAAATTACCATTTTTGTTTTTGAAATTTTCATTTTTCATCATCCTTTGCAGTGGTTCTCAACCTTCCTAATGCCGTGACCCTTTAATCATGTTGCGATGACCCCCAACCATAAAATTATTTTCGTTGCTACTTCATAACTATAATTTTGCTACTGTTATGTCTTAGGTGACCCCTGTGAAAGGGTCGTTCGACCTCCAAAGGTGTTGCAACCCACCGGTTGAGAACCTCTGCTTTAAAACAACTTTCCTGGTCTTGCTTACATGGGATAGGAGATGAAATGTGGCATGCTTGGAAAGCAAGGAAAACCAGAAAGCAAGAACAATTTTTCTCTTCTGTTCTATTCCTAGTCTGCCTCATGCTGTTTCCCTCATCTCTGTCTAAGTTCCCTAAACAGTTGTCCCTCACTGTCCTCCTCAGTACCCAAATCTGTGAATGCTCAAGTCGCACATAACCTGTGCACTTCCCCTCCTCCTCCGTGTGTGTGTGTGTATTTTATCTTCAGATAGAGTGGGAGAGGGGGAGAGAGAGAGAGAGGGAGAAACATTGATGTGAGAGAGATACATCAACTGGTTGCCTCCCACAGGACCCCGACCAGGGCCCGGGGACAAACCACAACTGAGGTACGTGCCCTTGACCAGAATCAAACCCACGACTCTGTGGTCCGTGGGCCGACACTCTAACTGCTAAGCCAAACTGGCCAGGGCCCCCCGTATATATATTTATATAAAAAATTTTTTTTTCTTTTTAATGCTACCAGAGAGAAAGAGAGGAAGGGAGAGGGAGAGAGAGATAGAAACATCGATGAGAGAGAACATCGATTGTCAGCCTCCTGCATGCCCCCCACTGGGGATCGGGCCCACAACCTGGGCATGTATCCTGACCGGGAATAGAACTGGCGACCTCTTGGTGCATGGGTCGATGCTCAACCACTGAGCCACACTGGCCGGGCCCCTGTATATTTTAAATCATCTCTGGATTACTTATAATACCTAACACAATGTAAATGCTATGGAAATAGGTGTTGTTTTGTATTTTTCAGGGAATAATGACAAAAAAAGTTTGTACATGTTCAGTACAGACATAACCATCATAGGCCCAACTACACTGAACACGTCAACAACAATGTAACATTATTCCCTGAATATTTTCAAGCCAGTGTTGGTCAAATCTGCAGAAGTGCCAACGATATGTCTTGCAGAGTGAGAGAGCGGAGGCTCCGTGTGTGTAAGGATGAGGCTTGTTGGCTTGGGACATTTTTCCCAGTAGGATTTCCCAGTAGGACATTGCTCCCCAGTCTCAGCATTTGCCACTTGATTAGGAGACTTCATTTATGGGTTTCTAACTGTAGGGTCTGAAGCGGCATTTTCAACCTTTTCCATCCCAGGGCACACATAAACTAATTACTAAAATGCTGCAGCACACCAAAGAATGTAAGTTTTGCCTATGTGACAAAAAAAATAGGAATAATGATTTCACTCACATGTGGAATTTAATGAACAAACTGAACTACCATGCAAAAGAGAGACAGACTCATAGATAGAGAGCAGGCAGAGAGCCCTGGGATGGTGGTGGGGGGGGTTGTTGCTGGGGGTGGGGGTGGAGGAATTGAACAAAAAAAGAGAGAAACTCATAGACAAGGACAATAGTGTGGTGATTTTGGGGGTGGAGGGGGATGGGTGGAGGTAGAAGAGGGCATAGAGGGGATAGAGGGGATAAATGGTGATGAAAAAATAAAATTGAAAAAAAATTTAGATACATAGTTTCATAGCATAAAATATATTAGTGTGATCTTTAAAACATAAACATATTTTACATTAAAGTAAAATATATAAGAAGATAAAAAAATAAGGTCACAAGAAAAAAATAATAACTTCGTTCTTGTTATAAATTTTTTTGATTCATTTACATCGGACGGCTATTGTTGTGTTGGCTGTTGTCATTTTTTTAGTTGACAATCTAAGGGAAAATAGGTCAGTGCCCCTGACTAAAGATTCAGATATTGTTTGTTTTAAAAATTCTTGTGGCACACTGGTTGAACATCGCTGGTCTTAAAGCAATGAATCTAAAATTAACTCTCGCCTCCTGGGAACCACAGAATTATTAAAGACAGACATAAAACTATGATCAAGTCTTTCTTTCACTTTATGTATTTTTCACTCTATTGCCTTTTCAATTGTTATATAAGTCTATTTTATTTTATGTACTATAGAATTAGTATCTTAAGATTCCAAAGAAAATAGAGAAGAGAAAAACAAAACTTTACGTGTTACCTCGATACCCAGATAGAATTATAGTTAACATTTTGTAGACTGTTCTTCCAGGAATTGTTAAGGCACTATTACACAAACACACACTTTTCTTTAAAGAAAATTTGGATTTTGGTAGAAAACAATTCTAGAAGTAGCAATGTGTGATAAAAAACCTGAACATTTTTAAAACATTTCGCCAAACTGCTCTGCTGAATCAGTGTGCAGTTTGTATTCCCATCAGCACTGTGTTTAAGTGGTTGTATTTCTGAATTTGCCAAAACCAGATATTATCATTTAAAAAGAATTATATCAAGTTGGTAGGTGAGCTCTTTCAGTTTTTACAGACTTTTGGTATAATCCTTGGGCCTCTGATTGTGCACTGGCCCTCTTCTGGCCCAGGACATTCTTCATCTGTGAAGCTTCTCCTCCTGCTTACAACTCCTTGACCCATGCAAACTTGGTCTGGCTCCCTGAGATCTACTTGTTTTTGCTGTTGGTAATTGTTTGTCTGTTGGTTTTGTCTTATGTATGCAATAGTCTTTTCTGCCATGTGCTCCTTTTTCTACTCAGAAAGAGGCCTGCTCAGAGGAAGGTCACCATAGCTACGATAGACTTCTACTCTACTTTTTTTTTATTATTAATCTATTAAAAAGCCAGTATTTAATGCTCACTAACTTGTGTAACATCTAGGAGAATAATCCTGTCCCCACAGTCATTCAGTCCACAGCCCTCTGAATAGGAAAAAACAAACAAACAAACAAACAAATAAAATGCAACAGGATTATTTTGATGACGCAAACAAAACCATTCTAAGTATTTCAAGTAGGATGGGATTTGATTGAGACATACAATCTTGCACGACTGTTACGAGGATTAGAGGAGCAAAGGTCAACTGTCCTATGGAATATATATAGGAACCCTGTTTTCTAATGTAGAGTATTTGTGTTTGATGATGCACTTGATTAGACTATGGTCATTTTCACACTGACTTTTCATCTATGTATTAGTCTGTTTGCATTTTAGGTAATGTTTAATCCTTTTTATGAGTTATCATTTTCTCTTAGAAGTTGTAAGCATGTCTGTTAAAAACACACACACACAAAACTACTTCATCTCTTGAAAACACTAAAGCTGGCCTGTCTGCTGCTATGTCTGTTTTCTGACAGGCAGCAGTAATATTGTTCTTTGAAGTGTCTCCATGTGCCTTTACTCTACTCCTCCCGTCCTCCTTGTTTGCTCTCACTCTGATTCGAGTTGCTGAGCCATAGCTTCCTGAGATCTGGCGTGCGTCCATCCTCCACTAATGTGCACCCTGTGATGGTGAGCTGCAGTGAGCAAAGCTTCAGTGCTGTGAACTGGCTGTGCTCCAGGCCTCAGCTGCTGATAAATCTGCCTTGGCATTTGATGTTAAGTATAGCTCTCCGATGATGACTACGTTTTTTGAAACTGCATGCATCATTTCGATAGGCTGTTATTATAAACCAGCACCTAAGACTAGAAGCAGGAATGGGAAGGAATTTTCCACGCATAGAACCCCGTTAGCAGTGGTTGTCCTTTTCTGCACTCATTAATGTAGAGTCAAAAGATTTTCAATAGAATATGATCCCAAATCAAAAAAGACAGGCTAGGGCACAGGCACCCGCAGGGTGACTTAGATTTGAAGGCCTTTGCAAACAGCATTACCAGGAACCTCAGACAGCCTTTGACCTAGGAGGTCCTTGAAAATATGGATAGTTGTCTGTTCTGTATGCCTTCAAGAGAAAGCAGTGCTTGGTATGAACATATAGGAGACAAATATGCCAGCTGAGTCCAGCAGTTAACAACACCCTCACTTTTATTCACTTCAGGTCAGTGTTTCCCAATGTGCTTCTCAAATCTTGAGCCTTGAGAGTTATTCCAAAAACAGGTTTTCAATTTGGGATTTGGTGTGATTTTTACCCATGTCTTGAGAGTCACAGCTGACATTTTAAAACTTATGAAAAGTCCTATAAGAACGTAATCTACTTAATTTGTTTAATACAGCATCCTCCCTATCACCCCACTTTTTTTGATTATAGACATTTAAAAAAAATTTATGTGGTTCTTTTTTTAAAGATTTTTTTTTTCTTTATTGATTTTTAGAGAGAGAGGAAGGGAGAGGGAGAGAGATAGAAACATTGATGAGAGAGAACATCGACTGGCCGCCTCCTGCACGCCCCCCACTGGGCATTGGGCACAACCTGGGCACGTGCCCTGACTGGGAATCGAACCAGCGACCTCTTGGTACACGGGTCGATGCTCAACCACTGAGCCATACCAGCTGGGCTGATTATAGACATTTTTTATTCTGCAGAATTTTGATAACAGCATGCTGAAAATTGAGACCCCCCCCCCCCCATTATCTCCTGTGGCCTGTCATTTTATTAGAATAAAATAGATGACTATACCTGAGGTTCTTCAACTTGTTCTGAGTCATTGGCTCCTGTGGCAGTCTGGTGCCTGAACTCCATCTCAAAATAAAATTTTGCTGATTCCAAGATTTTCTTCTTGTCTTTCAGCATGTTTATTACAATGTATTGGTTTGTGGGTATGTTTGTGTTTTCTTGCTTAGAGTTTATTGAGCTTCCTGGATATGTAGGTTATTATTTTTTAATAAAGGCAAGAAGTGTTCAGTCACTATTTATTTGAATGTACTTCTTTCTCCTCTGTCTCTTCTTCTGGTATTTACATCTATGAGTATGTTGGTGCATTTAATGGTGTCCACACTTCTTTGAGGCCTTTTAATTTTTCTTCATTCTTTTTTCTCTCTGTTTTTCATCTTGCATAATCTCTACCAATCTATCTTCAGGTTCACTGAGTTTTTCCTCTGCCAGTTCAAATCTACTATTGAGCCCCTGTAGTGAATATTTTAGTTTGGCTATACTTTTCTACTCCAGAATTTCCATTTGGTTCTTTTTTTTTGAATTCCCATCTCTTTATTGATATTCTCTATGTAATGCAACCTTGCCACCATACGTTTTGTTAGTTCTTTAGTCATTCTTTTCTTTAGTTCTGTGTACGTATTCATAATGGCTACTTTGAAATCTTATTTTTTAAAATCTGACATCTGGTCACTGTCACAGGCAGCCTCAGTTGCCTGCTTCATTTTCTGGTGTAGTAGTTTCCATGACACAATTTATTTTGTAGGAAATGATATTTTCAATATATTTTAGCAAATCTGGGTACAGCCCCTTTATCTTTCTTGTTATTTGCTTGGTTATTTGTTCAGTGACTGCCTGGATTAATTATTTTAATGAAGCCTATGTTTCTTCTCCCCCTCCCCATGCCCAGTTGAGTCACTGATATTGTAACTCAGGGAAGCACAGCTTTGGGTATGCTGACCGACTGTCACTCTGGGATAACAGTGGTCCTAGTAGGGCTCTTCCCTAACCACACCCAGCTGTTAAACTCCACAAATTAGTGATGACTCTTTTCAGCAAGGCCCTGGGCATAAATTCCTACACAAACTAATCCTCTTTCATAGTTCTTGAGGTCAGCATTTGATAGGTCATGACTCAGGTTCTCGACTGCAAAATACCCAGTTTACATTCTAGGTTCTATCTTCATCAGATCCTGTATCTGCATCAGATCATGCATCTCCTCCCAACTGCCCTTCATCACAATCTCTGCTTTTCTTGAGAGTCCTGTTAGGCTTAAAGTTCTCCATATATTGTCTCAAGTAAACTTGGTTCCTTTGGAAGGGATTAAGAGCTGTTTTTTTTTTTAATCCTTACCCGGACATTTTTTGCATTTATCTTCAGATAGAAGGGGAAGGAGAGAGGGAGAGAGAGAGAGAAACATCGACGTGAGAGAGACACATCGACTGGCTGCCACCCACATGACCCCAACCGGGGCCGGGGACGAACTGCAACCGAGGTACGTGCCCTTAGCAGGAACCAAACCCGGGACTCTCTGGTCCTCGGGCCGACACTCCAACCGCTGAGCCAAACCGGCCAGGGCTAAGAGCTGTTTTTTTAAAAAAAATATATATTTTTTAATCTATCTATCTATCTATCTATCTATCTATCTATCTATCTATCTATCTATCTATCTGGCCTGCTTCTCCCAACAGGCACACTCTCTGAGCCAGGGCTCTGGAACTTGGGTTGGGGCACTGACATCCTTGCATTAGGAGCTGAATGCTCAGTGCATGGGGAGTCAACATCTCGAGGTTCTTTTGGTTTGCTTTCCTGATGTGGAACCGTCACCTCATGAGTTGGAGAAGGGCCACTGGGTTCCCAGTATTGTCAGCACACCATGCCCAAGGCAGAGCCTCCATTCCACGAGTAGGGTTTGGGCAGAAAAAGGGAGCCCTCAGCTCTCAACAGTACTCACCTGGAGCTGAACCTTAGCAACAGGCAGCTAGGGATAGGATGAGAGACCCTGAAGTCCTGCTCCTTCTGGGAGAAAAGCCCTCTGACTGGGAGCTGGGGAGAGAGGGAGCCCTGCAGCAGTCTGGAGTAGAGTCTCTACCTTGCTAAACTGGTAGGAGGTGGGGAAGGAGCAGTCTTGGTTCAAATACCACAGAAGCTCACTTTTCTTGTTGAATTTTCAGATTTTATTGAGTAATATTTCTTATTTTCTGCTTGCACTTAAAACCATTTCTAGAGGCTTTGAATGACTTAAAAAAAAGAATTTTCACTGGGGAACAGGTCGACAATCTCCTCCTGTTGTCATGCTAGAAGCTGATTTCTTTTTCTTTTTTTTTCCAATTTTTTTTCTTTATTGATTTTAGAGAGAGAGGAAGGGAGAGGGAGAGAGAGATAGAAACATCGATGAGAGAGAACATCAATTGGCTGCTCCTATATACCCCGCACTGGGGATTTGTCCCACAACATGGGCATGTGCCCTGACTGGGAATTGAACCGGCGACCTCTTGGTGCATGGGTTGTTGCTCAACCACTGAGCCATACCGGCCGGGCTAGAAGCTGATTTCTATAAAATACGTTTTAAACGCATAAAGTAAGACACATAGGATTATAAAGAAATCAATTGTATTGAGATATAGTCATCAAAAGATTTAAAAATTGTGGACTAATATTAGTAACTACTACACTTTAAGGGAGAGATGAGCATACATGAAGCATATGTGTTGGGATATTTGCGACTATAATGTGATATGGAAATATCTATGATTGCTATCGGTGACAAAGTCATAGGACTTTGATACCACTGTGATTTGTTGTCTACACTTATAATGTCAGGAAATGCTAAATTTTAGTTAGAGGTCAGTGAAAATAAAAGATGTTATTTTTTGTAGTCTGCATTCACTGATCCCCTAAATTTTATTCACAGTTATTTGGGGTCTGTGCACCCAGGTGAAGATTGTATAAAAGATTGAAGACCATAACAGAATCTAGAGAAGGCCATTGAACAACCCACATGTACTGTGACCTAAGAATTACTCTGATTCTTCTTTTCAAAGGCAAATGAAACAACCCAGGGGAATTTTGAAGTCCTCTGAAGTCTTGCATGAGCTTTTCCTTGAAAGTCATGACCTCTATCTGTCACCATCCTTTGTCACATTTGCATTCTCTGACCCAAATAACCTTGGAAATTATGGCACAGGCATGAGCAGGGAATTTAATAAAAGGTATATCATTCCTATTGTTGGAACCATAAAGTTATCTGTGGTTTTAGAAAAACAGTACTGAATCTGGAATGTGCATATCTGGGAGCTTTAAACTGTAAATGTCAAGCAATACAAACTCAAAGAGATGTGAAGTTAAGAAAAAGTATTTAAATAATTGCCTACTAAAAGTTTAGCTTCTATAGAAAACATGCTTGTGAAAACATAATATTCATTTTAGAAACTATAATTCGCACACATAATCCTTTTAAAAGGGAAAATTGTCCAAGTCTTATATGACGAAGAGAAAATTATTCCTTAGTCATTTCTTAGTTTAGCCTTTTATTTACATTAATTTATTTCACTTCTACCATTAAACATAAATATTTCTAAGATACAAAATGCCTTTAGAATGCCTTTCTCCTGGTTTTATGTAACAGCATGTTGTGTGGGAAGCTTAGTTCATGCTGTTTGTTTATATAACCTTAACCAATGATCTGTTATGTTTAAGAGACAGTATTAAATATTTGGAAATATAAAGCTACATAAATTGTGAATTACATAAATTATACATATGCAATTTTACATTTTCCATCATAGTCATTAAATATATCATGAAAAAATAGTGATATGTTACAAGATAAAACAAAACTCTTGTTATTGCACCCTTGTGCTTTAAGACATTTAGGTTAGATATAAAGGAGGTTTATTTTTTTGTTGCTGTTTCAAATCTCAGCATTGTTAAATATTAAGAGAAAGATATTTCTTTCTTTAAAGGTCAGTAAAACTCTTCTATCTGAGGTGACTTGAGAGTCCTCCTGTTGCCTGAAGGAACTGGTCGGAGTGGATGGCTCCTCGGTGCTTTCCCAGCCATTTGATTTATGGTTCTGGGTTCTGATGTGCAAAAGCAGTTTGGTGTGTTCATGTGCAAATGATTGGGCTTAAATCAGTCGCATCAAAGCATTCCCCTGGTTTCAGTACTTTTCTCTCTTATAAAAAAAAATTCTATTACCAGAGAGAGAATGAGGGAGAGTTTTTAATGTTTGCAGAATATTTCACAACATGAAAAGAAATAAGAAAAGTGATTTTCATACTATTGAAACTTTCTGTGGTTGTATTGGTATATTATTTTGTCTTTCCCTTCATTTCTTGAACAGCATTTATTAAAGATTACCAAAGACTAATTTTGGTGCTAGGACTGAAGAAACATATCCGTTCTTCTGGGACCAGAACTTGAAGGTGATTAGTGCTCCAGGGATGTATGAAACCAATGTAATGGTTTGCCTGTGCATGAGAAATCACCCCTTTCTTCAAAGCCTGAAAATCCCTGCAGAGTTATGACTAACCTGGGAGGGCTGTGGAGAGGATGGCATCACACTGGGAAGGAGGGATAATTCTGGGGGCCAGCAACGTTTTAGAAGACAGACTGCTTGGGTGGAAAGAGAGACATGAAAAAGAAATACTATGTAAGTACAATGAAAATATCTCTGGGTAAATTGGAGAGTCAAATAATAATGGTCTAATGGCTCAAGACTCAACAGACTAAACTTGCAGGGATGATACATTCTGATCCTGGCGCTGTGTGACGAGCTCACGTGCGTGCCTGTGCAGGTAGAGCACTTCCCTCTGAGGCCAGGCGCTGCAGCTCAGTAGGTTCAGGTGGTGGTAGCATACCTAATGAGCAGAGGTGTATTTTGCTTTCCTCTGTGTGGAGGCTCTCTCTTAACTGGGGAATCAGGAGAAACACCATCACTTCCTAATAGCTTTCTTTGTTTATTGTTACCCTCCCCAACCCCATTCACATTTGAAATTCTAGGGACATCTGGATAAAAATGATTTTACTGATGTTTATTCACTTGGATAAGTTGGAATAGAAAACTGCCAACATCAACCATTTTGACCTCACACAAGACTACCGGACAATAAGATAGACCTTATCTCCAGACTGTCCAGGTCAAATCTGGGGTCTTTTTCGTAACTTTATTTCTTCTTGGCTTAATGAAGCACTCATCATTGCTGAGACACACATTCTCACTGTGTGGCTACTTTGGGCACTAAGGCAACTCCTGTTAGGTGCAGTGATGCCTTTATTAATCTTTTTTCTCAACTTCTAAAAATTCAGCTTCCAACTGGCACCATAGAACAACTTGGAAATGCATGTGGACTTGACATAGGGACACCTATATATCCTGGTTTCTTTATTCTCACATGGACAGAAATAATTGGGGGAAAAAATCAGAGTATGCCCTGGCCAGTTTGGCTCAGAGGTTGGAGCATCAGCCTGTGGACCAAGGGGGACGAGGATTCAATTTCTGGTCAGGGGCCTGTATCTGGGTTGCAGGTTCAATTCCCAGCCCCAGTTGAGATTGCGCAGGAGGCAACCAATCAATGTGTTTCTCTCACATTGATATTTCTCTCTCTCTCTCCTTCACTTCTACTCTATCTAAAAACCAATGGAAAAATATCCTCAGGTGAGGATTAACAACAATAATATTATAGAGTGCAGTGGAGTTGGTACAGCGATAATGAATATTCACTTGAGTACAGCTTCTGTGCAATTTGGCTTTCCTTCCCCTTTCTGGTCATCAAGGATTGCTGAGATTTCCCAGCTCTTCTGTCTTTGAGCCATATTATTTTTTCTTGCTTTAACTTTTAAGCTTATTTATTTATAGTTGAAAATATTATTTAAGATCACACAAACTTTTTGAAATGGGTGCTTCAAAGCTGAAAACAACATAGCTGTTTCTGGTATATTTAGATAATAAGCCACTGTTATCACCCAAGGTTCAATTTTTATCCTATTTCTGATCCTAGTTCTTTACACATCCTCCAGGACCTTGCTATATCCACTTAATTTTCCTTCATACCATCTTTAAACCTTTTCTTGAATCTTAAAATATTTGTATCGAGTGTCTTCTGTGTGTTAGGCAATGAATGGGTTAGTTGATGGGAAAACAAGGCTGAACGAGACACAGCATCTGCCCTTAATTAACTTACCATCCACTTGGAGGAATGAGAAGTAAATAGGCATCACAGGACAAAGACTGAATTCTTTGAGAGTTGGTGACATTAGCAGCAAGAGAAGAGCCCTAATTCTTTCTGATATGTCAAAAGAATGCCCAGGATTCTCCTATCCTAAATACCTCTGGCTCAGCTCTACTACTGTTCATCTTTTACTACTAGACTTTTCCACAGGACATTGGCTCTTTCTCCTGTTTTACAGTTTAATTTATTATTTCTACCGTTCAGGTTTCTGTTCTCACCATTCTGCTGCTACTGATAGTTATTGAAAAACATCTTCCAAAGGCCAAATCGAGGGTCTTTTTCTTAAATTATTTCTTCTTGACTTAATGAAATGCTCATTATTGCTGACCTCCTTCCCCAAGCTCATTGACCAAATCCTTGAACAGCTGCCTAATGTTTTACATTTATCTTTGTCCCTATTCCTGCCCAAGATATTGCTCATCATCTCCAGCTCCAACTCCTCTCGAGTGCCACCTTTCATTTTCAACTGTGCATTTCCCCCTGGATATTCTGCCAGATCTTAAATTCATGGATATAAATACTAACGCATCATATTCAAACTTCAGAAGCATATCTTGGACATAATACAGTTTCTCTTTAGAAAATCTTTCATGGTTTCTTGTTACCTACTAAATTATATACAAGGTCTCTCATGTGACATTCAATGCCCTACACGATATATCCTCAAGCTGTATTTACAGCCTTTTCATTTTCATTACTTTTCAACACACACACTATCCTGAAGACCATGTTAAGAGATTGCTGCATTTTAAATATTCCCATATATTTCTGCTTCTATTTGTTTGCTCATTGTTGCTTCTTGGGCTGGAATTCAATCTGCTCCCATATCCTTCTGTCAAAATACTATCTCTTTTTCAAGGTCTTCACAATAGTCACTTGTTCCATGAAGTTTCCCTGTGTCCCCAGTGAGGTATCATCTTTCCTTTTTAGAATGCTGCAGCATATTATATTTTTCCATCATCATCCTCTACCATTTTTATATATGTGTAATGTGCTTTTCTAATATACTACATACTATATTTGAGGGCAGTAAATAATATATTGCTTTACACATATACTTGAAAAAATTTGTTGAGTTGCATTCACCTCCTCAAATCATCAGCTTTTCTTGACTTGCCCATTTCTGATGATATTCAACCATTATATTTGTCCCAGTAAATTAAATATAGATACAGAGGTACAATAAATTTGAGGATTATGTAAATTTGTGATTGATAACAACATGTTGAATGACAAAATAAGGAGCAAAAAAAGCAGGTTGGGTTAAAAAAAACCAACAAGAAGTGCCTGGCCGGTGTGGCTCAGTGGTTGAGTGTCAACCCATGCACCAAGAGGTCACTGGTTCAGGGCACATGCCCAGGTTGTGGGCCCAATCCCCAGTGGGGGGCATGCAGGAGGTGGCCAATCAATGTTCTCTCTTATAAATGTTTCTATCTCTCCCTCTCCTTTCCTCTCTCTCTAAAATCAATAAAGAAAAAAAAAACAACACAACAAGATTGATTATAACACTAACCTAAAATAAACCATTGATCAAGAAATGGATGGAAGGAAAATAGTTGGACAGTAACCTACATAAAAAGAGTTCTCAAGTGCCATGGACTGAGAGATCCTGGTTCGATTGCACATGCCTGGTTTGTTGGCTTGATCCCCAGTAGGGGGCGTGCAGGTGGCAGCCAATAGATGTTTCTTACATCTATGTTTCTATCTCTCTCTCTAAAAAATCAGTAAGAACATAAAAAAAAAAAAAAAAGAGTTCTTAAGGACTTGACTTTGTGTTGAAATCTAAATTAATAAACAATCAATAAAATTGTTCAGTTCTACCATTTATTAGCAATCAAGTGTGGGGAAGTAACTTAATTTCTTAGAGCATTTATTCTTTTATCTATATCTATTAAACATTATTGAGTACTGAAACTATGTATGTACCAGACATTTCTAGGCCCTGAAATTACAACTGTGAAAGAGTACCTGATCTTTGTCCTTAGAGACTAAAACATTAGTGAAATAATAATATTTGTTGCACATTGTAGTAAAATAATAATATTCATCTCAAAAAGTTACAGTGCAGAAGATTACATCAGAGAGGGACAAGAGACTAAAGAGGAGAGAAATAGACAAATATTATTGAGATATTTAAAAATATAAAAATTCTGGTAAAAATGTCTAGTGTATCACCTGGATATGTTTTTCACTTGATGCTATTTCATTTTCACTGTAATGCATCAAGGTGTGAATTCATGTATTATGCTTGGTACTAGGAGTCATTTTTGATCTGAGTATACATGTACTTTTTCACATTTGAAAAAAAATTTTTTTTCCCTTCAGGAACTTCACTTATGTGTATGTTAGAGATTCTCTATCTTCCACATTTCTTGACTGTTCTTTCTTTATAAAAATGCCTTTGTCCCTTTGTGCAGCATTCTGGGCAATTTCTTCAGTATTTGAGTCTAAAACATAAAGTCTCTTTTCAGTGATGTCCAGTCTGGATTATCTAATCTGGTGGATCAAAAAAAATTGACAACTCTTATTTTTTATTTATAAGGTTTCTAATTTATATTTTTATGTATCTGTCCATTATAGTTCATTTTGTCTACTTTGTTTCATAATTTCTTTATTTTCCATGCAAGTTTTTCTTTAATACATCTTGTTGGGCAATTGAAACACATTTGAAAGTCTTTGCTATAGTATTCCTTAAATACATACAATTAGAAAAATAAAAGAAAGTTTTTGCCATGCACTCTCATAAAATTAATTTTATTTGAGGGAATATATCATCTGATTTTTTACCTTTTTTTGGCATTAGCTATTTGTATGGGATTCTGTTTGATAAGATCAATTTTTGTAGGGGATTTTTACATTTATTTTTTTTCTGTTCCTCTGCTTCTGGATCATCCCTCACAGTCTGTTACTTTTGCAGCTGTTTCCTACTAACCCAGATCCAAGTTTCATAATGGTACTGAGGGTCACTGACTAGAAGCAGTCATGCACATACAGCCACTCATCCTAGAGAGGCTTGGCTTTCCTTCGATGGAGCTGTGCTGTTCTCCAACTCTCTCCCTGGGCCCAGGGCATAAAGCCAGCCCTGCTTCAAGAACAAGTTATGACAGTTACAGTACTGTAACCCCTGCCTTCAAGCAATGACTCTGACTTAAAAAAAAAATTTTTTTTTCTTTATTAATTTTAGAGAGAGAGGAAAGAAGAGGGAGTGGAAGATAGAAACATTGATGAGAGAGAACATCAATTGGTTGCCTCCTGCATACCCCCCACTGAGGATTTGGCCCAAAACCTAAGCATGTGCCCTGACTGGGAATTGAACCAGTGACTTCTTGGTGCATGGGTCAACGCTCAACCACTGAGCCACACCGGCTGGGCATGACTCTGACTTTTTGCATCATTTCAGTAGTGGAACATTTCGTTTCTATTATCCTGCAGGAGCAACACTTCAAGTCACTAGTGCCTGCTTCTGGGTCAAGAGCAGAGCAGGCCTGTGACTGTCCCTGCACACATTACCTTCAGTTTTTGTCTTCAGGAATATTACATATTTTTGTAAACTTTCCTCTGCCTTTAATTTGAATAATTTCTTTCCCATACATTCAACATTTATGATCACTTTTTGAATGCTTAAGTTAGTAAATTTAAAACCAGAACTAAACCAGAGCAGCGGAGATCCATTTGTATTGGATGTCACCCAGCGAGAAATCCATGAAGCACCACAGCCTGAGGTTCCTACGTACCTGCCCCCGTGAACCTCTAACCAGCAGCAAGGTTGACTGGCCTTTGTTTTTTCCAAACATCTTTCTCTGGCTCCCTCTTTGGAGCCCTCTCTGGTTTTTTACTGAGTATTCTTTAAAACTTAATACAATTCATATAACAATTCTGGGAGAGGGGAAGGAAATAAGAGCAAGAGCACAGGATGATTTATCTCAGCCTCGTGATGCTCGAGGTGAATCTGCACCCTCAGTCTTCCTAGAGAGGCCACTGTAAGGAGTTCAGTCCATATCACATTAGTATTTATTAAGTATGCTTAAAAAAATCTCTGGCTTTTTTCTTCTAATTAAAGTAAAAATTCTCCTGTTTTCCAGCAAAACTCCTTACCTCTGTCTCTAATTTCTAGTTCTTAACATATATCAGAATTGAATAAACATTTTTGGTGCATGTATGGTGCAAAAAGATTGTGCTCTTTCACTATAGGACTATTAAAACACAATGCATGCATTTTAAATTTCTAAACATGTAGTAAATATTTCATGAAGGAAGTCAAGTAGTGGGAAAAGTGATATCTCTGCCACATCTTAGGGAACAAACCACAGACAATGACACTGCATGGTATTATATCGTCAATATAACCCGAGACCTAATGACTACTGGTTTTTGGTGTCAAATTCGATGGATTTATTTATGGAATCTCATCTACTGTATTATTCTTTCCATATCTAGTATCATAGCACCAGTATAGTCCTTTATAACTTATTTTCTGTACAGATTCAAATACTTTTAACTGGTCTCCCTACCTTGAGTCTAATGGCACTCAATATTTATGAGGTCCTGGACCTTTCTGAGAATCTAATGAGAATTTTGGAACTTCTTTCTTGAAAATGCACTTAAGTATATACAATGCACATTTTACATAAACTTCAGTGGGGTTTATAAGTCCCCAAAGCTGCCTTGTGAATTCCTAAAAGTGCTTCCTTTTGAATTTATCATATCTACCTCATTCATCCATTCATTTAGCCATTAAATATGTTTCCATCTGCAGTAAGTTTGGTGCATATCTGTTATGCTCTGGAAATACAAAGATAAACAGAAAATGAGTTTTCCTCTTAAGGAGCTCCTAGTCCAGATTAGAGGGAAGAGGTATGTCCACTTATGGAATAAAGTGTTATAGGCATTTGTGGGCTACAGAGGAGGTCCAAAGACAGCAAGTTCTGCTTCTGTTCTGGGAATATTAAGTGAAATCTTCAAGAAACTTTCATGAACTCTCCTAAAGGAATGCCTTTGTTGTTCCACTCCTACATTTTAAAAAATGCAATGGCTTCATTAATGTAGGAAAATGAACAAACTTCTCAACTCAAAATTTAAGAACCCTGTTAACCAGACTCCAGTCTATTTCTGTTCCTCAGTTATCAGCAAAGTCACATGGGATAAGTTAAAGAAAAATCTCTGGGTTTCAGTTTTCTCATCTATAATAATAACAATAACATGAACAACAAGAGTAACAAACAAGAACCATATTTGGAATTTTGGAGAAGAGTGAGAATATCAGTAGCAGCTACGTCTGTCGGCATTGTGTTAACGTCTTACATTTATTATTGCTAGTGCATCAGGATGGCTAGGGTGGGGACTTTGGAGTTAGGAACACGTCTGTTTGGCAAATTTTTGACTGTATGGTTTGGAGCAAATAATTTGACCCGCTAATCAATTTTCTCATCTGCACAAAGGGAATAATATACAACCTGATGATAGAGGTAAAGATTAAATGAGACAACACAAACAATCTGAGCACGGTACCTAGCACAATACTAGATATTATTACTGTTAAATATAAATAAGACTTTCTAGTAGATATAATTGTCACCATTTACATGCAAGGAAACTGAGCCCCAGATAATTAAATAACTTTCTGAGGTTATACAAGCACTGAGAAGTATAGTTGGCATTCAAGTTTCTATGACTCCATAGGCCATGGTTAATCTGAGGCTGGGGGGAGGATGGGGTAGTGGTGGGGGGAGAAGAAGAGAGAAATGAGAGGGAAGGCACAGCCCTTCACACACAGCCATTAGTTTTCTTCTCTTTCAATTGTTATATTCCAATCTGAATTTTCTACTGAAGCTAGTCTCGTCCAGTCATTGACCCAGAACAACCTCATCTCTGTGCCTTTGTCCATGCCATATCCTGTCTCTTCCTTCTAGGTTCAATTCCTACTCCTTCTGAAAGGCCCTGGGGAAGACTCACTGCCCTTTTGAGGCTGTGTAGTCTAGACCACATCTCTTGGGGGTTGTCTTTTATAACCTGGAGGCTCCCTAACATTCATTCCCTGTATCTTTTAACTTGGTGCTAATATTACCCAGATCTTTACTGTTACCTTTTAGGCCCATATGTTTTTATCACCACATGGAGGTCATCCTTCCTTGTAAGCAGAAGCCATGGTTTGAACTCCCAGTGCCTGCAGCGCTCATCATCTGACATGTACTAGAGTCAGTGACATCTCATTATTGATTGTGTTTCATTTCGAAGGATAATTTTGAAGGACGTCTTGCTTTGATGTGACAGAACTCTGAAATCATCTCAATCACAAGGAAAATATAGTTCTATTTGTACTGCTTCTTTAGAAATATGTTTAATGTGTAGAGTAATGAAAAGTTTTTTATTCTTGTAGCTGGAAGATGGATGACAAGATAATAGTGTTATGTGTTTGTAGAAAATCATGGCATCCAGGGACATGTGATAAAATGCTGGAGAACTTATCATTTTGATCTCTTCCTTTTCTTTCTGTTTTTCTATCCTGGGAGAAATAAGTTACTGTTGCACTTTAAGAGTCCATTCGTACAGCCCTGTTAAACATTCTTAACAGTTTGCTATTTATTTTGCCATATGTAAAACATAAGTGTCAGTGGGTAAAATTCTCTTTTGAGAGTTCGTTATTCCTTATGCGGTTTCTTCATGTTGAATGGTAGCCCTGTGTTATATGATTTGGAGGGAAAGATACTTAAAGATCAGAAACCAAGACAGTGTCGAAGCTTTTCTCTCAGTGGAACTTTTGTTTTTAATCTTTGGGTGTCGCAGTATTGCTCTAACAGTTTATGGTTAGCTTTTGACTTGTATTATCTCTGTTTTTTTTTTTTTTTTTTTAAAGTTTTCTTTTCTCTTACTCAGATCACTTTCTGTAAATAAGGAAGACTAGGCAAAAGGCGACTTCAAACAGATGGGCACCGGCGCCTTGGGTCTGATCTTAACAATCAGACTGTGTCTGCACTGTAGGAAGTGCTGTTATTGAGGTAACTAAGCATAAGGCATATGGTCATGCCATGTTGATTTTGGGAATCAAAAAATAACATTTTCACTTGCGTCTGACAGAAAACCAGTTTACTTAATAGTTTTTCTCTTAACCTTAAGTAGGAGAATATGGAAGTAGAAAATTTAGATTTATATGGTGATTAGGGCATGACTAGACATTGTCTCACAGGGCAGTTTGGCACAGTGCTTGAGAAATAATGCATTTTTTGTTTGTTTTTGCTTTGTTTTTCAAAGACCGATGCTCAGTCTTCGTCTTACTTGACCTCCCGGAGTTGTGACACAGTTATGCACACTCTGTCTTGATACTGTGGTTTCTGGCACTTCATACTTCTGTGGTTTTCAACCTACTACACAAGACAGTTCTTCTCAGTCTCATCAACTAACGCTTCCCTTTCTCTGCGTCCTTGGATTGTTGGAAAATCCCAGCACACTTATCCCCTTCGTGATTTTATCGGGTCTCAAAGCTTATATACTAAGTATTAATATATGCCAATGTATCCCAAATTGACATTTCCAGTTTATAGCCTTAACTGCAGACAACGGTATTTAACTGCTGACTTGACTTTTCCACTTGGATGCCTACCAGGCATATCAAACTGGACCTGTCCAAAGCTAGTCCTTTCCAAACCTGCTCTGGCCAGTCTTCCCTGTCTCACTGAATAGCACTTCCATCATTCCAAGTGGTAAACAAAAAATGGTGAATGCATCCTTTGCTTCTCTACATCTAATCCATTTGGAAATTCTGTTGACTATAATTTCAAAATCTATCTGGCTTTGAATCACTTGTTACCACCTCTATTCTACAAGTCTGGTACAAATCATTTTCAACTCTTGTCTGGACAACTGTAATAGCATTCTAACTTAACTTGCCTCTCTACCATTGTCCTCTACATCCCGCCACCGTCCATGGTCTAATCCCAACACAGCAGCCAGAGTAATCCTTTAAAAAAGTAGGTCAGGTCATGTGATTCTTGCCCCAAACCCTGCATTCTTTCCCCTTTCCCCTAAAAGAAAGTCAAAATGATTCAGTGGCTTCAGGGCTCTCCATGATCTCACCCTCTGTTACTTCTCTGACTACCTCTGGCTACTTTTCTCCTTGCTTCTGTTATTCTACATTTACTGGCCTCTGCTTCCCAAAATGTTCCAGCTCTTTCCTCTGTCTACAATAATCTAACTCTAGGTATTCTCTCTGCTAACTCCCTCACCCCCTTTGAGTCATTTCCCAAATCACATGCTCCCAATGAGGCTTTTGTTTCCAGACCACCCTGTTTAAAACTGGAAGCTCTCTTCCTCACCCATCCAACCACCAGCTCTACAGATTCCCCTTATCCTGCTCAATTATTTTTAAAAGTTGCACTTATCACCTACTAACAATGTAATTTACTTATTTATCATGTTTATTATTGATTGTCTCTAACTGTTGGATTATAAGCCTCGTGTGTGCAGGGGCCTGTGTCTGTTCCCCCCCCCCCCCCCATTGATGTATCCCAAGAGGCTAGAATTTTCTGGCACATGGTACATACTAATAAATATTTGGGTAAGGAACAAATGGGTAGTGGAGCAATAGTGACCTGACAGCTTCTTCATTGTTTGGTGTTGTGGGCTTGTTCAATATTGAAGAGATCACCCCACCATAGTCCAATTACTGTTCACACTTTTTTTGGGGGGGGGTCTGCTGGGCTAGTTGAAATTTTCATGTACAGAAAGAGTATTTAAGGCATGTAACTCTTATTCTCCTTCCTATGGGGGGAGCTTTCTTATGTGTTGCTGAAACACAAAGATATGTTCTGAGAAATGCATCATGTGATTTGGTTGTTGTGTGAACATCATAGAGTGCACTAACATGAACCTCGATAGTACAGCCTACCACACACCTATTGCTCCTAGGCCACACACCTGTATAGCATGTTAGTGTACTGAATACTGTAGGCAACTGTAACAATCTAAACATACAAAAGGTACAGTAAAAATACAGTATGAAAGATAAAACATGGTACACCTGTATAGGGTAGTTACCATGAACGGAGCGTAGAGGACTGGGAGTTACTCTGGGGGAGTCAGTGACTGAGTGGTGGGTGAGTGTGAGGGCCTAGATTATTCCCATACACTATTTTATAAACACTGTACCCTTAGGCTATTATAAATGTATACATTTTTTTCTTTAGTAATAAATTAATCTTAGCTCACTGTAACTTTTTTACTTTATAAACTTTTTAATTTTTAAACACTTTTTGATGCTTTTATTGTAACACTTAGCTTAATCTTCTGGCCATTGAAATGGAGGTTATTTGGGGGAAATAATAATCTCATACTTTGCTTGTGAATTTGAGGTGCTGGTCAAAATTAGGAATTGATATGATGGCATCATTTTCTTATTATTTAAGGAAACCTTTTCTATTTCTTTAGAGGAATTGCATTCTAATTGTACTTAGGATGTGGTAGAGAGTCTCCCAAGATAGCTGCCCAATAATTCTTCCATTTCCTCTGTGTGCATTCCATTCCTCCCATCAGGATGTGCAGTCGACCTTCTGCACACCCCTCCGCCTTTGAGCTGGGCTGGCCTTGTGAATTGCCTTAACCAATAGAAAACTGTAGACACAAAAGTGATGCTGACCAGTTGTGGGCCTGGTTTTAAGGGCATTGGCAGCTTTTGCTTTTGCTCTTCTGGAACCCAGCTAGCTGCCTGATGTAGGGAAATCTGGGCCATCCTGTTGGTGATGAGAACCTTGTGGAAAGACCCCGGAAAATAAGTCACCATATGGAGAGACAGACCACATGGAAAAAAACAAACAAACAAACAAACAAACAAAAAACAACTAAGCTGCCTGCTGATAATTAGTGCCAAGGCCCAGCCACATGAGTGAGGTCTTCTTGGCTCTTCCAGCCCAGTTCAGCTACCAAATAAATGCAGCTGCATGAGTGACTCCAGCCAACAGAAGTATCACCCATTCTACCTTCAGAATTGTGAGACAAAATAAATTGCTGTTGTGTTGAGCCACTAAGTTTTGGAGTGCTTTGCTATATTATAGTAAGTAATTAATGTAATGGACTTTTGGGGATCAGGAAATTGTGTTTTAACCTTTAATTTTAGACCTTGCTTGAAGTTATTTGGTGGGTTTCCACATGATTACGAAAATGGATTATTCTAGTTGGTAAATATTCATACAGAGATACTAGAAGAGTAGCAAGTGATTGCTGATGAGTCAAAAAATGGCAGTGCTTCTCAGGAGTGTCATGGAGTTGAGGTCACAGGTTCCTACCTTTTCTGTCCCAGCCCTGCATGGCTCTGTGCCTACAAGATGGCCTGGGGAGGGAGATGCCCATGGGTGGAGGGACGAAGAGGGACTAGGAATGTCATTCTTTTCCTAGGGCAGGTATAGATCTAACAGACTCTGTACTGATGCATTAACATGACAATGAGTCTTGGTAGATTGAAATCGAGACACAGCAACACCTTATTTACTTTGTGTCAGTGATGGATATGTACAGGGCAGGTGTTCACTTGGTAAGTTTGGATGTAAATTAGAAAGTCCTTGTTTTCTAAAAAAAAAATAGTGATATATTTGAAATTGCTGGATGTATATTTCTGAGCTCTTTGATTTCAAGAATTCTTACCTTTTTACAGACTCATTTCAACTCTGCATTTGAAACCAGATGGTTTAGTCTTGAACTGCGAGACTGAATATATTAACCTTTAATGTAAATGCTCTTACTCATTGAGCAGTTGGTTACTCCTACATTTTTCTGCTTGACCTTGGTGATAAAGAACCACTTTTTGATTTTTATGTTTTTAATGCTTACTAGAAAATTTTATTTGAGAGTTACCGAACCATCTGATTTGGATGCTTTAAAATGTAAAAGTCAGAAATAAATTGGCATTGCTAAGGTACTCTGAATGAAAGGGTTGCCTCCACCCTATAATCTCGAGTTGCAAGGAAGCAATTTGAGTTATTTTCTGTGTGGGTTGACAAGTGTGCTTTTTTTGTGGGCTAAAGTTGGTAAAACAAAGAATTTTTCAAGCTGTGAAATGCATTTAAGAGTAAACAGCAATAAGTGACAAGAGGTCTATTTTGTCAGATATTTTTTGACTGTTGTACAGCCTTCTGATTATGGGGAAAAAAGATTTGTTTGAAATTTTGGAATGATGGATTTTCCATAATAGGGACAGGTTGGATTGGCTTCAAAAGAGAACAGATAGAAAGCTCTATCTTGAACTAGAATGTTATCAGTCAGTTTCTCTTTATCTGTTAAATATCATGTGTTCTTAATAGTTTTTTAAAATTCATTTTTTTCCTGGTTTTATAGAATCTTTTAAAACTTTTACATAGCTACTATTTTCTGGTTCTGGCTTGTTCTAAGAACAACACTTGAACTCAGCCAGACCTATACAACATTGGAAATTGTACAAATTGGTTTTTGAGTTGTGTTAAAATATTCAGCCCTATATAACAATGAACTTGATGGAGTTCAATAAGTTTAATAAAGCTGTGGCCAAATTCTACTAAATGTGAAAAGCTTCAGTCATTGTTATTTCCTAAATACATTCGAAGAATGAAAATTGAAGCAAAATTACATACTCCTATTAGGTTATCATTATAGAGGAAAATAAATACAAGGTGGGGCAAAAGTAGGTATATAGTTGTGAGTATGCAAAACACTTTATTCTTGTATTATTATTTATTACTTATTGTATTATTTTCCATATGAACAAGTAGAAACCTATTTTTGCCCCACCCTGGATGTTGGGATGAAAGTGCTCTACAGGGAGGTGGGATGCGATGCCTTGATTGAGGTTGACTGTAAATATAAAAGTAGAAGGTGAATATGGAATTATGTGAAGGGAAAGGCATCTTTACAAGTTGATGTTTTGATGTTAAAATGAACTATACTTCTAACCATATAAACCCAGTAGGTTCTTTCTTTCTCATTACTACTTTCAAACCCTGTTTACAT
Source organism: Tadarida brasiliensis (assembly GCA_030848825.1). NCBI lineage: Eukaryota > Metazoa > Chordata > Mammalia > Chiroptera > Molossidae > Tadarida > Tadarida brasiliensis. The sequence continues at coordinate 63,797,514 of CM061265.1, forward strand.
GAAGAACTCAAGGACATTTACTTCAAATAAAACTTTCCTTTCAATGTGCATTAAAAAAATTGCGTTCTTCCTCAAATGGTGTTGCAATTTTAACCTCAGCAATTTTGCATAGCATCGTTTTCACATTATAGGGCCAGAGTTGAAAAAATTTTCTGACAACTTAATTGATTTGTATTTAGTGTTCTTGGGCTTATGTGTTTGGGCTAAAAATAGCTGTTTTAGGTGATCTCATTTTAACTAGTTAAGGCTTTGAGTGCATTGCGTACAAGGGTGTTCATCTTTATTTAGGCTTCATAGAGTTCCTGTCGGTGATTACAGGATTTGATTCTGATATTATGTGTTATTATTTCATTGCCTGTCAAAAAGCAGATTTAGTAGTTTAAGGGAAACCCATCAATATAAGTTGCTTGCTTTCGTGATTTGATTTCATCTATCAGCAAGAAATATTGATGTTTGTGGACAAAAACTGCTTAGATTTTTCTTCCTGACCAAGTGAATATGAGGTGGCATTCATTACTCTAATGGATAAATGGCCTGGAGCCTATTTGTGTTATTCATCTGTTTGTCCACTCAGTATGTGTGAACTATATTTCTTTCAGTGTTATATCAGAGATTGTAGTAAATGTTGCATTGCACTATCTGATGCATGTAAAATTTAGTCATTTTGCTTTTTAAATAATATTAGTTATTTAAAATATGAAGGCAGTTTACGCCCGGCCGGTGTGACTCAGTGGTTGAGCATCGACCCAAGCACCAAGAGGTCACTGGTTTGATTCCCGTCCCGATTAGGGCACATGCCCAGGTTGTGGGCTCCATCCCCAGTGGGGGGCATGCAGAAGGCAGCCAATCGATAGTCTCTCTCATTGATGTTTCTATCTCTCTCTCCCTCTCCCTTCCTCTCTCTAAAATCAATAAAGAAAAAAAAATATGAAGGCAGTTTAAAAAATTGATTTAAACTGTATAATAAAGCCAGTATTTTCTTTCCCGTTTATGACTTAATTGGACATTTCAAAATGCCCTCTAATCATTAAATTCCCTTTTCCCTAAAAGCTAGCAGTAATGAAGTCTTTAATCAGGATTTAAGAAATCTACTAGAATTTCAAGCATTTAGGTTAAGTATACATTTTGGGTGACCTTGAAATCTTTCGAATTCCAATTTAGGCAGATTAGGAACAGGCGTAAGATGCCTATGTGGTTTGGGATATATTGATGCATTGTGATAAGATGTAAAATTAAGGTACACAATCAATAGTTTATGTATTTTGGTTAGAAGCTTTGATGAAAGAGAAAAATCTAATAGAAATAATCTCAAGAAATGTGCAAGAACTATATGAAAAAAACTTTGAACACTTGAACAAATGAAATGACATTCTTTGTTCTTGGGTAGGACAACTCCACATTAAGGAGATACTAATTCTCTTGTTAGAAATTCAACAAATCCCCTAAACTATGGCAACAAGTTTTTTTTTTTTGAGTCAGACAAGTTAGTAATAAAGTTGATTGGAAAAATTATGAAAAAGGAACTAGGAAAGTTCTCAAAAAGAATAGCAATGAAGGGGATATTGAAATATACTATAAAGCCTCCATAATTAGATCAGTGTAGTACTAGTGCTTAATAAGATAGTCTAATGGAATAGAATGAAAATTATAGGAATAGACTCAAGTGCATGTTGAAATTTAGTGTCTAATAAAGATGGTATCTAAATTCTCTGTGGAAAAGATGGACTTTTAAAATAAATGGTGTTGAGAAAACTGGCCATTTCAAAAACAATAAAATTGGGTCTAGCCTTTACACAAAACACCAGAATAAACTGCAAATGGATCAGAGATTTAAATGTAAAAAATGAAATTATTCAAGCACCAGAAGATAATATCAGCAAAATCTTTTATAACTTTGTTATAGGAAAACCTTTCTATTTGTGACTTAAAATTCAGAAGTAATAAAATAGAAGATTGATAACATAAAACTTTTCATGGGGTAAAGGTCATCAGCAAAGTCAAAACACAAATGACCACTTGGGAGAAAATATTGACAACTTATATAATAGATAAAGGACCAATTTACTTAATATTTGAAGGGGTCAAAGAAAGTGAGGGAAAAAGAAGCCAAAATCTGATAGAAATTACAACAGGTATAAATAGTTTACAGAAAAAGATATCTAATGGCAGTTAAATATGTGAAAAGATTAAAAGACTGGCAAAAATGTAAAAGCTTTACAATATACTTTGTTGGTGAAGCTATGGGAAACAGGTATTACCATATACTGTTGGCGTGACAGCAAAATGTTACAACCCTTGTGGAGGGAAATTTTGTAATACCTAATAAAATTAAATATGCATTTACCCTGTGGTCATTGTTAGAGACTTTCTTTGAAGGTACATCTACACAAATATGAAACAAAAAATGTGGAGTGTAGATTGTTGTCATTCATAGTAAAAGTAAAATATGGGAAACAACCTAAATGCCCAACTATAAAAAATTAGTTGAATATAACATAACACCCAGTGGCGTACTATGTGGTCATGAAAAAGTTCATAAACTGAGAGTAAGTAATAGCTGCAATTTGTTCTTATGTAAAAAAAACAAGTGTAAAAGAGGATATATTATTGTGGTGGGCAGCTTCTGATGTGGTTTCTAACAATGTCCACTTCCTGGTATTCATGCCTTCCACTTGAGTGTGGCTGGACTTCATGACTTGCTTCTCACATGACAGAAGAGATAAGATGTCATTTTCATGACTAGGTTACAAAAGACTGTGACTCTGTTTTCCTGGTCTCTTATCTCCCTGCATCTTCTCACATGCTTGCTGTGATGGAGAGGACTACCTGGGCAGCCTCCTGCAAATGCCTGCCAGAAAGTGAGGCCCTTAGTTCAGTAGTTTGTAAAAAATCAAATCATGTCAGCAAACACTGAGTGTGCTAGTGGGTCCTGTATCAGTTGAATGTTGAGATGACTGCAGCCTGGGTTGCCACCTTTTTTTTCTTTTTCTTTATTTTCTTTATTGATCTTCAGAGAGAGAGGAAGGGAGAGGGAGAGAGAGAGAGAAACATCGATGAGAGAGAACATCGATTGGCCGCCTCCTGCATGCCCTTCACTGGGGATCAGGCCCACAACCTGGGCATGTGCCCTGGGCATGGGAATCGAACCGGTGAGCTCTTGGTGCATGGGTCCACACTCAATCACTGAGCCACACTAGCCAGGCCTGGGTTGCCACCTTAATTGCGGCCCCCGTGAGGGTGTCTGGGCTGACACGGTGATGCAGTCCCATGAGAGATCCTGAAACAGAGGACCCACTAGCTGAGCTGTGCCTGAATCCCCAATCCACAGACACTGTGAGATGTTACATTTGTATTGTGCTAAGTTGCTGAATTTTGCAGTAACAAGTTATGCAGCAATAGATAACTAATAGAACAACAGCGAGGCTATTCTGGAGGAATCGGAATCTTTTGTGTAATAAAGAGGGAAAGTAAAAACACATATTTGTTTTTACAAAAAGGACACATAGGGAAGATAAATTAGCAGCAAAAATAAAAGTCTAGGTCTGAGTATTTGAAAAACTATTGTGAAGTGAATTCAAAGCTCAGGACCTGACTGTCCGTGAGAAACTGTAGAATTCAAATATACAAATGCATTTTTTTGGCAAGGTCATAGTCTTGTCATAAGATTGCATATATATTTAATGGAAATTGTCAATTCTAATTCATGATAAAATTTGAAATATCTACATGTTTCTAGTGAGATTTTGGCCCTCAACTTTGTGAAAAATTTGTTTTAGTAGATACTCTGAACCAGAAAGCTGACTTTTTTTCATCTTATAATGCTTGACTATGCTCACTAAAAAATTCTTGAATTATAGGAAGTCTCTATTCATATTCATCACTAAAACACACTTATTGCAGAAATTTAATGTCTTTGAGATAATTTGAGTGTTTTTAAAGAACTGTTAAAATATCTCACAATGAAAGTGATTCTTTTCCTTTACTGAAGCTTCCAATGAATAACATACACAATTTACAAATACTAGGCAGCTTGTAAGTTTCAGTATTCCCTTCCCAAGCTCTAACAACTTGTTGCATCTTTCCAGTTGTTTGGGAATGGGTTGGCTAGACATGTAGACTGAAAGATAATGGACCAATGAGGCTGCTCTGGAGGAGTCAGAAGAGTACTCCCATCCTTTCAATCGCTAAGGCAGTGGTTCTCAACCTTCCTGATGCTGCGACCCTTTAATACAGTTCCTCATGTTGTATGTGGGTGTATCTGCATGTGGGCGGACCCACCTGGAGACGGATAGAGGAGTGGCATCTCGGTTCCTAAGACCATCGGAAATATGTGTTTTCTGATGGTCTTAGGCGACCCCTGTGAAAGGGTCCTTTGACCCCCAAAGGGGTCGCGACCCACAGGTTGAGAACCACTGCCTGAGGGAATGTATAGTATCTTACATGAAGGAGAATAGCTTTAGTATAAAGAATAATCTTTGAATATTCTTAATATACTTCAAAATATCACTGGCTCTATTTTTTTTTTTTTTTAAAAGCAGAACCATTGCAAGACCAGGTGAATTAATTACTGAATGGGGAACAGGAATTTTCTCTGGTTTTATTCTTGGATTATTCTGTCATACCACTCTTTCTATGCACTTGAGGATATTTGCCACAACTTTCTTGAAGCTTAAGTTCCAATCAAAGATCATCTAACATAGTCAGGGTCTTAGCCAACCATGAGAGAATGGGTCCACATATCCATGTATTTTTAGCTATAAAGTGATAAGGTGTTTCCTCCAACGAAAAGGAGAGATGATACCACTGGCCCTGCTTGGTAAAGGTGCCATTTTTCATGGCTCATCGGACTCGCTTATCCATGAAGTCGTGTTAAGGCAGTGTATAGGTGGGCTAGGATGACTTTATTTAAAAAAACATTTTTTTTCCTTTATTGATCTTCAGAGAGAGAGGAAGGGAGAGGGGGAGAGAGATAGAAACATCGATGAGAGAGAACATTGATTGGCTGCCTCCTGCATGCCCTCCACTGGGGACTTGGCCTACAACCTGGGCATGTGCCCTGACTGGGAATCGAACCGGTGACCTCTTGGTGCATGGGTCAATGCTCAACCACTGGGCCACACTGGTCGGGCTTGGATGACTTTAAACAGTTTCTTTGCTTCCTCCAATGCCTGAGGGAAATGTGCTGTACATGTGACCCAAAAGTCAGTTAACTTGAGCCCTGGTTATTAGGAAAGGACATTCCAGGCTACAGTGAATTGTGAGAACAAACACTGGATAAAATAACCAGTTCCAGTCTGGCAAGTGGGGAATTTTGCCTGACCTGTTGGATAAAATAATTGGTTGGATAAAAAATTCCTTTGATGGAATTTTCCTAGGGAGAATATGATGGAAAAAAAGGGGGTAGGGGTAGGGCTATGCCTCTGACAACCCCTGGCCTTACTCCTCTAGTGTAAATTAACCTGAGGATACACTAAATCTAGCTGAGTGCTTCCCCACTTGAAACCAATGGAAACACAACACTCATTCTTATAGGTAGAAGAGAGTCATCCCTTGAAATCTGGTATGAGTTCAAGTTAGGTCTGGAACAGACTACGGGGGAGTTTTCATTAAGGCAGGTTGGTGATTTCATGGATTTTTGTAATCTCCATTAAAAATTCAGGCTATCAATGTATTGAGAGAAAACAATTGGAAACATATAGAGTAACAACATTCTCCAAACAAGAAGAAATGGAGAGAAACTTCCCAGTGACCACTGTGTGGCTGGAAGCCCAAGCTCCCGGTGAGCTTGGTTGTTTGGAAGGAGAGAAGGAAGTGAGATCGTAGAGAAAGAAGGCATGAAATATGTCTGAAATTTCGATGAGTTAGACGAGTAAATGAAATCTGTGACGGTGTGGGCAGGCAGCACAGAGGTGAAATTGTAGCCCTTGAAAAAGAGGAAATAGAACATAAGGCTTTTGCTGCGTGTGTGATTAAATCTCATGGGTCTATGGAAAGGAAAATTGAGATGCCGGAGAAACAAATGATGCTGTAAAAACCGAAGTGCACTGACTGAGGCAGAGGGTGGAGATGCCCGAGGCAGATAAGGTTCTTTTAATGATTTCTACTTGGAGTTAATGATGAAGATAAGCTGGAACTTCCTGCCACTGAAGAATGGAACTATCAACCTATTCTTATAACCACGTGTAGCCAATATTCTAGTCAATACTAGCTGCTGATTCCTGACTGGAAAAAAATACCAAGCAATTCAGCAAATTCTTGCCTTTAAGAACTTCTACTCTATTTGGGTACTTGCTGGGAATAATAATAAGATTTTCGCTTCTAATTATTGATACTCCCATTCTTTCTGTCCCTAGATGTCAACCTCTTTTTTTTTTTTTTATTGTCAATATACCTACATTACAGCCCAGCTATATGACAGTTTTTTCTGAAACATTATTTCAGAGTTTCTTGTAATTGAGTAGTTTGTGTGTGTGTATATGCATGTGTGCATATGCATATATATAAATATTAAAAACAACTATTAGCCAAATTATATTCATTATTTAAGAGTTTTTAGTAATTGAGTAGTTTGTGTGTGTGTATGCATATGTGTGTATGCATGTGTGTATACGCACATATAAATATTAGAAATAACTGTTAGCCAAATTCTATTCAGCATTTGAGAAGTCAGAATTGCAATAGATAATAGAATCAGATACAAACATTGTTATTTTATGAACTTTTAAAGGTTGAGAAAATGTCTAGTCCTTCCTATATATATTTTATTAAATGATTAAATAACTAATGAGATGAGACAGTATCATTTTTATATTTGTCAAATCCATTAGAATTCTTTTTTGTATGGTGCAGGGAGTCACACAGAATCAATTGGTTCAAAGACTCTTAAATTTTTTTTAGCTTTATTGAAGTATAATTGACAAAGTTATAAGATATTTAAAGTGTACATCACGATGATTTAATATATGTATACATTGTGAAAAGCTTCCTCCATCTAGTTAATCAACACATCCATCACCACGTTCATTAACACACATTTATCTTTTGTGTGTGAGAACATTTAAGTTCTACTCTCTTAGCAAATTTTAACTATACAATACAGCACTGTCAACTATAGTCACCATGATTTACATTAGATTCTCAGGTCTTACTCACTGTATAGCTGAGTTTGTGCCCTTTTACCAACCCATTCCTATTTCCCTGGCTCCCCAGCCCCTGGCAACAACTTTTCTACTCTGTTTCTGTAAGTTTGACTTTTATTTACTTTTTTAGATTCCACATATAAGTGGTACCATGCAGCATTTGCCTTTCTCTGTCTGGCTTATTTCAGCTAGCATAATGCCTTCAAGTTCCCTCCCTGTTGTAAATGGCAGGATTTCCTTCTTTTCCATGGCCAAATAACGTTTCATTGTATACACACACCACATTTTCCTTATACATCCATGTGAATAAAGCTGCAACGCACATGGGAGTGCACCAGAGACGCTTTAATTCACATCCCTTTGTGTGACAGCCAGCTGCTAGCGGACAGTTTCTCAGTGAATTTGCTGTCTCCTCAACTGCCCAGGCTGCTGCCCAACACCTGCCTCCTCTTTGGCAAGCCCTAATTTTTTTGTTTTCATCAGAGGATTTTTGTTTATTGATTTGAGAGAGAGAGGAAGGGAGAGAGGGAGGGAGGGAGAGGGAGGGAGGGAGAGAGAGAGAGAGAGAGGGAGGGAGAGAGAGAGAGAGACAGAGAGAGAGAGAGACAGAGAGAGAGAGACAGAGAAAGAAACAGACATCAGTCGGTTGCCTCTCATGAACTCCTGACCGAGGATCAAACCCGCAACCTGGGTATGTGCCCTGACCCGGAATTGGTGTGCAGAATGACACTCCAACCAACTGAGCCACCTGGACAGGGCGCAAACCCCTATCTTGCCTCTGGTATGTCTCTTGAATGGTTCATGGTGTTGGTGAGTTACAAGCTGCAGAAAATGTGTTATGAAGGAAATATCATTGTCTTCCACGATTCTGTGCAATGGACCTCTGACAGCAGCGCCACACACCCATTTCTGTCATTACGGAGCCCAGAGTGTTCAGTCCAGAAGACAGAGTTCCAATAAAAACATAATTAATGGCACATAGTTTACAGAGTATATGGAGGAAAGAAAATTCCTTGAGAATCTGTTGAAAAAATATTATATATTTAAAATCAACTTGGAGCAATTGCTGGCAGAATCTAAGAAAGACTGCAAATAATAGTGATTTTTTTTTTTCTAAATCCTCACCCAAGGACATTTTTCCATTTTTTGTTCAGACAGAGTGGGAGGGAGAGAGAGGAAGAGAGAGAGAGAGAAACATCGATGTGAAAGGGACATATCAAGTGGCTGCCTCCCACACGACCCAACCAGGGCCTGGGGACAAACTGCAACCGAGGTATGTGCCCTTAGCGGGAACCAAACCCGGGTCTCTATGGACCGTAGGCCGACGCTCTAACCACTGAGCCAAACCAGCCAGGGCAATAATAGTGATTTTGTTTCAAGTACATGAACATCTTCATCTCATTTGAGTCACACATAAGAGCAGAAGAATGTGGAACACTCCAGAGGAGAAATCCAGAACAAAACAAGGAATAGTTATCTCAACCACACTTGTTTAAGAGTTTCAGAATTTCCTCTGGAGGAGAATTAAAAACTGATGTCAGAATCCCACAGTATATTATATACAATGTGTTATACATCCTAAACTAAATTTTTATTGTAGAAAGCTGCTTATTATTCTCATTTCATCATGTGAGTTCAGTCATTTCCACCTTTTTTTTTTTGGTTGTTTTTTAATAAAGATCTGAGTTATTAAAGATCCCCTTGGGTATTCTAATGGTTAACATTTGGAATTACAAGTATACCAACTGACTTTTGCTGTAAAGATTCTGATGTCCAGAGTAAATAACAATCAATTACCAAATGGGCTCAAATATGACAAGTTAAAGTGCACTTACCTAGCCCTCTCACTAATCACTTTCCAGTGACAGTCGTTCTGGTGTAGGAAGTGGGAATTTAGATGGGGTATTGGGTCTTCAAGGCTGTGAATCAACCAATTAGTGGTGATTCTGTCCAGTCTTAGGTAGAATAGTGGGACTAGAAGTAAATAAAAATGATGACCATTCACTTGGTTGTTAATTAATTAAATCAGTATTTATTAACTATCTGCTATGTGTAAGATACTGTGCGAGGCACTGACATTAGCGGCTCAAATACACATGGTCCTTGCCCATGTGGAGTTCCAGCAGAGTAATGTCCAATAGAACTTTTTGAGACAATGGGAAAGTTCATCTGTGCTGTTCAGAACTGTAGCCACTGACCACATGTGACTTTTGAGCATTTGAAATATAACTAGTATGACTGAGGAAATTTATTTTAACTTTATTTAATTTTAATTTATTAACATATTTAAATTTAAAGAGTCACATGTGGCTGCTGGCTCCCTTTTTGGACAATATCACTCTAGAATGTGAGGCAGTTTTATGGCCCCAAGTATATAGTTTATTTCTATTCTTAGATTAACATTTATAGAAAGGGATTCATTTCTAGTGGAACTTTCTTCATTTGGGTGTTGTTATGGTTGCTAGAGATCCTCCCAAGTACTCTCATTCTGCTGTCACTAGAACTTTCCTTTGTATTCTGCCTCTGAATCCAGTCTTATGGGGGAAGTGTCACATTAAATGAGTTCAAAAGTCACTATAAACACAGCCCATGTTGTTAAACTGATATTCCTCCCACAGCTTACTATTCTTGATTTAGCACATAGGTTAAGTCAGTTTTCAAAAATGGCTTTTGAGAGTCACTGTTTTCTTTGTGCGTGTTTTTTTAAAAATAAAATACTCACTAATGGGTAATCTTAAAATGTAAGAACATTCTTTTTTGGGGGGCTATTAAGCATATGGAGTGCTCACATTTTCAGAGAAGAATGAATTAATGGAAAGTAAGATTCTGTTATGCACTGGTGCTGTAGCTTTGCAACATAATATATTACAGGCAATTACAATTCAGTCTTTCAGCAGGATTATACATGATCAAAGCTTTGAGATTCAGATTTGGCTTAAATGATTTGAAAAAATAACGTCACTGTTTAAGTTATTCTGTCTTCTCTCTGTTCAGATAATGATGGTAAAGGTATGCTTAAATGGGGTTGTCCATCTCTGATTATATCTGATTAATTATGTATATATTCATCCAATACATAAAAATCTCAGAAGTTTACCATAGGTTTAAGTTATTAGTAGGATTAGTCATTTTATCCTGCAGATATTAATATTTGAAGACCCAGCTCTTTTCTCTCTTCCTGGAATTCTTATGCAATGGCCTAGCACAAGAGAGATGACATAGAATTTCTCTCCACTTTAATTTTTCTCAAATGGAATAAAAATCCTGCCAGACTTCTTTTCATATTTTGTCTCTGCCTATACCACCCTGAACATGTACAATCTTGTCAACTTATTTTCAGCTTGCAAAGCACAGAGATGTATTTTGATTCTTTCAACATAGTGGCCGTTAGCCTATGACTTGATCTTAATTATAGTCAATAAATATTTATTAATTAAAATGATTAATGATAAGGATTGGTCATTAGAGAAGACAGAGAGTGTTATACATGTCTGTTTGTGCATCTCTACCTAACACCTGCCCATGCTCACCCTTTCCACTGCTCAAAGGTACACCATCAGGAGACATGCAGAGAGCTAGACTTTTCTTTTCAATAGGATGTCAACACCTTGGCAGGAATTTGTATGTCTGATCCCTTTCTGAATGTTTCAGCTGAGCAGCACCCTTTTGGAAGAGAGCAGGCTGGATATTGGAAAAAAATGAAATAAGAGGAAATGAGAAAGGAGAAAACTCTGAAAGAGAGTGGGAAGTTCAAATTACACGTGCCTGTTCTTGGTGATGAAAGAGTATGATGTGAATGAGAGATTGTCAACTGAGATCAATATTACCTCCTCCTAGAATTAGTTAAGTGATTCACTATTCATAATTCAACTGGAATTCTGACTGCACAAAAATTTTTATAATCCCTAAGCGCATATATATATATATATATAAATCTATAACACAACTTCAAAAATTAAAATATATTTTTCCTCCATAGGCACATGCACACATATAACTATGTAAATGTATAATATGCATATGTATCAACTAAATAAAATATGCTTCAATGTATAATTATATATTTATACATATATGCTTTCATGAAATTTAATTATTTAGATTTAAATGTGACTTGCTAGATTCTCCCAGAATATAAACTCCCTTTGAGGACTCAGGTACTTAGAGGAAAAAACTAGCCCCTCCAAGTCCACTGATTTACTACCTAGTTGAATTCTGAGGTAATATTTCAATTTTTTCTTGTTTACATTATTTTATTTATCTTAAATCACATTATGCTTATTCAATTTATGAATAAATTATGGTATGAAACTTACTGTGGTACTGCTTAGCCTTTATTCATTCCTGTTTTCTGTATTTAGAAGTTGTTTTATTTTAACCAAGAATTTTAAGCACTTATTTTAAACTCCTGGCAAAGCCAATCCTTCCAGTGACTCAGATCATAGAGCATAATGTAAAAGTTACAAGAACTCATTTAGATATATAGCAAATCATCACATTGTACACTTTAAATATCTTACAATTATTTTGTTGTCAATTGTACCTCTATAAAACTGAAAAAAAGGGAGGTGGTACTATTCCAGTATAAGACAGGTTTTTAAATTATAATCTGAGTTGACTATGTTTTAAACAGATTATTTATTAAAAACATTATTTTGTGCCTTCAGGAAAAAAAAAAAGAGACTTAACACAGCATTGCCGTGGTGAATGCAGACACCCGAGAACAGAAAGGCTCAGGTTCATGTCCTGGGTCCCCTTCATAATAGCGCTGTGAGTTTAGGCAGCCACTTAAAAATTCCCAAGCTTCAGTTCCATCATATAAATTGGAGGTAAAATGCCTTCCATTTCTTCTGCGTTGACAAAGATTATATATGAAAATGCATTGAAACTAGAAAGTGTGATCAAATGTTAAGCAATGTTGTAACTCAAGGAGAGAAATCACTCTTTGAAACAATTATTTTTAAGGACAAATATTTTGTACAAATTAAGAAAAGATGACAGTTTTTCAGCTTAAGTAAAAGACTGGTCTTGTGTGAATTGCCATGGATTTAGGATGACCTCAGCTGGAAAGACAGAGAAGTTTGTTTTATGGTTACGTAGTCTCATGACCATAACCTTCCTTGGGTCTAATAATAATAACAATAATATGTAAAATTGTAGCATGAGGTATATGTGTATTATCTCAGAAAATGGAATGTTGAAATATTAACTCATTAAACAGAATGCTGAATTACTTAGTAGTAAAATTAAGAATGAGTTCACATTACAATGTTTTGGTGTACTTCCATTGACCTAAAATTTTTCTCCTACAAGTTTGTACTCAATTTCTGTTCCCATCCGCACCTCTAATTAACCATTAATCTTTATAAATTTTGGATATTAACCCCTTATCAGATGTATCATTGGTGAATATTTTCTCCCATTCAGTGAGTTGTTTATTCATTTTGTTGATGGTTTTCCTTGCTGTGCAAAAACTTTTAAATTTGATGTAGTCCCATTTGTTTATTTTTTCTTTTGTTTCTCTTGTCTGAATAACAAAAATATTGCTATGAGAAATGTCTGAGATTTTAGTGCCTATGTTTTCTTCTAGGATTTTTATGGTTTTGAGTTTTACATTTAAGTCTTTAATTCAGTTTGAGTTTATTCTTATGTATGGTATAAGGAGATGGTCTAGTTTCATTTTTTTGCATGTATCTGTCCAATTTTCCCAACACTATTTATTGAATAGACGGTCTTTACCCCATTGTATGTTCTTGTCTCCTTTGTCAAATATTAATTGGCCATGAGGGTATGGATTTATTTCTGGGCTCTCTATTTTGTTCCATTTATTTATATGTCTGTTTTTAGGCCAATACCATGCTGTTTTGATTACTATGGCCTTGTAGTATAGTTTGATATCAGGTACCATAATAACTCCAACTTGGTTTTTCTTTCTCAAGATTGCTGAGGCTATCAGGAGTCTTTTTTGATTCCATATAAATTGTTTTGGTATATTTGTTCGAATTATGTGAAATACACCATTGGTGTCTTGATAGGAATTGTGTTGAATCTATAAATTGCTTTGGGTAGTATGGACATTTTAGTAATGTTAATTCTTCCTATCCCTGAGCATGGTACAGTCTTCCCTCGCCACTTCGCGCTTCGACTTTTGCGGCTTCACTCTATCGTGGTCGAAGGGCGAAGTGGGACGACTGTATATAAATAAAGAATCCTGGAACTTCCGGTCAAGATGGCGGCGTAGGTAAATGCTGTATTGCGTCCTCCCACAACCACATCAAAGTTACAACTAAACTACAGAACAACCATCATTCAGAACTGCCTGAAATCAAGCTGAAAGGAAGTCTTACAACTACGAAATTAAAGAAGAAGCCACATTGAGACTGGTAGGAGGGGTGGAGGGGCGGACGGGCTGGTCCCACATCGATGTGTGCCAGATAAAAATTAGGAGGATACCTTGGCTGCGAAGGTCCTCCCTGAGAACTGAGGGGTCCCCGTACCACACCAGGTGCCCAGCTCAGTGTTCCAGTGCCAGGAAGAGAAGTCCCCATCACTTCTGGCTGGAAAAAACCAGTGGGAACTGAGGCTGAGGTGGCTGGAGCCCCAGCAGCTCCTCTTAAAGGGCCCGTGAACGGACTTACTTGGGCTCCCACCCTCCAGGCTTCAGCCTGCGGGAGGCAGCTTGAAAGGCACCAGAGACATATGGGGAAGAACTGAGCTGTTTGGCATTGGAGCGAGGGCTGGAGAGGCAGCTTTCTCCTGGACAAACGTGCTATCAGAGGCTTTTGTTCCTTTGGTGAGCCCTTCCCTGGGCCAGCAGATGCCACCATATCTGGGACTCCAACAACCTGGCTCACACTGTTTGCCCCGCCCTGGTGATTCCCTGAGGCCCCGCCCCACCCAACTTTCAGGCCCACCCAAGCTGTTGCCAGTTGCTTTACCATAGGATTAGCCTGTCTTGGATCCTGCTTCAGCTTTTCCTAAATTCTTTCAAACAAGCAGCATCTGGGCTCAGCTAGCCCCATACCTCTCACTAAGTAATACATAGAAACAAACACAGGGAGGCAGCCAAAATGAGAAGACAAAGAAACAGGTCCCAAATGAAAGAACAGAACAAAACTCCAAGAAAAGAACTAAGTGAAATGGAGATAAGCAACCTAACAGATGCAGAGTTCAAAACACTGCTTATAAGGATGCTCAATGGACTTAGTGAGGACCTCAGTGAACTTAGTGAGGGCCTCAAGAGCATAAAAAAGGACCAGTTAGAAATGAAGGATACACAGTTAGAAATGAAGGAGGCACTAAGTGAAATAAAGAATAGTTTACACAGATTCAATAGTAGAGTAGGTAAAGCCAAAAAGCAAACCATCGATTTGGAATATAAGGAAGCAAAAAACACCCAATGAGAACAGCAAAAAGAGAAAAGAATCCAAAAAAATGAGGATAGTGTAAGGAGCCTCTGGGACAACTTCAAGCGTGCCAACATTCGCATCTTGGGGGTGCCAGAAGCAGAAGAGAGAGAACAAGAAATCGAAAACCTATTTGAAACAATAATGGCAGAAAACTTCCCTAACTTGGTGAAGGAAACAGACATACAAGTCCAGGAAGCACAGAGAGTCCCAAACAGGATGAACCCCAAGAGGCCCACACCAAGACACATCATCATCAAAATGCAAAAGGTTCAAGACAAAGAGAGAATCTTAAAAGCAGCAAGAGAAAAGCAGTTAGTTACCTACAAGGGGGTTCCCATCAGACTGTCAGCTGATTTTTCAAAAGAAACTTTGCAGGCCAGAAGGGAGTGGCAAGAAATATTCAGAGTGATGAAAAGCAAGAACCTACAACCAAGATTACTCTATCTTGCAAAGCTGTCATTTAGAATCGATGGCCATATAAAGAGTTTCCCAGACAAGGAAAAGCTAAAGGAGTTCATCACCACCAAACCATTATAATATGAAATGTTGAAGGGTCTTCTTGAAGAAAAAGATAAAAATATATGAACAAACAAAATGGCAATAAATACATATCTATCAACAAATGAATCTACAAACAAAATGAACAAGCAAAACAGAAACATTCTCATAGATACAGAGAACTTTTGTTGGATACCAGATGGGATGGGTGAAAAAGGTGAAGGGATTAGGGGAAAAAATCAACCAAAGAACTTATATGTATATACGCATAACCAATGGACACAGACAACAATGTGGGGAAAGGCAGGAGGGGGGCGGGAATGGGGAGGAGGGGGGCAATGGGGGAAAAATGAGGTACATCTGTAATACATTCAACAATAAAGATAAGTTAAAAAAAAAGTGAGGGGAAAATGACAAAAAAAAAGAGAATCCTAATCGGAAATTCATTTATTGTGGTAGAGTCTGGAACGATTAACCGTGATAAACGAGGGCTGACTGTATACGCTTTCACTTATTTGTACCTTCCTCCATTTCTTTTCTCAGTATCTTAAAATTTTCTAAGTACAGATCATTTACTTCCTTGGTTAAATTTATTCCCAGGTAACTTATTTTATTTTTTATAATTATAAATGGGATTATTTCTCTTTCTGAAAGTTCATTATTGATGTGTAAAAATGCCATCAATTTCTGAATATTAATTTCTGAATATTAAATGACTTTACTGAAGTCATTTATCAGTTCTAGTAGTTTTTTTTAGTGAAGTCTTTAGGGTTTTCTATATATAGTATCATGCTATCTGCTAATAATGACAGTTTTACTTCTTCATTTTCAGTTTAGATGTCTTTTTTTTTTTTTGGTCTGATTGCTGTGGCTATATCCATTATTTTTAACTCTTTTTTTTTTTTTTTTATCCTCACCTGAGGACATTTTTGCATTTATCTTCAGATAGAGCAGGAGGGAGAGAGGAGAAAGAGAGAGAGAGAAGCATCGACGTGAGAGAGACACACCGACTGGCTGCCACCCACATAACCCCAACAGGGCCGGGGACAAACCACAGCCGAGGTTCGTGCCCCCAGTGGGAACCGAACCCAGGACTCTGGTCCAGGGGGGCCGAGGCTCTAACCACTGAGCAAAACTGGCCAGGGCTATTTTTAACTCTTTATCAGGTCAATTACTTACCTCAGTTTCATTAGAGGTTTTTATGGGGTTTTACTTTGTTCTTTTGTTTGTAATCTATTCCTTTGTCTTCTCATTTTGTTTGACTTTTTGCTTCTGTGAATTAGGCAAAGTAGTTTTGGGGTATGCCACACTGGGGCTGCCTTATCAGAACTGTGGAGCTTAAGTGGGCATAGGTGGAGGATCCTGGTATACTCTTTGTTGAGGCTGCACTGGCAGGATAGCTGGAACTGGAGTCGGGTGGGCTGGAGGGGCCTTTGGGAGATGGCTGGAGGTGGTGTTGCCCAGGAGCCTGCAGCATGCGGAGGCAGGTTGGTAAGCTGGCTCCAGCACCTGGACCATGCTTCTATATGTGCAATCAAGGTGGGGGGAAGGTAAAAAATGATGCTCGTAGGTGCCTCTGATCCCGGAGAGAGTTTCAGCAGTTCCCTGCCTGCTAGCAGATACTCTAGGGTTAGTAAATTGATTTCCTTCACATACAGTCTAGTTGCCCTTTAAAATGCTACATTTTTGCTCTGCCCCAGGGTGGGAGAGTATGAGTGGGAGCTTCTCAGTGATATTACTCACTACTGCAGGTCCCCATGTCTGGGGTGGTGTCCCATTGTTACCGGGCCTCTGTCTCTCCTATCTTTTTCAATGTGCTCTCTTTATCATTTGTTGTTCAGAAACTATTCAATCAGCCCTCAGTTTTTCTTCAGGTGGAATCGCTCTTCATGTACATGTAAATTCAGGCTGTCTGCAGGAGGAGGTGAGTTCAAGGTCTTTCTATACCACTCTCTTGGACCCTGTCATCTTTCTTTCTTTTTTTAAAACTCTTTTGGAATTCCATTTAGTGTCTTTTGTCTCAACGTCTATCTTTTCAAAAATTAATAATTTCACACTGTGGCAATGTTGTTTGTTTGTTTCCTTTTGGCCTTATAATAAATCATGGCCCTGTCTTATACTATAATCTGCACTATCACAAAAACCTCAATGGTCCATTGGACTTGAACAAAACAGAAGTGTTACCCAGCACAAAGCTGTCCTAGGGCCTGTGCAAAGGATTGAAGAAAGGAGCCACACCCAACAATAAACTTCTGTCTGGAAATGCCTGAATCTGTCAGATGCTCCTGTCTAGACAAAGATCTAGGATTGTTTTGGGATTGGATTGCCAAGGCTAATTGTATGCCAGATGAGTTACACAGCGGTTCTCAACCTGTGGGTCGCGACCCCTTTGGGGGTCGAACGACCCTTTCACAGGGGTCGCACGACCCTTTCACAGGGGTCGCCTAAGACATAACAGTAACAAAATTACAGTTATGAAGTAGCAACGAAAATAATTTTATGGTTGGGGGTCACCACAACATGAGGAACTGTATTAAAGGACCGCGGCATTAGGAAGGTTGAGAACCACCGAAGCAGAAAGAAACTTCTTAACTTGGAGATTTCTTAGTTAGCCATGTAACTATGTGACTAACTGCCACTCTTCAGCAGAGCTTGGAGTCATTAATCTAAAAATTCAGGCATATTTATTAAAAAATAAATCCAGTTAGATCATGTACTAGAAGGATTCTTTAGATAAGAAATAAGTACATAGAAGCTATAGGAAGAAACTCATTTTTTAAAATTTATTTTAGGCTAATAAATTCTATCAGTATGAGGAAGTTCTAGTTGAGGTCAAACTACCTCAGGTGTCCCTGCAGAAGGGAGAACTGAGTTATGGATCTGCTATTAACCCTTTCACTCACATATTCTTTTTGTATTACTGTGTTTTGTAAATAATATAGTGGGCATTTGTTTTTTTAAACTAACCTGAGAACTAATTTTTAAATATATATTGAGATGTTTAAGCCCCTTACATTTTCTGTTATTAACAGATATATTTAGCTATATTATTATGATTTTGTTACTCACTTTCTATCTTTTATATATTCTGGCAATTTTTTTTTTTTAATTTACAAGTTTTACTATTATACCTTTGATCTTATTTCTAATTCTTTCAGAGATTACTGTTAGGGTTCTCTAGAAAAGTTTATCTTTAAAAAAAATTCAGAATATTGGGAATAAAACTATATCTTCTCAGTTCTTCTTTTATAAAAAGAAAGCTTCTTCAGGAAGAGGAATTTTGAAGAAAGATGAACTTAATTTAGCTGAAGGCAACAGGGCAATATTTGTGGAAGGAGTGGCACATGAAGTTGGGACAATCGGTAGCATACAAATAAGTAAAACTAAAGGCAACTGTGTAACTATTTGGAAGTTTTCATCAATTATGTAGAATTACTCATTCCATATATTATTTTATGAATATGTTTATCATTGACCATTCTACCATATAATCTTTGATTCAGAACCTGAATATAATACTCAGAAAAAAAATCCTTCTAACAGCACTTGGAAATACAAGTTTTTGGTAATAGGTGAAGGTGTCCCTTCCTGGAACAGAGACAGAGGTTGGGGCTTCAACAGTCCTCTCTGGGGGAGCACTCCCAACTGAGGGTCCACAATACACATACTGAAGAAATGCCGTGGAAAATACAGAACACGTATCAGTTTTGAATGGAGAACTTTTTGCCTCAGCCAAACATATCAGTGCTATTATATATGTTCTTTGTAATCCACATTTTTATGATTCAATAATAAAAAATAAATCTGCTTCTGAAAGTATTGACTTTTTCCATGGTACCCAAAATGAAACTGCCTCCTATAGAGCAAAGCTTAATAAATGACTGTTGAATTGAGTGAATGCATGGATAAACACAGTTGTCAGATATGGCCCTGAAGAGGTGAACTGTTTAATTTCGTATGTATATTCACTTTCCATTTTGTTAATAAGAAAGTACAGACTGGAGCTGCAAGATAACCTTTACTAATGAGAGTGACATTGCATACACAGACCATACACAAACAACTGAAACCTCTTCACCAGGCTTATAAAGTGTTTTCATTGTACAACCAAATTTGATTTGTCCTGCCAAATTTGCATTGCTCTGCTCATTATTATCAATAGCAGGCTCTTTGCTTTTCACCCATTTTCATTTAGAACATGAACTAAAACGTAACTTCTTCAGCCAAAGATTTTTTTATTTGTAAAGTAATGACGGTTGGTGGTAATTGCTGTCAGCAAATGAGAGTTTTGAAGCCTGTGAAACTGGGGGCTTTTCCCTGGGTCATGATAACGTTAGTAAGGCCACGACAGGCTGCTTGGAAAACATCTTGTTAGTCTTCCTTGGAGTCATCTTTTGAAATTATTGCATTTTCTCTGAGCCTCTTGCCTTTCACATTTATCCTATGCCTTCCCACAGGCTCATGGTGATTATTATTTTAGGCAATGCTTATGGAAATATACCATATAAGTGCTTTTTCCTGTTCTTATAGCATCATGGCCAGAGGTAGTCTTCTTTTAGAATCAATGCCATTTCACAGATGAGGACCAGATTAAAGAAGATATTTTACACTTTTTGGTGGCTATATTGGGACAAAGCTGAATTCTGCTGACTCACAGGCCAACCTGTCTCCAGATTCAAGGGAACACATCAACTCTTGCTATAAACACTGTGTTTGATTCTCTGCCTCTGGGTTCATAATCTGTGGGTTGTCATTAGCATAGTTTTACCAACAGCTGGAACAGGATAATGGAAACCTCTGTGTTTGTGTTATAAAAAGGCCTGGAGCTCTGCCCTGCACAGTTATCTTCTGTTGTTAAATTTCAGCTTTAACTTGAATTCAACTTTTAGGCCTGGGACAATTCATTCAGTACAAGTGGTATAAAAGGATTTTTAATCCTTCTTGTTTTCTATGGGCAATCCTTCAACAGCACTCAGTGCCTTCTTTAAGGATAACCTGTATACAGGTGATCCTTGAACAATGCAGGGTTTAGGAGCACTGACCCCCACCCCATTCCCCATGCAGTTAAAACAATCCATGTATAACTTTTGGCTCTCCCAAAACTTAATTACTAATAGCCTACTCTTGACTAGAAGCCTTACCAATAACATAAACAGTTGATTAACACATATTTTGTATGTTATATGTATCACATACCATTTTATTACAGTAAGTAAGCTAAAGAAAAGAAAATGTTATTAAAAATCGTAAGCAAGAGAAAATGTATTTATTGTATTTATTTTAAAAATCCACATATAAGTAGACCCATGCAGTTCAAACCTGTGTCATTCAAGGGACACTGTATATATATATATAGTGATGTGACAGATTGTTAAGCTTAGAGTTTATTCAAGAGAATTATCTTAATAAACAAAAGTGCATATACTGTATATTCACTGCTTTTGCTAAGTGGTAAATGATTAGCATTTTTCTGGGTCTATCTTCTCACCTGGAAAGTTATTCTCTCAAGGACAGACGTCAGGTAGGAGACACACATTAGAAGAAAACAAATGATGTCTCAAAATGAATTTTTCACACAATTTAAATGGTCATTGAAAACATCTTTATCCAAATCATAGAGAACTAGGGGTACCCCAAAGTAAACCAAGTATGAGGAATTGAATTAAACTTATATATGTCTAAAATTTTATTATTCAAGAAGTGAAAATACATGGTTAATATGACTTGAGTAGAAAATTTGAATTTTGGATATAACGTTCAACTTTAAAGATATTATAATTATTTGCATTGTTTCATTTAGCTCTCAAACAAAAAAAATGAGAAATGCAATTAATGTGGTTTAACTCTGCAGGGTAAATATTATTATTTAATGATGTATAAAACAACTCTATTCTAACAGCTTCATGCTGGGCATAGAAATGAAAAAAAAAAAAACACCCTAAATTTATGTTTATGTAAGTATGCATTTAGGACATCTGGTTCTTTATTTTGAGCACGAGGGCCCATTTAACTTTGTTACCTATCAAGTGAATATTTTGGGAGGCATTATGCATGTCACATATTTCTCAAAACTCTAAATGCCATGCTAAATAAATGTAAGACATATGGACTGAAATCTAAATGTATCCATTTATTGATGGACCATTTCTTTCGCTCACTTCAGTAATTCTATTAATGTAAAGGATATGTCATAATAAATAACAATACAATTGGCATTGCTGACTGAGCACCCACTATGGTCAAAACACAGACAGTGGAACTGCACCTAATCTAGATGATGATGGTCTCCAGAATTATATTCTGACTTCTGAGCTAGATATGAAAAGGGTTCACATGTCAAACTCCAGTCAATACCGATTCTACCCTTCATAAAACTACCAGACAGTGAAGCCATAGATTTATGTATTATGCGCAGACACCAAGGCTTTCATTCTGTTGAACTTTTCTTCATGTTGCCTCCTCCACCTAGAATGTTCTTCCTGCATAATCGCATGTCAGATTTGTACTTCTGTGGCACATTTTCTCTGCCCTTTGTTTCTGGTTGAAAATAATCTCTTTTATAATAATAATCTCTTTTATAATAATAATTGTATTTATTTTCTACTTGAATTATAGTTATTTTTGATCCTATTCCATCTTTTCTATTAGATTGTAAGTTTTGTGAAAATGTAGGCCATGCATTAATTAATCTTGTGTGTTTTCCATATCATCTTGGAAGTAGTTTTAGTCTCCCAGGAAATGTCTGTTAGAGAATACATAGCTCCATTAGCAAACACATGAGAGTGACTAGTAAACTCCTAATGAATTCTTTCCTGTTTATAACTTGACAACTTTTTGGCCTTGAATGCATCTTTAGCTTGTGTCCTTCCACATCTAGAAAGCCCCCAAATCTTAAAAAGATAATAATAAAGGGATTTAGAAGTGAAAAAATTAGGACTGGTTCAAATGGGCCAAAAGAATCATCTAAGCGCAATGGAGAGAATAAAAGCCTTACAAGAAATGTGGAGTACTTTGGATACACATTGATAGAGCAGGGTGATTACTAACTTGCCTCCTGGAACTTTTTGAGTATGTTGTAATGACAATAATGATAGTGTTAAGAGCCTTACAAGCATTCAAGGCATTTGTTTAGTCTTTTTAGCATAAACAGAGTTGTCACCAGTAGACAGGTAAATAAGTTTAAATAATTTAGCCTGTGTTTTAGAGTTTAGTTTTAAACTCAGAGAGGTAATGCAATGTAGTGAAGAGGACTAGATTACCTCGGTTCTAAACTAGTTATGACCTTAAGCATAGTAATTAGCCTCTGGTTTTTGTTTCATCATGTGTAATATTAGTCTCTATCTTGGGATGTTGTGTGGTTTAAATAAAATAGTATATATAAAATAGACAGTGTTTATATTGCTATTATTTCTATAGTTCTTACTTCAATTCAGTGCAAGGGTACAGCTATCAATAACAGCATTGGATTGAGAAGATGGTTTCCTATTGTAATTTATTATGCAACATTATTCTTTCTTTTTTCACAGGATTTAGGGAAAAGAAGCTCCCTAAGAACTCTCTACTAATCTTAGAATATGTTATTATGTAAGAAATGTAGCCTATCTAAAAATCCACTGCATGCTAGACAAATCAAATCAGAATTCTGGGATGGGATTCAATCATTCTTGGTATCATTCTTTGTTTTTAATCTCTCTAGGTGATTCCAATGTTTTTTTTTTTTTAATTTTTATCTTTACCTGAGGACATTTTTGCATTTATATTCCAATAAAGTGAGAGGGAGGGAGGGAGGAAGAGAGAGAGAGAAACATCGATGTGAGAGAGACACATTGACTGGTTGCCACCCACACGACCTGAACTGGGGCCGGGGACAAACTGCAACCGAGGAGGTACATGCCCTTAGTGGGAACCGAACCCGGGACTCTCTGGTCTGCGGGCCAATGCTCTAACCGCTGAGCCAAACCGGCCAGGGCGGCGATTCCAACGTTTAGCCAAAGCTGAAAAAGTGAGTGATCCAAGGGCCAAGAGCATCAGTATCACCTGAGACTCCCCACCTCCCTTTATTTTTTATTAATTTATTTTTGTTACAGATGTTTCTCCTTTTTTCCCCATTGACACCCTCCTCCCCATCCCCCCGCACCGTCCCCAGCTTTGTTGTCCATGTCCATCAGTTATGCATACATGCGTATAAGTTCTGTGGTTTATCTCTTCCCTCCCCCTCACCCCCTCTTCTGAGGGTTGTCAGTCTGTACCCTACTTCTGTGTCTCTGCATCTATTTTGTTCATCAGCTTGTTTTGTTCATTATATTCCACAAATAAGTGAGATCATGTGATATTTGTCTTTCTTTGCTTGGCTTGTTTCGCTTAGGATAATACTCATCCCTCCATGTCGTCTCAAAGGATAAGAGATCTTTCTTTCTTACAGCTGTATAGTACTCCATTGTGTATATGTACCACTGCTTTTTTATTCATTCATCCACTTGGACACTTGGGCTATTTCCAGATCTTAGCTATTGTAAATAGTGCTGCTATGAACATGGGGGTACATGTATTCTTTCTGATTGGTGTTTCAGGCTTCTTAGGGTATATTCCTAGAAGTGGGATCACTGGGTCAAATGGCAATTCAATTTTTAATTTTTTGAGGTAACACCATAGTGTTTTCCACAGTGGCTGCACCAGTCTGCATTCCCACCAGCCATGTACTAGAGTCCCCTTTTCTCCACACCCTCGCCAACACTTGTTGTTTGATGATTTGTTGATGGCGGCCATTCTGACAGGTGTGAGGTGATACCTCATTGTTGTTTTAATTTGCATCTCTCTGATGATCAGTGATGTTGAGCATTTCTTCATATGTCTCTTAGCCATTTGTATGTCCTTTTTGGAGAGGTGTCTATTTAGTTCCTCTGCCCATTTTTTAATTGGGTTCTTTGTCTTCCTTTTGTCGAGTTGTATGAGCACTCTAGATATTTTGGAGATTAACCCCTTATCTGATGTATTATTGGCAATTATGCTCTCCCATACAGTGGGTTCCCTTTCCGTTTTGATGGTTGTTTCTTTTGCTGTGCAGAAGCTTTTGAGTTTGATGTAGTCCCATGTGTTCATTTTTTCCTTTGTTTCTGTTGCCTTAGGTGATGTATCAGTGAAGATTCTGTTGCGTATATTGTCCGAAATTTTGTTGCCTACATTTTCTTCTATGATTTTTATGGATTCACTAGTCACATTTAAGTCTTTTATCCATTTTGAGTTTATTCTTGTGTATGATGTAAGTTGATGGTCTAGTTTTATTTTTTTGCATGTAGCTGTCCAATTTTCCCAACACCATTTACTAAAGAAGCTGCCTTTACTCCATTGTATGCTCTTGCCACCTTTGTCAAATATTAATTGAGCATAATGTCTGAGACTTTGTTAAACATGCGGAATTTTGTCTTCCACCTCAGAATCTTAGTGTGAAGTTTAATAGTATTCCCAGGTTGTTCATTTGCATGTTAAAATTTTACAAGCACTTTAGAACAGTACTTCTTAAACTGTAGCGGTGCATAAGGATCCACAGGAGGGCTTGTGAAAACACAGATCCCTGAGTCTTAACTCCAGGGTTTCAGATTTAGTAGGCCTGGAATGAAGCTGGATAATTTGCATTTCCAGTAAGTTCACAGGTGCTGCTACTGCTGCTGGTAGGTAGACCACACTGCAAATTGGTTTTGTAGACTCAGATGTACTTATTGCTAAAGAACAGGAGTGGGAGGAGCACTCTGTATTCTACAGCTCAGAAGGCAAGGAGGGTGCCCAGGGTGCTTGCAGGCAGTGACCCTTCTCCTCGACGTGCAGTTTGATTAGACACTCTCTTCTTTTGAGTGGAAGGGTGAGTGGAGTGGAAAGAAAGTTTGAGGCTTTCTCCCAATACTTTGGAAAGAGAAGAAGCATCTCTTCATGTGACAAAGTAGGAACTCCAGAAAGGGACAAAATGGTCCTCTTCTATGAGTCCTGGTCTCCTAGGGACGAGATCTCTCCAAACAGAGAGGAGTTGCAGTCCTTTCTTTTTATACACAATATGGGATACAATTTAAAGTAGAGAAAAAAACTTAAAAATGCCCAGGGAGAGAGAATTCAGAAGAAATGTGTTCAAGAATGATTCTCAGTTGTTTTCCAAGTGCCCTTGTTTTCTCTTGCCTCTGGTCTTCACTTCAGTTGAAAACTATACTCAGGAAAGTATAACCACTTGTGTCCTGAGAATGTCCTAATCCCAGAACTTCCTCTCCTCAGAAGTGATATGAAATGTTTGTTTTGTGTGAGAGAGAATTACTAGGAGAAGCTTTGGCTCCCCATAAATGTTATATTGAATATGATGTATAGGAACTTTAACTCGTGTAGCCATTGAGTAGATTTTGCTAGTTGAAAGGCTGCAAAACACTTAAGGCGTCTTTTCTCAGCTTGAGAGTCTTTCACTCCCTTCACACATACATATCATGAGGCTCATTAGGTTTAGCCATTAACATTAATGAGATTTAATGTACAGTGGGACAGAGTAAGCCTCTGACTTTGCAAGCTGAAAGTGGCTATGAAATCAATGTTTAGAAATCTTAAAACACCTACTTGTCACAGAGGTATTTGACAAATTTTCTTAAATTCCCTACAGATGTGCTTTATTATTTCATACCAATGATCCTTAGGTCTCACTGGCACAGAAGAAAATGTCTGATGTACATTTAGAAAATGAAAGTAAAATGTAGTCTCTGATGTTCCATTTGAGTCCCAGGTCTTAAAATGGTTGTTTGCTCTAGTACAAACTCACCTGTTTTCCATCAAGATTTCATTTGCGGGTTTTAACAGCAAATGTGGATGAAAGCAGACTGAAATAAATGGATCAGCTGTGGCACAGAAAACTCTGTTGGAATTTAACCCACGAAAGGGGTAGAACATTAAGACAGCTAATGAATTAAAAAAACAACAGCAAATGGAGAAACTTGGTGAGGCAAATAAGAGAATTAAAAAACTGTCAGATAATAAAGATGAGACTGAGGCACAGGGCTGAAGGGAACAGGAAGGGGGAGATTGTGACAAACTTGTTTTGATAATTATGGTCACAGCATTGGGGCTGTGAAAACCAACAAGGGAAGTCAAAGAGATAGAAGTGTAGGTTGAAGGGGATTGAAAGGGAGGAGATAATATGCACAGGGGAGTGGGATGGAATGCTGAGATATGTATGTGAGGTTCATAATGGAAATCAGGCAATGTCTCAATATAACATGTTACTCTCCTGTTGATAAGAATAAAAAAAAGTGTTCTTGTGATTATAATATGTAAACATACATGTCCTTACAATGTTGTGAAAACTTGAAAGCTGGTTTGGGAAGCATAATTATGTTTTAAATATTTTAAGAGCTGTGTAGAGGAAGAAATATTGGATTTATTCATTATGGAGCCAGTGCCACAAGAGGTACAGAGGTAAATTCCTTCAGAACACAAACTCCCTAAGGTACTAAATTGCAACTTTGGTACTTACCTGCCTTGCCATCATGGTCAATTTAATGTGTTTTATTTGAAAATGGTGGATTTAGTAATGGCAATAAGTGGTGTTGGGAAAATTGGACAAGGATCTGAATAGAGAGGAGATCCAAAATGGCAGCGGAGTAAATGGAAGCTACACAGACCGTCTCCCAGGACCAAACTGGAATTACAACTAAAATAAAGATAAGTCATCTGGAAAAACCAACTGAAGAGCAGCTGGAAAGAACCCTATAACCAGGGACATAAAGAAGACCCCAAATCAAGATTGGTAGTAGCTGCAGAGGTGTGAGAGGGCTGGCTGTGTGCCCACGGGCAGCAGCTGAGGGCTGTCTTAGCTGTGAGCAGTTCCCTCTGAGAAATCAGGGATTTGAACCCTAAGCTAGCTCCCCAGCACAGAGTGGAGGAACAGGGAAAGGTGCCCGCATAATACCTGGCTGAGAAAATCACCAGAGCAAAGGTTTTGTCCAGCAGGGAGAGGTGCAGGGAACACTGGCACTTCCCTGGAGGGTCAGTGCACTAAATTAGAGCTACAGCCACTCACCTTGGGCTCCAGCAGAGGGAGGGAAGATTGGACTGCAACTCTGTGAGGAGAATCTGGGATTCATGGCACTGGGGAGACAGTTGGGAAGGAGGCTATCAGGAGCTCTTTGCTGAGTCACTCCCCCACAGGAGAGTCGCTATCTTCCTTGAAGAGCCCCATCACATCAGAGTGGCTATAGACTGTGGGAGAAGCAACTGCCCCTCCCTCTAGAAGTGCAACCTGAAGCTCATTAACAGCCAAAGACTACCAGCAAGACAGTAGGCAAAGACGAGATTC
The DNA here is from genome assembly GCA_030848825.1 of Tadarida brasiliensis. Lineage (NCBI taxonomy): Eukaryota > Metazoa > Chordata > Mammalia > Chiroptera > Molossidae > Tadarida > Tadarida brasiliensis. Next base: position 63,824,879 of record CM061265.1, read on the forward strand.
TGAAGGCTTTGAGCCTCAGGCCTGACCCTCAGTGTTGAGTGTTCTGGCTCTGGAGAGTGAGCTCTGAAGACTGAGGCCTGGATCCTTGTGCTGAGACAATAACCCACACTGCATAAACCACTTTCTACTCAAAGCATCTTTAAACCAGGGGAAATCAATTGCCCCACCTACTGGAAATCCTATTACCCTGCCCACCTGAGGGATTTTTCATTCAGCTGAGGGCTACAACCTAAGGCTCATTAAGTAACTGAGACTAATAGTCAGCCTGCAGGCATAAGCTCTGGGATAATTGAATCTTTGCTTGGCCTGAGACTCTACCCAGGAAAGTAAGACTAGACATTGGTGTTTAACATGGTCCGTCCCTTCCATACTCATCTAAACCCAGCAGAGGGAGCCACAATCAGTGGAAGATGGACACTCACAGGGAAAATTTGGCAGGCTCCAAACCCTGCTGAGACAGCAAAAATGGTGCAAAAAAGAAACAAATCCCAAATGAAAGAACAAGAGAATTCTATAGAAGAAGGGCTAAATGAAATGGAGTTAAGCAAGTTATCAGAGGTAGAGTTCAGACTAATGATTATGAGGAAGCTCAATAGCATGAGTAAAGATATAGAAACAATGAAAATCAACCAATTGGAAATGAAAAACCACCAAGCAGAAATAAAGAATGACATAACAGAAATAAAGAATACAGCCCTGGCCAGTTTGGCTCAGCAGTTAGAGCATTGGCCTGCTGACCAGAGAGTCCAGGGTTCGGTTCTTGCTAAGGGCATGTACCTTGGTTGCAGTTTGTCCCCAGCCCCGAATGGGGTTGTGTGAGTGGCAACCAATCGATGTGTCTCTCTCACATTGATGTTTCTCTCTCTCTCTCTTCCCCCCTCTCTCCCTCCTGCTCTATCTGAAGATAAATGCAAAAATGTCCTCGAGTGAGGATAAAAAAAAAAAAAGAAATAAAGAATACATCAGAAGGACTTCTGGTCAAGATGGCGGCATAGGTAAATGCTGTATCACCTCCTCCCACAACCACATCAAAATTACAATGAAACTACAACACAACCATCATTCAGAACTGCCTGAAATTGAGCTGAATGGAAGTCCTACAACTACGAAATTAAAGCAGCTGCCACATCGAGACTGGTAGGAGGGGTGGAGGCATGGATGGGCTGGTCCCACACCCATGTGTGGTGGATAAAAATCAGGAGGGACACCTCAGCTGGGAAGGTCCTCCCTGAGGAGTGAGGAGTCCCTGTCCCACACCAGGTGCCCAGCTCAGGGTCCCAGTGCCAGGAAGAGAAGTCCCCATAACTTCTGGCTGGAAAAACCAGTGGGAACTGAGGCAGAGGGAGGCTGTGGGTGTGGGAGCCCCAGGCAGATCCTCTTAAAGGACCCACGCACAGACTTACTGGGACTTGCTCCCTCTGAGCTCGAAGGGGAGGCAGCTTGAGGGGCACCAGAGAACAGGGAAGAACTGAACTGTTTGGCCTTGGGATGAGGGATGGAGGGGCAGCTTTCTCCTGGACAGATGTGCTGGTGGAGGCTGATGTTCCTTTAGTGAGCCCTTCCCTGGGGTGGCAGACGGCTGCCATATCTGGGACTCCAGTAACCTGGCTCACACTGTTGGCCCTGCCCTGGTGATTCCCTGAGGCCCCGCCCCACCCAATTTTCTGGCCCACCCAAGCTGTTTTCAAAGGCTTTACCATAGGATTGGCCTGTCTTGGATCCTGCTTCAGAGTTTCCTAAAATCTCTCAAACAAGCAGCCTCTGGTCTCAGCAAGCCCCATACCTCTCATTAAGTGGCCCCAGGCCTGTCACTAGAAGCAACCAGCCTTGGTTCACAACTTGGCTTTTCCTGGACACCTCCAAGCCCAGCACAAGATGCAGCCATCTGAAGATCACTTTTGTAGCTTATGCCGAGTGGCCCTGGATAGAACACAGGCAGTGGTTGACCTTGCCCCAGAGCCAGCACACCCAGTGGAAAGCTTCAGACCACATCAAAACACCACCACCCAACCACCTCCACAAGTGACACACTCAATGAGTGGACTCAGTGGGTACCAGAGCCCTGATGAAGTAAGTCTTGCTCTGTGTTGTTGGCCCCTACACAGCTGATCCTCCAAGGTAGTAAGAGGCCAGTGGCTAGTGGGCACAGCCAGTCCTTGCAGCTGATCAGCCTGAGTAAATCCCTCCCATTGATGTGCCAACAGCAATCAAGACTCAAATACAACAGAAGGGTGTACAGTCCACACTAGGGGTGCACCTCGAGGGCCCAGCTGGGGTGATTAGGAGACTGTGCCACTGGATCCTACAGGACACCTACAATAGTAGGCCACCCTATGAAGCCTAGGAGACATAGCAACTCTGCCTAACACATAAGAACAATCACAGAGAAGCAGCCAAAATGAGGAGACAAAGAAACATGTCCCAAATGAAAGAAAAGAACAAAACTCCAGGAAGAGAACTAAACAAAATGGAGATAAGCAATCAATCAGATGCAGAGTTCAAAACACAGGTTATAAGGTTGCTCAAGGAACTTGGTGAGACAGTCAAGGGACTTAGTGAGACCTTCAAGGAACTTAAAGAGACTTCCAAGGAACTTAGTGAGAATATCAGCAACATAAAAAAGGACCAGTCAGAAATTAAGGATGCACTAACAGAAATAAATAATAATTTACAGGGAATCAATAGTAGAGTAGGTAAAGCCAAGAAGCAAACCATAGATTTGGAATATGAGGAAGCAAAACACACCCAATAAGAACAGCAAAAAGAAAAAAGAATCCAAAAAAATGAGGATAGTGTAAGGAGCCTCTGGGACAACTTCAAGCATGCCAACATTCTCATCATAGGAGTTCCTGAAGGAGATGAGAGAGCAAAAAATTGAAAACCTATTTGAAACAATAATGACAGAAAACTTCCCTAACTTGGTGAAGGAAACAGACATACAAGTCCAGGAAGCACAGACAGTCCCAAACAAGATGAAGCCAAATAGGTCCACACCAAGACACATCATCATCAAAATGCCAAAGGTTAAATACAAAGAGAGAATCTTAAAAGCAGCGAGAGAAAAGCAGTTAGTTACCTACAAGGGAGTTCCCATCAGACTGTCAGCTGATTTCTCAAAAGAAACTTTGCAGACCAGAAAGGAGTGGCAAGAGATATTCAACGTGATGAAAAGCAATGACCTACAACCAAGATTCCTCTATCCTGCAAAGCTATCATTTAGAATCGATGGACATATCAAGAGTTTCCCAGACAAGAAAAAGCTAAAGGAATTCATCACTACCAAACCAGTATTATATGAAATGTTGAAGGGTCTTCTTGAAGGAGAAGAAGAAAAAAATATGAACAATAAAATGGCAATTAATACATATCTATCAACAATTGAATCTACAAACAAAATGAACAATTAGAACAGAAACAGACTCACAGATACAGAGAACTTTTTGTTGCTTGCCAGATGGGTGGGGGCTGGGGGGATGGGTGAAAAAGATGAAGGAATTAAGAAGTACAAATTGGTTGTTAGACTGATGAACCTCAAAGGGAAAGGGGGAGGGAGGGTGGGATGAGATAAACCAAAGAACTTTTATGCATATATGCATAACCAATGGACACCGACAATAGTGTGGGGAAGACAGGAGTGGGGTAGAATTGGAGAGGAGGGGTCAATGGGGAAAAAAGGGAGAAACATCTGTAATATATTCAACAATAAAGATGAGTTAAAAAAAAAAAAGAAAAAAAGAATACATTGAAGGAATAACCAGAAGTTTAGAGGAAGCCAAGGATCAGATCAGTGAATTAGAAGGCAGAGTAGAAAAAATCACACAATCAGAGACCCAAAAAGAAAAAAACAATTAAAAAACAGGAGGACAGTTAAGATAGTTGTAGGACAATATGAAACATAACAACATCTGCATCATAGGAGTTCCAGAAGAAGAAAATGAGCAAGGTTAGAGAATATATTCGAAGAAATAGTGGCAGAAAACTTCCCTAACTTGGTGAAGGAAAAAGGCATACAAGTTCAGGAAGCACAGAGAGCCCCAAGTAAGAACTCAAACAGGTCCACACCAAGACACATAAAAATTAAAATGCCAAAAGTTAGAGACAAAGAGAGAATCTTAAAGGCAGCAAGAGAAAAGCAACACGTTACCTACAAAGGAGCCCACATAAAGCGATTGGCTGATTTTTCAACAGAAATACTATAGGCCTGAAGGGAATGGCATGAAGTATTCAAGGTAATGAAAAACAAGGATCTGAATCCAAGACTACTCTATCCAGCAAGGCTATCATTCAAAATAGAAGGTGAAATAAAGAGCTTCCCAGACATTAAAAAAAGGCTTAAGGGAATATATTAGCACCAAAGCAGCACTGCAAGAAATGTTAAAAGTATTGCTACAATAAGCAGAAGAAATAGAGAGGGAAACATAGCCATAATAAATAAAAATGGCATTAAATAAGTACATATCAATAATAACCTTAAATGTAAATGGATTAAGTGCTTCAATCAAAAGACACAGAGTAACTGAATGGATAAGTAAGCATGACTCATGCATGGGTTGTTTACAAGAGACCCACCTCACAACAAAAAACTCACATAGGTTGAAAGTGAAGGAATAAAAAAATTTTTCCAAGCAAATGGAAATGAAAAAAAAGCTGGGATAGCAATACTCTTATCTGATAAAATAGACTTCAAAATGAAGGCCATAACAAGAGATAAAGAAGGCCATTACATAATATTGAAAGGATCTATCTAACAGGAGTATATAACTTTGGTAAACATATATGCACCCAATATAGGAGCACCAAACTATACTGAAAAACTTCTGGAGGACTTCAAAGGAGAAATCAACAGCAATACAATCCTAGCAGAGGACTTTAACACCCTGCTGATATCACTGGATAGATCCTCTAGACCAAAAATTAACAAGGATAGAGAGACTCTAAATGATGCACTAGATCAAATGGATTTAATAGATATTTACAGAGAATTATACCCCAAAACTTCAGAATTCACATTCTTCTGAAGTGCACACAGAACATTCTCAAAGACAGACCACATGTTAGGACACAAACTAAGTCTCTACAAGTTCAAGAAGATTGAAATCATATCAAGCATCTTCTCAGATCACAATGGCATGAAACTAGAAATTAATTATAATAAAAATACTCAAAAACATTCAAACACATGGAGGCTAAATAGCATGTTATTAAACAATGAATGGGTTATCAAGGAGATCAAGGAAGAAATAAAAAACTTCCTGGAAATCAAGGAAAATGAACACACAACAACAAAATTTATGGGACACAGCGAAAACAGTTCTGAGAAGGAATTTCATAGCATTACATGCCTACCTCAAGAAATAAGGACATTTCTGATAGACTATATAACCCTACAACTTAAAGAACTAGAAAGTAAATAGTAGGGAACAGACTAACAAACCTCAGAGGGTGGGGTTGTGGGAGGGGTGGGAAGAGATAAACCAAAGAACTTATATGCATATATGCACAACCAATGGACACAGACATTAGATTGGGGAAAGCAGGAATGTGGTGGGAGCGGGAAAGAGGGGGTCAATGGGGAAAAAAGGGGGACATCTGTAATACTTTCAATAATTAAAAATAAAAGGTTCTGAGTAGGCATTTCTCCAAAGAGGACATACAGGTGGCCAATAGGCATATGAAAAGATGCTCAATCATCATCACTAATCATGAGAGAAATGCAAATTAAAACCACAATGACATATCACCTCACACCTGCCAGAATGACTATCATCACTAAACAGACAACTAGTGTTGGTGAGGATGTGGAGAAAAGGGAACCCTCTATACACTGTTGGTGGGAATGCAGATTGGTGCAGCCACTGTGGAAAGCAGTATGGAATTTCCTCAAAAAATTAAAAATGGAACTGCCTTATGATCCAGTGATTCCACTTTTGGGACTATATCTGAAGAAACCTGAAACACTGATTCAAAAGAATGTATGTACCCCTAAGTTCATTGCAGCACTATTTACAATAGAAAAGATTTGGAAGCAGCCCAAGTGCCTATCAGTAGATGAGTGGATAAAAAAGCTGTGGTACATTTACACAATGGAATAAATAGAATACTATTTGGCCATTAAAAAAAGAAGGAAATCTTCCCTTTTGTGACAGCCTGGATGGACCTGGAGAGTATTATGCTAAGTGAAATAAGATAGTCAGGGAATTACAAGAACCATATGATTTTACTTATAGATGAGATATAATGAACAAAATAAACTAACAAACAAAATAGAAACAGACTCATAGATACAGAGAACAGGCTGACAGCTGTCAGAGGAGAGGGGGTTTGGGGGCTGGGTAAAAAAAGGTGAAGGGATTAAGCAAAAAAAATGAAAACAAAAAAACAACAACTCATAGACACTGACTACAGTATGGTGATTACCAGAGGGAAAGGGGGGTGGGAGGAGGTAGAATAGAGTAAATGAGGGATAAATGGTGATGGGAGGAGACTTGACTTGGGGTTGTGAACACACAATACCATATACAGATGATGTATTATAGAATTGTACACCTGAAACCTACATAATTTTATTAACCAATGTCATGCCAATAAATTCAATAAAAATAAGCACACACACAAAAGAAATGGAGTAATTACTTGATAGGGTTACTGTGTGATTTGAATGAAATAGCGTATGTAAAGTGTCAGCACAGAGTTGGATTTCTCATGAATGCCTCAAATAAAGTACACGGCTAATGGACCTCCTTTGAATGAATTTTTCTCCCCCATTCTTCTCATATTTACCCTTCAGGTCTACCCTTAGATATCAGACTAGATTGAGTCCCCTGTGCTGTAATAACCTGAACTTCCATAATGCAGCACTTAAAAAAACAACCTACAACCATATGTTGATAGCTTGTAAGCTCCATGAAGAAAGGGACAAGGTTTGTCTTAGTAACCATGGCATCCCTGGAATCGAGCAGAATGGCACTTAATATAAGTTCTCAATGCATTTTAGAAAGAATCCATAGATGTTGAAATCCTGTCCATCCCAATCTGGCTTCCCTACTTCTCTCTCCATTTTCTTACATGACTTGACCTTCTTAGTTCTAGTGTTATAACTCTTTATGTGTCTTGATCGCCTGCCTTCAACTCAAGTGCATCATTACGGAGCTGTTAACATTTATTTATGTACATATCTCGAATTTATGTCTTCCTATTATTTCTATGCCATCATTCCAGCCTAAATAGATCCTTCTTATTTTATGTCTAGAAGACTGAAATGGCAACCTGGCTTCACATTTGCCTCCAGCATTAGTTCATTTATCAGCACCTGTCTATTACGTCCATAGCTGCCAATAAGTTTCCTCAAATGTAAATTTTGTCATGGATTTGTCATGGTTAAATAATAAAAATACATATATTGCAATAAAAATATCTACTGTGATGCACAGTGCTATCAAAAGAGTAGTGTATTTTACTAGAGGAGGAAAATGTTTTAGTTATAGTGAGCAGGAATAGAATGGGTTAACCTAACGAATCCAACAAAGACGTTTGGAAAAATAGAAAGAAAAAACTGTCTTAAAAACTTTAGAGGTTTTATGTTCTTGCAACCACAAAAGTGAGGTGAGGCAGGCAAGTACAGCAGTAGGGAGTCCATTAAAGGAGAGGGCTCCGCTCAGTTAACTTTTGTTAATGCCACTCCTTGGTGTTTGTTAGGGGTCTCCTCTTCCTGGTAGTGCTACTAGCAGAAAAGTCACATGTAAAGTAAGTTAAGAGTGATTCAGGGCATAGCGCCATGTGGTCTAATTAATACCTCCTAGTAAGTTCCTGAGAAGTGTTTGGGAAGTCTGATATCATGAAGGTGTAAACCCATGACTGTGATGAGCCTGTGAATCAGAGCCGCAGGGCACTTGGCTGGTCTCTCCTGCTTCTGTCGTCTTAGTGCAAATGAACTGGATGAGCTTACATTCACGTTGCCTCATGTATGCTAAAGGGTGTGTTTCTGCAGGGGAGGAACCCCCTGTGTATAATTAAGTGGCTCTACTGTTGCTTATCCTCTGTACCTCCACACATTCCTTCTCAGCCGCAAACACTTTGCCTCCCCTTTCCTAGAACATAAACCTTTCCAACAACTCACTCCAAACAAAGACACTGCTAAGAAATCCTTCCTGATTAGCTCCTCCTGACATTCCGTGCTTTTTCCTGGCACATTTTCATGCCATTTTGCCTCTTGTGATCTATGCTTGCTGATCTGTTTTTTTTTTTTTTGGATTCTTGCTTTATGTACTTCACAATGCCTTGTAGTCTTATTCTGATTTACCCTCTTCAAGGGTGGGACTTTTCTTTTTATAACCTCCCATGGCATCAAACAAAGTGGTTGCATCATGTTTGTTTCTTCCTTAAATGTTGGCTGATTTGCATTATACTTGTATTTGTTACAAAAGCCACTTTCACCTTTATGGAGTGTGTGACTCTAGGTAGTAGATCACATGTGACATTTGGAAAATAAGTCCTGGAATGAAAGACTTTTTCTGGAAGGAGTCCTATGTATTTCAAGCCAAGATCCTTGTTTTCCAGGTGAGGAAAGGCAGAACCAAAGAGTTGATGTGCTTGCTCAAAGTCGTTCAGAATAGAAACTGACCAGGGTATCCAGACACCCACTTGAGCTTTTTGCTGCAGAGCGCTCTTTCACTGATAAGGTTCAGGTGCAGCTATGTTGGCTGGCAATTGACTTTGCTGGGTGGAATCTGCGAATGTTCCATAGCAAGTGCTGCATGATAAAAGAGGAGACAGAATTCCACCAGTACAGACTGAAATTAAACTGAAAGGACTATGACATGGTTATTTTAAAATGTTTAATTTCATAAAACTCAGTAGATCAAAGTAATTACAGAGTAAAAGGCGAGCTGAAGCCTCAGGTGGACCCAAGGAAGAGATAAGGCCAGACATTTTAGAACGACCACTGTTCTTCCTACAAAACATTTTCTGGTTTTGTTTTTTATTGTCTAGGTTTTTTTTTTTTATTAAACTGACTGGGTTGCAAACAAAGCCATGTTAATATAATGCGGAAGCAATTTATTCACAAGTACATCTTTCCTTACACGAGGAAAAACATCCATTTAAATAACAATGTTGCCTGAAAATTTTTAAATGTTATACTTCTATAAGTGCGTCAGTTATCTTTATGGCATATTAAAAATGGATTTTTATTCATTTGATATTTACTTATAAATTTATACTTTAATAATTTAGCTCCCCCCTTTTAGAATATACACTACAAGAATAGGAAGTGAAGAAGAAAAAATCAATTGTTAAGAAATTATGTTGCCAACTCTAAATATAACTTTACTATTCTAGATGTAAGAATTCTTTTAAGTCCTTCAAAGTTAGGAGTGATTCCAAATAGAAGTAAGGTCACAAAATGAGTATCACTTTTCATTTATAGACAGCAGGTTTGAAAAACTGTGGGAAGATGTTTCTTTACTGAGTTACTAATGTGCAGAAAAAAATTACTGTTTTTAGAGAAAATGATAAAACTTTTCAATTCTCTACCTTTAGAGACTTAAACTATTTAATAGAATTGATAGATTCAAGAGAATAGATACAGCAAGAAATAACAATTTCAATTTTATTCTCTGGCTATTTAATGAAGAAAAATGAGAGGAGGGAGAAAGGAAAAAATGTGCTTGGTGAGGAGAAGCTGAGAAACAACAGAAAGAGATACCAAGGACAGACAAACAGAAATAGAGAAACAGAGAGGTGGAGAATCAGAGACACACAGAGACTGAGCTGGATCTTCAGGGAATAAATAAAATCCAGCCTACATAGTTTTAATTCTTTTAAAAAAGAGCTTTCTAGAATCAATTTTATGGAGAATAGATCTAGATTTCAAATTAATGATGAAAAAGTATATTTCAGCTTTTATTTTTTTTCTAGGGTTGCTAATACCTTTGGAGAAGAGATCTGTTATAATAATAATAAAAAAGGAATATTACTTATTTTTAATTACTTTTTTACTGAATCATCTACCTTCCTAGGGAAATACTTTTTAGTTTTTGGCAGTGAGAGGGTGTGGAGAACATGGATGTTGGTATTGATGTGACCGCTAAGGTACATGTTATAATGATCAGATGACACAAAGGCGGAGATCAGGGCGAGGTTGTGAAGTGAGGTCTACCTCCCCTGGTTCTGTGTTGAGCTCTGGGCTGAGAGCAAGTGCTTGTGGGGGAGTGGGGGCTCCTGTTTGATTTTGTGCCTTTACTTTTGCTTTCAATGGAGCTGTGGAAACAAAAGTGTATTAACATAGATGTAAACATTTATGACTCTTAGGAAGACATACAAGTTAAAACAGGCTATACATAGTAATATAGTAATACTTTAGGATTTTAAAAAATTATATGTTCACTTCTGCTCCCTTTTTACTGTGTAAATTCTTGCCTATTTCCTTTCTTCCTTCTTCAAAGAGTATTAAAAAGTTTACCCTGCATAATCAACCCTTTCACACATACTCTCTATATAATTTATAATGTGTATACTTAAAATTTTGTATAGTTATATATAAATGTACTGTAAATAAATAGTATATAAGTAAATATGTGATATACACATATGTAGAGTTTTATTTTTCTTTCTGAAAGACCAAACTTGCTGCTAGCTCAGTCCTCTCTGAAATGATTTTGTTCTTTGCTTAAGAAAATAGTGCCTAATGATGGATCAGTGAAGAAATAATGTACTATTTTAAGCAGGAAGGGATTCAATACAGAGGAGTAGACATTAACAAAAAGTGGACAGGAGGTTCCAGGAATGACCCCCCCACCCAGAATGAAACAGAGCTGACTCCCTAGGAGAGCTTCTACCTTCAAGGCCTCACTAGTGCTGAGATTTCAAGACACCTGCAATTATGATCCAGAGATAGGAAGCCAGAAGTGATAGTAGGTGGTGCAGCTGCTCTAATAGCCTCTAACCCCTTAGGATGAAGAAGGGGTACTGAGCTGGACAGACAGACCTAACATTCCCAGACTTTGTAGAAGAGCTGAAGTGGAAGGCAGAGGACTCTTGGCTCATTTCCACCTTCCAATTCTCATACATCCTGACCTACACTAAGAATATAGCTTCAAGAGAATGTGCGAAGTATAATTTCCACATCTCCCACTAGAAGGATAATGAAATGGAAAAGCATTTTGTTAATTCAAAGTATCTATCATATAGAAATGCCATTAAATGACCTGATGAAGGCTGGTCAAATCTCACTTTTATCCTCCATTCTCCCCAGTGATACTCTGATTCGTGTGCAGAAGTTGGGCTGGAGTTGGTGCACTTAATTTTTGTGTGTTAATCCTCGCCCGAGGACATTTTTCCATTGAGTTTTAGATAGAATGGGAGGGAGGGGGGAGGAAGGGAAGGAGGGAGGAAGGGAGAGAAAGAGAGAAAGAGAAAGAGAGAAACATTGATGTGACAGAGACACATCGATTGGTTGCATCCCGAACGATCCCAACCAGGGCCCGGGATGGAACCTGCAACCCAGATACGTGCCCTGGACTGGGAATTGAACCTGAGACCCTTTGGTCCAAGGGCCAATGCTCTAACCATTGAGCCAAACCAGCCAGGGCAGTGCACTTAATTTTTGATTCCTTGAAGTAAAAGGGCATAATTTTAAAAAATGAAAGAATGAAATGTTATTCCATATTAACCCTAATTTTAAGCACTTTTATATCTCTCACCAAATACTGACTTTCTAATAAAATTCTGATAAAAGAAGAAAAAATGATTAGAGGAGTAGATATCAATTAACTTGATTCCTGTAAGTCTGAGTCATTCTTTCTTAGTGAAAAGAATTGTGAATTTTAGAGTAGACAAGTGTTCTGATGAAGAAAGTCAAACAGAATTCACATGCTAACATATAATTTCTCTTTCACTGATACCCTAAAATAAAAGTATCATTTGGAAAAGCTTTCACATATGAACACTTTTCAAACTATTTAATGAAGATTAATTATATTTTCTTCACATGTCTAACAAAGCACCTTCATAGTTTATCTGAAATGTGTGAGTTGGGGGCAGTTTGTGACTACTAGGGACTTTGGACTAGAGAAGTGAAACATCAAAGGGAGAGGGCAGTGCCCAGAAGAGTTCCATAATAAAATGGAAATGTTTTATAAGGGACCATGCTGCCTAGGGAATGCAAGGAGGAGGTACAGGAGAGGCTGGGAGCCTCTTGCCCTGGGACTAACTCTGGAACTGTGAGGAGATGCTGGTTCTACTGTCACTTGGACAGTGCCCTGTAAACAGCTCTCAACTGCCCGACAAAGTGCTGTTTGGCTTGTGGATGGCAGTTTCAAAGTGGATGGACAATATTCTGTTTGGAAATGTCACCATTCTGATCTAAGAAGGTAAAAACAGATCAGCTCGTTTGGGCTGAACCGTGTGCTGTTTTCCTAGCAGCAATGGAAGATTGAATAGTGGTGACAGCATTTATGTTTGGGTTTTTACTGATGCATGGGCAATGGGCAATAGCCTGGCTATGTGGTGAGATAGGAGTACAATGGAAATCTGGGCCTGCTAAAGGAATGCCCGTATAGGGCATAGCCCTATTGAAATTTGAGAGGTGCATTAAAGTAGGACATGTTGATGCCCATCAGAACTCCTTTCCAGGTTTGCAAGGTGTTTGGAATTGACAAGCAGATATCACAGTGTATTCCTTTGAGGTGGCCACCTGAGTCCAAGAAATAAGTGAACATGGGGGAACTACAGCAATGCAGAGATGGCCTGAATCTAGACATAGTCCTCTTGTACCTTCTGAGGCACAATATGCCAATGAGAACTATTCTGTCTGCCAGCAAAAGAGATAGACACTGCAAATGGCTTTGTGTCAGATTCCTGGGTGGAGGCTGGGGGGTGGCCCTGAGCATAGCTGGCAAGTTAGACTGGTGCTGGTATCCCGGGAGGGTCTTGACAGACACTTGATAGACACTGACTCTGGACTGAGCTTTGCTTACCTGATGGTAGATACAAATGCTCAGAGTATTATGAAAGAAGTTGAGCAGAAGATATTGCAATTTGGATGGCTGAGCCTTACTTCTTCAGACCAAGGAACACACTTTATAGCCAATTATTTACAACAGTGAGCAGAGAGATATTCTCCTCAGTAGTAATTTGATAGAGAATTGGAACAGGCAAATAAAATATTCATCGTCTACAATGGGAGAAGATAAAAGCATTAAGGGCTACTTACATGCCTTCATGAGTATTTGCTCACACTCAACATAAACATGAGTTAGGGATAGAAGAATGCTCCTACTAGGTAGATTACTCTGTTTTGTTTTGTTTTTTTTTCTTCTGGTAGATCTGGGGAAGAGAGAGTGGGGAAGGATGCTGATATTCTTTCTTCCCCATAACACCTAAACATTTTCCTCCCTACTTGATGCATTGGTCACAGGACCTGGGTTGCGACTACAGGGGCTGTAAACAGAAATTATTTCTAAGCAATAAACTGTAACTGTCTAATTTACTTTCATGTCAGAATTCCTAAGGGCCTGATTGGACAGGATGTGCCTTTACCCCATCTGGCAAAATTGGGGCTAAGAGCGAAAGTAGCTATATTGTCTGTTGGTAAAAAGCCCATTGGTTTGGCATTGATGTAACTCTACCTGATGTGAACAGAAATGGACTGAGGGGGAGGCACTTGTTTGACTAGTATTACTGCCTGCTACCTAGACCAGCACAGTGGCTGAAGCTGATGTCCCTTCCAAAGATAGAAAAGTTTGGGTAGAAATGGAGGGAAGAGAAAATAATAGCTGAGGGTAAGTAGTAAAAAAACTGGCTTATGTTATACAATGAGGGAAATCCAATATTACATTAACAGCTTGAAGGAGGTTCAGACCAAGAGATGATATTATCTCTTAGCTTGATTACACCAGATGCCTGAAAGGGTGAAACCATGTGTTCCATTTCTATTCTAGGAACCTGACAGGATCAAATGGAAGCCTGCAAACTAGAATGGCCTTACCCTGAGAGACATTTTTGTATGATATGATGATGGACTGGATAGTTAAAGACAGGGATTCTAGCCATGTGCCAGTACCTTTTGTCTTTTATGGTTGTTTTACTGTAAGGGATCTGTGTTGGAAGACCAGGAAGACTATGATACTGTGATTTATAAGAAATATGCGTTTGGTCATTTAGATGACCCAAGTATGTATCTCATACATAAAACCTCCATGAAAACCCAAGAGGACGGGGTTTGGAGAGCTTCTGGGTTGGTGAACACACGGAGATGCAGGGAGAGTGGTGGCCTGGAGAGGATATGGAAGCTCCTCACCATTCCCCCATTCCTTGCCCCATGTATCTCTTTCATCTGGCTATTCCTGAGTTATATCTTTTTATAATAAACCAGAAATCTAATAAGCAACATGTTTCTTTTAGTTCTGTGAGTTGTTCTAGCAAATTAATTGAACCCAAGTAGGGGATTGTGGGAACCTCTGATTTATAGCCAGTGCTGTCAGAAGTCCAGGTGACAACCTGAACTTGCAGTTGGAATTCTGAGCTGGAGAGGGTCATTGGAACCTCCAGTCTGTGGCCAGCCCGTCAGCAACACAGGTAACCTGGGTTTGCATCTGGCTATCTAAAATGTGTATGTATGTCAGGGTTGTAGGACTCGACTCTTAACCTGTAGAACCTGATGCTATCTCTGGATGGTGTCAGAATTGAGCTGAATTCTTAAACACCCTGGTGGAGTCTTAGAATGATTATGTAAATGTAACTCTTTAAGCCACATTTCCAACCTTCCACAAAATGCATTCTTTAGTTAATATTAAAACAGATTATTCCATGACATTATCTCCAGTTATATTCTTTTCAATAATATAGGTTAGCCACCGCTTGACAATCTCTCTGCATCCATCTACAGTAATGGAGATAAATGGACAATCATTCTGGAATAGTCAGGGATGTTCTGATTGAAGCACTTGCCCAGTTAGTCTAGCGCCAGTGTCCCATTACTGGGTAGAATACATTTATTCTCACAGAGCAGTTATCCACGTTGTGATTTTGTTTCCTTATAATCATTTTCTGTTGTGTTTGAAATAAGCTATAATGCAATTTTCTCAAATGAATATGACCTATTTTTAGCAGTGCAATAGCTCTGATTGCAATTTTTTCATTTTATCCCTTAGTATAAGATGGGCATCCACGTTTAATCATATTCACAGATTATCTCAATGAATACAAATGTGTTACATTATCTTTAAATAAATGAACATCAATATGTTCCAAGGTAACAGAAGTAATTGCATATTGATAACAGTCATTATCGTAAGTCATGGTCTCTAGGAGAAAATGCACTTGTATTTTTTTTTAATAAGGTGCAATATTATTGTCTATGTTAAGATGATAGTTTTCTATTTTATATACAGACTATAATATCACTCATATAGCTAGCAGACCCTACAAATAGATAAAATTCAAAATATAAACCTGAAGGTAACAAGATTTTTGTAGTCTTTTGAAACTGGAATGATGGATGTTATGAGTACCTTAGCAGAGCTAATATGCAGTTGCCATTATCTGAGACAGACTTTAGAACTTGCATGTACTCTCCAGCTAAAGCAGATAACAGGAGCTAAGCCATTATCCTGCATTTTTTAGCAAAATATTTTCAGATTTTGTATGGAGGCTTATTGTGCAAATCAATCTGGAAATACCCCAGAAAAAAAACACTGTCCTTTTAAAAAAATATATCATGAAATGGATGGGGTGTGTGGGGGAGGAGATATCAAACACAAATATTTTGTGATCTAAGTTTTTATCAGATGGGTGCGTTGTCATTTGGTCAGCTACCTTGTTGCACACCTCCAGGGGATTCCACTCAAGCTATAACCTATATGATTAATACTCCATAAACTGGTGCTATGCACATCTGTGTGGCCATCAATGGTAGCCCTAGATGTCATAATATCTCAACAACATTTTCAAGGATGAGTAAGGGCTGGGAAGAGTCTCTGAGATGATTTAGAAAGGTCCCCAGCACTCATTGTTTAGTGAATGAATGAATACCATTTTTTATCTTTTCAAGCTCAAGTATCTCATTATAATTGAGAATACTAATCTTAAATATGGGACCTAAATTTTAATCTCAGGTTTACTACTAGCTGAATGATAAATAGACAGGATATTATATCTCTGGGCCTTACTAGTGGCCTCTGTAAAATGTGAAATTTGGACGTCAATAGGGAAGTTTAAACCTTTTATTCTTACTAGTGGAACCCCTAGGACTCAGCAGGACTTGGTTGGGAAATAGATTGCCTGATTTAGTTGCCTTTGGGAAAGTTCTAATACTTGGAAGATAACTTCAACCCTGATTCTCCTGATAAGTATGGAAAAAACTCAGTTATTGAACTGCCAAAGTGTTTTACTTGTTCATTATGGTCAGATTATATATGAGATACTATCTTATATCTATTTTTTGCTTATTTTTAGAATATATATTCAGATACCATATTCTAAGAATTTTGAAGAACTCCTAAAATTACTGTTTCAAAGAGGCTCTGGAGTCAGACAGACCTATTTTATTATTATTATTTTTTATAAAATTCTTTTTTCTTTATTGATTTGTAGAGAGAGAGATGAAGGGAGAGGGAAAAAGAGATAGAAACATCAATGAGAGAGAACATCGACTGGCTGCCTCCTGCATGCCCCCACTGGGGATTTGGCCCATAACTTGGGCATGAGTCCTGACCGGGAATTGAACCGGTGACCTCTTGGTGCATGGGTTGACGCTCAACCACTGAGCCACACTGGCCGGGCCAGACAGTCCTATTTTAAATTGAGTTTGGCCATGTGATGTACTTTGGCCAATGGAATGTTTGTGGATGTCATATGAGCAAAGTATGGAAATGTGCATGTGCAGATGAGTTGGCTCTCTTGCATGTCTGTACTTCCTAATGAGAGGGACTCACCTTGGGTAGCTATTGGTGGAGTACACCTGGATACACCCTGCAACCTAGAGCCAACCCTAGATTATGTAAGCCACACTCCAGTTGATGCATGTTTATGAAATTAAATATTGTATGCCACTGAGGTTTGGTTTGTTAAGCAGTATTATTGAGTAGTTGACTATAGTAATTTATAGCTATTACTGTGATCTCATTAAACAACAATATTCCTCCTCAAAATTTAACATGAAAACTCAACTTTACTGCACCAAAGTTGTACCAATAAATCATTAAACTTAGAAATAGTATCTGTTTAGAAGTGAGTAATTGGAAAGTAATTTGAGAATAAGTTGGAAATAGAAATGATGAAAAAGAAATGGGCAATTTGTGAGGCCAAAGAAAGCATAACAAGTATATAAATAATACTAAACCCACAAATGATAATTAAGAACAAACAATACTGTAAAAATAATTAATGGGCTCAAATTGGATAGTCTATAAGTTGGTGGGAATAGTTAAAAAGGACTTTTATTTTCAATTGCTATTTTATTTCCTTTGTTGACCATTTTTTCTAACTTGCTTTATAGAAATCTGTTACCTAGGAAATAAGAGTTTGTATGCCTTTTTACTTCTTTTAACCAAGTAAATTTACTTAAAGAATTCACTGTAAGATGGTCTCATTACTGCACTCTATAATTACATTTAGTGCCACAACAGTTATTAATGTACTTGTTTGAAAAAAAAATGTTACTTAAAGTTTAAGTCAATTTTAACATCTTCGCCTTTTTAGGGGTAAGTGTGTATATAGTGCTGGTGATAGGGGTGTTCATGGAGTACTTTATAATTTTTTAAGTGGTGTTCTTTTATACTTAGTGACTGGTGGGAAGAGAGAAAGGAAAAAGTAAAGTTGAAAGATTCTTTGGTATGTAAAGTTTCCCAGTGTGGAGGAGGGCTAGACTCCTCTCTATAAAAATGTGAATGGATTTAATAGGTTAAGAAGTCTTTAATAAGAGAGCAAATTAAATAAGACATGTGATGGGAGCCCAAAATTTAGAGACACAAGCATGTCTAATATTCAATTTAAGATTTCTCAAGTGTGTTTTTGAAATATGAAATTCCTTTGTCCCAAACCTTCAGTGAAGTCTGCAACTCATGGAAATGCCACTTTGAGTGACTTTTTGGTAGCGGTGGTGGGGGGTGAAGAATGGAGAAAAAGAAAAAACAAAACAAAAACGAGCTAATATGTATAGCGTCTGAGTCAGTAAAAAGTAGAAAGAAAAAGGAAAAGCCTTTCTGTGGGTGGGGCTATTAAGAGAGAGATTGGAGTTCAGTGAAACCACTGCTTGCCTGTAGGGGCGTGCTTCTCAACTCTGCTGGATTCACCTGGTAGCTTTGTTAAAATACTCACACCTTTGTCTCGCCTCCAGATATTTTGATGTAATTAGTTTTGGATGGGGGAATTTTTGAAAAGCTCCTCAGGTGGTTCTAATATGCAACTGTCTAGAGCCAAGTTAACTCTGGGTACACATTAGAATTACCTGGGGAGTAGCAAATGCCAATGACTGTACCCTATCTCCAGAGATTCTGATTTAATTAGTCTGGGATGGAGGCAAAGTATCACTTATTTTCAAAGCTTTCCAAGTGATTCTCATGTACAAGCAGAGTCAGATTGGGTTCCCCAAACACTGGAGTGTCTCTGTCAATACCTGGAAAAGTACAGGGTTCTGAGGACGGTAGGAGGAAGAGAGACAGACATGGGGCCCTTTCTGGGAAGATAAAATATTTACTTCATTCTGTTTACAGGGTTAGGACTCACACCCCCACAAACTTATGGAAGCTTACAAAGCAGCAAGAAAGCAGTAGCAAAATACTAGTACCTCTTCTGGATTCAAGGGTGCCATGAGCCCAGATTCATGGGTGCTATGAGCTCAGAATTACATTCAGAGCTGTGTGACAATGAGCCTTTGGAAATAATTCCCATAATTCAGAGACACTGGATTGCCAGATGTGGCAAGTAAAAATATAGGGTACTTAGTTACTAGAGTTTGAGATAAATAGCCAATACTTTACAGTATAAGTATGTCCCATGCAACTGGGTATACATCTACTAAATAATTATTTATTGTTTATCTGAAATTAAAATTTAACTCTGTGCCCTATACTTTATAGGGAAACCTCAGGGATAGACTGGGTTTGTTATTAAACTGTAAGGGATAATGGGATCTTGATCCTGACTCAAAATCACTTCAGAGAGCATCTACTATCTGCAAGAGAACATGATAAATCCTATGGAAAAGTCTAATTATCTAAGATTTTCCCCTTGGCTTTTGGGAGTTTAGGGTATACTAATTCAATAATAAGTGAGAGAGGATTTGTGTATAAGGTTTATACCTTCCCAAGAGCTCTGACCTACTATTTAATGGCAAATCCCATTGGTAAATTGTATGGTTCCATGTCACAGAGACAATATAACAGAGCACCAAAAATAGAAAAACATTTTGAAAATTTGAGGATCATTTTAAATATCATTTTTAAAGTTCATAATTATCTTTTACCTTGATACTTATGTCTTAAAGTTGTAGAAAAATATTTGGTGTTATTAGAATCTTCACTCTCAGTTAATTCAGAAACAGTCATGTTAAACTTATTGCTTTTTATTCCTTTCAAAGGAACTTTCATCTCAACTGTGTAGAAATTCATAGCTTGAAAAAGGCATACAATTAGTGAGTATAACAGATCTTTGAGTAGAGAAGATTAGCATTTTAAAGATTTAGTTCTGGATAGAAAAAAATCGAAACCAAAGAAACCTCTTAAACATTGCAAAATTAGTTCTGAACTCTAACAGAAATATAATTGCAGAATAAATTTAGAGATAGTCTATGATTCAAATGTTATATTCCCATATATTTCTTATAATGATATTAAAATGATTCTTTTTAGAAAATAAAATGAATGTGAATAAAAATAAGAATTAATAGATGTCAATATTCATTAATGATACTGAGTACTAAATGACAAGATTTCATATTATTGATTAACACATAGGAAGTCATTTAGCATTTCTGATAGTTATACATGGCATAATTTTTAATTAGGACTGTTGAAAATAAGAAAAGGAAATAAAAACCCTGGAATATACACACAGAATATTTAGAAACCTGGATAGAAAACTGAAGGTCTTAAGGACACAGGTGGTAGTTTAATTTCTTCTAATTGAAGGCCCTGACTTTGGAAAATAAAGAAGGAACTGAGAAGTGAACAGCTGGCTCCATAGATGGTGTCAAAGAACAGAATTTAGTTTTCTGGATGACGATGCATGATGCTCAACTAATGCTTCTGGCAAAGGAAGAGTACATCTAATGAAGAGTGGGAAGAACATACTTGGCAGAAGATTTGCTGACCAGAACAGGAAGGCATTGATATATGAGTAAGGTAAAGAAAAAGGAACAAACAAGCTGTTAAATTATACCCTATGGAGGAAAACAAGCTGACTTAGGAAGAGTAAAAATAGTGGAGAGGTGATTAGTAAATTAAGAGGATAACTGGAAGGAAGATAAAGTAGAAATTTTGTGGCTTTATGTGTGTATATCCATATTCATGTAGTATGGATAATGATAATATTTTAAATAAAAAGTAAGTCTTATTTGAAGGTTTTCATTATGAATTGATGGGGTTGAGAACACTGGCTAGGGAAAGCTATTTGACCCTGAAATCTGAAGTTGTTACTGCTTCTAGCAAAGATAGTGCACAACATAAAGGAACATGAGGTAGGACCTAAAGAATTGGCCAGTGAATTTCTTGCTAAGAGAGACATTGGGGAAGGGCTAAACACTGATTTTCTATCAAACAATTAAAAGTACTATAGAAAGAAAAAATTAGAATTTTTTGAAAGGAAATACACATTGGTTTCTCCCTGTTTACTTCCACTTAGACTGTGATATATCAACAATAAATTTCATAAAACCTAGGGAATATAGAACACAATTCAAATCTTGAGGGGAGGAAGAAGTCTAGATCTGTGATGAAGAGTGTATAACAGAGAAAAGGATGCTGTTGACTGACCCAAGGCAGTGGCCACTGAGAATGTGGTGGAAATGGACAGAGTTGGAAACAGGCAGCATCTAGTACTTCAGCTTCCATGTCTCTTAATGTCTGCTATGGGCTTGATTTTTATGTCAAAATCTAGAATGAAAAATTTGTAACTTGATTTTCTATTCTGAATTCTCGTTTCTTTCCCTCTCTATGGCAGAAGAATTAGTCTGGTCTCCTCCTACAGTCACATCACATTAATGACTTTTTAGTCTTTTAGAGTATCGACTACACCAAGGTCAGTGATTGCTCAATCATTTCAGGTTTAAAACTCAGTCACATTCAGGATTTCCAAAACTCTGTTCACTTACCCTCCCCAGCCTTGGAGTTGATTTGCAGAGGATGGAAATTAACTGTTGCTGCAATGTCAGTGGGATGAGGAGCATCCTCTTCCCTCTTCTGCTTCCTCTTCCTGACATGTACAATTGACAAGTCATGACCGTTACTTACTGGTATCTGTCTCTGTATTTGCTCATATAACCAAGGCCTTATTATGGTCCTGGCATGGATATGCAATAACAGTCTAGTCACAATGTGCCTACCAGCTTTCTCTCTGTCAGTATTCTTACCTGCTCCAAAGTATGGGACAGGCCCTGGATGGTTTGGTTCAGTGGTTAGTGTCAGCCTTCTGGCCAAAGAGTTGTGGGTTCAATTCCCTGTCAAGAACATGTACCTGGGTTGCAGGTTTGATCCCCAGCCCTGAATGGGGTTGTAGCGATGTGTCTCTCTCACACTGATAGTTCTCTCTCTCTCTCTCCCTCCCTCCTTCTACTCTATAAAAAAAAAAATTTGATGGAAAAATATCCTTGGGTGAGGATTAACAAAGGCAACAAAAAAGTATGGGTCAGGTTAAGCTGTACTTCTTTTGGGGCTGTAGGTACATGACCATCAAGACACTTTTACTTCTGACATCCATTTTATTCACCTCTATTCCTCTTTAGCCATGCCATTGTGGGCTAGTGAACATAGATAGGCTTTTTCTTGCAGAGCTCCAGACACAGCCTTCTAATCTTGGATCTCCAAATGAAGGAGGTCCCCATTCCAACCTCATCCTATCTCGCCAAGAATTCAGGCCTAAATGAGGGAGCATTATACCACTATGTACACCAATTACTACTCTCTTGTATTCCAAATTTCTTCCTTCTTCCTCCTTCAGTGACTCTCACCCATTATTTATGGGGGTGAGGAATAAAGAAAAATTTACCAACTTTTTCACCAAATGTGGCTTAATTAGGGTCCTTCTTTAATACTTTAAAAACAAGCAATAATTTTTTTCCCTTTCACCTTGATAAAATTATTTCCCTGAGGCAGCTAAATGGGTATACTTCACATGTTTTGAGATATTTGCATTGAATAAATAAACAGATAATGTTTCATATCATACAGTAACAGCTATGTTTTAATTCCAGTTAGATTTATATTCTGATAAATTTTTATTAAACTTATGAAAAAAAGTCCTTATAAGCTTGCCTGCCTATAATTTACATATTTCCAGAAGGGAAAATTTATTGGAAAAACCAACAATCTATTTTAAAAACTCTCTAGAAGTCTCTTCACCAACAGTGGTGTTGCCTTGAGAAAATTGTTTGATCTCCCAAATCTTTATTTCCTTCATCTGTATGTAAAATGGGAACAGTAGTTTGTACCTATTTTCATGAAGTAGTATGTACAAATTTTCATGAAGTTTTTCCACTGATTAGATGTTTATAAACTATTTACCTTAGTACCTATAAAGTGCTACATGTTTAATATTTGTCAGTCCCTATTTTTATACTAACATTGAAATCTTGGGGTCTTGGATAGAAGCACCTTGCAGAGTACAGATAAGAGAGAGAAACAAATAAATAGTTAAGGGAACATGTATAGACTGCTGGAACAAATTGCCATTCCCTCACATCCACTAACTAAAGAATGTTCAACACATAGTAGGTGTTCAAATGAATGCATAATACTCCATCTGTTTTATATTTCTTTATGCTTCCTTCCATGTCTAACAAAAACAATTGAGCCTACAAGAGGAGCCATGGAGGACAAACATTTTTAGAAAAGAAGTTTAAAGAAAATGTTTACTAGAATGGCGTTGGCATTTGGGGTTTATATTGTGATACAATAATCAGTGATATACTTAAAGAATAATAGCAGGTTAAAGAAGGATGAATCTGGTGAAGTTTATTTAATGTGGATGTAGAATTTTTACAAATTGAATGAGACACCAAGATAATCTCTCAGCACCAGTGTTTTTCTAATTTGAGTTCCCTGGATCTCCGTGACCTGAGGTGTGGCTGACATAGTAGGGTTTCTGTGTGGAAATGCAGGTGGGTGCTGGCACAAAGTCCTCTAGTAGAACAGGTTACCACAGCTGATTATTTCCCTACTCTGGGGTTTCTAGCTATATTGTGATATGTGTGGAAAACAGAGAAAGTATCATAATATTCCAGGAACAACTTTAAATATAATTATAAATATTATTTTTTGTTGATTAGGACCCTCTCTTTTCAGCATCTAAGGAGGAATGAGAGGAATTACAGATTTTTTTTTTTTTCAGACCATCATGGAGATTCTGAAGACAAAGTATGACAGTTACGGTTCTAGATGCAAGCAACTAGAACTGGTCATGGATAAACCATGAGTTTGGTAAAAAGTTGTCACAGAGCTTGTGAAAACTGGGGAGGTGGGCGAAGAAAGTTTGAAGTGAGAACCAATGGGGTTACAGCCAGGGGAGTAACCCAGAGACAGTCACAGGAACTGTCCAGCATCTTGACAGTAGACGCTGTGGCTGGCAGAAAGGTTGTATCTTGTAGGCCTGGTGAACTGAAACACAAAATTGAATCATAAGATAATTTGAGACCTTTTTCTTTAAAGTATTTTAGAGCCATAATAACAGCACTAGATTAGATAAATTGCCCCCATAAAGGTAATTAAATAGAGTTTTTAAAAATTGAAGCAATATTTAATGTTATAACTAGTATAATATAGAAGTATATTCTAAAAAAATATTTCCCACCTATAGTTTCTCTATGCAGAAATATCTTCTCTAAAGATCCATTTTGAGTTAGCTTTTGTATAAGGTATGAGGTTTAGGTCAAGTTTCTTTTTTTAACCTATGGCTGCCCAACTGCTCCTGCACCATTATTGAAAAGGCTGTCCTTCTTCTATTGAATTACTTTTGTACCGTTGTCAAAAATCAGTTGGGTATATTTGTGCGGGTCTATTTCTGGGATCTCTGTTCTGTTTCATTGATCTGTGTGTCTGTTCTTCAGCCTGTACCACATTGTCTTGATTACTATAGACATGTAGTGAGCCTTCACTTTGGATAGAATGATTCTTCACATTTTGTTATTTTTCATAATTGTGTTAGCTAGTCTAGGTCCTATGCCTTTTTATTTAAGTTTTAGAATAGGTTTGTCTATATTTACAAAAACCATGCTGGGCTGTATTTTAACTTTTAAAAAGTAATTTGCTATTGTTATATTGATACTTTTTTCTTCATACCACTGGATAAAGCAATAAGTGTGTTAATATAACAACCTAATGAAGAAGTATTTTAGTGTAAGTTAAAATATATACAAGAAAAAATAAAAGGAGTAAAACACTGTGTTGAAATTGCATTGCAAACATCAAGACAAAATCATGAATTTTAAATATATAGCTCTGTTCACTGAAATTGCTTAGAAGCAATTTTACCCTAGTAAGAACAATCATCCATGGAATCATAGTTGTGTCCTCTAATACTTTTTCCCTCAGAGAAATGGTGGATTTGAGATGGTCAAGGAGAGTACAAGGTGGTGTTAGGACATCTAATTATGCCAGAAATCAAGGAGGCTTCAAAGATTAATGGAGTCATGTCAAAGAACACAAGAGCCAGATCAAAGAAGCTTTCAATGGCCAAGGTTGTGGCAGTATATATGTGAGACTAATTATTATCTCTGTTGGAATTACACTGATTCTGAAAAAAAAAAATCATTGAGAATGAATGAAGAGAGGGAGAGGGTAGGGAGAGAAACAACACCATAAAAATTCATTTGTCACCATTGAAGCTGTTATGAAAGGACTTTTTACTTTAAAAAATGGAAATAAAAAGGGAAGATTTAAGTGTAATTTGCCTTTGTTGTAGTATGTTAATTTCAGTTTAACAAGTAGCCTCACTCTACTTTAAAAGATAATTATTTTGTAATCTTGGAATTATTGTTTTAGTCAGGTTTAGCAATGGTGTCAAAAGCATTGATTCAATGGCTGGTGGGGAGATGAACATTAGTATGGTGTCTGTGGCTGGCAGATAAGGCCTCTCACCTCCCAGTATGTTCCTGTCATAATCTCTGGAGACTGTGAATAGTAAAAGGAACTTTGAAGGAATGATTAAGTTAAGGGATTTACAACAGAAAAACAGGTGGATCAAAGTCAGAATAAGAGATGTGACAATAGAAACAATGGTAAGAGTGATGCAGGTTCATGAGCCAAGGAAGACAGATAGA